>CM029465.1:11581138-12855251 GCA_017140185.1 Eucalyptus polyanthemos subsp. polyanthemos | reverse complement strand
AAAAGGCCCAAAGAGCAAAACAACCTTTACGGTTGGTAAATACAGATATACGTGATCCTGTTGAGGTGGAATCATTCACACAAAAAAGGGATACATCAATTTTTGCGGCTGATTTTACCTGAAAAACATGGGTATATTTTCTCATAGAAAGATTTGAAGCTTGTTTCAAGTTTAATGAAAGGAGGAGAAAGATATTCGATGGAATCACATAAGAAAGATCAAAAAGCATTGCTTGCGATCTTTCAATATGTAAAGGAAGTGATATTGAAAAAATATCAAGGGTGGAGACTACGAAAGCAATGTGGGATATTTTGCAACAATCTTACAAGGGCAATGATCACATCAAACGGACGTGACTTCAAACACTTTGAGGTGATTTTGAGTCTTTACACATGAATGACTCTGAATCAATCTTGGTGTAATTTGATCATGTGCAAACCATTGTTAACAATTGATGGTCAATGGTGAAGAACTCCAAGACCCGCGAATCGTGGAAAAGATCTTGAGGTCTTTGACCAAAAGATTCGACTACATAGTCGTGGTGATTGAAGAAGCGCAAGATGTGTCAACCATGTCGTTGGAGCAATTGATGAGTTCATTATGCTCGCATGAGCAAAGAATCAATCAAAAGTCCATTAGTTCAAATTTTGAGCAAGCATCACAAAGTCAAGTCCCTCAATCTAGCCGAGAAGAACATCAAGCTGGCTGAGGTCATGGAGGTGGTTGAGAATGCGGACGTGGAAATTTCAAATTCAGCGGAGAATATTAAAACATGACAAATCAAAGGTCAGGTTTCTTTTAGGTGTAACAAATTCAAACATTACAAATCCGAATGTCAAGCAAACGTGGCATATGAGCGGGAAAACAAGTGCATGCCATTCATGTTATGGAAAACATGGTGCTAGCGTTCCAGAAGGATGACTCAAGCATCGTGGACACCAACTTTGGTTCCTTGATACTCGGGTGTAGTAATCATATAATTGGTCGAAAGGAGTTATTCTTACACTTGGATGGACAGTTCGCGGTGAAGTTAATTTTGGGAATAAATCCAAAGTTCTCGTAATAGGTAAATGTGACATTAATATCAACTCAAAAGATGGTACTAATCTTACTGTTGTAGATGTTTATTTTGTGCCAGGACTTTTTGGAGCTTATCAAGTGTTGGGCGACTTTTCGAAAGAGGCCAAAATATCCACATTGAAAATGGAGTTTGCGCTATTATGGGTGTAAACAATAAGTTGATCACAACGGTGCCGATGACAAAGAACCAAATGGTCCTCTTACTCTATAAATGAAAAATCTTTGAACTTTCAAGCGGCAATGAAAGACAGCAATTGATTGTGGCATCTTTGATTTGGTCATCTAAATTTTTGTGGACTAAAATTGTTAGTCCAAAAAAGATGGTGACCCAAATCACCCATACGAAGGACGTCTTGTTAGAAAACAACATTGAGAATTCCTTTCCAGTCGAAAAGGCCCAAAGAGCAAAACAACCTTTAGAGCTAGTAAATACAGATATACGTGACCTGCTGAGGTGGAATCATTCACACAAAAAAGGGATACGTCAATTTTTGCGGATGATTTTACCAGAAAAACATGGGTATATTTTCTCATAGAAAGATCTGAAGCTTGTTTCAAGTTTAATGAAACGAGGAGAAAGAGATTCTAATGGAATCACAGAAGATAGATCAAGAAGCATTGCTTGCGATCTTTCAATCAGAAAGGAAGTGATATTTGAAAAAATATCAAGGGTGGAGACTACGAAAGCAGCGTGGGATATTTTGCAACAATCTTACAAGGGCAATGATCATGTCAAACAGACGCAACTTCAAACACTTGGAGGTGATTTTGAGTCTTTACACATGAATGACACTGAATCAATCTCGGTGTAATTTGATCGTGTGCAAACCATTGTTAACCAATTGAGAGTCAATGGTGAAGAACTCCAAGACCTGTGAATCATGGAAAAGATCTTGAGATCTTTGACTGAAAGATTCAACTACATAGTTGCAGCAATCGAAGAAACGCAAGATGTGTCAACCATCACATTGGAGTAGTTGATGGGTTCATTATGCTCGCATGAGCAAAGGATGAAACAAAAGTCCATTGGTTCGAATTCTGAGCAAGCATTGAATAGTTGGGTCGCTCAATCAAGCCGATGAGGCCATCAAGATAGACGAGGTCGCGGATGTGGTCAAGGATGTGGACATGGAAATTTCAATTTCACCGGGAATATTAAAGCGTGACAAATCAACAGTCAAGTTTTTGGGTGTAACAAATTCAAACATTACAAATCCGAATGTCAAGAAAATGTGGCATATGAGCAGGCAAAACAAGTGCATGCCATGCATGTTGAGGAAAACATGGTGCTAGCGTTCAAGAAGGATGACTCAAGCATCGTGGACACCAACTTTGGTTCCTTGATACTGGGTGCAATAATCATATGACTGGCCGAAAGGAGTTATTCTTACACTTGGATGGACAATTCGCGGTGAAGTTAATTTTGGGAATAAATCCAAAGTTCTCATAATAGGTAAAGGTGACATTAATATCAACTCAAAAGATTGTACTAATGTTACTGTTGTAGATGTTTATTTTGTGCCATGACTTTTTTGGAACTTATCAAGTGTTAGGCGACTTTTTGAAAGAGGCCAAAATGTCCACATTGAAAATGGAGTTTACACTATTATGGGCGTAAACAATAAGTTGATCATCACGATGCCAATGACAAAGAAATGAATGATTCCTCTTACTTTTCAAACGAAGAATCTTTTGAACTTTCAAGTGGCAATGAAAGACAACAATTGATTGTTGCATCTTTGATTTGGTCATCTAAATTTTTGTGGACTAAAATTGTTAGTCCAAAAAAAAAAAAAAAAAGATGGTGACACAAATCACCCATACAAAGGACGTCTTGTCAGAAAACAACATTGAGAATTCCTTTCCAGTCGAAAAGGCCCAAAGAGCAAAACAACCTTTACGGTTGGTAAATACAGATATACGTGATCCTGTTGAGGTGGAATCATTCACACAAAAAAGGGATACATCAATTTTTGCGGCTGATTTTACCTGAAAAACATGGGTATATTTTCTCATAGAAAGATTTGAAGCTTGTTTCAAGTTTAATGAAAGGAGGAGAAAGATATTCGATGGAATCACATAAGAAAGATCAAAAAGCATTGCTTGCGATCTTTCAATATGTAAAGGAAGTGATATTGAAAAAATATCAAGGGTGGAGACTACGAAAGCAATGTGGGATATTTTGCAACAATCTTACAAGGGCAATGATCACATCAAACGGACGTGACTTCAAACACTTTGAGGTGATTTTGAGTCTTTACACATGAATGACTCTGAATCAATCTTGGTGTAATTTGATCATGTGCAAACCATTGTTAACAATTGATGGTCAATGGTGAAGAACTCCAAGACCCGCGAATCGTGGAAAAGATCTTGAGGTCTTTGACCAAAAGATTCGACTACATAGTCGTGGTGATTGAAGAAGCGCAAGATGTGTCAACCATGTCGTTGGAGCAATTGATGAGTTCATTATGCTCGCATGAGCAAAGAATCAATCAAAAGTCCATTAGTTCAAATTTTGAGCAAGCATCACAAAGTCAAGTCCCTCAATCTAGCCGAGAAGAACATCAAGCTGGCTGAGGTCATGGAGGTGGTTGAGAATGCGGACGTGGAAATTTCAAATTCAGCGGAGAATATTAAAACATGACAAATCAAAGGTCAGGTTTCTTTTAGGTGTAACAAATTCAAACATTACAAATCCGAATGTCAAGCAAACGTGGCATATGAGCGGGAAAACAAGTGCATGCCATTCATGTTATGGAAAACATGGTGCTAGCGTTCCCGAGAAGGATGACTCAAGCATCGTGGACACCAACTTTGGTTCCTTGATACTGGGTGTAGTAATCATATAATTGGTCGAAAGGAGTTATTCTTACACTTGGATGGACAGTTCACGGTGAAGTTAATTTTGGGAATAAATCCAAAGTTCTCGTAATAGGTAAATGTGACATTAATATCAACTCAAAAGATGGTACTAATCTTACTGTTGTAGATGTTTATTTTGTGCCAGGACTTTTTGGAGCTTATCAAGTGTTGGGCGACTTTTCGAAAGAGGCCAAAATATCCACATTGAAAATGGAGTTTGCGCTATTATGGGTGTAAACAATAAGTTGATCACAACGGTGCCGATGACAAAGAACCAAATGGTCCCTCTTACTCTATAAATGAAAAATCTTTTGAACTTTCAAGCGGCAATGAAAGACAGCAATTGATTGTGGCATCTTTGATTTGGTCATCTAAATTTTTGTGGACTAAAATTGTTAGTCCAAAAAAAAGATGGTGACCCAAATCACCCATACGAAGGACGTCTTGTTAGAAAACAACATTGAGAATTCCTTTCCAGTCGAAAAGGCCCAAAGAGCAAAACAACCTTTAGAGCTAGTAAATACAGATATACGTGACCCTGCTGAGGTGGAATCATTCACACAAAAAAGGGATACGTCAATTTTTGCGGATGATTTTACCAGAAAAACATGGGTATATTTTCTCATAGAAAGATCTGAAGCTTGTTTCAAGTTTAATGAAACGAGGAGAAAGAGATTCTAATGGAATCACAGAAGATAGATCAAGAAGCATTGCTTGCGATCTTTCAATCTGTAAAGGAAGTGATATTTGAAAAAATATCAAGGGTGGAGACTACGAAAGCAGCGTGGGATATTTTGCAACAATCTTACAAGGGCAATGATCATGTCAAACAGACGCAACTTCAAACACTTGGAGGTGATTTTGAGTCTTTACACATGAATGACACTGAATCAATCTCGGTGTAATTTGATCGTGTGCAAACCATTGTTAACCAATTGAGAGTCAATGGTGAAGAACTCCAAGACCTGTGAATCATGGAAAAGATCTTGAGATCTTTGACTGAAAGATTCAACTACATAGTTGCAGCAATCGAAGAAACGCAAGATGTGTCAACCATCACATTGGAGTAGTTGATGGGTTCATTATGCTCGCATGAGCAAAGGATGAAACAAAAGTCCATTGGTTCGAATTCTGAGCAAGCATTGAATAGTTGGGTCGCTCAATCAAGCCGATGAGGCCATCAAGATAGACGAGGTCGCGGATGTGGTCAAGGATGTGGACATGGAAATTTCAATTTCACCGGGGAATATTAAAGCGTGACAAATCAACAGTCAAGTTTTTTGGGTGTAACAAATTCAAACATTACAAATCCGAATGTCAAGAAAATGTGGCATATGAGCAGGCAAAACAAGTGCATGCCATGCATGTTGAGGAAAACATGGTGCTAGCGTTCAAGAAGGATGACTCAAGCATCGTGGACACCAACTTTGGTTCCTTGATACTGGGTGCAATAATCATATGACTGGCCGAAAGGAGTTATTCTTACACTTGGATGGACAATTCGCGGTGAAGTTAATTTTGGGAATAAATCCAAAGTTCTCATAATAGGTAAAGGTGACATTAATATCAACTCAAAAGATTGTACTAATGTTACTGTTGTAGATGTTTATTTTGTGCCATGACTTTTTTGGAACTTATCAAGTGTTAGGCGACTTTTTGAAAGAGGCCAAAATGTCCACATTGAAAATGGAGTTTACACTATTATGGGCGTAAACAATAAGTTGATCATCACGATGCCAATGACAAAGAAATGAATGATTCCTCTTACTTTTCAAACGAAGAATCTTTTGAACTTTCAAGTGGCAATGAAAGACAACAATTGATTGTTGCATCTTTGATTTGGTCATCTAAATTTTTGTGGACTAAAATTGTTAGTCCAAAAAAAAAAAAAAAAAAGATGGTGACACAAATCACCCATACAAAGGACGTCTTGTCAGAAAACAACATTGAGAATTCCTTTCCAGTCGAAAAGGCCCAAAGAGCAAAACAACCTTTACGGTTGGTAAATACAGATATACGTGATCCCTGTTGAGGTGGAATCATTCACACAAAAAAGGGATACATCAATTTTTGCGGCTGATTTTACCTGAAAAACATGGGTATATTTTCTCATAGAAAGATTTGAAGCTTGTTTCAAGTTTAATGAAAGGAGGAGAAAGATATTCGATGGAATCACATAAGAAAGATCAAAAAGCATTGCTTGCGATCTTTCAATATGTAAAGGAAGTGATATTGAAAAAATATCAAGGGTGGAGACTACGAAAGCAATGTGGGATATTTTGCAACAATCTTACAAGGGCAATGATCACATCAAACGGACGTGACTTCAAACACTTTGAGGTGATTTTGAGTCTTTACACATGAATGACTCTGAATCAATCTTGGTGTAATTTGATCATGTGCAAACCATTGTTAACAATTGATGGTCAATGGTGAAGAACTCCAAGACCCGCGAATCGTGGAAAAGATCTTGAGGTCTTTGACCAAAAGATTCGACTACATAGTCGTGGTGATTGAAGAAGCGCAAGATGTGTCAACCATGTCGTTGGAGCAATTGATGAGTTCATTATGCTCGCATGAGCAAAGAATCAATCAAAAGTCCATTAGTTCAAATTTTGAGCAAGCATCACAAAGTCAAGTCCCTCAATCTAGCCGAGAAGAACATCAAGCTGGCTGAGGTCATGGAGGTGGTTGAGAATGCGGACGTGGAAATTTCAAATTCAGCGGAGAATATTAAAACATGACAAATCAAAGGTCAGGTTTCTTTTAGGTGTAACAAATTCAAACATTACAAATCCGAATGTCAAGCAAACGTGGCATATGAGCGGGGAAAACAAGTGCATGCCATTCATGTTATGGAAAACATGGTGCTAGCGTTCCCGAAGGATGACTCAAGCATCGTGGACACCAACTTTGGTTCCTTGATACTGGGTGTAGTAATCATATAATTGGTCGAAAGGAGTTATTCTTACACTTGGATGGACAGTTCGCGGTGAAGTTAATTTTGGGAATAAATCCAAAGTTCTCGTAATAGGTAAATGTGACATTAATATCAACTCAAAAGATGGTACTAATCTTACTTTGTTGTAGATGTTTATTTTGTGCCAGGACTTTTTTGGAGCTTATCAAGTGTTGGGCGACTTTTCGAAAGAGGCCAAAATATCCACATTGAAAATGGAGTTTGCGCTATTATGGGTGTAAACAATAAGTTGATCACAACGGTGCCGATGACAAAGAACCAAATGGTCCCTCTTACTCTATAAATGAAAAATCTTTTGAACTTTCAAGCGGCAATGAAAGACAGCAATTGATTGTGGCATCTTTGATTTGGTCATCTAAATTTTTGTGGACTAAAATTGTTAGTCCAAAAAAAGATGGTGACCCAAATCACCCATACGAAGGACGTCTTGTTAGAAAACAACATTGAGAATTCCTTTCCAGTCGAAAAGGCCCAAAGAGCAAAACAACCTTTAGAGCTAGTAAATACAGATATACGTGACCACGGGAGGTGGAATCATTCACACAAAAAAGGGATACATCAATTTTTGCGGATGATTTTACCAGAAAAACATGGGTATATTTTCTCATAGAAAGATCTGAAGCTTGTTTCAAGTTTAATGAAACGAGGAGAAAGAGATTCTAATGGAATCACAGAAGATAGATCAAGAAGCATTGCTTGCGATCTTTCAATCAGAAAGGAAGTGATATTTGAAAAAATATCAAGGGTGGAGACTACGAAAGCAGCGTGGGATATTTTGCAACAATCTTACAAGGGCAATGATCATGTCAAACAGACGCAACTTCAAACACTTGGAGGTGATTTTGAGTCTTTACACATGAATGACACTGAATCAATCTCGGTGTAATTTGATCGTGTGCAAACCATTGTTAACCAATTGAGAGTCAATGGTGAAGAACTCCAAGACCTGTGAATCATGGAAAAGATCTTGAGATCTTTGACTGAAAGATTCAACTACATAGTTGCAGCAATCGAAGAAACGCAAGATGTGTCAACCATCACATTGGAGTAGTTGATGGGTTCATTATGCTCGCATGAGCAAAGGATGAAACAAAAGTCCATTGGTTCGAATTCTGAGCAAGCATTGAATAGTTGGGTCGCTCAATCAAGCCGATGAGGCCATCAAGATAGACGAGGTCGCGGATGTGGTCAAGGATGTGGACATGGAAATTTCAATTTCACCGGGAATATTAAAGCGTGACAAATCAACAGTCAAGTTTTTTGGGTGTAACAAATTCAAACATTACAAATCCGAATGTCAAGAAAATGTGGCATATGAGCAGGCAAAACAAGTGCATGCCATGCATGTTGAGGAAAACATGGTGCTAGCGTTCAAGAAGGATGACTCAAGCATCGTGGACACCAACTTTGGTTCCTTGATACCGGGTGCAATAATCATATGACTGGCCGAAAGGAGTTATTCTTACACTTGGATGGACAATTCGCGGTGAAGTTAATTTTGGGAATAAATCCAAAGTTCTCATAATAGGTAAAGGTGACATTAATATCAACTCAAAAGATTGTACTAATGTTACTGTTGTAGATGTTTATTTTGTGCCATGACTTTTTTGGAACTTATCAAGTGTTAGGCGACTTTTGAAAGAGGCCAAAATGTCCACATTGAAAATGGAGTTTACACTATTATGGGCGTAAACAATAAGTTGATCATCACGATGCCAATGACAAAGAAATGAATGATTCCTCTTACTTTTCAAACGAAGAATCTTTTGAACTTTCAAGTGGCAATGAAAGACAACAATTGATTGTTGCATCTTTGATTTGGTCATCTAAATTTTTGTGGACTAAAATTGTTAGTCCAAAAAAAAAAAAAAAAGATGGTGACACAAATCACCCATACAAAGGACGTCTTGTCGAAAAACAACATTGAGAATTCCTTTCCAATCGAAAAGGCCCAAAGAGCAAAACAACCTTTACGGTTGGTAAATACAGATATACGTGATCCTGTTGAGGTGGAATCATTCACACAAAAAAGGGATACATCAATTTTTGCGGCTGATTTTACCTGAAAAAACATGGGTATATTTTCTCATAGAAAGATTTGAAGCTTGTTTCAAGTTTAATGAAAGGAGGAGAAAGATATTCGATGGAATCACATAAGAAAGATCAAAAAGCATTGCTTGCGATCTTTCAATATGTAAAGGAAGTGATATTGAAAAAATATCAAGGGTGGAGACTACGAAAGCAATGTGGGATATTTTGCAACAATCTTACAAGGGCAATGATCACATCAAACGGACGTGACTTCAAACACTTTGAGGTGATTTTGAGTCTTTACACATGAATGACTCTGAATCAATCTTGGTGTAATTTGATCATGTGCAAACCATTGTTAACAATTGATGGTCAATGGTGAAGAACTCCAAGACCCGCGAATCGTGGAAAAGATCTTGAGGTCTTTGACCAAAAGATTCGACTACATAGTCGTGGTGATTGAAGAAGCGCAAGATGTGTCAACCATGTCGTTGGAGCAATTGATGAGTTCATTATGCTCGCATGAGCAAAGAATCAATCAAAAGTCCATTAGTTCAAATTTTGAGCAAGCATCACAAAGTCAAGTCCCTCAATCTAGCCGAGAAGAACATCAAGCTGGCTGAGGTCATGGAGGTGGTTGAGAATGCGGACGTGGAAATTTCAAATTCAGCGGAGAATATTAAAACATGACAAATCAAAGGTCAGGTTTCTTTTAGGTGTAACAAATTCAAACATTACAAATCCGAATGTCAAGCAAACGTGGCATATGAGCGGGGAAAACAAGTGCATGCCATTCATGTTATGGAAAACATGGTGCTAGCGTTCCAAAGGATGACTCAAGCATCGTGGACACCAACTTTGGTTCCTTGATACTGGGTGTAGTAATCATATAATTGGTCGAAAGGAGTTATTCTTACACTTGGATGGACAGTTCGCGGTGAAGTTAATTTTGGGAATAAATCCAAAGTTCTCGTAATAGGTAAATGTGACATTAATATCAACTCAAAAGATGGTACTAATCTTACTGTTGTAGATGTTTATTTTGTGCCAGGACTTTTTTGGAGCTTATCAAGTGTTGGGCGACTTTTCGAAAGAGGCCAAAATATCCACATTGAAAATGGAGTTTGCGCTATTATGGGTGTAAACAATAAGTTGATCACAACGGTGCCGATGACAAAGAACCAAATGGTCCCTCTTACTCTATAAATGAAAAATCTTTTGAACTTTCAAGCGGCAATGAAAGACAGCAATTGATTGTGGCATCTTTGATTTGGTCATCTAAATTTTTGTGGACTAAAATTGTTAGTCCAAAAAAAGATGGTGACCCAAATCACCCATACGAAGGACGTCTTGTTAGAAAACAACATTGAGAATTCCTTTCCAAATCGAAAAGGCCCAAAGAGCAAAACAACCTTTAGAGCTAGTAAATACAGATATACGTGACCCTGCTGAGGTGGAATCATTCACACAAAAAAGGGATACATCAATTTTTGCGGATGATTTTACCAGAAAAACATGGGTATATTTTCTCATAGAAAGATCTGAAGCTTGTTTCAAGTTTAATGAAACGAGGAGAAAGAGATTCTAATGGAATCACAAAGATAGATCAAGAAGCATTGCTTGCGATCTTTCAATCAGTAAAGGAAGTGATATTTGAAAAAATATCAAGGGTGGAGACTACGAAAGCAGCGTGGGATATTTTGCAACAATCTTACAAGGGCAATGATCATGTCAAACAGACGCAACTTCAAACACTTGGAGGTGATTTTGAGTCTTTACACATGAATGACACTGAATCAATCTCGGTGTAATTTGATCGTGTGCAAACCATTGTTAACCAATTGAGAGTCAATGGTGAAGAACTCCAAGACCTGTGAATCATGGAAAAGATCTTGAGATCTTTGACTGAAAGATTCAACTACATAGTTGCAGCAATCGAAGAAACGCAAGATGTGTCAACCATCACATTGGAGTAGTTGATGGGTTCATTATGCTCGCATGAGCAAAGGATGAAACAAAAGTCCATTGGTTCGAATTCTGAGCAAGCATTGAATAGTTGGGTCGCTCAATCAAGCCGATGAGGCCATCAAGATAGACGAGGTCGCGGATGTGGTCAAGGATGTGGACATGGAAATTTCAATTTCACCGGGGAATATTAAAGCGTGACAAATCAACAGTCAAGTTTTTTGGGTGTAACAAATTCAAACATTACAAATCCGAATGTCAAGAAAATGTGGCATATGAGCAGGCAAAACAAGTGCATGCCATGCATGTTGAGGAAAACATGGTGCTAGCGTTCAAGAAGGATGACTCAAGCATCGTGGACACCAACTTTGGTTCCTTGATACGGGTGCAATAATCATATGACTGGCCGAAAGGAGTTATTCTTACACTTGGATGGACAATTCGCGGTGAAGTTAATTTTGGGAATAAATCCAAAGTTCTCATAATAGGTAAAGGTGACATTAATATCAACTCAAAAGATTGTACTAATGTTACTGTTGTAGATGTTTATTTTGTGCCATGACTTTTTTGGAACTTATCAAGTGTTAGGCGACTTTTTGAAAGAGGCCAAAATGTCCACATTGAAAATGGAGTTTACACTATTATGGGCGTAAACAATAAGTTGATCATCACGATGCCAATGACAAAGAAATGAATGATTCCTCTTACTTTTCAAACGAAGAATCTTTTGAACTTTCAAGTGGCAATGAAAGACAACAATTGATTGTTGCATCTTTGATTTGGTCATCTAAATTTTTGTGGACTAAAATTGTTAGTCCAAAAAAAAAAAAGATGGTGACACAAATCACCCATACAAAGGACGTCTTGTCAGAAAACAACATTGAGAATTCCTTTCCAGTCGAAAAGGCCCAAAGAGCAAAACAACCTTTACGGTTGGTAAATACAGATATACGTGATCCTGTTGAGGTGGAATCATTCACACAAAAAAGGGATACATCAATTTTTGCGGCTGATTTTACCTGAAAAACATGGGTATATTTTCTCATAGAAAGATTTGAAGCTTGTTTCAAGTTTAATGAAAGGAGGAGAAAGATATTCGATGGAATCACATAAGAAAGATCAAAAAGCATTGCTTGCGATCTTTCAATATGTAAAGGAAGTGATATTGAAAAAATATCAAGGGTGGAGACTACGAAAGCAATGTGGGATATTTTGCAACAATCTTACAAGGGCAATGATCACATCAAACGGACGTGACTTCAAACACTTTGAGGTGATTTTGAGTCTTTACACATGAATGACTCTGAATCAATCTTGGTGTAATTTGATCATGTGCAAACCATTGTTAACAATTGATGGTCAATGGTGAAGAACTCCAAGACCCGCGAATCGTGGAAAAGATCTTGAGGTCTTTGACCAAAAGATTCGACTACATAGTCGTGGTGATTGAAGAAGCGCAAGATGTGTCAACCATGTCGTTGGAGCAATTGATGAGTTCATTATGCTCGCATGAGCAAAGAATCAATCAAAAGTCCATTAGTTCAAATTTTGAGCAAGCATCACAAAGTCAAGTCCCTCAATCTAGCCGAGAAGAACATCAAGCTGGCTGAGGTCATGGAGGTGGTTGAGAATGCGGACGTGGAAATTTCAAATTCAGCGGAGAATATTAAAACATGACAAATCAAAGGTCAGGTTTCTTTTAGGTGTAACAAATTCAAACATTACAAATCCGAATGTCAAGCAAACGTGGCATATGAGCGGGGAAAACAAGTGCATGCCATTCATGTTATGGAAAACATGGTGCTAGCGTTCCAGAAGGATGACTCAAGCATCGTGGACACCAACTTTGGTTCCTTGATACTGGGTGTAGTAATCATATAATTGGTCGAAAGGAGTTATTCTTACACTTGGATGGACAGTTCGCGGTGAAGTTAATTTTGGGAATAAATCCAAAGTTCTCGTAATAGGTAAATGTGACATTAATATCAACTCAAAAGATGGTACTAATCTTACTGTTGTAGATGTTTATTTTGTGCCAGGACTTTTTGGAGCTTATCAAGTGTTGGGCGACTTTTCGAAAGAGGCCAAAATATCCACATTGAAAATGGAGTTTGCGCTATTATGGGTGTAAACAATAAGTTGATCACAACGGTGCCGATGACAAAGAACCAAATGGTCCCTCTTACTCTATAAATGAAAAATCTTTTGAACTTTCAAGCGGCAATGAAAGACAGCAATTGATTGTGGCATCTTTGATTTGGTCATCTAAATTTTTGTGGACTAAAATTGTTAGTCCAAAAAAAGATGGTGACCCAAATCACCCATACGAAGGACGTCTTGTTAGAAAACAACATTGAGAATTCCTTTCCAGTCGAAAAGGCCCAAAGAGCAAAACAACCTTTAGAGCTAGTAAATACAGATATACGTGACCCTGCTGAGGTGGAATCATTCACACAAAAAAGGGATACATCAATTTTTGCGGATGATTTTACCAGAAAAACATGGGTATATTTTCTCATAGAAAGATCTGAAGCTTGTTTCAAGTTTAATGAAACGAGGAGAAAGAGATTCTAATGGAATCACAGAAGATAGATCAAGAAGCATTGCTTGCGATCTTTCAATCTGTAAAGGAAGTGATATTTGAAAAAATATCAAGGGTGGAGACTACGAAAGCAGCGTGGGATATTTTGCAACAATCTTACAAGGGCAATGATCATGTCAAACAGACGCAACTTCAAACACTTGGAGGTGATTTTGAGTCTTTACACATGAATGACACTGAATCAATCTCGGTGTAATTTGATCGTGTGCAAACCATTGTTAACCAATTGAGAGTCAATGGTGAAGAACTCCAAGACCTGTGAATCATGGAAAAGATCTTGAGATCTTTGACTGAAAGATTCAACTACATAGTTGCAGCAATCGAAGAAACGCAAGATGTGTCAACCATCACATTGGAGTAGTTGATGGGTTCATTATGCTCGCATGAGCAAAGGATGAAACAAAAGTCCATTGGTTCGAATTCTGAGCAAGCATTGAATAGTTGGGTCGCTCAATCAAGCCGATGAGGCCATCAAGATAGACGAGGTCGCGGATGTGGTCAAGGATGTGGACATGGAAATTTCAATTTCACCGGGGAATATTAAAGCGTGACAAATCAACAGTCAAGTTTTTTGGGTGTAACAAATTCAAACATTACAAATCCGAATGTCAAGAAAATGTGGCATATGAGCAGGCAAAACAAGTGCATGCCATGCATGTTGAGGAAAACATGGTGCTAGCGTTCAAGAAGGATGACTCAAGCATCGTGGACACCAACTTTGGTTCCTTGATACTGGGTGCAATAATCATATGACTGGCCGAAAGGAGTTATTCTTACACTTGGATGGACAATTCGCGGTGAAGTTAATTTTGGGAATAAATCCAAAGTTCTCATAATAGGTAAAGGTGACATTAATATCAACTCAAAAGATTGTACTAATGTTACTGTTGTAGATGTTTATTTTGTGCCATGACTTTTTTGGAACTTATCAAGTGTTAGGCGACTTTTTGAAAGAGGCCAAAATGTCCACATTGAAAATGGAGTTTACACTATTATGGGCGTAAACAATAAGTTGATCATCACGATGCCAATGACAAAGAAATGAATGATTCCTCTTACTTTTCAAACGAAGAATCTTTTGAACTTTCAAGTGGCAATGAAAGACAACAATTGATTGTTGCATCTTTGATTTGGTCATCTAAATTTTTGTGGACTAAAATTGTTAGTCCAAAAAAAAAAAAAAAAAAAAAGATGGTGACACAAATCACCCATACAAAGGACGTCTTGTCGAGAAAACAACATTGAGAATTCCTTTCCAGTCGAAAAGGCCCAAAGAGCAAAACAACCTTTACGGTTGGTAAATACAGATATACGTGATCCTGTTGAGGTGGAATCATTCACACAAAAAAGGGATACATCAATTTTTGCGGCTGATTTTACCTGAAAAACATGGGTATATTTTCTCATAGAAAGATTTGAAGCTTGTTTCAAGTTTAATGAAAGGAGGAGAAAGATATTCGATGGAATCACATAAGAAAGATCAAAAAGCATTGCTTGCGATCTTTCAATATGTAAAGGAAGTGATATTGAAAAAATATCAAGGGTGGAGACTACGAAAGCAATGTGGGATATTTTGCAACAATCTTACAAGGGCAATGATCACATCAAACGGACGTGACTTCAAACACTTTGAGGTGATTTTGAGTCTTTACACATGAATGACTCTGAATCAATCTTGGTGTAATTTGATCATGTGCAAACCATTGTTAACAATTGATGGTCAATGGTGAAGAACTCCAAGACCCGCGAATCGTGGAAAAGATCTTGAGGTCTTTGACCAAAAGATTCGACTACATAGTCGTGGTGATTGAAGAAGCGCAAGATGTGTCAACCATGTCGTTGGAGCAATTGATGAGTTCATTATGCTCGCATGAGCAAAGAATCAATCAAAAGTCCATTAGTTCAAATTTTGAGCAAGCATCACAAAGTCAAGTCCCTCAATCTAGCCGAGAAGAACATCAAGCTGGCTGAGGTCATGGAGGTGGTTGAGAATGCGGACGTGGAAATTTCAAATTCAGCGGAGAATATTAAAACATGACAAATCAAAGGTCAGGTTTCTTTTAGGTGTAACAAATTCAAACATTACAAATCCGAATGTCAAGCAAACGTGGCATATGAGCGGGAAAACAAGTGCATGCCATTCATGTTATGGAAAACATGGTGCTAGCGTTCCAGAAGGATGACTCAAGCATCGTGGACACCAACTTTGGTTCCTTGATACTGGGTGTAGTAATCATATAATTGGTCGAAAGGAGTTATTCTTACACTTGGATGGACAGTTCGCGGTGAAGTTAATTTTGGGAATAAATCCAAAGTTCTCGTAATAGGTAAATGTGACATTAATATCAACTCAAAAGATGGTACTAATCTTACTGTTGTAGATGTTTATTTTGTGCCAGGACTTTTTTGGAGCTTATCAAGTGTTGGGCGACTTTTCGAAAGAGGCCAAAATATCCACATTGAAAATGGAGTTTGCGCTATTATGGGTGTAAACAATAAGTTGATCACAACGGTGCCGATGACAAAGAACCAAATGGTCCCTCTTACTCTATAAATGAAAAATCTTTTGAACTTTCAAGCGGCAATGAAAGACAGCAATTGATTGTGGCATCTTTGATTTGGTCATCTAAATTTTTGTGGACTAAAATTGTTAGTCCAAAAAAGATGGTGACCCAAATCACCCATACGAAGGACGTCTTGTTAGAAAACAACATTGAGAATTCCTTTCCAGTCGAAAAGGCCCAAAGAGCAAAACAACCTTTAGAGCTAGTAAATACAGATATACGTGACCCTGCTGAGGTGGAATCATTCACACAAAAAAGGGATACGTCAATTTTTGCGGATGATTTTACCAGAAAAACATGGGTATATTTTCTCATAGAAAGATCTGAAGCTTGTTTCAAGTTTAATGAAACGAGGAGAAAGAGATTCTAATGGAATCACAGAAGATAGATCAAGAAGCATTGCTTGCGATCTTTCAATCAGTAAAGGAAGTGATATTTGAAAAAATATCAAGGGTGGAGACTACGAAAGCAGCGTGGGATATTTTGCAACAATCTTACAAGGGCAATGATCATGTCAAACAGACGCAACTTCAAACACTTGGAGGTGATTTTGAGTCTTTACACATGAATGACACTTTGAATCAATCTCGGTGTAATTTGATCGTGTGCAAACCATTGTTAACCAATTGAGAGTCAATGGTGAAGAACTCCAAGACCTGTGAATCATGGAAAAGATCTTGAGATCTTTGACTGAAAGATTCAACTACATAGTTGCAGCAATCGAAGAAACGCAAGATGTGTCAACCATCACATTGGAGTAGTTGATGGGTTCATTATGCTCGCATGAGCAAAGGATGAAACAAAAGTCCATTGGTTCGAATTCTGAGCAAGCATTGAATAGTTGGGTCGCTCAATCAAGCCGATGAGGCCATCAAGATAGACGAGGTCGCGGATGTGGTCAAGGATGTGGACATGGAAATTTCAATTTCACCGGGGAATATTAAAGCGTGACAAATCAACAGTCAAGTTTTTTGGGTGTAACAAATTCAAACATTACAAATCCGAATGTCAAGAAAATGTGGCATATGAGCAGGCAAAACAAGTGCATGCCATGCATGTTGAGGAAAACATGGTGCTAGCGTTCAAGAAGGATGACTCAAGCATCGTGGACACCAACTTTGGTTCCTTGATACTGGGTGCAATAATCATATGACTGGCCGAAAGGAGTTATTCTTACACTTGGATGGACAATTCGCGGTGAAGTTAATTTTGGGAATAAATCCAAAGTTCTCATAGTAGGTAAAGGTGACATTAATATCAACTGAAAACATTGTACTAATGTTACTGTTGTAGATGTTTATTTTGTGCCAGGACTTTTTTGGAACTTATCAAGTGTTGGGCGACTTTTTGAAAGAGGCCAAAATGTCCACATTGAAAATGGAGTTTACACTATTATGGGCGTAAACAATAATTTGATCATCACGATGCCAATGACAAAGAAATGAATGATTCCTCTTATTTTTCAAATGAAGAATCTTTTGAACTTTCAAGTGGCAATGAAAGACAGCAATTGATTGTTGCATCTTTGATTTGGTCATCTAAATTTTTGTGGACTAAAATTGTTTGTCCAAAAAAAAAAAAACAAAAGATGGTGACACAAATCACCCATACAAAGGACGTCTTGTCAGAAAACAACATTGAGAATTCCTTTCCAGTCGAAAAGGCCCAAAGAGCAAAACAACCTTTACAGATGGTAAATACAGATATACGTGATCCTGTTGAGGTGGAATCATTCACACAAAAAAGGGATACATCAATTTTTGCGGATGATTTTACCAGAAAAACAATTTTCTCATAGAAAGATTTGAAGCTTGTTTCAAGTTTAACGAAAGGACGAGAAAGATATTCGATGGAATCACATAAGAAAGATCAAAAAGCATTGCTTGCGATCTTTCAATATGTAAAGGAAGTGATATTGAAAAAATATCAAGGGTGGAGACTACGAAAGCAATGTGGGATATTTTGCAACAATCTTACAAGGGCAATGATCACATCCATCTGACGTGACTTCAAACACTTTGAGGTGATTTTGAGTCTTTACACATGAATGACTCTGAATCAATCTCGGTGTAATTTGATCATGTGCAAACCATTGTTAACAATTGATGGTCAATGGTGAAGAACTCCAAGACCCGCGAATCGTGGAAAAGATCTTGAGGTCTTTGACCAAAAGATTCGACTACATAGTCGTGGTGATTGAAGAAGCGCAAGATGTGTTAACCATGTCATTGGAGCAATTGATGAGTTCATTATGCTCGCATGAGCAAAGGATGAAACAAAAGTCCATTGGTTCGAATTTTGAGCAAGCATTGAATAGTTGGGTCGCTCAATCAAGCCGATGAGGCCATCAAGATAGATGAGGTCGTGGATGTGGTCAAGGATGTGGACATGGAAATTTCAATTTCACCGGAGAATAATAAAACGTGACAAATGAAAGGTCAAGTTTTTTAGGTGTAACAAATTCAAACATTACAAATCCAAATGTCAAGCAAATGTGGCATATGAGCAGGCAAAACAAGTGCATGCCATTCGTGTTGAGGAAAACATGGTGCTAGCATTCCAAAAGGATGACTCAAGCATCGTGGACACCAACTTTGGTTCCTTGATACTGGGTGCAATAATCATATGACTGGCCGAAAGGAGTTATTCTTACACTTGGATGGACAATTCGCGGTGAAGTTAATTTTGGGAATAAATCCAAAGTTTTCGTAATAGGTGAAGGTGACTTTAATATCATCTCAAATGATTGTACTAATGTTACTGTTGTAGATGTTTATTTTGTGCCAGGACTTTTTTGGAACTTATCAAGTGTTGGATGACTTTTCGAAAGAGGCCAAAATGTCCACATTGAAAATGGAGTTTACACTATTATGGGTGTAAACAATAAGTTGATCATGACGTTGCTGATGACAAAGAACTGAATGATCCCTCTTACTTTTCTAACGAAGAATCTTTTGAACTTTCAAGCGGCAATGAAAGATAGCGACTCATCATGACATCTTTGATTCACTCATCTAAATTTTCGTGGACTAAAATTACTGGTCTAGAATTAAGATGGTGTCTGGCATGCCTTTGATTGACATTCCAAATCGCCCATACGAAGGATGTCTTGTTGCAAAACAACATCGAGAATCATTTCCAGTTGAAAAGGCCAAAAAGGTAAAACAACCTTTGGAGTTGGTAGATACAAAAATATGGGCCCTGTTAAGGTGGAATCATTCACACGAAAAAAGTATACATTAATTTTTGTGGATGATTTTACCAGAAAAACATGGGTATATTTTCTTAAAGAAAAATCTAAAGCATTTTTGAAGTTTAAAGAAAGGAGGAGAAATATATTTTGATAGAATCATGGAAGAAAGATCAAAAAGCATTGTTTACGATCTTTCAACCGTAGAAGAAGTGATATTTGAAAAAATATCAAGGGTGGAGACTGCGAAAGCAGCGTGGGATATTTTGCAACAAGCCTACGAGGGCGATGATTGTTTCAAACGGATCCAACTTCAAACGCTTTGAGGTGATTTTGAATCATTATGAATGAATGGCTTTGATTCAAGTACTTTTATCGTGTGCAAACCATTGTTAACCAATTGAGGGTTAATGGTGAAGAACTCTAAGACATGTGAATCATGAAAAGATCTTAAGGTCTTTAACTAAAAGATACAACTATGTAGTCGTGATGATCGAAGAAGTGCAAGATGTGTGAACCATGATGTTGGAGTAGTTGATGGGTTTATTATGCTTGCATGAGCAAAGAAAGAATCAAAAGTCCAATGGTTGGAATTTCAAGCAATCATTGCAAAGTCGGGTCCCTCAATCAAGCCAAGCAGGCTATCAAGCTGGTCGAGGATTCAGACATGAATATTTCAATTTTACTAGAGAATATAAAACACGTGACAAATCAAAGATCAAGTCTTTTAGGTGTAACAAATTCGAACATTACAAATATGAATGTCAAGCATAGGTAGAATACTAGCAAGCAAAATAGGTGCATACCATTGATGCTAAGGAAAATGTGGTGCTAACGTGCAAGAATGATGACTCAAGCATTGTTGTCACACCCCAAACCCCAAGCACACAAACGTCCCACTCTGGTCGATGCAAATGCGACATTCCCAGGATGCGTTGCCGACCTATTCATTTTAATCACATGTGGAAGCAAAACAAAAACCCTTGACAACAAACAGCATAGGATAGGAAAACAGGGCAACAATTCACAAAAGCCAACTTTTATAAACACCAGGTTTAGTTATTAAAACGAGTCTGGTCATAAGAATACAAAAGGTCGACTCTAAACAAGAAGCTATCCTACGACATACTAGTCGAACACATACGCTGAACCTTCAAACTTAACCTCCACAAACTCCGGGGCTTTGATCCTCCATGACCACCTCTAAGGACCTGGAAATGGTTATACAATAACCAGTGAGATAATGTCTTAGCAATTCCATCCCCTAAACCCCTATTAGAAAGGAAATACACTCAAGAGTGGCCTAGTCACACAACATAAAGGGCTTACCTCGCCTCAGTTCCTTCCTTCAAGTTAGCACAATTCATAATACTCAATCACATGCAATAATAAGAACTTAAACAACCGGAATTCAAACACTTTCACATAACCAACAATCACAAGGGTCCTGATTATAAGACCAAATTGTTATGACATGTCCCATACCATGCCACACAAATTTCGTCCCATAATCCAGCGCGTCAACAACACTCAGCGTGCATTCCAATTGTTTATCACTGCCACACATGAGCACTACCTACTCGAAGTTCAACAATCTACTAGCTTAAGCCATGCATCGTCTCATCACCTTTGAGCACGGATTCGTCACTATGTCGACGGTGTTCTCGAAGGAGCATCGGTCCAGTTAACCCAGCCCCTACTACAACCGGAGCCCGTTGTGAGGGGCAACCCATATAGGGGCACGTCCAGCTCAATAGCTCATGATGATTTTTTTTTTAATCAACACACAACAATTCAATATCGGCCCAGGACACTTTGCATTTCGCTCAAATGTCTCAATTAAAGCAGTGATCCTAGACTCTTTTTTCATATTAAAAACATTCGAGAAAATGGTTGTGCATGAGTACACGTCAATTCGAACCCGAAAAACTTACCTTCTTTTTTCAAATCCCAATGTTTGATATGATACTTAAAATCCATTTTTGGTGTCCAAAACCCAACACCCGGGATTTTTAGAATAAATACCATATTTTCACGATCGACAATCAATTGCATAATCCAACCACATCACCCAATATGGGATTTATAGTAAGCAAAGCATCAAGAATAATCACAAACTACTACCGGCCCTAACCAGCAAAAATAGTCCACTCGCACGTCTCCGAGTTCAAATCTAGAAATCTAATCAATCGAGTTTGGAAAATTCCCAAATTTGAACATGTTATAACACACACATAAATGAACATCTTTTATTAAGACACCTTAACCTAGATCCTTCTAGATTCAGCCCAGTAAATCGCTCAATCCAGAATAGACACTATGTCTATTTTCAGAAAATCTGTTTTTCAAAATTAGTTTGGTTCGAGACCCAAAACTTGTCCATTTGATCTTAAATTTGATTATGTTAAACTAGAAGATGTGACAAACAACTTTTGTATAGAAACCATTTTGAAATTTAAATCCTAAGAGTTGATAAAAATCCCTTGAATCCCAAAAGGTCACCAGTTCCAACAATAACTTAGGTTTTGTCCGCAGTTTGATCCCAAATTCGCAACCCATTTCGATTCACAAAAATGGCAAACGGCAAGGGTCTAGAGATCCAAACTGCAAACAGTCCACTAGATTTGACTAAACCAACTTCAATGGTGCTAATCTCACTAATTAGATTAATACTAAACCATTCTAAGGCTAATCTAATCAATCCTTAAGTATAATTAACCTCATAAGCAAGGTTTAGTGAGTAAACTCATTGGATTTGCACGCCGATGAGTTCATCGTGATGAGGACGTGAAGGCGAGCAATAAACTAGCCCACGACGACACCAAGCAAGGTCTAGAAGGGCCCGGAAATGCTCCACGAAGCCTCACGGCTTTCTAGTTTTTCGACTTTTATTCTTGGCTGGAAGAAGCTATTCTTGTGGCTGGTTGAGACCGAAATAGCTAGAACAAGCAGTAGCGGTCCAAGTTGGTGTAGGAGGAGGCTCCGGCGACCTTGGCTGGCTTCAACGGTGGCTGACACGGCTGGACGTAGCTCTGGAAGCACAGGACAGTGGCAGGAGGCGGACATCGAGCGGTGGAGGTGGGATGGCGCTGGCGCGGCTTGGGCAGTGATCTAGTGGCCTTGCGGTGCTCAAACGACCAAGGAGGAGCTTCAGACGTATGTTGGCTGTTCTCCTCTGGTTTGCTAAGCTTCTCTCCTTCAACAACAATGGAGAAAAGCCACCAAATGAGAAAGAAGAAGGTCTGCTAAAGCAAGGTGACCCCAAGAGCTCTCTAGCCTTCCAACACTTGTCCAACTCACCTCTCTCTTGCCCCCACCATGACAGCCCATGATCTCAGCCATTCTCTCTCCTCAAACTTCCTCAAGAAGCCTCCCAACAAGTCCAAAATGTTTTTTTTTTGGTTAAGGTAAGAAATATATTGATTTTGCAAAGAAAAACAAGTAAACGGGCCACGAGGCATCAAGAAATAAGCACTCTACAAGACAGTCCAAGAAGAGTGAAGGGGTGCCAAGGGACCAAAGGGAACAAAACAACCAACAAGCCGAGAGGCCGAACAACAAAGGGAAGAACTAAGACCTACAACCCTCTATTACAAGAAAATAGAAGGACTTAAGTCCCAACTCCGCTGCAGCCGTCTATTCTTCGGGATATCCACCACATGCTTGAATGTCATTGCTTTGTCTTTGACGGCCTTGCAAAGATGCATCTTCATCGCCGGGATAAAGAGGGCCTGATTTCTAAAAATCATATTGTTGCGTTCTTTCCATATGATATAACAAAGAGCACCATAGCTAAAACGAGCCAGAGATTGATAGAATCCCCACCCGAGAAACGATTGGAGGCCCAATCAAGATTTTCCCGCCACGATTTATTGCGCCAATCGACATTAAACTTTGCAGCCCAATAGGAAGCAAGGTTACCTGGAACACGACAAGCAAAGAACAGATGATCCACGGAATCGGGTCTGCTCGAGCAAAACGGGCAAGAGGCTGCTGGAATCGCCGCCCAAGAGAGGAGCATAACTTGAGTAGGCAGCCTATTACGGGCAATAAGCCACAAATGGGTTTGGTACCTAGGCGGCATGGCTGTACTCCACACAAAAGAAGACCACGGCACCACATTTCCTTTCGGTCTAAAGAGGTCATACGCAGAAGCCGAAGAGAACCGCCCCGAGGGATGACGAATCCATTGGAAGCAGTCCTCGAGCTCAAATCAATTCCATTCAATCCTTTTCCAAAATGTTGTGTACCCCTTAGTATACGAATTTTGGACATTTGTACATCAATTCCATTCAATCCTTTTCCAATTAAACCCAATTGAGCTCAAATCAAAGTCTATAATTTTATTCAAGGCGTCCTCACTGAAATCCACATTTTTCCATGCCAATAAATCCATCTTGGATTCCAAAAGTGCGTTTAAGAACGGTCTTCCAACTTTCTCGATCCAATTCCTTGAATTCTTGATTTTTCGCCGAAAAACTCGATTTGTAGAAGAATCTTCGGAAGATGAGTCGACGTTCCTAAAATGATTTGTGACATAACAAAACTTCCAATTTCTGAAATCGGGTTCAATTTCTCAGTTAATTTCAATTTTGCGTGATTTTAGCGTGTCCTAATCTACTTGGTAGCTTTTATGAACTTTTCATGTAATTGACTTGTGGTCGATTGTTTTTTAGCCACAAAGTGCATCTTCGACACATTGGTGACTCTCGGTTGTCATAAAAATCTCAATATTTCAAATATGGACACAGGGTACCAAAACGATAGAATATCGGTCTAGTGCCGATCGACAAAATTTGTGTGATCAGGTGGAATCACCCACACTTAATCACATGCCTTTGTCAAGTCGACCTATCTCCGGTTTCTAATCGGTCTATGCCATAGTGACCCTTTTAGATTAGTACGGTCAAGCAATCGTTTCCTGTTTGAATTCTTATGTCTATTGCGTTAAAATCCCTTAACAGCTTCACATGATAGACTAGTTATCTCATGAGTGGCCAACTCAGAGAAGAGAGCTATAGGCACGAAGATAAAATGCCCAACTCATTCAATTGAAAAAAGAACTGGAAAATCAAGATGTCACAACTCTTCCCCTTTTATAAAAATTGCGTCCTCAAAATTTAACCCTTTACAAATATTTAAACAAAAAGGTAGGGGTACAATCGTTTCATCGACTCTTCACTTTCCTAGGTTGCTCCTTCAGTGTCGTGGTGTTGCCAGACCATTTTGACCAATGAAATGGTCTTGGTGCACAGAACCTGTTCTTTTCAATCCATTATCTGAACTGGGCTTTCCACGGATGACACTTGGTCGTCCACATCTAAATCCTCAAAATTCGGCATGTGGGTCGGGTCAGGCTTATACTTCCTAAACATCAACACATGAAAGATGTCATGCATTTGTGCCAGTCTCAGCGGTAATGCAAGACAATACGCTAGGATCCCGATTCTTTCAAGAATCTCAAATGGACCTACGTACCTCAAATGTAGCTTTCATTTCTTGCCAAAGCGTGAAGTACCCTCATTGGTGACACCCTTAGAAAAACGTGATCACCAACTTGGAATTCAAAAGGCTTTTGATGTTCATTGGCATAGCTTTTCTGGTGGCTCTGAGTAGTCTTTAGTCTATCTCTGATCACTACAACTGCTTCCACTGACTGCTGGACTAACTCTGGGCCTATGATCTTTCATTCCCCAACCTCATCCCAACAAACTAGCATTCTACACACTCTGCCATACAACACTTCAAAAGGAGCCATCTGAATGCGCTACTGATAGTTGTTGTTGTAGGCGAACTCAACAAGATGAAGCCATTCCTCCCAACTTTCCTTGAAATCCAACATGCAAGCTCACAGTATGTCTTCGAGGGTTTGAATTGTCCTCTCAGACTGGCCATCCATCTGAAAATGATATGCCATACTATATTTCAGCTTTGTTCCCAAAGCACTTTGTAAGCTTTTCCAAAAAGCAGCCGTAAACCTCAAGTCTCGGTCTGAAGTAATCATCACCAGCACTCCATGTAGATGAACTATTTGATGAACGAACAACTTTGTGTGTCTGTCCAAATCAAGGTCCTTTTGTATTGTGATGAAGTGAGCCGACTTCGTCAGTTTGTCGACCACTACCTAAATGGAATTGTTACCCCCTCCAACTCCTGGGTAAGCCTGTCACAAAATCCATTGTAATATGTTCCCATTTCCACTAGGGGATCTTGTGAGGTTGCAGAAGTCCTCTCGACTTACAGTATTATGCCTTCACTTGTTGACATGTCAAACAGTTGGCGACATGCTTGGCGATATCCACCTTTATACCAGACCGCCAATAATATTGATGTAGGTTCTGATACATCTTCGTACTACCAGAGTGAATGTTGTAACTGCTACGATGAGCTTCTGATAAGATCTCTACTTTAAGTGCTACATCGTCATATACACACAATCGTCCTTGGAACCTCAGCGTTTCATCCTCAAAAACCTAAAAGTCAGCATTCTTCTTTTCAGTGTTCTCTTATAGAATCTTCTAAATCTTCTAAATCTTTGGGTTTGTCCATTAAAGCTTCTTGATTCTAATATGCACCTTTGGCTCAATTCTGAAGGTGGCCATAAAATTTGGAAGGTAGCCTACCTCAAATTTGAAAGCCGAATCTTGAACTTTCTCAAGTAAGGTCCATAGTTTAACAGCATATGCACAAATGAAGATTTTTGACTAAATGCATCAGTGACTTCTTTCATCTTTCCAAGGTGATACCAGATACCACCATCCTATTCCTTCAAAAGTTTTGATTCACAGCGCTATCTCATATTTAATTTCTTCTGAAGGAATAAATACTTGAGACTTTGTTGGTCAGTGAAGATCTAGAAGATTTCTTCACACAACTAACATCTCCAAATATTCAACGTGAAAATTAATGCTACGAGTTCTAAGTCATGCGTCAGGTAGTTCAACTCGCGAGATCACAGCTGATGGAACGCATATGCAACAATCCTACCATATTGCATCAATACGCAATCCAGTCCCCTAAATGACGCATCATTATAGATCTCGTGTCCTCCTAGACCAGATGGAATGATTAGCACAGGTGCGGTAGTGAGCTTCTACTTGAGCTCTTGGAAACTACACTCATACTTGTTTGTCCATACAAATTATTCTTCTTTGTTTAGAAGTCTAGTCAATGATAACACTAATTTTGAAAATCCTTCCATGAACCTTCTGTAGTAATCTATCCAACCCAAATGGCTTCTGATCTTTGTCACTGTTATCAGTCTTGGTCCACTGATAATTGCTTCGATATTGGTCAGATCCACGAAGATTTCTTCGCCTGAAATCACGTGGTCTAAGAATGCAACAAGAGTCAACTAAAACTCGCATTTGCTAAACTTAGCATCCAATCCATGAGTCCTTAAGGTCTGAAGTACCATCCTTAGATGACTCTCATGCTCCTCAGCACTCCTTGAATACATCATAATATCATTGATAGACACAACCACGGACTGAACTAGATATTCCTTGAACACTCGGTTTGCCCAATCCATGACAGTAGCTGGAGTGTTCACCAGACCAAACGGCCTTACAATACTCTCATAAAGACCATCTCAAGTACTAAAAACTAAATTCAAGATGTTCTTCTTTCTGATCATCAACTGATGATGCCCTGTTCCTAAGTTGACTTTGGAAATATCGACACTCCTTGCAACTAGTCACACAATTCGTTGATCTTCAGCTATGAACACTTGTTCTTGATTGTCACCTAATTAAGTAGACGATAGTCAATGCATAATTACAACGAACCATTTTTCTTCACAAACAAAACCAGTGCTCCTCAAGGTGTTGCACTAGTATGTGCAAATTCCTTATCCAGTAATTCTCGCATTTGCACCATAAATTCTTCCAACTCAAACCACTACATCCAGTAAGAATCCTTAGAGAGTGGCTCTATCTTGGGTGCTAATTCGATCGTGAATTCTATCTCTTTCTCCGACAATAGGCCTGACAATTCCTTTAGAAATACATCTAGAAATTCTTAGACTACTGCAATGTCCTCAATCTTCAGCTCCTTAATTATCGTACCTATGACAATCGTCAAGTAACCTTGGCAACTCCCATCTAACAAACAGGTTGCCTTCGAATGAAGAGATTAAGGAAATCAATGGTCCTTCTCGACTTCCAATAAACTTGACACCTCCACATGCTATTTAATTAAGATGGGTTACTTCACGACAACAATTCATCACTGCAAGAGGTTCCTTGAGCCAACTCATTCTGTATCTGACGTCAAAATTATACACAAGCAACTAGTCAAGCTCAACTTTAACCAATGATTCTCCTTTCCATGGCTTTACCTCAACAAACTAAATTTCTACACACTTAATCCAAAACTTTGTTGCGCTACTCAGATAAAATCACCCCAAAACATCATTCATCTGATCAGTGCTTGGTCAGTTCCATTCCTGTCCCTTTCGCCATCCTAGTGGCATCCTATCTGTGGTAGCGATGTCTATGCTTCCTTGGACTCACACTAATAGTCCCTCACTTGATGGCCGTGCTAACTACAATCAAAGCATGCTCAATTATACCAGGACACTAGGTTGATCCAGGCTTCCCTCTACAAACTCGGCATCCATTTGGTGTGTCCTCTGTCTCCTACCAGGTGACAACATGTACTCTTACTTGCACTGGAGTTTGTCCCAAATACCCCTATGCGCTTTATGTAGCACATTCACTCTAGTCTATCATATCGAAGACGGTGGCGCTTGCGATCCCATCGGCCTTCTGGAACAACTTCTAGCTAGGCAACCCTGTTGGTTATATTCAGAACAAGCACCCGTCTTAACAGGACACGGGGCTGATCCATGTTGCCTTCCACAACACACGACATTCTGACTCAACACTGACTTTCTGACTCTATTCCTTCAATTGCGACGAATAGGGTGCTTTCCATTAGTCATCGGCTTCTTCCCAAACCAATTTCCATCTCCGTCTAAACTGAACTGTGACCTAGATGTGGCAGCTTGCTCCCTAATCACAATTCCATGTTGGACCTTAGTAGGGGCGGCAACAACATTGGTTACGGCATTAGCAGCGACAGTGACAACAGCAACAGCGACGACTCAGTCCTAAACTTACTGACCCAATGACTTCCCAAGGAACACTAACACCTAAACAATCCCGTTGAACTTGGGATCACTCGGTGATGCTACACTAGTACCGACCTACGACGGTACTCTTACACTCATGCTGGCGTGAACCGGCGCTTTGCCACAACCACCTCGGGCACCGATCCTTGTCAGCATTTGTGGCATCCAAGAATTTCAACAAATCCTCAAATAGGTGATAGTCATGACCAATCGATAAAAGTATCATCGAACTATGGCATTGTATCATTTATGGGCAGTAATCCATATTTGTTTATTTGTTGGATTGATATGATATGTTTAGCAATGGACCGATCAACCGTGCAACAAGAGAAAATCTTTGGACTTTGATCGAATAATATATTTTTTTTTAGAACCAAAAGGATGGAATTCAGTCATGCGTGAGGAACATGCATGATGAAATTTAAGAATAAAATTTTGAGGAGTTGGACTGCATGCAAGAATTTCGGTTATACATTTGTTCATGAAGCAATTGGATTATGGGAATATAAATTTATTCATTTAGAAAACAAAGTGCTTCATAATTATGGGCTTATATTTTAAAGACCATGGGCCTTTGAGTTTGGACTTTTGGCCTCAATTTTTCGGGCTCAAGCAAGCCTAAGGAGCCTCCAAAGCTGTTGAACGAAAGGGGGGGGGAGGAGAGAACCGGACAAGGAAAATGCCACTCATCACTTGTCCATGGTTGCCTTAACCTTCTTCCACTTGTCTCTTCCTTGAAGCCATCTGTCATCTACATGCAAAAATTAGAAAAATAATTAAACAAAGAAAGCTCTTTCAGTTTGAACAAGGGAGAGTGAGGCCGAGAGAGTGAGCGGGCAAGCAAGTGAGAGAGAGAGAGAGAGAGAGAGAGAGAGGGTGTGCAGTGAGTGGTCCGAGAGTGTGAGGGTAGAAAAGGAAGGCCACCCTCCACCCGTGCCCTGTCCGAGCTGCCGCCGTTGACGCCGCTGATCCCCATCGCCGATTGAGCCAAGCCAAGATCCTTGAAACCCTGTTTTTGGCTAGCAACTGAGTAGGAAGATTTGAGGCAAGTAGAAGTTCATTGATCTATGTTTTTCTTGCTGTTATTATCTAGTGAGGAGTTGGTAGATGTGATGAAATAAGGAATTGAAAGCTGCCTGTTGATTTTGGACAAATAAGGTGGAACTAGATCAAGAAACTAAGTAGAAACGGAGCATGTTTTGGTGTATTTTGGTTTTTCAATTGAAATAAGAACTCAAGGATCTAGTTATGGTGGATTTTTGGAAGTGAAGAGGCTGTATTGTGGTGTAATACACTTGCAAACATTTGGTTGTGGACGTTGGATGCTGAGATTCAAAGAGTAGGAGTAGTTCCCTTTAGGATAGTAGACTGTTTTTGCAGAAGACAGTGTGACCTTCAGTGATTTCATGATTTTTCTGTAATTATCTAGCAAACATTTGACTTTGAATCCTTAATGAAAGTTGTAGGGAACATCTTCATGAACAACATATAAAAAATTTAGAATAAATGAACATGGTCTGACTGACAAAGCGATTTTTCTATGAAAATGCTAAAGCTGGAAGTTATTACAGAATGTTAGCAAGGAATACAGAAACTATTACTCTCGATACGTAGAGAATTTGACTTGGAATTCTGCATGAAACTTTTTCCTTTAGGTCTCATCAATAACATGTCAAAATTTCATAATTTTATGAGTTCATTTGGGAATTTTTCCGAAATCATTACCAGAACTGTGCACTTTAATAGTCGAGCTGTTTTACTTCGAATTTGTACAAATTGTTCCCTAGGGTGAATATATTTTGAAATGTTATGTGTATGATGATATTGGCATTGATAAGTTGTGCAATATCGAGATTAGATAAAGGATTCATGAGACATCTTATCATTGTATATGAAAGTATTTTTGAAAATTAAGATGTTAATTGATACCGTTAGACCCTCGGGTCAATGATGCCCCGAGAGTCGGGATGCCCAAAGGATTGAATGAGTCGATGCCTTGTGGATGCCCGGTGGCCCTAGTAGCTAAATGCCAAAGGTTTTTCCTCATGAGCTTTAGGATGCCCAGTTGTATGCTAGTCGGTACGTAGATCCGGAGGGCTGGGGTAACCATTCTCATGGTGAGCCTTAGAGGATTTCCTCGTGATGCCAGGTGGGGTACAAGATGCTTGGAGGTGTGATATGCTCCAGATGCCCAGTGGCCCCAGTGGCTGAATGTCGGAGGCTTTCACAATGCCAAGGTAGATGCGAATGCCCGGAGGGATGCAAACATTGGTCCTCTGGGGGATGAAACATTTTGAATGATAAAATGGATGATTCTACTATGTGTGTGTGGTCTAGTCATAGGACTAAGTTGTATAGCATGGAATAGGACATGTCATTACAGTTTGGCCCTATGATCGGGACTTGAGTAACTAGACATGATGCATCTTGAATCTTTTGAAATTATATATTTGTCGTTGCATTAAAGAAGTTTACGAATTTGATGCATATTTATTCTTGTGATTACCTGTTCTTGTCCATCTCACATGAATCTAGATTTGGACAATAATGTTTGGATATAGTTTGATGAATCTTTTACTACTGAGTGGTTGTACTTGTGGGGACTAACATTTCAGATTAAAATATGCCTCTACTGCCTGTCACTCGCAGTACTTTTTACGGTGTCTTAGTCGACGTTGAGTGCATGTGTTCAGAGCACACTCATGTCGAGATTCAAGGATTGGTTTTCATACGAGTTCGGGTTCTAGTCATGTATGACGTCGGTTTACCTAACAGCCCCGTGGTTCAGGAGTTTCTGTTAGTGCATGCTCATCATGATGGGATCATGCTAGGGATGTTGCCGCCGTCGCCAACCGATGGACCAAGCTGGGTGTGATTGTGTGTGACCGGTAGTAGATGAATCTTTTTTGGACTGCCGGCACTGTCTGATATACTTTCGTATAGGGTTGAATGGAAAAGAAAAGCCAGGGGGAGGTCGGGTTATCTTTTGTTACGAAGCCGGGTATAGAAAACCACGGCAAATTTTGATGTACTGACCGATGTTATCAATCAAACCTATGTAAATAAAAGTGTCCGGCTTAACTTACAAAACTATCTAGTGGGTGTGCATCATTTCAAAATGTTGGGATAGGGAGATGTGATATTGCTTCTGCTATACTTTCATACGCTGCGCAAGGACCATTTAAAGATTATAACCCCCCAGGATGGATAAACTTTCGGGTCAACCAAAAGAGAGGCAAGCGAACTGTGGCGACCTAACGGATCGAGGGCCGTCAAAAGGGGTGCCACAGCATTCGACCCCGAGTCACAAAGGCTACTGCCCTCTTACTAAGAGTTCTCAACTCTTGACCACTTATACTACAGGATCTTTATAGAAACATGTTTTCTAATTCCAATACCACGTTAGAATTTGAGTGACCCACACAAACAAGCTACCAATCAGCTATCAATCATATGCATCGGTATGAAATAAAGGTCATTCGTACTAACTGTCCTATGACTCATCAAACATAATCACTCCAAACACAAACCCGCTCTGATACCACTAAACAAGGATGTCACGTCCCGAACCCCGAGCACGGGAACATCCCACTTTGGTCAATGCAAATGTGACATTCCCAGGACGCATAACCAACCCGTTCATTTTAAGCACATGCGGAAGCGAAACAAAAACCTCTGACAACAAACAGCATGGGATAGGAAAGCAGGGCAACATTTCACAAAAGCCAACTTTTATAAACACCAAGGTTTAGTTACAAAAATGAGTCTAGTCATAAGTCTACAAAAGGACAACTCTAAAAAAGAAGCTGTCTTACAATATACTAGTCGGACACATACGCCGAACCTTCAAACTTCACCTCCACAAACTCCGAGGCTTCAATCCTCCACGACCACCTCTAAGGACCTGAAAATGGTTATACAATAACTAGCGAGACGATATCTTAGTAATTCCACCCCTTAAACTCTTATTAGAAAGAAAATATACTCAAGAGTGGCCTAGCCACACAACACAGAGGGCTTACCTCACCTCGGTTCCTTTCCTGCAGATTAGCACAGTTCATATTACTCAATCACATGCAATAATAAGAACTTAAACAACCGAAATGCAAACACTTTCCCATAACTAACAACCACAAAGGTCCTGATTATAAGACCAAATCGTTATGACACGTCCCATACCGTACCACACAATTTCGTCCCATAATTTAGCACGTCAACAACACTTCGCATGCATTCCTATTGTTTATCACTGCCACACATGAGCACTACCTACTCGAAGTTCAACAGTCTATTGGCTTAGGCAAGCATCGTCTCACCACCTTTGAGCACAGCTTCATCACTACATCGATGGCATTTTCGAAGGAGCATCGGTCTAGTCAGCCTAGCCTCTACTACAACTAGAGCCCATTGTGAGGGACATCCCATATAGGGGCATGTCCAGCTTAATAGCTCAGGACGGTTTTCTTTTAACCAACACACGACAATTCAATATCAGCCCAAGATACTTTGCATTTCACTCAAATGCCTTGATTAAAATAGTGATACTGGCCTCTTTTCTTCGTATTAAAAACATTCAAACAAATAGTCGTGCACGGGTACACGTCAATTCGAACCAAAAAAACTGATACCTTCCTTTTTCAAACCCCACTGTTTGATATAATACTTAAAATCCATTTTCAATGTCCAAAACTCGACATTTGGGATTTTCATAATAAATACCATATTTTCACAATCAACAATCAATTGCATAATCCAACCACATCACCAAATATGTAATTTCTAGTAAACAAAGCATCAAGAATAATCACCAACTACTACTAGCCCTAACCAGCATAAATGGTCCACTCGCACGTCTCCGAGTTTAAATCCAGAAATCTAATCAAACGAGTTTGGAAAATTCCTAAATTTGAACATGTTGTGAAGGACACATAATGAACATTTTTCATGAAGACATCTTAACCCATATCCTTCTAGATTTAGCCTAGTAAATTGCTCAACCCATAATAGAAACTATGTCAATTTCCAGAAAGTCTATCTTTCGAAATCAGTTTGGTTCAAGACCCAAAAGTTGACCATTTGATCTGAAATTTGACTATGTTTTACTAGAAGATATGAAAAACAACTTTTATGAAGAAACCATTTTGAAATTCGAATCCTAAGAATTGATAGAAATCCCTTAAATCCCAAAAGGTCACCAGCTCCAACGATAACTGTGGTTCTGTTTGCAAATAACAAAGCTGATATCTCATTCTTTTAAATCCCTAAAAATCTTGAGAAACATATATGTTGCAGTTGAATATGTCTAAAACATTTATCCAAAAAGAATCGACATCGATGTCGAAACCCATTTTGATCCACAAAAATGGCAAACGGCGAGAATCCAGAGATTTAAACTGCAGACATTCCATTGGATTCGACTAAACAAACTTCAATGGTGCTAATCTCACTAATTAGATTAATACTAAACCATTCTAAGGTAAATCTAACCATTCTAGATTATCACCAATCTATTCTTAAGTTAATATAATCAATCATTAAGTATAATTAACCTCATAAGCAAGGTTTAGTGAGTAAACTCACTAGATTTGCACGCCGATGAGTTCACCGCGACGAGGATGCGAAGGGGAGCGATAAACTAGCCCACAGCGACACCAAGTGAGGTTCAGAAGGGCCCAGAAATGCTCCACAAAGCCTCACGGCCTGCTGGTTTTTCAGCTTCTGTTCTTGGCTGGAAGGAGCTGTTCTGGTGGCTAGTTGAGAACGAAATAGCTAGCAAAAGCAGCAACAATACTGACAAGTGCAGGAGGAGGCTTCGGCGACCTTGGCTGGCTTCAACGGTGGCTGACACGACTGGACATAGCTTTGGAAGCACAGGACAGTGGCAGGAGGTGGACGTTGAGCGGTGGAGGTGGGATGGCGCTGGCGCGGCTTAGGTGGCGATCCGGTGGACTTGCGATGCTTAGATGACTAAGGAGGAGCTTCGAACAGCTGCTGGCTATTCTCCTCTGGTTTGTTGAGCCTCTCTCCTTCAACAACAATGGAGGAAGCCACCAAATGAGAAAGAAGAAGGTCTGCTGAAGCAAGGCGACCCCAAGAGCTCTCTAGCCTTCCAACACTTGTCCAACTCTCCTCTCTCTTGTCCCCACCATGACAACCCATGACCTCAACCATTCTCTCTCCTCAAACTTCCTCAAGAAGCCTCCAAACAAGTCCAAGATGTTGTGTACCCCTTGGCATACGAATTTTGAACATTTGTACATCAATTCCATTCCATCATCTTCCAATAAATTCCAATTGAGCTCAAATCAAAGTCTATAATTTTATCCAAGGTGTCCTCAATTAAATCCACATTTTTTCATGCCAATAAATCCATCTCGGATACCAAAAGTGTGCTCAAGAACGGTCTTCCAACTTTCCCGATCCAATTCCCTCAATTCTTGATTTTTCGCTAAAAAACTCGATTTGTAGAAAATTCCTCGGAAGATGAGCCAATGTTCCTAAAATTATTTGTGACATGATAGAATTTCTAATTTCTGAAATTGGGTTCAATTTCTCGGTTAATTTCAATTTAGTGCGATTTTAGAGCGTCCTAATCTACTTGGTAGCTTTTATAAACTTTTCATGTAATTGACCTATGGTTGATTGTTTTCAAGCTACAAAGTGCATATTCGACACGTTGGCGACTCTCGGTTGTCGTAGAAATCTCAAGGTTTCAAATACGAACACAGAGTGACAAAACGACTGAGAAATCAGTCTAATGCCAATCCACAAGATTTGTGCAATCAATTGGAATCACCCACACTTAATCACATGCCTTTGTCAAGTCGACCTATCTCCGGTTTCTAATCGATCTGTGCCGTTGGGACCCTTGTAGATTAGTACAGTCGAGTAGTCGTTTCCTATTCGAATTCTCAAGTCTATTGCGTTAAAATCCCTTAACGGTTTCACCTAATAGACTAGTTATCTCGTGAGTGGTGTTGACACCTAATTTTGGAAAAACAAAATTGCATTTGGAACAAATAAAAATAAAAAAAATGAAAAAAGGGGAAATTGATTTGATTGATTATGCATGGAAATTTGAAATTCTTATGGATATTTAGATTTTTATAAATGCATAAGAAATTAAAAATCGAGTGAACAAAGGGCAAGGATTTTGATAAAATGGAAGCAATCGGTGCAAGATCAAGGCGATTGCAAAATCATGCTTTGATTTGCAGCCGTGATTTAATGCGACAGAAGATGGAAACTCGAAAGTTGCCACGGAGAGCGGCAGTCTAAAAATCACTATAAAATAAGTCGATTCGTACGGATGGAAAGGGGGGGATTTTTGAAAAATTGAGAGCGAAAAGTTTCGGGGAGAGAAAATTCGAAGAAAAGAAGGAATTTTTGCAAGAAGGCCTCGTCTGTCTTGGTCAAAGAGAAAGCTTTTTCTCTTTTCTTTCTTTGACAAGAAAAGAGAAAAGTCCGCTGCAGAGAGCGCAGTGACAGAGAGAGAAAGAAGTGACGAGAGAAGACAGAAGAGGGAGAAAAAAAGAGAGAAAAGCAAAAGGGAGGGCCGTCTCCTTCGATTGGGCTTCTGCCATTCACTGTTGGTCACTCTATCTGGCAATAAGCCACCCGCCTCTGTCCACTGTCGGCGAGTTCTAAAGCCACAACAGCCCTCAGCGACGCCCGCGCCTAACCTCCGCCGCTAACTCGCAACACCGCCCCACACCAAGCTACACCACCACGCCACCACAGCTACTGCACCTGGTGCTCGACGCCACCGCCTCTCTCCTTCCGACGAACCCACACCACTGATGTTGCCACACCATAGGAGCACCATCCGCGACACTGTAGCAACCAACTGCCGCCTCCATTCGACGCAACCCACAGTAGCTCCGCCTCCACCCAAGCAGAACACCAACAACTCATCGCGAACACAGCACTAGCAACGCCTCAACCACACGTCTACCTACAACCCACGAGCACCGACGCCATAGCAACCCACCACCGCACCACTACCCATAACTATGCCGAAAACCTACTGTCGTGCCTGCACAAGCACCTGACGCCTGCTTCGCCGCGATCAATCCTCAACTCGTGCCAGTCCGCCCAACACCCGCCAGTCTACCTTAGCCCGACGCCCACTAGTCGCCGTGCCACACCTCCGTGCCAACTCGCTTCATTGATGCCGCAAACACTGCCCGTTGACACTGCCGGTCGGATCGCCCATCAACGCGTCATCGTTGTCCCCCCTTGAGTCCCCATCTTAGGTGGTTTATTTATTTATTTATTTATTTATTCATTTATTTATTCATTTTTTTTAAAGTTTGTTATTATTGTTTAAGTTGTAACATTGGGTCAGTGTTCATTTTATGCATATTCTGACATTTATCCACATGGATTTTGTCCAAATTATTATAATTATTAATTTAATCCGTAAGACGTCGGATCATTTTTTTAATTACATTAATCTTTTGACATTTTGATGGTACTTTAATTGTTAAATCATCATAATTATTAATTTGGTCCGTAAGACTTTGGATCAGATTTTTAATTATTTTGAACCTTTGTCTTGATGTTTAGGATTAGAGTAATCGTTAACTTAACCTATGAGACAACAGGTTATTTTTTCGATTATTTTAATCCTTTATTTGTTGAATATATTGATTGTTTAGATTTAATGTTTATTTGATAATTAATTGTTTGAAAAAAAAATCAAAAAATCAAAAAATCAAAATTCTGCATGAGCATATAGGTTTAGTAAATTAGAATTTTCTTAGGATTACATTTTTAGGGTTGCAATTTTAGAAATAGGTTAGGGTTGGACCTAAATTAGTTTTTTTAGATAATGTTCGCACATTTTTATTATCTTATTTTTCAAAAAATAGTTTTCTAATATAGAATAGGGTTTAAGTCAAATTAATCCCTGGAATAAATAAGAAAATTATCCCTTTTTAGATGGTTTAATTAAAGTTTTTATTAATTTTGAATTTCAATAGAAAAATATAGAAATACTAGGTGCATGTTAATTAGTTTACATGATAGGATCATTTAATCAAAATTTGTTCATTAGTGAAGTTAGGTCATGAGGTGCGTAATAACTATTTTGCATAATAGGCCCATTTAATTAGAATTTGCATATTAATAAGATTAAGTCATTTAGTTAAAAAATGCATTTTTATAAAAGAATTCTAATTTTCAAGAAAACCCAAAAAAAAAAAAAAAATTGTTTGCTTTGTGTGATGCAATTTATTTATTGAATGCTTGAACATCTGTATGATCACCTTTTTGCATAATAGTGATTTAGGTTAAAATAAATCCAAGCTGCCTGCAAAAATATTTTGGAAATTAAAAGAAATGGTACCGAAAGGGCATTAGAAAATTCTAGTGTAACCAAGTCCTCGTACCCTTAGTCTCTGGTTCGTAGCAATAAAATAAATCTCCATTTATTTTACTTAGGTGTCTAATTGACCTACAATAAACCGATTAGTTGCAACTCCTAGTTAAATTTTTTTTTTGCATGTTATATATTTGAACCTTAATTCGCGAATTGGTATGGGCTTGGGAGAACCCGAGCTAAGTTTAAAAACTTAGTAGTCCATTAACCTAGTTTTAGGTGGTGCACCCGAAAAATAAGTTGCGATAGCTTGGCAACTCCATTAGGGAATTGTGTTAAAACACTTAGTGGACTTAGGTCAATTTTTCTTTTTCTTTTAAAAATGTTTTTGTTTGGAAACGAGAATCCCAAGTACGTCCCTAACATTTCTAAGGTGTTAAATGTTCTTGCAGATGGGAGATATAAAGGGAGTAGTCTATTCTAACCTTTATCTTGCAGGTTGGAGTGTGGGATTAATGATTTATTTTTCCATGATTAGAAGTGTTGTTTGCATTTAAACTGTTGTGCATGTTTTATTGCTTTTAGCACTACATTATTGCACACACAACCTGTGGTTGGACCTAGGCTGTGATAGGATTTCTAGGATGGTGTTGAGAATGATATTTCCTCCAAAGCGAGACTACTATATAGAGGTTGACATTCTCTTCCCCAAATTTTCTTTCATGGTGTTGAATGTGTTTGTCCATATCTGCGAGACTGCGTGATTATTGGGCATTCTATTCGATTGAGCTGGGGTTAAGAAGACCTGACACATTAATGCGAGACTGCAACGGTTAGATTATCCTCTTAGCTCCATTTCGTTAAGCCATTTAGAGTAGAAATCGAGCCTCACATTTCATGTGCATGTCTATGTGATTGCCATTAATTTTCTTTGGTGAAGTAAGTCTTCTATCCCTATACCATGCAATTTATTTTGTCGGTTCATGACAATGTTTCGTCCTTCGTCTTGTCCTATATGCTTTAGGGAAAATTGCCATACCATTCATTTCCACTTTTGGGGTTTCAAGATGATGTCATATGGCCTTGAAAGAAGAGGTCAAGGCATTCGGAACCCTATCGAAGCCCCTTGAAGGTCCCGTTCTACTGAATTAGGGCATCATGGAAGAGGTGGGGGAAGTTCTGACGGACGAAGACAGGAAAGGCGGAACTCGCCACTTGACCAAGGGTGAGGGAGACAAAACCCACTACTCCCAAGCGTTCACGAGACATTCCCCGGTAGTCCAAGAATGATGTAGGATGAAGCATAAGTGATAGACAATCTGGGCCAACCTAGTGGGAAGTTTGATTACCTAGTGAAGTATTCATCTCCTCCTAGCTACTACATTGATCCAAGTGAGATAGTCTCAGATGGATGAGGTGGCATGGATGATCTGACACCCTCAAAGACAGAGAACCCTGATGATGAGCTTGAAGGAGTTGCAAGCTTATTCAACAACCTCATCATAGGAACCATTGATGAAGGACCCCCAGAAGAGATGGGCCTTGGCCCACAAGAGTAACTCTTTTGCTGCTTTTGCATATTCCCTTGCGTGGGAATTTTTATTTTCTGAATAATGTTTTTAGTTTTGATTGAGTATTGCATTTTTTCCATTCAATAAATGTAATTGATTGATAAATTTCAATGAAATTACAAATTTTATTTTGAGGGCATGATGAGGTACACCAAACCAATCCGGTGACGATATCCAACAATGAAAAGAAAATATCATCCAAGGAGAATTCTGAGGACTTGGTTTCTTCATGCTTCCTCATCCAAAAAAATCCAAAAAAAAAAAAAATTACTTTTGAAGCCATTTCCAAAAGCTTGCATTAGGTTAGCATTGTTTAATTTTCTAACTCATTTACTTCATGTTTCAGAGCATTACTTTTTCGGTCTGATGAGAAGGCATCTGAAAAGGTACATTAGGTTGCAATGATAGATCAGTTGGCTCAACTGTTACTCAACAGATGTCGAATTGGGAGCACTACAAATTCTAGTAGTGACATGGTTGAGATAAAATGAATGTGCAATTTGAATTCACCTTGATGTTGCATAGTATCCTATTCATGCACGTTCTCTTGTGCAGGGGCAAAAGCAAATAAGGACAATCCAAAGACATCAACTGCCAAGGCAATCTCATTGTAGATGAATCCTTGAATGAATGCTTAAAACCATTTTGCTATGTGGAAAACTATTTGTTTTGGAGTTGATAATTTTTCATGCCTAAAGCTGTTGAGCTCTTTTTTTTTTTTTTTAAAGGATTTTGCATGATGACTTTTAGCCACTAATCCCACTAAAGAACATCAAGATGGACTAATTTAATGAATGATGTGGAATTGATTAAGCATATTAAATGAGATGAGTCGGGATGATGAAAGGCAAACCCTATCCTATACACAGTCCCCTACTTATACACTTGTGAGATGAGTGTAGTAAGGTTCATATACACAAGGTAAAGAGTTTTCTAGCAAAAGGTACGGCAACCGAAGTGATGAGAGGCAATTCATTTCTTTATCCCAAACACTACAAGTAATCCATTGCTTAACCCTTTTAAGCCCATACACTTATTGATATTATTTTCAAATTATCCCTGTTAAGAATCACCCCACATTGGGGCCACTAGAAGATAAAATGGCATCATGAGGTGAGGAAAATGAATTGAAATTTTCTTGCTCTCACTTGCATCAATCTTCAAGTCATGCTATTGCATTGAATTTATGTGTTAATTTAAGTGCCTTAGATGACGAAGAGTATTTCTTTCTCTATCCTACATACTTATACTATTTGCATAGCTCACTTGAGCTTGCAATTTCATTTCTTTAAACCCGTTGGTGATCATTCCCCACACTGGGGCAAGGCAAAAGGCAAATGAAGACTCTTGAAAGTTTGAGTTACGCATGCATTGTGTGCAAGGATTGAAATCAAAATAGAACTAAGGGGCATGAAAAAGCAGTGTGCCTAGTAAAAGCAATGCCAACGTCCATGAAAAAGAAGTAAAAAAAAAAATGAATGAGAACTAAGGGCATGGAAAAAGCAGTGTGCGTAGTAAAAGCAAGGCCAATGTCCAGAAAAGAGAAAGAAATCAAACTCTTAATATAGTGAGTCGTATCCCCAACAAGGCGATATTGAAAAGCTCAAATGCTGTTACAATCAATGGAGTTGTGATATGAAAATCTTCGATAGTGGAGAAGGAAAGTGGTGGAAATGTCAAGATGATCACCAATTTTGACCCCCTTGAACACTTTTTGAGCCTAATGATTCTTTCATTTCTCAACCCATGAGCCAAACATATGTTAAGTCCCTTGCAAAGTCTCTTCAGATTAGGGGACTTGAATTAACCTAGGGGTTCACATGTTTTAAGTATAGCTCAAAGAAGTGCGAGCAAGATTATTTCTTTCTCATTTTGCAGGATTCTTGACTTGTAAACCCAGAGATAATTGCAAAGCTATTCTTTCAATAGCCTTGACTCAAAAATTCATTCTGTTAAGATGTTGACCAAGCCCACAATATGGTCCCTATTGAAGACCTCTTAGATTGATAAGGTCATACCGCTTGCGAGAATACTCGAACCCTTATCGATATGGTGAGATGGAGTGATTCTATTTTAAATGAGAGTGAGTGAAAGTCCTTTCTGACCAAAAGTCTCTCATTCAGTATTCTTAAGAAATCCATGCCATGAGTGAAAATTATCTTGAATGGTAATTCTCTAGTGGAAATTTGGGTAATGCAAAGGTCATTATGCATGAACCCCAATTGAATTCATAAAAACTTTTGTGGATTTTGAAGTGTGCGTTCTAGAATAGCATTAATTGCTTATTTCTTTGGTGAAAGAATTTTTGCTCTAATCATGTCTGACAAATAATGTTTTCTCAAAGACCCAAGAGCTTCTGACATTCAGGAGGTGATAGGTTGTGTTTGGTTCAGCATTTACAATGGGCTTTGAGTCCAATGCAAATGCTGAAAGCCCAAAGCTACCTAGGGAAAATGCAATTGTGTTTGGTAAAAAAAAATTGACAATGGACTTTGAGTTGAATGTGTGTTTGGTAAAAAAAAAAAAAAATTCACAAGGGGCTTTGATGGGTATTATTTTTTTTATTTTATTTTCTTTTTTTTGGAAATTCAGCTAAACCCTTCGCCGGACCGGTGAAGGGCTGCGGCCACCGACGAGCCTGATCTGGCGCCGGCGACCATCGGCGAGCCAGATCTGGCGCCGGCGGAGGTCGCTCGACCTCGGGCGACCCAGCCGAAGGCCGCCGGAGGTCGCCTGACCTCAAGCGACCAGGGTCGCTCGACCCAGGGGCCGCGCGACCCAGGCGACCGCCGCCTGGGTCATGCGGCCCCTGGGTCAAGCGACCCTGGTCACTCGAGGTCAGGCGACCTCCGGCGGCCCTCAGCTGGGTCGCGCTACCCTCGCTATTGGTTGCTCGAGGTCGGGCGACCTCAGACGACGGCCGTCGACGCTAGATCTGGCTTGCCGGCGACCGTCGCCCTTTGCCGGTCCAACGAAGGGCTGCTCCTTTTTCATTTAAAAAATAAATAAATATAGGGGTAATAAAGGAAATATGAAAAATTAATGAGGGTAATTTAGGAAGAAAAAAATGTTTTCAACATTTTCAAAAACTCACTTTCATTTGAAAGCTCCTTCAAGGAGGTTGCCAAACACCTTTATTTTGACTGAAGGGGCTTTGGGGGTTAAATGGGCTTTCTAAATGCCCATCCAAACGCACCCATAGGCCTCCACAAGATATCTAAGTTCCAAATGACATATCCCCAAGAATTAGAGATATCACCAGGTAAGTATATATCTACTCATACTTTAAATACTTGTCATTGTGCAAGTATTCTCTCCCAAGTGCATCAACACTTGACTCGGTCAAGCTGTCTTCTATATTAACTCGGCGTGCTTTCGTAGCCCGGTGTCCTTCATAATGACCTAGTGTACTTCCATAGCCCAAAGTCCCTTTTATAGACCTGGCGTGCTTCTGTAGCCCAGTATCATTTAAATTGATTTGGCGTGCTTTCGTAGCCCAGCATCACTTTCATCGACCCGGCATGCTTTCGTAGCCCGGTGTCCTTTAAATTGACCTAGCATGTTTTCGTAGCCTAAAGTCACTTTCATTGACCCGGCATGCTTCCGTAGCCCAGTGTCCTTTATATTGACCTGGCGTGCTTTCGTAGCCCAGAGTCCCTTATATTGACCCGACGTGCTTTCGTAGCTTGGTGTCATTAATATTGACTTGGAGTACTTTCGTAGCCCAGAGTCTCTTTTATTGATCCGGCGTGCTTTCGTAGCCTGGTGTCCTATTTATTGACCCGGCGTGCTTCCATAGCCTGGTGTTCCTTAATATGACATGGCGTGCTTCTGTAGCCCAAAGTCCCCCTATCAAATTGGTGTGTTTTTGTAGCCCAAAGTTCCCCTTTTTCGACATGGTTTTCGTTTTCAAGCACTAGCACTCAATGGAGCTGCCCCCCAAAGATTTTTCCAAATTCATTCTGATCAAGGCGACCGAAGAATGGTTCAGAACCTGGTTAGATGATTTATGCTACAATGCTAGGCGATCGTAGAATGGTACGAGTCCTAGAAAAAGAATCACCATTTAGGCGACCATAGAATGGTACAGGTCTTGGACATATAACACCAATCTATCTTAAATCATTCTACCCTCCTTGAAGGTAAGTAATTCCAGGTAAGTTCCTTTTATCATTTGCATTAGCATTTCCATGCATCATATAAATTGCATTCAAAAAAGGAATTCATTTTCCAACAAAAGTCATTTAATGCATGTGCATAATTAAAATTAGGTTTTAATTTGTCTTTGAAGGCGACCTTTACGAGCTCACCTTCAAAGAGGGGCAATTGTTGACACCTAATTTTGGAAAAATAAAATTGCATTTTGAACAAATAAAAAGAAAAAAAAATGAAAAATTAGGGAAATTGATTTGATTGATTATGTATGGAAATTTGAAATTATGATGGATATTTAGATTGCAAAAGTAATTAAAAATCAAGTGAACAAAGGGCAAGGATTTTGATAAAATGGAAGGAATCGGTGCAAGATCAAGTTGATTGCGAAATCATGCTCGATTTGCAGCCGTGATTTAATGCGACAAAATATGGAAACTCGAAAGTTGCCATGGAGAGCGGCCGTCTAAAAATCACTAGAAAATAAGTTGATCCATACGGGTGGAAAGCGGGGGATTTTCAAAAAATTGAGAGTGAAAAGTTTCGGGGAGAGAAAATTCGAAGAAAAGAAGGAATTTTTGCAAGAAGGCCTCGTCTCTCTTGGTCGAAGAGAAAGCCTTTTCTCTTTTCTTTCTCTGACAAGAAAAGAGAAAAGTCCACTACAGAGAGTGCAACGATAGAGAGAGAAAGAAGTGATGAGAGAAGACAGAAGGAGAGAAAAAAAGAGAGAAAAGCAAAAGGGAGGGTTGTCTTCTTAGATTGGGCTTCTGCCCTTCGCTGTTGGTCACTCCATCTAGCAACAGGCCACTCGCCTCCATCCACCGTTGGCGAGTTCTAAAGCCGCAACAGCCCTCAATGATGCCCGCGCCTGACCTCTGCTACTGACTCACAACACCGCGCCACACCATGCTACACCACTGCGCCACCACGGCTACTACACCTGGTGCCTGACGCCCCCTCCTCTCTCCTTCCGATGAACTCGCACCATCGACGTTGCTGCACCATAGGAGCACCATCCGCAATGTCGTAGCAACCAACTACCACCTCCATTCGACGCAACCCACAGCAACTCCACCTCCACCCGAGCTGAACACCAACAACTCGTCGCAGACACCGCACCAACAATGCCTTAACCACGCATCTACCTGCAACCCACGAGTGTCGATGCCATAGCAGCCCACCACCGCGCCACTGCCCATAGCTGCGCCGAAAACCTGCTGTCGCGCCTACACTGGCACCCGATGCCTACTTCGCCGCGATCAATCCTCAGCTCATGCCAGTCTGCCCGACACCCACTAGTCTACCTTAGCCTGACACCCGCTGGTCGCCGTGCCACACCTCAGTGCCAACTCGCTTCATCGACACCGCAAACACCGCCCGTTGACACTGCCGGTCGGATCGCCCATCAACGCGTCATCGCTGTCCTCCGTTGAGTCCCCATCTTACGTGGTTTATTTATTTATTTTTTAATTTGTTCATTTTTTTTAAGTTTGTTATTATTGTTTAAGTTGTAACATTGGGTCAATGTTCATTTTATGCATATTCTGACATTTATCCGTAGGGATTTTGTCCAAATTATTGTAATTATTAATTTGATCCGTAAGGCGTCGATCATTTTTTTAATTAAATTAATTTTTTGGTCATTTTTGTCATGATGTTTAGGATTAGAGTAATCGTTAACTTAACTCCGTGAGACAACAGGTTATTTTTTCGATTATTTTAATCCTTTATTTGTTGAATATATTTATTGTTAAGATTTAATGTTTATTTAATAATTAATTGTTTGAAAAAAAAAAAAAAAAAAATCCAAAAATCAAAATTCTGGATGAGCATATAGGTTTAGTAAATTAGACATGTAGGTTTAGTAAATTAGAATTTTCTTAGGATTACATTTTTAGGGTTGCATTTTTAGAATTAGGTTAGGGTTGGACCTAAATTAGTTTTTTAGATAATGTTCGCACATTTTAATTATCTTATTTTTCAAAAAATAGTTTTCTAAGATAAGATAGGGTTTAAGTCAAATTAATCCCTAGAATAAATTAGAAAATTATCCCTTTTTAGATAGTTTAATTAAAGTTTTTATTAATTCTGAATTTCAATAGAAAAAAATACAAAAATACTAGGTGCATGTTAATCAGTTCACATAATAGGATCATTTAATCAGAATATTTTCATTAGTGAAGTTAGGTCATGAGATGCATAATAACTAGTTTGCATAATAGGCCCATTTAATTAGAATTTGCATTTTAATAAGATTAATTCATTTAGTTAAGAAATGCATTTTTATAAAAGAATTCTAATTTTCAAGAAAACCCAAAAAAAAATTGTTTGTTTTATGTGATGCAATTTATTTATTGAATGCTTGAGCATCTATGTGATCACTTTTTTGCATAATAGTGATTTAGGTTAAAATAAATCCAAGCTGCCTACAAAAATATTTTGGAAATTAAAAGAAATTGTACCGAAAAGGCATTAAAAAATTCTAGTGTAACCAAGTCCTCGTACACTTAGTCTCTGCTTCGTAGGAGTAAAATAAATCTCCATTTATTTTATTTAGGTGTCTAATCGACCTACCATAAACCGATTAATGGCGACTCCTAGTTAATTTTTTTTTTTGCAAGTTAAATATTTGATTGGTATGGGCTTAGGAGAGCCTACGCTAAGTTTAAAGACTTAGTAGTCTATTAATCTAAATTTAGGTGGTGCACCCGAAAAATAGGTTGTGACAAGTGGTCAACTCTGAGAAGAGAGCTATAGGCGCGGAGATGAAATGCCCGACTCATTCAATTGTAAACAGAATTGGAAAATTAGAATGTCACAATTGTGGACACCAACCTTTGGTACCTCGATACTAGAAGCAGTAATCTATGAGTGGCTGAAAGGTGTTATTCTTACACTTGGACGGACAGTTCGCAATGAAGTTAATTTGGGAATAAATCCAAAGTTGTCACAATGGGAAAAGGTGACATTAATGTCAACTCAAAAGATGGTACTAATGTTAATGTTGTAGATGCTTATTTTGTGCTAGGACTTTTTTGGAACTTATTCAGTGTTGAGTAACTTTTCGAAAGAGGCCAAAATGTCCACATTGAAATTGGAGTTTGCACTGTTGTGGGTGTGTACAATAAGTTGATCACGATAGTGCTGATGACAAAGACCCGAAAGGTCTCTCTTACTCTTTAAATGAAGAATCTTTTGAACTTTCAAGCAGCAATGAAAGAAAACAATTGATTGTGGCATCTTTGATTTGGTCCTCTAAATTTTTATGGACTAAAAGTGTTAGTCTAGAAAAAAGATGGTGACTAGTGTGCCTTTGATTGTCATTCTAGATCACCCATATGAAGTGTCACACCTTGAACTCCGAGCATGTGCCCATCCATCTTTGGTCAATAAAATTTTGCGACTTCATAGGATGATTCGCCGACCCTTGTCATTTTATTGCTCATGCAAAAGCAAATAATAAATCCCTTGACAGTAACCATCTTGGGATAGCGAAGCAGGACAACAAATTCACAATAACACACTTCTATAAACAATGAGATTCATGTACAAAACGAGTCTAGTTGAAAGCCTACAAAAAGATCGACTCTCAAAAGAAGCTGTCCAATGACATACTAATAGGACACATCCGCCAATCCTCCATACTCCTCCTCAAACTTCGGGGCCTTGGTCCTCCATGACCACCTTCTAAGAACCTAAAAATGGTTATTCAATAACCAATGAGACAATGTCTCAGCAAGTCCATGCTCTAAACCCTGATTAGGAGGGTAATACGCTTAGAGGTGTCCTAACTACACAATCATGCATTTGGCATATAGGACTTACCACGCCTCAGTTCCACCCTACAAGTCAACACAGTTTACACATTATGCATAAAATTGATGCACACAACAATTAAAACGCATTGCTCAACTCAATAAATCACAAGAGTCTAGATTATAATTGCAAATCATTATAACATGTCCCATAACATGTCACGCAATTTTGTCTCATCATTCGGCGCATCTATTCCACTCAACATGCATTCCAATTGATAATTTCGTCCACTTTAAGGTACAGCCTACTAGAAGTTTGGTGATCTACTGCCGTAGCCAAGCATCGTCTCACCCCATTGAGCACGATTACGTCTCTCAAAGACGACTTTCCCGAAGGAGTATAGATCCAGCCTCTGCTACAACCCAAATCCCAATAAATGAGTATCTCATATAGGGTAACATCCATCCGACACAGTTCAAGGACGATTTCTCTTAACCAACACATGACCAATCAACCTTGGCCCAGGAAAACATGCATCGCACTTAAATGCCTCAATTAAAATAGTGATCTTGGCATATTTTCTTCTTATTAAAAACACACGGTGAAACTAGTCATGTGTTGGTACACGGTCAGATTGGATCCCGAAAATTTATAACCCTCTTTTCAAAATCCCACTAGTTTATATAGTATACAAAATCATTTTTAGTGTTAAAAACCCGACACTCGGGATATTCTGGATAAATGTCAAAATTCACAAATTTTGGAATAATTGACCCAACTTCTAATTAACACTCAAATTTCACAATTTAACACTCGATGGCAAAAATTAACCACATCATAGCAATCAGCACAAAATTCCGGTTACCGACTATCCCGGCTTATTTTGTAGAAAAATAATTAATAAATAAATAAATGCATTAAATACTAAAAATGCTAACATAAGCTAAATAATTCTAATCTAATCACCTATTGGGCTAACTAAATTATTTTAAACATCCTAGTTATATAACAATACACTAATCTAATTAACTATAAATTTCTAACCACCTAATTACTTAATCTAACTATCCTAATTTAACTAACCAACTTAATAATTAAACTAATTGCACTTAAATCAATATAAACACCCCTTAAACAGTATTAGCCTACTAAGAAGAGTTTAATGCATAAACTCATCAGTTTATTGTGGAAATCGATTCACCGCAACAACGGCCCGATGGCGGCCGAAATCCAAATTTTCAGTGGCGTCAGCGGACACTTGGACCAGGCCTAAACTTGGCCCAACAAATCTCAGCCCAAGCTGAGGTTTATTCTTGATTTTGGGCTGGCTTCTTGGGCTCGTGAAGAAATTTCGCTGGACTGGGCTGAAACCTAGGCTGCTGCGTGGGCTGAACTCCACTGATTTGTGGGCTAAGCTGGACTCGATGGAGCTAGGCTCAAATTCACGGAAGTGCTGGGCTTGGGCTATTGCAGGAATTTTGTGGACTCGTGGGCTGGACTGCTGCAAATCGAAGCAGTAACGGAGGACGTTGGGTTTCGGCTTCGCTAGCAGTTGGATCCGTGTGGCTGAAGGTGAAGAACCGGTGGATGAAGGACACGAAGACTTGGGCTTGATCGGTGGAGATTCGTGGTCAACAAGGGCTTCGGTGGTTGACTGGATGCGTGGCTTCGCTTTGGTGGAAGCTACTGGCGGTAGATGGGATGATGCGGTCGGCTGCAAAGGAGAAAAGCGATGAAGTCGCAGCTTGATTCGGTGGAGGAGTCAACAATCTGCTTGGCAGGTTGACTTGAGGAGACAAAAGTTGGTGGAACGTGGGCGTGCCGGCGCCACTTCGGTGGAGTGAAAGGGGCAGATGGAGAGAGAGAGAGAGAGAAGCAGGGGAAATGGATTTGGTGGGTATTGCGGGTAGGGATGTAAACGGTTCGGTTCGGTTCGGTTTTTTTGAAAAACCGAACCGAATCGAACCGTTAGAGAAAATTTCCGAACCGAACCGAGTAAGTCCCGAACCGAACCAAACTGAACCGAACTGTTCGGTTCGGTTCGGTTCGGTTTTTTGGTTTTCAAATTTTGGGTTTTGGTTTTCGGTTTTTTTTTTTTTTTTTTTTTTTCGGGACGGCTTACCTTCTATATAAGCTCCTGAAGCATTGATTGATGTTCTCTCTAGTTTTTGTGTTATATTCAAGAAACGAACATCTATGTTTTGCATTGCTTCCAATCTAGTTGAGTTTCAAAAGGAAGCGAAAGCTTCACTTTTGACTTTTTGGGTTTCATGAGCAACTAGTAACTTAACCCTGCAAATCAAAATGAAGTCACATTACATCGAGGCAATAACATAAAATTAAACAGCTTCACTTCCCTTCCGTTCGCCAGACTCCACCCAACCAATCATCGCTTCGAAAGACTTGGATTAAAGTGAACAGAACTGATCTATGAGAAATACTTCCTTCCATTTGGGCAAAAAAGAGGAAGCAAACTGATGCTACTACAAAACAACTAAATAATTCCCCCGAGCCCACAAATCGCTTCCTCCCAACTTCGGAGACAAACGGGCAGACACTTCACATCTTTCCTCTCCGACCATCTAATCTCCTTCAAAGCGTGAAAAAGAAAGGACCCTTTAGTCTATCAACAAGCTCAATTCCAGCCAACGCCATGCTTCCCTACGAAAATAAGATCCGACCCAGTGTAATTTTGTCCCTTCAACTACAAGATCAGAGACACCAACACCACCGACCGGAGATCCGACACCATTCGCAAACCACAAGGACGTCAATCCGCACAAAAAAAAAAATCGCATCTTTCGAAGTCCAAGCATCAGCAAAACCGAAACAGGCGAACCGAAAACTACCAAACAAAGCCGGGCACATCGAGGACGACGACCCACGATCGTAGGAAGCGATGGATGAGAAGAGGTGAACTCAAAAGAGAGGAGGTACCTTCGATGGCTCGAGAGAGAGAAGGAGAGGAAGAGGGCGAGGAAGCGGCGGCGACTGGAGTAGGAATTGGAGGTGGACGACTCGGACAGGGAGGTGGCGAGGGGCTTTTATATGGCTATCGCTGTCCCTACCGCCGTCGCCGTTGCAGTCGTCATCCCTGCCGCCGTCACCATTTCCATCCCTGCCGCCGTCGCCGTTGCACCTCCAAGCCGACCAAGAAACGATTTTATCGGTTCATGGTTCGGTTCAGTTCTGATAACCGATAAAAATCGAACCGATAAAAGATATTTTGGTTTTTAACGGGAACCGAACCAAAAACCGAACCGAACCGAAAAAACCGATTTTTTCGGTTCGGTTCGGTTTGGTTTTTAGTTCGGTTTGGTTCTTGACACCCCTAGTTGCAGGCCGTGAGAAACAAATAAAAGCAAAGCTGCAACCGGAAGAGGAAATGAAAAACTAAACAGAGACCGATGAAGATGAAGTTGGCAAAGGCGTGCACAGCAAGTTGGAGTGCTTAAAGTCAAGAATAGTTATCCATTCAATTAACTACTTGTTCAACAATACTTTCCAGCTTTATAATCCACAAAATAAATCACCAATTATCCAATTTTTTAAGCCAAAGTTGCTACCCCATGCCTTATTCCGAATTTCACCCAATTAACTTTAATTCCTCACTCAAATCTCCAAATCGAGGTCCAATTTTGGCGAAGAAAAAGTCTGTACAATTTCTACAAGTTCCCATTAGCACATAGCCCGGCTTGGAAGTCCAAATTTCCCTCAAATGAGTCCATCCGAATTTTCATTATTTTTCCGCAATGTCCAAATTAATTTTCCGTAAAAATCTCAAAATCTCCGAAAATTCTTCGGAGGATGAGTCGACATTCCTAAAATAGATTGTGACATAACAAAACTTTCAATTTCTGAAATCGAGTTCAAATTCGCGGTTAATTTCAATCCGACACAATTTTAGCACGACCTAATATACCGGGTAACTTTTAGGAATTTTTGGTGCAATCTACTCGTGATTGATTTATCTCAAGTTATAATGTACATCTCTGACACATTGGCAATTCTTGGTTGTCTTGAAAATCTCAAGGTTTCAAATACGGGCACCGAGTACAGAAATGACAGAAAAATCGATCTAGTGCCGTTCGACGAGAATTTTGCAATCAGGTAGAATCACCCACGCACTAATCACATATCTCCATCAAATCGACCTATCTCCGGTCTCTGATCAATTTTTGACGGTGCTATAATGACCCTTGTAGACGAACACGGTCGAGTAGTCGAATCCTGTTCGAATTCTCGAGCCCATTTCATTAAAATCCCTTAATGGCTTTCCCAGATAGTTTAGTTATCTCATGAGTGATCAGCTCAGAAAATGGCACTATCGGCACGTCAATGAAACACCCGATTTATTTAATCGAAAAAAATATGAAAATTCAGGCTTTCACGCAAATGATGTCTTTTGAAAAAACAAAATTGAGAATCCTTTCCAATCAAAAAGGTCCAAAGAGCAAACCAACCTTTACAATTGGTAAATACAGACATATGTGGCCCCATTGAGGTGGAAGGTATATATCAATTTTTGCAGATGATTTTACCTAAAAAACATGGGTATATATTCTCAAAGAAAAATCTGAAGCTATCGCGACCTGATCTCGCCACCCTCGAAAGTCAAAGGGGGAAAGGTTGGGTTTAGGGGTACTTGACCATGAGATCACGAGCTCTCCCAAGCTTGTACCCCGTGCAACAGCGGGTTTATTTATACGATCTAGTTGTTTATAACAACCTAGAATAAACGGGAGTCGTCACTAGCCTTATTTTTGGGGGTCGGCTAGAAAACCCAATCGAGGGTCAGGAGAGCTCCCTCGATTCCTACGTAACCAAATATCTAGATTCGGGGACTCGGGTTACGCTAATACTTCTATTAGCGCCCTTTCGATACCTAAACAGTATGTTATGTTTTTCCTAACATGTCCATGCATTTCTTTTTACATTTTTTATATCATCAATTTTATACTAAGTGATCATGCGTGGTGGATTACTTTCATTCTATTATATTACTAAAAAATGGAAAGAAAACAATCAATGAAATTGAAATTGCAAGACATGAAGTAAATAATCAAGAAAAGCTGTTAAACCTAATCATGCAATTCTAAAAATATAAAAGAGAAAACAATTGGGAAAGAAATGAAGCCCACAATTCGTCAGGTTTTATACAATGCATGGAACTCGAGACATATGTCGGGGAAACAAATAGTACATGACAATGGTCGGAATGGACATTGACTTCCACCATCTTCACACTTTATCCATGTTCAAGATCCTATTCTAAACCTAATCTAAAAAATCTAGATGACTAGATGCATACAAATAAAAGAAACAATAATCACGTATCAAAACAATTGAAAGCAAGACATCTTTTGCATTAAAAAAGAGTGACTAAAGTCACAAAATCTCTAGATCAAATTCTAGGTGACATCCCAAGATTCAGCATTATTATGGGTCACACCTAAATTATTCATCTAACTATCACATGCAAAGCGTATAACATGACAAGTATTCAAGCCATATGACCTTGGTTCTCAAATTAATCAAACAGAGTGAGCTGATGAATGATCACTTACTAAACATATGCATCATTGAACATGTTCGCGCAACACGTATATTCATGAGGAACAAGGCAGTCAATATGCAATTCATGTGATACCCAAAACTCACAACTTCATGAAATCATGTCAAGTCATAAAGAAAGGCTAAACAACCTTGATGCAAAGTATTTATCTACAAAGGTATCATATGAACTATTAAAATTGTGAACAAGTTCAAAGATAGTGTCAAGAAATCAAAATTCCAAAACAACCTGCAAATTTAAGAAGGTCAACAAGAATAGCAATTCATGCTTTCATTTATACAAATTTCCCACAATGAAGTTCAGCATATCCCAAACAAATCGTATAGAGACACTATCATCTTATCAACACATGAATTTCTAAAAATACTATAACATGAACTAGTCAGTCTATAATAGAACAGGGCAATATGTAACACAGGCATTCTACAACATATTGAAAGTAACTGGACATATCTACTATTTCATTTCAAGACTAACAACAACTAGCGACAGAAAAGACAGCATTGCAGTTCAAGACAAATTCCAGATTTCAAAGCTCGATTTTAAAAAATGGAAAGGCAAGGCAAATGATGACCAAATCACATATATAATATGTCTATGGAAAGCTTGAGAAGTCTATTAGAAATCTCTAGAAGACATTAAGTCCTAATAATATCATCTACCAACTCGTTCCAGTGAAAACAGAACGTTAGTACGTCGAAACCACAAATCAATCTAAAACTGCTGCACAATTGACAGATTTCAAAAGTGTTTTTCAGCGACCAAACAAAATCTGTACGACATATCAAATCGATCATCAATCCACAGATTTCAAAAGTTTTTTATGTCTAGAGGGGCTTGATATCAACAAACCTCATCTAGCACCTCGTTTCAGCCAAAACATAGAGTGACATATCAGGTATAAGAAATTGCAAACTAAGGCAAATCAAGTTCAATCAACCTCAAGCTCATGATCATTGATCATCAATCCACAGAAAATCATCCGATAACATTGTATAAAAGCAATCAATCAAAGGAAACACTCATAAGAGGAGCAAAGTTAGCAAACAGAACCTCCTCTCATTCTCTACTTGGTCCCTAGTACCTTAAATCACGGTTTATACTGTATACCTACATGAAAATGAGGTTTGGAAACTATTTACGAAAGTCCCCACATCTGAATCGAAAAAAAGTCTACTTTAACCACGATAAGAACAAAAACCAGCAAATCCCGTCCCATAGAATTTCAACACCAATTTCCATCCTTGTATAGTACAGCAATCGCTCGTCTTGACTACACAGCACGGAACACGGCTCAATCAAATATCTACTCAGCTCAATACCAAATCCGAACCAGAGTTTAAACGGATTCTCTAAATCCATCAATCAACAATGAAGAGAACAACGATAGCACCTAAACAAACGGCATTTATCAGGAAAATCTCAATAAACTTGTTCTTCCTCACCTGATCAAGCCAAAGACAGAGAGCTGAGTTGGGGCTTCCAACTCGGCGCAGACCTAAACCCCTGTATCTTGAGCTCCGGAAGGGCATGATTCGCAACAAGGGCGTCAGATCCAACCGAGAGAGTGATTACCAGAGAAAACTAACGAGAGAGGGAAAGGTCAGAATCTAAGACCCGAACAGATTGAGAGAGAGAACGGAACTCGAAACCCTAACTGATCGAGACGGATGGAAAGAGAGCTCACCAATTCGGTGAGCCCGATCTAGAGAGAAGATCGGTTAAGCGTGAGCGTCGTCACCGATGTCACCAATCCTTGCCTCCAACCAAAAGAGAAATCCATCAAAAAACTCTCAGAAACATCGGAACCGAGAGCAATTGAGAGGGAGCGACCGGTTCTCTACTTTCCGCTGGAGATTCAAGACCCCGTTGAGACAATGATTAAGAGGGAGAAACCAATTCTCCCGTTTCCACCGAAAATCCGAGAAATCTTCAAGAGAACACCTTCGATCCGGTGAAGAGAGAGACGCTGGTGTCGTTGCCGTTGCCGTTGCTGTAACTGCCACCGTTTTCACTGATGTCCCCACAATCGAGCAAACCAGAGAGGAGAATCAGAGAGAGAGAGAGAGAGAGAGAGAGAGTTCGCAGAGAGTAGAGAGAGCCTTCGAAGAGTAGTGAGAGCCTCCTCCTGCCAGCGTTCCCCGATTCCCTTGTCTATCATTTTTTCCTTTCTTTTATTTTTTCCTTTTCTCTCCTTTTCCTTTTTCTTTTTTCTTATTTCTTTTATTTTTATTTTTTTCTTCTCTTTTTTTCTTCTTTTCTTCTTCTTTTTTTATATCATTCATCATCATTTTTTAATCTTTTTGCTCTTTATCTTTTATATTTTGCAAAATGGATGATTAAAATGTTGACAAAAAATTTCAGGTGTCAACAGCTACCCTCTTTGAGTAGAAGTTCGAAGAGGTTTCACTCAAAGACAAAATTGATACCTGCAATTTTTAGTCGACCCAACTTCGAAAATAGAGGAAAGACAAGAGCAATGATATTTGATTAGAGACGCACCTGATACTTACCTTTGTTCATGATGGTATCTAAACTCTTGTTAAGGTTTATTCACTCTATCTCTATTTCTCTCTCTCATGGAATGGAATGAAGGCAATGAAATCACTAAATGACTAATGAATGGTTTGAGGATAGACTAGAATTTGGAAGACAAAATTTAATGATAAACTAGAACCTGAAGACAAGGTTTAAGGATGACCTAGAATCGTGTGGTTCAAGGATGGACCCACGAACCTAGTGGTTTAAGGATAGACCCACGAATCTAATGGTTTAAGGATGGACCCACAACCGTGTGGTTTAAGGATGGACCCACGAACCTAGTGGTTTAAGGATGGACCCACGAACCTAGTGGTTTAAGGATAAACCCATGAATCTGATGAGTTAAGGATGGACCCACGAACCGTGTGGTTTAAGGATGGACCCACGAACCCTATGGTTTAAGAATGGACCCATGAACCTAGTGGTTTAAGGATGGACCCACGAACCTAATGGTTTAAGGATGGACCCACGAACCTAATGGTTTAAGGATGGACCCACGAACCGTGTGGTTTAAGGATAGACCCATGAACCGTGTGGTTTAAGGATGGATCAACAAACCTAGTGGTTTAAGGATAAACCCACGAACCTAATGGTTTAAGGATAGACCCACAAACCTAATGACAAGGTTTAAGGATAACCCATAACCTAAAGACAATGTTTAAGGATAACCTAGAACCTAAAGACAATGATATGATTTAGGATTACCAAAAACCAATTCACTAAGGAACAATATTTTGAAAAAGAGTTTCAAGATTGCTTGAGAGCCAATCTTGCGATATGATATTGACTGTCAAATCCTTTTAGAGAAGATTTTAACAAAATGAGATCTAATTAATTATCTAAGGGTTAAATCAAATATGCCAAGTGAAAATATTCTAATCAAAAGAGGTCTTTCACACTAGCTCTCAAAAAGGGCTTTTGTTCCCAACCATTGATATGGGAAAACTGTTTAAATCTCACTGAAGAAGTCTCACTCAACCTATGTCTAAGGTTTTCAGAAACGTTCACAGTGAATACAATCCATTTATCAAAAGGTCTTTTAAAGGGACCGTAATGATGGCTTGTTCATGGGCTTACACAAAGGGTATGCACTTTGAGGCCAAGAAGTGAATATTCAATCAATATCTTTATTAGATTTACAAATCAAGAACATTGAAGATAAGATAAGATAGAATTGCTTCCACTCCTTCTAGCAGTAGCTCCTATATGACACTCTCATTTCAACTCGAACCATCCCAATCGAAAGAGACTTTGGATAAGGGTTGTAATGTTGGATCGGGTAAGGCTTAAAAAGGCTTGAAAAATTTTCAAATATCAAAGGGTTAAAAAGTGAGTGATTATCTTGGCATCATTACCATCACACTACTTCTTAAAGATTCAGCTCTTGAAATTTAACCTATCTCGAGAGTCATTTTGGTAATTTGTCTGGAGACATGAGAGCTTCCCTCTCTGTTCTAATGATACTGCTTGCAATACATGTTTTCTCTTCCAAGACATTTCTTTTATTTTTCAACGAATGATCTTTTGCATGATCATGGATTTTGCTATTTTTTGCATTCTTGCTTTTCTTTGCATCTTTTTTTCATGGGCATTAGCCTTGCTTTTACCGGGCACACTGCTTTTCCATGCCCCTTAGTTTTCATTCTCTTTTGAGTATCTAGGACTCTTGAGTGGCATTTACAAACATTACCGATATTCTCAATTTTGTTGGTAAATCATGTGCCTTGCCCCAATGTGGGGAGATAATCATCACCTGAGGTTATGAAAGAATTGTATAAGGCTCAAATTGGCTAAGCAATGGATAATTGTGTTTGTGGTAGTGAACATAATGCTCTTTGTCACTTCAAGATGCTTCGAGTTTCGATAAGAAATCACCTGAAGCTATCACAAGAAGATTGATGCAAGTGAAAGCAATAAAATCTTTCTTAATCTTTTGCTCCATAATTTTCAACCAAAACCCCCCTATTTTGCCCTAGTGAGGGGTTGTTCTTGACAGGGTTATTTTGGAAATGCTCCCTATTTGGCTCAAAGTGGCTTGCAAGGGATCTCAATAGTGTTTGGGATTAAGAAATGAAATGCCTTTATCATCTCAAACCATGTATTCACTGTGAATAAATCCTATGCCTTAAGACATGGTTCTTTTCACTCAATTCTCTTAATGAGTGTATAAGGACGTGTTTGGTAAAGTGGTTGCCTCTCACCATTTTAGGCACTACCACTTGGCATATTTAACAATCCTTTTCAGGTTTTCCAAAACCCACTTTAGTTAAATTTAGCTCCTTGGGGAATGAAAATGTAATGAAATTTTGTTTGAAAGGATATGCTTTCTTGACCTTACTGGGGAAACTTTTGGAAGTAAGGTTGGATAAAATTTGTAGATAGAACAGGCTTTGCTTAGCACATGGGTTCATTTCTAGAGTTCTAATTGTACTTCTGGAGTTCTATCTGACTCTAAAGTTTAAACAGACTCTTTTGGCATTCTAAGGAACATGGTCACTTCTTAGTTCTAAAGAAGATGGGCAATTTTTTTCAAAATTTCACATTTTTTAAATGACCCTCTTGCAGATGGGTAGAATCTTCATTAGAGATCTTACAAAATGAACAAATATGTAGATGCAATATGTATGCATGAAATGCATGATGCAAACATCCTAAAGTGACTCAGATTCAATCCAAAAATGGCTCAAAGGCCTTTCACTTTATTCATGGATAATACTTCTTAACAGCATCAGCATTCACAGGTGTTGGCAATTCTTAACCATCCATTTCTACAATGATTAGTGCTCCACCAGGTAGCACTTTCTTTACAATATATGGACCTTCATAGTTTGGAGTAAACTTCCCACGAAAATCTGGAATGATAGGTAAGACCTTTCTCAAAACAAGATCATTGATCTCGAAATGCCTTGGTCTAACCTTGCGGTTAAATGACCTAGCTACTCTCTTCTGAAGCTTTGTCCATGGCATAAGGATTTTACCCGCTTTTCATCAATCATATTTAGTTGTTCAAACCTTTGTTGAACCCATTTAGCTTCAAAGAGCTTGATTTGAGAAAGTACCCTCAGTGAAGGGATTTCCATTTCCATGGGTAATACAGCTTTTATCCCATAAACTAATAAGAACGGTGTTGCCCCAGTCGAAGTGCAAATTGAAGTTCGATAAGCAAACAAAGCATATGGTAACCGATCATGCCAATCATGATAATTTTCCGCCATTTTGGCTAAAATCTTCTTAATGTTCTTATTTGCTGCTTCCACAGCTTCATTCATTTGTGGGTGGTAAGAAGAAGATTTCAAATAGCGAATGTGGAATTCTCTAAGTAAATCATCCACCACTTTATTGTTTAGGTTTGATCCATTGTCTGTGATGATCGCTTCAGGAACTCCATATCGGGTGATGATATCATGACAGATGAATTTTGCTACGCTTTTTGCAGTAACATGGGCATAAGAACTGGCTTCAATCCATTTGGTGAAGTAATCAATGGCTACTAAGATAAAACGGTGTACATTAGATGCTTTAGGATTAATTGGTCCAATTATGTCGATGCCCCACATTGAAAAAGGCCAGGACTCGGACATTTGATGTAGCTCATTAGGAGGAGCATTGATTTTGTCTCCATAGACTTGGCATTGGTGACAACACCTCACATCTTGAATACAATCAGCTTCCATGGTCAACCAATAGTAACCGAGCTTCATAATTTTTCTAGCGAAGAGATGACCATTCATAGGACCACACTCTCCTTCATGTATTTCTTTCATCTGGAGTTTAGCTTCTTGTGCATCCACACATTTCAGTAAAACCAAATCGAAAAACCTTTTATAGAGGGCTCCTCCACTGAGGAAGAATTTAGATGCCAACTTCATCAAGTATTTTCGATCATTGGTTTGACTCCCTTAGGGGAATTTGCCTTCTCAAAGGTAATTCATGATGTCATAATACCAGGGTTGACCATCAGGTTCTTCTTCTATCATCAAGTAATAAGCAGGCTTTTTCAAAACGTCGATTTGCAAAGGATCAGTGTTCAAACCATCAGTTACTTGCAACATCGAAGATAAAGTTGCCAAGGCATCAGCAAACTGATTTTGTGATCTCAGCAGATAATCAAAAGAGATCTCGTCAAATTCCTTGACCAAGTCTTCTAGATATTCATGATAAGGAATCAACTTTACATCCCGTGTTTGCCATTCACCTTCCGTTTAGAGAATGATGAGTGCAAAATCACCATAAACTTGAAGCTTTCTGATTCATATCGATGGCTAATTGCAAGCCAAGGATGCACGTTTCATATTCAGAAATGTTGTTAGTACAAGGGAATACCAACTTTGCAGCTACTGGATGATGCTGACCTTCTGGAGATATTAAAACTGCCCCAATCTTGATTTCTTTAGGGTTATCCAAATCTCCCAAATTTACAATCATTGGTTGTTCAGTGGTAGGAGGTTTGGACTTTTCATATCTAAGCCATTCCTTTTCAATAACTCAAGGATCATCCTCATTCTCTAAGTCGGAATAATAGGGTTCGTCAAAATATTTTGAATGCAAATCCGAGCCATGTAAACAACTATCCTGATGTGAAATGTCATGCCTGAGATGCAATTGAAAAATGGTTAGTAGATATACATATAAATGAATGCGATGTATGTAAATGTCATGAAAATTTTGTTTTCAAATTCAAGTTGTTTTTTGTTTAAAAATTTATCGAGAACTAGCCCTCATGTCATTGGACGTCTTCGCTCCACTAAAACATTTTGAAACTATAGATCGTGTGGAGGCTCAGGCCTCAAAGCATCATCATAGGACTGATTTGGGTTTCACACGTCTATTAACAAAACATGAATTTTATTGATATGTGAAAATTGCGTTACAACGTATATCATATTGGATCTAGAATGTTTATGATCCAAGATTATTACAAACACAAACGAATGAAATGAATGGAATTCCCTCGCAGGGAAGAAATGAATGAAATTCCCTCGTAAGGGAGAAATGAATAGGATTCCCTCGCAGGGGAGAAATGAATGGAATACCACTAAAAATTAAATGCAAGAACTAGAAACATCCCTTACACAGTAGGAATTGTAGGCTCTTCATATTCACCAATAGTGCCAACCAGACCATCTTCAAACAAATTAGTAAAGTGAGAGACATTGGCCTCTTCTTCTTGCAAGAGCTTCAGTAGACTAGGAAAGAAATCCTTCAAAGGTGGAGGCAAGAGACGTTGGTAGCTTTTACCTTTGATGTTTGGGCCTTTGCGATTAGCTTGACCCTTCCGGTCTCCTTGATAACCTAAGCCTTCATGCTTATTGATTTTGACCACCTTAATAGAATCTGGCATGCCTCGGGTGAACTTACCCAAACCTTTCCCCATAGCAAAACCGTTCTTAAGCAGTTCTTTACTTGCCATCAGGGAGGCCTCTAAGAACCGAGGCTTTCTGATAATCGACCCAACAGGCACATGAGTGACAGACACCATCTCAAATGAGTGATAGCTCAACTCTCCCTCGACCTTAGGCTCAATGAAAGGTATGGCCATGTTATGGAAAGTCTCCACGTCTCTTTCACATCGGATAGTCACAATCTTTCCATCAATAGGAAGTTTCATCATCTGATGAAGACTGGAAGGAATGATTCCTGCAGCATGGATCCAAGGCCGTCCCAATAGCAGGCTAAAGTTGCTCGGGATATCCAGTACTTGAAACTTTTGAGTCATGGTAATAGGGCCAATCATTAGTGGTAAGTCGATTTCCCCCATTGTTTCTCTCTTCATCCCATCAAAGGCTCGAACGGGAATTGTTGGAGAAGAGACATTTTCCATTCTTATCCCCAATTTATGAAGGGTGGATGAAGGGCAAATGTTCAAGGCATAGCCATGATCAATCAAGACCTTCGAAATCTTTGCCTTAAAATGTTGAGCGGACACATATAATGCCTTAGTGTGTGCTTGGCCCTCAGGAGGGAGATCTTTTTCAGAGAAAGTAATTTGATCTCTTAGAAGTATAGCACCCACAAATTCCTCCAACTGTATTTCTCCAATGGCCTCGAGTACATGGACTTCATTTAAAATTTTGAGGAGAGCATTTCTATGCTTTTCAGAGGTCTTGAAAAGCTCCAATAGAGAAATCTGCGCAGGCATCTTGCGCAATTAGTCAATCACTTCAGCCTCACTTATCTTGAGTGTTTTGAGGAGCTGTTTAGCTTCCTCATCAGTTACGGCCTTCTTTTCCACACCTTCGTGTGGTGAGTAGATTCGACCCGATCGAGTGACAGTGTCGATTTCGTTTGTATTATAACTCCAAGGGATTGCCTTAATGTCAAAAGTAGGAATCACTTTAGTGTTGGAACATTCACCCAATTCTGGTGGCAATTCAATTACAACGGGACCAAAACCCGTGCTTGAGATCTTCATGACTCCAAAATTATCAATCAATGAGCTAACTTCGATGACACTTTTGGTAGTTGTGTCACTCCCACATGGGATTTCCCTTTAGACAAATCAATCACAACATGTTCAATCATAGCCATGAAGTCATCCTCGAATTCCTCTCCTTATCCACTAGGGACGATGTCTTCAGCGTTTTGGAAATAACTTGGAGGAGGAGTATACTTGACCATAAAGTCATATTTCCCACTTGGTTGTCCCAAGGTGTCTACCACTTCACCTTTCTCATGAGCTTTCCTCACGAATTCACGGTCTGAACGGGCAATTTTTTATTCATCCTCTTCTTCATTGTAGGAGTAGACCTCTTTATCCTTTGGCAAAATTGAAATAAGGTCTTCTTCATCATGAACGATGTGACTTTTCAAATGGTGATCATTGAATGGCATGCTCTGTTCCACCTCTAGGATATTCATCAAGAGTACAATCTCGTCGACATCCCCATAAATCATGTTGACATCTTCAGAATGCTTTGGAAGGGGATTTGGTTGGACATTTAGTGCCGAGTCTTTAAAGGTGAGCAACTTTTTATCCAACAAATCCTAGATCTTAAAACGGAGCATCAAACAGTTGTCCACATGATGACCTTTTTTACCCATATGATACTCACATGTCTTATTAAGGTCAAATCCGACAAACTTTGGCGGATTATCCCTCAAGATTTATTTTTCCACGAGATGATTTTCGATAAGCATTGGAAGTAATTGTGACATAAGTCTAGGCAATGGAGTGAATTGCCTTTGAGGGGCTTTTCCTTTAAGCTCAAAGTTTCTGGAAGAACCCCTACTTCCATGGCAGGTTTATGAGCTTGAGGGTTATACGGCTTCTGAGAAGAGGAATTTTGTACATAAGCGATCTCCACAGTTGATTCCTTATCTCTCTTCGAGGTATATCGACAATTTGTGTTCTCAGACAACCTTCCTTCACACATGATCCCCTCAATGTGGTCACCCAACTCCACAAATGTGGCAAAGTTCATACAGGTATGGTTATACATCTTCTCAAAAATATCACAGGGCATAGCTTGAAGCAGCAATTTCATGGTCTCTTTCTTAGACAATGGCAGTTTTACTTGAGACGCAGTGACCCTCCATCTTTGAGCATAGGCCCTAAATGATTCAGTTCTCCTTTTCTCGACCCGGACTAATTCCTCTCTAGTCGAAGCGATTTTAGTATTGAATTTGTATTGTTGGAGGAATTCATCAACGAGATCTTCCCAAGTACGGATCTTCACCATGTCCAACTCTATAAACCATGTTAACGCAGGACCAACCAAGCTGTCTTGAAATGAATTGATCAGGAGTGGGGGATTATCTGAATAACGGGCCATCTTGCCCAGATAGTACTTCAATGTGTCTTAGAACATCCGATGCCGTCGTATTTTCTTGTAAACTCTGACTCCTTATAGAATTCGGGGACCTTAACTTTGGCGAAGGGTGATAGTTTATCAAACCCCTGCAACTGATAGCCTTGCAGCATGCAAAGGCACTCCTCAATCTTTGTGAGGCGCCTTGCATTTTCTTCATCAAAGTGCGAAGTTGGAATCTCTTTAGATGGAGGCTCTGGACCGATAACTATCGGGATTGCAGTGGGAATCTCTTCCGCAAGCCCTTTTGCCACGGGCTCTACTACTCGCACTTCAGGGGGTGCGGTAGGAATATTCATGGTAGAAGAAGCAAGAGTTACAAACATCAAGTTTTTGACTTGGCTGGAGAGATCAGCCAATAACGTCATCAGCTGTGCCATTTGATTCTCCATATTAATGACACGGGCTCGGGTATCTTTGTTTTCCATCTTTGTTGGCGGCGAGTTCGTATAACAAATCTTTGTTCAGTCGTTTTTCAAAACCTCCTGTAAAAGAAAATGACCCGAATTAGTACAAGTTAAAAATGATCATTGAAATACAAATCCTAGTCAATTTTATATTTTCTTGAGATGAAATAATGATAAGAAGTGTATATGATCCCAGTATCATATAACATCTTCTTATCAAAATTTCCTCAAAAGAAATTATACAATTGAAAAAGAACGACGACAAATATTTAATCAGAATGCCCATTTTCTAAAAATTACATGAAAATGTTCATGAATTTTATTCATTTCAATCGAACAATTACAAGGGAAACAGAACCTTGCTTTCTTGAAGCTTACAAAGTAGTTTGATTTTACAAGGGATATGAAAAATGAATACAAGGAAACCTCAATAGAAAGGAGGGAAACACAAAAGAAATCCCTTTACAAGAAAAGAATATGAAATGAAAACCTAAGGACTAGGTGGGATCGTGTGGAGACGCTTGTTATCATGGGTCAAGCGTTCTTCATCGATCAAAGCATCGTCTTCTTGCTCCTTAATGCGAGCTCGTCGAAATCTTTGAGGCTCAAGAATTTTTCCACGTAGTCTTAATGTCTTGGGTCGAGATTCACCAATAGAGTCTTGAGATTTCCAGGCACGGGGATCACGTCCAATTCAGGTTTACCCATCTAAACCTAAACCTAAAGGGGCATCTATGCTTAAAACATATCGTCGTTGAAATATAAAATGCACAATTGAAATATGAAGAGTAAAAAGATAATAATGATAAAAAAATAAAAAAAGGAATGATCTCTTACCCATCAAACACATGGCAAGCACAAATCACATGTCACATGAAACTATGAGGTTTCGATGCCTAAGGTGAGGGTGCTAAAGGCTCAAGGTCCTCATCCCAAAGGACAAAAATAGTTTACCCACCACTACTATCGTCGGTCAGTGCTATCTTTATTGGTTGGGATGAACGGGTTTATGTAAATAATGGATTCCACGAGTTTTATCCACTCACAGATTCCACCCAATAACCCTCCTAAGGTCCTTGATTGGGCGATCGGGGTTTTAGACGGCGGTTGTGTGTGTAGTGTCATGCTAAAGTTTGTAATCATGCATTTAAATTTAAACATCCAGCACTTCAATATAAACCCTCATACATTCATACATCCTTACACCACCTACAAAACAAAGGATTTACAAACACGCCTCCCCTTATAACTCCATCCTACAAGACCATTTAACACAAGGTTAGCGACTAACCTGATTTTTCACGCGACTTTGACATGTAGGCGATCCTACATAAGACATGTTAGTTAGAACACAACAACCATTATTAAATGGCTTCAAGTCCTCTTAATCTAGTAACCAGTCCCCAGAAGTCGCCAAGCCTGTCGCAACCCGATCTAACCGCCCTCGAATGTCAAAGGGGGGAAAGTCGGGTTTAGGGGTACTTGATCATGAGATCACGAGCTCTCCCGAGCTCGTGCCCTGCATGACAGCAGGTTTATGTATACGATCCAGTTGTTTATAACAACCTAAAATAGACAGGAGTCGTCACTAGCCTCATTTTTGGGGGTCGGCTAGAAAACCCAATCAAGGGTCGGGAGAGCTCCCTCGATTCCTACACAACTAGATATCTAGGTTCGGGGACTTGAGTTACGCTAATACTTCTATTAGCACCATTTCGGTACCTAAACAGTATGTTATGTTTTTCCTAACATGTCCACACATTTCTTTTTACATTTTCGGTATCATCAATTTTATACTATGTGATCATGCGTGGTAGATTACTTTCATTATATTCTATTCCTAAGAAATGAAAAGAAAACAATCAATGAAATTGAAATTGCAAGACATGAAGTAAACAATCAAGAAAAGCTGTTAAACCTAATTATGCAATTCTAAAAATATAAAAGAGAAAAAAATTGGGAAAGAAAGTAAGCCCGCAACTCATCGGGTTTTATACAATGCATATGACCCGAGACATATGTCGGGAAAATAAATAGTACATGACAATGGTCGGAATGGACATCGACTTCCACCATATTCATGCTTTATCCATGTTTAGGATCTTATTCTAAACCTAATCTAAGAAATCTGGATGACTAGATGCATACAAATGAAAGAAACAATCATCACGTATCAAAACAATTGAAAGCAAGACATCTTCTGTATTCAAAAAGAGTGACTAAAGTCACAAAGTCTCTAGATCAAATTCTCGGTGACATCCCAAGATTCAGCGTTATTATGGGTCATACCTAAATCATTCATCTAACGATCACATGCGAAGCATATAACATGACAAGTATTCAAGCCACATGAACTTGGTTCTCAATTAATCAAACAAAATGAGTGAGCTAATGAATGATCACTTACTAAACATATGCATCATTGAACATGTTCGTGTAACATGTATATTCATGAAGAACAAGGTAGCCAGTATGCAATTCATCTGATACCCAAAACTCACAACATCGTGAAATCATGTCAAGTCATAAAGAAAGGCTAAACAACCTTTGATGCAAAGTATTTTTCCACAAAGGTATCATATGAACTATTAAAATTGTGAACAAGTTCAAAGATAGTGTCAAGAAATCAAAATTCCAAAACAACCTGCAAATTTAAGAAGGTCAACAACAATAGCAATTCATGCTTTCATCTCTACAAATTTCCCACAATGAAGTTTAGCATATCCCAAACAAATCTTATAGATACACTATCATCTTATCAACACATGAATTTCTAAAAATACTAGAACATGAACTAGTTAGTCTATAATAGAACAGGGAAATATGTAACACAGGCATTCTACAACATATTGAAAGTAACTGGACACATCTACTATTTCATTTCAAGACTAACAGCAACTAGCGACAGAAAAGGCAGCATTGCAGTTCAAGACAAATTCCAGATTTCAAAGCTCGATTTTAAAAAATGGAAAGGTAGGGCAAATGATGACCAAATCACACATATAATATGTCTATGGAAAGCTTGAGAAGTCTATTAGAAATCTCTATAAGACATTAAGTCCTAATAACATCATCTACCAGCTCGTTCCAGTTAAAACAGAACGTCAGTAAGTCGAAACCGCAAATCAATCTAAAACTGCTGCACAATTGATGGATTTCAAAAGTGTTTTTCAATGACCAAACGACATCCACTCTGGGCGTGTGACATATCAAATCGAAGCTCTAGAAGTGTATTTTTTTATGTCTAGAAGGGCTCAAGATCAAAAAAACCTCATCTAGCACCTCGTTTTAGCCAAAACAGAGAGTGACATATCAGGTATACGACATTGCAAACTAAGGCAAATCAAGTTCAATCAACCTCAAGCTCATGATCATTGATCATCAATCCACAGAAAATCATCCGATAACATTGTATAAAAACAATCAATCAAAGGAAACACTCATAAGAGGAGCAAAGTTAGCAAACAGAACCTCCTCTCATTCTCTACTTGGTCCGTAGTACCTTAAATCAAGGTTTATACTGTATACCTGCATGAAAATGAGGTCTGGAAACCATTCATGAAAGTCCCCACATCTGAATCAAAAACAAGTCTACTTTAACCACGATAAGAACAAAAACTAGCAAATCCCATCCCATAGAATTTCAACACCAATTTTCATCCCTATATAGTACAACAATCATTCATCTTGACTACACAGCACGAAACACAACTCAATCAAATATCTACTCAGCTCAATACCAAATCCGAACCAGAGCTTAATCGGATTCTCTAAATCCATCAATCAACAACGAAGACAATAACAACACCTAAACAAATGACAGTTATCAGGAAAATCTCGATAAACATGTTCTTCCTCACCTGATCGAGCCAGAGACAAAGAGCTTAGTCAAGGCTTCCAACTCGGCGCGGACCCAAACCCCTGTATCTCAAGCTCCGGAAGGGCGTGATTCACAACGAGGGCGTCAGATCCAACTGAGAGAGCGATTACTAGAGAAAATGAACAAGAGTGGGAAAGGTCAGAATCTAAGACTCGAACAGATTGAGAGAGAGAACAGAAATCGAAACCCTAATTGATCAAGAGGGATGGAAAGAGAGCTCACAGATCTAGTGAGCCCAATCTAGAGAGAAGATCAGTTAAGCGCAAGCGTCGTCGCCAATGGCACCAATCCTTGCCTCCAACCGAAAGAGAAATCCATCGAAAAACTCTCAGAAACATTGGAATCGAGAGCGATTTAGAGGGAGAGACCGGTTCTCTGATTTCCGCCAGAGATTTGAGACCCCGTCGAGAGAAAGAAACTAATTCTCCCGTTTCCGCTGGAAATCCAAGAAATCTTCAAGAGAACACCTCCGATCCAGTGAAGAGAGAGATGCTGGTGTCGTCGCCGTTGCTGTAACTGCCATTGTTTTCGCTGATGTCCCCGCGATCGAGCAAACCAGAGAGAGAATCAGAGAGAACCCAAGAGAGAGAGAGAGAGAGAGAGAGAGAGAGAGAGAGAGAGAGAGAGTTCACGGAGAGTAGAGAGAGCCTTCGGAGAGTAGTGAGAGCCTCCTTCCGCCAGCATTCCCCGATTCCCTTTTCTATCGTTTTTTTCCTTTCTTTTATTTTTTCCTTTTCTCTTTTTTCTTTATTTCTCTCCTTTTTCTTTTTCTTTTTTTCTTATTTCTCTTTTTTTATTTTTTTACTTTTTTCTTCTCTTTTTTTTTTTTTTCTTTTTTTGATATCATTCATCATCAATTTTATATTTTTGCAAAATGGATGATTAAAATGTCGACAAAAAATTTCAGGTGTCAAATTTAAACTTGTTTTAAGTTTAAAGAAACAAGGAGAAAGATATTTTGATGGAATCACAGAAGAAATATCAAAAAGCATCGCTTGCGATCTTTCAATCCGTAAAGGAATTGATATTTGAAAAAATATCATGGGTGGAGACTACGAAAGCGGTGTGGGATATTTTGCAACAATCTTACAAGGGTGATGATTGCGTCATGTGACTTCAAACACTTTGAGGTGATTTTGAGTCGTTACACATGAATGACTCTGAATCAATCTCGGTGTAATTTGATCTTATGCAAACCATTGTTAACCAATTGAGAGTTAATGGTGAAGAACTCCAAAACCTGCGAATCATGGAAAAGATCTTGAGATCTTTGATTGAAAGATTCAACTACATAGTTTTGCGGCAATCAAAGAAGCACAAGATGTGTCAACCATGACGTTAAAGTAGTTGATGGGTTCATTATCCTCACATGAGCAAAGAATGAAACAAAAGTCCATCGGTTCAAATTCTGAGCAAGCATCGAATAGTCGGGTCACTCAATCAAGCCGAGGAGGCCATCAAGATAGACAAGGTTGTGGATGTGGTCAAGGATGCGGACATGGAAATTTCAATTTCACCAAAGAATATGAAACAAGTGACAAATCAAAGGTCAAGTTTTTTAGGTGTAACAAATTCAAACATTACAAATCCAAATATCAAGCAAATGTGGCATATGAGCAGGCAAAACAAGTGCATGCCATTCCTATTGAGGAAAACATGGTGCTAGTGTGCAAGAAGGATGACTCAAGCATCATGGACACCAACTTTGGTTCCTTGATACTGGGTGCAGTAATCATATGACTGGCCGAAAGGAGTTATTCTTACACTTGGACAGACAATTCATGGTGAAGTTAATTTTGGGAATAAATCCAAAGTTCTCGTAATAGGTAAAGGTGACATTAATATTAATTCAAAAGATGGTACTAATGTTACTATTGCAGATTTTTTTTTTTTTTTGGTGCCGATTATTTTTTTGGAACTTATCAAGTGTTGGGCAACTTTTCAAAAAAGGCCAAAATGTTCACATTGAAAATGGAGTTTACACTATTATGGGTGTAAACAATAAGTTGATCACAATGGTCCCGATGACAAAGAACCAAATGGTCTCTCTTACTCTTCAAATGAAGAATCTTTTGAACTTTCAAGCAGCAACAAAAGATAGCAATTGGTTGTGGCATCTTTGATTCACTCATCTAAATTTTCATGGACTAAAATTACCAGTCTAAAAAAAGATGGTGATCGACATGCCTTTGATTAACATTCTAGATCACTCATACAAAGGATGCTTTGTCGGAAAACAACATCAAGAATCATTTCCAATCGGAAAGGCCAGAAGAGCAAACTAACCTTCGGAGTTGGTAGATACAGATATATGCAGCCCTATTGAGGTACAATCATTCACACGAAAAAGGTACAAGTCAATTTTTGCGGATGATTTTACAAGAAAAACATGGGTATATTTTTTTTAGAGAAAAATCTATAACTTTTTTCAAGTTTAAAGAATTGAAAGTCTATGTTGAAAAGCATAGTGGCTTTATTCTAAATATGTTGAGATCAAATAGAGGGGTAGACTTCACTTCGAATGAATATGATAAATACTGTAAAAGTCATGTAGTGAAACGTCAGTTGACTACCAGCTATACTCTTAACAAAATGATATAGCTAAAAAAAAAGGATAGGACAATATTTGTAATGGGAAGAAGTATCCTAAAGGCTAAAAATTTGCCTAAGAAATTTTAGGCAGAAGCTATTGCGTGTACAATATTTCTACAAAACAAGTGTCCAATAAGGAGTATTCTTGAAAGAACCCCATAAGAGGCTTGGAGTGGCAAGATGTTTCGTTCCTACGAGTATTTGGGTGTGTGGCATATCTCCATATACCAAACGAACAGAGGAAAAAGCTGGATGATAAAAGCCAAAAGTGTATCTTCATCAACTACAATGTCATGACTAAGGGTTATAAGCTGTATAATCCAGTCACTGAGCAAAGTAATCATCAACAAGGATGTCTAGTTTTTTGAAGATGAAGCCTAAGACTAGAACCAAAAGATTGACCAAAAAGACCTCACCATTGAAGATGAACCATTAGCAAGAGAGATAGAAAAATCTTCAATTGAAGATCCACCATCTTCGCCTAGTAATTCAATTTCTTCACCAAGAGCAGTTTTAGAACTGCCGATACGTGATTCATAGCAATTGCAGGAGATGCCATCAAGATTCAAGGATTATGTAATCACAAGTGATGATGATAGTAATAATGAAGGAATCACTAATGAAATTATGATAATTTTTTTTTATTTGCATAATGTGACCCCATATCCTATGACGATGAAGCAGTAGATGAAAAGTGGATCCAAGAAATAGATGAAGAAATCCACTCCACTAAAAAGAATGACACATGGGAGCTAACTTCCCTACCACCCGGTAAGAAGCCCATTGGTGTCAAGTGGGTGTACAAGATGAAGTACAAGCCAAACAGTCAAGTGGACCAATATAAAGCTAGGCTGGTTATAAAAGGCTGCGAGCAAAAGCCAAGTATTGATTATTTTGAAGTATTTGCACTAGTAGCTCGAATGGATACCATTCGGATGATATTTTGCACCCGTAACTCAAAATTGTTGGAAAATCCACCAAAGGGATGTGAAATTAGCATCGGTTAATGGTGTTTTTGAAGAGAAAGTCTACATGGACCAATTACAGTGTTATGAGAAGAAAAGGCATGAAAATCAAGTTTAGTCTCGCACTTGGACAAGATGGTTTATGGTGAAGTTAATTTTGGGAATAAATCCAAAGTTCTGTAACAAGTAAATGTGACATTAATATCAACTCAAAAGATGGTACTAGTGTTACTGTTGCAGATGTTTATTTTGTGCTAGGACTCTTTTGGAACTTATTAAGTGGAGGGCAACTTTCCGAAAGAAGCCAAAATGTTCACATTGAAAATGGAGTTTTCACTATTATGGGCATAAACAATAAGTTGATCACAATGGTGCCGATGACAAAGAATTGGATGTTCCCTCTTACTCTTCAAACAAAGAATCTTTTGAACTTTCAAGTGGTGATGAAATATAGCAACTGGTCTTGACATCTTCAATTCAATCATCAAAATTTTCATGGACTAAAATTACTAGTTCAGAAAAAGATGGTGACCGACATTGCCTTTAATTGACGTTTCAGATCGCCCATGCGAAGGAGTTGAAAAAAAAATACATCGAGAATCCTTTCCAGTCGAAAAGGCTAGAAGAGCAAAACAACCTTTGGAGTTGGTACATACAAACATATGTAGCCCTATTGAGGTGAAATCATTCACACAAAAAAGGTATACATTAGTTTTGTGGATGATTTTATCAGGAAAACATGGGTATGTTTTCTTAGAGAAAAATATAAGGCTTTTTTCAAGTTTAAAGAATTTAAGTTTACTTCAAAAGCACGGTGGCTTGAGTCTAAAGACGTGGAGATTAGATAAAGGGGGAGAATTCACTTCAAATGAATTTGGTAAATACTGTAAAATTCATGGAGTAAAACGTCAGTGGATTGCTAGCTATATACCTTAACAAAATGGTATAATAGAAAAAAAAAAATAAGACAATATTTGAAATCGCAAGAAGTATGCTAAAGGCTAAAAATTTGCCTAAGAAGTTTCGAGTAGAAGCTGTGCATTTACTTTATTTCTACTAAACAAGTGTCTAACAAAGAGTGTTCTTGGAAGAACCCCAGAAGAGGCTTGGAGCAGCAACAAGTTAAATGTTTCATTCCTAAGAGTATTTGGGTGTATGGCATATCCCCATATACCAGACAAATAGAGGAAAAAGTTGGACGATAAAAGCCAAAAGAGCATCTTCATCAGCTACGATGACGTGACTAAGGGTTATAAGCTATATAATCCAATCACTAAGAAAGTAATCATTAGCAAGGATGTCTGGTTTCTTGAAGATGAAGCTTGGGACTAGAACTAGAAGATCGACTAGAAAAGCATCACAATTGAAGATGAACCTTCAATGAGAGAGACAGAAAAAATCTTCAAATGAAGATCCATCATCTTTGCCTAGTATTTAAATTTCTTCACCAAGAGCAATTTTAGAAGCGTCGATACATCGTTCATAGCGATTGCAAGAGATGCCATCAAGATTCAAGGATTTTGTAATCACAAGAGATGATGATAGTGATAATGAAGGAATCACTAATAAAACTATTATAATTTGTTTTTTTATTTACAAAATGTGACCCCATATCCTATGATGATGCAGCAATAGATAAAAAGTGGATCCAAGAAATGGATGAAAAATTCACTCCATTGAAAAGAATGACACATGGGAGCTAATTTCTCAACAACCCAGTAAGAATGTCAAGTGCGTGCAGAAGACAAAGTACAAGCTAGACGGTTAGCTGGACTCATATAAAGCTAGGCTAGTTGTAAAAGGTTACAAGCAAAAACCAAATATTGATTATTTTGAAGTATTTGCACTAGTGGCTCGAATGGATACCATTCAAATTATTTTAGCACTCACAATTCAAAATTGTTGGAAGATCCACCAAATTGATGTGAGATCAGCATTTCTTAATTGTGTTCTTGAAGAGGAAGTCTATGTGAAGCAACCGCGAGGTTATGAGAAGAAAGGGCATGAAAATCAAATTTATAAACTAAAGAAAACATTGTATGGGCTAAACAAGCACCTCGAGCATGGTACACGAGAATTGACACATACCTATTAGAGCATGATTTTCAAAAATGCCCATCCCATATCTATAGGGAGTTGTAAAAAGATGTTTGCTAAATTCAAGGAGGTTATGACTAGTTATTTCAAGATGACAGATTTAGGATTGATATCCTATTTTCTAGGCCTTGAAGTGAAGCAGACAAATGATGCCATATTTATTTCACAATAGAAATATACTAATGATATTTTGAAGTGATTCAAGATGGAATTGCTCAAAACAATATGGACTCCTATAGCAGTATGGTTGGAGCTTAAGAAAGAAAGAACCATCAAACTCGTGAATCCCACTTATTTCAAATCCATTGTCAGCGGTTTAAGATATGTGACTTCTACAAAGCCAAATATTACTTACGGTGTGGGAATTATTAGTCAATTAATGGAGAAACCATACCAATCACATTTGCAAGTAGCAAAACGAATTATATGGTATGTCAATGGTGTGACATCCGGAATTTTTCACTTCTGCTTTCAATTAAATTAATCGAGCATTTCATCAACGCGCCTATAGGGTTGTTCTTAAAACTGATCACTCTTGAATAACTAAACTATCTGGGGAAGTCATTAAGAAATTTTATTGCAATAGACTTGAGAATTCGACTAGGAATCGACTACTCGACTATGCTCATCTACAGAGATCATTACGGCACAGTTAAAAGTCGCTTAGAGATCAGAGATAAGTCGGTTTGACTGAGATGTGTGGCTAAACATGGGTGACTCCACTAAATTGGAAAATTCTCGTCGACCGGCACTATACTGATTTTTTCTGTCATTTTCGTACCCTGTGTCTGTATTTGAATCCTCGAGATTTTCACAATGATCGAGAGTCGCCAATGAGTCAAATAGGTTCATTGTGGCTCAAAGAAAATCGATTAGGGGTAATTTGCACTAAAAAAATTTTAAAGCTACCCGGTAGCCTAGGTCACGCTAAAAACGCGCCAGAGTGAAATTAACCGTGAATTTGAATCCGATTTCAAAAATTGAAAGTTATGTCATGTCAAAAAATCATTTTAGAAACGTCAACTCAGCTTTCGAAAATTTTTCTACAAACCGAGACTTTTTGGGAAAAAGTCATCTTAGTGCCGTTTTTGTCTAGAAAATGTCATGGACCAGTTTTTATCGCACAATTGGGATGCAAGTGGGGATAAATTGGTGAGGAAAAATATCAATTTGATCAATAAGGTGTTGATTGAATTTTTTAGGGCCAAATTGGATTGAATTAAAGATGATTGAGTGTCCAATTGAGAGGAAATCGAGTGAAATTCGTAGCCCCCATCCACCACATCATTTGGACCACTTCAAATGGGTTCTAGAAGGATTTGAAGGTTGGAAATGAGTGGTGGAAGACAACCATGTAAGGGGATAGAGTCAAGGGGACAAGAGAGGTGAGATAAGAGAGGGGTGGTCCCCTTTTGTTCCCTCCTTCCTCCTTCTCTCCTCAGACCGGTCGATTAGCCCCTTTCCTTCCCCTCCATCTTGTCGTTCGAACCTGTCATCCAGCAGAGAAGACCAGCAAGAGCAGCCCTCGCCGCCGTAAACACCCGTCAGATCGCACGCCACCACCTTTTGTCATTTCCACCTCGCACGCGTGCCCTATGCGTCCCTCGTCGTCCACCTACACCTTGCCACCATCCCTACCCGTACTTGCTACCTCTATCTATGCTAGAGCTGTTCAGCTTGCCTCCACCATCGTGAGCCACCGCCAGAGCTTCCACCACCATCGCTTGAACCCAGTTTGGTCCCCTTAACTCATCTCGGTCCACTCACACCTCAACCGAGCCTCCAATCAGTCGTTGTAGCCACCAAGCATAACCTGAAAGAGTGGGTTTTCAGCAACACCTCTCGCCCGTTTTGGAGGTGTTCTTGGCCCCGAAAGCTAGGCCCACTTTGGAAAAAATTGTTCCCCACAACGTTCCCGTCGATTTGAACTGATCGGATCACAGAACGAGTTTAATTCACTAATCATCGCTTAACAAGTTAATTATGCTTAGGGGTTGATTAGTTTAGACTAAGTATGGATTAGGTGGTTAGTTACATTAGATTAATGAATTTAATTAATTATTGTTGCATGTTAGGTGGATAGTTACTGCAATTAGAGCCCGCATAAACTCTAGTATTTATCTAGAGTAGTTCGGAAATTTTCCAAGCTCGTCTGGGGCTTCCAATTAGGCTTTTTTGGGCCTAAGTCGCTTTTTTGGCATTTATTAATTAATTTCCGAAATTATTTATTTATTTATTTATTTTCCGAAAATTAAACCAGAATAGTCGATGACCAAAATTTCATGCGATTGCGGTGGTCCATTCCGTTTATTTAATTGACTGCTAGTTTGTGAGAATTGAAGGTGATTTGTGGTTGGGGGTATTTTATCCTAAAAATAATTAATTTCAGTAATTAATTAGAAAATCACTGAGCATCAGTTTACAGTACCAAAAATCTATTTTGGGACTGTTGAAACTAGTGGAAAGTTCAAAAGTGAAATTATTATATTTTAGTTAAAGCTGACCATGTACCCACATATGGCTTTTTTTATGGAGAATGATAAAAATGTTGAGTTAGTTGTATAATTGTGATGGTATACTATATCAGCCTACATGTGATATGTTAGCTTAGCAAAGAGCAATATACCGGTATACTATATCAACCTACGGGCGATATAGCAACTTAGTAGAGAGTAGTATACCTTATCAGCTTAGATTGAGCAATGTCGGTATACTATATCAGCCTACGGGCGATATGGTAGCTTAGCAGAGAACAATATACCTTATCAGCTTAGATTAAACATTATCAGTATACTATATAAGCCTACGGGTGATATGGCAGCTTAGATAAAGAGCAGTATACCTGATCATCTCAAAAGCGAGCTATATTATCTATTTATTAGCTTAGTAGTGAGCAGTCCTGATATAATTGGACTTATAGATAGTATGAAATGAGCCGATCAAGAAAGGGTCGTAATGATATGTAATCGACTGAGTCAATTGATCGATGAATCATTCCGAATTGATTAGATGTTATGGTTGCAAGTTTATGAATTAAACTGATTCGCAGGAAGAAGTGGAGGCCTAGATATGTCCTATACCTCATGATTATGTTAAGGTAGCCCTAGTAGAACTTATTGAGACATAGTCTCACCCCGTTGTGGGATAACATTTCAGGTTCTTAGATTGCCGCACCTGAGTTTTTTGGACGAACTAAGTGTGTTACCGAGCACGTCCCTAAGGGCTGAGTCTATGAGCTAGTGGGGTCCATAGTCTGGGTCGATGCGAGTCTCACCAGCAAGGTGCCCCATTGATACAAATCATGGTTTCGTCAGGCTCGGGATGGCCAAAGAGACGGTCTCATCCTAGAATATGAGATTCCTCGGTACATTCTAGAGGTTGCTTTTGGGAAAGGCACCATTGATCCTCCTCAAGATTCAATAATAGATGCAGTAGACTCGGCTCTTGCAATACCAATATTTTAAGGAGATCATAGAAATAATTTTTTTCTAAATTTGATTAAATATGAAAGTGTTTTAGGTATGAATTGGATCGAACAGGCCAAATGATTCTATTTAGATCGAACCATTAATGTTCCGACCTGAACTCTATCTGACCCACCCACGGTCTAATTATGACACAAATATTCTTAAATTTTTTGTGTTATCAAAAACTTTTAATTTATTTTTTATGACACGAATATTTTAATTTTTTTATGTCCAAGAAAAACCCAAATTTATACGCTTGTGGCATTTATACTTCTAATTCAATTCTATCTAAAGTAAATTTGTCATACAAGTATATAAAAAAATTCATAATATTTATGTCTCAATAGATATAGTTTTTTTTTTTTTTTTTTCGATCTCACTCTATTCCTACTCTAAATCTCACTCTTAGAGTTGTGACTTACCTCATTGCATGACCTGAGAATCAAAACCCACATTTGAAATTAAATCATTCCCACCCAACCCCTCGTGGGGATTCAAACCCATCTCCTCCTTCTAAGTTGGAAAGGTGGCACCCCAGTGGTTCAATAGGTATAGTTTATATATATGATTGTAGTATCAACCCTTTTTTAGAAAATATGAAGAAAAAAGGAAAATTTGAAACCCCAAATCTGGGAGTAGTGCTAGACGACACAGTTTCGATTGTAGAGAGAGCTTAGACAAAGAACCACCCCATGTCCATCGCTCCCATGTTGTCCTCACCATTTCCAGGAGTTAGCCACTAAGATGATGTTTGGTAACCATCCCAACAGTAATCGATTCTGATTTTTTGTTCTCAGGAGCAATTTGGGAACATAATCATGTTTGGTAAAAAAAAATTTCCCGAGAACAGATTTGGAGTAGAATCAAGAATAAAAAAAAAATTAATTCTTGTTACGAGAACAAATCTTATAATCAAGTCTTCTTCTTCTTCTTCTTCTTCTTCTTCATCTACCACCATCCAACGATTGCTATCCCCGCCACCGTTCGCTGCTGCCGCTGTCGCCGTCCGCCGGTCACCGGCAAATGGTCCGGTGATCTCGCCAAGCTAGGGCAAGGTTCAGCAGGCTTGCCGGAGGCAAGCCTAGCCACCGGCGAGGCTCGGCCTCACTAAATCTGGCAAGGCTAAGCTTCGGCGAGGCTAGGCGAGGGCTAGGCGAGCCTCGCCCAGCTATCAGCGAGGCTCAATCGACGAGGGATGGCCTCACCAAGGGCCGGCAACGCTCAGGTAAGGTCGCTAGCCCTCCTCTGGCCTGTCGCCGATTTGGCGATTGGCCCGAAGAAGAGAAGAATAAGAGAAAAAATAAAAAATAAAATGAAAAGAAAAATAAGGAAAGAAAAATAAGGAAAAAATAAAAGAAAAGGAAAAAGGATAAAAGTATAAAAATAATTTAAAAATTAAAAGAAATTGATTTGGAACAAAATTAATAAGTATGGTACCAAAGGCAATTCTATTCCAAAATCAAAAATTTTGGACAATTAGGACGCGTTTCATAACAATTACGTTCAGAAGTAGATTCCGATCGAAATGATTTTTTTTTATTTTGTTCCCAAGAATAGATTTTAAGTATTTTAAGCTAATTGGTAATTGTCTAAAATCTTTTATTCTTGAATAGAATAGCGTTTGGTACCGTGTTCATTAAGTCTGTTCTAAATCAATTTATTTTAATTTTTAAATAAAATTTTTACTTTTTTACTTTTTTACTTTTTTACTTTTTTACTTTTTTCTTTTCTTCTTCTTCTTCTTGTGGCCGGTCGCCGAACCGTCGACCAGCGGAGCTGGGCAAGCCGTGTCGAGGCTAGGAGAGCCTCACCGGTGGCTAGGCTTGCCTCTGGTGGGCTCGGCGGACCTCGCCCTAGCCGAGCGAGCCTCTGGTGGACGGCAACCAACGGCGAAGGATGGTGGTGGACGACGACAAGCAATGGTGGACAGCAGTCATGGGATGGCGGAAGGAAAGAAGAAGAAGAAGAAGAAGAGTTGAATTTTAATTCTCAAATTTGTTTCTACAAGAAGATTCAACTTTTTTTTTAATTCTTCATTCTACTCCCAATCTGTTCCCTGGAACAAAAATTTTACCAAACGCGATTTTGGGCCCAAATTGATTCTAAGAGCAAAAAATCAGAATTTGGCACTGTTTGGATGGTTACCAAACAGGACCTTACCAAGTGGTTTAAAATGCTTAGAATATATTCTCGGGAACATAATAAAAAAGAATCATTTATGATTAGAATCAACTCTCGGGAACAGAATCATTATCAAATGCATCCTAAAATTAAAAACCAAAAACAATCCACAAAAAACCTTGGGACTGGCGATGCGTGTGCGACATTCCAAATGGTTTTAAATTTGATTGCATCGAAGTATTTTAGTAATACAATATTTTAAAGAGGTTATAGAAATAATCGTTTCTAAATTTGATTAAATATGAAAGTGCTTTAGGAATATAAATCAAATATAATTCAATTAGGAGTACTTGTGGGTCATGAAAGGGGAAATGTTGGGCTTAGGAGTACTTGCCCATGAGAATTCCTTCATGGTTTGCAGCCACAAAAACGTCATCATTCGCATTTTTGGGATGAACCATTATGAGTTCCCTCGTACACGGTTGCGAGTTCTCCCAAGCTTGTACCCCGCATGACAACGGAAAGTATCGTGATCCGTACCCACATAGGTACACACCTTAAAAGAAGAGATTAAGTGTGATATCAAATTTCAAGGTACCTTGACCATGGTAGCTCTCTCATTAGTACTCGCTCCCCATGGATGGCATCACTTCATCCATTAGGAACTTTTCGCAATGAATATGCTAGACTATGGTAAGCATCATCAAAGCCTATACCTCTTATGATGGATTCATTTATTGACTAGTTGTGTAGACAACCTAATAAAGATCAAAGTCACCACTAGTCTCGTTTTTGGGGGTTGATTAAAAAACCCAATTAAGAGTTGGGAGTTGTCTCTCGATTTCTACGTAACTAGAAAACTTAGTACGAGAACCTGTGTTACACTAATATTGCTATTAACACCCTTCAGTACCTAACAGTATGTTGTATTACCAAAGGTGTCTAGGCATTTCTTTTTATTTTTTCCGGATCGATTACATTAACTAAGTGATCATGTGTGAATGGTTGTTTTCATGTGATTCTATTTCTAAGAAAAAGAAAAGAACACAATCAATTGAAATTAAAAGACAATGTGGAAAGTAAACAAATAAGCAGTTTAAGGAAAACAATAAGTCTAACATGCAATAAGCAGTTTAAGGAAAACAATAAGTCTAACTTGCAATAAGCAGTTTAAGGAGAACAATAAGTCTAACATGCAATCTTGATTGGCAAAACAAAATTAAATGAAAGAAACGAAACATGCATCCCATCGGGTGTTTATATAACACGAGAGAACTTGAAACATATATAAGGAAAATGGGTACAAGGATATGGTCGGAATGGACATCGACCTTCCACTATCTTCATGTCTTGATTAGCTTCCACCTCTAAGAACCTAATCAAATTCTAAACTAAGAACTAGAACTAGGTACATACAATGAGAAAAAAGCAATCATTCATTACAAAACAATCACAATCATGAAACAAATAGAATCAAGTAATTGAAATAAAATTCAAAATTAACCAATTTTGGGCCTTGGGGGTCAGCCTTTGCAATCCATGCATTGGTCCATCTAAACACCTACTCCATTCATTTTCATGATTTATAGTCATTAGTGACCACTTGTGTTCTCGCATAACCACTAATGCTTATAAGTCCTTAGGATGTGTTCTACATGAGTCCCCAAGATCTACCCACAGAACATCTAGAATTCACATGCATTGCGAGAAATAAACATGCAAGTAGGCCCTTGGGCCTTGTTTCTCAGACAACCAAACAATTTTAGTGAGCCAATAGCGGATTACTTATTTAATTGATAGGAGCTAATCTCAACTACAAGCATTTCTAACAAATGAGATGATTTTATGGATGTAGGGTCCTTGCGATGCCTCAAGGGTTTGGACGTATTTTAAGCATCAAAAGAGGAAAGCAAAACATTTAGACAAAAAAGCATCTCAACTATGGAACACATTTAATTGCCAAGGCTAGTTTGGGGCTCGCATATCATATACTCACAAACAATGCAAGGATTTTAAATATGGTCTAAACCTTGATAATTCGATTGTCAAATTGAAAAGTTTAAAGGATTCTAAACAATTGATGTTGAAAGCATCACATGAACCAAATTCACTTTGGTATGCAAAGTCGATGTTCCAAATCAATTTTGGGAGAAAACATCATCAAAAGACCATTTCATTTATTGAAAACGTTTTGACATTGAAGATTAAAGAATTTGGAATGGACTTCATAAAGATGATGAGCCCTAACTCCACATGTAGAATTTTACAATGACGAAAATTTCTCATGAACACATAAAGACTTGATTGGGATTACACAAACTTATGTGAAAATAGCAAAATAGAAGCATATTATACAATGTACTAAGTGCAACAGAACCTAAACATGTTCACACATGTAGTTGACATACCAAACAATGATCAAACAAAACACATATCGTTAGACTGTACACGACATGTATTTCAAGTCTTATGAAGATCATGAAGTCAAACAAACTCATCTACAAGCTCAATTTCAAACAAATGCAATTTGGATCAGTGTAGGGCCAATCTACCTTAGGTCAGTTTTAAGCGATTTTACCTGAACATCTCCAAAAAATCTAGAAAAAAAAATCAAGTTATACCCAAGATGATTTAGAACAAATCTCCTAAAGAAAATTTTTCCAGAATTTGATCACAAAAATCAATATGAAAAATAAAAAAAATAAAAAATTGAAACGAGTTAAAAAAAACATGCAAATCAGCCTGAAACTATTTCAGAATCGATCGATTTCCAAGGTGTTTCTTGAGGAACAAACAATGTTTGTTTGGGATGTTCAACCTATCAAATCAAAGCTCAGGATGTCTATTTTCTAAGCCTCGAAGGGATCGAAGTCAAAAAAGCTCATATTGTGCATCATTAAAGCTAAAATAGTAGGTCACTCGTAGAAGCACGAAAATTGCATATTAATGGAAATCAAATTCAATCAACCACAAACTCAAGATCAATGAGCATTAGACCACAGCAAATCAATCCATCACATCATCAATCTTAGATCTAGGCATCTTATATAAATCTAAACTTGAATCCTAGCTCCAATAGGATACGCCAATCTCACCTCATCGGATTCAATGTTGGAACATCTACCTTTTTGCGTTTTTCTTTGATCAGACAAAATTGCCCTCGCTGGAACTTTATCAAAACTCTAAGGATCGCGAATGGATCGCCTATGGACCAGATCGAGGTCGGTTAGACCGTCAAAACCAACCTAGTCCAAAGCTGGACTAGTTTGGGATCTCTAGCGAGGAAACCAAGCCACCGGAGGTGATCCGGTGATTGATCTCTCAAATTCCGACTACTGGAGGGTCAAGGATCCTCCTATGAGTAGATCGGTGGTGACCAGGACTCTGATGGCCACCAAACAGAGGCTGGTTTGACTAATTGAAACGGCCGGAGACAAGACCGGCGTGGACGCGGGTCTTCAACTCAACTATAAAGGGACCACCACATGGGAAACATGAAGAGCCGTCGGGAGTGAAGGAGGTTGCGATCAGCTACGAGAGAGAGGGGGGGTCGAAGGGCCAGGCGAAGGCAGTGGGATCGACAATGTGGGGCCGTATGTCGGCAAGCAACGGCCGCACGTGAGAGAGGAGAGGAGAGAGAGAAAGGGTGGGAAAAGAGAGCTGGAGACAGAATTTTCTATTTTTAGAGAGAAAATTAAATAAGAAATTAATTTTGCAAATAAGGCTCTCCTTGAAATTTGGAGGGAAAATCCCTTTTATGTTAGGTCCTAATCAGCGAATCTTGCTAGTTAGTTCAATTCGACGGTCAAAATTTCGATTTAATGGCCAAAATATTTTTTTTTAAGGTTAATCACACTTAAGATGTGTCCTATGAATGATTAGATGGGTCCAATTTGTAAAAATTGGGATTTAAAATGAGAATTGCACTTAAGGACCTAATTAAGGACTAAATCGTAAATTCTCGAAATTTAGAGGTTAATCTACAATATTTGGGAAATGTAAGGGCATGTGTATAAAATACACAGATCTCGGAACCGGTCACTGGAGGTCCATAATCGACTGGCAAAGGGCCGAACCAGCCTACCTTGTCGACGGCTAGTCGAACCGATTAGGCCGATTCATACCGATTTTACTAGTTCTTGACCAATTATTGATTGGGCAATCCCTCTGGGTTCTAGATTTATGTAATTTGGTCCTAAGGACCAAATCAAAGAGAAAACTTATCCAATTTGAGGGGAAATTGTCTGATTTTGATCAAAGTAAGCCAATTAAACCCTACAAATACAATTTATGGTTTTTCTATTGACTTAATTGAATGATTATTGTAAAAAAAATATCAAACATAAGTCATTGGTACATGTAATTGAACCTATAGGCCAAAATGGGTAATTTTTGCAATTCCTTGCTCGAAATCGCAAATTAATTGAAATTGAATTCAAGTAATATTGCAATAAACCAATAAAATTGCAATAAACTTATTCAACTAATTACCCATGCTTAGGCTAGCCTATTGCATTTGAATTGACCTTGAATTAAAGTCACGAAACTTAGATAAAAAAAATGAAGAGGTCTAATGTTGAAATTGGACCTTCATTCATGAAATTGAACCATAGTCATGAATGGATCAATTTAAATTTCTTCAATTGACTCAATTGCTTTATTTTCCTATACTCAAAAGAGTAAAATTCCTCAATTGGGAAGTTATCATGTGGATTTCTCAAAATAGACCCCAAATATGGACTTATCTCAAAAAAATGAGTAGAAAATAATTATCCGTTAACAACTCATTAAGGATCAATTTAGACCACCACATTTGGACATTGTATCCCACGAAGAAAATCGAATCCCAACAGCGTTACTTGGTTAAAATAAGTTATCCATTTGCAACTCATAAATGATCAATTTGATCATCAAAAAAAAAAAAAAAAAGATCAATTTGGACCCCCTAATTAGGGCTTGGTCTTTTGACATGGCAATTCCCAAAATTGAGCAAACGAAAGGATTAAAAATAGTCCATAAACCAAATGTCATAAAATGGAACTAAACTTAATTGTGATTAAAACAAAAGTAATTTCATTTTTGATCAATTTTGAGCCTAAAACCAAAAAAAAAATCAGAAAATAAAGGTTTTAATTGAACTTTGCAAAATTTTCAATACAAAAGTTAAATTGACATTAAAACAATGTGTTTTATGGATTTTTTTATTTTTTTTCAATTTTTTTATCAAAAGTTTGACCAAAAGTCAACTCTTTAGTTTATTTTATTTAAAAGATTGATTTTTGAGCCAAATCTTTGAAATTTTTGAAATTTGGCTCGGCTAAAGTGAACTTAAGGACATTTGACATTTTTTTTTTTTTGATGAAAAGCCAACTTTTGACTCGATGTTGACTTTTGATTCAATGGTTGAATAAAAATTCAACTTTTGACTTGGGAAAAAAAATCAATTCAAAAGTTTGAGTTTTTGGGTTTTATTAAAAATTATTATGGAATTGCTTAAAAGTGACAATGCAAAAGCAAAATAATAATAATAATAATAAAATTACACTTTTTAATTGAGAAATAGGTTCCATCACAATTGGAACCCCTAATCTCAAGTTTTTCTTTTTACATTTTTGACGTGTCAATTAAAAATCAGATGTCAACAATAACAAGCACCCAATGTTTACTCCCAAAATATAGACCATAAATTGCAACTTCTAAGGAAATTTTCAAATTGAAAACCCTAAATTGACCATATCCCCGAATTGAAACCTTAGCCAATTTGCCCCCGGAAGGAGAATTCAATGGACCAATGCATATTTCCTACTCCGAAGTTCTTTTGTCGTCTCTATCACTTGAGCACTAGGAGCTCTAGTGCGATCCTTGGGAATTTCTCGGCAAACCGGTTGTTGCTCAGATCCAACCCAAAGAGACACTTCAAGTTCCGAAACTTCTATGGCACGCTGCCGCAGAAGCAGTTAGAGTTGAGGTGGAAGAGGGCGAGGTCAGTGAGCAGGTGGAGCTCTTCCAAGAGATACCTGGAAATGTCACCGGGGTTAAGCTTGACGTCGACGATGGTGCTGACGCTAGGTTCGTTGGGGGTGGGGGACCAGATGATGCAAGAGTAGTCGCAAATGAAGGGCCTGACTCATTTGGCGGTGAAGTTGTTGGGATCGAAAATGATGGCTTGCTTCAGAACTTGGAGGGCGACGTAGGTGTTGCGGAGGCAGGGGTTCTCAAGGAGACGGATGGGTTGACAGCAACCCCCAACTTTTTCAGATCTGGTCGCCATAACTTGTCCTTATAAGTTGCAAAAGATCTACGAGTCATCCAGAGTTGTCGTGACAAATACGTGAGATGGCTCCTTCGTTTAAGTCCTTCAACAAAGGAACCATCAATGTCGAGGCACACCTGAGGTAAGTCTGTTCTACGAAGCTTTTTTCACGTCTTTTGGGGTCCGTTTCATGATGTTAGTGTGCATCGCAAGGACCGAGTCCACTAGATTCCTTGGACCTGGCTCTTGCTTTTTGAAGATGGAATTGTTTATCGATTTCGAGATAAGCCATAGGACTACCGGGAGTAGATGACGATAATGGGAGTTGACAAAGGTGCTCTTGTAATTTAACAGCCACTCTTATACACGAGCTAACCCTTGACTGGATATTTTGATGTTCAAGGCTGCATTTGACCAAAGAAGCTTCGTTTAGGGACAAAGGAGGAGCGCATGTTCGATGGTTTCTTTGTGTAGCTGACCCCGCAAGAAAACCTGATTTTGGAATGATTTTCATCTACCGTACTTTATTATGGGGCTAATTCCAAAAAAAAAAAAAAAATACCAATTTTAGGTCAATGGACAAATCTAACCTAAAATTTCCTTTGTCTCGTAAAAAAGCACTAACTATAAGTCGAGTGATAAATCTAGCCTAAACTTTTTTTTTTCTTGTAAAAAGGCACTAACTTTAGGTGAAGTGACAATTATGGCCCCAACTTTTTTTGTCTAAAAAAAAATCACCAATTTTCACTAAAGTCTTAAATCTTGCCCCTCTTAACTCATATCCATTGATTTCCTTAGCAATAAATCCATGTGCATTTGCTGGTTGGATTTAAAACATTATTCATTACCTTCTTGTTTGAGTCATGGCTTGGAATATAATGGTGAAACTATTCACCATCTCTTACACTTCACTAGCAAGTCAAATTGAATTTCTCTAGCCAGACTTTGTTGTTTTGTTGTAATATGATGCTGTAGACCACCGCCATTTAGAGACACTATAACTTCAAATAGAGAATTAATATTAAGGGGTCAAATTTGGGATAATTGTGAGAGTTTGTGGTTTTTTACAAAACACAAAAAATTGGGGCCAAAATTGTCACTCATTCTAAAATTGGTGTTTTTTTACTAGACAAAAAAATGTTTGGCCTAAATTTGTCTCTTGACCTAAAATTATTGTTTTATTTTTTTTTAATAATTATCCCATTTATTCTTTAAGGCTTGTGGTGTCTGGTTAGAGGGGGAAGCCAAGCCATGACTTGTTTTACAAATTCCTCCTTGAGGGTGTTGTAGCCACTCTTTAGTGTATAAAATCGCTCATTGCTCATCGCTCACAAATCTTTTTTGAGCTATCTTTATTTTTTTTATTTCACATAACTTTTCGACAAGAATCTCCTACAAACACATGAAATTACTAGAAAAAAGGGGCAAATCGTGTTATTAGAACACATCTCCTATTATGTCTTGTTGAAAGGAGTTAGATGAAGCGAAACTTCAAGAGAGAAAATCTCCTCACTCATCTTTCTAGAGGAACTTGTTTTTGGATTTTACATAACCTTTTGACAAGAATCTTCCGACAAATACAAAATTACTAGAAAATAAATGGAATCAAGTTATTAGAACACGTCTCCCGTTAAATGAGCGCTCTTCTCTATTAACTCTTAAAGGTTGGTGAACCTTTTATGATTAATTTTGAAAAGGACAAATACCAAAAAAAAAAAACCTTTAAATCACGTTTACAATGATTAGGGTTATCAAAATGAGTAGTAATAAAAATTGGTTATAGATGGTTTAGCTTAAAATTAACCTATTTAACCAAGTAAAAGTGGCATGCTCTCTCTCCCTCTGCCAGCTAATCTCCGCAGTGATCTTTGCCTCATCTCCGCCTCTGGCTCCAGAATAGTCTCCGCGTGACGTCGCCGACCCCATTCCTCGCCATTACCTCGCCAGATTCGTGCTCCTGCCTCAATTTTAGGGTTTCCGAGGGTTTGTTGGTGATTTTCTTCTCCCTAATCTGGTCGCCCGGCGTTTTGGATGGGATGGAGAATCCAGAATTGCTTGAGTCCCCAGCGGTCAGCTTCATGCTGGCAATCCTTGCTGGGGATGAAGTCAGTCTTGGCGGGAGGTAAGGGTGGCTGAAGGAGAGGCTGGGGTTGGGTCAGAACTCACTGGTGGAGTCGTCGAGCAATTGGTGATGGCGGCAGGTGGGGCAGGAGGCTGGCAATGGCGGTGAGTTACTCCTTGTCACGGCTGATGCCCCAGTGCAATTCATGGCTTAGATGTGCCAGGGTTTTCGCACGTGTAGATCTCTGACCGTTGCTAGTGCTCGTCGGAGACGTTAGGGTTCGAATCGTTGCTTGGCCAGTGGCTGGCAAATGTCCCAACCCTTCGGCAGAGCGACCCTCGCTAGACTTTGAAGGAATAAAAAAGTAAAAGAAAGAAAGAAAAAAATATATTTTTTTTTCTTAAAATTGCAAATTTGTTCATTAAATTGAATTGCAAACTTGTTAGTAATATAATATTTTAAAAAGATTATAGAAATAAGTTTTCCTAAATTTGATTAAATATAAAAGTGTTTTAGGAATATAAGTCGGATATAATTCAATTTAAGTATGAATTGGATCAAATGGGCCAAATGGTTCTATTTAGATCAAACCATTTAATGTTTTGATTTGAACTCTATTTGACCCACCCACAGGTCTAATTATGACACAAATATTCTTAAAAAAAATTTTTTGTGTTATAAAAAACTTTAATTTATTTATTATAACACAAATATTTTAATTTTTTGTGTAAAAAAATACCCAAATTTATACACTTGTGACATTTATACTTCTAATTCAATTTTATCTAAAGTAAATTTGCCATACTAGTATAAAAAAAATTCATAATATTTATGTCTCAATAGGTATAGTCCTTTTTTTTTTTTTATCGGTCTTACTTTACTCTTATTTTAATTTCCACTCTCAGAGTTTTATCCTACCTTATTGCATGACGTGAAAATTGAAACCCACACTCGAAATTAAATCATCCCCACTCAATCTCTCCTGATAAAGTGAGGATTCGGACCCCCAGTGGTTCAATAGGTATAGTTTATATATATACCCTTTTTAGAAAATATGAAGAAAATAGGAACATTTGAGACCCCAAATCTGGGAGTAGTGCCAGACGACGCAGTTTCGATGCAGAGAGAGCTCGGACGGAAAACCGCCCCATGCCCACCGCTCCCATGTCCGTCCTCACCGTTTCCAGGAGCCACCCACTAAAATTAAAAACCATTAACGATCCACGAAAATCCTTGGGACTGGCGGTGCGCGTACGACGTTCCATCCCATCCCATTTATAAATGCACAAAAAAGCTGCAGCGCCAATTCGTGGCCTTGAAGTTCGCCTGCGCTCGGTGGTGATTCCCCCATTCAGATCCAAATCTCGCAGTCAAACCGAAAACTCCATTCCTTCTGCACGAGAAAAGACGCCCCAACTCACGCCCCCTTCGATCCCAAGCGACTGTGATCTTTTCCCAATTTTGAGTGCGTGTAAAGCACCTTTTTTCTCTCCCCCAGAATCTTGATTCGCCTTAAAGCATCCCCATTTGCCCACGCGGTTTGCTTCTCTTTAAGTCCCGTATACTTGGGTTGGATATACAGGGTGAAGTTTGTCGTCATCTGGGTAAGTTCTGTTTCCCTCTGAATCTCGCCCTCTGAGTAGATCTCTGTATGTGTCGATGTAGATTTGTTAGGTTTTCTTGATTGCCCCGGGTTTTTGCTCGAGTGAGATCTGCTTATCCGCATTTTTTTTGATTCCGTGATGGTGGAGTGGGTTTTGTGAATGTTGGGTGTGTTGCGGTAGCTTCGGCGTACTTGGAAATGCGGGTTTTGTTCGGCTTCTTGATTGGGCTTGATCGGGACTGTCGGTGGTGCGAATGTTGATGTGGTTGGTATTTCAAGGAACTTGCATACTTGTGTTGTAGATTCATGTTCTTCCTGTGCGTTTTGGTCAGTTTGGATATCACTGTAGATTTGAAGTGGGTTGTCTTTGAAATGCATATTGAGGATGGTTTTGGTTACGCCTAGTAGCTCTTATTGTATATTTCGAGTGAAAATCTGTCTATTTTCACGTTTCTTCCCTGTGCTGTGAAGTTTGTGAGTCTAGCTCGCAAAGATGGACTACCAAAGCTAAATCGTCATGAAGTTGTTGCGAAGTCCCTGAAAATGCAAACTATTTATCGGTTTTGTGTTAATGGGCTGGTTTTTGCAGGCGAATAATCTTGAGATTGAAGAGGATTCAAGATGTTTAGGCTTTCACCTCGCAGAAGCCAGAGGTCAAAAGGCTTCAAGGTTAAGCATGCTTTGCAGATCCTCCTTCTGCTGGGCATCTGCATCTGGCTTCTGTACCAAGTGAGGCATTCACAGAATAAGAAGGTGGAGTATGACCGAAGTGCAAAAGCAGCAAACGATATTGTGAAATTTGGTAGAAAAGATCTCAATCCTCAAGTGGAGGAAACTCCTGTTAGAGACGTCGGCACTAAGGAGGATGAAGAAGAGGACGAAAATAGGAATGATGAAGATCAAAGCAAGTCCGAAGAGAGTCTTGGCTTAGGGGGTAATAGTAATGACGAGATTCAAGAGCATCAAGATCAATCTGGGGTTGGATCTGAGAATAGAGAGGATTCCTTGGATGCTGAGAAGGCGAGGGAGGAAAGGACGGAGGATCTGAATGAAGTGAGCAAAGAGAAAGAAGACGCTGAACCCCAAGACAGGAAGGATGAGATGGAAGGTAGGGAAAAGGTGAATGGTGAGGTTGCAGAAAACAACAGTGCTGCAGAGGAAAGTGTAGAGGATGGCCAACAAAAGGAAAGTAAAGAGGAAGGGGAAGGTAAAGAAAACCAGACCGAAGAGGGCAAAATTGAAGAAGTGAGTTCTTCAGATAATCAGGTTGATGATGGAAATGGAGAGCATAATGCGGGAGCAAGGGAGGAACACTACAAAGGGGATGATGCTTCCAGTGCAGTTGCGCATGAATCTGATAATGCGGTAACCAGTGACAAGCAAGATAATTTGGAACATTCTGACAAGCAAGAGAAGTCAGAACATGAAGAAAAAAAGTATGAAGAGAATAAATCAGATACCACTGAAGTTGCTGAGGATCATCAAATTGAAACAGTTCGGCTCAGTGAAAATAATACCACTGAGAATACAGTTTCTTCTGATGCAGAAGTCCAAAAGGAGGGTTCAGCTGATGGTAATCAGGAGGATTCAAAGGATAATACCCACCATAGCTCCAGTGAAGCAAGAGAATCTGATGAAGTGAAGACAGAAACAATGGAATTGGCACAGCAGGACAATACAGAATTCAAAGAAACAACCGGACAAGACAGTGCTGCCCAACAAAATGAAGAAACAAATCATAAAGAATCTAATCAAGATTCTACCCAGCAAGATGTACAGTCTGAGAAAACCGATTCAGGGGCCAGCAATGAGCATTCAACGCCTTCCACTACAAGTGATGATGGAGTGGGTGGTGCGACAGGACAAGATACTGCTGCCCACCAAAATGAAGATACTATTCATAAAGAATCTAATGAAGATTCTACCCAACAAGATGTACAGTCTGAGAAAGCCGATTCAGGGGCTAGCGATGAGCATTCCACTTCTGGAGCAACCCCTTCCACTACAAGCGATAATGGAGGTGGAGATAACGGTGGATTTGCCGATTCTTCTGGAAATTCTGAACAAAGTGTTGAAAACAATGGATCAGAGGAGAAAAAGGATGGTGCTCAAGGCAAAATGCCCAAGATAGTGTTGAAACGGAAAAAGTACAGGAGAATGTTATGACATTGAAACAAGACGAGAATTCAGATGGCGGTGCCAAGGAAGGTGGTGGTGATTCTTCGGATTCCTCAACTCAGCAAGGAAACAATGGATCCTCGGATAACAATAATGCTGAAACAGGCCAGAGTGAGAATGCCACCAATGATCAGAGCAATGCGGAAGAAAATGCGAAACCAAAGGACAATCCAGTTGCTGGTCAAATAGAAGAAGTTAGCTCTAGCGATTCTGTGAACCATCAAGAGAATAATGATGCATCCTCGAACATGAATGATAACAACAACGCTGGCTCTAACGGCAATGGTGATGCTGGTCAGCAAAATTCCTCAAACTCTGAAGAACAGAAAGAAGCAAACACTAATAGTGGTGCTGATGCGGCCCAGACCAATTCCGTTGATCCATCAATCTCTCAGGAAATGAAAGGAACCCGGACAGATTTGGAGACCCTACCTGACACAGGGAATGAAGGTACTAACAGTAAGGATGCAGCAGCAGAGTGAGGTCAAGTTTCCGGTGAAGTTGGTTTCCGTCTATTGATTCTATTCTAGGCGATCGCTTTTGTATTACTATTTTTTTAAGGTTGGTTGAGCAACTGTAAGGTTCTTTGTACGTTTTTGTGCCTTGTGGATGCAATGTGATATGATTACCGAGTCTCTTTGTAACTCTAGTTTGAGGAAGTTAGGAAAAGTTCGCAATAATCTGCGATATCAATGCTATAATCTTTGTTTGTCATTGGTACTTTTCTGAGGTTTCTCATAAGTTTGTGCACCTTATTTTGAGTCCTGAAACTTGTATAAATCAAAACGTATTTAGTGCAAGGCACCTCCGTTGCCAACTTTCTGGGAAAAGGTGTTGGTTGACTGCTTAATTGGTTTGCTGAGGCTCTTTTGACTGTGTTTATAATCAGCTTGACTTCTTTGCATTTTGTCATCTCATAAGTTATGGTGATCTCGTGTTTTTAGTTTTCTCTTTTCCCTGGCCAGAAGTATTTAATAGTGTTTTGCTCTCGAGAAAAAAGGAGAAAAGTTGCATTTATCACTTTGACATCAGTAAGTTTGCACTGTTTGTGTGAGCTTATCTGGGTTTGTCCATGGATTTTGGCTTTTGACTGTGTAGTTATGGCTTCACAAGTTGGTGAGGTGCTGAAAGAGCTCTGGGCACCAAACTATACGCGTACAAACATTTACCATTTATGTTGAAGTAGATGTGGCTCTAGTTGAAGATAAGGGAGGCTTGGTGTATACGATTTAGTCATGTTGAGCGAGGGCTTTCACATGCTTGACTGGAGATGTGATCAGGATAGGAAGACATGCGCCAGAAGGCATTAGGGAATACCTGGAAAGACATGGAGACAGAGTACCCAGACTTACGGAGAGCTTGATGCGGAGTTGATCACAAGGGTGCAAAAGGATTAGTTCAAGTGGCTCAACTGACTTAGTAGAATACGGCTATGTTGCTTTTGTTGCATGTGATTACATGTACAACGGGGGCTAATTCTTGACAAACAGGAGCTAATTCTAGGATTATACGGGAATGTCACAATACATGTAGAGGAAAGTTAGAAGAAATCGTTGGTTGTTGTTTCTCTCTCAATTCAATATTTCCGACTTTTGATGGTAGTTGGAATTCAGTTGGAATACTCGGGCAGTCTTTGCTCCTGGAATTTCAGGCTGTGTATATAAATCAACATCACAATGTTTTATCTGGACTTGTTTTTATCATTAATTTGGTTCCTAGCATGATTCCTGAGCACGAGCAAAAATTATTATTTTTAAACAAAAAGCCTCGGAGGGGCGATGGGTACTAGTCATCCCCTCTTGGTCCTACCATAGGAGTATATAAATTATGAAATATTCTGGTTTAGCCGTGATGGCTCCGCATCAACTGCGATCGAAAATCTGAGTTTGGCAAAAACGAGCAAAGAATTGGAATCCTCCGCTAGTGAGATGATATACATGCTTGCCGAAATTCTAGCGCACATGATACAATACAATGCAGACACTAAGTAAAAACAAGGTAACAATACATTCTAGTTGGTTATGTTTCCTAGAAAGTTTTACTTACTAGATATTATTATTCACCCAAATCGATCATGACATGATAAGTATCATGAATTTTCTTATTTACTTTCAAATTCAACAAAGCCGACATTGAGTAAGTGATTTTGATGGATAGAAATGTCACTCTAAGTGGACCTAGAAGCTTATCTATTCTTTTTTTGTGGACCCGGAAGCTTCTCTGTTTTTTTTTTCGTGAATGACGCTCGCAATATCTCATCACTCTTTTAAGTTCCAAAGGAACTACACATGTATGCAAAACGTGATTGGCTTATTGAAAGATCCAATGCTGTTTTGTCCAATAACTTGGTCAATGTTCATCATAATTAATTTGTGTCCTGAGAAGTTAATTAGCTCGTCATCAGGTTTTATGCCGCAAAGAATAATATTAAGGCTTGGCTCGATTCCATCTTCCTCTCTCACCTAACGAGCCTGTAGGTGAACAGTGATCTCCAGCCGGACCCCCCTATGCCCGATGGTGCTTCAAGCCAACCATGGTTGTCGGCTAAGGCCAACACAGCCACTTCTGTCGCGTCGCCACTCCTCCACCATCAAAAGACGTGTGATGGTGACAAGCTTAGATTGAGGCTCAAAGTGAGCCCAAGCCTCCATCTCGGCTTGGCCTTGGATCTGGGTAGACCTGAGGTAGACAAACAGGATGCCTAGATCGAAGGTTGAGCTGGGCCGGTGAAGGCCATAGCTGGTCAGCGCAACATCGGCAGCCATCCTCGTCCCCCAGCCTCGACTATTGTAGGTGGGAAAGAGGAACAGGGGAGAGTTAAGAGACAAGTATGGGGAGATCCCAGGCGACTCGGTGGTCACCATTGTGCTCCTACGAAATGCTGACGAATTGTCTGCGAGGTAGGGGGCAAGGGAAGGCAGATCGGTGGTAGCTCAAGTCTCTGAATCTCAACCCGTCAACCATATCTACTTGAGGGAAACAATTTATTGATAACAAATCCAGGAATTCAAGTGAAAACAATCCACCACATCCATCAAACTTAATTGAACTATCAGGGGAAATGTGATGAACAGCAAGATCCTGAAAGGAAAAGGAAATTCCCAATTACATGATCCGCACACCGCATATAGACTCACGGAAATGGTTCTTGCATTGAAACTCAAGATGTCTGGGCAAAGGAATTAGCTAAGCAAGGGTGACTTCCAAACTTAGTGGTGCTTAACTTCAAAAAGTCCATCGGGACCTGCAAACCCAATAAAAATACCGTAAGACAAAAGTACACACTAGGATTCCTGAATCAAGACACAGAAAAGGGGTGACCATCTCTGCAGCCATGCCACATTATTGACGGAAAAGATGGCTAAATCCTCCGTACAAATGAAAAAAATTCAGGTTTAAGGTAGTTAGAGACCCTTCACATCGACAGGACAAATTGAAAACTTCAACGAAGCAATAAACAGAAAAATGCATTCTCGTGTACATGCACTATTTTATCCAGCTTCTAACAATCTTTTGAAACAATGTCCCTGCACATGCACATCTACGTACCCATCAAGGTCCTGATAAGTGAAAATCAGGATTTCAAGACAACTATTATTCCGTCTGTCACTGTCACAAGGATCAAAGAAAGAAACATATGGAAATCGTTGGAGAATAGTCAACTGCTTCTATCTCAAAGCATTACACAGAGTAATATATCCAAAGCTCAGATTCCAAGTTTCCCAATGTTGTTCTTACTGACCAAATCACCAGCTGAGAAAACTCCAATAATTTGATATACAACCAAAAGGTTGGTGGGTGGGGGTGGGTTTGGAAGCACTAAGTTCATTCCAATATTACTTTCAAAGATAAGAAGTCAAACCAATCTGCCAAGAAATATAGATTCAATTTGCCATCACATAAGATGACCTGGTGAATGTTTTGATTTTCAGTTACTACAAAGTTTTCCACATTCAAGTCAACAACGTTTAATTTGATAACCTAGATAGAACTATTCGGACGTTCAATCATATTATAAGATCAGATCAAAGTCCATATCATAAGTTGTAGCAGCATAGAAACAGAATATTATCACAGATGGATGTGTATTTCTGTGTATGTGCATTCAATGCTCAACAATGCAAATTTGTGTGAGCATGTGCATGCAGGACGCTTGTGTGTGTGCAGACGAGCACACGCACGTGCGCCTTTGTGTGAGGCATATTTGAAAGAGTATGGCAAGTTTGAGTTAAGGACGAGGATCACACTTAAAAGTACGGAAGATTGCACAGCTGGAAAGGGATAGATTTCAGTATATAGTCCAAGCAATATTAGCAGAAGAGGTGTTCATGAAGTAACAAAGATAAAATATCTCTCAGTTTATGCAGAAAGGAGCATGAGGGGAGATCTGGAGCTTGGGATATGACTTCATCAATCAACGAAACAGATGCACCAAAGAAGAATTGTCATAATGACAACCTAAGTATTTTTAAGACTGGATTGATTCTCATCCCTAGCAGGAAGAGTTTGTTTAGTATTATCTGACTATTCAATTCAATGACCACAAGAATAGTTGCTTCAACCAGACAGATACATGCAGAATAGATGTTAAGTTCATTTTGGCTTCACAAACATGAAGACAGGCCCCATTGTAGGAGAAGAAATGAAGGAAAAAAGAGTTTAACAGAAACTACTACCAGTGAAAGATCAACCTTCCAACTACTTATCCTACACTTAATCTCAACACAAATAACACTTTTGTTGATCTGCTGAGGACGTACAATCTACCTGATTTCACTATACCATATGACACAACTATGCAACTCTTTTTTGTTAGAGAAGTAGGGGGGCCACAGAAGTAATGCGATAAAAAATGTATTGAATCCCTAAGATCCTATTAAACTCAGTAATAGGGTTCATAACCAAACACCAATTACAAGCAGTAAAAAATTCAGGAGGACGTCAAAATCTCAAGCAAGATATAAGCACTTCTGTATACCTTCCCCCAATCCAGTTCCTTCTTTTTTGTCAGTCTTTAGAGAAAAAAGAAAAAACCTATCACTGTAGACCACTTTTGTTAAAATGTGCCCCAATGGCACTTGCAAAGATGCCGTTTACAGAAAGTTTCCATTTTCCAATGTACTATTTTTCTTGCATTTTGTTAATGACACCTTGGAAATTATAATATTGACATTAAGTATGCTTAACAAGTACCCAGGAGACACTTGTAAAGCCTAATGTAAAAAGCAAAAATCCAAGAGAAAGTGTGAGGATGGGGGAAAAACAAAGAGCTAAGCATGCTAAACAAGATAGTCTTAATAAGTAACCAAAACCTTGTGGCTAGTTTTGCTATCGCAGTATCAGTTGAAAAGATCCAACTGGATAACAGGTAGTCTAACTTCTAAAGAATAACAACTCATGCACATTCAATTTCAATATATCAGTCTGACAAACCGACAACTTAGTTCTTATGGTGCATCCAACTCAGACAATTGGGAACTGCAATTGAGACTTCATAACTAAATGTTTAGCTTTCTGGGAAGATAAGGCTACAAATTACTTGATTCACAAAGTTAACGCTTTCAATAACCACAAACTTTTTCAGTTGCAGACACTATGGCTATACTTATCAGACATGATATCATAACCACTCAAAATTTAGCCCAACAACATTTGCTTCAATGAACTGGCATATTACATGATCCTTCGAGCCTAGACTGAGATTCCAAGGAGTATAGCAATGCTCTGAGCAAGGCAGAGTATTACCAGAATGAACAAAACCACCCATAATTGCACAGGGAGGCAACCTAAGAGATAACAATCAACCCAGCTTCAATTTTTCTAAGCATCTAAGAAATGATATCTGGTCAGAAGAATACTCTTCACTGAAGACTTGTTCCCTTTCTCCACGACAAAACTGAAACAAGTAATGTGTCCCAGAGTAGCTACATCACCCATTGTCTATTTACATATCTTTGGTCCCATTTCTGTTTTCACTTTCGCAGTAAACATTAACCTAATTGCTAGTAACAGACATCTTAATTTGCCTCAACATTTCCTAGAATATCAGTTCACTTGTGATAAAACAGTGACTTCACTTCTAGGTATCCCTCGTACATGATATCAAAACTTAGTTTCAACAATCAGATTTAAAAAAGCAAAAACCTATGGTTCAACATATACAATGGTGAAAGTTAAACAGCATGTGCCTAATCTTGGGATATTCTGTAGACGAGGAATAAAAAAATGTAAGGTTTCCAATAAAAAGCAAATATTAATAGTCCCCATTCAAACAAAAAACAGATATTCTAATATACAATCTGACAAACAGTGAAAAGTATACAGGCCATGTAGGTGCTAATAAGACAATACACATAAAGAAGAGCCATATTTGATATGACACATTCAGACATCAGGTCTGCACATATGCGTTACCACATCAGAAAGAATTAGATAAAGTTAGCAACATGAGGAATCATACATACCCCATGGGAACTCTTTATTGCGGATGTGCAAGTATGGGTACGCCTGCAAAACATGCCAAGGAAACAGACTCAGTAAGCCCCACCACAACTATATTCAATTAAGAAACAAAAAGAGAAGTGCTTTGCAAAATAGATCTTAGACAAGAAAAAGCCCTGAATAAGCAAAAGAAAGAACTAATAGCAGGAATTGAAAGTTGCCCAACTGCTTTTGTCAAATATATGAGACTCTAGAAACCCGAAAAAAGAGTTCAATAGGCACCCCAGGAGTTGATTTCTAGGAAAGAACACTTACAGCAGGCTCTTCATGATGAGGATGCCCCTTGGACAGGTTATAAATCGCCAAAATCGTGCACGTCACAATACCCGCATATGTTATCTTCTCCCACTTCGCCGTCTCATCTGTTAAAACAAAAAGTTAGCAAAATCGAATTCATCATCAAGCACTGTAGCCCAAAATCCCAATGGCTTCAGACAACAGGCCGCCATCCATCTTTTTTCTACAATCAAGTAGAAACCTTTCAACTTCAAATTTCTGAAAAGGAACCATTTTTACTACACCCCAGAATTTCTAGATTTGCAGACCACATTCTTCAATCTAACATTTTTTCATCAAAGAAAATGCCAAGCAAACGAGAACAATGGAAAAAAGCTCCGCTTTCATATGTCAATCACAAGGTCCCTAATTCCGCCACTCAAATGAAGTCCATTCACCAAACAATCTTCATCGCAGCTTCGGCAGCATAAAGGGATCATCTAGACATCTCCACCGCATGAATAAAAGGCAATTCAACTACAGCGACCCGTAACCCTAAAATCAAATCGAGCCCACGCCATGAATCAAGCTCTGGAACGGCCCCCCGAGCGAAAGGTGTATTAAGCAGCACCAAGAACTCGACAATCGAACCCAGAATCAACGAATCAGCACCAAAACAACACCAAATCCATCCGAACAACGATTGAACATGAGGGGCACAGAGAGAGAGCGAGAGAGAGAGAGGAGCGTACGCGCGTCGTCATGAGCAGAGGAAGCGAAGTTGCGCTTGGGCACGGAGGAGGGACGGGCACCACCGCGAAGGGAGCTGCGGAGGAGAGCAGATCGCACCATAGCCATCGCCATTTCTTTCTCAAACCCTCTCGCTGGAAAACCACTTTGAGACGGCCCCCAGTTTCGCTGTCCCTTCTCTTATTTATACTCGTCTTTGCAATCACAATAGAAGATGATACATTGTTTTCTATGATGTTTGCTAAGCAATTGTTGACCGATCAAAATTAGCAAAAATTGTAGATTTTTTAATATTTTAGAAGTTATCTTTTTCTTGACATAAATCACTACGCTCAACTTTATTCTGCGAAAAAAATAAATAATAAAGAAAAATGATTTTCTTGAAAGCATTTTTTCAAAAATATGGTTATTTTTACTATTTGATTTTGAAAAATTTATTATATATATATATATATATATTTTTTTTTAGGTATTGTTGAAAAATGATTTATATTTTATGACTTTATTTCAGACAATTTTTTTTTGTTACGGGTGCCCCTGTCCAGTTCCTGTTCCTAGTTTTTTTTTTTTTTTTTCATTTTCAAAATAAACTATGCAACAATTGCTCAATCCCGCTATTGGGTAAGATCTTAAGGAAAAACTGTGTTTGATGTTATAAAACAGCATTTTTAGGTTCCAACATGTTCTAATGAGGTTAAAACATTAAAATCAGACTGCCTTTGTTTGAGCAATTGCACATAGGTTTAAGTAGAATGTAAAACCAAAAACATAGTAACTCATTTCCCGAAGAAAACTATGTAAACACAACCATATAGCCCAAGATATCGAAATATACATTTTATTTTGGATTCTAGTAATTTGCTTTTCATAAACACTACATCCCTTTACAAAAAATGGGCAACAAATAAATTGTGAAAAACTGAAAATGGTAGGACAGATAGTACTTGTCCCATTCAAGGAAGAAATCACTGTGAATAGAAAAATGGAGGAATTGTACAATGGGTTCAAGAATAAACTTACGACAAAGTGGGGATAATCAAGAGTCGAAGTTTTGTAGTCCCCTCCTTCTCCACAAACGTTAATTCCATACAACCTGGTCTTCTGTGTTGTTCACAACTTTGAGATCACAATAGCTCTGCTTTTCCAACTCAACTGTTTACATAAATTTGAACATCAGAATCCATCCATTAACATGAGAGTTAGAAAGGAAGGCCCTCCTAGGTCACAAAGTAAGAAAAAGCTGACATAAACAGACATTTTTCATATATCAAACTCTCCATATAATCATGCAATGCAGTATATACGAGCAAACATTAAAAGATCATGCTTCTGGATATCTAACCTGATTTTACCAGTCAAAATGCAAACAAGATAAAATTTGAATCTTCCCCTTATCACGGAGAGGAATGAACAATTTATTCCATTATTAAGGACGAAAGAGACCATTATGCAGTTTATGTCCATAACACAGATAACCAAATTATGAAAGGAAAACAAGGGTGCAATAAAAGTACATGAGCATTACTAAATGCAGAAATGACGTGAAAGCATGCCTTCCCCTGCAAATAAAGAGTCCAAGTTCACTTTCAACTAGCAAAAGGAATGTTAAACAAGTATTTGACCCTCAACCAAATAGAAACCTCAGTCATTGGCCTCCTTAACAACAGGTCCAGAATCATGTCCATTCAGAACAAGAGATACCCTTCACCCTTACTACCCTGAAGTGATATTAAGACTAGAAGATCTTGCTCAAGCAGAAATTGAGCGCACCATTCATCACAAGATTGCTAAACTCTGTTTCCAGTAGTCAGGGTTGAGTTTAGAACGTTTCTAAAAGCACCATCTAATTACACTTCAGACAAATGTCTATGCAAATTACCCATGAGAGTGCATACTTCAATGTTCTATTAGATCAAGGTCTGTTCTCGGTTTGGAGGTAGCAATCTTTCGGGACGGCGGGGGCCGGGCTAGCGGTGTCGAGGCAGCTGATTGAACCAATACGGAGAGATTCCATCCTTTGGATTTTTGACTTCCCTAAACTTGAGCATCATCTTGGTGCACCGAGTGTCTTAATCAGCATGATTGCACACATCTTATGCCATGAAGAAAATAACATAAAAAATGCAGGAAGTACCAAACGGTTCAAAGGCATCGCTGAGTGGAGGGGGGCGAGCGGTGACGAGTTGTCGCTGAGGGCGTCGCTGAGGAGAGGGGGGGCGAGCGGTGACGAGTCGTCGTTGAGGGCGTCGCTGAGCAGAGGGGGGCGAGTGGTGACGAGTCGTCGTTGAGGGCATCGCTGAGCAGAGGGGGGCGGGGGGCGAGCGGTGATGAGTCGTCATCGAGGATGTCACCGAGCAGAGGGGGGCGAGCAGCAACGAGTCGCCGTCGAGGGTGTCATCGAGTGGAGGGGATCAATGGCGTCGAGTCGTTGTCAGGGCGTTGCTGAGTGGGTGGGGGCAAGCTTCGACGAGTCGTTATCGAGGGTGTCGCTGAAAGGAGGGGGGTGAGCGGTGTTGAGTCGTCGTCGAGGCATCACCGAGTCAAGGGGGCCGTGGCAACGGGTCTTCGTGGACTTCGAGGGCGTCGCCGAGCGGAGGGGGTGAGCGGCGACGAGTTGGTGGCGCGGTGTCGTCGGCGGAGGGGAGCAAGCGGCGTGCGGGGGTGAGCGGGAAAGCCATGGAGAGAGGTGGGAGTCGGATGCTAGGGTTAAGAGACGAGACGAGAGGAGAAAGGAATGGACGAATAAAATTAGGGTTTTTTTAGGAAGTCTCGGTTCTGGTCCTGGTTCCCGGTTCCAGTTCCTATAGGAACCGGAATCGAACTGAGAACCGCCGGTTCCAAAAAAAAAGGAACCGGGAACCGAACCGGAACCTCCGGTTCGGTTCCCCGGTTCCCGGTTCTACCTGGGAATCACGCTCACCCCTACTAGCCACCACACACATGCCACCGGATAAGTGGTCAAGAGATTCAAAACTAGCCTTCCTGCAAGCAAGTTACAGGAGCTTCAAACATTAGACCTTCTCAATAGAAGTCTAGCGCCTACCCACCGAGCTACCGCGGCGGGTGGTAAAATGATTTATATTTTATGACTTTATCTCAGACAATTTTTTTTTGGATATATTTATATATTTAAATCAAAAATTTTTTATTTTTTTCTCTTTGTTAAAAAGAAAACTTTTAATTATTTTTAAATTTTCTTTTTTTTTTTTCTTTCCTTTTCTTTTTCCCCCCTCCTCCGCCTTGATCGAGCGATGATGACGCAAGTGAGCCATGAGCTCGCTTGGATTTGGCAAGCCTCAATCTCACCTAGATCAACCAAGCTGCAAGTTCAACTAGCTTGGCCAAGTCGAGCTCACTCGAATTAGCCGAGCCATGAGCTTGTCGAGCAGCATCATGGCTAGTCACTGACCATCACTAAGCCATGTGGTTGGTGAATGAAGAAGGATTTTATGCTTTAGTAGGAAAACATTTTATATTAACTAGGATAACTTTTGGAAAATGTTTTCTAGTTCTCCTAAAGGGGAAATCATTTTCCTCAATTTATGCTTTGGTAGGAAAAAATTTTTTGACTTTTTTTTTTCCTAAACAAACCAAAAATGCTAGCAAATGAGGATAATCTTTTTCCCAAAAAATAATTTCAACGAAACAAACTGTAACATTCTCGATTCCGACCTCGTGAGGATTGGCCATATGGTCCTAAAATGATCAATCATGGGCTATTGGTCATGGATCGATCGGTTTGATTGGCAAGGAATCTCGATCGGTCATGACCGATCAATTGATCGATCGGTCACAATTGGTTAAGATGTCGGCCGTGAATTTTATCGACCATACTAATGGGATAGGATCACTAGCTCATAAGATGACTTTTTAATCACGAGAATTGGTCACGGGATGATTTTGGATCGGAGGATGGTCATGGATCAATCCAACCGTCACGTAGTTTTTGGTCACGGGTGATTCCGCCCGGTTATACATCAATGCACGGATGATCCAAATTGACCAAATGCGATTTCCTTCCAACCAAAAATGCATCATTCAATATTTAATTCTTAGTGATCAAAACAAAATCTTGAATTGGTGATGTTCAATCATGGTTTAGTAATGCACAAACCATAAACCCTACTAGTGGATCAAATGTCGATCAAAATGAGCCAAAGGATAGACTCGGCTATTCCATCACTTATTCTAAGGTCTATGGGTGCCTTGGTTTTGTGCTAGGCCATGGGTAGCCTTAGGATAGGTCTCAAACCAATTAAAGGACAATCGACCCTATTGGCCGATCGACCATCCAAAGGAACGATTTGGGTGAGTATGGGGTGCGGTGGCCAAACCTTGGTGTACGTGATTCGGTATTTTGAGGTGTACCTAATGATCTCTTCCTCAGCCCCGAAATCAACTTGGATGATAGACTTTTCTAGATTGCCTTCTTGAAGAAGGAAAATTTGCCTTCTTAAAGAAGGAAAAGGAAAGTAGAAATAAAACTCTAGAATTCCTTCATGAAGAAGGTGAGGTGTCCATTTGAAAAGTCAAAAGTCATGATGGTTGCAAAATATCTTTGGATATTCTAGAAAAATGTGATGTATATGTGGACCAATTGGAACGCGCTACATAAGCCCTCATTATGATAGAATATTCTAGAACCCTCGAGTTGACACTATCATCATTAGACTTCATTAAATGCCCATTAAATGCGGGGCATTGGTGGACCAATGAGAGAATGATTAACAGGCCATAATCGATAACGCCTAGGAGCTTAGATTACCAAGTAAGGCCTTTAGCTTGGCCAACTCATCCTCTAGGCATAATCATGAGGCAAGGTAGGCTTGCCACCCAAGGAAAGTAGGCGGGACACTTGGAAACGTTGGAGAGGACCGCTTGACTTGGTAATGATGTCTCAAAGGGCTATAAATAGGAGGAACACTCCCATTTTCCTCACTTGCCTTCCATTTTCTCCACCCTCCTTCTCCTAGAACGCCCTCCTCCCTCCTCACGCTCTCTCTCTTTTAGCCTCAAGGCAAGCCACCCATCTTGTGTAGTTCAAGCTCTAGTCTAGGGTTCATCCAAGTAAGTAAGATTCCTATGTTTCCTATAGGATGGTTGTCTCCATTGCCAAGTATAGTTAGGTGCTCATTCCCATCAAGCCGTGGGTAGGATGTTGGATCTTTTGAATGGATTTGCTTATGTTTGTGCTTGAACATGTGCTTGAGTTGTTTACGTTTGAAATGGAGCTGAGATTTGTTCGGATTGAGTTCATCACAAGGCAAGGTCGCTCTAAGCCATAAAGCCTTAATTTCGACATAAATAGGATGCCGGTCCAAGTCTCGCTTGGTGTGAGGATTGCCCAAGGCCACAAGGTCTTAAATCGACATTGAGGCATGTTGATTCTATGCCTTGTTCAGTACGGGGATCACCCAAATCCATGAGGTCTTGGTAAGGCACCAATGTGACATCCCAGAATTTCAACTCCGTTTGCTACTGAATAAATCGGGCATTTCATTGACGCGCCTATAGGGCTGTTCTCATAGCTGATCACTCTCGAGATAACTAGATTACCTGAGGAAGTCATTAAGGATTTTAAGGCAAATAGACTTGAGAATTCGACTAGGAATCGGCTTCTCGACCGTGCTTATCTTTAGAGGTCAATACGGCACAATATAAAATTGATTCGAAATCAGAGATAGACTGGTTCGACTGAGATGTGTGGCTAATCGTGGGTGACACCACTAAATTAGAAAATTCTCGTCGACCGGCACTAAACTGATTTTCCTATTATTTTGGGACCCTATGTTCGTATTTGGATCCTCGGGATTTTCACGACAATCGAGAGTCGCCAATGAGTCCAGTGGGTTCATAGTGATTCGAAGAAAATCGATCAAGAGTCAGTTGCACTAAAAATGCCTGAAAGTTACCTAGTAGCCTAGGTCACGCTAAAAACGCGTCAAGTTAAATTAACTATGAATTCAAGTCCGATTTCAAAAGTTGGAATTTTTGTCATGTCGCTATAAATTCTAGGAGTGTCGACTCAGTCTCAGAAGATTTTTCTGACACCCGACACTTTTTGGGAAAAAGTTGTCGTGTGGCCAATTTGTTCAATTGAAGTTGGGAATTATTTTGTTGGTGAAATTGAGAACCATGAGGGATTCTTGGATAAAGAAAATAATCAATTTGATAAAAGAAATATCAATTGATTTTGGGAGAGTTATCTCGAGAGAAATTTAAGAGGGAATTTGGATGCAAAATGCAAGTGGGGACCAAGAATTCTAAGTTGAAATTCCTTTGAGAATCTAGGAGCTTATTTAAAAGAAATTGGGATTAGAATTTCCTATTTGAGGAAATTCTTTTATTTTTATGATCTTACCATTTCTTTTCCATTTCTAGCCAAACACCTTTTCCCCTTTCTCTCTCCCTCTTTCTTTCTTTCTTTCTTTTCTTTTTTTCTCTCTCCCTCTCTTTTTATTTTCCCTCGTGCGTAGCCCCTCCCCCTCCCACCGAATGCTTGGCTGGCTTCCACTTTGCTTTTCTTCCTTGACCATTCAAACTTCTTCACTCTTATCTCTTCTTCTCTCTCTCTCCTCTCTCCCCCTCTCATGCAAATGAAAACAGAAGCCAAGCAGAAGCCGCAAGCACACGAAGACAGGAGCCACTCGTTGCCGCTCACGCTCCGCCACCCGCGCGCCGCCCGCGCTCTGCCGCTCGCCTTCGTCTCTTCCTCACCCCCTCAGCTGCCGTCGCTGCCCCCTTCTCTTCCTCTCTGTTTTTGTGTGAAGACAGAAGACATCAGAAACGGAAGTAGCGACCGTCGTCTCCTGAAGACCAGAGCTGCCGTCGCCGTCGAAGCCACATCGGGCTGCCGTCTGCTCCACTCGCACGTCGTCGCCCACCGTCGTTCATCTCCAACTCGCCCACTCATGCGCCGTCTACCCCTGTCCAGCGGAGCTGCTGCCTCCGTCTCGCCTCAATCCAGCCGGGTTCAGCCGCCTCCAGCCATTGTCCAGCTTCGTCCGGCCTCACCGGAGCTCCCCTCACCCATCTTCGGCCTCGCCTTGTCAGCTCAGACACCGAACGAGCTTCGTCCAGCCAAGAACAGTGGCTGGAAAAATGGGTTTCCAGCACTGTTCAAGGCTCGTTTTGGGCTGTTTCCGGGTCTCGAACCCCAGGCCCGCTTTGGAGTTTATCGTTCTTCGCCCCGTCCCCGTCGGATTGATCCGATTTGTGCGCGATTCCGGTGAGTAATCTCATTAATCATTGATTAGTTGCTAATTATGCTTAAGGTTGGTTTAGTTTTAATTAATTGGGTTTATGTGGTTAGATTAGTATGGATTAGTGTTTATTAGTCAATTGTGGTGCGAATTAGCCAAATTGAGTGTGCAATTAGCAAGTAGACGTGGTCTACTATTTATTGAAAGTGTCTCGGGATTTTTCCCGACCCTTAGTGGGCTTCAATTAGGCTTTTCAGGCCTAAGTGGAATTTTTGGTATTTAAATATTAATTTTCGGAATTAAATTAAATAATTATTTATCTTCCGAAAATTCAATTGGGATGGCCCGAGACCAGAATATTATGCTGATGACCGTGGTGAAGTCCGTTTATTTAATCGGGCTTTATTTTGAGCTAAATTGAATTTTAATATTAATTATTTAGATTTCGAAATTAATTAATTATTTATTTATTTTTCCGAAATTAAGGTTGAGATGGCCGACGATCGAAATTTTATGCTGATTGTCGTGGCGCGATCTGTTTATTTAATTGAGCCCTATTTCGTGCTGAATTGAATTATTTGTGAAAGAAGGAATTATTCTTTAATTGAATAATCTTTGGTTATTAATTGAAAAAGAACTGGGCTTTGGTTGATAATGCCAAAATGATCTGAGTGGGCTACAGAAAATGGTGGAATTTATAAAAAGGAAATTATTATATTTTGGCTAGGGCCAATCGAGTACCCACTCATAGCATTTTATCGGGAATGATAAAACTGGTTATTTGATTGTTTGCTTGGAATGACATGTATACCGGCTCGATGACTCCACGGAGCATCTTGAGACAGTACGATATGATCTACCAGCTCGATGACTCTACGGAGCATCTGGAGACAGTACGGTATGATAAATTGTGTGTATACCGGCTCAATGACTCCACGGAGCATCTTGAGACAGGACGGTATGATCTACCGACTCGATGACTCTACGGAGCATCTGGAGACAGTACGGTATGCTAAATTGTGTGTATATCGGTTCGCTGACTCCATGGAGCATCTTAAGATAGGATGGTATGATCTACCGGCTCGATGACTCTATGGAGCATCTAGAGACAGTACGGTATGATTTGATAGCTCGATGACTTTATATGTTGTCTGGAGATAAGATAGCATACTATCTATATATTCCTTAGGGTGAGTAGTCTTGGATGTTGAGCAGACTTACAGAAAGTGTGGAAGGAGTCAATCAAGAGATAATTTGGATGACATGTAATCGGCTAGGTCGATTGATCGATGATTTGATATGATTGGTGATGTGATGTGATGTGATGATGTATATTTGATATATATACTAACTTGTAGGAAGGAACGAAGGCCAAGGTAAGTCCTCTAATCTGTGCGTGTCTAAGCAGCCTATAGTATAATGGTTTACTAATTGAGCCTTAGTGGGGTAGAACTCGCTGAGACGTAGTCTCATCCCGGTTTGGGGAAAAACATTTCAGGACCCCGATGAGGAGCTGATGAGGAGGAATCTGAGAAAGTGAACTTTGAGGTGAAACTTGAGGAGAAGAATTTTGGAAGAAGAAGATAATCCCGAGAGGAGCCTTGAGTACGATCCGAATGGGCTGAGATTCCATCTTCTTTTATGAACTCCATTTTGTTGTGAATGGTTGTCGAGTTCTCTGGTTTGTATTTTGTATAAAAGTTTGGTTATAAGTTTCAATATGAAAAATATGGCCTGCTTTTCTATCCCATTGTTTTATTGTCTAGGGATTTATAACTGCTTTCGCATGTGCTTAATAAATGAAAGGGTCGGTGATACATAGTCTTGTAATATCGCATTTTAAAATCGACCAAGTAGAATGATGTGTGCGTGCCCGAGGATCGGGGCGTGACATCCCCTTTTTGTGGTATCAGAGCGAAGTTCAAGATTGGAGTGATAAGGAGCGATAAGTCTTGGGATAGTAGTAGGAAATGCCTTTAAATTCATGCCGGTGCATGTCTGTGTTAACTGAATGCTAGGATTGTCTATTGTGTGTGGATCACTCACCTTCTAATCAAGTGTGGATTTGGAAGACGGGTTTCAGTGTAAAGACTGATCCATGAGCGAGCAGGAGCTGAGAACTCCTAGTTAGAGGACAATGTCCTTAGTGACTCGGGATAAAACACTGACAAAGGTTGGTACCCGAGGTGGTTGTGGCAGAGTGTCAGCTCTGGCCAGCTCGAGTGTAAGAGTACCACTGCAGGTTGGTACTAGTGTAGCAGCACCCGATTCTAAGTTCGACGGGATCGTTCAAGCGCTAGTGTCATTGGAATTGGTTGAGCTAGCAAGCTCAGGACCGAGCTGCCGTTGTTGTAGCTGTCACTACTGCTGTTGTTGCCACACCTGCTGAGATCCAGAGTGGAGATGTGATCTGGGAGACAGTCATTGCATTCGAGCCGAGGTATAGATCCAGTTCAAGCAGAAATGGAAATCGGTTAGGGAAAAGACCAAGGTCGAGAGAAAAGTATCCTATTCCACCCAATAGGAATGGTGGGGCGGTCAGGTCAGCATTGAGTCAAATGGATCATGTTGTTCCTGGACATGATGTCCGAGATTGGTCTTATGTCCTTCCTAGGACGCGAAATTGTTTGGAGCATAACCAATAGGGATATCTTGTTAGGAGTGGTCCTAATAGACTGATGGGGGCAACGGGAAAGAGTGTGTGCTGTCACTTGGCAGGAGATAGAAGACTCATCAGATAGGTGTTTGATTTGTAGAAGGAAACATGGATAAATCTAGTGTCCGAGAATGACTTGAATGTGTTGGAGGTGATTTTATTAGAGCAGCGCAGCAGAGTTTGGTGTTGAGTTGGTAGAACTTAAATTATTGAAGTAGAAGTGAAAGAGAAGGGAATCATTAGCAATAGTTGTGTTTGACTAATTGCTAAGGTGTGAGTTTGACGCCACGTGAATAGTGTGGGTTCATGGAGCATCTTGTGATAATGAATCATGGTCCTAGAGTAATCCAGTTTAGTCCATTAGCACATGAAAGTGTAGAGGTTATTAGGAGTCGAAAAGAATCTTTGATTTAATTAATCTCGTTGGTTGAAGGCAACTTGTTTATTAGACGGAGGTTGCCAAGGTTGCTTGGCGATTGTCTTGGGTAGGACAAACTGGAGAACTAGAGATGGAGGACATCTCAGTGGTTTAAGAATTCCTAGATGTGTTGTCACAAGAGCTGTCAGACCGTCGTTAGAGAAAGAGATAGAAATTGCGATCGAGCTAGCACCAGGATAGAGCCACTCTCGAAGGCTTCTTACCGGCTGTTGTTATCTGAATTGGTAGAAGTAAAGAGGCAGATGTGAAAATTGATGAATCAGGAATTCATGCATATCGGTGCATCACTTTGAGGAAACATCAGTTTTGTTTGTGAGAAAAAGAAAGATGGTTTGTTGCGAGTATGTATTGACCATCGTCAACTCAAATAGGTGAAGATCAAGGACAAGTGTTCATTACCGAAGATCAATGAACGATGGGACTAGTTGCAAAGAGAGTGTTAATGTTTTCAAGAATTGACTTGAGGACGGATTATCATCAGTTGAGAACTAAGAAAGAAGTTATACCGAAGATGGTGTGTTATACTTGATATGACTTTGATGAGTGTAATGTAATGCCGTTGGCTTGGTGAACGCTCCAGTTGCTGTCATGGATTTGACAACCCGAGTGTTCAAGGAATATCGAGTTCAGCTTGTGATCGTAACTTTCAACGATATTCTGGCGTATTCGAGAAATGTTAAGGAGCTCGAGAGACACCTGAGAATGGTGAAAGAATTTCCATGGACCCGATCAAGACCGAGTCAATTATTAGTGAACTAAGACAACAATAGTATCAAAGATCAGAAGCCGTATGGGTTGGACAAGTCACTTCAGAAAGTTTGTAGAAAGAGCCTTAAAATCAGTGTTGTCATTGACTCGACTCTTGACAGATGAGTGTGAGGATAAATTCCAAGAGCTTAAGTGGAAGTTGGCTACCACACTTGTGTTGACCATCCATTAGGGTTCTAGAGGATGCGAAATTTTTAGTGATGCGTCGTCTAGAGGACTGTATTATGTATTGATTAAGGAGTGGGACTTAATCGAAAGGGCTCGAGATTCAGTATTCAAGTTTGAGGTAGGCTACCCTCAAAATTGAACCAGATGTTCAGATCAGAATCAAGTTACTTTAACCGACATATCCAGAAGTATAGAAAATCCTGTAAGAGGATATTAGTAAGGGAAAAGTTGACTATTAGATTTCGAAAGATGGAACGTCGAAGTATTGTGGGTGATGATAGGTGTCAGACAGTACAGAACATGAGGAGAAGATCGTGTTAGGAAATTCACTATGGTATTGTAGGATTCGACCATACAGTGTGAGGTAGGTCAGAATCAACGTCATCTCAATTGGTAGACCGATATGAAGATAGATATCGCCAGACAGGTTGTAAGTGTCAGATGTGCTAGTGAGTGGGAGTTTAGTAAAGCAACGGGGAAGACTTTTATAATCACTCGAGAGCCCCGAGTGGGAATGGAAGTATATCATGAAGGAATGTTGTGATGGGTTTACTAAGGAGTCAGAGGAATATTGACTCAAGTTAGGGTAGTGGTCGATAGACTGATGAAGTCGACTCACTTTATCGCCGTATGGAAGGATCTTGATTGGAATAGACATGCAGAAGTGTATGTGTGTCAGACAGTTTGTCTGCGTGGGTACCGGTGACGAACCTATATTAGATTTAAAATCAAGGATTCCCAGTTTCAGCAGATCAGTCAGATAGTTCCTTTTGAGGCAGAACAGAGCAGAGGGTACAGAACTTCAATTTGTTGAGATAAGATCAGAGAAAGAAAGATCACAGGCCGAGGGTCAATTCAGCAGTGAGTGATTGCAGTTGTCGTGATCAAAATCAAATTATAGACCGCTCAGTGCCGCCAAAAAAGTTTTATTGTTGAGTATTGAAGGCCTTGAAAGTTCCAAATTGGTGATGACATCTTTTTGGAGGTGTCACCAATGAGGGATACCTTGCGCTTCAGCAAGAAAGGGAGAAATCTAGAATCGAGGTACATAGTTTCATTTGAGATTCTGAAAATAACCGGGATCCTAACATATTGTCATGCGTTGCCGCCGGAGTAGGCACATATGCATGACGTCTTTCACATGTTGAGGTTGAGGACGTACGAACCTGACCCGACTCATGTGCTAAATCTTGAAGATTTAGACGTGGACGACAAGAGTGTCGTACGTGAGAAGTCGGTTCAGTTGTTGGTTCAGAAAGAGTGGGTTCAGTGAACCAAGATAGTTCCCTTGGTCAAAGTGGTCTAACAACGCCACGGGATTGAAGAAGCAACTGTGGAAAGTGAGACTAAATGAGATGACAACACCCCACCTTTTGTTTAAGGATTGATAAAGGTTTAAATTTCGAGGACGAAATTTTTATAAGAGGGGAAGAGTTGTGACATCCTAGAATTTCAACTCCGTTTTCTACTGAATAAATCGGGTATTTCATTGAAGCGCCTATAGGGCTGTTCTCAGAGCTGATCACTCTCGAGATAACTAGACTACCTGAGGAAGCCATTAAGGATTTTAAGGCAAATAGACTCGAGAATTCGACCAGAAATCGGCTTCTCGACCGTGCTTATCTTTAGAGGAAAATTGATTCGAAATCAGAGATAGACGTTCGACTGAGATGTGTGGCTAATCGTGGGTGACACCACTAAATTAGAAAATTCTCGTCGATCGGCACTAAACTGATTTTCCTATTGTTTTGGGACCTTGTGTTCGTATTTGGATCCTCGGGATTTTCACGACAATCGAGAGTCGCCAATGAGTCGAGTGGGTTCATAGTGGCTCAAAGAAAATCGATCACGAGTTAGTTGCACTAAAAATGCCTGAAAGTTACCTAGTAGCCTAGGTCACGCTTAAAACACGTTAAGTGAAATTAACTATAAATTCAAGTCTGATATTAGAAGTTGGAATTTCTGTCATGTCGCTATAAATTCTAGGAGTGTCGACCCGGTCTCAGAAGATTTTTCTGACACCCGACACTTTTTGGGAAAAAGTTGTCGTGTGGCCAATTTGTTCAATTGAAGCCGAGAATTATTTTGTTGGTGAAATTGAGGACCATGAGGGATTCTTGGATAAAGAAAATAATCAATTTGATAAAAGAAATATCAATTGATTTTGGGAGAGTTATCTGAGAGAAATTTAAGAGGGAATTTGGATGCAAAATGCAAGTGGGGACCAAGAATTCTAAGTTGAAATTCCTTTGAGAATCTATGAGCTTATTTAAAAGAAATTGGGATTAGAATTTCCTATTTGAGGAAATTCTTTTATTTTTATGATCTTACCATTTCTTTTCCATTTTTAGCCAAACACATTTTCCCCTTTCTCTCTCCCTCTTTCTTTCTTTCTTTCTTTTTCTTTTTTTCTCTCTCCCTCTCTTTTTATTTTCCCTCGTGCGTAGCCCCTCCCCCTCCCACCGAATGCTTGGCTGGCTTCCACTTTGCTTTTCTTCCTTGACCATTCAAACTTCTTCACTCTTATCTCTTCTTCTCTCTCTTCTCTCTTCTCTCTCTCTCCTCTCTCCCCCTCTCATGCAAATGAAAATAGAAGCCAAGCAGAAGTCGCAAGCACACGAAGACAGGAGCTGCTCGTTGCCGCTCACGCTCCGCCACCCGTGCGCCGCCCGCGCTCCGCCGCTCGCCTTCATCTCTTCCTCACCCCCTCAGCTGCCGTCGCTGCCCCCTTCTCTTCCTCTCTGTTTTTGTGCGAAGACAGAAGACAGTAGAAACGGAAGTAGCGACCGTCGTCTCCTGAAGACCAGAGCTGCCGTCGCCGTCGAAGCCACATCGGGCTGCCGTCTGCTCCACTTGCACGTTGCCGCCCACCGTCGTTCATCTCCAACTTGCCCACTCATGGGCCGTCTACCCCGGTCCAGCGGAGCTACTGCCTCCGCCTCGCCTCAATCTAGCCGGGTTCAGCCGCCTCCGGCCACCATCCAGCTCTGTCCGGCCTCACCGAAGCTCCCTTCACCCATCTCCGACCTCGCCTTGTCAGCTTAGCTACTGGACGAGCTTCATCCAACCAAGAACAGTGGCTGGAAAAATGGGTTTCCAACACTGTTCAAGGCCTGTTTTGGGCCGTTTCCGGGTCCCGAACCCGAGGCCCGCTTTGGAGTTTATCGTTCCTCACACCGTCCCCGTCGGATTGATACGATTTGCGTGCGATTTCGGTGAGTAATCTCACTAATCCTTGATTAGTTGGCTAATTATGCTTAAGGTTGGTTTAGTTTTAATTAATTGGGTTTATGTGGTTAGATTAGTATGGATTAGTGTTTATTAGTTAATTGTGATGCGAATTAGCCAAATTGAGTGTGCAATTAGCAAGTAGACGTGGTCTACTATTTATTAAAAGTGTCTCAGGATTTTTCCCAACCCTTAGTGGGCTTCAATTAGGCTTTTCGGGCCTAAGTGGAATTTTTGGTATTTAAATATTAATTTTCGGAATTAAATTAATAATTATTTATTTTCCGAAAATTCAACGGGATGGCCCGAGACCGGAATATTATGCTTATGACTGTGGTGAAGTCTGTTTATTTAATTGGGCTTTATTTTGAGCTAAATTGAATTTTTAATATTAATTATTTAAATTTCGAAATTAATTAATTATTTATTTATTTTTTGGAAATTAAGGTTGAGATGGCCGACGACCGAAATTTTATGTTGATTGTCATGGCGCAGTCCGTTTATTTAATTGAGCCCTATTTCATGCTGAATTGAATTATTTGTGAAAGAAGGAATTATTCTTTAATTGAATAATCTTTGGTTATTAATTGAAAAAGAACTAGGCTTTGGTTGATAATGCCAAAAGGATCTGAGTGGGCTACAGAAAATGGTGGAATTTATAAAAATGAAATTATTATATTTTGGCTAGGGCCAATCGAGTACCCACTCATGGCATTTTATCGGGAATGATAAAACTGGTTATTTGATTGTTTGCTTGGAATGACATGTATAGCGGCTCGATGACTCCACAGAGCATCTTGAGACAGTACGGTATGATCTACTAGCTTGATGACTCTACGGAGTATCTGGAGACAATACGGTATGATAAATTGTGTGTATACCGGCTCGATGACTCAACAGAGCATTTTGAGACAGGACGGCATGATCTATTGGCTTGATGACTCTACGAAGCATCTGGAGACAGTACGATATGATAAATTATGTGTATATTGGCTCGATGACTCCACGGAGCATTTTGAGACATGACGGTATGATCTACCGGCTCAATGACTCTGTGGAGCATCTAGAGACAGTACGGTATGATTTGATAGCTCGATGACTTTATATGTCGTCTAGAGATAAGATAGCATACTATCTATATATTCCTTAGGGTGAGTAGTCTTGGATGTTGAGCAGACTTACAGAAAGTGTGGAAGTAGTCAATTAAGAGATAATTTGGATGACATGTAATCGGCTAGGTCGATTGATCGATGATTTGATCTGATTGGTGATGTGATGTGATGTGATGATGTATATTTGATATATATACTAACTTGTAGGAAGGAACGAAGGCCAAGGTAAGTCCTCTGATCTGTGCGTGTCTAAGCAGCCTATAGTATAGTGGTTTACTAATCGGGCCTTAGTGGGGTAGAACTCCTGAGACGTAGTCTCATCCCGGTTTGGGGAAAAACATTTCAGGACCCCGATGAGGAGCTGAGGAGGAGGAATCTGAGAAAGAGAACTTTGAGGTGAAACTTGAGGAGAAGAATTTTGGAAGAAGAAGATAATCCCGAGAGGAGCCTTGAGTACGATCCGAATGGGCTAAGATTCCATCTTCTTTTATGAAATTCATTTTGTTGTGAATAGTTGTCGAGTTCTCTGGTTTGTCTTTTGTATAAAAGTTTGGTTATAAGTTTCAATATGAAAAATATGGCTTGCTTTTCTATCCCATTGTTTTATTGTCTAGGGATTTATAATTGCTTCCGCATGTGCTTAATAAATTAAAGGGTCGACAATACATAGTCCTGGGATATCGTATTTTAAAATCGACCAAGTAGAAGGATGTGTGTGTGCCCGAGGATCGGGGCGTGACAACCAAGGCATGCCGATTTCCATAGTTCAAACCAATGCGGGGACTTTGTGCTTAGCGTTGAATGAAACCGCGAGTCGAGGGCCATCCTTGGTACATGTGCATCCACGTCGGGTCGGAGCCAAGGTTCGTGAAGCTTGGGATCGTCACTTAAGTGAGGTGTACCCAAGCCTCGAGGTCTTGGATCGGTATTGAGGTGTACCGTTTCCGAGCCTTATCTGATGCAAGAATCGGCGCTAAGTGATTGATTCAAGTTACGGATCAAAGGTCGTTTCCGACATATTTGTTAGTCAAGTATAAGAAATTCATGACACACACAAATGAATGAGCACACCTTCAGGCCATGCATGCGTTGGCTAAGAGAATAGATAATAACCGGCTTGTTTGATATATTTATGCATGCATTTAAAAAGGAAAAAGCGTTTGTCGCCACACAGCGTTGGCGGCGATGCTTCGTTTGTTGAAAGGGAAGCCTCGGTTGATCCTAGATGCCCTAATTGAGCTAGGATGCCAAGGTCTTGAACTCTGAAGCCTCGGGAAGCTATCTTTGAGAAGCCTCGGTCGAGCCGAGATGCCCTGGTCAAGCCAAGATGCCCAACAAGAAGCTAGAAGCCCTAGTCTAGCTGGGAGAGCCTGGTTGAGCCAAGACGACGATAAATGAATTTGCATGAATGCCGGTTATGCATGAGCATGATATGTTGGTATGTTAATTGATAAGCCAATGGTAGTTTTTGGCATGGATGGCATGTGTTTATATAGAGCATGACATATGATTTGCAATTAATCTGCTATCGACACTGTTTTCGAGTGGTGTACTTACTAGGCTTTGATGATGAGATGCTTTCCTAGTAGAGAATTAGGAATTTTACTTACTAAGTTTCCCCAAAACTCATCCCTCATCTCTCAATCTTGTAGGAATAGAAGTCTCTCATCAATTTTGGGAGATGCAGTCACGCTTGAGGAGATAGGATTTCCCTTGCCTATGTGGAAAGCTAGTACTGTTATAATATAAGTCAGTGTGTTCAGTGTGTTCAGTGTGATGTATGTCCTAGTCTCCCAGCTGTTGTTTGTCTGGGGAGTTGTTTGTTCACAAGATAAAAAGATTTGGGACAGCGACGAGCCTAGGACATCGTGAAAATAACCCTTACTACTCATGACCCTGGGGATAGAGTTGGGGTCGTGACACAAACGAACTAGCAGGTTTCATTTATTTCATGAAAAGTAAATGATTTGAAAAGCATTTTTCTAAAAATAATTATTTATATTGCTAGAAATAATAAGTCAATCATTGACAATAATTTACATCTAAATATCTTCATGGATGGTAAAGATATTTTTTACGCATTCATTTTTATAAGTAATATAAGTGATTATTTTTATGAAAATATTTTTTTAAATATGTCATATTCCGCAAAATAAGCAAAGCCTTAATTTTTCTAAATTATTAACTTTTTTAAAGAATGATAGCTCAAAATTTCCCTCATCTTTAGGTCAGTTTGCAATAGCCTTTGAAATTTGCAAAATTAATCCCAACCCCTTCTCTCCCTCCCTCTCTTTATCTCTTCCACTTCCAAAAGGGAGGGATTTGACCTAAATCTTCCCTTCCTTGCCTAGTTATTTTTCCTTATATTTCCTTTGTTTCTTCTCTTACTCTCCCCATCTAGTTTTAGATTTGTGAGCTTTGCTCTCCCAATCTTATATCTATAGGCTCTTTTTCTCCAATCTAATTTTAGATTTTATAGTTTTAACTAATAAGTATTCCATTTCCAATTTAAATGGTGTTCACAATAACTTCGACGTCAAATCTTTGCTCATTCAGCATGTTTTATTGTACAACAAAAAATTATAGAGGTGAGTTGATGTGATTGATTTTTCTATTAAACTTTATTTAGTTGTACACTTTTTGGTAGGGATGATCAATTCCCGATTTGGTTGGTTTCATTTAGGAATCAAGAACTAGGCCGAGAGAATCGGTTCCCATTTTTTGGGACCAAAGACTAAACCGAGAACTAGTCATTTAGCCCAAAAAAATAAAAATAAAAATACTAGAGTTGTTCTATTTTAAGGTTTATTGCTATTTTAAAGAAATAAAAATATATACTTTTGGAAAAAAAAAAGTTGGTTCGATTTCTCCCGGAACTAGGAATCGGACCAAAAATCACCACTTCCATTTTTATGGAATTGGGAACTAGACCGACGCCCCTAAGAACTAGACCAAATCACAAAAAAAAAAAAAAAATCCTTTTATTTTCCTCATCTCCTGAATATTCTCCATTGATTTTATTGCCTATTGCTAAAGATAAGATTGTAATGCGATTTTCTCAAATTCCAAAAATCCATCGTAATATCATATCAAATCTTCATTTCTCACAAGATAATTAATTAAAAAAACAACGGGATAGGGCTAATTTGCTCCACTCGTGGGCCTAGTCCATCCTATTAATTTAAAACTCAAAACCACAAATTCAAACCCATCCGCCACCGTTCCAATAAAAAATGCAAAAAATGCAAATTAAAAAATAAATACACCTAAATTTATATGCTATGCAATTAATATTTTTTCAGGGATAAAATTAACCCCTAATTTTCTATGCAATAAATAAATGACCGGATCGCAAAATTTAGGTGTCAACACCCCGCTTCATTCCCTTTTTGTCTTGCTGCTACCCACCGAATCAATGCCACCTCCAGCTGTTCCTTTCACCATTTCAGCCACTCATCATTCCAGTGTCACCTACCAGTGAACGAAATCCTTTTGCACGCCTACAACCTCAAGCTCCTTTTGCCTTCACTTGCTGCCACAATCCAACCCATCTCGTGCCGCCTTCACGCCATTAATGGCCCATCTGCTCCACGTTCCCACGAGCCCAACACCCATGCATCCTCAACATCACGGCAACCCACACATTCCAGCCTAGCGGTTCGCAAGTTTCCGCCCCTCTCGAAGCCAACCTAGTTTTCCCCTTTGCCGTTGCCACAACGCCGAGGTTAGCCCAGCCCACAAGCTGCAGCCACGTTAAGCCAAGCCTAACAATTTCGCTTTGGGCTTGCAAGGCTTTTTTGGCCTCGATTTGGTCTCCTTTAGCATCGCCGTAGGCCCAAGTTTCGGCCATTGTTGCGCCACCGTCACCATGAACCGGTTTTTGCGCTAAACCAGTGAGTTTATGTCCTAAACTCTCATTAAGGTGTTAATGATGCTTAATGGGTGTTTAGGCTAAGTTAAGATTGGATTAGTGTAATTATTAGTGTGTTTAGTTAAATTAGATCGGTTAAATTAGTTAATTAGGTGGTTAGAGATTGTAGTTAGCTAGTTTATTATGCAGTCTTGTAGTTAGGATGTTTAGGATAATTTAATTAGCCCAATTGGTGGTTAGATTAGCATTATTAGGCCTAAGTATGTATTTATTGGATTTAATTTGTATTATTTAATTATTTAATATTTTTCAAAAATTATATCGAGATAGCCAATGATCGGAATTTCATGCTGATTGCAATGGTGTGCTTAGTTTATGCAATTGAATATTAATTTGTGCAAATTGAGTGATGATTGTGACTTTAAGTATTTAATGCAAAATTATGAAATTTTGGTATTTAATTATAAAATACCGAGTGTTGAGTTTTGACACCGAATTATTTTTTTAAGTACTATATGAAAATAGTGGGATTTTTGAAAGGAATGATATCAAATTTCTGGTTCAAATTGACCGTGTACCCACACACGATTATTTTATTGAGTGTTTTTAGTATGAAGAAAATAGGTCGAGTTCGCTATCTTAATTAAGACATTTAAGTGCAAAGCACAATGCCCTTGGCCGTATTTGAATGACCAAGTGTTGGTTTATAGTTAGGGCAAGATGACTATTTTTTTTTTTTTTTTTTTTTTTTTGGGTCGGTAGGGCAAGATGACTATTGAAAGTTGAGGAAACTCAATGGATTGTGAGCCGGTATAGAACTAAGTGCTACATGATAAGAAAATTTTGTGTGAGCCATCTTTAGTACCTTATACCGTTACTTATTATAGTCAAGATCTAAGTGCTACATGGTGACTTGAGTCACATGGGAGCCACCTCTAAAAGCCTTGGAGTGCTATCATGCATAATCAAAAACTAAATGCCACACGATAGCGAGATTTCATGTGAGTTACCCTAGAACCTTGTACTAGTGCTTTTCATAGTCAAGAACTAAGTGTTACATGATAGCGTGATTTCGTGGGAACCACCTCTAGTACCTTGAGCAATTGCTTATGATAGTCAAGAATTGAGCACTACACGATAGTGTGACTTCGTGGGAGCCACCTCTAGTACCTTAAGCTATTGTTGATTATGATCAGAGACTAAGTGCCACACTATATCAGAATTTCATGGGGAGGGGGCATCTCTAGAACCTTGAGTTTGATATTGAGTTCGGTATTGAGTATTGAGTTGGAACATGGAGTCGAATATTGATTGGGGATGTTGAGTTTGAATATTGAGAGTGAACATCGGGTGTGGAATTGAACCACCAATATGAGTCACCCGCGTTTGATTATCGGACGAAATTGTGTAACACGGTATGGGACATGTCATAACAATTTGGCTTTATAATTGGGACTCCTGTGTTTGATTGGTTTGATAGTGAGATGTTCTAATTGATGAGTGCATTGATTATATGCATATGTTTTATGTACTATACTAATGTGCAAAAAGGAACTGGGGCGAGGTGAGTCTCATTGGTTGTGATTGTAGGTTGCCTCTATGTGTATTATCTTCCTAATCGGAGTTTAGGGTGTGAACTCACTGAGATTTATATCTCACCTCATTGTGAGTTACCATTTTCAGGTCCATTGTGTGAAGAACCCGGAGCTTGATGTGGAAGAGTCAAGAGCATGGATAGCCTAGAGGTTTCTTTTTGAGATAGACTTCTTGTACATAAACCTTAAAGTTGGCTTTTGTGTGTAAACTAGTTTGTTTATAAAAGTGTGTTTGATTTGAAATTGTTGTCCTACTTTTCTATCTTATGTCTGTTGTTGTCAAGGAATTAATTAATTCGCTTCCGCATGTGTATAATTGATTGGATCGGCGACACGTTCTGGGAACGTCGCATATTTTATCGACCACCGAGAGATGTGCATGTGCTCGAGGTTCGAGGTGTGACACTAGGAACGAAGCTATAGCACAACACGGCCTATCATCCATAGATATGATGCAAGCTTGCGTATTGGACTTCAAAGGAAGTTGGGAGGAATAGTTTCATCTAGTTGAGTTTGCCTACAACAACAGCTATCAGCAGAGTATCAAGATGGCACCACTTGAAGCGTTGTATGGTAGGGCCTGCAAGACTCCTGTTTGTTGGGATGAAGTTGGAGAGCATAAGATTACGAGCCTTGAGTTGGTTCAATAGTCAATCAACGCCGTCAAAGTCATTCGAGAAAACTCAAGACCACCAAAGTCGTCAAAAGAGTTATACAAATAAGTGGCGTAGACCACTAGAGTTCCAAGTAGGTGAACACGTATTCCTCAACGTGTCACCAATGAGGGGTACTTCGCATTTTGGCAAGAAAGGAAAGCTAAGCCCGAGGTACGTTAGTCCCTTTGAAATTTTAGAGCGAATCAAGACTTTGGCATATTGTCTTGCGTTGCCACCGAGACTTGCTCAAGTGCATGACATCTTCCATGTGTCAATGCTGAGCAAGTATGAACCTGATCCAACCCATGTGCTGAATTTTGAGGAAATAGATGTGGATGAGATAGTGTGATACGTGGAGAGACCGATTCGAATAATGGATCGAAAGAAGCAAGTATTATGCAACAAGACGATCCCTTTAGTTAAAGTGGCATGGCAACACCATGGAATGGAAGGAGCCACGCGGGAAAACAAAGAGTCGATGAGATGTCAATACCATCACCTTTTTGAAGAAGGATTGTAAGGATTTAAATTTCGATGACGAAATTTTTGTAAGATGGGAAGAGTTGTAACATCTCGAAATTTGACCCCTATTTCAAATATATGAAATGGTTATTTCATTGACGCATCTATGGTTATTTTACTCGAAACTAATCACTTACGAGTTAACTAATCTATTAGGTGAGGCCATAAAGAGTTATAAACGCGACAAACAAGAGAATTCGATTAGAAATTGACCACTTGACCATAATGATCGACAATGGTCAATACCACACTGTTATAAATCAATTAACGAATGGATATAAGTCAATTCGATGGAGGTACGTAGTTGAATTGCAGGTAGTTCCGCATGATTGTGATATTCGCGTCGAATGGTAATAAATCGATTTTCTATCAATATTATTCAGGATACGTAATTGAACCCTCACAATTACATGACAACCGAGGGTCGTTTGCAATTCAGAGATGTACAAATGTGGGTTGAAAATTATCAACCATGGGTCAAATGCGCTAAAACTCCGAAAAACTACCCGATAGATTAGGTCATACTAAAGTCGCATTTGATTGATTTTAACTACAAATTTAATTTGGTTTTGAGAATCGAACATTCGAGCGTGTCATAATTTATTTATGTTTTGTAGTCTCATTTTTAGTCGAAATTTGCCAAGTTCGAAATTTTTTTCGGAAAAATGATTTTCCTAACAAAAGGAAAAAGGAAATGAAATTCGGATAGGAAGCAAATTGGAAATTTGCTACCCCAAAAACCTTTAATTTTGGGAAATTAGAGTTAAAGAAGATATTTGGGAGACTAAGGATGAGCATAGAAGACTTTTGAGGCATTTGGATAGTGTAATGATGAATTTTAGGATATTTTCCCTTATAAGTTTTGGATTGGCTTATTTTCCTTCTCTCTCCCTCATGTGTGAAACAGCCCCCCCTTCTGCCCATTTCTCCTTTCTTCTCTCACATTCTTCTCTCCCCTTCATTTTCTCTCTTCTTTTCTTTACTGCCAACCCCTACTTTCCTTCCACTGGTTCTGTCCCCTTTCATTTTTACTACCACAAACCTCCACCACATCACCATCCATTACCATCTCCACCGCCACTTCACCCTTACACAGCCACCACTCCTCATGCTCAACCACCACCACACCGTCTCCTCCCGCCAATAGCAACACCAAGCCGCCACCGCCACCGTCAAGCCCCCATTGCCATCACGTCACCGTCGCCGTGAGCCCGCCACCATAAAAAAACCGTGAGTTAACTTTGTAATCTTCAATTAGGCCGTTAATTTCGTTTAGGGGTGATTAGATTAGTGTTAATGGTTATTAGTCTTAGTAAGGCTTGGTTTAGTTTTAATTGCAATTAAGAATAGTTTAGCTTAAATTTAATTATGATTAGTGTAAGTAATTTCAATTAGTTTAATTAATCATGTTTAGATCAATTAATTGCGCTTAGCCTTGTTAATCGTAATTTATTTTAATTAATCACAATTAGCGTAATTAGTGATGGATTAGGTGTTACGTAAAATTTTACGCTTGTTTTCTTGGAATAGATTATGCGTGATTTTGATGGTTTGTACATACGATATTATGTAATTGATTGCTCTATGGTAGTTATCCATTGTTATTACAAAACTCGGTTTTATGGACAATTAAATAGTAAAAAATGAGGTGCAAGGGTTTGGATGCCAAATTTTACATGCTAGATAAAACCGTGGGTTTTAAAATGGGAGTGTGCTAAGTTCGATGGGTTGATTTCGAATATGTAATCACATACGATTATTTTACCAGGATTTTTAAATAAGAAAAATTAGCCAAGTTCATTATTTGAAAACAAAGTATGGTGTTCTTGGCTAAATATGTGCTTGAGTGGTCATTTAATTGAACCCGTTATCCAATGGGAGTTTAGGAACGACGATGCCGAGTTTATCGGATGCCCGGTGGGGGTCCAATGTCGAGTCACGGTTGAGGCTAGATCGAAACTCCTTTATGGAATGCTGTTTAGGTGGGGGTCTTAGATGATGTCATGCCTAATAGGGTGGGATGATGCCCGGTCATGCCGAAAGACTGCCGACACTTGTGTTGGCCATGATCCTAAGGGGTCGTAATAATTGGAACACGTGTGTCTATAATGCACGTGAAATTCTAAATATGTGTTATGATTGTTATTTATGCATGTTAATCTATTATTATTGTTCGAGACATGCTAATGTGCAGGGTACGTGAGGTGAGGTGAGTTTATGTTTGTTTCGTGCTTATGCTGCATTTGAGGCAAATTCACGTCCTAATGGAGGTTTAGGGACTTTAACTTGCTAAGATTTTATCTCACCCCATCGTTGTCAAAACATTTTCAGGTTTGTAATATAGAGTGTTGCCCTGTGCCATTTGGGGTCCCCTAGGGTATGGAGGTAGAGACTACTCTCTATCCTATCCCTAGGACCAACCAATTTCGTGAGTTTGTAGTTACGATGGTGTGGGTAGATGAGGGCTTTGTGAATGTGGTGCCCCACCACTTCAAAGCATGGTTTATTACGGAGGTGAATGGTGGTCAAGAGGGTCCACTACATGGTTTTGATGGACCACCTATCGAAAATGTGGATGGGCAAGATATTGACCCCATGGATATCGACATCCCTATAGTGTCATAGTGAATCCAGATTCCGAGCCGAAGGAGCCCGAGGATCCATGCTCACCTAATATCGTGCCCGACTTCGTGCTTGGGCCTAGATACTAGAGCGGATGTTTGGAGTTGTTCAGTTAGAAGTTAACCTTGACCTTTTGACCTTTTTTGCCGTAGGTCACATAGGAGTTCCTTTTGTGGTAGGCCTGTAAATATTAAACTCATTAGGTTAACCTAGTGATATATAAATCGTAGTCCTTGAGAAATCATCGTTGTGTGTGTGTTTTTTTTTTTTTTTTTTTGTGTTTTTACTATCCCTACTAGTATCGATTGATTGGGGTTTAATTTAATTTGTTTCTATTTGCGTATAATTGAAAGATAAAAAGAAAGGGTTGGCGACGCGTCCTGAGACGTCACATTTTTAATCGATCGCTGAGGGATGTTCGTGTACTCGGGTTCGAGGTGTGACACCCACTCTTCATCTGTCTTTGATAATCGCTTCTTTGAGAGCTTGAAGTGATTTTCTAAAGAAGTACTTCTAGGTTTTGTATTTTGAATCTCGAATTTGTCTAGCACCTTGTCAATATACCTTCCTTGAGATAATTCGAGGATTCCTTTGAATCTATTCCGCATGATTACCAAAGAATTTGATTCATTGTGCCCAAGTTCTTCATCTCAAACTCTTTTGATAATTGTTGTTTTAATATGTTGATCTCCCTCATGCTAGATCAAGAGCATATCATCCATATACAATAGTAAATTAATATAGTAGTCATTAAACTTCTTGAAATAATAGCAGTAATCCATATCACTTCTAGTGTACCCATTACCACAAATAAAATTGTCAAATTTCTTGTACTATTATTTAGGAGCATGTTTCAAGTCATAAGGACTTTTCTTCAATTTACATACATAATTTACTTTTTCAGCAACCTGAAAACCTTATGATTGTATCATGTAAATATTCTCATTCAAATTACCATGGAGGAATACAGTCTTAACATCTAACTGCTCCAGATGTAGATTCTTAGTGGCAACAATATTCAATACTAACCTAATAGTAATCAATTCCACAACTGGAAAAAAAATCTCTATGTAATCAATTCATTCTTTTTATTGAAGCCCTTTTATTACTAAGCTTGTTTTGTACTTTTGCTCCCATCAACTTTTTCTTTGACCCGATACATCCACTTGTTCTACAATGTTTTCTTCCCATATGAAAATTGAGTTAACACAAAAGTTTTTTTTTTTTTTTTTTTAGTGAATCCAACTCATTTTGCATTGCTAACTCCTACGTAATAGAATCTTTAACCTGCAGTACTTTTGAAAAATATTCTAGTTTGCCAACGTCCATCAAAAGCAAATAATGCAATGATGGAGAATATCTTTATACAGGTTTAGGTGTTCTACTCAATCTTTTTCAAAGTGAGTTCAAGTGTATGTAATTCTTGTTTTGGTTTTTGATGAGAGGCTACAGCAATAGTTTTAGGAATTTCAATCTAAACACTCTTAGAAACCTCCTCTAATTCAATCTCTCTATTCTCTTCCGTTTGTTTCTTTACACTAAATTCTACTGTTGTTCTTATACAACATGTTTTCATTGAATGTAACATGAGTAGTTCTTATTATTTTTCTATTTTGTTCATCCCAAAATTGATAACCAAAATAATCAAAACCATAACTAACGAAAAAACATATTTTAACTTTTGCATCAAGCTTATTGCTATTTTTGGAATCTACGTGGACATACAAAACACTACCAAAAACTTTTAGATGCGAGAGATTTATCTTCTTTCCACTCCGTTATTCTCCTAGTAACTTAAAATCAAGTGGAACCAAATGTCCTTTGTTAATCAGATATGCTGCGGTGTTAATTGCATCCACCCAAAACATCTTTGGTAATCCTACATGCAACCTCATACTTCTTACACGCTCATTCAAGGTTATGTTCATTTTTTCATCAACTCCGTTTTCTTGCAATCTGTTGGGAATAATTCTTGTCATTCTAATTTCATTCTTTGCACACAAAATCACTTAAACTCCTTGTCAAGCCCGAACCTCGAGCGCGCGCGCATCCCTTGGTGATTGATAAAATTGCAACGTCTCAAGACGCATTGTTGATCCATTCATTTTATTGTACATGTAAAAGCGAATAAAAAAAAAACCCCAAACAACACAAATATGGAATAGAAAAGCATGATCAAATTTTCACAAAACACTTTTTTTAAACACACTAGGTTTATATACAAAAGTCTACAAAAGGATCGGCTCTCAAAAAGAAGTTGTCCTTCAACCTACTAGTTGGACACATTCACCGATCCTTCGGACTCCACCTCCACAAGTTCCGAGGGCTTTGGGTCCTCCACAACCCCATCAGAAGGGTCAGCTGCACCCTCGCCTAGAGCGGCGTTGACCATAACGACGGGAATATCAAATCGCTAAAGGGGACTTATCCTATACCCATTGAGTCCATGGCGAAATCATACTTGAATTGATGAGGTATCCTTTAAGGTAGGCCCTCATCAATCCTAACAGTGGTTATAACCAGCTCATAGACCCAATAACTCTCGAGAACAAGGACATCTATGCTCTGCTTAGTGATAGCCCAAGGCTAACCAAAACGTTTTGGAGGGACCACCATCTAAAGACCTACAAAAGGATGAGCCCATGATGGGGTGAGACAATGTCTCAACAAGTTCACCCCCTAAACCCCAACTAGGAAGAAAATATGCCTAGAGGCGGCCTAACCACACAACCATAGAGACTCACCTCGTCTCAGATCTTCCATGCACGTTAGTACAATTCATATACACAATGCATATAATAAATGCACACATCAATTGGAATGTCAAAACTCAATTAATCACAGGGGTCCCGATTATAAGGCCAAATCGTTATGACATGTCCCATTTCATGTCACACAATTTTGTCCCATAATATGACATGTCTATCTCAATCAATCACGCGTTCCATTTATTATAGCCCCAGGACATGGCCTACTCGACGTTCGGTGGTCTTCTAGCGTAACCAAGCATCATTTCACCCCCATTGAGCACGGCAATGTCTACACAAGATGGCAATCTCAAATGAGCATCGGTCCAGTTTTTACTATGACCGGCATCCGTTGTCTATGGGCATCTCATATAAGGGCAATGTCCACCCGATGCACACATTGGGGATAGGTTCTCATAACCATCACATGACCACTCAAATTTGGCAAAGAACATTATGCGTTACACTCAAATGTTTCAATTAAGATAATGCACTTAGTCATATTTTCTTTATATTAAAAACACTCGGTGAAAATAATCATGTATGGATATACGCTCATATCGAACTTTAAAAATTAATATCATTTCATTTGAAATCCCACTATTTGATATAGTATTTAAAAACATTTTCAGTGTCGGAATTCGACACCCGATAATTTCTAATTAATTACCAAAATTTTGTAATTTTGAAATAAATACTAAAAATCACAATCACCACTTAATTTGCACAAATTAACACTCAATTGCATAAACTAAGCACACCACTGCAATCAACATGAAATTTCAGTCACCGCTATTCTCGTATAATTTTCGAAAATATTAAATAATTAAATAAATAACAAAATTAATTAAATAAATATAAATAAATCTAATAAATGCAAACCTAGGCCAAAAAATTTAACCACCTAAATGGGCACACTTATCTAAATAAATACTACAATCTAATTAGCCCATAATCAATCTATTCTAACCACCTAACAAGCATAATTAAGCAATTAAATCACTAATCTAAACTAACTAATAAACTAATTACCTACTAAACATCATTAACTCCCTAAGTAGAGTTTAGCAAGTAAACTCACCGGTTTTGTGGGTCTATGAGTTCACTATGATGGCAATACCAAGGCGGGCGACAACCAAGCCTAGAGCGAGACCAACGGAGGTTCGCACGAGGTCGAAAATGGGCCTCGAAGCTCTTAGCAAAGCTACTGGGCTTGGTTTTGTTTTGGAAGAATTGAGCTAGGCCGAGCGGCTAGAAACATCAAGGAGGGATGGCGACGGCTACAACGACTCCAGGTGGGTGACAACGGTGGCTTCGGCGGCTTTGACAATGACCAAGGCGAGCTTGAGGATTTGTGAGCAGACGCGGATGGTGACCTAGGCTCGCGGACAAGCAAGACGTGACAGGGTGGTCATGACTCACGGCGGTAACGACGGTGCTTGGACAACTTGGGTGGCGGTTGACAATGTAGGGGCTGGGTTAGCTAGTTCTCTGATTTTTCTTGAGCTTAAAACACACAAAAATGGAGAAAGCAAGGCCAGGCAGAAGAAGGAGGTTGCTACAACTGAATGGGACCACAAAATATTCCAAAACACTCAAGAGGTTGCCCCACCATGCTTAGCCTCATTCGCAACCACTTTGCTACATTAAGGCTTCTCTAACAAGCCTCCCATGTAATCCAAATGTTGCACCCCCTTGGCTACAAATTTGAGGCATTCCCCATCTAATTTCATTTCAATTCCTCTTCAATTTGACTCAAATTGGTACCCTTAAATTCAGCCAAATTGTCCACATCACATTTCACATTTTTCATTGCCAATTAGTCCAACTTGAATGCTAAAAACGCAACCAAAAACGATCCTCTAATTTTCCTGGTCATCTAATTTTCTCAGGTTTGTAGAAATATCTTCGGATGACAAGTCGATGTTCCTAAAATGAATCGTGACATAATAGAACTTTCAATTTCTGAAATCAAGTTCAAATTCTTGGTTAATTTCAACCGGGCGCGATTTTAGTGTGACCTAACCTACCGGGTAGTTTTTAAGAATTTTTAATGCAATTGACCCGTGGTCGATTATTTTCAATCTGCATTATGCATCTTCTATACATTGATGATTATCGGTTATCGGAAAATCTCAAGGTTTCAAATACGGGCATGAGGTACAAAAAAATCAGTTTAGTGTTGTTTGACGAGAATTTTAAATTAAGTGGAATCACCCACACTTTAATCACATACCTTAGTCAAACCGACCTATCTCCAATCTCTGATCAATTTTGATGATGCCATATTGATCCTTGCAGATTAGTACAGTTGAGTAGTCGCTTTTTGATCGAATTCTCAAATCTATTGCATTTAGATTCTTTAACGGCTTCACCTAATAGAATAGTTATCTCGTGAGTGATTAGATTAGTGAAAAGAACTATAGGTGTGTCAATGAAATGTCAAATTCATATCATCAAAAACAAACTCGAAAATCAAGCTGTCACACTCCTTTTTATTATACTCACCACCATTATTAGACCTTAGACATTCAATTTTCAAGCCAGTCTCATTCTCCACTTCAGCTTTCTATCTCTTAAAAGTAGCAAACACATTAATTTTTTTTTTTTTAGAAAATAAACTTATAGCTTTCTAATTGAGTCATCAATGAATGTGGCATAATAGCATAAGCCTTCAAGGGAACACATAGAGGCTAGTTCCCACATATCTGTACACACCAACTTTAATTTTCCTTTCTTTTTTTTTCTTTCCAATCTTCGAACAACTAACACACTTTTGCTTGTCCATAACACAATCTTTACATAGACCAATATCTATGGGCTTCAATTAGGTAGTTTTCCCTTAGATGCTAATCACTTCATCCATTTTTTGCTTATGCGCCCAAGTCCATGGTGCCATAATTTGAAACCAACTTCCGACTCGGCAACTACAATGGTGTCTCTACTACTTTCAGTTAAGTAGAGTGAAACGACACACCTGAGTCAAGAATTCAAGACTCAATTAGACTATTAATGCTCAAAATTAAAGCATCATTGTCATGCGTCTCTTCAAGAGTTGCATTTACAAATTTCTCTTGCTCTTGATTTTGATCTCAACATTAAAATTTCTTCTTTAAGACTCTCCAATCTCGTTTTATTGGCCTTTCTTTTCACAATTCTAGCAAATTATTTCTCCATGAGTTCTCAATTTACTTCTCCTCTTGACTTTGCTACCGCGATATTGGTTCCACCCTCATTGATTGCTTCTTCCTCTGGCTTAAGTATTTAAGATAGCATCTGAAAATTCACCTGATTTTCTTCCGTGAATATCCTCATTAAGAATTGCTTGAAGTTTCAACTTTTTTCTTACTAGACAAACTGTTCACTACAATCACAATTGCACTCAAACTTTCAGGTATGGAAGATAATAAAATTAAAACCTTTACCTCATCATCAAATTTGATATCCACCAAACTTAATTGAGTCATAATCACATTGAAGGAGCCGACTTGGGGAAGTGAAGATTTGTTGAAACGACAATAAAACGACATTTTTGTTTAAGACTTGTAATAGATTTAAATTTCGAGGACGAAATTTTTATAAGATAGAGAAGAGTTGTGACATTTTGATTTTCAACCTTGTTTTCAATGATATGGAATGGGCTTTTCATCAACAAGCATATGGCATTTTTCTCTGAGTTTGCCACTCACAAGATAATTAATCTATCAAGTGAAACTGTTAAGGAATATAAACACAACTGACATGAGAATTCGACTAGAAATCGATTACTCGACCGTGCTAATTTGCAAGGGTCAATACGGCATCATCAAAATTGACCAGAGATTGAAGATAGGTCATTTCGATAAAGGCATGTAATTAAATTATGGGTAATTCAACGTAATTACAAAATTCTCGTCTATCGACACTAAATAGATTTTTTTGTCATTTCTATGCTATGTGCCCGTATTTGAAATCTCGAGATTTTCATGACAACCGAGAGTCATCTATGTGTCGAAGATGCACAATGTGGCTCAAGAATAATTGATCATGGGTTAAATGCGTTAAAGATTCCTAAAAGCTACCAGTATGTTAGGTCACGCTAAAATCACGTCCGGTTGAAATTAACTATGAAATTGAATTTGGTTTTGAGAATCAAATGTTCAAGCGTGTCATGATTTATTTTTAAGATATCGTCTCATCTTTCGGAGAAATTCCATCAAGCCTAGAATTTTGCAGAAAAATCGGTTTTTGGACAAATCGGAAAATGAGAGTGAAATTCGGATGGGCTATTTAATTGAGGTATTTGCTGCCCAAAATGAGTTATTTTGGGAGAAATGAAGGCTAAATGGTGATTGGAGGGAGCAATGACATTATGCATGAAGACTTTGTGGACATCAATGATGAAAGTGAAGATAATAGTCCCTTAAAGTCCTTGTCTATCTTGACTTTCATTCCTCCCCCTATTTCTCTTTCTCTCTCTCTCTCTCTCTCTCTCTCTCTCTCTCTCACATTTCCCCCCCCCCCCCATCAACCACCCTTTACCATCTTATTTCCTTGTTTTTTTCCCCTTTGACTTTTTAGGCTCTCTCCCTCTTGTCTTCCCTCTCTCTCCCTTTCTTTACTTTGCACGTTTCTTTCCCCCTCTCTGCCGACACTCTCTTCTTCCTCATCCCTCCCTTTCTTTTGTTCTACAGCAGCCCACTTTCTTCCCTCCATTTCTCTTCCCCACAGCCGCACACCACTCCATCGAAACTCCATCATTCCAACAACCCACCACCCACCAAGACTTCATCGCCCCAACAACGAGCAGCCACCATCTCCACGCTAGCACCACCATCTTCTTTACACCACACCACCGCCACCTTTAGCATCATCTTCTTGTTGCTATGCTAACCACCAGCCCTCATGCCCAACAACCACTAACATTGAGCGACTCTCTACGACCAACTGCCATCCCAATCCAACAACACTTGCGGCCATCAATCGAGCCAAGTTGCAACCAGCAACCCCTTTCAAGACCAATAGCAACCATGAGCCTTGTAGACCATTTTTTAGCCCGATCCAAGCTCCCATTGGCATCGCCGTAAACATGAGTTTTGGCCACTATCGCGCCGTTGTCGTCGTGAACTCATTGGATCGCTAAATCGATGTGTTTACTTGCTAAACTCTCCTTATAGAGTTAATTATGCTTAAGGGGTGTTTAGATTAAATTAATATTTGATTAGTGTAGTTATTAGCTTGTTTAGTTCATTTAGGTTGGTTAAATTAGTGAATTAGGTGGTTAAAAATTGTATTTAGTTAGTTTATTATGTGGCCTTGTAGTTAGAATGGTTAGTATAATTTAATTAGTCCCACATGTGGTTAGATTAGCAATTTTTAGCCTAAGTTTGTATTTATTGAATTAATATGTATTTATTTAATTAATTTTGCTAATTATTTAATTATTAAATATTTTTTGGCAATTATACCGGGATAGCCGGTGACTAGAATTTTGTGCTAATTGCAATAATGTGTTTAGTTTATGCAATTGAATGTTAATTTGTGCAAATTGAGTGGTGGTTGTGGTTTTGGATATTTATTTCAAAATTGTGAAACTTTGGTATTATAATCAGAAAATATTGGGCATTGGTTTTTAATGCCAATTTTTTTTTTTTTAAGGTATCATATTAAATAGTGGAATTTTTAAAAATGAAGATATCACAATTTTTTCTCAAACTGACCGTGTATCCACACACATTATTTTCACTAGGTGTTTTTAATACTAGGAAAATAAGCCAAGCACATCATTTTAAATGAGGCATTTGAGTGCAATGCACAATGTCCTTAGTTAGGATTGGATATGTGTGTGATGGTTAAGAGAACCCATCACCCGATGTGTGTTGGGTGGATGATGCTCCTATGTGGAAAGCCCTGGACAACGAATACCGGTCGCAGCAAAAACTGGACTGATGCTCCTATGTGAAAAGCCGTCTTAAGGTAGATGTAGCCGTGCTCAATGGGGTGAGACAACACTTGGCTATGCTAGAAGATCGCCGAACATCGAGTACACCGTGCCCATGGGTCGAGATTAAAATTAGGAATGCATGATTGATTGAGCTAGACGTGCCAAATTATGGGACAAATTGTGTGGCACGGTATGGGACATGTCATAACGATTTTGTCTTATAATCGAAACCCCTGTGACTGTGTGAAATATGAAATGTGGCATTCCAATTGATTGAGTTTGATTACTGCTCATGTCTGTAATATGAATTGTGCTAACATGTAGGAAGGAACTGAGGCAAGGTGAGTCTCCATGGTTGTATAGTTGTGTGGTTGTGTGGTTAGGACGCCTCTAGGCGTATTACCTTCATAATTGGGGTTTAGAGCGTGAACTCACTAAATTTATATCTCACCCCATCGTGAGCTCAATTCTTTTCAGGACCGTAGAGTGGAGGATCTGAAGCCAAGCTGAGGGGATTCAAGGTGTAGGTCAATTAGTACACCTTTTGGAGATAGACTTTTGTATATAAACCTAGTTTGTATATAAATGTGTGTTTTGTTTGTGAATCTATTTTCCCGCTTTTCTATCCCATGTTGTTTGCTGTCAAGGGATTTGTTTATTCGCTTCCGCATGTGCAATAAAATGAAATGGGTCGGTGACGCATCTTGGGACGTCGCAATTACATCGACCACTAAGGGATGGGCACGTGCTCGTGGATCGGGATGTGACATCATCAATGTCAAAAGATCATATACTTATCCTAAATGACTGGAAAAAGATTTTGCGGAGCAATGACATGGACGAATGTGAGTTAACAAGTGAATAAAGATCTAGCCTCTCAACAAAAAAGAAGGGTCAAGGTGTTATTTTCCTTAATTTTTTATAGGAGGAAAACCTAATAGTTAATTAACACTTAAAAGGAAACGTGATTTGGTAGACAGATGTGTAAGAAACACATTTCCTTTTAATTCTTGCCAATTTCAAGATGAGAAGTATATAATGGTTTAATAGATTTTCTCATTCTTTTTTTTTTTAGAATATTTAAATAGTAAACTATGCCTTTGTCTAACAATTTAAACTTTTAGAACAATTGGAAATGGTCCCACCAAATCTCATATGGTATCAAAGCCGAAAGTCTTGAGTTCGAATCTTTCAAGCCTCATTTGCCTCCCCAATTAAATTTCCAAGCTTGAGAGGGAGTGTTATAATATTTAATTAATAAATCATGCCTTAACTAACAGCATAAGTTTTTAGAAAAGTTGGTGGTGACAATGGTCCCACCAAATTTCCCACTTTTACTTTCCATCCTCTTTTATTGATTCAAACAATGAAAAACAAATCGTACTCAACTTTCTTCAATGAAAATTAAGAAATAGCCAAAAAAATTTATCCCTATGTGTATATTCTTTGAATAAAGGGAAATTGTCCAATTAGTTATAAATTTATTATACAATGCCAATTCAGTCCTAAATTGTTTCAATCTTGATAATTTAGTCATAAAATTTTGTGAAAAAATTCATTATAGTCCTTCCACAAATTTTCACCAAAAATCGTAGACATGGTGATGTGCCACATAAGATGATCAACAATAAATGGACCGCCACATCAACCATTTTTGGTATTGGCGAGAAGGACTACATTGGAATTTTGTACGATGACTTAGGACTAAATTGGAAAATTTGAAAAATTTAAAACTGAGTTGACATTAATAGAATAGGTTTGTGACTAATTGGGTAATTTTTCCTTTTGAATTGCTCTCGAATAGTTAAAGTGATTGTAAAGATAAAAATTATAATTGTAGATTAAGTATTTAAATTTGGTCATTTCGAGTAAAAGTTCTGTTAAATAAGCTTAAAAATGTGGTGGGTTGGAGTTTACAACAAATTAAATTTCATCACATATATATACTAGAACTCAAAAGTGCAACATGAATAATTTGTCTCCAATTCTTGACTGTAATCTTCACACTAGTAATTTGCGTAACAAATAAAAAGACACACTTGACTGAGCCTATAAATCTGGACTTTCGGACAAATTAAATACTTATGTGCACTATGAAAAACACGCTGAGAAGGTGTATGACCATGAGACTTGTGGTTTGAAAGAGACATGACCTCTCAGAGAAGAAACAATTAAGATCTAAATGTAAAAGTTTTCATAATGTGGACTACATTAATTGATATTATAATTTACTGTTTTTACAATTATCGTAAAACAGGATTGCTCTAAGGTGAGATAAAATGTTTCTTAATTAGTCTAATTCTCACATGTATCCTCACCTAAGAAGCGTTTACCTAACGCTAAATGTGAGGGGTGCCGCCTCATTGAGCTAGTGATACAGAAGACAATAGAGGAGAAAGACTTGCGCATGGAACATTGTGTTTCCGCTTCCGCTTCAAGAACGATGGATCTCAAAACAGGTGTGTTAACCTTTTCAACTTAATTATGCATGTTTTTGTTATAGTTATGGAGATATTGGGATTGCGCAATTTGCATCCAACACTAAGTACAAGCATTTAATTGTTTTTTTTGTAAGTTCAAAAACTAAATCCCAATGTAATAATCTTCTATGAAATGGAGAACTTAAGAAGTAAATTATTTATTTATAATTATTAAGGAACCTCCTTTATGTTCCTAAATCCCAGGTAAACAAAAATCACTAATATAAGGGATAATACGTACGTCATAGGCCCAGATCAATAAGTTCAATATAGCATCGTCGCTCTCGGTTATGAGAAGCATATCTTGTGTTTTTTGCCTAATCTAAATTTATATATTTTTGTTACATTAACGCTAGTTGTATTCTTTGAAAAATTGCTATCGTGATGCTATATTGAAAAATAGCACCTTAATAAATAACATTTTTATTGCTTATTGTGAGGAGGGATTGACTATATCAACCATTTAAGATAGGACAACAATCTCTCCCCTAGTTCTGCTAATATTGACTACTCCTCACCAACATTTGCTTCACGAGGATCGAAGTGTTTGCCATCAAATTGGCTAATGACAGAGGCATCAATAGCTCTTGCGCAAGGAGTTGAAGTTGAAGCTTCTAATGCCAAGGGCTCCATCCTTTTCTTGTCCACCTTTTCCTTGAGATCTACCAGCGCCTTCTTTAATACCATTAACTGTTCGAAGCTAAGGTTTTCGATTTCCAGAGGCTTAATATGTTGGAGCTCTTTTGCCCGTTTCTTTTCAGCTTCCAGTCGCTCGAGCACATCTGCATATTGTCTGTTCAGTTCAATTAAGGTTTGGTCTCGATTAGTTTGAGCCTGAGTGACAGTAGGACAAACCGTCTGTGGATGCTCAAACCTGTCAAGGACTGCATCCACAGAAGGGTGTCCAAAGGAGAAAGGCTTGCCGCTAGGAGAGAAGAGAATAATCGCCATCTCAGTTGCACAAAGAGTGCATAGTTCGCTTGCTTTCTTGAAGAGTCCTGGTCGCCGTTTCGAGAAGGCAACTCGTTGTGCATTGACACCCTCGATCATCCTCTTTGCTCCAGTTGTTTTGCCCTTCATGTCTCACCCTGCAAAATCAATGTAAATTCAAATGATATTGCTAGAATAATGAAAAATGGTGGCCATTTATAAGATTTTACAGGCCAAAGCATTGCTTAAAAAATTGCACCACTCCCTCTTTGATTGGCAATCCTCTTTGATTGATAATTCTGATTTGGATTTCCATGTATTAGCATGCGTTTTAAGAGGTTTAATGATAAATATGTCGTTTTCCGTCTTATTGATGATGGTGTAATCCTCTCAACATTACTAAGTTGGCATCCCTTTAATGGCAATTGCTAGCTAATACTATGATAACAATCCATGACAGACTTAATCAACGAGTCCACCTAGCATAAATGGAAATAAATCTTGCTTATGGTTAAATTTAGAATTTTCTATGCTTAATAACACGAATGGCTTTAGCTTTGGAACAATCGTATATTTTCAACTACTTGAGTACCATAACTATTTTTTTGATCATTTGAGTGTCATAACTTATATAAAAAGATTACTTGAGTGCAATAACTTTGAATCAATTACTTGAGCACTAAAACTTTTTAAAAACATTTACCTAAGTACTAGAAGTCCAGCATGGCATAGCACTTGAGTGAGCGTTTTTAAAAGATCATGATACTCAAGTGACTAATTGAAAAATACTATAACACTCAAGTGAGCGGCAAAAAATTATGACACTTAAGTGAGTATTGTACACAAGTTATAGCATGGTGTCCTTTTCCCTGCTTTAAATGGTAACGTTGATTCACTTTCCAAATATGGCATGCATCTTAAGAGTTTCAATGATAACCATGTCGTTTTCCATCAAATAGATGAAAGTCTAATCCTCCCAACATTCAAATTTTAACTCTAATTCAACTTTGAATGGTAACTCTAATTCAACTTTCTAGATATGACATGCGTTTTAAAAGGTTTAATGACAAGCATGTCGTTTTCCGTCAATTAGATGGAAGCATAATCCTCTCAACATTCAAAAGTTGGCATCCCTATAATGTCTATTTCTGGCTAATGATATTGTATAAAAACCTATTGAGAACATGGGGACAATAATAGTAGGAGTGCCATAACTTTCATACAGCGCTCACTTAAATGCGATAACTTTTTTTTTCACTTACTTAAGTGCCACATCGGAGTAAAATTAATCATTTAAATGCCAATTCCGGCAAATTATCCTTCATAGACTTTTTTTTATTAATTTCCTATTATGACATGGATTTATTTATTTTTTTTTGATTTTTTTTTTATCAATTGACAACATCTACACCGATGATGCCATGTAAGATGACCGATGTCCATGTTGGATTTTCCAGCGAGACAAATTGCCAATAGTACTTAAGTGATTGATTTTTCAAATTTATGGTCCTTAAGTAAGTGTCATACGAAAGTTATTGCACTTTTAGTATACTTATCCCAAAAATGCTTATATACATGTTTGTTGAAGGAGTGATCATTTATATTTTTGGAAAAATTATCAATTTAGTTTTAAACCTATTTTATGGATGTCACTTCTAAATGCATCAGAATTTCCAAAGAAAGAGAAGAAAAAATGTAAAAAAATGATCTTGAATCTGGCACCTGCAAAATATTGTGGTATGATGGGTTTCTAGAGTCAAAGGCTATATGGTGGTTAAGAAGAAAGGAAAGGCGGAGGAGGTAATTTATAATTACTACTTGTGTATTAGTACATAATAACTGTTCTAGTGATATTTATTTTCAATATTTGTTGAAAATTAAATTTAAAATATCTTGGATCTTATATGCAACCAGTATCATTCATGAGAAGTATCTAGTTATTAGTATTATGTTATAAAGAATTAAATAATGCAAGGCATTTGCCTACGTCAGACTCTTATAGTAAAGTTTGGAGAGATAGCTGCGATTGATTGGCCCTCCCCAACCTTCACTTATAAATAAAAAAATGCTTAGGATAAGAACAGCACAGTGCCATAACTTTCGAACCACACTCATTTGACTACTATAACTTCTTTTTCCATTGACTTAAGTGCCGCATCAAAATAAAATCAATCAATTGAGTGCTATTTCTAGCAAATCATCATACGTGGATTTTCTTTTTTATTAAAATTTTCCATCTCAACGTAAAAAAAAAAATTCAATTTTTTTTTATTAATTGTCTACGTGTCCCCGGCAATGCCACATAGGACAACTAGCATCCACATTGAATTTTCCAAAGAGACAAATCACCTATAGCATTTAAGTAATCTATTTTTTTTTTTTTTTTTTTTTTTTTAATTTATGGCATTCAAATGAGCGAGAAAAAAATTATGATATACAAGTGAGTGCCATACAAATATTATGACATTTGCGTTGTTCTTATCTCAAGAATATGTATTGAATTTGAGCTTGGAAAGAAAATCCAATTCAAGTAGGTTTCCTGGTTTGAGTAGGTCTCTTACAAAGGATTCCCTATTTTGAATACTAATATATATATATATATATATATAGATTAGTGTTAGGGTTTATTCTATTTTTTTGAGGGAGTAGTACTCTATGAGATTTTGAGATAATTGGTTCCGCTACGGATGTACTACAGGGCTGACAAAAACTTGAACTGTTGGTCGATAATTAACCCGTGATACACAACATAAATAGCTCGGTGCAAACCCTCGTGGACCACAATTCCCCGAATTCAGGGGTTCCTTGCTCATACCAATACACCAATGAATTAGATCATTCTCTTGTAAATTGCAATTCAATCATCTTAAATTTATCATTACTTATCGTTTAAATTCAATCAAGAATAATCTCATCGACGTCTCAAGAGAATTGGCGCCTGCAACATGCAATTCTTATCGCATTTTACAATGTTAGAATCTTTCATTGTAATTTCTAGTCTAGTAAAGGAGTTGTATGGGCATGTATCCAATACAAAGGAGATCAAATCCTTCATGTGCTCAAATTTTTTTAAGTTTCATGTATTAAAAGCTTCTTCTAATGCCTAGAGTGGTGATTATAATTGGTCGCCATACCACACCCTTTTGCTCTGCCAAAACAAATTTCTCAGTCACAAGAAAATTTTGCTCAGGAAATATAAAATAACCCACTTCATGTTTCTTGAAGCTCCTATGTTCATTGAAGGCCCAGGAGATTCAAGCCTCAATTAATGGATGCGCTAAGAGAAATTTACAGTTTGATCGCTGCCTTCAGCACTCTAATTTCTAGCTTGATGAGTAAGGAAAGAGATTGGCCCAAAAACCTGAGCATTGAACTTAAACAGCTTGGTATTTGCCGGAAACAAAGGAAGAATGGTCGTATTCGTCCTAAAAGAAGAGGTATATAATGGTTTATTCTCATTCTCTCACGTCACATTCCATCATCTTTTATCAATTAAAATAAACCAAAAAGAAATCGTATTAGGCTTTCCAAAATGAAAATTAAAGAAAAATATAACGAAAAATATTATCACCATGTGTATATTCTTTGAATAATGGGAAATTATTTAATTAGTCTTAAACCTATTACACGGATGTCAATTTAGTCCTATATTTTTAATTTTGCTAATTTATTTCTAAACTTTTGCGTAACATTTTAAATATAGTCTTCAGTCAATTTTCACTGAAAATCGCTTACGTAGTGACGTGCTATGTAAGACAATTGATGATGATCGGACCACCACTCAACTATTTCTGACAAATATAAGTCGAAAGGACTATAATGTAATTTTACATAAAGGTTTAGAACTAAATTAGCAAAATTGAAAAATTTAGGACTAAATTAGCATTTAAACAATAAGTTTAAGACTAATCAAGTAATTTTCCCTTTTGAACTGCTCTCGAATGGTTAAAAGTGATTGGAAAGAAAAAATTATAATTGTAAATTAAGGTATTTAAATTTGGTCATTCCGAGGAAGAGTTATATTAAGTAAGCTTAAAAACGTGGTGGGTCGGAGTCCCCAGCAAATTAGATTTCATCACATATGTACAAGAACCCATAAGTGCAACATGAATAACTTGTCTATACAATTCTTGACTCTAATCTTCACACTAGATATTTGCGAAACAAATGAAAAGATGCACTTGATTGAGCCTATAAATCATGAACACCTCTTAAATACTTCTATGCACTTTCAAAAACACATGCTGAGAAGGTGTATGACCATGAGACTTGTGGTTTGAACTTTGAAAGAGACATAACTTCTTAGGAGAGACAATTGATGTGTAAGTATAAATATTTGGTTGTCTATTCATAAGGTCAAGAACTAAACCCCAATATAACAATCTTCTATGAAATGGAGAAATTAAGAAGTAAATTATTTTTTTATGACTATTAATGAACCTACTTTGAGTATGTAAATCTTGAGTATACAATATTATTAATATAAGGGAAATTTTCAAAAAATGACCCGAAGTGCCTTAGTTTTCTCAAATAATGGTTCAAAGTAGACATTATTTTGAATAATGCTGTGAAATAACAAAATTATTTCAAATAAAAGCTTGAAGTGGCTAAATCGTCTTAAATAAAGGCATTTGGTTGCTGGTGAATTTTTTGGCCATCAAAGAAGGAGTATTTTGGTTAAAAAATTTGTAAATATATTTTTAAAATTTTTTGACTTTTTCTTTTTCTTTTCTTTTTTCCTCTTCCCTTCCCCGACCATGGCTGTCAATGGTTGGCGGAGGTTGCCCTCGTCGACGTTGGGAGAGGGCAGCCCTCACCAACATTGGGCGAGGGCTACCCTCACCTAGAGTTGGGCAAGGGTTGCCCTCCCTAGATCTCGCAAGGGCGACCCTTGCCCAGTCAGGTGAGGGCGAGCCTCCCTTGTGTGGGCAAGGGCAATGCTCGCTTGAGTCAAGCGAGGGTGTCCCTCACCAAATCCAGCAAGGGACGCCCTCACCTGATGTCGTTGAGGGCAACCCTTGCCCGATGCCTGAGAAGGCAACCATCGCCCTCACTTGAGTCCACTTTCCCTCCACCATGACTAGCAGAGGCAGGAGGGAAAAAGAAAAAAAATGAAAAGAAAAAAAGAAAGAAAATTAAGATATAAAAGATGAAAATGCTCTTTAGTTAGAGAGGTTAGGCCATTTTTTTAAACTAATATGCTCACTTTAAGCTCTTATTTTAAAAAAAGTTCCACTTCAAACTCTTATCGGAGACAATTTGGTCACTCCAAGCCTTTATTAAAACAATGTTCGTTTTAGTCTTTATTTGAGAAAAATGTGAGCACTTCAAGTCCTTATTTGGAATTTTCCGTTGATATAATAGATTGATTAAGACACATTTCAAAAGCCCAGATTAATAAGCCCAATATAGCATTGTTGCACTTGGTTATGAGAAGCATAACTTGTGTCATTCGCCTAATTTAGATTTATATATTTGTTACTTTAACGCCAATTGTATTCTTTGAAAAATTGCTATCATGTCACCATATCGAAAAATAGCAACTTAAGAAACAAAACATTTTTATTGCTTATTGTATCCTTAGGACTTCTCTCTTGTTAAGAGGAGAGATTGACTGAAAAATGTAAAGTACAATTTAAGATAGGACAATAATCTCTCCCCTAGTTCTGCTAAAATTGACTACTCCTCACCAACATTTGCTCCACGAGGATCAAAGTGTTTATCAGCAATTTGGCTAATGACACAGGCGTCAATAGCTCTTGCCTAAGGAGTTGAAGTTGAAGCTTCTAATCCATGAGCTCCATCCTAAGTAGCACCGACATGCAACACGGACACGCGACATGACACAACACGACATGTCGACACGTTATTTCTAAAAAATAAAGAATTCCGAGACGTTGTATATTAAATAAATATTTTTATTTTTAATTAATTTGATTCAAATTCATAAATAATTATATAATTTAAAATATAGCCTATAATAAATTTACACTAATAATATTAATAAATCAATTCATTTGAAATTCGAAAGATATATTCATAGTTAATGCGAAACATGTTTTTAACTTTAACAAAAGTTATTAATAAAACTAATAATTAATAAAAAAAATTAGAATCAATTTATTTAAATAAATCCATGATTTTCTACAATGACCAAAATTTATCATTATTCAAAATTCAATACTTTTACTTTTCAAAATTATTTTTAATTTCATTTATTTAATTTTCCAATTAAAAAAAAATCCCCAAAATTCACCCCTTCTTTCTTTCATCCATTTCCCTCCACCCCAAATTTATTTTACCTTTTTCCCTCCCCCACCACGACAGACAAGCTGTCGGCCTTCACTTCCCCTCCCCAAAGCTCAAAAGTCATGCATCGTCCCCCTTTTTCATTATTTTTTAATTCCCTTATCAGAAACCCTAGTTACCCTCCTCTTCCTCCTCCTTCTACCGCTCACCACATGACCCCTTCGGCCCTTCCACTCCTCTTCCTCTCGATCTTTCTCCTCTTCCTTTCCGCACAACCCCCTTCCTCTCCCCTTCCTCTTGATCCTTCTCCTCCGCCTCCTCCTCGCCAATCCATCACAACAAGGGCCGGCCTTGCTGCTCTCTCTGACCGTCTCTCGCCGTTGCGGTGGTCCGTTCGTGGCTTCGTCTCATTGGCGGGAGCTTGCTTTCTCTCTCTTCTTTCTCTCTATTTGGCTCTTTCTCTAGCCGTCTCTCGCCGTCGCTCGCAGCCTCTACTCCCTCGCCCTCCCTCGCCTCCACCCTCCATCAGTCTTTTGGACACACATCGACACACGTGTCTAAAAAAGTTGATCGCATGTCAGAAAATCTGACACGCGTTGACCATGTGTCCGAGCGTGTCCGAGCATGCTCCGACACGTGTCTGTGCTTCATAGGCTCCATCCTTCTCTTGTCCAGCTGCTCCTTGAGATTTGCCAGTGCCTTCTTTAATACCATTAATTGTTTAAAGCTAAGGTTTTCGATTTCCAGAGGCTTAATATGTTGGAGTTCTTTTGCCCGTTTCTTTTCAGCTTCTAGTCTCTCGAGGACATCTGAGTATTGTCTGTTCAGTTCAACTAAGGTTTGGTCTCCATTAGTTTTAGCCTCTTGAGTGACACTAGGACAAACCACCTGTGGATGCTAAAATTTGTCTACGACCGCACCCACAGAAGGATGTCCAAAGGAGAAAGGCTTGCCACTAGGAGAGAAGAGAATAATGGCCATCTCAACAGCACAAAGAGTGCATAGTTCGCTTGCTTTCTTGAACAGCCCTGGTCGCCGTTTCGAGAAGGCAACTCGTCGCGCATTGACACCCTTTGCCCTTCATGTCTCACGCTGCAAAATCAATGTAAATTCATATGATATTGTGAGAATAATGAAAAATGGTGGCCATTTATAAGATTTTACAGGCCAAAGCATTGCTTAAAATAATGCACCACTCCCTCTTTGATGGGTAATCCTCTTTGATTGATAATTCTGATTTGGCTTTCCATGTATCATCATGCGTTTTAAGAGGTTTAATGATAAGTAGGTCGTTTTCTGTCTTATTGACGATGGTGTAATCCTCTCAACATTACTAAATTGCTAGCTAATACTATGCTAAGAATCCATAATAGACTTAATCAATGAGTCCACCGAGCATAAAAGGAAATAAATCTCGCTCTTGGGTAAAATTACAATTTTCTGTGCTCAATAACATGAATGGCTTTAGCTTTGGAATAATTATATATTTTCGATCACTTGAGCATCATAACTTTTTTTCGACCATTTGAGTGCCACAACTTATATAAAAAGCTAAAACTTTTTTAAAATGTTCACTCAAGTATTAGAAGTCTGACGTGGCATAGCACTTGAGATGAATGTTTTCAAAAAATTATATGATGCTTAAGTGAGTATCGTACAAAATTTATAGCATGGTGTCCTTTTCTCCACTTTAAATGGCAACTCTGATGCAACTTTGCATATATGACGTGTGCCTTAAGAGGTTTAATGATAATCACGTTGCTTTCTGTAAAATAGATGAAAGTGTAACCCTCTCAACATTCAAATTGTAATCGTAATTCAACTTTAAATGGTAACTCTAATTCAACTTTCCAAATACAACATGCACTTTAAGAGGTTTAATGATAAGCATGTCGTTTTCCACCAATTAGACAAAAGTGTAATCCTCTCAACATTCAAAAGTTTTTTTTTTTTTGGTCAAGAACATTCAAAAGTTGGCATCCCTATAATGTCTATTTCTGGCTAATATATATCTATTGAGATGACAGGGACAGTAATAGTAGGAATGCCATTACCTTTTTATGGCGCTCATTTGAATGCCATAACTTTTTTTTTTGCTTACTTCATTTACATTGAAGCAAAATCAATTATTTGAGTGCCATTTCCAACAAATCTTGCGTATATTTTTTTATATTAATTTCCCATTCTAAAGTGGATTTATCTTTTATTTTTTATTTTTTAAATTTATTGTCCATGTCTATGTCGGTGATGCCACGTAGGATGACCAGCATACATGTTAGATTTTCCGAAGAGACAAATTGTCGATGGCACTTAAGTAATCAATTTTTCAATTTTGTGGCACTCAAGTGAATGATGTACAAAGATATGACACTCTTGGTGTCCTTATCCCAAAAATACTTATACCTCTATCTGTTTTTTTTTTATACATCTATCTGTTGAATGAGTGATTATTTGGATATTTGGGAAAATTATCAATTTAGTTTTAAACTTATTATACGTTTCTTAATTCAATTTTAGCTTTATAATTTGGTCAATACAGTCTTACACATTTGCACGATATTTAAATGTAGTCTTTCCTATCAATTGTCGTCGCAAATTACAACATGAAAATCAACAAATTGCCAGCATGCCACTTAGGACAGCCGATGATAATTAGAAGCTGCATCAATTATTTTTTATGGCGATTGGCAGGAAAGACTACATTGAAATATTGTCTAAAAGTTTTGGACTACATTGACAAAACTAAAAAGTAGAACTGATTAAGTGTAACGATTAGTTGTTAACAAGAAAATTATAACAGATGTAATTGTATTATAGGACAATCTAATCAAACCATTGGCAAATACATATTTGTTTGTCAATTCTAAATGCATAAGGATTTCCAAAGAAAGAGAAGAAAAAAAGGAAAAATGTAATCTTAAATCTAGCACCTACAAAATATTATGGTCAATTTAAGGTAATATGGGGCATCGAAAGTCAAAAAGGGGGGGGGGGGGGGGAAGTACAGTCCATCGTTTATTCTTTCCACATAATTACTTATTTAAATGTTAAACCTAGCCTACTTATTTATATTTTAGTTGATGCTGTCATGCCCCGATCCTCCGAGCACGTGCCCATCCCTCGGTGGTCGATTTTATAGCAACGTCCCAAGACACGTCACCGACCCATTCATTTTAATGTGCATGCGGAAGTGAATAATTAAATCCCCAAACAACACAAAGATGTGATAGAAAAGCATGACCACAATTTTGAAAACTAGAACACACTTTATACACATCAGACTAAGTCATATACAATAGTAGCCGATATATACAAGGTCTACAAAAAGGGGGGGGGGGGTTGTCACGCCCCGATCCTCAAGCATGCACACATCATTCTACTTGATCGATTTTAGAATGCGATATCCCAAGATTATGTATCGCAGACCCTTTCTTTTTTAATAATACATACGAAAGCAATTATAAATCCCTAGACAATAAAAAAGTGGGATAGAAAAGCAAGACCATATTTTTCATATTGAAATTCACAACCATACTTTTATACAAAGCATAACTCAAAATACTTCACAAAACTATTCATGACTTTCTAGATTCACTCTATTCACATATAAACAGGGCTCACAAAAGAGGATGGGATCTCAGTCCTCATCCGGGTTGTACTTGGGATCATCCTGATCCTCCTCTGATTCTTCTTCACTAAGCTCATTTCCTTCAAGCTCTTCATCTCTTTTCTAGCTCATCGTCCTCTTCTGGTTCCTTCTCCTCAGGCTCATCTATAGGCCTAAAATGGTTATACAATAACCATTGAGATTACGTCTCAGCAAGTTCTACCCCACTAAAACTCAATTAGGAAACCAATACACCACATGGTTTCCTAAGCGCAGCACGAGTCAGAAGACTTACCTTGGCATCAGTCCCAACCTGCAATTCACGGTTATATACAGATGCTTCATATATTACATCAAACAATCAATCAATTCACGACAATCGGATCAAATTAGTGATCAATTGACCTAGTCGATTACAAGTCAATCGGACCATTTCTAGGTTATTTCCAATCACCAAGTCATACGTACTCTCTTGGGCGCCGTTTTTGCCAAATGACATATCATCACCAACCCCGTGCGTTCTTTAAAGCACCGTTTTCACTAGTGATATCCTCAATCACCGAACCACTTGTCTTTTCTAGGGCGTCATTTTTGCCAAGGTGATGTATGTAATAGACAGTCTACATGCATTCTTTAAGGCACCGTTTTCGCACAGTGATATCCTTAATCACTAAACCACGCCTGCCCATAAGTCATAGATAGTTTACTTGCGTTCTTTAAGGCATCGTTTTTACACAATGATATCCTTAATCACCGAACCACGCCTATCCATGAGTCACATACATTCTTTCTCTTTGGCGCCTTTTTCGCCAACGTGACATATTTTTACGTGCATTCTTTAAGGCGCCGTTTTTGCCAGTGATATTCCCCATCACCGAACCACGTATGTCCAATCACATCAAACCTGATTGACCTTAGCCAAGATTATTTTAAATTCACTCTCACAATTCTCTCCACTTTACAACTCGTCATCTACCAATCAATCATGTTGGGTATGTGTGGCATACAAATTTGGCTTGGTCTTGCATCAATTGGACATCAAAAGCTTCTCAAATCCATCCAATTTGGCTTCTAAAAATTATAATATCAAGTCCTCGATTAAATTAATAGTTTTCCTTATCAATATATCCCACTTGCATCCCAATTTTGCAAATAAAAAACAATCCTCGGCTTGTTCTACACAAAAACGACCATGCGACGACTTTTTCCAAAAAGTGTTGGGCGTCCGAAAAATCTTCAGAGACTAAGTCGTGGGTCTTAGAATTTATTGTGACATGATAGAATCTTCAATTTTTGAAATCGGACTTGAATCGGTGGTTAATTTCCATTCGGCGTTTTTTTAGCGTAACCTAGACTATCGGGTAGTTTTTAGAACTTTTTTAAGGCAAATGACTCGTGGTCAATTTTTTTCGAACCACTATGAAGCCACTCAACTCAAGGGTGACTCTCCATTGTCGTGAAAATCTCGAGGATTCAATTACAGGCACATGGTACCAAAACGACAGTAAAATCAAATTAGTGTCGATTGACGAGAATTTTCCAATTTAATGGAGTCACCCACGATCGGCCACACATCTCAGTCGAACAGATATATTTCTGATCTCAAATCGATTTTTAATTGTGCCGTAATGGCCTCTAAAGATAAGCATGGTTGAGAAGCCGATTCCTTATTGAATTCTCAAGTCAATTTGTTTTGAAGTCCTTAATAACTTCTTCAGCTAGTCTAGTTATCTCGAGAGTGATCGGCTTTGAGAATAACCCTATAGACGCGTCAATAAGATGCCCGATTAATTAAGTAGAAAACAGGTTGAAAATTTCCAGATGTCATAAGGGTAGAGGGCTACAGATCTTTTAAGCATTTGAGTCTTCAACTGAATATTCTGGGGACTCTATGTCACGCCCCAATCCTCTGAGCGCGTGCCCATCCCTCAGCAGTCAATTAAATAGCAACGTCTCAGGACGCATCACTGACCCTTTCATTTTAAATGCATATGCAGAATCAAATAAGTAATTTCCCTAGACAACAACAAGATGAGATAGAAAAGCAGGGCCATGAATTTTTCAAAAGCCATAGCACACTTATATACACATCAAGCCATGTCTTATACAAACTATCCAATATATATACAAGGTTTGCAAAACTGGGGTTTCATAAAACTATAGATCCTCTTCCTCATCCTCATTGGAGCCTTTAGCTAAATACTCCAGAGTCCCTGGATCTAAAAGATCTGGGTCTACCACCGAACCACCAGGAGGATATGTTGTGCCTTTCCCAAAAGCAATCTTTAGCACATACAAAGGTATCTCAGATTTCGATATGGGACCCTCTCTTTGTCCATTTTGCTCGCAACGATACCATAATCTGTATCGATGGGATACCTGATGGGGTAGACTCGCATGAACCCAAGCCACGGACTTCATGAGTTCATACTCCCATCATCTTGTGTTCCCATGCAACAGAATATAAATTACCTGCTTTGTGACCTTCTTCGGTTGACCAAAATGCTCAAGAGGAGCTGCAATCTAGAAACCTAAAAATGTTATCCCACAACAGGGTGAGATGACGTCTCAGGAAGTTCACTCCTTAAGACCTTACTAGGAAGAAAATATGCCCCAAGGGCTGCTTAAGCATAAACATGAGTCAAAGGACTTATCTTTGCCTCCATTCCTTCTTGCAAGTCGGTATAATTTATAAATTCAACGAATTACTTCAGCACATCAAAGCATCGAATTATATCGAGTCATTAATCAATCGACTCAGTCAATTCCATGTCATCAAGACCATCTCTTGGTCAACCCTTCAAATACTATCTATAAAGTCCAATCACATCAAGAATTGCTCACTCTAAGCTGAAGATAGATAGAATTGCTCACCAAAAGTTGATAACCACATATACTGCTCACCCTAAACTAATATATCGAAGCCCTTAGGCTGATATAGTATACAACTAATGCTCACCAAAGCTGTGTAGTAGTTAATTGCTTACCAAAGCTGTGCGATACTTAGGGTATATTACTCACTCTAAACTGATATATCAAAGCCCTTTGATTGATATAATATACCATTCTACCCAACTAAATATTTCACTACTTTTATCGTACACGATAAAAATAATCGCGTGTATGTACACGGTCGACCTCTGCAAAAAAATATATATATATATATATATATATAATATCTTTACTTTATAAAATCTCACTAATTATATAATCGCTAAAAAAAAATTTGGTGCTGTAAACTGACACTCGATGATTTTCTAATTAAATATTGAAATTAATAAATTTTGGGATAAATACCCCAAAATCACAATCACATTTAAATTGCACAAACCGGCACTCAATTAAATAAACAAATCACACCATTGCAATCAGCATAAAATTATAGTCACCGGTTATCTTGATCTAATTTCCGAAAAATAATAACTAATTAATAAATACCAATAAATAGCAAAAAAAGCACACTTAGGCTGGAAAAGCCTAAATAAAAGCCGAGACGGGTTCGGAAAATTTCCGAACCTATCTAGATAAATACTACAACTTATCTACTTGCTCATTGCATTACTCTAACCACCTAATATGCAATATCGAATTATTAAATCACTAACCCGTTCTAACTAACCACCTAAACCGTACTTAGCTTAAGCTAATCAACCTTTAAGCATAATTAACTTATTAAGCAAGGATTAGTGAGTAAAATCACTAGATTAGAGATCTAACGGGACCACAAAGACGGGGATGTGAAGGCGGTCCACAAACTCCAAAGCGGGAGCACGAAGCGAGGTCCAAAAAGGCACCAAAACGGGCCAAACAGTGCAAGAGAGACCCACGGGCTTCGGTTCAGTGGCTAGGCCGAAGATGGCTAGACGGTGGCCGGTTGAGCTGGAAATGGCGAAAGCAAATGGTAGACGAGCTGCAATGGGCTTTCAGTGGCTCAACGGGCGACCAAATGACTTTGGCGATGGTAAGGGCGGTTCTAACAGCTCGGGGGATGGCCTGGGGTCACTGTAAAGGCGGAATGATGGCCAGGGATGCACGAGACAATCGCACGGCTGGCGTGGCACATGATGGGCGAGTGACAGCGAGCAGCGATGCTGGATGGCTCGGACGGGCTGCTCAACGGGCAAAGGGAGGCTACTGGTCGATTTTTCTGGGTTTTTGGAAGCTTCAAGCTGTTGGAGATGGAGGGTGGTCAACTGGATGAGGGAGAGGGGACAACGAAAGGCTTGAGGGGGCCACTTCCCTCTTCTCCTATATTCTTGTCCCCTTGGTGAGGTCCACCATGCCTAACTGTTTTCCTCAGCCAATTTCCAGCCTCAATCTTCCTTTAGAAGCTAATGAAGAGGTCCAAAAAGTCATGGACCAAGGGGCATACGAATTTGAAGCAATATTCTCCCAAATTGAATTCAATTCCTTCTGGAGTCGATGTAATTCGGCCTCTATAAATTCCACCATCGCATCCTTGATCAAATTGGCATTTTTCCTCTCCAACAGAATCTACTTGCATTCCAAAAATGAAATAAAAAACGATCCCCGAATTTTCGAACAAAAACGGCTTTATATCGACTTTTCGCCAAAAATCTCGATTTGCAGAAAAATCTTCAAAAGATGAGTCAACATTCCTAAAATGACTTGTGACATGATAGAACTTTCAATTTCTGAAATCGGATTCAAACTCGCGGTAATTTCAATTTGGCGCGATTTTAGTGTGACCTAGACTACCAGGTAGCTTTCAGAATTTTTTAGTGCAAATAACCTGTAATCGATTTTCTTCGAGCCATAATGAACTTCTTCTACACATTGTTGACTCTTAGTAATCGTGAAAATCTCAAGGTTTCAAATACTGACACAGGGTATCAAAATGGCAGAAAAATCAGTCTAGTACCGATCGACGAGAATTTTGCAATTTGGTGGAATCACCCACGTTTAGTCACACATCTCGGTCAAACTGACCTATCTTCGATCTCTAATCAATTTTTAACTGTGCTGTAATAATCTCCATAGATGAGCACGGTCGAATAGTCGACTCCTGGTCAAATTCTCAAGTCTATTACATTAAAATCTCTTAATGATCTTCCCCAGATAGTCTAGTTATCTCAAGAGTGATCAGTTCCGAGAATAACACTATAGGCGTGTTGATGAAAGACTCGATTTATTTAATTGAAAGCATAACTAAATTTTCATGATGTCACACTCTAGATTTGAAAGATTCGGGTCTACCACCGAACCACCTGGAGGGTCAATCATACCCTCGCCAAACGCGATCTCCAGCATCGACCTAGGAATCTCAGACTCTATAAGGGGGCCTTCTCTAGGTCTGTTTCACCCGTAACGATACCACAATATGAATTTATGGGGTACCTTATGGGGTAGACCCACATCAATTCAAAAAATGGATCTAACAAGTTCATGGACCCAGGCTCCTTGGCTCCCAGGGAGGGGAATCTTAGAGTGCTGCTTAGTAACCTTTTTCGGTTGGCCAAAATGTTCGGGAGGTACAGCCATCTAAGGACTTGTAAATATTATCCCACAACGGGGTGAGACGTCATCTCAATAAGTTCACCCCTTAAATTCCGATTAGGAAGAAAATACACTTAAAGGCTACCTAGGCACACACAAGACAAAGGACTTACCTTTGCCTCAATTCTTTTCTGCAAGTCACTACGATTCATATATTTAATGAATCACTTCAATTCGAATTAAATCATAAAATCAAATTGAGTCATCAATCAATCGATCCAATCGATTCCATACCATCAATACCATGTCTTAGTCAACCCATTTAATAATATCTATAAAATTCGATCTCATCAAGATCTGCTTACCCTAAGCTAAAGATAGATAGTATAACTTGCCAAAAGCCGATAATTAATATAGCTCACCAAATGCTAATAAATTATACTACTTATCCTAAACTAATATATCAAGGCCTGCAAGTTGATATAGTATATTAATAATGCTCACCAAAGCCGTGCGGTACTTAATATGCTCACCAAAACTGTGCGATACTTAATATGCTCACCAAAGCTACTAAAGTATACTGTTTACTCTAAGTTGATATATTGAGGCCCACAGATTGATATAGTATATTGTTGCCAACAACTGACTATTCACCGTTTTTGTGATATACAGTAAAAATAATCGTGTGTGGGTACACGGTCGGCTTTAGCCAAAATACCGTAATTACCTTTTTAAAAATCCCACCATTTAATATAGTCCATAAATATATTTTTAGTGTTATAAACCAATACCCGGTGTTTCCCGATTAAATACTTAAATTACTCAATTTTGGGATAAATTCCTAAAATTACAAATATCACTCAAATAGCACAAATTAGCATCCAATTAAATAAACCAATCACACCATTGCAATTAGCACAAAATTCTAGTCACCGTCTATCTCAACAAAACTTCTGGAAAATAATAAATAATTAAATAATTACCAAAATTAATTAAATAAACACCAACAAATGCCAAAAATACAATCTTAGGCCGGAAAAGCATAATTAAATACCAAAACGGGCCCGGAAAATTTTCAAACCTATCTAGATAAATAATACAACCTATCTACTTGCTAATTAAGCCAATATAACTACCTAACATGCATAAACAAATAATTAAATTATTAATTTGTTTGAACTAACCACCTACTCTCTAATTAGCATAAACTAATCAACTCTTAAGCATAATTAACTTTATAAGTGGAGATTAGTGAGTAAACTCACCGGTTTTGAAATCTGATAAGTTCACAACGACAGGGACGCGAAGGTGGGAAACAAACTCCAAATTAGTAGCACCTTACGAGGCCCAAAAGCTGTCCAAAGCAAGCCAAATAGTACATAGCTGGCTGAGGGAGCTTTTGTTTTGTTCTAGGATGGCAGGGGTTGAACCGGCGGCTAGTTGGGCAAGATAGGACCAATGAAGCTGCTATGGCCTAAGCAGGTGACTCTGGTGGCTGGACGGCGATGGCATGGCTCCGACGATGGCCTGAGGAGGCTCGAACATAGGCAGGACGAGTGAAAAGGTGCGCAACGAGCAAGCGGGCTTGCGGCTGGGCGCGACAGGCATAAACGACAGTCTAGTGGCTTGGCGCGTGGTTGCGACAGTAGGGGGTTTTGGTCGGTTCTCTGCAAATTTCAGAGCTCCAAGGTGACTAAGAAAGTAAGAGCATAGGGGAAGAAGATGGGTTGTTAGCTTTGGAGGGGGCCACCTTGGTCTCACTTCTATCCTCTTATCCCCTTGACCATGCCCCACCGGTTTGCTAGCTTCCTCAACACACTTCCAGACCAGAAATCTTCCTTGGGAAGTCTTGGAAGTTGTCCAAAGGTTGAGGGACCAAGGGGCTACGAATTTTGCACATTTACACATCAATTCCATTCAATTCTCCTTCAATTCACATCCAATTGAGCTCAATTGGTTATCCAAAAATCCAACCAAGGTGTCCACGATCAAATTAACATTTTTCCTTACCAATAGAACCAACTTGCATCCCAAAAATCTGATAAAAAATGGTCCCTTGAATATTCCGGTCGAAAATGGCCATAAATTGAATTTCCGCCAAAAATCTCGATTTTTAGAAAAAAATTTCGGAGGTTGAGTCCACGTTCCTAAAATGACTCATGACATTACAGAACTTTCAATTTCTAAAATCAAATTCAAATTCACGGTTAATTTCAATCTGACGCGATTTTAGCATGACCTAGGCTACCGGTTGTTATGGAAATCTCGAGGTTTCAAATACAAGCATACGGTGCCAAAATGACAGAAAAATCAGTTTAGTGCCGATCAATGAGAATTTTGCAATTTGGTGGAATCATCGATACTCAATCACATATCTCAACCGAATCGACCTATCTTCAATCTCTAATCAATTTTTAACTATGTTGTAATGACCCTTGCAGACTAGCACGGTCAAGCAGTCGGTTTTTGGTTGAATTCTCAAGTCTATTGCATTAAAATTCCTTAACGGCTTCCCTTGTTAGACTAGTTATCTCGTGAGTGATTATCTTAGAGAATAACACTATAGGCGCGTCGATGAAAGGCCCGATTCATTTAATGGAAAGTAGGACTAAAATTTCAGGATGTTACAGATGCGACTAAAATAAGGAAAGAGTATGGTGAGTTCCTAGAATCAAGGGCTATATAGTGGTGGGGAAAAAGGAAAGGTGGTGGAGGTAATTTATAATAACTACTTGTGTATTAGTACATAATAATTGTTTTAGTGATTTTTAATTTTGATATTTGTTGAAAGTTAAATTTAAAATATTTTAGATCTTATATGCAATGGGTTTCACTCATGAGAAGTATCTAGTTTTATATAAATGGCACCCACTTTTATTCATGTGTCTTATAAAGAATTATTTAATGAAGGGATTTGTCTACATGAGACCTTTATGGTAAAGTTTAGAGAGATAGCTGCATTGATTGGCCCTACCCAACCTTTACTTACAAATAAGAATGCTTGGGATAAGAACAGTAAGAATGTCATAACTTTTGAACCACACTCACTTAAATGCTATAACTTTTTCTTTTCTGCTTACTTAATTGTCACATTGAAGCAAAATTGATCAATTAAGTGTTAATCTTGGTAAATCATCCTACGTGGATTTTTTTATATTAGTTAATCTTTTTATTTTGAATTTTTTTTATTAATTTTTCAAGTCAGTACCAACAATGTCACATAGGATGATTAGTGTCAATGTCAATTTTTTTAGCGAGGCAAATCATCGATAGCACTCAGATAATTATTTTTTCAAATTCCTAGCACTTAAGTGAACGTAAAAAATTATGACATTCAAGTGAGCGTATCACTAAAGTTATGGTACTTGTGTTGTTTTAATCCCAAGAATATGTATTTAGTTTGAGCTTGGAAAGAAAATCCAATTCAAGTAGGTTTCCTAATTTTAGTAGTTCTCCTTCAAGGGGTTCCCCATTTTGAATACTAATATTACATATGTACAAACTAGTGTTAGGGTTTTTTCTATGTAAGTTTTTTGAGTGAGTAGTCTATGAGATTTTGAGATAATCGGTTCTGCTATGAATGTAATACGGGGCTGGCAAAAACTTGAATTGTTGGTCCATTGTTAAGCTGTGTTACAAAACTTAAATAGCTCGTTGCAAACCCTTGTGGACTATAGTACCCTTGAATTCAAGGGTTCCTTGTTCATACCCATACACACACGAATTAACTTTTCATTCTCTTGTAAATTACGATTAAATCATCGTAGATTTATTATTACTTGTTGATTAACCACAATCAAGAATAATCTCATCAGCGTCTCAAGAGAATGGGAGCCCGCAACATGCAAATCTTTTTGCGTTTTACGATGTTAATCTTTTATTGTAATTTCTAGTCTGGTAAAGGAGTTGTATCCTAGACAAAGACAACATCAAATCCTTCATGTGCTCAAAACTTTCTTAAGCTTCATGTATTAAAAGCTACTTCTAATGCCTAGAGTAGTAATCATAATTGGTCGCCTCACTGCACCCTTTTGTTCTGTCAAAACTGTTGGAGAAAACTCCTTTGATGTTTTGAAGTTGACAAAACTTGTCCAAAGTCTATTATGAAGAATTCCAGACTTTTGTGTCAAAGTCTGAAGACTCCAAGACTTTTGTGTCAAAACCTGCTCACTCTAACAAATTTTAGACTGAACACAAGTGAAGAATAAAAACTTATCCAAACGCGGAATTATCGTTCTTTCTTCAAGGGTTCGGTTCGTAGAGGTTATATATGGTCTTCTGGATGGAAATCACACATGTGAGATTGATTATCTTTATTAAAATCAAGTTAGATACATCAAATCTTTTCGGAAGGCAAGTAATTTTGGAAAGAATCTACTTATGGAAACCAAGATCTTGATTGTATAGACGAACATGATTGACGGGCTTTCATCATAATCTTTAAACGGCTCGAGGTCTCCTTGATTGATTATGTTCGATGGGTTGATTGGAATAATTCTTTTGGAAAGTGCTAACGGTCGAGAAGGCATGAAGGAGTATTTAAGGAGGAGTCTCCAGTCGTTCGATATAGTACGTGAAAGAAAAATTCAAAAGTTTGAATCTTCCCACTTTCTTGTTACTTCTTACACTTAGCTCAAAGTTGTACTCAAAAGAAAGAGACTTATAATGTGACTTCGTGAGAGAGTAGTAGAGACTAATCACTGTAAAGTCAAGATTGCAAGATTGTAAATTCTCTTTTGATTCATAGTGAAAACCAGCCAGAAGGCTGTTAGCATGGAAGAGTGGACGTAGGCTTGATCTAAGCTGAACCACTATAAATTCTGTGTTCATATTATCTTCCCTAAACTTCTTTATTTTGCTCGTAGTTCTATTTAATTGCCAAAGTCTAAACTTGCTCAAAGTCTGTTGCTCTTCAAACTCAGTTTCAAAAGTAAAATATTCTTGTTGTTCTTCACAAAAATTGTTTTCACATCTATTTACCCCCATCTAGGTGTTCATACTAGCACTTACAAAAACAAATTTCTCAATCGCAAGAAAATTTTGTTTGAAAATATAAAAGAAGCCCCTAAATGTCTCTTGAAGCTCCTATCTCCATCGAAGGCCCAGGAGATTCAAGCCTCAATTAATGGAAGTGCTAAGAGAAATTTATAGTTATCACGTTGCCTTCAGCACTCTAACTTCTAGCTTGATGAGCAAGGAAGAGAGGGATTGGCCCAATTGAAAATGCTAGTATTGCCACCTAGAGGGAGGGTGGATATGTGTAAAAACAAATTAAGCAAATAAATACATAATAAGTTATTTCGCAAGCAAAGTTTGACTAAAAGTGACACCAGACTTCCAAAGTAAGTTCAGACTCAATTAAGATGGTTTAGAAATTCGTAAAATTCATAAAAAGATTGCAACAAACAAATCAGAGGAGTTAAGGGAAAAGAAAATTAAACACGAGATTTATAGTGATTCGGCTTAAATCAAGCTTACGTCCACTCTCTCGTGCTGACAACCTTCTGACTGAATTTCACTAAGGTATCAATAGGGAAATATAATGGTTTGAGTAAGATCACTCAGTGGAGGTTTTTTCTTTCTCTCACTAAGTCACTCTTCTTATGTTTTTCTCTCTTGAATATAATTTGTAAGCACTATCGATGAAGAACAAATGATTAGAAAAGCCTCAAACTTTGGCATTTCAATTTTCACGCTCTACCCCAAATGGACTGAATGACCTCCTTAAATACTCATCTACGCCTTCCTAACTGTTGGCATTCTCTAGAGGAATTTCTTCCAATCAATCAGTTAGACAGAATCGATTAAGGAAATCTTGTAATCATTTGAAGATTGAGATAAAAATCTGATGATTCTAGTTGCCCATATAATCAGAATCTAGGTTTCCATAAGTAGATGCTTCCCAAAAAAGAACTTGTCTTCGAGATTGATTTTATCAATTCGTGATTTATTCCATCAATATATTTATAAAATGTAAGTGAGATTCTTCTCCAGAAAGCCAGATATTAAGGATAAATCTCGTATGTACTGAATCCTTGTCGATAGATCAATAATCCTAGATCTGATTATATCTTCATTCTGAACTTAGTTTTAGTCTAGATCTCGTTAGAGTGGAAAAGACTTTTAGAGTAATATAAACTTTGACAACGTTCCATGATATAGCATAGAAGTCTAGTATTCTTTAAAATAAGAACAAGAATTAAGAAAGTTTTATCAATTTCAAAACCTTATAGGAGTTTTCTCAACAATCTCCCTCTTTTTTATGGTGACAAAACTTTCATGCATATGTAATCATAATATGAAAATTATAGCCTGCAAAACAACACTTTAGCGGCACATGATAATTGATAGAGAAAACAAACAATAAACATAATGCACACATAATAGATACACATAGTTTGCATATAGTATGCATCCACAAAACACATCAATCTGCAAAACACACCAAGAAAAGTTCAACACACAATCACAAGTCAAAGATAAAATTTGATTCAATCTGCATAGTCTCTCCCCCTTTTTGTCAGTAGTAAAAAGATAAAATCAGTTAAGCCTAAAAAAAGGTCAGGTCGAAGAAGTATCCAGAAGTGAAGGAAGATCAACCTAAACGTGTGAAGTTCTTTACTCCCCATGAACATTAACTTCTTTACGTAGACCCTTTGGTAAGACTTCAGGCAAATGAGATGCAAAATTATCTTCAGCATCTAGAGGAGATCGATGATGCCATCACTAGCAGTTGGTTCAGTAAGAGGAGTTTTCTCACCTGCTCCCCCTGTCTTGGTGCCTTCAATCTAAGAAGTAACTTCTCATTCTTCAACCTTTTCTTTGCCAGTATGGGTTTGTTTACCAGTTCCCGTCTCCTCATCATCCGGAGCATAAATTTCCCTTATATCTTCTCCTTCCTTGTCAGTCTCATCATGTTCCTTATTCACATTGGCATCTCATTTGAGTCATCATCCTCACTCTCTTTCACTTCAGTTTCTTCACCTTCACTCTCTTCTTTTGGTTCTTTCTCGCCTTCATCCTCTTCTTCTTCCTCAAAATGAACAAAACCTTGAAGATCACACAAGGCAATAGCAGAGATTGTCTCATCATCATCATCTTCCTCTTCTTCATCCTAGAGAAGAATAAATCATTTCTTTTTTGGTGTTTATGAGATGACGCTTTTCCCTTTGCATTTCTTCTCAGCTGTAGCTCTTGGCTTCACTTTGCTAATACATTCTTTCTTCAGAAGAGCCAGGGCTCTAAAAAGATCCTTTAATCGTATCTTTGAAATCATTTTCAATCCAATTTGCATGGGAGCAATGATTCTAGAGTGAAGCTAAGATGGCGATTGAATCTAAGAGTGTCTGAAGAGTCTGTTTACCAATGTAGTATATGGTAGTTGTCCTTTCCCTTTCATAATAGTTCTGTACATGTGTAGTATGATTGTGTGGGGGAGTGAGACGGCAATACCATTGCAAATGGTCCACATCATCTTTGCTTTGAATCTGGAAACATCAGTCTTTGAAGCAGCCTTGGGTCTGATGCAATTGATGACTATCTTGTGCAACAAGATATGGGAAACAAACATCCGAGAGTAAGTAATACTCCCTTAAGGAATCCTGTCCCTTACTAGAAACTTAGTGACCTACTTGTTAGACACATTAATGGGCAGGAAACCACTCCTTTCAACCCCCCGAATGTCAACCAATAGATTAACATCAACATCAAATACTCTATCACACACGGTAAATTACATATGAGTGGGATCCAAGATAAATAGGTTGGAATAAAAATATGCCATCAATTCGAGGTAAGCTTCTGACGTCTCCACACAGAACTTCTCTATCTGAAGTTTGGCAAACTTTTCTCTCAAGTTCACCTTGATGGAATCCAAGAAGTCAAAATCCACAGTGTGAGGGTTAATGAGCCCTCTGTTCAACATTTGAGAGAAAACTTTCTTGTGATCTTTCAAACGAAACAACTTCGTCTTTTCTCCAACAACTTCAACAACAACATCCATTTTTGGTTGAAAATTTTTGAAAGCCCTCTCATCATCATCTTCATATTGCTTTTGGTCTGACCCTCCATCCCAAAGTGAGGATCAGCTGAAAAGTTCAAAAATTCTTTTTTGGCTGTGCTAGCCTCTACTAGCCCTAACTTCTCCATGGCTCTCAAAAACAGGGTTTCATTTCCATAACCATTTTCTTTTAGAAAATTACTTATGAAATTCATAGGACTTCCTCCCAATTCAAAAATTTATAATGCTTAAGAAGTACCTTAGGCCTTCTTACCAAAATAGGAGTTACTTCCTAAGTAACTTACTCTTTTACTAAGCAGCGAGGAGAGCTTCAAGGTGAATCGTCCCTGGTGAGATCAAAATATGTCGGTCCTTCTGGAATAAACCGAGGCTTTGATAGGACATCAAAGTAGACTTAGAGGACTTCGACAACATGTTTGTGTGAGAATGGGTGAGAAATTTGTAGAGGATTTGAGAAAAGATCAAGAGAGATGAGGGTTCGAGAGTTAAGGTTGAAGACAGTTTGTTATCGAGAAGAAGGATTTGAAGAAAACAAAGTACGGCAACTGAACCATCATAAAAAGAAACTTCCTTTTTTTAAAATTCAAAAAATATAACTGTCAATAATTTTTTAAATAAATTCCGAAAAATCAGCAAAGATATTACAATTTCCAAAAATATAAAAGGCAAGTAATAAATTGAGAATAAACAAACCTGTTCAATAAGGAAAGAAACTTACGTGCCAAAATTTAAAATAAAACTACCTAAGTCTGGAAGCTTTCAGAAGGATGTATTTTCCACATGTTGATTTGTTGAGTCTGCTCATCCATAGAGTTTAATCAGATGCAAGGGTGATATTTAGTTTTTCACGGATGGACTCAAATAAGCATTTCTCCAATGGCTTGGTGAAGAAATATGCCAATTGATTCTTCGAATCAATGAATTGAACATTGATTTTGCCATTTTGCACATGCTCTTTTATGCAGTGATGGCAAATTTTGATATACTTTGCCATTGAATGAAGAATAGGATTTCTAATCAGTTTGATCGCACTTGTGTTGTCACATTTGATTTTAGTGCAGGGTTCTTCTATTCCAAAATCCCTTAGTTATTGCATGATCTAGAGAATATGTAAATAACTTCCAAGAGTAACATATTCTGCTTCTGCTATTGAAAGTGCCACAATATTCTGCTTCTTTGAGAATCAAGACACTAACATTTGTCCTAACAGTTGATATGTTCTTGAAATACTTTTCCTGTCAAATTTACAACCAACCAAATCAACATCAAAATAACCAAGTAAAGTAAAGTCTCCTCCTTTTGGATACCATATACCTAACTTCGGATAAGTTGCAATATATTTGATAATTCGTTTTACAACACTAAGATGAGACTCTCTTGGGTCAACTTGGAATCTAGCACACATGCACACACTAAATAGCATATTAGGTTGAGAGGCAATGAGATAAAGAAGAGAACTAATCATGCTTCTGTATATCTTTTGGTCAACTTTCTTTCCACCTTCATCTTTGTCAAGTTTTGAAGAACTTGACATGGGAGTCTTAATCTTCCTGCAGTTTTCCATTTCAAACTTCTTGATAACATCTTTGACATATTTCTCTTGATAGATGAATGTTCCTTTCTTTGATTGTCTAACTTGCAGACCTAGAAAGAAGGTTAATTCACCCATCATGCTCATTCCAAATTCTTTTGGCATAGACTTTGAAAATTTCTTGCACAGATTTTCGTTAGAAGATCCAAAGATTATATCATCTACATATATTTGAACAAATAGAAAATCTTTTTTTCCTTTTTGATAAACAATGTTGTATCAACCATTCCTTTCTTAAAACCATTGCTTATCAAGAACTTACTCAGTCTCTCATACCAAGCTCGAGGTGCATGTTTCATCAGTCCATATAACGCCTTCTTCAGTCTATAGACAAAGTTTGGTTTTTTGGGATCTTCAAATCCTAGTGTTCGTTCTACATAGATTTCTTCTTATATAAATCCATTTAGGAAATCACTTTTGACATTCATCTAGAATAACCTGAAATTATGAAAACATGCATATGCAAGCAGTAATCTAATGGCTTCTAACCTGGCTACAGGTACATAAGTCTCATCATAGTCTATTCCTTTCTCTTGTGTGTATCATTTTCCCACAAGCCTTGCTTTGATCCTAGTTACTTTGTCATTTTCATCCATCTTGTTTCTAAACACCCACGTCATTCCAATCATAGATTCCCTTTCGATTTTGGAACTAGCTTTCAGACATCATTGATACTGAATTGTTTGAGTTCTTCCTGCATTGTTTCTATCCAACTTTCGTCAGATAATGCTTTTTTTACTCCTTTTGGTTATATTTCTGAAATAAGTGCTAGTGCACTTGAATCTTCTTTTGCTTTGGATCTGGTGCAGATTCCTTATTCTATATTGCCAATGATGAGTTCTTTGGGATGACTTGATTTGTGCTTCCACTTGCTGTTTGGTTTGTCGTTTCCTGTTAAGATTTGCAAATCGTCTATTTTCTTCGATTCTTCTGACTTTTGTTCTACTTGACTTTGATCACCAGAAGACTGAAGTCCCTCCAGGGAATCGAATTTTCATAAGTCTGAAATTAGTTCATACTCTTCAAGCTGAGTCTGATCTTATTGATTCTAAATACTTTCTTGAAATTTGACATTCAAAGATTCTTCGACAGTTTGTGTGACCTTATAAGCTTTGCTTGAATTGGAATAACCAATAAATAACCTTTCATCCAATCTTTCTTCAAATTTTCCAGACCGATCATTTGCATTCTTCAAGATAAAACACTTGCAACCAAACACGTGAAAATAAGAGATATTTGACTTCTTCCCTTTATATACTTCATAGGGAATCTTCTTTAGAGTGGGCTTTAAAAATACCTTGTTAATTATATGATAGGCAATAAAAACTGCTTCTACCAAAAAACGAGAAGAGATTTTACTTTTTATCAGTAGAATTCTGGCCATCTCCTACAACGATCTATTTTTCATTTTTACAACTCCATTTTGTTCTGGGGTATATGGAGAGGAGAAAACATGTTGAAAACCATTCTCGTCACAGAAACTTGCAAAGTCTTGATTTTCAAATTCTCTCCCATGATTAGTCCTTATGCTTGAAATAACATAACATTTCTCGTTCTAAACTTTCTTAGCAAACTTAGTTTTGCGAAGGTTTCAAACTTATTTGCCAAGAAGAAAACTCAAGTGAATCGTGAATAATCATCCATGACTACCAAATAGTACTTCTTTCCACCAATGCTATGTGTTCTTATTGGTCCAAAAAGATCCATATGAAGAAGCTACAAGACACAATTGGTAGAAACTTGATTTACAGGTCTAAAAGAGCTTTTAACCTGTTTTCCCAAGATACATGAAGTACATGACTCAGACTTCTGGTATACCATTTTGGGAAGACCTCGTACCAGCTTCTTAGAAGAAAGTTTAGCAATCTATTTCATATTCACATGCCCAAGTTTACGATGCCAGAGATATGCTTCATCTTGAATTGAAATGGGACACTGAGAGCTCTCTAGACTTATGTCCAGAAGATAAATGCCTAGTAAAGGATTGAGACAAATTTTAACTAACTCCAGAACAGACATCTTCTTGAAAATTAATTCTGAATCTTGTATCACATAGCTGGCTTATGCTCAGAAAATTGTAATTCAAGCCTTTTACTAGTGAAACATTGTTGATAATTAAACTTTCAATCTTCATTGTTTCATGTCCAATAATTTTTCCTTTGTTGTTCCCACCAAAAGAGAAATTTCCTCTTTTTTTTTTCTAACTTTACAAAAATGCTTGAATGTCCAGTCATATGCCTAGAATAGCCACTGTTTAAGTACCACTTGCTTTTCCTTTTAACAATGACCTGCAGTCAAAAAGAAACCTCAAACTTTCTTCGGTACCCAAATCTTCTTGGTTCCAATTGAGTTAGTTTTAAAAATAACCATGGCCCAATCCTTCTTAACAGGTCTCCAAACTTTAGGACATTCATTCTCAAAATGTTCTGAACTGTTACACTTAAAGTATTTAAGAGTAATCCGGCCAACGGGTTTTATAAAAACTTTTTGGAAATGATTTTTATAAGAAGATTTTGGGGGTCTTTGTCTAAGTCTTTTCTTAGCTTTAGGAAAATCAATCAAATGAGTACTTTCATTGTTCAGACCCAAACCAGATTTATTAAAATAGGGTATTTGAGCTAAGAGAATTTTCTCTAAATTTTTTGACCCTTTGGGAAACTTTGTAGAAATATTTGAAATCTAATTTTTCAAACATTTATTTTTTTTTAAAAAAGAGAATCAACATTTTCTTTTAAACAATCAAAATCATTTTTCAGATTCTCAAACTTTTCTCTCCAAAAATTATCCCGTTGCATGAGCTTTGAAAAAACTAATTATGGTGGAAATGGCGGGAGAATACTTTGAAGGTCTTATCTAGACTCTTTTCTTTTCTCTTTTTCCGTCTCTATTTGTATGTCATAAGTTTATTTTTCTAGCTTATCAGAACATTAGTTAGATTACGGCATTACAAACCTTGAGACACGTAACAATTGCTTCTCAAATGCACATGGAAAGTTCATCCCAGAGATACTTGAGGATTAGGGAAAAATTATCAAAAAAGTCATAAACATATTACAACTATGCTAGTTGAGTCATAAACTTATTATTTTTTTTGGCTAATTTTTTTTTTTTGGCTAATTGAGTCATAAATATTTTGCAATTGTACCAATTCAGTCCAACCGGCTAAATTTGGCTAGCCAACACTGATATGAACACCTACAGATAATTTTTTAATAATTTTTTATTTTTTGGAATTTTTTATTTTTTATTTTTTATTTTCATTTTCCTTTTTCCATTTCTCTCTTTTTCTCCCCTTCCTTCCTCCTCCTTCTAATGACTGACCAGAGGAGAGGGTCAGTCACTAGATTGAGACGGTCGACCAGTGACAAGCTCACCTCATTGTCACTAAGCAAGGGTGAGCTCACCTAGCCACAAGCGAGGTGCGCCTTTGCTAATGGATTGGCGAGATTGGCAAGCTCGCCCTTGGCCAAGGACGGCGAGGTCAAGCTTGCCAATCCATTGACAAGGCTCACCCTTACCAAATTTGATGAGGGCTCACCTCACTAATGGCCGAGCGAGCTTGCCCTTGCCCAAAGATGGCAAGGCAAACTCACCATTGGCTAGCCGCCTTAGTTTGGCAACCAATGAGAGTCCAACCACTAGCCCTCCCCTCCGGCTGGTCACTGGAAGGAGGAAGGAGGAAAAAATAAATTAAAAATTCGAAAAAAAAATATAATTAAAAATAGTCTGCCAGCGTCCATGTCAGTGCCAATGGCCAAATTTGGCCAAATGAACTAAATTAATACAATTGCAAAAAGTTTAGGACTCGGTTGACCAAAAAAATTAAGGACTGAATTTGCATAATTTGCAATAGGTTTAGGACTTTTTCGATATTTTTTTTCCGAGAATTAGCATGATAGTTCTAAATGGGAAATTTAATTACTTCCCATAATTAAATTAGGAAAATATAAACCTAGCCATAACAAAAAAGAACTAAATGAAACGTACTACCAAATTTACTAGAAACATAATTCACACAAATTTTAGCATATCTAACTTATTTTATAGATTGTTAAAAAAAAAAACACTTATTTTATAGATTTGAATAGTATTTCAAAAGAATTACTAATTTATTTTCTCATCAAATGATGCAACATAGACTCACTCACATCAAAATGTGGCTTTCTATGGCCCATTTGCAGGTTATACTAAGAAATGGAGAGCACACAACTTCTTTTGCTAGATATCTCCAATATGCAAATGATAGTGGCATTCTATTCAACTCTCTCAAATTTTGAACTGATAGAAGGATATTGGGACCCATTAGTAGAGAGGAAGGAGTGTACTTCTATTTACCATTGGAAGTTGGGAAAGTTAATGGCTTTTTGGGGACAAGTGGTTATTTATTTGAATCTATCGAAGCACAAATCGAGCTATACTCTACCAACATGATTCCTTAGAGCATGTTCGACAGCCATCTAATTCTACCCCAAGATGGCTATGGGTAACTCTACCATCTATTAGACATTATTATTAAGATGTAACATCAGGTTCACATTATACTGTGAGAACTGATATGTTGGCTACTGCAAGGCTTGATATATTGGCTGTTGCAGGGCTTGGTATATTGGTTATTGTGGAACCTGGTATACTGGCTACTGCAGAGCTTGATATACTGGCTGCTATGAAGCCTGGTATATTTGAGGAGCATTTTGGTTGGCTAATGGATTGTTTGGTTGTGGGTTAGGATGCAAGGGTTGAAACTCTTGATTAAGAATGTGTAGATTAGTGTTTAGGATTATTAGTTGAAAAGGCTTATCCTGCCTCTAATTAAAGGTAATTGTTCCTACCCCTAGCTGTAGCTAACATTGTTCCTTGACGATTGACAGCTATGTGTGCAAGTGGTGCGAGGAGCACACTAGGCTGTATTGTAGGCATAGCATTAGAGACATTAGTGGCATGGTGGGCATTCTCGTTAAGAGTGAGCAGTGCATCTGAACAAGCTTGTTGCCCAACTTTACCATTAGGATCAAAGATGCCTTGGGGATTAGATCTACTAGCCTAAGTTGTCGAAATCGCTTCTCCCCTTTACAAAATCCTTATAGAAGCTAAGGGTGGTACACACTATCCTATAGTGCTAAAACATATCACAATAGTTGATGGCAAAGAGGCATACCTTGTTGTTATGTGAACATTCACAATTTGTGGCTAGGCTGATCCTACTGGAATTCCATGTTGCCCTTGAGTACATCCATGATACGTGTTAATTATCAACAGCTTGATGACATTAGTCATTCGTCTCTTCATATAATCAATGAATTCATCCTAAGTTTCTTCAATGGTCCTTCTCGTTGATAAAAGCATGATGAGTGATTTCCATTGATCTTCATGGTTCCTTCACATGTTGCCTTGGGACATATGTGCTATCACCTTGTGTCTGATTTGGCACAGGTTGAGCAGATAATGACTCGGCACATGGGATATCCATTGATGGCAAGGGCTTGTCTATGACACCATTTAGATTGTTGCAATTTCTTGTGCATGGCATAGCACTCTTTCCAATTAACGCCGGAGTCTTACCGAGCATGCCAAAAATATGTTTGTTGATTTTGAATCCCGCAACAAAATATCTTTCACCAAGTATTATATTTTGGTTTTTTATTATAGGAGAGTTAGGTTTTGTGCTAGTTTAGGACAAAGATGGTCGGATGCTAATGGAGCTATATATTATATGGTTCCATATCTTATGAAGTCACCTAATATGAAGCCAAAATCAATGATAACCAATGTCGAAATCTAATCAATGGTTTAATCCAAATTCACTTTAACACACTAATGAAAGCACATTAAAATCAAAGTGATTTGTTCAACATCAAAATTGATTTGACAACACTTGATATTTACAAGAGCACCTAGAAAACACTGCTTTTAAATGAGTTCGAGAACGCAACATCAAAATTTAATCAACGACCCTGGACAGTGGGACTAACACTTAGTAGACACTACTCCTAGGTAAATATGAGGACACAACGTCAGAATCTAAATGATGATGTTGGATGGTGATAACAACACCTAGTGGGCATTGATCCTAAATGGATATGAGAACACAACATCAAAATATAATCGACGACGCTAGATGATGGTAATAGCATCTAGTAAACACTACTTCTAGATGAGTTTGAGAACACGATGTCACGATCTAATTTATGGTGTTGGACGATAGGGACAACACCTAGTGGACACTAACTACTCTTAAATGGGTAGTACACAACGTTGGAATCTATGACACTAGACAGTAGGTCAATACTGGAACCTAATCATAACACTACACAGAATATAGACACTCACCAAAATTGAATTTACAATAGGAATCTTAAGCTATAGCTAAACTAGACTAGACTAAAATAAAAAATTTAGATAAAGTAGTTTTGTGCATTGTTCAAGGGCTTCTCTATTGGATTGCCTACGGTATTTATAGACTAATTTGATAACCGTCGGTGGTTGGTTGCTTCCTCCTTAAAAGTCACTCCATGTTCTATGCTGAACCGCCTTATCTATATCTGGTTGCTTTCTGACTTGTTTGATGATGTTCTCATGGCTTATTCAACAAGTATGAACTGCTCCTTTAATTTTGGTGCCTTTCTAAGCATCAATAGTTCCCATCCAAACTTCGCCATCAATTCCATCTAAATGTTATATCCTCAACAGTGTCTCTTAGCTTGGACACGTGGCAATTAACTGCTTTATCATTGAATCATGTATCTCTAACTGTAAGTCCATCAAAATCTAGCCCAAGGGCTCTCGAAATCCTTGGCCGTCCTTTGTTTTTATGACTACCATGGATTGGGTTAATGTAAATCACAGCCCACATGTGACAACGAGGGTGATTCCAGAGGCTTTTACCCTTCATGATCAGCACGTGATAGCAAGGGTGTTTTTTGGTGTCAATAGATAGTGACAAAAGCATTTCTCAGAGATTCTATTACAGAGTTTCCGGCATAAGCCTTGGATGATATTTCCTTTCCTTTATAAAGAGCAAAAAGCTTTGATAGGGAAGACAATCAAGAACTGCGCATCTTCATAGCAAGGAACATCCACAAAGCTTCCGCGACCATTTCAGGCCTGAGAAACATGGCTACTGTCAAAACTAAACATAAGAAAACAAAAGGCTAGAACTAAGAGCGCCGAAAGTACACGGAGGCCTGCCAGTCTTCTTCGGGCGTATGACCCGCACCCTCTATCGTCACCTTAAGTTTGATCATTGAAGGTTTCCTCTCTGGACTTCTTCGGCCACTGACTGTAGAAGATACTCGTCCGATACACCCCATGCGAGCAATATGGCTCTATCCTAGCAATTAGTGGAAAAAGGATAGCAATTTAAGCAAAGAGAAAATGTAATTTCATATGGAACAATGGAAACCCAATTGAAATTTGTTATCTTCGATGAAAAGCTTAAAGCAGTTTGAGTTGTTGTTTTGGTTAAACTATGTATTGAATTTGAGCAGTGTATCAAATTTGAACTGAATTGGACGACATGGATTGAAATTATCGACCGCATCATTAAGGAGTCAAAAGTTGTCGTGGTTGAAAAAGGTGCATTTAAAGATTCGGTGAACGTCTCATCTAAAATCCAAATGATGACAAAGGTACATTTAAAGATTTGGTGTTTCCCAATCCAAAAGCAAGTCCCGGTCAGAGAAATAATAAGGAAAAGGGAGGTTTGCTTGAGTTCTCTTTCCTATATAAAGCAGCAGCCAAACAAGGGAAAAAGCAAGAAAGAAGGCAGGCGAGCGTTCTTTCGAGAAACAGAGCCGCGAATGAAGAAGAAAAGAACGCACCACGTTCTTGGTTTTCCGCGCCACCAACGTCAACGCGATGTTTTTGTAATGAGAATTTATTTCATCCAAATAGAGTTAATTTATATATAAATACTTTGACTATGTTGGATAAGATAAAATATGAAATCCGAGAGTTTTGTTATATCATATTCATTGTTTGATGATTACAGTAATAAAATTATATATGATATACATTTTTATTATAAACGGTATATTAGTATAAATAAACCAAAAATTTTATAAATGAAGATTTTAAAAATCTTTCGGCACACTCTTGCCTACTTTATTTTTATTTTCTTTTTTATTTCTTTCTTCTCTAAATAAATTTTATTAAATAGTAAACTGTACTAATATATCTAAAATATTAAAATATCTAAGTGATAAATTTATATTTATATCTTGAATTTATATTATAAAACAGAATTATACTCAAATATATAAATAAAAATAAGATTAAATTAAAATAATTGAATTATATTTTTCATTATTTTGAATTTCTTATATTAGAATTCAAATATTAATTATATTGAAATATAATTTTAATTTTGTTAATTTAAGAAATTTTTTATTTTAAAAAAATGACTTTCGTATTATGAATATTATAATTCTTATCCACTTTTATTCTACATCTCCCACGAAATAATTTTATCTGGACTATATCTTTTTTATATCCGACTTTATCCTATCTTGAATAAGCACCATAAGTAAGATAGAATAAATTTTGTCATATCCTAAATTTTATCAAAAGTAGCAAACGCAACCTTTAAATTTAGATTTAATTTAAGTGTACGAAATACTTGAATGCGTGAATGATTACAACTCTCATGGGGGTCGAGCCCTCGCTGAATCTGATAAAAGTGACCATCACCACCCACAAGTGAGGGCCTTGACACCCTCATTGACCCTCACCTATGGCTAGGGGTGAGCGTGGTTCCCGGGTAGAACCGGGAACCGGGGAACCGAACCGGAGGTTCCGGTTCGGTTCCCGGTTCTAAAGGGACCGGTTCCGGTTCCGGTTCCCCTTTTTTGAGAACCGCCGGTTCTCGGTTCCGGTTCCGGTTCCTATAGGAACCGGAACCGGAACCGGAACCGAAACCGGAACCGGCACTGGGAACCGGAACCGGTTCTCCGGTTAGGGCTCAAAACCCTCCCCCCCAAATCAAAAATTCTTTCACTCAGTTCTCTCTTAGCCCGTCCGTTCTCCACCTCTGCTCGACGCCACCGCCGGTTGCCCTCGACGCCACCGCCGGTCTCCCTCGACGCCACTGCCGCTGATCTCTGCTCGAGGGTCGAGGCCACCTTCGCTCGCCCTCGACGGCACCGCAGCTGACCTCTGGCTCGCCGTTTGCCCTCAACGGCACCGTCGCTCGCCCTCGACACCACCGCTCGCTGATCCCTGCTTGAGGCCACCTCCTCTCGTCCTCGACGGCACCGCCGCTAACCTCTGGCTCGCCGCTCGCCCTCGACGCCACCGTCGCTCGCCCTCGACGCCACCGCCGCTCACCCTCGAGTCTCGACGCCACCACTCGCATTGAGTACTTTGATGATCATCATTTGTCTTTTATCCTGGTTTCTTGTTTCTCTTTGTTTCCCCTCGCGTTTATTGTGATACCATTTCTTCCCATGGTTCATTCCCTTGTTTCTTTTGCAGGCAGCATGGAGTGTTTCCTCTTAAATCGTCTCTGATATGGACAGCAGTCACTCTTCAGCTTCTGCAAATTTGCTGCTTGTACATTATTATGCTCTGTTAGCACAACTGCATCTTGACTTGTGTACAAAATCAGCTACAAGAAAAAAACGAATTGTATATAATGGCGATGTAACGCACCTGATTATCTGCTGTCTTGTTCAGGGATGTTTGTCGGTGCCCTGTAAGACTTCAAATGAGAGCATCTCTCTATTGTAAAAGTGACTCTGGAATTTGTGAGACCAGACTATCTGATGGGAGTAATAAATCGCGTTTTTTTCATTGGTAAGGTCCTTATTTTTATACTGATATTCATGGTGAAATCTTGACTTCTTCCATTCAGCTTTTTCTAGTTTCCTTCACGTTAGCAACGATAAGACTGTTTCACGTAGATAGATGTGTCGACCGGGTGCAACTGAAATCCATCCTTAGCTCGATTCATTGCGGAGCAGCAGCTAATTTGCTGTTATTGCCGTTGGTTATTTAGTTTTACCAAATGAGCTAATCTTGAAACTTGTGAAGATTACTTAACGGGAAGAAGGAAGCTTATTATATGTTCATCAAAGCCTGGTTGGTTCTTCAAACTCATATTTACTGCTATAGCTATAAATTTCAAACTCGCTGAATTTCAAACTCAGGTGGGAGTTTGCTTGGTTGATGCTTAAATGGGAGTTTTACCTGTCGAATGATTTTGACTATGTTTCCTAGAATTCATAATTTTTATTGACAGCAGGTCAGGCTTTATGATTGACTTTCCATTGCTAAATCGAAGCATGTCCGAGAGATTCTCGATTGACACCAACTAATTTACTAATCAATTCATTTCATATTCTGGTTCGATCTTACACCAGTTAATTTTTCTGCTTGTGTTTTGTCCGATGCACAGTGGCCGCTTTGACAGATATGTATAGCTTTCTAAACCAACCTTCTCAACTGACTCAATGGAGTAGCAGCGGTGGTGATCCATGTGGACAGTCTTGGAAAGGAATCACTTGCTCGGGCTCCGTGGTCACCGAAATGTGATATTCTAATGTTGACCTTGATTCATCTTTAGCTATCTCTATACAATTTCTGATCTCTAATATGTGCTCTGTCATCATCTTTTGTCATTAAATTACCGGGTCTTGGCTTCTCTGGGTCGTCAATTGGTTACAAGCTTCAAAGCCTGACATCGTGACAAATCGTAAGATGGATGACGTAATTTGCTCTGCCTAAATTGGTTATTCAACAAAATGTTTCATAACATTTTGTTTTTTCACGAGATCTCAGCAATAACAATCTTGGAGGACAGCTACCTTATGGAGTTCCTCCAAATGTACAAAGATTGTATGTTAAACGTGCCCTTCATTTTCTGTCTTCTCATTTACTTTTTCTTATTTAAAGATTTTCGTATCTGCCATATTTATCTTTCCAACCTGAAGTGGTTGCGTTAATATTTTCTTTTTTGTGCAGAAACCTTGCTAATAATCAGTTTATACTGGGCAAATCCCGTGGTCTATTTCTCAATTGAGCTCTCTTAAGTACCTGTAAGTGGACTTGATCCTGTTATCTGTGGTCAATACTGTTGGAATTTATAACTTAGGATCCCTTTTTGTTGAACTGTAGAAACCTTGGCCACAATCAGCTTCAAGGCGCATTGAACGATATGTTTGGACAGCTTTCTTCCCTTGATACCCTGTGAGATCCCTTTCTTACCTGCACTTATGTCGGTGGATTGTAGAAAATTACTTCGCTTAACGAGGATGTTGAAGCGTTCTTCATCCTCCTTTAATTAATTATTCATTGGCATTCATTTTTACATACACTAGGTTGATGAGTCTTCGTAGATTTCATCAGCCATAAAAATACTTATTTTTTTCTTTTGAACATCATTTTACAAAGTGTCTAGTACCTCCTTGGTTAGTTGATATAACTATTTCCCCCGTTGGTCTTCTTTGATGTTTCAGGGATCCCTCTTCTAATCAACTATCTGGTAATCTGCCTCAAAGTATTAGTTCCCTCTCAAGCATGACAACCATGTAAGTGCTGGCCGCTGATTTACCTGTATAACTTGGTCCATCATGATGATGCCTTCCTTACCATCCTCATTAATCCTTGTGATTGTGAGGGTACTTGCAAGACAATCAGTTTACTGGGGATATAAATGTCCTTGCCAATCTTCCCCTCGAAAATCTGTGAGTAAGAGTATCACCATTGCAAGTTTGTCGTGCATCCGATTCGCTCCTCAATGACCTGATTTTGCACTTTTTTGTATCTTAGGAATGTCGCACACAATCAATTTACGGGATGGGTACCGGCACAGCTGAAAAATATTAATCTCCAGTGAGCATCTAAATTTAAGTCAATTCAGTATTTTTCTCTCAAATGGCAACTTCGTTGCATTATGGGCCTGGATCTTCTTCACAGGAAAGATGGTAACTCTTGGAGCTCAGGCCTTGCACCCCCACCTCCAAGTTGAGATATCACAACCAGCCCTTGATCCAATGAAATTGAAACTGTCGTGGTAAAGGTTGTGGTTCCAACAGTACAGCTCCTCCATGCACTGGGTAGGTGCCCTGCACCATATACTATTGAAAGTGTCTTGTATCATTGGCTGTACTTTATATTGTCGGATGGATTGTCTGTTTTTTTTCAGGCTAAGCTTGTTGGTCTTTTTTTTTTTTTTGAGATACTATATTCTCTTTTCCCTTATGCTGATCTTCTAGTATGGTCTTCCGTAGAAACTAAGTGGATTTAATGCACACGGTAGATAGAGATGATGGCTCCGTTTTCTCGAGTTGCACAGCGCGTGTATGGTATATGATTCGGGTGTGCCATTTTATCGCGTCTGGTGTTTGTCTTTTCTAGGACATCGTGTCCGCTTGTATATTGGGGCCATGTCAATCGAAGAGATCTCTAGGTTAGATAGGTAGGCATTGAGTTGTGGAAGATGATATCTTTATCATATGAGTTTAAATTTGACTTTGAATTGGATGTTTTCGCTATGGACCGAATAATAAAGTAGGAAACTGCCTCATTGATAATTTTTGTGTGTCTAAGAGGATGATAATTATTAGTCACTAGATTTTAAACTCATAGATGGTATAGGGTGACTCGATTAGGCCTAACCTTTTACGGGCAGATTGGTTACTCACCACTGTGTGCATTCTTAACTTTCTTCACAGAATGATTTGATCCATGCTTGGGGCCTAGACACACAACTTGGTTAGTGCGCTCAGCTCAAGTCAAGTTAACTTTCAAAAGTACTTCGAAGTTTCTACATGCATCCGTATATCCAAAAGAGTTTCCTCATGTGCCTTACTATAATAGCAAGCTCACTCAATTTGTTTATTATTGCTTCTAAAATGCTGTTTGTGTATATTCTCTTCGATGAATGAGAAATTTGTTTATTATTGCTGCATTCATTTTCATTTTTTTTAAACTAAAAATGAAAAAAGAAAAGAAAAAAGAACCTATTGGAACTGTTGGAACTGGAACCGACCACGGAACTGTGACAGGTAGGTTCCGGTTCTTGGTTTTGACGGGTAGGTTCCGGTTCCAAAAATGAGGAACCCGCACTGGTAGGTTCCGGAGTTCCAAGCGGAACACATAAGGAATCGGGAACCGCTCACCCCTACCTATGGCTGGTCTCTGGCCATAGGCCAAAGGGAAGGAAACTAAAAAAAAAAAAAAAATTCAAGAAAGAGACTGTCAAGAAGATGGAGAAACGAAGGAGAGAGGGACTTGTAGCTTTTCTTAAAGGTGGGCCCGCGAGCAATATATATTTCTCGCGGAATGGACCAGTGTATTGCCAAGGTAGCTACCCACTTATGCCTAATATACCAACTTGTACCTGATATTTTTTCATCCGGCTCGAAGATAGCTGAGAAAATATTGGGTGGTCCGGGACCGCCACGTCAGCGTGGTTGATATTGCTAGTATGAGTACCTAGAGGGGGGGTGAATAGGTATACAAAGATTTTCTTGATAATTTCTGTATACTTGCGCAATACTTAGACAGTTGAAGGATTTGCAAAGAATAATAATCAATGTAAGACGAGCAAGGAAAGAGAGAATTAAACACGCGGTTTATAGTGGTTCGGCTTGATCCAAGCCTACGTCCACTCTTACGCGACAGCCGATTGGCTGGATTCCACTATAATCAAAGAGCTGTTACAGTGTTGATCTTCCTTGAATTCTAGGTGTAGATGATCTACCACACTCGCTCAAGGTGTCACCAAATACAAACACTCTCTGTGTGTACAATTTCGCTCGAACAGTCTCAACTAACAATCAAGGTTCTTCAGACTCTGGAATTTCTCTATCGATCACACACTTAAAACAACTAGGACGTCTTCCTTTTATACTCCTTTATGCCATCATAGCCGTTGGCACTTACCAAAGGAATTCCTCCAATCTACCCGTTGGACGGAATCAATCAAGAAGATCATCCGAGCTATTTAAGGAATGCGATGATAGCCCATCAATCTGTTCGCCCATACAATCGGGATCTTGGTTTCCATGAATAGAACATTCCAAGATTATTTCGTCGACCATCGGATCTTCAATCGCTCTTAGATAAGAATGAAAGAATCCGAAATGATTATCCAACCAAAGAATCTATTCCGAGAGGATAGGATCGAATCCTCAACCATATACCTTGGCTTTGGATTTCCTTCGTCATTGGATTAGAAAGAGCGTCGGTGAGAATAGACTTAAGTCTTGAGTCTTGAGTCTTAAGTCTTGAGTCTTGAGTCTTGAGTCTTGGGTCTTGGGTCTTGAGTCTCGGGAGTACAAAGTCTTCGGACTTTAAACGACGGTCTCCGAACATCCGAGACTTAGGCGAAAGAAACGTTTTGTCGGCTTCAAAATATTACGGAAAGATTTCTCCAACAATCTCCCCCTTTTTGATGGTGACAAAACTTTCTTGAAGATTTGAACAACTTTGACCTGCAAAACATTTCTCAAGCAATATGGCTAACTCATAAAGATTAATAAAACAACCGAGACTCTGCATCCACAGAAAATTGGTTAGTCTTTCATGAGAAACACCATATAACAACACTTGAATAAATGCAACCGTCAAGCATCACAATCCACAGATCAATTCAGTCAAATTCACACCCAAGTTCAAGTTCTCAAGTCATACTCAAAAATAAACATAACCACAAAAGTCAAAGTTTTTAAAAGATGTTGGTTCAAATTGGTTCTCCCCCTTTTTGTCGGCATAAAAAAGGGTGAGAAAGGAGTCATGTCGCAGGAATGCGCACGATCTGGAAATCCCCAATGGATTGGACTACTCCTTCGAGCTTCTTCGGTCTTCCCTCGGTTGAGCTACCTCTTCTCCCTTAGCATTGGCTTGAATTTGCGGAGCGAGGTCTTTGAATTTATCCTCCGGAGAGGCGAAGATGCTTGTCCAGCATTCTTCAAGGCTTGGATTTCACGATCCGAGCATATATCGGCCACGCATTTCCCGAGAAGAATATCCATGATACGACGAAAATCTGCAGAATCTGCCGTCTGTGTACTAGCATTGGCTTTCTCAGAAGTTGTGTATGCGGGCGATGGCGCTTACGGTAAGTCTTGCAGATTTGGTTCGACGTATCGTGACCTTCTTCGAGCAATTGAGAGACCTGAACTTCTTACAGGTCTTACGGAGATTTTCTTAGATCTTCAGCGACGGCGATGGCATAAGGTGTAGACCTCTCTTGCTCGCTAACTCCCCCTGTCTCTAGGACATCGAAAGAGGAAGAGTGATGATCATTCTCTTGATTTCCCTTCTCTCCAGATTCATTCGCAGACTTTTCTTTTTCTCCTTCTCCTTCTTCTTCAACTTCTCTCTCCTTCTCTCTCTGTTCTTCTTCTTCTCTGTTCTGCTCTTCTTCTTCTCTGCTCTGCTGAAGTTCTGTCGATTGAGACACAGAACGTCTGGTTCTTGTCAGTGGATGGATAGAGGGATCTTCATCATTTTCATCTTCATCTTCATCCTCCGGGATGAGAGTTCTTTTCTTCTTTTTCGATGGAGCACCAATGGCCTCCTTTCCTTTTCTCTTAGAGACAGATTGACTGGAGTTTTCACTTTGAATTTCTCCATTGCCTTGGAGAGTTCTTGCGAGACGCATCTTCATTAACATTTTCAACCCTACCACCATCTTATCACACGGTTGAATACAAAATGTATGTGGCGGTTCAATGTTCGGATGTTTGAAGATCTTGGTCACCGGACCGGGATAAGGCAATTGTCCTTTGTCTTTTGACATTGCTCGTACATATGGAAGAGAATAGTGTGCGGGAGAGAAAACTTCCGTCTGAGTTGATCGCGTACATCAACTTTGCTTCGAGAAAGAGACACGAAGTCTTTGATGTAGACTTCGATGCGAGACAGATTGATCACAATCTTATGAAGCACGATGTTGATGGCCTTCATCCTCGAGTAGGTAATTTTCTTCTCTGCATCCATATCTTTGACAAGATCCAGAGTAGTACGAGCAGGTGAGACTTTGATTGGGAGATAGCGTCCCCGTTCAACTCCAACTATGTCCGCCAACATATTCACATCTACCACGTAGACTTGATCTCGAACAACGAATGAAATTCTATTCGCATCCAAAAAGCTCAAATTTGAATAGAAATAAGCGGTCGGTTGAGCATACCCGTCCGTAGAGTCGAGCAAAAAGTCTCAAGTTGAAGCAAATTCAACTTCTCTCTTACGTTCATGTTGATGGTGTCCGGGAAGTCAAAATCAACACTTCTAGGGTTTATCACCCCTCTTTTCAACAGACACTGAAATACACTTTTTCTTGATCCTTGGATTTAAACAAATCCATTCGATTTCCTTTCACCTTTTACGCCACACCCATTCTAGGTTTAAATTCAAGGAACATTTTGTCATCATCGTTCCCGTCAATCAGATTTTGTCTGGCAAACGAGGTCCTTTGGGAATGTTTGCAAGAGCCTCCTCTGCCCTTCCTTTAGGAGCAACTCCCAATTCTTCCATTTTCCGCTTGAGAAAAGATACTCATTCCCATAATTTTTGTCCTTAAGGAAGTCATCTATATATTTTAATGAAGAACCGAGAGCTTTTCAACGCACGATAAAGCTTATAGATAAAGGAGGGTCTTTGGACTCTTCTTGGTCGGCTTCCTCGATTAACTCTTCTTCCGAGATATTGACTTCCACCTTGTGGGGCGGGAGGTGTTGAATGACGTGGAGGAGAGCGAATCGGACTTTGTCGCTGACTTGATAAGTCTTCTTCCTCAGTAAGATCGAAGTGAGTTGGTCCCTTCTCCATTCTTTGTGGTCCCCTGCTTGCGATTCTTGATGATTTCCTCGAAGACGACATCTCTCTTTGTCTATTTGAAGATTCCTTCACTTGCTTTTCCCAAGAAAAAATGACTTCTTTCTCGTCGACGAACAAGAAGTAGAAAAACAGTATTGGGAGGAGAGTGCCTTTTAGGGTTTTGAAGATTGGGCGACGAGAAACTGTATATATATAACTCAGCTTTTGAAAAGGAAGTTCAATCGGTACAAGGAAAGTGTACGAACACTTCTTTTCAAAATCAATAACTCCTAAAATTAATCCCTTTTAAAAAGACAAGATTTTCGAATTTCTCACGGATTATAATCGAACGAAAGATCGTACCTTTTCAAATTTAGATAAAATAACTAAATAAGAATTCGTACCTTTTAGATGAAATAACAACTTACGGTCTTTAGCCATGAATGTTTGAGTCTCATGATTTAAAGTCGAGAGATCGAAGTCTTAGAGTTGGTGAGTCTCTAGACTTTAACTTCTTCAAGCTTCAAAATGTTGAGTCTTGTACGGATAACGTCGAATTGATTTTTATCCAAAGGCTTTGTGAATATATCCGCTAGTTGACTCTTTGAATCAACAAATTGAATCGAGATTTCTCCATTTTGAATATGATCTCTAATAAAGTGATGTCGAATCTCAATATGCTTTGCTCTTGAATGAAGGATTGGATTTTTGGTGAGATTGATCGCTTATTTGGTGTTGTCACATCGATTTACGTGCATGAGTCTTCAATGCCAAAGTCTTGTAGCTGTTGTTTTATCCATAGAATTTGCGAACAACAGCTTCCAAGAGCTACATACTCGCTTTACGTCGTTGAGAGAGCAACGGTGCTTTGCTTCCTTGAAAACCAAGACAACATCTGTTTCCAAGCGGTTGACAAGTTCCGAAGTGCTCTTTCTATCGACTCGCAACCGGCTAGATCTGCATCGAGTATCCTAGAAGATTAAAGTCTCCCCTCTTTGGATACCAAAGACCGATGCTTGAAGATGAAGCAACGTATTTGATAATACGTTTCACGGCAATGAGATGTGATTCTCTAGGATCGATTGAAACCTAGCACGAGATGCAAACACTCAACAAAATATCAGGTCTAGAAGCAGTGAGATAAAGAAGTGAACCAATCATGCTTCTATACAGCTTTTGATCAACTTTCTTCCCTTCTTCATCTTTGTCTATCTTCAAGGAACTTGACATTGGTATGTCGAGTCTTCTTGCAATTTTCCAATCCAAATCTTTTGACAAGATCATTAGCATATTTTTCTTGGAAGATAAAAGTTCCTTCCTTCAATTGCTTTATTTGAAGGCCAAGAAAGAATGTTAATTCTCCCATCATACTCATTTCAAACTCATCATAGACTTAGAAAATTTCTTGCATAGACTTTCATTAGAGGATCCAAAAATAATGTCATCCACATATATTTGAGCGAGTAAAAAGCTTTTGTTTTCCTTTTTGATAAATAGAGTAGTGTCTACTTTACCTTTGACAAATCCGTTACGTAATAAGAACTTACTTAGTCTATCGTACCAAGCTCGAGGTGCTTGCTTTAGACCATACGAGCCTTTTTCGATCCCGAAGGCGAGTCGCTTCTTTGGGTCTTCAAATCCGAGCGGTTGTTCCACATAAACTTCCTCTTGGATAAATCCATTTAGGAAAGCACTTTTGACGTCCATTTGGAATAACCTGAAATTTTTGTAACAAGCAAACGCAAGTAATAGACGAATAGCTTCTAACCTTGCTCGGTGCATAAGTCTCGTCATAGTCTATTCCTTCTTCTTGCGTATATCCTTTGGCCACGAGTCTTGCTTTATTTCGTACGACTTTTCCTTCTTCGTTCATCTTGTTCACGAATACCCATTTGGCTCCAATAACGTTTTACCTTTTGGTTTAGATGTCAAATCCCAAACATCGTTAATGTTGAACTGTCGAGCTCTTCTTGCATAGCTTCGATCCAGCTTTCATCGAGATAAAGCTTCTTCTATGCTTTTGGGTTCAATTTCGAGATGAGAGCAACAGCACTAGACTCTTCACGTCTTTTGGATCTGGTGCGAATTCCTTCATTAATTTCGCCGATAATGAGATCTTTAGGATGACTTTGGACTTGTGTTTCCGTTGCTTTGGTTGATTTGCTTGGTTGATGATCTCTTTCTTTATTTGAATCTTCATGAGCTTCTTGATGTTGAACTTCAGTGTCGAGATGCTTCTTGAGTTGAAGACTTTGGAAGGTCTAGATTGAGTTCGAGACTCTTCATATTGAGTCTTTGGATTCATCTTGCGGCGAGTCTTGGAATTTGACATTCATTGATTCTTCCACAGAGGCGGCTTTTCTTGTTATAGACTCTGTAGGCTTTGCTTGATGTAGAATATCCAAGGAAGATGCCTTCATCGATCTTTCTTCAAACTTACCAACTCGATCACTTGCATTTTTCAAAATAAAGCATTTGCAACCAAATACATGAAAGTATGAAACAATAGGCTTCTTACCTTTGAATAATTCATACGGGGTTTTCTCAAGAATAGGTCTTAGAAAGACTCTATTTATAATATAGCATGCTGATGAAACGACTTCAGCCCAAAACCGTGAAGAAATTTTGCTTTCAATTAAAAGAGTTCTAGCCATTTCTTGAAGAGATCTATTTTTTCTTTCCACAACTCCATTTTGCTTGAGGAGTGTATGGAGAAGAGAATACATGTTTAAAACCAGATTCATCACACAATTTTGTGAAATCTTGATTTTCAAATTCTCCTCCATGATCTGTTCTTATACTTGAAATAGCACATCCTTTTTCATTTTGAACCTTTTTAGCAAACTTCTCAAAATATGAAAAGGTTTCGACTTATTTGCAAGAAAATATACCCAAGTAAAGCGAGAGAAATCATCCACAATTACTAGACAATACTTCTTACCTCCAATACTCGAGTTACGGTTGGTCCGAAGAGATCCATATGCAACAAGCTGTAGTACATGATTAGTAGAGACATGATTTATTGGTTTAAATGAATTTCTTACCTGTTTTCCCGAACACGGGGAGTGCATGGATCGGACTTTTGATATGGTAATTTGGGTAGACCTCGAACAAGCTGCTTTGATGAGATTTTGGCTAATTGCTTCATATTGACATGGCCAAGCTTTACGTGCCATAAGCTTGCTTCATCTTGGATTGAAATTAGACATTGTGATTCATTCAACTTCATGTCTAAGAGATAGATGTTTCCATGTCTTCGACCCATGAAAGACTCGGTAGAGTCTTTACTAATTCCATAGCAAATTCCTTCTTGAAAGGAGATCTTGAAACCAGTATCACACGGTTGGCTAATCTTTGAGAAGGTTATAGTTGAGTCCTTCTACTAGAGAAACATTGCTTATTGTGAGATTTCCAATTCTCACGAGTTCCAAATCCCACGATGCTTCCTTTGCCGTTTCCTCCAAATGAAACATTTCCGCCGTTTACTTGAACAAGCTTTACGAAGCATTTTGAGTCTCTGTCATGTGTCTTGAGCATCCGCTGTCAAGATACCATTTTATCTTTTTCTTGACGGAGACACGCATTCAAAAGAGAGTCTCAAGCTTTCTTTGGTACCCAAATTTTCTTGGGTCCTTTGATGTTAGTAGGATAAGCATTATTAGGCCATACTTTCTTAACGGGTTTCCAAACCATAGGACAGTCTTTTTCAAAATGATCTTGGCTTGTTACATTTTGAACATCTTAGAGCATTTCGACCTACGAGACTTTACAAAGACCTTTTTGAAATGATTTTTGTAAGCCTCTTTTGACGGTCTTTTCTTAATTCTTTCTTTTACTTTTGGAAAATCAATCAAGGGGATTGTTTCCATTTGTCATACCTAGACCGGACTTATTAAAGTAAGGTCTTTGGACTGAAAGAACTTTTTCAAGTTTTTCCGACCCTATCGAAAACTTCTTTGAAATATTTGATAAGTCCGTTTTTAAGAAAACATTTTCTTTCAAAAGATCATCTTCTTTTTCTTTAAGAGCAGAAACATTTAGGTCTAGACTTTTAACTTTCTCTTCTAAAGTAACTTCCTTTTGTTTCAAATTGAGTTTTCCTTTTTAAGTTCGGAAATCCTTTTGAGAGAAGTCTTAAGACTGAAACACGGTTCATCAATATATTTAGAGACTTTGACAGGAATTTTAAAATCACTTACCTCAAATTCAGCATGTCAGTCGATCCGAAATCGAGTGCGAATGTGCCATCAAACATATGTTGGCATATTCATTATCACTTTCTTCACATTACGTATCACTCCCGGTTTTCGGCTTTGAGAGCCTTTCGAAACTTCTCAGCTTTTCCTCTTTTCTTTTTCGAGAAGAGGACGGTTGGGTCGATGTGTCCCTTCTTCTTACATTCGAAGCAAACTACATCTCTGTTTGGTTCCTCATCATCAACAGACTTGGTGTTGTCTCTAAAACTTTGTTTCTTTGGGTTGAACCTTCTGCCTTTTCTATTCAGTTTCTTGAATCTTCTTATCATGAGGGCGAGCTCCTCATCATCCATATCATCTTCAGAATCTGCATCATCGAATCATCATTTGATTTTAGTGCAATAGATTTCTTACCTCTTGGATCTTCGTCTTCATTAATTCGTTCCACTTCGTAAGGCGAAGAGTTCCAATTAGCTCGTCTACGAGATAATGGCATGATTCTTTGCGTCTCTCTTATTGAAGTCTTTATATGATTCCAATCCTTGGAGAGTCCACGCGAAGCTTGTTCACCTTCATGGGATCAGAAATTTTTTGTCCTTGGTTCTCAAGACCATTGACAATATCGTAAAAACGACTAAACATGTCGATTCTGATTCTCCTGGTTTCATTTTGAAGGCTTCATATTGACCGAGGAGAATATTGATTCTAGTCTCCTTCACTCGATCTGTTCCTTCATAGGTGATATGTAATCTATCCCATACTTCTTTTGCTGTAACACAAGAAGATATTCTGTTATATTCGAGTTGGAGACAAGGCACAATATAAAGAGTAAATTGCTTTTGCATCGAGTGCTTGTCTCTTGTTTATTTCTTCTGAGGCATTTCGGGCTTCAACGGTTTCTTTCCCTCTTTCGAGAGGCGATGCAACGGCGGGAGTGATTCCTCTTTCCACAACATCCCATTCCGAGAGGATCCTTGGATCGTAGGAAAGCTTTCATCTTGTTCTTCCAGATGTTGTAATCCTTTCCGTCAAAGTAGGGTGGTCTGGTATTGCTTTGCCCTTCCATCAGCCCTGGTGCTAGCATACTAGCCATGGATCTTTTACTATGAAGTAAAACACTTCAAACAAAGTAAGAACACGGGCTCTGATACCAATTGATATTGCTAGTATGAGTACCTAGAGGGGGTTGAATAGGTATACAAAGATTTTCTTGATAATTTCTGTATACTTGCGCAATACTTAGACAGTTGAAGGATTTGCAAAGAATAATAATCAATGTAAGACTGAGCAAGGAAAGAGAGAATTAAACACGCGGTTTATAGTGGTTCGGCTTGATCCAAGCCTACGTCCACTCTTCTGCACTGACAGCCGATTGGCTGGATTCCACTATAATCAAAGAGCTGTTACAGTGTTGATCTTCCTTGAATTCTAGGTGTAGATGATCTACCACACTCGCTCAAGGTGTCACCAAATACAAACACTCTCTGTGTGTACAATTTCGCTCGAACAGTCTCAACTAACAATCAAGGTTCTTCAGACTCTGGAATTTCTCTATCGATCACACACTTAAAACAACTAGGACGTCTTCCTTTTATACTCCTTTATGCCATCATAGCCGTTGGCACTTACCAAAGGAATTCCTCCAATCTACCCGTTGGACGGAATCAATCAAGAAGATCATCCGAGCTATTTAAGGAATCTGATGATAGCCCATCAATCCTGTTCGCCCATACAATCAGGATCTTGGTTTCCATGAATAGAACATTCCAAGATTATTTCGTCGACCATCGGATCTTCAATCGCTCTTAGATAAGAATGAAAGAATCCGAAATGATTATCCAACCAAAGAATCTATTCCGAGAGGATAGGATCGAATCCTCAACCATATACCTTGGCTTTGGATTTCCTTCGTCGTGGATTAGAAAGAGCTGTCGGTGAGAATAGACTTAAGTCTTGAGTCTTGAGTCTTAAGTCTTGAGTCTTGAGTCTTGAGTCTTGGGTCTTGGGTCTTGAGTCTCGGGAGTACAAAGTCTTCGGACTTTAAAGCGACGGTCTCCGAACATCCGGACTTAGGCGAAAGAAACGTTTTGTCGGCTTCAAAATATTCGGAAAGATTTCTCCAACAAATTCAGAACACCTCTCTTCCCTCAGTCCACACAACCTCTGAGGTTGACCTCCGCGCCTGTCGCCGCCCGCCGCCCGCCGCCGGCACCACATCCAGGCCAACACTGCTGGCCGTCCAAACCAAGCCACTCCCTCCGTTGTCGTCTTCCTCTGAACAACTAGGTCTGGAGCCATGATGGCCGTGCCCCTCCATCGTGAGACGAGCATGAAGACTGCGAACTTCCAGATCTGGAGCTTGTCCATGGTCGTGAGCCTTGACGGCGAGGTCCCTTCGTCTTTGGCCACTAGCCAGATCCGATGGCTTCGTCTTCTCGCCATCACCATGGCTCCAGATCTGGTCTTCAGCTTTGTCTTCCTCTGAGCTCATGCTGGATTTGGTCGTAGCGGCCAAGGACGAGCATGCTCGTGTCTGTGGACGAACCGCCTTGCCAGTTCCAGAACTGGTCGGCCACAGCAGACTGCGGCAATGAAGGCGGGCCACCGCTGGGTCCGACGGCCACGATGATGCGGAGGTCTCGAGGATGGAGGGTTGCAGCGGCTTGAGCGGTGGCGTGCGAGGGCGGTATGGCGGTGTCTGCCATGGTGGAGGGAAAGAGAGATGGAGTTTTTTAATCTTTTATGTGTGTCAATGCTTCAGAGACAACGCGAGAGAAGACATTGGGGAGGAAATTAAATGCAAGCTTTTTAAAGCGATTGGGCGTGCGAGGATTGCTCTCATCGTGTTCTCCGAGAACTATGCCGACTCGAAGTGGTGCATGAGCGAGCTGGTCGAGATTCTGGAGTGCCGGAAGAGGTTCAGAAACCATGGTCACCTAGTTATTCCCATCTTCCACAAGGTAAAAGCCGCAGACATTTCGAATTTGACGAGCGGAAGTGAATTTGCTCAAGGTTTTGAGAGATTGTGTGGAAACCAGAGAGATGACGGGCAGATACAGAAATGGAGGGACGCCCTGATAGAGACTAAGCATTTGACAGGATTCGACTTGAGGAATGATGCCGGAGGGTACATATCTCTTCTTCATCCTCCTCTTCTATTACTTGCTACATTATAGGATTTTCCATTCACTTGGGGGAATTAATCAGTTGATGTTTGCTCGTCGTAATTTTGTGTGAACTACCAGGAGAAGTATTCTGATTAGTCGAATTTGGCCCTTAATTAACATAAAAATCCAAGACGATCTGTTATAGTAATTATTGCCAGAAAATAGGGATTGTCAATAATCAGAGAGAGCGGTTTCAAGTTTCGTCCTATCCTTTTGAACAGATTTAAAAAAAAAAAAAAAACATTTTAAGCTACCATATATATCATACCCTAAAACCTAAGTTCCAGGACTACCCGGGTGTCTGCCAATTTCCTTTTATAATTTTGTTTCATTTTTAGTTAAGCTTAATTTGTCATTTTTTTTCCTTCTAATTTTGACATGAAAGGACTGAAGTTACATAGTTTTCTAGACTTTTTAAGTGTGGCACAACCAAATGAAGACTCGGTGGATATATCTCGTTGTTAATGGCCCATAGCCTTGCTTTTGGCTTCAGCAAATCAATTCAGAATTTAAGTAGCAAAATGGCAATTATATATAAGAGGTGAATGGTTCTAAGTTCTGTTTCATTTAGGTTCCACTTAAAACCTAGGACCTATCCGTCGGTATAGATTTCTCATTTTTTGAAACTTGGAACTTGCTTTGCATACCATCGAACCTACAATCAAACCGATTCTCACCTCTGATTCCCAATTTTATCTTGGAAGTATACTCACCCCTACCCGATAAAACTCTTGCGATAGTTGTTGCGCCTGTGGTTAGTGCGCGTACTTAAGACAATCCCTGTCCCCACGGCTAGTCGCCACGAGACCCTTGTGGAACCTATGGGACGGTGCTTGTATTGTTTTAGGACGTGACCAGCTTTCCCATTGACTCCGCATTTTGCTTTTACTTTCTTGTTTTGTGCAATTTTGCAAAATATATGTTCAATTCATCATCCATGTGAACCTCATCTATTAGATTACAGAACTATGATAAATTCACCATAATTAGACAATCGATTACCAAAACGTATCTACATCATATTACAATTAATTGATATCTTGCCTATCCAATGGTAAGGGCATTCTAATGCATTCGGTTCATAATCCAAGGGTTACAGGTTTAATTTTTGCCCGGGTAGTTTAGATTTTAGTGAGGGCCAATGTTGTAACTTGTAGGGTACTATGCTAATTTTCATCTAGATAACCATGCAATTACGGTTGTGCCCCTGAATTATAAAAAAAAATTATCTTAGATTTTTCATATTTATCTCAATAAAAAAGAAAAGAAGAAGAAGAAGAGGAGGAGGAGGGAACAGTGATCTGGAACAGCAAAAGTGCTTCCCCTCAGGCAACATTGAACTTCCGCCATAGAGGACTCCCACTGTGAAATAATTGGCAACGAGCCCATGCTACATCAGCAGAAAAACTTAATAACAAGCACTGATCTAGCCAAGTTGGATGTTTTTTTAGTCATATGAACGTGGAAAGATCTTGAATATCTCATCTCTCGGTGCATAAATCTAAATTTGATGATCTCATGTTTAAACACCAGGGATGAAGGGAGACTCGTGGACATAATAGTAAAGCACCTTGTCGAGAAAATCCACGAAACATGGCCACTCTACTTTGTGAAAAATGCAATTGGAGTGGAATTCTTGGTAGATGAGGTGATTTCTTTAATTACAATGGGCCAAAAGAAGGACGTGTGCGTTATAGGTATATGCGGAGTAGAAGGAATAGGAAAGACGACGGTGGCTGAAGTCATCTATGAGCGCATTCACCGCGATTTCGAGTGTTCCGTCTTTCTTGATAAAGTTGAAGAAGCAGATTGCAACAATCTTGTAGGTATATTAGGCCTACAGAAGAAGCTGCTCCATAATCTCATAAAGGTAGAAGGATGGAGGAATTATGATGACATTCAAACCAACATCAAGGTGATAAAGAGTAACATGTGCCGTAAAAGAATACTTCTTATTCTTGATAATGTAACTAGGAAAGAACAAGTTGACTACTTCGGAGCCGGAGAGCGAGAACTGCTGTGTCCTGGGAGCAGAATTTTGATCACAACCAGAGACAAAAACTTGCTAAAAGATCTCAAGGTAGATGACAAGTATATGGTCAAAGGATTGGGCAAGAATGAGGCACTCCAGCTCTTTTGTCGCCATGCCCTGAAGAGAGAAGAACCTCAAGAAGGCTACGAGGAGTTGTCCCGAAGTCTAGCTCATTATGCAGGAGGTCATCCATTGTCTCTTAAAAAGTTGGGCTCGTACCTAAATGGCAAGTCGAAACATCTATGGCATCGGACATTGGAGAAGTTGGTCAAAAGCCCTTATCTCGATTCGCTCTTTTGTCCCTTCTGGTCAGTCGGGCCATATGGAGGTCAAGGCGGTGATGCTTTTGATGATGGGGCACACACTGGTGTGCGGCAAATTAGGCTGTACGGACAGTCAATTATTGAATCCATCACCATCGATTATGATCACAACGGGTGTTTAGTGAGATCTGTCCAGCACGGTGGACCTGCCCATGACAATGAAACGGTCAGTTTTCTGTCACTCTTAACTGATTGATTATGTATTTTACTACACATCACTTATAAGAAAGCTAACAGAATCAACTCCAAGTTTAATGTCATTTTTGCGCGTCCATAACGGAATCCCCAGCAAAAGTTATAGGAAGCTAAGCAGAATCAACTCCGAGTTTTATATCTTCTATGTTATGTGCTTCGTATTTGATTTGTTCGCGGGACTTTATTACTCGCCTTTCATTCGCAGCAAAATTGGATGCAGCAGCATTGCTCAAGGACCTGCTTATAGCAAAAAATATAAACTCAAAAACTTCCCTTCGTTCCTTTTTCCTATTAGGGATAAGTACTTTAACCGAACTTGGTCAAGTGATTTATTTTTCGCAGTAAAGGAATTATAATGATCCAAAATAACACAGAAGCAAAACATATTAGATGTTAGATGGATGCGATGATGATAACTCTCAAAAAAAAACTTTTGCACTTCTTGCAGCTGGTGAGATTGGATCATCCAAGTGAATACATAATTTCTATATCAGGCCATATTGATGATCATGGTGATCATGATGTTGTCCGGTCTCTCAAGATCCACAGCAACAAACAGATATATGGACCTTTTGGATCTGAACAAGGATGGCCTTTTCATCTCTCACATTTGGATGGAAAGATTATTGGGTTTCATGGGACATGTAGCAGCCATCTCCACTCAATCGGAGCACATTTCAGGCCGATTTCTCACCCATATCCATTTGATGTCGTGGGACCATTTGGTGGTGATAGTGGCATGGACATTTGGGACGATGGAAAATACACAGATGTGAGGCAAATTGTCGTAGGCTTCGATTTGGCAATTAAGTCCATCTCCATCTTATATGACCAACATGGACATCCTGTTGGTCCGTTCACACATGGCGCAAGTGGAGGAGGCAAAACCTGTACGGTAAGCTTAGATATGAACATTCTCAACGTTGTCTTCAGGATGGAATGTGATTTTGCCAATGTCATCAATGCTTTATTTTTTCTAGTAAAGTCTATCTCTTCATTGTTAAAGTAGATAGTTGGTTTTGAATTCTTTGATTTTGATCTTTTTTTATCTCAGATTAAGCTCGATTATCCAAGTGAGTACTTGACATCCATCTCGGGCTACATTGAAGAAGTTTCCAGACTCGCCTTTCTCCAATCATTGACAATCCATACTAATAAAAGGGATCATGGACCGATCGGAACAGCTAATAAAGGGAGGCATTTTTCATTTCCATACACTGGCGGCAAAATTATCGGGTTTCATGGGAGTTGCAATGGCCCTCGTCTCGAGTCCATCGGAGGCTTTTATGAGCCGATTCCTCATACATATCCCATTAAGGTTTTTGGGCCTTTTGGAGGCGAAGGCCATAAATCCTGGCATTTTTCTGATTTAAAGGGGATTGATGTTCGCTATGCAGACTTCATCAAGTCCATTACTTTTAAAGTCGACGATGCCACCGACTTCGAACCACAAACTAATTATAGTGGATATGGCGGGGAGAATACTTTCAAGGTTGTATCCAGACTCTTTCCTTTTTCTCTTTTTCCGTTTCTACTTGCATGTCCTAAGTTTATTTTTCTAGCTTATCATAATGTCAGTCAGATTACGGCATTCTGAACCTTGAGATTCTTAACAATTGCTTCGCAAATGCACATGAAAAGTTCATACCAGAGATACCTGAGGATCAACATGATTGTTAGAAAACCAAATGGAAAAATTAAAACATGAAATGTATTACCAAAGTTATTAAAAACGTAATACACGAACCTTAGCATATATGACTTATTTTATAGATTCAAATCATATTTCAAAAGAATGTACTGATTTATTTTGCTCATCCAATGATGCATCATATAGTCACTCACGTCGAATCTGGTATTCTATGGCCTGTTTGCAGGTTAAACTGATAAATGGAGAGTACATAACTTCTTTTGCTGGATATCTCCAAAATGCAAATGGTTGTGGTACTATAATCAACTCGCTCACATTTCAAACCAACATGAGAATATTGGGACCCATTGGTACAGAGGAAGGGGAGTACTTCTCCTTACCATTGGAAGCTGGGAAAGTTATTGAGTTCTTCACGAGAAGTGATGATTTTCTCAAATCTATTGGAGCACGTGTCGAATTATATTCTAATAAGCTCTATCCCTTTAGTTCTGTCAGGTTATTTGGGAGGTCAATTGCATCCTTTTGGGATGATGGCAATAAGCATACCAACGTAAGGAAAATCATTGTTGAATTTGAACCTAGTAAAGGGTCGCATATCCGATCAATCGCTTTTCAATATGAAGAGGAGAGTAAAGAATTGTGGCAATCTAAGACACATGGTTGCATTGATGAAACAACCTCCATATGGTGCGGAACGTCGAAATCCATACGGTATGTCCTTGTACCTACATATGCTTTGTAAAATCCTTAAAAAACTAATCACCGAGGGCTTACCTCAGTGGCCACAATTCCTACATGAGAATGAGAGGTGGAGAGTTCAAAACTCCCCTCCTCTGGATAGGGGAGGTCTATGGGTCTATAAGGTTTCCCTAGCAAGGCTCGTTAGGGACCTTGCCCTCCAAAGTCTAGGACATCCCCAGCATACACCCAAAAAAAAAAAAATCCCTACAAAACTTGACTATGATGGTGTTAAAAAATTTTAGATGTGTGTGTGCATGCGCGGAAGCATGGTTTTAGTATTAGTTATAGTTTTTGGTTAGTGGAGATGTGTGCAAGTGTATGGTATATTTTGTAGAAAATGAACAAGGAATAAGATAAGATAATTGAAGGACAAAGAACATGAATATGAGGGAAAATAGTTTCATTAATTGATGAAGGTACGGTGGAGGATTTTCCCCTCACACAAGGTGGAGAGTTATCCCCTCACACACCTCAAATGATCAAGTATAAGCATATTTATAGGCGTGAGTTCACCGTCATATCTACCGACTTTGAGTACAAGAATCAATATAAAATTCAGCTTGCTTTCTTTAGTTTCTGCTCGTTGCGGCTTCTTTTCTTCTAGTCAAAGTCCAAGTTGGACTTTGCTTTTCTTTTCTTCTTTCTGCCGGGCTTCTCGTTCCTTCTCCATTTTTCTCTAATTTTCTATTCTTGCTGCCCACGTACTCTAGATCATTCTTTCTTCATGGTGAAGCAGCCATTGTTAACTTTCTTCAAGATTTCCCATGCACGTAGAGCTTGTTCTCTTGAAAACTCCAGCAACTACTATAATATTATTTTATTGTGTGCCCCTTCATTCCCACTTCTTCACGTGTTTCTCATGCACGTAGATTTCTCTAGCTTATTCTAGGATTTTCTTTGATGCTTGGCTTCTTCACAGAGTCTTCAAGTTTATTCTCCATTAAGCTAATAGTTTCTAGATTTTGTTGAAAATGGATCACCAATTTCCAACAGATGGTTATATCTGATACTGCAGATCAAAATACAAGATCCAGATGAGTATTTGACTTCAATATCAGGGCATCTTTCTCTTGGTGGCATTCAATCGCTCACGTTTCAAACTAACAAAAAAACAATAGGACCTATTGGTGATGAAGATTATGCATTGCACTACTCATCTCCTGCAACGGGTGGCAAAATTGTTGGATTTTATGGGAGGGGAGGTCAATGTCTTGAAGCTATTGGGGCATATTTTGAACCGATATCTCATCTCTACCCACTCAAATCAATTGGGCCATTTGGAGGCCTAGGTGGGTGTGCTTGGGACGATGGTAAATTCAGTGGTGTGAGGGAAATACAGGTAATGTACGACGATGTTATCCGTTACATTGTGTTTTCATATGACAAGAATGGTGAACGAGTTTGCTCAGCTATGCATGGTGGTCCCACTGGGGAAGATAAGTCCAAGGTCACTTGGGTAAGTGTTTCTTTCATTCTCCAATCCGTTGTTGTTTACTTACTCATATCTCATGAGCCGAGATCATGTTGATATGTTGATATGTGTCCAGTCACGTGATCTAGTAAATTAAATTTGACAAATAGGTTTCGTTTACACCACTTGTCCAGTCTTAAGAGAGACTTTTGAGGTTGGCACAGGTTAGATTGGATTTTCCACAGGAGTACTTAACATCGATCTCTGGTTACAAGCGAGAGAATGGTGATGGCAACATCGACAATGCTATTGTTCAGTCACTCACATTTTACAGTAATAGAGGAAGACATGGTCCCTTCGGCAAGGAGACAGGGACGTACTTTTGGTATCCATCGACCAGAAGCAAAATCATCGGCTTTCATGGGAGATGTAGTTGGGAGACTCTCAATGCTATAGGAGTGTATGCTGAGCCCATACCGCACTTGTATCCTTTCGAAATCATTGGACCCTTCGGAGGCTCTGGTGGAACTGAATGGGATGATGGAGTGCATAGTGAGGTGAGGGACATTCATATCATCGCCACCTACGTAATTCACTCGATCGCGATTATGTACGATGACAATGGTTCCATCGTCCGAGGCTCTCAACATGGCCGAGGAGACGGGGTTCTAGACACCTGGGTTAGTCCATCTCTCTCTCTCTCTCTCTCTCTCTCTCTCTCTCTCTCTCTCCTCTCTCTCTCGTTTCTCGTTTCTTTTCTCTTTGGTTCTTCTATTTTCCGTTTGGAAGTTGTTCATGTATACATGTTGTTTTTCACAATGTCCTTAGCTTCATGTGGCACGGTTTCTTTTCATCGAAGACTGAGGCACTTCTTTTGGCATCTTATACTCGAGCCTTAACATGTTTTCCTAATTAAAACACGTTTCCCTTTGCTATCCTTGCAGGTCGATCTTGATTATCCCAAGGAGCGTCTAGTTTCAATATCTGGTTGGATGAAGGGAAATGGAAAAACTCCACAAACTGTCATCCAAAACCTGAAAATACATACCACGAAGACCACTTACGGGCCGTTTGCACCAGAGGATGCTCTTGGAATGTCAACAGAATTTAGTATCCCGCCGGTATCAGGCAAAGGCAGGATCGTTGGCTTTTTCGGAAGGGCGGGATCATGTCTTAATTCTATCGGAGCGCGTTTGGAACCATATTAGCTTAAACCCCCTCCCTCCCCCAAGCTTTATATATATATATATATATATATATATATATATCTATATATTGTCTTTGGCTTGTGATTGTAAGAATCTTCTTTTTTATTTCCTAGTCTTTTTTTAAAGCGTTGGTCATGGCAAGTTTCGCTTGACACGAGGATTAACAATGCGGATGCTATGAGACGTAGCTAAGATTATGTTTGGATGGGATTACTAGTCGTCAAAGAGAAGAAAATGAAGAATATAAATGCATGAATAGTTATCCCAGAACTGTTTTTGAATTAGAGACAGGAGATGCATATAAATACAACATGCGTAACCTTTTTCGTACACAATTCACATCCATGATAATCCACTTGGCAATAGCTTGTCGACTTTTAAACCAATAACAACTTATTGTCGAAAAATATTTTGTCTTAATACTGAATTTTGTGGATTGGTTAATCCAAGAGTTACGTGCAAATGAAGATAGAATAGCCTAGGCCCACTCCTGCACTATCCATTCATAATCTATAAATTAAAGTATAGGGCAATAAATTTGTAGAGAAATATAACTAGTATTATTGTTTGTAGTAGCTCCTCATCAGAAATATAAATTCACTATCCGTTTCTATCCACAGCTCTAAGGCTAATTTATAGATCGTTTGAGCAATGACAATTAAATAATAGTGAATTTATAACTAAGTTATGATTATTACGTCATTATTACATCATCACTGGTATCACTGATAACCCATTGAGAAAAAATAATAATTTATTATTTGTTATGAACGATTTAGTTTAAAAATATCAAGCTAAAATTAGATTTTATGAATTATAATTATGATTACCTTAAGGGGCTGTTAGAATTTAACGAAGCTTATTAGTTTCAGCTTATTAGCTCACACAATATAACTTTGAAAATAATTTATATAATTATCGATATATCCAATTAAAACAATAACAATTGTGTTCAAATCAATACTACACACACATACATATTGAAATCATTTATAAATTGCAGTAATTTTCCATTTACAAAACTCATGGAATCGAATGAGCCAAGCACAAATCCTAATTTGACGTAAAATGAGTGGAAAATGAGAAAAAAAATTTGTAAGAAGCATAATTAATTCCTTGCAAATGATAGTTCGATGTAGCAATTCTCAGGAAAGACATAATTATTATATATTCACTTATATATAGATTTGGCAAACCAAACTTGGTAGATATTTCATTCTTATTCATGTACCCTATTCTATTCTCGTAGAATAGTTATTCCATTCTTATCTTGAGAATTCATTTTCTATTTTTTGCCAAAAACCAGCTCATCTTCTTTTCTTCAACAAAATTGAAAAAACTAAAGGTTTTAAGAGAAGGAAAGAAAAAGGTTCGGGTTCGACCCAAAAATCGATGCAGACCAGCGAGCAGGTGCTAGTTATAAGATATAAACACCCCAACTAAACCGCAATTCCTTCGATCACCACTGAACCTTTCATATATAGTCCTGAATTTAGGTGCATAAGTTGCTGCTGGAAGCATTTGTTTGCTACGTGTTTGGCTCTTAACGTACTGATTATTGTTGTTCTTTATGTATGACGGCATTGGATGATGAATTGTTTTTAATATGGCCATGGACATGCCACATAGGATGCTACCGTCCATGTCAACATTTGTCAATTAAAATTAGCTAGAATGACTATATTAGTAGATCGTCAAAAGATTTAAGATTTAATTGGCAAAATCAAAATGTTTAGAATTGAATTGGCATTATCCTTTTTGGTAATTTATTCCGAAAGGAACATTCAAGTTAAAATTTAATTATATTACCCTACATCGTCGCATTGATCTGGTGGGTTCATCCTTCGTTGGCCTGCTGTATTGAAATGCCAGCATCGGTATTCTCTTTGGGCAGATCCAAGCTGATTTTGTACCATTATTACTAATTAAGAGTGTTTGTCTCACTTATTAGACCCCTGATCACCCCTAAATTAAATAATAGAAAGCCAAGAAACAGGGCCAGAGTTTAATATTTACGTCCGTGAAACTACCCACTCCCTCCACTTTAAAATAAAAATTTTAAAAATAAATAAAATTTGCTGTCTATTTTCTTTAATGCCCGCTTCCACACATACGTGACGCGAGCCTCAGCACTCGTTCAAAAGAAAAAGGAGGCACACTTACAATGCGCAAAAGCGGCTAATATTCAAATAAAGAAATCATATATTCGCACACTCAATAATATTCTATCACGTCAGTTTGTAATTTAATATCAGAATCCAGCATTATTTTCAAAGACAATATCCACGTGACATGACAGTCTCATTTTAATCAACTCGCTCGCATTTTCAATCAATAAAATAAAAAGGTGGACGGACAGAGATAGAGGGAGGGAAGTACTATTCCTTCCATAGGAAGTTAGGAGAAATGTCGGATTTTTCTAGGAGGAAGGAATGATTTTCTTGATTCTATCAGAGCATGCGTTGGGTTCTACTCGAATAAGCTGCGACCCTTCAAATAAGTGGGGTTAATTGGTGGTTCAGGGAGTAACCACCAAATTAACGTGAGGAAAACTGATAAATTTAGAGACAAAGAACACAAACGCAATTTAACGAGATTAGACTAAGTAAGTCTATGTCCTCGGAAATCATCTCTCCAGGTTTTATTAGGAAATCTTTAAGAGAGGGATTGCCTTAGAGGTTCATAATTATTTGTTGAATTACAAGGAATACACAAGGCAACAATTAAACAAAGAACGAACACCAAATCAGGAGAATATTTTTTAATCTCCTCCTACCAAGATAGGAGGATCCTGTCAATTTGGTCAACACTCCCCTCAAGTTGGATCGAAAATATTATCAAAGGTCAACTTATTTACCATGTTCTAAATCGGTCCTTTAGCAAGGGCTTTGGTGAAGATATCAACCGACCGATCTTCACTTCGAACATAAGGAGTTTCAATGGTGTTGTCCAGAACCTTTTCCTATACAAAATGGTAGTTCACCTCAATGCATTTTTTCTTTCATGAAACACTGGATTTGAGGCGTATAAGCAATAACTTGATTTTCACAAAACAGTTTCGTAGTTGACATTCTTGGTTTGCACCCTACTTCCCGGAGGATAAGTTGTAGCCATACCTTTTCACTAGTAGGAGTAGCTATTGCTTAACATTTTGCTTCAACACTTGAACGGGCAACAACATTTTGCTTCTTACGTTTTCAATTAACAATATTATCTCCTACGAAGGTGCAGACACCCACAGTAGACTTCCTATCACTGGGGCTTCTTGCCCAATTTGCATCTGCATACCCAACAATATCTATATGCCCATTGTTCTTTATTAAAATACCCCTTCCTGGTGTAGCTTTCAAGTACCTCAATAGTCGATCAACCAAATCCATGTGCCCTTGAGTTAGATTATGAATTGACTTACATAGCTAATTGTGTAGGCAATATCTAGTTGAGTAATAGTCAAGTAAATCAACTTGCCTACCAAATGTTGAAATGCTCCAATGTCTTGCAAGGGAGTATTATCGGTGGAAAACTTACTATTGTAATCCATCGGAACATTTGCTAGTCGGACCCCCATTTTCCTTGTTTCTTTAGTCCAAAATGTACTTTTTTTGTGATAGAAATAAACCCTTGCGAGAGCTAGCCACTTCAATCCCTAAGAAATACTTCAGTTTTCCAAGATCTTTGATATTAAATTCTTGGCGAAGATACTGCTTGAAAGCCTCAATCCTGGATTCATTGCTTCCAATGATAACAATATCATCAATTTGGACGAGTAATATTACAATACCAGCCTCATTAGACTTGGTAAACATTGATGAGTCGGCCATACTTTGTACAAACCAAAACTTTGTAAGTGTACCATTGAGCTTGTCGTACCATGCTCGAGGAGACTTCTTAAATCCATAGATGAGCTTCCTTAATTTGCAAGTCATCATTTCTTCATTTTGCAAGGCATGACCCAAGGGAAGATCCAAGGCATGACCCAAGGGAAGATCCATATACACTTCTTCTTCAAGGTCTCCATGAAGAAAAGCATTTTTCACTTCCATTTGACAAAGAGAGCATCCACAATTGATTGCTACTGTAAGGACCCAAGTCTCCACTGTACATATATTGTCCGCTTTGGATACTAAATCATCATAGTTTGTCTCCACTGTACACATATTGTCCGCTTTTGACACTAAATCCTCATAGTTTTGTTCTTCTCATGGCAGCCCATACTACCCCAAGAAAACGCGCATATATAGTTAGAGGGACCCAAGCCTTATAAGTTAGCCTAGGACTCCCCCCCTAAGTGATGTAGGACAGGAGATATGCCCTTAGCTTTGCCCGTGTACTGCCGAGGCGATCTTAGTCCGTCCCTCCGTACTACGCCGGGTCTGGGTCATCACATTCTCCACCCTTTAAGGCACAACGCCCTCGCTGTGGCCCCACACGCTGCAGGAGTCGGCTTTGATACCACCTATAAGGACCTGGGTCTCCACTGTACACATATTCTCTGCTTTGGACACTATGTCTCACGATTTTATTCTTCTCAGGGCAGCCCATACTATCCCAAGAAAACGTGTATGTATAGTTAGAGGGACTCAAGCCTTGTAAGCTAGCCCAAGACTCCCGCCTAAGCAATGTGGGACAAGAGATATGCCCTTAACCTCGCCCGCGTACTGCCAAGGCGATCTTAGTTCGTCCTTTCGTACTGCCCCGGGTCTGGGTCGTCACAACTACGGACATAAGAACACAAATTGTATTCATCTTTACAACTAGAGCAAATGTCTCATTATAGTCAATAATGTAGGTCTAGGGGTAGCCTTTAGTTACAAGGCAAGCTTTATACCTTTCAACTGAGTCATCACTACTGTATTTTATCTTGTAAATCCAACGACAACCAACGGGACGCTTTCCATTAGGTAATCGTACCACATCTCAAGTGTGATTTTTATCAAGCACCCGAAGTTCCTCCTTCATATCTTTAATCCACATTGATTGATATTTGGCTTCTTCATAACTGCTTCAGTCTTTTGAACTTTCAAGAGCAAAGAGGAAACTCCAAATTTGATGAGAAATTTTGTCATAATTGACACAGTCTTGGATGGGATATTGTACCATGTGATATGTAGTAAAATTTCAAAGTCTAACAAAGCACCTAGAAATCCTCATAGATCAACGAACTGATGGTGAAGGTGCTTCTGGAAATTCTTCTATCATGGTTTCTTGCTTAGAGTGAGTTTTAGCCATTGGCTCTTAATTTTATTGTAGCTCAGTGTCATGTTCTAGTCATCCTCCATCCCTTGTTTCTAAAGTGGGTACATTTGTGGTTACCATAGGTGAAGCGGCAAGAGGGACAAGGGCAACTTCTCCATAATCTATTAAGACTTCAGTGCACTCCCCCTGAAGTTGGCTCCTGTATGAGTAATACATATTAGTCTCATCGGCTAAGACGGAAGGGAAAGACAAGCTATCCTATGGCCCCTGGCTGAGGGCCGAGGTCAAAGAGCACAGTCCATTCTGGAAAGCTTTCTATGAGAAACAATCAGATCAGGATGAAGTTGAAGAAATTATACCAGAAACTCCATTGCAATCCCCTTTATTACTTCCTGCAGCACCTTCAAGCACAAAGGCTCAAACTCCATCTGAGGAGCTTCATACCACCAAGAACCCTCATTGCAATCCCTTACCTACCCTGCAAATTTCTTCTGTTACCGAACCGATATTGACAGAACCTGTGGTGAACAGCAAGAAAATTAAAAACCCTAGAATGGTGGTTAAGGCCAGTCCCCATAAAAAATCAAAGCGTTACAACCCTTATGGGATTCTCTCTAATGCTCAAGTACCTCTGGATGATTCACTCCTTATGGATACCCCAATCTTTGTAGCTGAAGGGGTAGACACAAGGGCTGTGGTGGCTTGCCCAAAATAGCCACCGCTAGAACAATGAAAATTATAAGTTGGAATTGTCAGGGGCTGGGCAACCCCCTGACAATTCAAGCTCTTAAGGACCTAGTGGTCCATGATCGGCCCGATATTATTTTTTTGATGGAAACCAAAAACCAGGAACCAGTCATCAAGTGTTTGCAGCGAAATCTTCATTATGAAAACCTTTTTGTGATCAATCCCCTAGGTTTGGCTGGAGGTTTGGTTATTTTTTGGAATAATCAGGTCAATCTAACTATCCACTCTCATGACCAGCATCATATTGATACTATCTGCTCAGATGTTCTTAAAAGGAAAACCATGGGTATTACTTTTCTGCATGCTCCAGCCGTATTTCAACAGAGGCAACAACTATGGACAACTTTGCGTCAGCTCAGCCATCTACATACCCTACCTTGGATGTGCATCGGCGACTTTAATGAAATTCTGAATCACTGGGAGAAAGTTGGAAAACGCTTACCTCAGCAATATCGGTTGCAATCTTTTAGAGATTTATTAGACCACTATGCCTTGATGGACCTTGAAACCAAGGGATGTACCTATACATGGGTGAATAATAGAAATGGTGAGGAAGCTGTAAAGGAGCGAATAGATAGGGCTGTGTGTACAATGGAATGGCGATTAACCTATCCGGAAGCTGAAGTTTATGCTTTACCTGCTATAGGCTCAGACCATTGTCCACTACTCTTAAATACAGAAGTCAAATCAAAAAAGAGACAAACGAGGTTTACCTTCGAGTCTTTTTGGCTTCAAGATGATGACTGTCACAGGGTGGTATCGGATGTATGGTCAACAGCCTTAAATCATCCATTTAGCATCTCCAAAAAATTACATATGACAACTACAGCTTTGGCAAATTGGAGCAGAATGAAGTTTACTGCTGCTCATCATCAAATAGATCTCTTAAAGCATCAGCTCCGATTATCACATCAATCAACACCTTTGCGTCATAATAACAATCGGGTTAAATCGCTGCGAGAACATTCAGAAAATATGGATACGGGAGGAACACTGCGGGCAATGCGATCTCGCATCAAGCGGTTGAGGGGGATCGAAACACAAAATTTTTTCACGCTACTACGATTCAAAGACGGAAGAGAAACAGAATCAGCATGCTCAAAGATATAAACGAGGAGTGGATTCGGGACCCAGAACAGGTGAAGTACATGACCAACTATTTTTTTCAGAACCTTTATTCTACTGCTGGTCATAGAGATTATAGCCCTACTTTACTGCAATGTCCAAAGATCGTCACAGATGAAATGAATAATCATTTAATAGCGGAAGTCACAAGAGAGGAAGTACAGCTAGCTACTTTCCAGTTGGGAGCAACGAAAGCTCCAGGACCTGATGGTTTTAATGGCCTCTTTTACCATAGTCATTGGGACATTCTACAGGATGATGTGTTTACTACAGTGCAGAATTTTTTAACTACTGGAGTGTTGCCTGCTGCTATAAACAGAACTTCTATATGTCCGATTCCCAAAGTACCGAATCCAGAGAGGTTAGATCAATTTCGCCCCATCAGTTTATGTAATTTTCTATACAAAATTATTTCCAAAGTCCTAGCAAATCGATTAAAATGCTGTCTACCAGATTTGATTGCTACAGAACAGAGTGCCTTTGTGTCAGGCAGACAGATACAGGATAACATTCTAATCGTTCAGGAAGTCTTACATCAGTTTAGAATTCGACAGAGAAAGAAGAAATTTCAGGCAATCCTAAAACTGGATATGCAGAAAGCTTATGATAGGGTTGAGTGGGACTTCTTGGAGGACTATATGCGTCAGATTGGGTTTCATGATCGATGGGTGGTTTGGCTGATGCAATGTGTTAAAACTACCTCACTCAGTGTCAAAGTCAATGGCGAAGATCTACCTTACTTTACACCAACCAGGGGAATTAGGCAGGGAGATCCTCTTTCACCCTACCTCTTCATACTTGTGGCTAATATGTTATCAACTCTTATTCAGAATGCTATAAACATGGGTCATCTCCGAGGACTAAAATTTAACAGAAGCTGTCCTGTTTTATCCCATTTATTCTTTGCCGATGATGCAATATTTTTTTCTGGATGGTAAAACGATAGAATGTCAAAATTTGGCGAGCATTTTAAACCAGTATTGTATTGCAACAGGACAGCAGATAAACAGAAATAAATCAGGCCTATTTGCTAGCAAAAACTGTCCTATGTCCCTCAAGTTAAATATGGCCGGAGTACTAAGAGTGCCTATCCTTGATAAAACTGGAAAGTATCTAGGTATTCCCTCAGATTGGGGGTCCTCAAAGAGAGATATGTTTGCTTGGATTCACACAAGGGTGAATGCTAAATTGGCTGGGTGGAAAGAACAGTTGATTTCTAAAGGAGGGAAGGAGATTCTGTTAAAAGCTGTGATTCAAGCTCTACCACGACGCAATGTCCATATTTAAGATTCCCCGTCTCTATATGCAAGTCTGTTGAACAAAAGATGGCTAAGTTTTGGTGGCAACACTCTAGCACTAAGTCTGGAATTCACTGGAAGTGCTGGGATACTTTAAAAGACAGGAAAAGTACAGGGGGGATTGGCTTTCGAGACTTATTATCTTTTAATAAAGCCCTTCTGGGAAAGCAGGCATGGAGACTTTTTCAAAATCCTGAATCTTTGTGGTGCAATCTATTCAAAGCTTTATATTTTCCATCTACAGATTTTTGGCATGCAGAACAGGGATCCCGACCCTCTTGGGGTTGGCGAAGTCTTCTACTGGGCCGAAATTCAATTATTCCTAAGCTGAGTTGGTCAGTTGGCAATGGCCAGAGAATCAATGTGAGACAAGATAAATGGCTACCTATGGGAACATTATGTGGACCTCCTAATAGGGATGAACCAAGAATAGTAGCAGCCTACATTAACACAGTACAAAATGAATGGAATATCCAACTTCTCAAACATACATTTGATGAGCACATAGTGAAAGAAGTTCTGGCAATCAGATTATGGCCAGCATCTACTGAAGATAAAATTGTGTGGACAGCAAATTTAGATGGACAATACTCAGTGAAGAGTGCGTATCATTTCATACAGCAATTAGAGGCTAAACAGACAGATTCTCGCCCATCCTCATCTTATATTACCCCCAGTCACTTATGGAAACAAATCTGGAAAACCAAGACGGCCCCTAAAATTCGCATCTTTCTTTGGTCTATCAGCCACAATGCAGTTCCTACAAAGCACAATCTGTTCCGTCGCCGAATCACCACTGATCCATTTTGTGTTCTTTGTTCTACCCGCTCCCCCGAAACAACAGAACATTTATTTCTGCAGTGCCCTTGGACACAACAGATTTGGAATCATCCTAAAGTACAAATCACAGTCACAGATTTTGCAAGTCATCGCATTGACGCTTGGCTTACAGATCTATTACAACAGCATGGAAACGTACCGGAGTTTGAGACAATAGCAACTCTTTTATGGCAAATCTGGAAGGCCAGAAACCATGTCATCTTTCGCCACCAATTCACGCACCCGGACCAGATCGTGGAATCAGCTCTAGCGCTCACTCACCTGCAAATTACAGTTTAGAAACACCACTTGAAGCAACCACAGAAGACAAGAAAGACTTCGTCGAACCCCAACACTACCTGGATCCCACCGGTACAGGGTATGGTGAAGGTCAATATAGATGGTGCCTTTCCCATTGCAGAAAACCTGGGTGCGATTTCCAGTATCTATCGAGATCACACAGGCAGATTGATCGGTGGTTTCACCAAAAGCGTTCCAGCATCCTCCGCCCTTGAAACAGAGATTCAAGCTCTCTTATATACACTGAAAGACATTCTTCAACAAGGGAAGCATCATTCTGACCTGATCATTGAAACCGACTACCTAATTTTGGTTGAAGTGATGCATCACGAGCGTCTCTCACCGTGGGACTGCCGTGCTCTTCTCGCCGAATGCGCAGACATCTTGCCCTCTTTTTCCAACCTGAAGGTGACTCATTGCAGAAGATCAGCAAATGCCCTAGCCGACTGGGCTGCGAAAGCCCACGGTCGAGGTTCCCTTCCCCCAACTTGGGCTTCCTTACCTGTTCCTCCGATGTTAGATCTGATTTGTAATGAAGCCCTACTTGCGGGTTGTACTAATTTCCCTACTTAATGAGCAAATAGTTCTTTCCGTCCAAAAAAAAAAAAAAATATTAGTCTCATCAAAGTGAACATCACGGGATATATAGAGGCACTTCGTATTGGGCCCGTAACACTTGTATCCCTTTTTAGCTGAAGAATAGCCAATGAACACATACTTTCGAGCCCATGGATCGAGTTTACCATTGTTCGAGTGAACGTAACATGTAATGCTAAAAACCCTCAAATGTGAGACATTGAACTTATTCCCATAAAAATTTCTGTCGAAATCTTGTATTCGAGTACTCCACGAGGAAGCCAATTGATAATATAGCAATTGGTGAGAACATCATCACTCCAATATGCTTTTTGGCATATTCCCCGAAAAAGGTAAGGCCCGGGTAACTTCCAGAAGTTGATGATTTTTTTCATTCTACTATGCCATTCTGTTAGGGCATCCCAACCCAGGAAGTTTGATGAATAATACCCAAATTGCACGAATAGCTTAAAATGCTTAATTGGTGTATTATGTCCCATTAACCGTGTGCAACACTTTCATGTTAGTCTTAAATTGATTAAGTATCATAGCACAAAATTCCTAAAAAACATTAAGAATGTCACTTTTGGTTTTGAGCAAACATAGCCATGCAGCACGAGACTTTTCATCAATAAAAGAGACAAAATATCTATAGCCATCCCAAGACTCAATGGGAGCACTCCCCACATTATAATGAATTAAATCAAATACTTTTGAAGAAAAATGTGCAATCTTAAGAAAATGAAGTCTATGTGGTTTAGCGAAATGACAACAATCACATGAACTAGAATCATGACATAAAGATCTATCAAGAGTACGCAAAATCTGATCGGACAGGTGACCTATGCATCTATGCCATAGTTTTGATGTCTTCTTAGCATTCTGGATTGCACTCAACACCTCAGGGTATTAATCTATGACATAGAGTCCATTCTATAGCCTCCCTTCACCAATTGTCCTCTTGGTGATGCAATCCCGAAATAACACCTTAGAAGCCAAAAAAAATGACATTGCAATTTCATTATTTCGTACACTTACTAACAGACAACAGATTTGAAGATAAAGTAGGTATGATCAAAGCATTAGAACTCTTAGACAACATCTTAAATTTTCCTGCTCCTTGTGTTGGGAACTCTTGCCTTGAATTTGCTAATTCTTGATGGATTTCAAAAATTTGAGAGGCATTTCTAAGTTGACCATACATTCCAACCAATGCATCCCATGGTACTTGAGTTGAATTGGAGTATCCAAAAATCTCATAGATTTGGGGCTCCATGGAGTTGTCACTAGCAAGCCACTCTTCGTATCCAGGATCATCTTTTGGAGGAGCTTCATTTTTACCATTGATATGGACGAGTTTCGAATGGCCACCGAGAGCTATGGTTATAGTTCGCGACCAAGGAAGGAAATTCCTTTCTTTCTTAAGCAAGTTGGTGAGATGTTGGCTGTGAGATTCTTGCAAAAGAGGCCTTTGGTTGAAGGAGTTGGAGTCGTTTCTTGCCAGCATCATACTCTTCCATAGTGACAACACAACAACAAGGTAACTAGAAAATTAGTTGAAACAAACATAACGGGTTGGGCTTGAACCTGCTCTGATATCATGATAAATTCAAAGACAAAGAACACAAACGCAATTTAACCCTCTCTCAAAGCTTTGTTAGATTTAGCTAAGTTCAAATTATTTGTTGAATTACCAAGGTAACAATTGATCAAGGAAAGACTACCAAATCAAGAGATATCCTCTCCGGCTAAACAAAGCTTTGTTATGAATTCTTTGAGAGATGGACTACCTTTTTATTGATAAAGGTTCATAATTATTTGTTGAATTACAGAAAATATACAAGGCAACAATTGATCAAGGAAAGAATACCAAATCATGACGCTACATCGAAAAATAGCAACTTAAAGAAAAAAATTATTGCTTATTGTATCCTCGAGACTTCTCTCGGGTTTAAGAGGAGAGATTGACTGAATCATGAAAAATACAATTTAAGATAGACCAACAATCTCTCCCCCAGTTCTGCTAAAATGACTACTCCTCGCCAACATTTGCTTCCCGAGGATCACGGTGTTTATCATCAATTTGGCTAATGACGGGCATCAACGGCTCTTGTGTAAGTAGTTGAAGTTGAAGCTTCTAACGCCAAGAGCTCCATCCTTCTCTTGTCCACCTTTTCCTGGAGATCCGCCAGCACCTTCTTTAATAAAATTAACTATTCAAAGCTAAGGTTTTCGATTTCCAGAGGCTTAACATGTTAGAGCTCTTTTGCCCGTTTCTTTTCTGCTTCCAGTCGCTTGAACATATCTGTGTATTGTTTGTTTAGTTCAACTAAGGTTCGGTCCCCATTAGTTTTAGCATGTTGAGTGACAGAAGGACAAACCTTCTGTGGATGCTCACATCTATCTAGGACCGCACCCACAGATGGGTGTCCAAAGGAGAAAGGCTTGCCGTTAGGATAGAAGATAATAATGGCCATCTCAACAGCACTAACAGTGCATAGTTCGCTTGCTTTCTTTAACAGCCCTGGTCGCCATTTGGAGAAGGCAACTCGTCGCGATTGGCATCCTTAATCATCATCTTCGCACTAGTTGTTTTGCCCTTCATGTCTCACGCTGCAAAAGTAATGCAAATTCAAATGATATTGCGAGAATAATGAAAAGAGGTGGCCAGTTATAAGATTTTACAAGCCAAAGCGATGCTTAAAATAATGTTCCACTCCCTCTTTGATTGGCAATTCTCTTTGATGGGAGAATTACAAAAAAAGTTCTAAACCTATTACAATTGTGCCAATTCAGTCCTAAACTTTTCTTTTTTTGGCCAATTTAGTCCTAAACCTTTTACAATTGTGCCAATTCAGTCCATCTAGCCAAAATTAGCTAGCCAGCGTTAATGTGGACGCCGGCCGTTCGGCAAACACTAAGGTGGCATTTTTTAATATTTTTTATTTTTTTTCAAATTTTTAAATATTTTTTGAATTTTTTAATTCTTTTTTTTCTTTTTTTTCCATCTTCTCTTCCCCTAGTACGGCCGGCCAAAGGTGAGGGCCAAGGAGGTCAGCCTCGCCGGCCAATGGAGAGGCTCGCCCCCACCGGCTAGAGGTGAGGGCTGGCAAGGGCAAGACCCCACCAGATCTGGCGAGGTCAGCCTCGCCGGCCACTGGCAAGGGCGGGGCCTTACCAAATCCAGCGAGCTCAGCCCTCACCAAATCCAGTAGGGCCTCACCCAGCCAAGGCGAAGGTCAACCTCACTAGTGGCTGGCGAGGCTCTTCGCCAATGGCCGGCGAGGCTCCTCGCCAGATCTGGCGACAGCAGCCCGAGGGCTTCGATTTCTTGACCGATCACTAGCTCTGCATAACCACGAGGCCATTCTGCCACAATAGCTTTGCGATATCATCGCTGGCCCTAACCACAATTGCAGCCCCGGAATAGAATCAACAAAAACCAACATTTCCCACGGTGGCGCATTTCGGCAACAATCCAAAGAAAAAAAGAGAGAGAAAACAAACAAGAGACATGCACAAGAGATACATACATGTCGGGCTTGTGGGGGTGGGTGAAGGAAGGGAAGGAGTAGTCATCGTCCATCTCGAAGTTGGGGACACAGTGGCTCATCCTCCCATCACGGCCGCAAGGAATCAACTAGGGACTGGAGAAACAAATGCATTCATCGGCATGCACACGAGCTCGCTGGATCTAGCAGGGCCTCGCCCTCGCCAATGGCCGGCCAAGTTGACCTCACCAGCCCTCGCCTCTGACCGGCCAGGGGAAGAGAAGATGGGAAAAAAAAAAAAAATTCAAAAATTCAAAAAAATATTTAAAATTCGAATAAAATAAAATAAAAAATAAAATATTTAAAAATGCCACATCAACATTTGCCAAACGGCTAGCGTCCATGTCAGCACCGGCCAGCCAATTTTGGTTGAATGGATTGAATTGATACAATTGTAAAAGGTTTAAGACTAAATTGGCCAAAAAAAAAAGTTTAGGACTGAATTGGCACAATTGCAATAGGTTTAGGACTTTTTTGGTAATTCTCCCCCTCTTTGATTGAAAATTCTGATTGGGCTTTCCATGTAATGGCATGCGTATTAAGAGGTTCAATGATAAGTATGTTGTTTTCCATCTAATTGACAAAGGCATATTCCTCTCAACATTACTAAGTTGGCATGTAACATCCTGATTTCCAAGTTCTATTTTCAATTGAATAAGTTTGGCTTTTTATCAACGTGACTATAGTTCTTTTCTCAAAGTTTGCTACTTACGAGATAATTAGCCTATTAGGTGAAGCTGTTAAGGAATATAAATGTAATAGACTTGAGAATTCAACTAGGAATCGACTGCTCGACCGTGCTAATCTGCAGGGGTCATTATGGCATAGTTAAAAATCGATTAGATACTGAAAATAGGTTGATTCACTAGAGCCATGTGATTAAGTGTGGATAATTCTGTTAGGGAAATCCCTTATGATGTTTTGAAGATGACAAAATAAATCAAATGCTACTAACATGTTTAATGGTTAAGTAATAGACCATGCAGATAATAGAACATGTAAAGGATATTGTCAAAGTCTGAAGACGGCCAGAAGACTGAACGTAACAGACTCTCCAAAGTATATTCTGAAGATTTCCAGACTTCTGTGTCAAAGTCTGAAGACTGCCAGACTTCTGTGTCAAAGTCTGAAGACTGCTAGACTTTTGTATCAAAGTATATTCTACATCAGAAGTCTGCTCACTCTGACAAATTCCAGAATTAACGTGAATGAAGAACCATAAGACAGACTCTATGTTGGAGCTAAACTTATTCAGACGGTGTTTAGACCTTAAAGCTAAATCTGTTCGGAAGCAGAACATGTTCAGACTCAGATTGTAAAGTCTATCGCACTTTGACTCAGATTGTAAAGTCTATGGCTATCAGACTTTACATCCAGACTCGACAGAACGTAACTCAAGCCCAATCATACAACAGCTAGTGATCTAGTTTGGATTCCACATCAAGATTGATTTGATTGACTCAATCTATTTGATTGACGATTGGATCTTGAAGATGAGAACTTTCTATACGAAGAAGCTTTACTTATGGAAACTAAGATTTCGTTTGTATGGGCGATCGGAATCAATTTGGGATTTTACCTTTGTCACTCAACGGCTACCAAATCTTCTAGACACAGAGCTGTCCAATGGGTATATTGGAAGACGATTCTCCGGGATACTGTCCAACGGGTAGTTTGGAAGTGGAGGAGTATTTGAGGAGATCATGGACCGATGAGCAAGTAAGAGACGGAGCGTAGAATTTATAATTCCAAAGTCTAAGCGACCTTCGATCATACACTTGTCTCTTGAGAGCTTAAACGTTTGTGATCGTGAGAGAAATACCAAAAGAATGACTTAGTGAGATAGTGTGATCTACTAAGTGTTTGCACTCGAAGTTGTAATCTCTTGTTGATTGCTCAGTGGAATCCAGCCAAGAAGGCTGTTAGCGTGGGAGAGTGGACGTAGGCTTGGATTAAGTCGAACCACTATAAATCTTGTGTTCTTATTCTCTTCCCTAACTCCTTTGTTTGAAGTTTATTTTATTCCGCATATACTTGCCAAGAGTTATTTTAAACATCTATTCACCCCCTCTAGGTGTTCATACTAGCACTCTCAAATTCCACCTAATTGCAAAACTCTTGTTGATCAGCTCTAGACCGATTTTTCTGTCCTTTTGGTACCTTATGTACGTATTTGAAATCTTGAGGTTTTCACGACAACCGAGAGTCGCAAATGTGTCAAAAATGTACATTGTGGCTCGAAAATAATCGACCACGGGTCAAATGCGCTAAAAATTCCCAAAAGGTACCCGATAAGTTAGGTCATGCTAAAATTGCGTCAAATTAAAATTAATCGCGAATTTGAACCCAATTTCAAAATTGAAAGTTCTGTCATATCATGATTTAGTTTAGGAACGTCGAATCATCTCGTGAAGAATTTTCGGTGAGCTCGGGATTTTTACGGAAAATTAATTTGGATGATTCGAAAAAGAAATGAAATTCAGAGGGACCAAATTAAATGAATTTTTGGACTCCAAAGTGAGCTACTTGGTAAAGGGAAATTGTAGAAATTGTGTGGGCTTCCTCAGCAAAATTGGTCACCAAATTGGAAAGATTTGTGAAGAAATTGAAGTCTAATTGAGGGAAATTTGTGAGCCGGTATGGGGGCTGCAACATTTGGCATCAACTTAGCTAATTGTGGGGATTTATGTGCAAGAAAGTGATGGGGGCTAAATAGATGAACATGAAGGCTTGTGGGACCAAGAAATAATGAAATTGGATAATTATCTTGACTTTCATCCCTCCCCCTCTTTCTCCTTCTCTCTCTCTCTCTCTCTCTCTCGCACGTTTGCCCTCCATCCGACCACCCTCTACCGTATTCTTCCATTGCTTTTTCTCCCTTTTTTTTGACTTTGTGGGCTCTTCCTTATCTCTCCCTCTCACGCACGTCTCTCCCTCTCTCTCATTTTCTTTATTTCACACATTTCTTTCCCCCTCTCTACCGACACTCTCTCTTTCCTCATCCCTTCCTTTCTTTTGTTTTGCAGCAGCCCACTTCCTTCCCTCCATTTCTCTTCCCCACAGCTGCACACCACTCCACTAAAGCAACCCCTACTCCCACACGTGTCCGAAGACCACCACTCCATCTCCATCAATTCTCGTCGCCTGCAACTCATGCCCTCCGCCAAGTCAACCCACAAGCTCCCTCCACTTCTGTCCTCTTCTCCATTTGATCATGTAGCCCACGCACATCTAGCCATCCCACCTCTCCAAGTTTCAACAACCTCAGCCCACACGCCAACAACTTCTCCATCTTCCTGTTACACCCGCACCACCACCCGTGGCCGCCAAAGCCAACCCAAGCCATGCCCATCCAGTCGCCATTTTCACCTCCACAAAATCGAAGCGGCTCGACCAGCTCAACTCGTAAACTTCCTTTGCAGTTTTCAGCCCGGTCCGAGCTTTATTTGGCATCGCCGTAACCCAAGTTTTAGCTGCCGTCGTGTCACAGTCGCCATGGACTCACCGGCTCGCTAATTCGGTGAGTTTACTTGCTAAATTATGCTTATGGAGTTAATAACGTTTAAGGGGTGATTAGTTTAGGCTAAGTATGGTTTAGGTGGTTAGTTAGAATGGATTAGCGATTTAATTATTTGTTTGTGCATGTTAGGTGGTTAGAATAGATAGATTAGAGACTAGATAAGTTGTACTATTTATCAAGATAGGTTCAGAAATTTTCCCAGCCCGTTCAAGTGGTTAATTAAGCATTTCCGACCTAAGTTTGCATTTTGGTAATTAATTGTATTTATTTAATTATTTTTGTATTTATTTAATTATTTATTATTTTTTGGAAATTATATCGTGATAGCTGGTGACCGGAATTTCGTGCTGATTGCAGTGGTTTGCTTATTTTCTGCAATTGAATACTATTTTGTGCAAATTAAGTGGTGATTGTAATTTTGGGTATTTATCGAAAAATTGTGTAATTTTGGTATTTAATCATAAAATACCGAAGCATTAGTTTTTAATGCCAAAAATGATTTTAGGCACTATATTAAATAGTTGGATTTTTGAAAAGAAAGATATAGCATTTTGGCTCAAACCGATTGTGTATCCACACATGATTATTTTTATCGAGTGTTTTTAACACAATGAGAAATTGGTGTACAAAGTACAGCGTCCTTGACCGGGATTGATTTATCATGTATCAGTTTGTGTGAGCATTATTGAATTGTCAGCTTGTGTGAGTATTATTAAAACGTCAACTTGTGAGAGCATTTAGGGGTGTGCAACGGAAACCGCCCGAACCGGAACCGGACCGAACCGGACCGGACCGGCCGATTTTGGGCGGTTCCCACGGCCGGCGGTCCGGTTCCCAATTCCTAATCTTGGAACCGGCGGCCGGTTGGTCTGGTTCTCGGTTCCAAGGTGGGAACCGGACCGACCAAACCAAATTTTTTTATATATAATTTATATTCATATAACATATAAACACATATAATATATTAATATTATATATGAAACTTATTGCAATCGGAATTGCAATTTAGGTAACAACCTCTTATGTGGCCAAGAGACCACCAAAACTCTTGTTGTTACTCTTTATTTATAGAAAAAACTCTCCTCATGCTCACACTCTCTCTCTTGCTCCCTTCACTTGCAAACGACAAGGCACTTCAAGCCTTAAAAAGTCTCATATCGACTAAACATTCAAAGTATAGAAGAGAGATTGTCTATAAAACCTAAGCCAAGCACAACCTTTAATCACGTTGTTCATGGGTTTTATGCCTAAAATTAAGCATGAAACACATAAACTATGATTGATATTCACACAAGTGAAGTTTGAATATTTTACACGTGGAAACATGTGTGAGTAGTTTTATTAGATTGCTCGGAAACTGAATTTGATTGATTGGTCCGGAGCATGATTATTCTTTAGTGAATGGTCATTCTTTAGTGAAAAAATAAAGTGCCAATTCTTTTGGACCGGACCGGACCGGACCGGAACCGATGGTCCGGTCTGGTTCTCAATCCTAAGACCAACGGTCCGGTCCACGGTTCCCAAAATTGGGAACCGATTCTCCCGGTCCGGTTCCCCGTTCCACCTTGGAACCGGAACGAACCGGGAACCGATCACCCCTAAGAGCATTATTGTATGTCAACTTGTGAGAGCAGTATACTATATCAGCCTATGTGAGCATTGATATGTCAACTTGTGAGAGCATTATACTGTATCAACTTGGGTAAGCTATAATATATATCAGCTTGTGCAAGCTACCAACTATATATCAGTTTGTGCAAGCTACCATCTATATATCAGCTTGTGAGAGCAATAACCATCTATATCAACTTGTCAGAGCTATAATCTATTTCAGCTTGTGTGAGCAGTAATTGTATCGATTGATTGATAGATGGTACTGAATTGATCGATTGGATTGAACTGATTGGTTGAGATTATGAACTGTACTGATATGCAAGAAGGAACTGAGGCAAGGTAAGTCTTCTAACTTGTGTGCATAAACTGCCTTTAGGCGTATTTCCATCCTAGTCAAGGTTTAAGGGGTGAACTTGCTGAGACATTGTCTCACCTCGTCGTGGGCTTAACTTTTCAAGTCCTTAGTGTGAAGAACTTGGAGCTTGAGGCAAAAGGGTTAGGAGCATGGGTGGCTTAGAAGTTCTTTTTGGAGATAGATCTCTTGTACTGAGACCCTAGAGTTGGCCTCTGATTGTAAACCAAATTGTTTATAAAAGCCGTGTTGATTGAATTGAAATTTGTTGTCCTGCTTTTATATCCCACATTTGTTGTGGTTAGAGGATTAGTAATTTGCTTCTGCATACGCATTAAAATGAATGGGTTAGCAACGCGTCCTGAGACATCGCAAATTTATCAACCACCGAGGGATAGGCACACGCCCGAAGTTCGGGGCGTGACATGGCATCCTTTTAATGTCTATTGCTAGCTAATAGTTTGTATGAGAATCCATAACAGACTTAATTAACGAGTCCACTCAGGATAAAAAGAAAAAAAAAATTGCTCATGGGTAAAATTAGAATTTTTTGCACTCAATTGCACCAATGGCTTTAGCTTTGGAACAATCATATATTTTCCACATATCCAGAGAAAAATGATTAGTAAAAAGGTTTTATTATTTACTTAAGCTTATGTAGTCCCTAGTTATGGAATTGAAAACAAAAACAGGATGAAGAGCTGACAGAGAACCTACACATAGCAATGCTCGACAAGTGCTCATGGCGAAAGTCCTTTTAGCGGATCAATGTGAATCCATCTAACCCTATGTCTCTCGATATCCACCAAAAGAAACGGTTGTGTGGAGTCATTCTTTACGCAAAACGGTTCAAGGATAAGAGCCGGTTGCTTGTAAATGTTGCTATTCAAAAGCTGCTCAATGAAAGTGGGAGATTTTTTTAGGTAGCATCGGGCCTTGCATACGCATGTGCAGTGTATGATTGAGTTGATAGGAGGCTTGTATGACATTTTTTGACACAATCTCTGAAAAAGAATTGTTTTACAAATGCGGTTTCGTTTTGTTTCTTTGTTTGTGGTGTCACCATTGGATTTTAAGAAGCCTCATATCTAGACCAACAAAATGTTATTCTAATTGTAAGTATGTTGATGCACAAAGCAGTCGGTAAAATCCATCACACTTAAGCGCTAATTAGCATAACTCTTTCACAGCAACTTTATTTAATGCACTGATTAATAAAAATTCACATGAGATATAATTTATAAATGACCACTTTGCATCACTGCCAAATTTGATAAAGCTTTTAACTTGTCAATAATAGATTATCTTAGGACACCCACATAGTAAAATAAATTATAAGGACGACCACAATTTTATGGATGTTTCCAAAAACGATAGCAAATTATGGAAAGTCACACCGAATACCCTTTAGTGATTAGCACTCCCCAAAACCATGAAAAGTCACATCAACTTGTTACTATGCAATTAACACCTCTCTTCCTCCTCCTCCTCCTCCTCATCCTCCTCCTCTCTCTCTCTCTCTCTCTCTCTCTCTCTCTCTCTCTCTCTCTCTACAAAAATTCTCTAGGACTATCATAGAAAACATCTCTTTAGTTTTTTCTCAAACACCTAATTAACTTCCCTCAAATTTCTACCTAGTTCACCACCTTACTAGGCTTACCAGCTTGTGGTTGCATATACCTAGAACTCTCGGGCAAGTTGAGACTACCATAGGCACCAACATTAGGATTTGGGTTGCCTTTTAAGCAAGTGTAAAACAACTAACAAAGGGGAAGAGAGAGTGAATTGAGTGATTAGTTCATGTGAGAGGCATGTGTCACTATTCAGCGGTTCCTCGGCAGTGCAATAGCCCATGCAACACCTAGTGAATTAAGAATATGAAGCCAACCTTCCTTCTATATTTGTTCCTAAAATAGTACAACGAATATCATCCTCATACTAGATTGTACCACGTATAGTTTAGATCGGTCATCTAGTCCATGGATTGAGACACATAGAACACTTTACGTACAACAACTGGTTTTGGCGTATCATGGCTTCATGAGGTAAATTACATAAACTCCCTATCAGTTTGTGCACCGAAAGCCAACCCACCCCCTAGAGCTCTGTAAATATGTAATTGTTATATCTCAGAACTCCTAGCATCAATTGTCTTGACGTCACTATCACAAATCAATTGTATCATTCCCTCTGTATGACTCACTCTTTACTTAATAACCTAAAACTTCATTCACAAGGGGACAATCACGGTTCGTGACATTCCCCCCATCCTCCCCTGACAATTCCACAATGCTCTCGTTGTGGGCTATTATGTGACTTCCCTACATTCTTCAACTATTAATGCACTGCTCTAGGTCATACATTGAATAGTTCATCAACCATTAATGCGCCACTTTGGATCAACATCGAATGCAAACGCTTGCCTAATAGAATAGGCCACTCCATTGGTAGCTTCTTTTGATTGCAATTGTTCAAGCAACTTGGTCACTTGTGCTTTCTCTAATGAGTGCGGCTTTTGGAGCAAACGACATTATTTGGCATGATCCTATTTCACCTACTAAGCTTTTCTTGATCTCAACGGACTAATGGAGGTTTCTTCCCCCATTAAAAATGTGGTAGCAAACCCATCTTGAGATTCACCTATTGATCTAGGATCATTTTCCCTATTCAATAAGGAATAAGTTCTTTCATGTGCCCTCGTTGTCATCTTAGAAGCTGGTCAAGAGCCACACTTTGTCTAAGCAGGTTTTGCCTCGACGATTCACTCTATGCCATCGTAGGAATGAGTAGACCATAGGTTTTCTCTTACTCAAACTCACTTATTGAAGAATTCTACTCTAATACCACTTGTTATAGAACGATAATTCCTTGGCCACGAAATAGTCCGTGTAGCGCCTAGTGAGCCGAGAGAACCAAGCTAGCCTTCCATCTATAGTTGTTCCTAAGAATAGTATGGTGAATATTATCCTCACATCATATCGTACCATATCCAACTTAGCTCAAATATCTAATCCATCTAGCAAGACACGCCGAACACTTTATGCACAATAATTGATTGGCATTATTAGGAGAGCGGCATCCCAACTAGTCTATGCACAAAAAATTAACTCCACCTTCAAAGCTCCTAGAGATATAATCGTTTTATCATAGAACTCTTAGTACCAATCTTTCTAGACACCACTCTCATGACTAGTTGTATCATCCCCTTTGCATCTCTCATTCTTAACCCCAAACTCCACTCACAAGGGTATTTAAATACAAAGAATCATGGTCCATCAAACATGTGTGCAAGTGGGTGCACTGTGAAATGGTGATCAAAACAGTATAGTAAGGTCTTGTGAGTAAGCAAAAATAAAAATAAAAAATTGTACAATTGAACTTGCATTTCTTGTTGTGATAAAGTTTGAAATCCTCCTTCAATGCTCATTACACTTTTTGAACCAAATTTGAGTATTCAAAAGGTTCTCCTTCTCCATCTATAACAGCTTGCACTTCCCTTAACCTCCATTTCTACTTGACTAGAACTATGAGCCAGAGCTCATGAACTAATTGTGAGTTTAAAGCATTGGATTTGACATCACAAAAAACCTTCACATTATTCACCATGATTCAACGAAAGTAGAAAATTTTGCGCTCATTTTACTCTGCTAGAACATTAACGAGAGAAAATTGCAATTTTTCAAAAGCGAAAAGAAATTGGAACTCCCAACAACCAAAGATGAATTCCCCTTTGATTGAGATAACTACAACGAGGCAAGAAAAAAGAACAGCAAAATATAGGGGTGAACATGGTTCAGGTTGGGCCGGTCCATCCCCTAACCTTATGACCAACTTGCACAGTGCTGGTTTTCAATTTTTGGGACCGAGGACCGACCCTATTGAGCTTGGGACAGAGGACCAAACCGACCCAATGGGTTCAGTCCAGTTCCAGGGTCAACTCGGGACCAACTGATAATTTTTTATTTCATTTTTTGTACTCCTTAAAAAAACGATTAAGGACCAAACTAACCCAATAGGTTCGGTCTGGTTTCAAGGTCAACCGATGACTGACCAATAATTTTTTATTTCATTTTTTGTACTCTTTGAAAGGGCAACCGATAACCGTACCAACCCAATAGGTTTGATGATGAGCAAGGTCAGCTAAGAAAGGCAAGCAGTAAGGGTCAAGTGGAGTGAGTGTCGAACAAAATGGGCATCGAATGTCGAGCAGAGAGCAACAAACCAAGCGAGCATCGAGTGGCGAGCGGCATAAGTGACATAAAGTGAGCGAGGTCAAGTGGCGAGTGGTTAAGTTTTTTTTTTTTTTTTTAGCAAATTGAAGACTAAGAGAACAAATAAGACAGAAGAGAACGAATACTAGAGGAGGATGCCATAAGGTACTTTTTTGGACGCCATGAGGACTCTTTACAAAAATATTCTCCTCCCTCATAAATTATGAATATTGACGCCATAAAAGAAATTAAAAAGCTAAGTTATTAAAGAATAATGTAAAATTACTTGAACTCCTTACTAAAGAATTGTTTAATGTTGTTGACGCTATTTATTTTAAGGTTTTCTTTATCTAAAAAATTATAAATAATATTATTTATATATATATATAGTCAAGGTTGGTCCGGGTTAGATCAACTCGGAACTTTCAGGACCGACAACCGATCCACACAGTGTTGGTCCAGATATTTTAGGACCAAGGACCAACCCAGTCTCCCTACGAACCGGACCAGGATCGGCAAGGTTGGGCCGGTCCAAGGTTGGTCCAGGATTGACCCTAGACCAATACTCACCCCTAGCAAAATACGCATTTAAATCATCAATCACACAAGTGAGAGTGACAAGTACGGATATAGCCAGCAAGCACAAATTCAGGGGAAGGAAAAAGGACCACCCAAGAACAAGAGGAAAATGGTCGAGCAAATTTGGATTGTAATTCACTGCAAGTCAAGGTGCATCCGCATGATCAGACAAATTCTCAATTTCTTACAAACATCAATGAACGAGCAACAAAAAAATAGAACATCAAGAAATAGAGAACACGACCATGTCAACCGTGAATCTTCTCAACTCAACACAAAATTTAAACGGAGAGATAGAGAGGGGTCAATAGTTTTAACGTCAAGAAACCAAATTTACTCGTGTTCTCGAGTTTGATCGTCAACATGGGTCGTTCAAGTGCTTCGATCTCAAGTTCTTCTCTTTCTTATTGATGACGACTTCATGTATTTTTTGTCTATTCTACCTTCATCCTTGTTTTAGCTTTTCATTTCAATTATGGGATAGTGGCACAAATGATTCCTAAACTTTATCCAAATGTGCAATGCGGTCTTTGCACTTTAATTTTTATAAAGGGATGCCTGGGCATTTAGTATATGTTCAATTTTGTCCCTAAATGTTGTCTTTGGACTTAAATTAATAGAAAGACAGCATTGATCTTTTTCAATAATTCAGGGATTAGGTTAAATATGTATTAAAACTCTATGGACTGCATTGCATATTAGGCTACATATCTAGGATCGTATTGAACAAATTAAAAATTCAAGAACTAGTTATGTCATTTTTTTCTACTTTGATGATCTTACCCGCGAAATGACATAGATATTCATAAACTTTTAATTTGTTCAATATAATCCCTAAATTATAGTCAATTGTGAAATGTGGTCATTGGACTTTTGATACATATTCAACTTAGTCAAAAGACAATATTGAACATTATTGTATAGTTCAAAGACTAAATTAAACATGTACAAAAAGTCCAATGACTATTTTAAATAAATTGAAAGTTCAGAGATTGCATAGCACCTTAGGATAAAGTTTTGGGATCATTTGTCTCATAATTCCTTAAATGAAATAAAAGGCTAAAATAAAGATGAAGGTAGGCTAGACAGAAAAGACATGAAGTCGTCGTCCATAAGAAAGAAAGAACTTGAGATCTAAAGCATTTGAACGACCCACGTTGACAATCAAACTCAAGAACACCAGCAAAGTTGGTTTCTTAACGGTAGAACTGTCGTCCCCTCTGTCTTTTATCGTTTAAATTTCCTATTGAAATGAGAAGATTCATGATTGCCACGGTCATGTTCTCTGCTTCTTTATGTTCTTTCTCCTTTCTTTTTTTGTTGATCATTCAATGACATTTGCATCGATTGAGAATCTGTTTGATCGTGCGGATGGGCCTCGCACTTGTGATGAAATACGATCCGCGTTTGCTTTAACCATTTTCCTCTTGTTCTTAGGGTGGTCCTTTTTCCTTCCCTTGAATGTGCTTGTTGACTAAATCTGTATTTATTACTAAGCTTGCTTTTGTACCTTTTGCTCCCATCAACTTTTTCTTTGACCCAATACACCCACTTGTTTTGCAATGCTTTCTTCCCATATGGTAATTGAGTTAACACAAAATTTCTTTATTTTTAGTGAATCTAACTCATCCTGCATTGCTAACTCCTACATAATAGAATCTTTAACCTGCAATACTTTTGAAAAATTTTCTGGTTTGCCAGCATCAGTCAAAAGCAAATAATGCAATGACGGAGAATATCTTTGTACAGGTTTAGGTGTTCTACTAGATCTTCTCAAAGTGGGTTCAAGTGCACATAATTCTTGTTTTGGTTTTTGATCAGAGTCTACAGCAATAGTTTTAGGAATTTCAAACTGAACACTCTTAAAAACCTCATCTAATTTAATCTCTTGATTCTCTACCGTTTGTTTCTTCACACTAAATTATACCGTTGTTCTTATACAACATGATTTCATTGAATGTAACATGAGTAGTTATTATTATTTTTCTATTTTGTTCATCCCAAAATTGATAGCCGAAAAAATTAGAACCATATCCAACAGAAAAACATTTTGTAGCTTTTGCATCAAGCTTATCTCTATTTTCAGAATCTACGTGGACATACAAAACACTACCAAAAACTTTCAAATGCGAGAAATTTATCTTCTTTCCTCTCCATTCTTCTTCTAGTAACTTAAAATCAAGTGGAACCGGAGGTCCTCTATCGATCAGATATGCTGCAGTGTTAATTACATCCACCCAAAACGTCTTGGCTAATCCTGCATGCAACCTCATACTTCTTATACGCTCATTCAAAGTTATTTTCATTCTTTCATCAACTCAGTTTTGCTACAGTCTATTGGAAATAGTTCTTGTCATTCTAATTATGTTCTCTACACACAAAATCACTTAAACTCCTTGCTATCATAATCACCACCATTATCAGACCTTAGACATTCAATTTTCAAGCTAGTCCCATTCTCCACTTCAGCTTTCCGTCTCTTAAAAGTAGCAAACACGTTAATTTTTTTTTTCTTTTAGAAAATAAACTTATACCTTTCTAGTGGAGTTGTCAAAGAATGTGACATAATAGCACAAGCCTTCAAGGGAATGCACGGAGGCTAGTTCCCACACATCTATATACACCAACTTTAATATTACTTTATTTGGTTCTCTTTCCAATCTTCGAAAAACTAACATGCTTTTGGTTGTCCATAACACAATCTTCACATAGACCAATATCTATGGGCTTCAAATTAGGTAGTTTTCCCTTGGATGCTAACAACTTCATACCTTTTTTGCTTATGTGCCCAAGCTCATGGTGCCATAATTTGAAACTAGCTTCCAACTGAGCAATTACTGCGGTTTCTCTACTACTTTCAGTTAGGTAGAGCGTTTTTGACTTTATTCCCCATGCTACAACCAAAGCACCTTTAACTAATTTCCAAGAGCTATCCCCAAAAATAATTATGTATCTTGTGATGTCTGATTGATTTATAGAGATTAGATTTCTCTTAAGTCCCAGAACATATCTAATATTGTATAACTTCCATTGATATCCATTAGTGGATTTTATATGAACATCGCCCTTTCCCATGGTATTCAAAGGTTCATCATCAGCAAGATAAACCTTTCCAAATTTTCTAGCAACAAAATTGTGCATTAATTCTTTACATGAAGTAGAGTGAAACGACGCACCTAAGTCAAGAATCTAGACTCAATTAGACTATCAATGGTCAAAATTAAAGCATTACCATCATGCATCTCTTCAAGAGTTGCATTCACAGATTTCTCTTCCTCTTTTTTTTTATCTCAATATTAAAATTTATTCAGTAGGGCTCTACAATCTCATTTTAAATGGCCTTTCTTTTCGCAATTCTAGCAAATTATTTTTCCATGAGTCCTCAATTTACTTCTCCCTCTTGACTTTGATTTACCGAGATATTGGTATCCACCCTCGTTGATTGCTTCTTCCTCTAGCTTTAGTATTTAAGGTAGCATATGAAAATTCACTCGATTCTCTTCCGCAAACATCCTCGTTAAGAATCAAATCTCGAATTGCTTGAAGTTTCAACATTTTTCGTATCGAACAAACTGTTTACTACAATCACAGTTGCACTCCAACTTTCAGGTGGGGAAAATAATAAAATTAAAGCCTTTACCTCATCATTGAGAGTTATAATCACATTAAATTCATTGATGTGATCTATCATAGAAGCAATCTCGTCTATCTTCAAATTGAAAATGCAATGCATCAAATATACCTTTTATGGATGTAATTTAAGATTTAGAAAAACTTGAATTATTGGTTGATTGTTAAGCTATGTTACACAACTTAAATAGCTTGTTGCAAACCCTCATGGACCAAAATACCCTCGAATTCGAGGGTTCCTTGCTTTTGCCTGTACACATAGAATTAGCTCATCATTCTCTTATAGATTGCGAGTCAATCGTCGTAAATTTAACATTACTTGTTGGTAAAATCAATCAAGAATAATCTCATCAATGTCAAAAGATCATGTACTTAGCCTAAATGACTGGAAAAAGATTTTGCGGAGTGATGACATGGATGAATGTGAGTTAATAAGTGAATAAAGATATGGCCCCTCAACAAAAAAAGAAGGGTCAAGGTGTTATTTTCCTCAATTTTTTATCGGAGGAAAACCTAATATTTAATTAACACCTAAAACGGAAACGTGATTTGGTAGACAGATGTGTAAGAAACACATTTCCTTTTATTTCTTTCCAATTTCAAGATGAGAAGTATATAATAGTTTAGAAGATTTTCTCATTCTTTTTGTTAGAATATTTAAACAGTAAACTACACCTTCAACTAACAGTGGTCTCACTAAATCTCATGTGGTATTAGAGTTGGAGGTTCTAAGTTTGAATCTTTCAGCCTCATTTGCCTCCCCAATTAAATTTTCAGGCTTGAGAGAGACTGTTATAATATTTAGATAATAAATCATGCCTTCACTAGCAGCATAAGTTTTTAGAAAAGTTGATAGTGACGATGATCCCACCAAATCTCACACTTTTACTTTCCATCCTCTTTTATCAATTCAAACAAAGAAAAAAATAGTACTCAACTTTCCTCAATGAAAATTAAGAAAATATAGCCAAAAAAATTATCCCTATGCGTATATTCTTTGAATAAGGGGAATTGTCCAATTAGTTCTAAATTTATTATACAATGCCAATTCAGTCCTCAATTGTTTTAATCTTGCTAATTTAGTCATAAACTTTTGTGAAAATTTTCATTATAATCCTTCCTCAAATTTTCACCAAAAATCGTAGACATGGTGATGTGCCACATAAGATGATCAACAATGAATGGACCACCACATCAACCATTTTTGGTATTGGCCAGAAAGACTACATTGGAATTTTGTACAATGACTTAGGACTAAATTGGAAATTTTGAAAAATTTAAGATTGAGTTGACATTACTATAATAGGTTTAGGACTAATTGGGTAATTTTTCCTTTTGAATTGCTCTCGAATAGTTAAAGTGATTGTAAAGATAAAAAATTATAATTGTAGATTAAGTATTTAAATTTGGTCATTTTGAGTAAAAGTTCTGTTAAATAAGCTTTAAAAATGTGGTGGGTCGGAGTTTCCAACAAATTAAATTTCATCACATATATATACTAGAACTCAAAAGTGCAACATGAATAATTTGTGTATACAATTCTACTCTAATCTTCACACTAGTAATTTGCGTAACAAATAAAAAGACGCACTTGACAGAGCCTATAAATCAGGACTTTCGAACAAATTAAATACTTCTGTGCACTATGAAAAACACGCTGAGAAGGTGTACGACCATGAGACCTGTGGTTTGAAAGAGACATGACCTCTCAGAGAAGAAACAATTAATATATAAGTACAAGCATTTAATTGTTTTTTCATAAGTTCAAAACTAAACCCCAATGTAATAATCTTCTACGAAATGGAGAACTCAAGAAGTAAATTATTTATTTATAATTATTAAGGAAACTCCTTTATGTTCCTAAATCCCAGGTAAACAAAAATCACTAATATAATGGATAATACGCACGTCATAGGCCCAGATCAATAAGCTCAATATAGTATCGTCGCTCTCGGTTATGAGAAGCATAACTTGTGTTGTTTGCCTAATCTAAATTTATATATCTTTGTTACATTAACGCTAGTTGTATTCTTTGAAAAATTGTTATCGTGATGCTATATTGAAAAATAGCACCTTAATAAAGAACATTTTTATTGCTTATTGTGAGGAGGGATTGACTATATCAACCATTTAAGATAGGACAACAATCTCTCCCCTAGTTCTGCTAATATTGACTACTCCTCACCAACATTTGCTTCACGAGGATCGAAGTGTTTGCCATCAAATTGGCTAATGACAGAGGCATCAATAGCTCTTGTGCAAGGAGTTGAAGTTGAAGCTTCTAATGCCAAGGGCTCCATCCTTTTCTTGTCCACCTTTTCCTTGAGATCCGCCAGCGCCTTCTTTAATACCATTAACTGTTCGAAGCTAAGGTTTTCGATTTCCAGAGGCTTAATATGTTGGAGCTCTTTTGCCCGTTTCTTTTCGGCTTCCAGTCGCTCGAGCACATCTGCGTATTGTCTGTTCAGTTCAACTAAGGTTTGGTCTCCATTAGTTTGAGCCTGAGTGACAGTAGGACAAACCGTCTGTGGATGCTCGAACCTATCAAGGACTGCATCCACAGAAGGGTGTCCAAAGGAGAAAGGCTTGCCGCTAGGAGAGAAGAGAATAATCGCCATCTCAGTTGCACAAAGAGTGCATAGTTCACTTGCTTTCTTGAAGAGTCCTGGTCGCCGTTTCGAGAAGGCAACTCGTTGTGCATTGACGCCCTCGATCATCCTCTTTGCTCCAGTTGTTTTGCCCTTCATGTCTCACCCTGCAAAATCAATGTAAATGATATTGCTAGAATAATGAAAAATGGTGGCCATTTATAAGATTTTACAGGCCAAAGCATTGCTTAAAAAATTGCACCACTCCCTCTTTGATTGGTAATCCTCTTTGATTGATAATTCTGATTTGGCTTTCCAAGTATTAGCATGCGTTTTAAGAGGTTTAATGATAAATATGTCGTTTTCCGTCTTATTGACGATGGTGTAATCCTCTCAACATTACTAAGTTGGCATCCCTTTAATGGCAATTGCTAGCTAATACAATGATAACAATCCATAACAGACTTAATCAACGAGTCCACCTAGCATAAAAGGAAATAAATCTCGTTCATGGGTAAAATTAGAATTTTCTATGCTTAATAACACGAATGACTTTAGTTTTGGAACAATCATATATTTTCGACTCCTTGAGTACCATAACTATTTTTTATCATTTGAGTGTCATAACTTAGATAAAAAGATTACTTGAGTGCAATAACTTTGAATCAATTACTTGAGCGCTAAAACTTTTTAAAAACATTTACCTAAGTACTGGAAGTCCAGCATGGCATAGCACTTGAGTGAGTATTTTTAAAAGGTCATGATACTCAAGTGACTAATTGAAAAATACTGAAACACTCAAGTGAGCGGAAAAAAGTTACGACACTTAAGTGAGTACTGTACAAAAATTATAGCATGGTGTCCTTTTCCCTGCTTTAAATGGTAACGTTGATTTAACTTTCCAAATATGGCATGCATCTTAAGAGGTTTAATGATAACCATGTCATTTTCCATCAAATAGATGAAAGTCTAATCCTCCCAACATTCAAATTTTAACTGTAATTCAACTTTGTATGGTAACTATGATTCAACTTTCTAGATATGACATGCGTTTTAAAAGGTTTAATTACAAGCATGTCGTTTTCCATCAATTAGATGGAAGCATAATCCTCTCAACATTCAAAAGTTGGCATCCCTATAATGTCTATTCTGGCTAATAATATATGTATAAAAACCTATTGAGAACATGGGGACAATAACAGTAGGAATGCCATAACTTTCATACAACACTCACTTAAATGCGATAACTTTTTTTTCACTTACTTAAATGCCACATCAGAGTAAAATTAATCACTTAAGTGTCATTTCCGGCAAATTATCCTTCATAGACTTTTTTTATTAATTTCCAATTATGACATGGATTTATATTTTACTTTTTGAATTTTTTTTTATCAATTGACAACATTTGCACCGATGATGCCATGTAAGATAACCGACGTCCATGTTGGATTTTCCAGTGAGACAAATTGCCGATGGTACTTGAGTGATCGATTTTTCAAATTTATGGTCCTTAAGTAAGTGTCATACGAAAGTTATGACACTTTTAGTATAATTATCCCAAAAATGCTTATATACATGCTTGTTGAAGGAGTGATCATTTATATTTTTGGAAAAATTATCAATTTAGTTTTAAACCTATTTTATGGATGTCACTTCTAAATGCATCAGAATTTCCAAAGAAAGAGAAGAAAAAAAGTAAAAAATGATCTTGAATCTAGCACCTACAAAATATTGTGGTATGATGGGTTTCTAGAGTCAAGGGCTATATGATGGTTAAGAAGAAGGGAAAATGTCATAAATGGTCCCTATACTATTACTTAATGTGCAATTTGGTCCTTGAATTTTCGATCGGCTCAATTTGGTCCATGAACTATTGATAAATGCCCGATTTGGTCCCTGAATTTTTGATCAGCTCAATTTAGTCCTTGAACTATTGATAAATGTCCGATTTAGTCCTTCATTACTATTTTTCCTCTTTTTTTTTTTTTTTTTTTTGCTTATAGTAACGAAATTTGAAAAAAAAAAAAAAAATAATGAAAAAAAAAGAAAAAATAGTAATGAAAAAAAAAAAAAATAGTAACGAAAAAAAAAAAAAAAAAATAGTAACAAAAAAAAAAAAATAATGAAAAAAAAAAAAAGAATAATAACGAGAAAAAAATAGTAACAAAAAAAAAGAAAAAAAATAGTAACGAAAAGGAAAAAAAAGAAAAAAAATAGTAAAGAAAAAAAATTAAGGAAAGGAAAATTAGTAATGAAGGACTAAATTGGACATTTATCAATAGTTTAGGAATTAAATTGAGCCGATTGAAAGTTCAGGGACCAAATTAAGCCGTTCGAAAGTTTAGGGACCAAATTGCACATTAAGTAATAGTATAGGGACCATTTGTGACATTTTCCCTAAGAAGAAAGGAAAGGCGAAGGAGGTAATTATAATTACTACTTGTGTATTAGTACATAATAACTGTTCTAGTGATATTTATTTTCGATATTTGTTGAAAATTAAATTTAAAATATCTTGGATCTTGTATGCATTGGGTTTCGTTCATGAGAAGTATCTAGTTATTATTATGTTATAAAGAATTAAATAATGCAAGGCATTTGCCTACGTGAGACTCTTATAGTAAAGTTTGGAGAGATAGCTGTGATTGATTGGCCCTCCCCAACCTTCACTTATAAATAAAAAAATGCTTAGGATAAGAACAGCACAGTGTCATAACTTTTGAACCACACTCATTTGACTGCTATAACTTCATTTTCCACTCACTTAAGTGCCACATCAAAATAAAACCAATCAATTGAGTGCCATTTCTAGCAAATTGTCCTATATGGATTTTTTTTAAAAAAAATTTCCATCTCAACATGAATTTTTTTATTTTCGAAATTTTTTTTATTAATTGTCTACATGTCCTCGGCAATGCCACATAGGACAACTAGCATCCACATTGAATTTTCCAAAGAGACAAATCGCCCATAGCATTTAAGTAATCTATTTTTTTAAATTTATGGCATTCAAATGAGCGAGAAAAAAAAATATGACATTCAAGTGAGTGCTGTACAAATATTATGACACTTGCGTTGTTCTTATCTCAAGAATATGTATTGAATTTGAGCTTGGAAAAAAAATCCAATTCAAGTAGGTTTCCCAGATTGAGTAGGTCTCTTACAAAGGATTCCCTATTTTGAATACTAATATATATAGATTAGTGTTAGGGTTTATTCTATTTTTTTGAGGGAGTACTCTATGAGATTTTGAGATAATTGGTTCCGCTACGGATGTAATACAGGGCTGACAAAAACTTGAACTGTTGGTCGATAATTAAGCCGTGATACACAACGTAAATAGCTCGGTGCAAACCCTCGTGGACCACAATTCCCCGAATTCAGGGGTTCCTTGCTCATACCAATACACAAATGAATTAGATCATTCTCTTGTAAATTGCAATTCAACCATCTTAAATTTATCACCACGTGTATATTCTTTGAATAATGGGAAATTATTCAATTAGTCCTAAATCTATTACATGGATGTCAATTTAGTCCTATATTTTTAATTTTGCTAATTTATTTCTAAAATTTTCTGTAACATTCTAAATGTAGTCCTTCAGTCAATTTTCATTGAAAATCGCTTACGTAGTGACATGCTACATAAGACAATCGATGATGATCGGACCACCGCTTAGCTATTTTCGACAAATATAAGTCGAAATGACTATATTGTAATTTTACATAAAAGTTTAGAACTAAATTAGCAAAATTTAGGACTAAATTAGCATTTAAACAATAAGTTTAAGACTAATCAAGTGATTTTCCCTTTTGAACTGCTCTCAAATAGTTAAAAGTGATTGGAAAGAAAAAAAAATTATAATTGTAAACTATAGTATTTAAATTTGGTCATTCCGAGGAAGAGTTGTGTTAAGTTAGCTTTAAAACATGGTGGGTCGGAGTCCCCAGCAAATTAGATTTCATCACATATGTACAAGAACTCATAAGTGAAACATGAATAACTTGTCTATAAAATTCTTGACTCTAATCTTCACACTAGATATTTGCGAAACAAATGAAAAGATGCACTTGATTGAGCCTATAAATCATGAACACCTGTTAAATACTTCTATGCACTTTCAAAAACACATGCTGAGAAGGTGTATGACCATGAGACTTGTGGTTTGAACTTTGAAAGAGACATAACTTCTTAGGAGAGACAATTGATGTGTAAGTACAAATATTTAGTTGTCTATTCATAAGGTCAAGAACTAAACCCCAATAAAACAATCTTCTATGAAATGGAGAAATTAAGAAGTAAATTATTTGTTTATGATTATTAATGAACCTACTTTAAGTACCTAAATCTTGAGTATACAATAATATTATTAATATAAGGGAAAACTTCAAAAAATGATGCCAAGTGCTTCTTTTCTCAAATAATGGCTTAAAGTGGACATTATTTCAAATATTGGCATGAAATAACAAAATTATTTCAAATAAAGGCCTAAAATAGCTAAATCATCTTAAATAAGGGCATTTGGCCGGTGGTGACTTTTTCAGGCATCAAAGAAGGGGTATTTTGGTCAAAAAATTATAAATATATTTTTAAAAAATTGACATTTTCATCTTCTTTTTTTCTTTTTCTTTTCTTTTCTTTTTTTTTTCCCCTTCCCTTCCCCGACCATGGCCATCAACGGTCAATGGAGGTTGCCCTCACCGGCGTTGGGCAAGGGCAACCCTCACTAGCATTGGGCGAGGGCTACCCTCACCTAGAGTCGGGCGAGGGTTGCCCTCCCTAGATCCAGCAAGGGCAACCCTTGCCCAATCCGGTGAGGGCAAGCCTCCCCTATGTGGGCAAGGGTAGTGTTCGCTTGAGTCGAGCGATGGTGTCCCTCACTAGATCCGGTGAGGGACACCCTCACCTAATGTCGCCGAGGGCAACCCTCGCCCTCACTTGACTCCACTTTCCCTATACCATGGTCCACAGAGGGAGGAGGGAAAAAAAAACAAAAGAAAAAAATTAAGAGATAAAAGACAAAAATGCTCTTTAGTTAGAGAGGATAGGCCATTTTTTAAAACTAATATGCTCACTTTAGGCTCTTGTTTAAAAAAAAGTTCCACTTCAAACTCTTATCAGAGACAATTTGGTCACTTCAGGCCTTTATTAAAATAATGTTCACTTTTAGTCTTTATTTGAGAAAATGTGAGCACTTCAAGTCTTTGTTTGGAATTTTTCATTGATATAATAGACTGATTAAGACACATTTCAAAAGCCCATATCAATAAGCCCAGTATAGCATTGTTGCACTTGGTTATGAGAAGCATAACTTGTGTCATTCGCCTAATTTAGATTTATATATTTGTTACTTTAATGCTAGTTGTATTCTTTGAAAAATTACTATCATGTCGCTATATCGAAAAATAGCAACTTAAAAAACATAACTTTTTTATTGCTTATTGTATCCTCAAGACTTCTCTCTTGTTATGAGAGAGATTAACTGAAAAATGTAAAATACAATTTAAGATAGGACAACAATCTCTCCCCTAGTTCTGCTAAAATTGACTACTCCTCACCAACATTTGCTTCACGAGGATCATAGCAATTGGGCTAATGACAGGCATCAATAGCTCCTGCGTGAGGAGTTGAAGCTGAAGCTTCTAATCCCAAGAGCTCCATCCTTCTCTTGTCCAGCTGCTCCTAGAGATCTGCCAGCGCCTTCTTTAATACCATTATTAACTGTTCAAAGCTAAGGTTTTCGATTTGCAGAGGCTTAACATGCTGGAGCTCTTTTGCCCGTTTCTTTTCAGCTTCCAGTCGCTCGAGCACATCTGCATATTGTTTGTTCAGTTCAACTCAGGCGCCTCCATTAGTTTTAGCTTGTTGAGTGACAGTAGGACAAACCGCCTGTGGATGCTCAAATCTGTCTAGGACCGCACCCACAGAAGGGTGTCCAAAGGAGAAAGGCTTGCTGCTAGGAGAGAAGAGAATAATGGCCATCTCAGCAGCACAAAGATTTCATAGTTCGCTTGCTTTCTTGAACAGCCCCGGTCGCCATTTGGAGGAGGCAACTCGTCGTGATTGGCATCCTCAATCATCATCTTTGCTCCAGTTGTTCTGCCCTTCATGTCTTAAGCTGCAAAATTAATGCAAATTCAAATGATATTGCGAAAATAATGAAAAGTGGTGGCCAGTTATAAGATTTTACAGGCCAAAGCAATGCTTAAAATAATGCACCACTCGCTCTTTTCCCATGTATTAGTATGCGTATCAAGAGGTTCAATGATAAGTATGTTGTTTTCCGTCTAATTGACAAAGGCCTAATCCTCTCAACATTACTAAGTTGGCATCCTTTTAATGTCTATTGCTAGCTAATACTTTGTATTAGAATCCATAACAGACTTAATTAACGAGTCCACTCAAAATAAAAAGAAAAAAATTTTGCTCAGGTGTAAAATTAGAATTTTCTGCACTCAATCGCATGAATGGCCTTAGCTTTGGAACAATCATATATTTTCCACATATCCAGAGAAAAATTGTGACATCCTAAATTTCGATCCCGTCTCAATAAAATGAAATGGACTTTTCATCGATGTCTATAGTCATTTTTCTCTAAGCTGATCACTCATGAGTTAACTAATATATTAGGTGAAGCCGTTAAGGGATATAACCACGGTAAAATCTCTAAAAGCTACCCGGTAGGTTGAATTGTACTAAAATCGCGTCCGATTAATTTTAACCACAAATTGAACACGATTTTAGAAATCGAACATTCAAGCGTGTCACGATTTATTTTTAAGACCTCGTCTCATCTTTTGAAGGAATTCCGTCAAGCCAGGAATTTTTGCGGAAAAATCAAATTGGATAAATAGGATTTTTTGGAAATTCGGAGGGACACCTTTGATTGAAATTTTGACCACCAAATTGGCTCAATTTATGAAGAGTGGAAGGGAAATTCGTATGGCCTACTGCCATGGGATTTTGGGCTGCCAAAATGACTTGATTTGGTGAGGGACTGAGAAGAAATAGTTGGAAATTCGTATGGGCAGATTGCTGGGCATTTTTGGCCATCTAAATGAAGTGAAATGATGAAGAAATGAGAAGAAATCAACCATTGGAGGACCTATGGACTTTGTGGGAAGAATTAAGGGACTTTGGCCTTCAAAATGGATTGAAATGTGAAGAAAAGAAAAGAAATGCATATGGGCTATGTGCAAGGGAGTTTTGGCCACTAAATTGAAGTTATTTGGTGAAGAAAGAAGAGGAAAATGGCCATTGGAGGGTTGGTTGACAAAGAGGGCAGAAGACTTTTGTGCTTGGGCACTCAAGTTTGTTGATCTTGGACAAGGAAAATGGCCTTGTCCCCCCTTTCTTTCCCTCTCTCCCCCTTTCCCTCTTCCTTGTTCGTGCATTCAACCCTCCCTCCTAGCAGAACAACTTCTACTTTTGCTTTGCTTCATCTTCTTCTTCTTCCTTCCATTTCATTTCCATCTCCATTGCTACACCACCTCCATCCCTACCGAAAGCCACCAGCAGCACCTCCACTGGTCACCAGCACCCATGCCATTTGCCAACAGCCACCGAGATCAGCCCCAAGCAAAACTGAGCAAAACCAGAAACTCCAACAGCAAGCAAAGGCTTGCAAGGCTATTTTCAGCTCCTTTCGGCCCTCCTTTGGAGCTACCGTAGACACAGGATCTCACCGCCATCGCCGTGGACCTATTGCCTCGCTAATCCGATGAGTTAACTCCATAATCCTTTATTATGTTGTTAATTGCACTTAGGGGGTTAGTTTAGTGTTAATTAGCTTAATTAAATTAGTACTAAATGAATTTAGCCTTATGATGGATTATTATTAATTTAGTTTGGTTAGATTAGCCTTAATATGGATTAGTGTTGATCTAATTGATTAGATTAGCACTAATGAGGATGGTTTAGTCTAATAAAGTGAATTTTCCCTAGATTTGGTTTATGGACTCTTGTCGTTTTCCATTTTTGTGATCAAAATGTGTTACGATTTTAAGGTTGACTTCCTTCTTGCAAAATGTTTTAGACATCTTCAGCTATAACATATATTTTAATCAAGATTTTTAGAAATTTAAAATAATGATATTTTAGCTTCGTCATTTCAAAATAGAATCTTAGATTGTGCTGGAATCTTTGATCTTTTGGTATTGCAAGGATTTCTATGAACTTCTAAGGTTTGATTTTCAAAGTGTTCCTTCAGAAAAGTTGTTTTTCACATCTTTTAGTTTAACATAATCAAATTTCAGATCAAATGAACTAGTTTTGGATCTTGTACCAAACTGATTTTGGAAAACAGACTTTTGGAAAAAGATCCAGTTTTTGTACTAGATTGAGCAATTTACTAGGCTTAATCTAGAATTATATGGGTTAAGATGTTTTCATTAAAAAAATTTTTATGTGTCATTTACAACATATTCAAATTTGGAAATTTTTCAAACTTGTTTGGTTAAGTTTCTGGATTTAAACTTGGAGACACGCAATAGACCGTTTCTGCCAATTAGGATCGATAGTAGTTTGTGATTGTTATTGATGCTTTGTTTGCTAGAAATTGCATATTTGGTGATGTGGATGGCCTGTGATATTTTTGGAACTTGTGCATGATGAGTTATGAATGGTTGTGCTATGGTGATTAGTTATGGTCATGGCAATAGATGACTATTGAAAGATAAGGTGATGTGTTGAGGCAATCACATGTGTTGTGTTGAGGAAACCGAATGAGTTGTAAGCAGGTAAAGGGCTAAGTGCTACATGGTGACTTGAGTCACATGTGAGCCACTTTAGAACCTTATACCATTACTTATTGTAGTCAATGGCTAAGTGTTACATGGTGAACCGAGTCACATGGAAGCCACCTCTAGAGCTTTGTACTATTGTCTTGCATAATCGAGGGCTAAGTGTTACACAATAGCGGAACTCTATGGGAGCCACCTCTAGAACTTGTACTATTGCTATATGTGGAAAAATGACTAAGTGCTACACGACAAAAAAATTCTTGTGAGTTACCTCTAGAGCCTTAAGCTATTGCTGATTGTGGTCAAGGACTAAGTGCCACACGATAACAAAACTTCATGGGGGTCACCTCTAGAACCTTGAGTTTGAGTATTGAGTTGGAATGTGGAGTTGAAATATTGAGTTAGGATGTGGAGTTGGAATATTGAGTTTATATATTGAGAGTGAATATTGGGTGTGAATGGAATCACCGATATGAGTTATATGCGCCTAATTATGGGACGAAATTGTGTGGCACGGAATGAGACATGTCATAATGATTTGGCCCTATAATCGGGACTTTTGTGAATATTCAATGAGTGTTATGAAGTGTTCTAATTCTTGATTACACATGCTACGTTTATGAGTGCATATGAGATGTACTAATGTGCATGGATGCGCCTAAGCAATGTAAGTTTTGGATTGTGCATGTTTAGGATGCTTTTGAGTGAATTCTCGCCCTAGTCGAGGCTTAGGTTTAACTTGCTAAGATTTTTATCTCACCTCATTGTGGATTATCATTTTCAAGGCCGTAGCGTGGAGGATCCAAAGCCCGAGGCTGAAGGGTCCATAGTGTAAATGGCCTAGTAGTTTCTTTTTAAGTTAGATCTTTGTATATGAACCTGTAGGTTTAACTCGATTTGTTTATAAAGTATGTTTTGAGAAAAATTGGTTGTCCTACTTTTCTATCCCATGTGTTTAATTGTTGTATGGGGTTTATGATCGCTTTGGCATGTGCATAAAATAAAAGGGTCGACAACGCGTCCTAGGAACGTCGCAATTTAGTCGACCGCCGATGGATGTGTGCATGCTTGGGGTTCAGGGCGTGACAAAAATGATTAGTGAAATGGTTTTATTATTTACTTAATCTTCTGTAGTCTCTTGTTATGGGATTGAAAACAAAAACAAGATCAAGAGTTGACAGAGAACCTATGCATAGCAATGCTCGACAAGTGCCCATGGCCAAAAGTCCTCTTAGCGATCAATGTGAATCTGTCTAACCCTATGTCCCTCGATATCCACCAAAAGAAACGGTTGTGTTGAGTCATTCTCTGCGCAAAACGGTTCAAGGATAAGAGCCGGTTGCTTGTAAATGTTGCTACTCAAAAGCTGCTCAATGAAGTGGGAGATTTTGTTAGGCAGCATCGGGCCTTGTAGACCCATGTGCAGTGTATGATTGAGTTGATAGGAGGCTCGTATGACAATTTTGATACAATCTCTGGAGACAAGTTTGGGAATTCTTTCATTACCAATGCTGCTTATTTTCTCTGATTTGTCCATTTTAAGAAGAAACATAAAGTTACCCATGAATCAGTATACCAAGCTTAAAAAAGAAGTAGCACAAAAGGGTTATAAATGACCCTACAAGGAATCTTAAAAGGATCTGTGCTTTAATTTTCATCAATTGCAAAAAAAACTATTTTACAAATGGGGTTTCATTTTATTTCTTTGTTTGTGGTGTCACCGTTTGATTTCAAGAAGCCTCAAATCTAGACCAACAAAATGTTATTCTAATTTTAAGTATGTCGATGCATGAAGCAGTGGGTAAAATATATCACACTTAAGCTCTAATTATTATAACTCTTTCGTAGCAACTTTATTTAGTGTGCTAAATAATAAAAATTCACAAGATGTAATCTATAAATGACCACCTTGCATCACTGCCAAATTTGATAAAACTTTTAACTTCTCAATAACAAATTATCTCAAGACACCCACATAGTAAAATAAATTACAAAGACGACCACAATTTTATCAATGTTTCCAAAAATGATAGACCACTTGAATGACAATAGCAAATTATATGAATATCCTTAAGTGATTAACACTCCCCAAGACCGTCGTGGATAGTCACATCAACTTGTTACTATGCAATTAACACCTCCTCTTCTTCTTCTTCTTCTTCTTCTTCTCCTCCTCCTCCTCCTCCTCCTCCTCTCTTTCTCTCTCTTCAAAAATTATCTAAGACTATCATAGTATACATCTCTCTAGTTTTTTCTCAAACACCTAATTAGCTCCCTCAAATTTCTACCTAGTTCACCACCATACCAGGCTTACCAGCTTGTGGTTACATATATCTAGAACTCTCAAGTAGGTCGAGACTACCATAGGCACCAACATTAGGATTTGGGCTGCCTTTTGAGCAAGTGCAAAACAACTAATAGGGGAAGAGAGAGTGAATTGAGTGATTAGTTCTTGTGAGAGGTGTGTGTCACTGTTCGGCAATTCCTCGGTGGTGAAGTAGCCCATGCAACACTTGGTGAATCAAGAATACCAAGCCAACCTTCCTTCTATATTCATTCCTTAAAATAGTACGGTGAATATCATCCTTATACCAGATTGTACCATGTACAGCTTAATTCGAGCGTCTAGTCCATCAATGAGACAAACATAACACTTTACGCACAACAGCTGGTTTTGACCTATCATGGCCTTATGAGGAAAACAGCATATACTCTCTATCAATTTGTGCACCGAAAGCCAACCCCCCCCCCCCAACCCTCTAGAGCTCTATAAAGATGTAATCCTTATATCCTAGAACTCCTAACAACAACTATCTTGACATCACTATCACAAACTAGTTGTATCATTCCTTATGCATCATTCACTATTCACTTGATAACCAAAACTCCACTTACAGGGGTACTTGAGTACGGAAAAATCACAGTTTGTGACATTCTCCCTCTGCATTCTTCAACTATTAATGCGCTCCTCTAGGTCATACATTGGTTCATCAACCATTAATGCGCCACTTTGGATCAACATCGAATGGAAACGCTTGCCCAATTGAACAAGCCACTCCATTGGTAGCTTCTTTTGATTGTAGTTATTCAGGCAACTTGGTCGCTAGTGCTTTCCCTAACAAGTGTGGCTTTTGGAGCCAACTACACTATTTGGCATGATCCTATTTCACCTAGTAATCTTTTCTTGATCTCAACAGACTAATGGAGGTTTCTTCCCCATTAAAAATGTTGTAGCAAACCCATCTTGAGATTCGCCTATTGATCCAAGATCATTTTCCCTATTTAGTAAGGAATCAGTTCTTTCATGTGCCCTCGTTGTCATCTTAGAAGCTAGCCAAGAGCCACACTTTGTCTAAGTAGGTTTTGCCTCAACTATTCACTCTCTGCCCTCGTAGGAATGAGTAGACCATAGGTTTTCTCTTACTCAAACTCACTTATTGAAGGAATTTTGCTCTAATACCACTTGTCATAGGCCAATAGTTCCTTGGCCGTGAAATAGTCCGTGTGGCACCTAGTGAGCGAAAATCATCCTTCATCCTCATCATATCATACCATATCCAACTTAGCTTAGCTATCTAGTCCATCTAGCAAGACACGCTGAACACTTTAGGCACAATAATTGATTGGCATTATTAGGAGAGTGGCATGCCAACTAGTTTATGCACAGAAATTAACTCCGCCTTCAAAGCTCCTAGAGATATAATCATTTTATCATAGAACTTCTAGTAACAATCATTATGACACCGCTCTCATGAACTAGTTGTATTGTCCCCACTACATCACTCACTCTTAACCCCAAACTCCACTCACAAGAGTATTCAAGTATAAAAGAATCATGGTCCATCACACATGTGTGCAAGTGAGCGCACTGCAAAATGATGATTAAAACAATAAAGTAAGGTCTTGTGAGTAACCGGTCCCCTAGACATAGTCCTTTCAGGTAGTGGCCGTTTAGTCCATGGTCCATTGGATGGTTGATGCAAGGCCAGAAATTGGAACACATTGATTCCGCTCATTCCCGTCCTTCGCTTCAGGGCCTGTCCCTCGGTGTGGTCTGTACTACATAGTGTCAAGCAGCGAAGCTTACACTTGTTCACTAATTATGAAGGTTCGCCAGGGCCTCTTTCCTCCTCCCTTTTCTACTCACTCGTTGGGGTCCATCCCCCCACAAAGGGGGAGGGGTCAATTGAATTTAATAAGGCAAGATGGAGACCTTGATTTGAACCCTCGTGATCGAGCTTTTGATTGTAAAGAACATGAAGCCATAGTCAAACGATCCAAACCAGGTTGAGAGCGTTAAAGCTTATCCACCTAAAGCGCTCACTTCTACTCATGTCCTACTATGGAAGCAGTGGCCGGAAGCTTCACTGTAGAGGTGGGAGGTCTAATGGAGCTAATTAGATCCACAATCGAGATGGAGCCACCCCTAGAACTCAAGAGCAAAGCTATCCCTCTTGAGACTGGCCAACAAGAATCCATTGTAGGATTAGAACCTACAATACAAAGACTAACCATGGAGGTCACTGAAGCTGTTGAATCAACCTCTGAAAAAAGAAGAAGAAAAAGAAAAAAAAAAAGCACTATTGCGGTTGTGGAACAAGCCATCGTGGTTGCACCTATCAAGTTACACAATCTTTTTGTTTGCCCGCTTTGATTAGGCTTTATTCTCGAGCACTTTATTTAAATGCTCTGGTGGAGCTAGAGAAGCAACACTAGTCCTTATTAGTAAAGCTTCGGCCCTGCCTTTCTACTCGGCATGGGACCACTAAAATTGTACAATTGAACTTGCATTTCTTCTTGTGATAAAGTTTGAAATCATCCTTCGATGGTCATTACACTTTTTGAACCAAATTTGAGTATTCAAAAGGTTCTCCTTCTCCATCTATAACAGCTTGTACTTCCCTTAACCTCCATTTCTACCTGATTAAAACTATTAGCCAGAGATCATAATTGTGAGTTTAAAGCATGAAATTTGACATTACAAAAAACCTTCACATTATTCACTATGATTCAACGAAAGTAGAAAATTTTGCTCTCATTTTACTCTGCCAGATCAATAACAAGAAAAAATTGCAATTTTTCAAAAGCGAAAAGAAATCGGAACTCCCAAGAACCAAAGATGAATTACCCTTAGACGGAGATAACTGCAACGAGGCAAGAAAAAAGAACAGCAAAATACGCATTTAAATCATCAATCACACAAGTGAGAGCGATAGAAATACGGATTTAGCCAGCAAGCACAAATTCAGGGGAAGAAAAAAGGACCACCCAAGAACAAGAGGAAAATGGTCGAGCAAATTTGGATTGTACTTCACTGCAAGTCGAGGTGCATCCGCACGGTCAGACAGATTCTCAATTTCTTGCAGACATCAATGAACGAACAACAACAAAAAAATAGAACATCAAGAAAAGAGAACACGACCATGTCAATCATGAATCTTCTCAACTCGACACAAAATTTAAACGAAAGAGATAGAGAGGGGTCAATAGTTTTACCATCAAGAAACCAAATTTACTCGTGTTCTTGAGTTTGATCGTCAATATGGGTCGTTCAAGTGCTTCGATCTCAAGTTCTTCTCTTTCTTATTGATGATGACTTCATGTCTTTTTTGTCTATTCTACCTTCGTCCTTGTTTTAGCTTTTCATTTTAATTATGGGATAGTGGCACAAATGATTTCTAAACTTTACCCAAATATGCAATGCAGTCTCTACACTTTAATTTTTATAAAGGGATGTCTAAGCATTTAGTATATGTTCAATTTTGTCCCTAAATGTTTTCCTTGGACTTAAATTAATAGAAAGACAACATTGAACTTTTTCATATAATTCATGGACTAGGTTAAATATACTTCAAAACTCCATAGACCACATTGCATATTAGGCTACAAATCTAGAATCACATTTGAACAAATTAAAAATTTAGGAACTAGTTATGTCATTTTGTCTACTTTGACAATCTTACCAGCAAAATGACATAAATAACTCATGAGTTTTTAATTTGTTCAATATGATCCCTGAATTGTAGCCAATTGTGAAATGTGGTCATTAGACTTTTAGTACATATTCAACTTAGTCAAAAGACAACATTGAACATTATTGTACAGTTCAAAGACTAAGTTGAACATTGACAAAAAGCCCAAGGACTACTTTAGATAAATTGAAAGTGCAGGAATTGCATTGCACCTTAGGATAAAGTTTAGAGATCATTTGTCTCATAATTCCTTAATTGAAATAAAAGGCTAAAATAAAGATGAAGGTAGGCTAGACAGAAAAGACTTGAAGTCGTCATCCATAAGAAAGAAAGAACTTGAGTTCTAAAGCATTTGAACAACCCATGTTGACAATCAAACTCAAGAACACCAGCAAAGTTGGTTTCTTAACGGTAGAACTGATGTCCCCTGTCTTTTATGATTTAAATTTCCTGTCGAAATGAGAAGATTCATGATTGCCACGGTCATGTTCTCTACTTCTTTATGTTCTTTCTTTTTTTGTTGATCATTCAATGACGTTTGCATCGACTGAGAATCTGTTTGATCGTGCCGATGGGCCTCGCACTTGTGATGAAATACGATCCACATTTGCTCAACCATTTTCCTCTTGTTCTTAGGTGGTCCTTTTTCCTTCCCTTGAATATGTGCATGTTGGCTAAATCTGTATTTTTGTCTCTCTCGCTTGTGTGATCGATGATCTGAATGCATATTTTGCTGTTCTTTTCCCTTGTTTGGTTGTAGTTATCTTTGTCGAAAGGGAATTCATCTTTGGTTCTTGGGAGTTTCGATTTCTTTTCGCTCTTCAAAAATCGCATCTTGTTCTTGTTATTGATTGGGCAATTTTCCCAAGAAGAAAAATTCATGAACCGCATCATTACCGTTTTTAAATTGGTGTGGTCTTAGGATGCCATCTAGTTTAGTCCTATAAAACACCTAAGGAAGTTAGACATGTAACTTATTCCTCTGCAAGATTCAAAGATTATTTCGTGAGGAGGTGTAATAGTACTAAACATTGTATAAGTTATTTGGTGTAATTGGGAATTAGGAAACACTAAAAATATTTGAGTGACTCAAGTAAGGTTGTAAATTTCATTGTATCGCTTGACCTATGGTAGAATTTACTGCTACTCTCCCATAGAGGTAAGTCACTTGATCAAACCACATAATTGATGTTCGATTTATTTTCTTGTTTTATCTGTTTTATTATTCAAGTGCTTGCTTCTGCAACAGGCCCCTTGGAGGTAGGTCATGTCAGGTGTATAATGGTCTCCAAAGGTAAAATTCATGTATATCTTTGGTGTTTCCAAAAGTAGAGGTTGTAAGTGGTTATTAGGTGAAAGGTGAGGTTTATTTTTAGTATATTTCTGAAAAAAAAAGATAAACGAAAAATCATGAGAGACAAGGTATAAGGGATCAGGAATAAGCCCTCTGAGCATTGAAGAGTCCGTCATGCAGTGGTGTAAGGAATTGTTGACTAATTTCACTAGAGACCAAACTTTATTTTTTCATCCATTTGCAGAAAAAATATCAATCATGCAGAGGTTGAGCAAGTTGTCATTTCAGCTCATATCTTCTTCAATCGACCTCACGTTCATATCCCTTTTACTCCACTGCCAATCGTGAAATGGTGAGCAAGGCACATATAATAAATTGACTTCGCACTAGAAATGAACTGGTTCTGGTGTTGATGGCGGGGTAGTTGAATTGGATGTGACTTTTAAACTGCTGTGGTCACGCGTTACTGCCAAAATCATCCCTGTAATCATTCTTTGATTGTTGTTTGTAGACCAAAAGGAATTTACAAAGAGTCAACACCTAAAAAGATTGATCTTCTACAAATTGAAAAATACATTTATCACGATCAAAGACTAGATATGCGTGTGCCTAGGGGTGAGTAGTTTCACGTGTCTTACAACTTCCACCTGAAACTCAAAATCTACCCATCAGAGTAGAAACCTTATTTTTTGTAAACTTGAAACCTCACGGGTTTCCAAATAGGTTTAAAGGTCTAATAAATTCCTTTTTCTTTTGTTTAAATTTTTTATTAAACAAAATGAAAGTGAAAGCAATAGCAAAAATGAATTTGCTTTCAAATCTTTCCATCTGAGATGAGGTTCATGTCAATTTACTCTTGACAAGGCCATATGAACTCTCTCCAAACAGTAATATTATTTCGGCTACCGCACGTTCATCAAGCATCCTCGTCTCAAGTCAACTACACTCATTTCATATCCATAATGCAATGCCCATGCTTGATTCCCCAATTCTCCCTTCCCAAAGCATAATCAAGACTCACGGAAAGGATGCCGATTCCTTAATTTGTTAAAAGGAATACCTATCCCTAAACTAGGCAAGAGAATCTAAATTTTACAAGAGAATATCGATTCCTCAAGTTCTCTAAGGAGGTAACGATCCCTAAAACTCACTCGAGGAATAACAATCCCTAAATTCCAAGAGGGGATATTGATCTCTAAATTCTCTTAATTGAACGCCCATTCTCCAAACTAATTAAGGGCATAACGATCCCTAAAACTCACCAAGTAGATAACAATGACTTACTTAGACTAGGGGAATGCCAATCCCTAAAGTTCAATAGTCTATTTATTTTTGCGAAAATGAATGATTTAGAGAAAATTTTCCAAAAAATAATTATCTACATTACTTATAAAAATGAAATAATGGAAAATAATCTTATTGTCGGCAAATATGTTTAGACAAAAACTATTATCACTAATGAAAATGTTATGCTGACTAATTATTTCATACAAAACAAACGATTATTTTTTCAAAATTATTTTTCAAATCATCACAAAATAAATAAAACCTTAAGGAATTTCGATCCCATAAACTCACTGAGCCCATAACATAAGGTGGTGGCTGATATGGCTGCTGCCTTCACACACTGAGTGGTCGTAATCTTTCAATCAATTATATAAGGATGAGAAAACTTGTGAATTTTAAGGAATTGTTTATTACATGTAGTAGTCGAGGGGGATTTGCCTCGTTTGTTTTCCTCTACTATTTTATTGCAATGACGATCTGATTTGCCTCGTTTGTTTTCCTCTACTATTTTATTGCAATGACGATCTGATCAAGCTTCGAAGATAAAGTAAAACCCGACTAGGGGTTAACGATTCTTGTTTTTCTTAAACGCGGACGGGGCTTGACGAATCCCATGCCCCATGTGACGGAAAGCGACGTGATGGAATGACCGATCCTGCCATCTCTGAACGCAGGTAGGAATTTGCAAATTGCGTGATCAAATAATCCTTTCTAATTTAACTAATCCTGCAATTTCCAACACAAATAGGGATTGACGAATCATATGTTTAGAAAATACCTAACGAAGGAACATCACATGGCGGGTCTTAAATGCAAGCATGAATTAACGGAGATTAACGAATCCCGCACTTCAAGATCCTTAAATAAAGAAAACAATATAACATGTTTCACTAATCTTATCGGACCTAAAGAGGCAAAATAATATCTAACAAAGGAACATCACATGGCGGATCGAAAAACCCTATCCTTCTTAAATGCAAGCACGAATTAATGGAAATTAATGAATCCTACACTTCAAGATCCTTAAATAAAGAAAACAGTACAACAGGTTTCGCTAATATTATCGGACCTAAGGAGGCAAGGAAAAATCCTAAGAAGATTTAGATGCCCAACCTCGAGTAATTCCAACTCTCATACTCGGGTCATCAACCCAAGTACTTGAGGTCCTTGAGCCTAGACCTCGGTCTCGAGCACCCAGGACCTCGACGAGCAAGGATGAGTCCCAAGAGGTTAGGCCCGAGTTCAAGGTGGCCTCGATTCCTAATCTCCAGACTCATAAGAGTACTAGATGCTTTTCCTTGTGGGTGTTTCCTATATCGGTATATTCCCCTAGCACAACGTATTATCGTGCAATGAACTCAAGACTTTTTAAATCATATATGCCTGAACAAGTAACATGTATTTGCTCATGATCATCCACATGATGATCTCTCCCACACGTTTTGTATTTACAACTAAGCAGAAGATTTACATGATAACAATCCCTACCTAAAATCTGTAGAATTGTATGTATGAGTATAAAGCACAAAATTCGCAGAATGAGGAGTTCGCTCATGATCTTATTATAGCTGAACATAAAGATGCTCTCCCACTGGCGACGTCGTTTTCGCGTGCTCCCAACGTTAGCCCCGATCATGAGGATCGCAGACGCCGACCCTCGTGCTCTTCGTCGACGTTGATCCCAAGCGACTCCACCACATCCTCCTTGCTCCATCCCGCACGCAATAACTCCAGAGACCAGGCTGTCACGTGCCGAGCGACGCCTCCGTCGGATCTCGCCACGTCGCCGCCGACCTTCACCATCCCATCGCAGCCGTCCATCCCCATCATCTCCCTCACCTCCTCCTCCCTCCACCCTCCGTCCCTCAGCCTCCAGAACGCCTCTTCCAAGCACGCCCCGAGGTCGCCGCCGCCGCCGGACCACCACCCACCTGTGCTCCCCCGCGCCGGCTCCGGCTCCGGCGCCGGCGCCCTTCTCCCACCTCTCTCCGCCACGTCGCTCCAGAACTCGATCCTCCGCGGCGCCGTGGCAGCCCACGCCGGCGTGCCGATCATCGGCGGCACGTTCCCGGCCGGCGGGAAGACGCCGATTCGCAACCACTCGAACTCGTGGAAGAATCCGGCGAGGTCGAAGCTCAGCACGCGGACGTCCCCGCCGTCAATGTAGAACACCGGGTTGCCGGCGGCGTTCGGCGACGCCGGGATGTAGCAGTTCCGGTAAATCGGCACCAGAGCCGGCGCTTCCTCCAAAAACCTCTCCGCCAACTCGACCGCCCGGTCGCGACCGCTCGGCCTCTCGCCCCACGCGTCGCACCAGAAGTCGCTCCGCGACACCTCCTTGATCAGGCACCGGCCGGGGAGGCCCGCGAGAATCCGGAGCTGCTGCCGGGACGACGACCGCCAGTTGACGAACCCGGGGCCGACGGGGAGGCCCTCCTGGAGGATCTCCCGGAGGTCGGGCGGGAAGGCGAAGGAGAAGGCGGACTCCAGGCAGTCGAACTCGGCCTCCGTGAGCCCTTCGAGGACGGGGACGTCGCAGGAGGCGAGGTGGTAGATGACGCTCTTAGCGTAGGCCGCGAAGGAGAAGCAGACCCTTTTCGGCGCGAAGCGGTAGCTCAGCGCCCCCACGGCCACCGGCACCCCCGCCGCCGCCGCCGCCGCCGTCGCGACCGCCATTGCAGATCAACAGGCAGCTCAAACTATCGATTTTTCCACTCCTTTCGATGATGGGTTCGAACTGAAACGCGACGAGAGAGAGCCGAGGTAGGAAGTTTGGTGTGAAGATCGATCTGGTGGAGATGGGGTGATCGTTAGCGAGGCGTGTGCTTGGGCCGAACGTGACGGCGAGGTAAGTGAGAAGAAGAAGACGAGGCGTGTAGAGAGAGAGAGAGAGAGAGAGAGAGAGAAAGGGAGGAGGGAAAGAGGAAGAGTCGGGCTCTGGCTTTGACTTATTCGGAATTCGGGGACCATTCAACGCTCGCGAAATTTAAATGAAGCCAGGAGATTCCCATTAAAATCACTCCCCCTTTTCGTTTATTTTCAAGTGTCCCTTTTAATGCGCAAGAATAAGGTGGCTGCTTTGACGAGGTCTTAATCTTATTTAGTGTTTTTTTTTTTTTTTGCCCCTAACCTATCTGTTTTGGATACAGCTTGCTTGATGTTGAAGATTTCGCTAGCCCAATGCCGACGTCCCCTTGAACACCTGCGAAACTACATGTTATGGTTGATTCGAATCATCCTAAAAAAAAAAATAGAGAGAGAATTAATTTTTATATATTTTGAGACCTTTTGTTGTTGAAGTACACATGTCATGAAAAACATGATCGAATCCACCCCAAAGGTTATGTTATTTCTCGAAAATGTTAATATCATGAAAAACCTTAAACTAATACACCCGTAATAAATTTCTTTAAAAATAATTTTTTTATCACAAAAAACTTTAAATTGGTACATATATAACAAATTTATTCCAAACTAATTTTTTTATAACCAAAAACCTAAAATCAATACAATTGTGACACATTTACCCTCATTTAATTTCCGATAAATTGAATTAATACCATGAAAATCATAAACCACTGACCTTGTGACAAACAAACGAGAAAACTCCAAACTAGTATATTCATCGATTGTCATATGTCATTTAACTTAGTAATTTAATAGTAAAATTTAATGAAAACTAACAGATTATAAATTTATCACATATATATTAGTTTTTGGTTTTTCGTGATATTAACTCTTCTTAAAAACATGAAAGGACAATTGATCATGAGCTTGTGTCGATTCTTCAATGTGGTTCTTGAACTTGCAACTTATTCGATGAAGTTCTAGTATTTTTACATTTTTAAGTTCTTCCATCGCCAATTTCAAAGAACCAAAGTTACAAGCCTCATGCGGAGACAATCAATACCGCCACGAGCATGAAAACCTATGGCAATCTACTTAAATGCATAGGGTCATTGTTCTTATAGTTTGGTCGAAGCAAAAGAAATTACCTATAACGGTATCAAGTTTTTCCATATCACCCTTTTAATTGGAATCGACAAACAAGCTAGCCTCAGCTTGTTGGAATTAGAAATCAAGAGACTCAATTGAAAAAAAGGATCCGTAAGTTGAAAAAGTTAATTGCACAATATACACGTTCAAGGACAACATTAATATATATAATTTTAGAAATGAATGTGTATTTTTCCCTATGCTTTTAACAAAATGTTGTATTTTTAAGGGCACACTGTGATGTAAAACTATATGCAACGGTAGAGCTGAATTAATGCACTTTTAATAAATGAATGTGAATTAATGAGCTGAATTATTTAGTGTTTTTTTCCCTAACCTATGTGCTTCGGATACAGCTTGCTTGGTATTGAAGATTTCGCTAGCCAAATGCCGACATCCGCTTGAACACATTTATAAGGTGGTTCGAATAATTCTAAAAATAAATAAATTAAATTTTATATATATCAAGACCTTTTGTTATCCGAGTACATGCGTCGTGAAAAATATTATCAAATCCACCAGAAGTGTTGTACTATTTCTTGGAAACACAAATGGAAGTTCGATCATGAGCTTGCACCGATTCTTCGACGTGATGCTATGAAGGTCTTGAATGTTTTCATTCTCAAGTTCTTCCATCGCCAATTTCAAAGAACTGGAGTTAAAAAAAAGCCTAATGCCGAGACAATTGATGCCACGGCAGCATGAAAGACAATTGCGATTTACTTAAATGCACGGGGTGTTTTTACAGTTTGGTCGGTGCAAAAGAAATACCTATAATCACATCAAGTTTTTCCATGTCACGCTTTTGATTGAATTGACGAACGAGTTAGTCTCAATCTGTTAGAATTAGAAATCAAGAGACTCAATTGAAGAAAAATAAATTCATAAGTTGATAGAGTTAATTGAACAAAATTCAAGTTCACTGATCAACATTAAAATAAATATAATTTTAGGAATAAATGTGTGCTCTTTTCCTTTGTCCTTAACAAAATGTTGTATTTTCAAGGGCACAATGTGATGTAAATGATTATAGTAAAGCTATATGCAATAGTAGAGCTGAATTAATGCACCTACCCACGCGTGGCTGCGTTGGTGGGGGAGTTCTCCTCTGGTATATCTGGACCAAGAGATCAAGAGTTTGAACCCCTATGGTATGCTCCGTGATTTAAGCGGGGGGGCTCGACGGTAAGTTGCTGGGCTAGTCTCTCCCGAGGTATAATCAGTGCTGTATTCCCGTAAGGTAAGCTAGGTTGGATCTTCGGCAACAAATATACATATATATATATATATATATATATATATATATATATATATATATATATATATATGAATCATTAATGAGATGAAATTCATATAGTACATATATACGTGCATTAGAAAGGAATGTTATTAGTTGCACCACAAGACGTGTGATATATTTTTCTATGCCGACATAATAATTTTGTTTATTTTTTTCATGAATGTAAGTTTTTTTTGGCCGAATATAAAATTAGTTTTTCAGTCATTCGAGGGGAACCTATTGCCAACTTGACTTTAATGGCATGATTAACGTGCTTTCTTTTCTTTTTTCTTTTTTGGTCAGTCCTACTCTACTCCTATTCTAACTCACTCTCAGACTTTTGCCATGCCTCATTACAGAGCGTGGAAGTCGAAACCCACTCCTAAAACTAATTCATCCCCACCCCAATCCCCCGAGAATGTGGAGATTCAAACCCCCCACCTCCCCCTTCCATATTGGAACGGTGGCCACTGGAGTAAACTCCAATGGTTTGTGCTTTCTATAATTAATTCATCGAGCGTGAATAATATGCACTGTCATGAATGACATTGATAATGAAAAAGGGTCCAAGATTTATATCCTTGCATCCATAACCTATTCGACACAATCTGCGTTAGGACGCGATGACTTGCATAGTTGGAAGTTTTTGCCAATCACGGGTGGATATGTGCAACGATGGTTTCCTCCCAGTACCCTATGAGCTATGAATTGAATTAGGCAGAACCACTAAGAGGCGGGTGATTTGGTTGTTTCGAAAAACTTATAAATTTTTTCCCGAATACATGATGGACATTATAGAAGGTGAACCGGCGCTATAGAAACGTATATACTTTTGCATAATCACAATTTTCTATCAAACAAATACTGAAACTGTTTAGAGAACAGAAGAAAATGTGAATAAAATTTATAGTGATTGGCCTTCCATTTGACCTACTCTCTCTCTCTCTCAACTCTTACAGTCCAATGAGACCGGAATTTACTATGTACTTCTTGAAATATTATGGTTTGTGCAAAATTTAATGTTTCCACCTAAAGCTTCAGGAGTTACTTCTACAAATTCGAGCACCTCTCAAGACACTATATCACTCTCCCTTTAGATTACATATATTCATACCCTCTAAGGAGATTTATAATATAAAAATCACTTAATTTTGCACAAAAGAAAGCAAGACAAATGCAACGAAGAGAGAGCTTATTAAATAACACCAAACCAAGTTTTTAAAGACTTTCGATTTTCAAAATATTCATAAAAGCTTTATTCCAATCAACTAGCCATTCTTTGACCATCGAAACGTCCTCATACGGAACATTAAAGGTCGATTCAAAAAGTAGGACACTTTGCTCATCGATCCTATATGCTCATCCCTAGAACTATCCACTTTCTATAGCATGTACTACTTCTACAAAAATGGTCCTCTCGCCTTTTCATGAAATCTTATGCTACGGTCTAGTCACCTTTTGCAAGATAGCTCTTCTAAGCACATTGACGTCCTTACGATCTATAAACTATTCACATCCTATTGGTCCATCCAAGTTTTAATGAACTCTCATTCTACGGATGTTTCTTCCTTTACAAAGGTCTTTACAAACTCGACACATTTCCCATCAAAAAGCTTAGCTTGTTCTCCTTCTGTAGAGTCAAACATGCTTTAGATATTCTGTTGTTAACACTATATGCATATGCTTTGTGTATACAGTTAAATACACATATTAGTAGTCTTTCATTACATCATAAGGGATTTTCTCAACAATCTAAGCTCACCAAATTGAGAAAAAGTATTAAATAGACTTAGCCTACAATCGTAATTTTCATATGGGTGAAGACCAATTTTTCCTTCTCTTTCTCTATTTTTTTTTTTTTAATTATTGCTTCTTTGTAATTGTCTTGACCTCTTACTTAGAGGTAAGCGGTTTCAAGTTCCGTACAAGTTTTATTTTGAAACTGAAATCTACCCATTGGAACAAGTTCCCCATTTTTTGGAATTTGGAACGTTATCTTGTATATCTTGAAATCTAGAACTTATCCTATTATAGGTTGTAGGGTTAGTTCCAAGGTCTACCCAAGTTCCACATATACTATTAATTGAAAGAGTGCGGTAAATTATCATTTTTAATGACTGCCACTTGATGGTATAATTTACTGACCATAACTTATATTTAAACACATGAACAATATACAATATTAATAAAGTAGAAGCCTCGGTCATAATATGGAAGTTCGAGTAGCGGTTTCATATTATACACTCATCATTGAACATCATTGAATATCATAGGATCGCATAAAAATATAAATAAAAAATATATATAAACTTGTTACAAACTCTAGGTTCCGGATTCCAAGTTCACTAGCCTAGAACCTAGAGCCAACCAGTCAAAATAGGTTCTCCAATTTTCGAAACCCGGAACCTACCTTGCATATCTTGAAATTTGATTCTTAAGTTTTAAGTTCCACCCTAAAACCATGCTCACCCTTACTCTTACTTTTTATTTTTCTAAATATACCTGACTTGGTGCCAGATGTCAAAAGACAATATCCTTTCTTGTGTTTTTATCTTTTTTATTCTTACTTTCTTCTTTGGCCCATATTGTCAACGTGTGTCTTTACCCATTTAAATAAAGCCAAAATTACACTTACTTTGATGGAAAAGAACCCTAGGTTTATGTCCCTAAAATGGATCTTCGCGTGCTTAAAGCGCTATAGGAAAAAAAAACACTCACATGTGATTACCAACTTGCGTGATGTACAAACAATGAAAAATGTAATGCAAAAATAGGGAAAGGTCGATTCAGTTTCTCAATACAATGAATTAAATTGTTTCTCTCTTTTATTGAACTTTTGTAAAGCTTAAAAGATAAGATCAAAGAAGATAAAGGAAAAGAGTCTTCAATTAAGATAATTTTCAATTTACTTAAATATATAAAGACGTGATTAGTTTAATCTACAAAACTCTCTCAAATTACCATCACATTATATCATTCATGACATCGCACAAATTTTCGCAATGTATGTCTAAGTTTTGTTTGTTTCGCAAAAAAAATAAATTATTTAAAAAATATTCTCTTAAAAATGATGGTTTGTATAGCTTGAAATAGTTATTCAATGAAATGTTTTTTCATTACCAGCAATAATTAATTTATAAAAAAAATTGTAAACGATGAAAATATTTTTTTTTTTCATTTTTGTAACCGAAACAAGTCAATATTTTTTGGAAGATATTTTTTTAAACCATTCACTTTTTACGAAACAAATACTGCAGTCTATACTTAAATTAAAGCACACCAAAATGAATGGGGGTGACAAAATGAGTTTGGGTTGTTCATCGCGTACGTTCAGTGGAACACGAAACAACTCCCGCGGTGGCAATATTGCACGGATTCTGGCAATGTCAGTAATGTCATTATGAATAGTAAGACAAAAAAGGAACAAATCGACAAAAAGGCTTCCGGCCGGTTAAATGCTTAGTTTAGCTTTAATAAATTATTTATTTGGACAACGTCTCGATTATTCAAATTAACTTCGAGGACTACGTCGATAGAGTCTGGCGTCATGCACGTGAACGGAACTGTTTACATGCGTCCATTGCTATTGAATTGCACATGACTCGTGGTTGATCCTTTAAAGTACGATCAATCATGAAAATCAACAGTCATGTGGTAGCTTCTCTTTTCGGCCAACATTAGTTGCAATCCCAATTCTACCTCAAGCTCCTTTTTTATAGAAAAAATCCAAGAAAAAATCAGAAACTTTCACTCTAACCCCAAGAATACCTTGTGTCTGAAAAATCGCCACCAATTTCTCCAAAAATATCAACATGATGAGGCTATTGTTGTTCCATACAAAATTCAAGTGTTAGTGATGATGTAGGTTTTGATAATGAACCTCTAACTTGCCCTAATGTTATTAATTTTGAAGAAATTAATGGCAATTTTTGAACATGGTGACAAATTTAGGCTAGTGAAGGTTTGTGATCTTTTTTAAAGACAAAAAGTTCGGGACATAATTGGGATTAAATATAAAATTTGGGGCTTCTAGGGAATTCAGCCCTTTTGCATAACTTCAATGAGTTAGAGGATTTGATTGAGACTCGATATAAAGTTACACCTTAGAAAGCGCAATCATGAATAGTAACGAAGTTAACTCTGCCGGCAACTCGAGGAGCCGCCTGCTTACGTGATAAGGTGCAATAACCCAATTACCACGAGATAGGGAAACAGCGTGAAGTCACGAGTTCAGTAGAGTGTACGCAGCATGTCACACAATATCTCAAGAAGTATAAATCCAAATTTGACCAAACTCAACTACAACCCCTTTCAGATTAGTCGCAAGGAAAAGCAACTTCCTCCTTTCAATTTCCAGTCCCGTCCAGGCACAATGAATTAACCCTTTACCTCGAACGAAACAAGCAAATGATCTAGTTCAAATATCCATTTAAATTATTACCAATTGTAATAAACGGAAAGTACTATTAGATCGAAACCGATTGAGAGGAGGAAAAATATGGAATCTTGTTCTTTAACATTCAGATCGAGGTAGATTCACAATCCACCTTCATTCTTTAAATATAATTATACAACACTTTGCAGTGGAGAGATCATCTTTGGATCGCACTAAGCCATCGATTTCAATAATTAGCCCCATGATTGGAAACGGTCCCCTGAGGACGCGACACGCTTTATCGGTTTTTCTTCGTCCCGGCGCCCCCCCTGAAAATGACGTGAAATGTCGTTACCGACTTATTAATTTTATCGGATCGCCGACCGTCGTTGGAAGAGCTCTTTAAATTAAGGTTTTCCCTTGTTTCTCGAGCCGGACTTTCTGGTGCCCCCGGCGGCCCACCACGGTACTTCAGTCATGCAATTGAAGACAAAATTTGGCTCTGGCTTCCAGACAAATGAGACAGCGATTGAACGGGGAATTCTCTTGCCGCGCGCCATATGGCATGGAGCGTGGCTCGCGGGGGGTGTCGCATGAGTTCGGTTTCACGCAATTTGGTGGCATGGCTTGTTTCCCGTAATTTCATGTATGGTAAAACGTTTTTCTATTGATAATAATTTATTTATAAATATTTTTATAGATAATAAAATCATTTTCATCATTTTTCATCCATTCATTTTTACAAGCAATTATTTTTAAAAATATATATATTTTTTAATTATTCATTTTTCCAAACAAATGAGACCTACATTGACTTTAGTTTTTCTCTTCAAAACTCTTATAATTAAAACTAAAAAGGGTGCACATGAACAAGTTTTAGCATTTCTAAATCGACATGAATTACACACAGGTCACGAATTTTATATACATAATACAATTATCAATTTATAGTTATATCATTGCTATTCTTGCTCTATTGTATTACCCAGGCCATGAAATTACTAGTTAGTTTTGCGTTATCCCATTTCATTTCATGAATCTTATGAACAAAATGCTAAGTTGGATCACATGTAGCAGTTAACAAGTGCACTATTGTGAAGTTTTACTCTCCGTTTGTCATAAATTTACCAATTTAAAGTTTTTTTGTGATATTAATCTAATTTAATGGAAACTAATAGATAGTAAATTTATCACCAATATACCAGTTTGAATTTTTTGTGGTCAAAATATTAATTTAGGGTAAATTTGTTACGGATATAGCAAATTAGGATTTGGGCTATGAACCCCTTTTAGAATTATGAAGTAACGTCATGAAGGTATGATTAATATAAGTTATAGTAACCGTAAGTTATACAACATGATATGAACCAATTACAATTATAGGATATTTAATATGTGATAATCAATCATTAGAAGCTATATAATAGTTCAATTCTTAAAGCAACTAATCATTATTTTTAGTGAACTGTAACTTCAAATGATAATTTAACAACATAAGTATAGTTAGTTTTTTTTTTTTTTAGTGAAGATAGAATCACTGCTCCCACTAACCATGCCTCCTATAACTCCAGTAAAAGACAATAACACTTTGATTAGCATCTCTGTGGGAGAGTGACTACTTTCAATGAACTCAACTAGGTATGGGTATATAGGACAAAATCAAAGTTAATCAATCAAATCTGTAACCTGCTTCCACTCTAAGTAGCAGACTTTGCCCACTGTCCCCACCTCTTGTCTCCATGTAATCAGAAACGTGTAAGATTATGATTTTGGCACTGTTGGCATATCATCTATTCTCGTCTAGGTATGCTAGCCTAATAGCCTTTTGTTACTACAGTCATCTAAGGCCATATATATTAGAAAGCTCTTTCATGTGAAAGGTTTCATGGGAATTCAAGCAAATAGATGAAATTTTGGGTAAGGTGTACCGTTCTAAAACAATGATTTTCCTGACAGAATTCGTGATTCAAGATAATCGGTTCCGATGGTCAAGATACAATGCTTAGACTCTGATCTTCCTTATTAGTCTGCGTAGTAAGCAGAGGATGAACATGATTCAAGCTTTGAAATGATGGTCAATATGGAGTAGATACGTAAAAGACAAACAAGAAAGGAGGAGGAGGACCAGTATAGAATTGCATTGCCATTATTTATTTTTAAAAAAAATAGTAGTTGATTAGTATTTTCAGAAAATACGCAACAAAAGGAGGCATTTTCAATTTGAACACATATTAATTGGCAATCTCCACGGCTATTGCTTTTTCGGTCGGTTCAATATATCAAGTCAAATCCATATTTTTCACGCTATCTTATTTCTAAAACTATAAATAAAATAAAAAACAACAACAATCTACATAACTAGGGCAAGTAGCATTTGTTTGGCAAGCCTTCATTCTACTCTGCTTTTCCCTGCCTTACGAGGGCTGTGAATCCCCTCGGCATGTAAAATTGGACCCAAAGCTGACCAGGAGCAAATTATTTCCAAAATAATGATATTATTTAGTTGAGGTGATGAGTTCCCAATCTGGTTTGGTTCTAAGGCAGAATCGGGAATCAGGGATCAAGGACCGGACTAGTTGGTCCTAAAACTAGGAACTGGATGGGACAGAACTAGTCACTTTTTTTTTCCACTACTCGATGCCTTCTATTATAAAGAAAAGGGTTAATGTCCTAAAAAAACCCAAAACGGGTACACCTGTGACAAATTTACCCTAAACTATTTTTTTTACCACCAAAAATCTCAAACTGGTACATAGGTGACAAATCTACCATCTATTAGCTTCTATTCGATTTTGCCATTAACCTTGCTGATGTGGCAAGCCATGTGGAAATTCATAAGTTTAATATCATTAAAAAAAAACCCCAAACTTGTATATTTTTGACAAATTTACCCCAAACTGGTATATTTATGACAAATTTACCCCAAGCTAGTATATTTATAACAAATTTACTCTAAATTAATTTTTTCAATCATAAAAAATCTAAATTGGTACATGTGCGGCACATTTACCCTCTTTCAATTTTCTCAAATTTGACCGAGTTGTGATGTCCAATCAATTTTATTTTCCGGATTACTCTAACATTGCCTCCATATCATTAATACTTGCTTTTTTTTTTCTTTTTATTGGAATCATTATTAGAAAGCTATTCAAAGACTACCAAATGTGCACTTCATTCTTGTGCCAAGAGGATGCCCATTAACTAAAAGATGGATAGATTGCTTGCACATATATACAAAAGAATCACACTCAAAGTACACTTGAAATCAGTGACAAATATAAGTGATTTTAGTTCCGGCATTTCAACGAGCATGTGATGTACAAGTCAATCATACCATTCACATGCAAGTTCCATGTTAAAATTTTGACACACTTACGATTCAAGGTAGGAAAGACTACGTAACACTAATAACGACATGGACTAACACGAATGACAAGCAAAGCAATAGCAATATGTAAGCATACAAACAGATTGCAGACAAGCAGTAAACCATGGTGGGCTGAGACATATAAACATAAAGCCAAGTTTGTCACAAACCAAAAACGAGCAAAGCAACCGCAATATGTGCACTTCTTTTGTATATGTACACAAGTGATCTATCCATCTTTTAGTTAATGGGCATCCTCTTGGCACAAGAATGAAGTGCACATTTGGTAGTCTTTGAATAGTTTTCTAATAACAATTCCAATAAAAAGAAAAAAAAATCAAGTATTAATGATATGGAGGCAATGTTAGAGTAATCCGGAAAATAAAATTGATTGGACATCACAACTTGGTTTTGGGAAAATTGAAAGAGGGTAAATGTGCCACACGTGTACCAATTTAGGTTTTTTATGATCAAAAAAATTAATTTAGAGTAAATTTATCATAAATATACCAGCTTGGGGTAAATTTGTCATAAATATACCAGTTTGTGGTAAAATTTGTCATAAATATACCAGTTTAGGGTTTTTAATGGTATTAAACTTATGAATTTCCACATGGCTTGCCACATCAGCAACCACATCAGCAAGGTTAACGGCAAAATCGAATGGAAGCTAACGGAGGGTAAATTTGTCACATATGTACTAATTTGGGATTTTTTGTGGTCAAAAAAATAGTTTGGGGTAAATTTGTAACAGGTGTATTAGTTTTGGATTTTTTAGGGTATTAACCCTAAAGGAAAAAAAAAACCACCGCCTATAGCGACGCAGCTGGCTTGGGGCTCCCTCCCCCTCACGAATGGGAGGAGTTCGAATCCCAGAGGCGTCGTTAGGGATTCTTACATGGAGTAATGTGGTGGTGGGTCCTGCAGTCACTCCCCCAGGGTTTGCTCGCTAGTTATTGGCTTACGGGGTTCCCTAGGTCAAAAAAAAAAAAACCTAAAGGAAAAAAAAAGCTAGTCTTTTTTTTTTAAGAAATTTTTAAAAAGAGAATTTTTAGTTGGTCCAGTCTAATTCCACCTTGGAACTGGACTACCCGGACACCAGTTTCACTTTTTGGAATTAGGAACCGAACCAACACTCCCGGGAATCATACCCAACTAGCCAGTTCGGTCTATTCTGGGTGGTTTCTGATTTGAGTGATCCCTTTTGCATATCCCTATTATTTAGGACACTCCTTTGCAAGCTTAGATAATTTTATTTATTCATTTTTAGTAGGTGTCTGATTAGTTTAATATATATATATATGGAAGAATTTCGAATTTATCTTTATATGCTTACATCTATGTATATATATTTCATATTTTTGTCTCGTAGTTGTGTTTTTTTTTTTCTAGGGAGGGTCGTGTTTACTTTCATCTGTAATTGGAGGAAACTTTTTCTAAGCATACCTTAGATTGAGATGGGTTACAATAATGGACATTACTCATATCTATTTTTTCATTAAGATTGCATAGGGTTGATATCCATAACTTATACTCTATCAATCCCATGCTCATGTTCATTCACCGAATGAAATAAAATAAGCAACTACTTGATCAAGAAATGCTCTTTCCTTAGCCTAATTATTTTATCCGTTACAAAAATTCAATAATCAGACACGCTCTAATGGCTTAAACTTCTTAATTGATCTATCTAATTGAGTACCCAATTAAGTTTTATGGCACGAATGATAACCATTATGCTGCAAAAATATATTTTTCTATTTTTATTTTATGGAAGAATTTCTAAGAAAAAATACGCATTTGATAACAACCTAAAATTTATGCTTTTTGAGTAGAAATTCATATGATAACAACACAAAATTTCTTTCTTTCGGATGGCAATAGCAAATGGCGATAGTGGCTGATGATGACCACTGAGCAACTAGCGGCGACAAATGACGGATGGCGGCAAGTGGGCAGCTAGTTAGTAGCTAGAGCGAGTGATAAGAAGAGTTTTTATTTCTCACTTCTATTATAGATATAAAGAACTAGAAATTTTTTAATTCCCATTTCTATTCCAAACCTATTTCTAGACCAAAAATTTGTTCCATAGATAAAAAAAAAAAAAATGAAATTGCGTCACCAAACGGATTTCTATTTTTCTGAGAACAAGAAAATAATCCTAGTCAGAATTAGAATGGTTATGATGCTCGCCCTTAGCCTCTATTCAAGTTTCTCAATTTGTAAATGTCATACTTGAACAAGGGCCATGCTAATTGTCTCAAGATCAATTCAATCGGATTGGGTGTCTGACAATGCACCCTTTCGGATTTCATTAGCTCATATTGATACTATTTCATTTTGTTTTATCAATTCAAGTGGATTTAAAACAGTTTTTGCATCACTAGCCTTATTTACTCCTTCAACATGACAACTACCGTAATGACCCAATCCGATGAGGATAAGAAGTGGTCATCAAAGCCAAAGGGCTTCAACAACAAGTGATGGCGAACGGGGTAGGAAGGAACTATTGTGGCTAACAATGCAACCCAGAAGCGGGGTGAGTAGGTTCAATAATGATTTTTTAAACTTTTGCAGAATATTAAACAATTAGCAATCAAGATGATATCTCAAATAGAATCATGTGTGATGATGATAAGTATATTAGAGTGAAGAATGACAATCACATAGTGATTTATAATGTTTAGGTTTTGTAATCAAGCACAAGTCTACTCTAAGACTAATAGCCTTAATAGTGGTTGGATTCCACTAATAATCGGCAAAGAAAATTACAACTGGCTAATGTTGTTCCTTTCAATCGATAGATCACACTATTAGGATACCAAGATCACGAGACATCACTCTCATTTTGCTTGTAAATCCAATACGTCAAAAGCATAGTTCCTTGGCAAACCAAGATCATTGATGATATGTAAACAATTTCACTATCTGAACTTATCATGGTAAATGTTAATACTTGCAAATAGTTCGGTAATCATCAAAATATCATAGGAATGTTTTCCAACATGAACTGAATTGCATACCCAACAAAAAGCATGCTTGGAATATGTATGTAAAAATGAAATTAATTTACGGACATGCCTTTTTACGTAATAATAAGTTTTACTTTGAAATTTCAAAGTTAAGCTTACTTAGGCTAAAGCACTATTAAAATGAGTGACCTTTGAAATGGTGCCTAACTGTATATCAAAGGACAAAACAATATAGGATAGGCCAAAGTCGATTATGTATCAAGTGAGTTAATCGCAAATGTCACCGCTCCAATTCTGGATTAAAAAAATTGGTCAAGGTACTCAATTCATATATGACATGCGAAGGCTAAGATGGGGAAGAACACTTCCAGGTCATATATCAAGAATTATAATTCTCCTTTTCTCTCTTATTGCTATTGTTCATGTTTTCCGGTTTCTGTCTTGCTCTTTTATCTACCCGTTTGACACGGTTAAGTCCACATTTTATATTCCACTTTAAAATGTCGGTTATGCTCAAGGGAGAATTTTTAATTAAACCTATTCTAAAAGTTTAAACTCTTAGGGATGGTGCGAATCACAATATTCAATTTTAATGATACCAAATAATCTGCCATATATCTTATAAAATTCCTAGTGCCTGTCTGTTGTCCAATGTCTAATTGCCGACACATGGGAGCCATCAAAGGTTCAGATAGTTCTTTTTTCTTTTCTTTTCTTTTCTTTTCTTTTTTTTTTCTTTTTTTGAGCCAGCAACATAGTCTTAGGTTTACTCCAGGAAAACCAATGTGATGAAGGTGACAACGACGTTGACAGAAGTTCGATTAACACCTCCTCCACAAACCTCCTTTTCTTCTCTGGCAACAACCCATTTAGAAGGCTCAGGTTACTAGAACCTTCGGGATGTGATTGGTCGATTTGGTCATATATGAGATAGTGAGATCCATGCATAAAATATTTTTGGCATGGGGCGGAGAGATGGTCCCGTGACTTTCTTTTTTCTTTTTTTTTTTTTTGACAAGAAAACTAGATATTATTACTAACAGAGAGTCTGATCATATACAGCAAGAGCGTCAATACATAGTAAATCCAAAAGAGCCGAGGGGGGTGACAACCCAGTTTCTAGGAAGACAACCCATACGCTGGGCTTTGGCTATCCAGTCGGCTACTCTATTGGTATTGCGGCTACAGTGGGCGAGTGTTATTCCCGACATAGTCTTCAGCTTTTGCTTAGCCCGGTCCACTAGGGATTGCACTGTCCAGTTAAAGATAGATGAGGAGAGGACACTCTCTACCAGCAGACGACAATCAGATAAATTTGAAGCATTTTAGTCATCCACGACATGACACATATGAAGTGAACTTTGAAGCTCGGAAATTATAAATTTGGAACAAGTCAAATTGCCTAGGTTCCTGGAACCTTCGAGATGTGATTGGTCGGTTTGGTCATATGAGATAGTGAGATCCATGCATGAATACCTTTGGCATGGGGTGGAGAGACAATCCCGTGACTTTCTTTCGCGGAGCAGCATTTTAGTCATCCATGACATGATATATATGAAGTAAAATGTGAAGCTCAGAAATTATAAATTTGGATTAAGTCAAATTGCCATGTGAAAAGCTTAAATTTTTCATAGCGTGTGTATAAAGTACGCGAGAGATGTGATGGTAACTATCCTCGATACAAAAGCCAAGCGTTCAAAAATCAAAACTAAACCAATCTGGTTTAAGATGGAAGTTAGTACATCAAAAATCCAATCTCATACAATAAAACAATCTGATTGCGATCACTTTTGAACTTTATGGTCTCCCCCTCAAGCAGGCACCTTGACTTCCTTCGTGCCCAGCTTGTTTACATTATCATCGGAAGTCTCCTTTGCCAATGCCTTCGTAAGGATGTCTGGTAGTTGTAATTACATTGTATCAGCCCAGGAGGACTTAAGCTTGAGTCCCCATTATATATTTTGAAGCTTTAATTTGAGGACAAAGTCCAGGTAGGCGTGATGGGAGCGTTTAAGTATATTAATGCTGAACCCGAATTCATCTAATAGTTTCTAGAACAGTTGGCAATCCCACGCCTTTTTATAGAATTCGTACCTGCAAAAGAATTAACATCCCCAGTTCCCAATGGGAAGAGTTTCATATGTAATGCCTACAGCAGTATCTAATTTGGAATCAACAACCAAGAGTAAAGCCTGTTTAGTTCTCCTGGCAGGCCCCAATTTGATCTGGAATAATTATAATTATGATCTTTGACCAAAAAAAAGAAAATTATAATTATGATCACCTAACATGACCCAAGTCACATGGACCCTCCTGTTAAATGATGCTTCTGCTTGCTTCAGTCTCACAAAAATCTGCTGCTGAGTCTCTTTCCGGGTTTGATGAGCTTAGAAGAACCGGGAATTCATATCTGATGTTGAATCCTCAAGATAATCACATATGAATCTTTCCTTCATAGAAACAATCTTCTAAGTAACCCAGCCCTCAGATCTTCCAAGTTAAAAAGCGTGCCAACTAAATGACACCATTCAGATCAACTGCATCAAGAATCTGCTGAAATGAAGAAATATCCTGAAAACAACATCCCAACCCATTATTCCTTCCTGAGAACTTCTGATAGTGTTGTAGTCTCCGGCAATCATCCAACCAGAATCAAGAACAGAATCTGACAATAACGTTCAAATCGCCCCACAAAGAGGCACTCTCATTACAAAAGTTCAGTGCATGCACAGAGTAGGAGAAGAATGACATTGTTTTTATTGCAATTAACATATTATGCATCGGAGAGACTAAATACAGGGAGAGTTTCAAAATAACCAGTTCCATCAAGCTGATAACTTGAGGACTGTGGCAAGTAACTCCGTCCAGAAAACCATCTATTTTGCATTCCCATCCATATTTGTTTCATGCCCTTTAGTATCAAGTAAAGCAAACAACGGAATGCAAGAAAGTACTCACAGGTTTTTAACTTCTACATGCCTACAGGGCTTGTTAATACCTCTTATATTCCCCACTAAGAACTGGACGACGACCATTAAGATATCTTAGACAAGAAAAATATAATCAATGATGAAACTGACATAAACTCCTTCAATTGTCTTTCTATTGTGATTTCAGATAACATTTTTCCAGTGCAAATTAGCCTCAACAGCTGCCCACAAGACTTCTTTCACAAGGCATGCCCTGCAGATAAAGTGGCTACCTTAGAAATAACTGGTCAACAGCACAGTTTGCAGCTGATAATTTACCCTCACTTCCAACAAAAAGAATGAAACAATCTTCAGAAAGAACATCAAATTTTGTTCCTAACTGCAACCTCGTCAGGAAACGCTTCATCCTGCTGACAGTCGGAAGAATTTATAATATCAGGAGTGTTATTTGACATTCCAAGCTCTGCTCCTGGATCCACATTTTCTAATCTAACAAACATAATCTAACATCAAATCCAGCACAAAGAGTTGCAGTATCCACTTTAAAACAGTGCTCTGTGGTCCATGCTTAGTCCAACATCTATAGCAACTGGAAATAGCTACTCCAGTTTTAGTCATAAGCTCCATCGAACTTTCTTCAATCGAATCCAGAAGGTGTAAACCATATACAGATCTTCTAGGATTGGACTGTCCGGAGGGTAGAAGTCTATTTAGACATAATCCTACGCTGTTATATACCAAGGTCCATTCTTCAACGTCCAATCAAAACATTTCATCATTTGGCAAACATATATACCATTTTCACACTGACACCTCAATTCTACCTCACTGCTCCCAGAGCCTAGAAAATATTTCAAGTTTAATCAGCAAAATGCACTGAGATCCAGAATGGTATATATAAGAATAAATTTCATGCTCAAGGATGCAAAAGCAAATTATAATCTAGCCATTGTAATAACCAATCAGAAAACAAATTCCCAATATTTTCTTATGGAGCTAACTTTTTGTCTAACATTTTTTACATTTTTTAACTTGACAATCCATTTAACTTCATTTATTTTAATAAGAAAAATCACAAGGTAAATGGAAAGCCATGTCTATCATTCTATAATTTTCTCTCTTTTGATACACAATTTACAATTGACATTTTGCATTTTTACTAGAAAATCCAGAACTACAATTAGTTATTCTGTGTTAAATATCTGTCAACTTTGAGATATTGATACATTGAGAAAACTTCCTCCCACCCCATAAGCAGCAAGTCCCTGCGCCATCAATAAATGAAAGCCTAGACATTTTACAAAATTAATCTGCTCTCTCCGGTAATCACCAGAAGTCCTTGCAGGAACATGTACCGTTCCTAAAATGATGGAACCTGCTCTTATCTCTCATGATAATCTCCCTCATGCTAATTCTTGAAATAAACTTAAAGAAATTATGGCAGTCATCACAAGTCCTCAGATTCTTTATGATCCTAATTGGGGATTCAGGTTCTACATTAATTAGACCGAATGCAGCAGCAAGCTTTTCACTGTGAACACGCAGCATGGCTTCCTTCTCCTCCATTTCCACGTCATGGTGAACAGAACCAACTTCTGAGATGTAACCCAAACTCCTGATTTGCATATACAAGTCCTCCAACTTCTGATATATGCTTGACGACTGTGGATGGGAATTATCTCCAGTGTAAAAAACATGTACTTCACTGTTTAACTCAATAGAGCTATATGCAGCTACCTTCTTGATGCACTTCTTTCTCATCCTTAGTCTCACTTTTTCAACAGAGTCCCACCTCCCAGCAGAAGCATACATGTTAGATAATAGAACATGATATGAAACAATATCAGCAGCTAACTCAAAAAGCTTATCGGCCGCAACCTGACCCACTTTAACATTCCTGTGTATTGCACAGGCACCCAGCAAAGCACCCCAAACTCCTGTATCTGGCTCAATGGGCATACCCATTATAAAGCTATAAGCCTCCTCAATATGTCCTGAGCGGCCAAGGATATCGACCATACAAGAATAATGCTCTCTTCTAGGCCGAAGATTCTGATCATTTGAATCCACAATGTAGCTAAAATAAGCCCGACCTTGACTCACAAGTCCAGCATGGCTACAAGCAAATAAAACTCCAAGATAAGTGACATAATTTGGTTTTGGCCCTTCGTTCTGCATTCTAGAGAACTGAGCCAAAGCTTCTTCACTCTTCCCATTAACTGCATAGCCTAAAATCATTGTGCTCCACGAAATAACATTTCTCAGACGCATTTCATCAAATAAAGTTCTTGCCATATGAGTACTACCACATTTCATACACATGTCGAGCCGTGCATTCTCAACAATAATATTGCTCTCCATCCCATCATATAAGGCAGAGTCATAAATCTTATTGCCAATGTTTAAACATCCCAACTGACCGCATGCCGATAGGGCACTGACAATAGTCACGGCATCAGGCTTGATCCTGGCCAAGCCCATCCGATGGAACAGTGCGAGGGCCTTACTAGCATACCCCATCTGCACGCACGCCGCAATGAAAGAATTCCAAGCCACTAGATCTCTCTCTATCATAGTCTCAAACAAGTAATCACCCAATCCCACTTCCCCAAACTTCACGTACATTATCATCAATTCATTTCTCACCATAGCATTATACTCAAGCCCATACTTTACCACGTGGGCATGGATAGTCAAAGCGGCCCAGGACTCGGGCAGCTCGGCGGACGCCTTCAACACAAATGGAAAAGTAAATCCGTCGGGGCGAACACCGAGAGAACTCATCCTTCCGTAGAGCGAAACCGACTCCATGGGCATGTCGTTCTTCGCATATCCCCGGATCAGGGTGTTCCACAAGAAAATTCTTGGTTTGTGCATTTCATCGAACAGTTTGCGAGCGTAATGAACGTCACCTAAGATCACTAGATTGGTGAGCAAGTGGGTGATGAGGCTGTTTTTCACCGAGAGCCCAGAGGTCAGGACGAGCGCGTGGATCTGCGTGAGCTGGTGGGGTTGAGAGGAGCATGCTTTCAGTAAGGTGGCGAGGGTCTGTTTGGTCGGCGGAAACGGTAGAGAGAGCTTTTGGCGGCATTCCGCGAGCATCATAAGGGATGGAGAGAAAATGGGTTCCCCAGGATCACATCGAACACGACTTCCTGGCACGACGGCGAGGCCGAAGTTCTCGTTTGAGCTCCGAGCGGGGTAGATCGGCGTCCAGCAAGCTTTGAGACATCCAAGTGCGACTGTCTTTCCGTCTCTAGATTGCTTCGTTCCTTTGAAATTTATCATTTTTCAATATAAAAATGATGCAACCATTTACTCAACTTTGACTCAATGTATAAATTATTTTTATTTTTTTTAATATCCAGAATCTGGTCTAACACAACATTGCGGGTACTCATGGCCTCCGAGGGCCCGACAGGCCCAACGACGACCACCGACTATATCTGGAGGAGAGCTGGCTTAGGAACCCACCACAAAAGCCCCCACTTAAAACATTGGCAATGAGAACATTCGAATTCCCGACCTTGCAGTGGGAAGAGAGGGAACTTACCAAGTGCGTTGCCTGTTGATGGGTGACTCAATGTATAATTTAATTTCTGAACTTTTAATTTATTCAATATGATCTTTAAATTTTTGCTTAATATACAATATGATCCATGAATTAATTTGTTCTTTGTAATCCTCTAACTACATTCTATTGCAGTTTAAAAATTCATGTATCACATTGCATATTAGGCTAAAATTGAAGGATTATATTGAATAAATTAAAATTTCATAAATTAAATTGTATATTAAATTAAAGTTGGAAAATTATTTGAGTGATTCCTTAAAATTTGGAAGAACGTGGTGTAGGGGATGATACTGACCGCACCTGATTCCTTAGAATTTGGAAGCAAATTTACTTTGTTTGGCAGATGAAGTTGAAGGAGGAAAAGAAAATACAATAAAGAAAGGAAGTTAACGGAAGATAATTGAAAGGAGCTTCCTTTGTTATCTTGGATTAAGCATGGAATGGAGGGCTTTGAGGGTACTAAGCTATGACATTGCGACGTTATTGAAATTAGGTACAAAAACCCCATAACAAATGGCAAAATTGATTGGCAGCGTGTGACAAATCATCGTGAACATACGAACACTTTAACATGTGTATTTCCCTTCATATGAAGACATTATCATTAATAGATGAATTTACTTTCTTCCTCAATAGAAAAACATTGTATACATCGATTACATAATTGATATATCAATTTCAACATTAGAATTTGCAAACCTTATTTTCTATCGGTTGATTTTTTTCATACGTAGTTTTCACGTAACATTTCTTGCTACCCCAAATTTCACGTTTGCTTGATCCAACCGATAAACCTATGGGAGGGAATTGGGATTGAGAAGAGACGATTGGGCGTGATAAGTGGACGTGGTGCAATATAAGAGAGTGGACAAGATCCCAACCCTAATTGCGTTTTATGGGAAGCCCATACTATAAGTAAGTCTTCGTCCTTACGGGCCATATCATCATTGGGCCACTTGAGCTGGGCGCGAGCCTAATAAGAAGAACTGAGAATTTCTACTACAAGAAGTATATAGAGCCTAGTCCATCAAATGGGTCAGTTAAGTCAATTCGAAAAATGGTCCAGCACAAATTCACTCATTTAATTCCTTGACTTCCATGCAATACAAATGTCTTAACTCGAACTTAACTCATATCCAACATGCATATATTATTAAAACACTTCTATAAATAACTCAATCTAAAAAAACATATACCCAAATTGAGGTTAAAATGCAAAGCAAGCGAGGATGAGATAGAGCAAAATACAGTGGAAAGAGGGATATATAAATTACTTGGGTTTAAGTAAATTGTGAACCTATTTAACATCCTTATCACTTTCAGATTTACCATTGTAAATATATTTATAACCCATTTACTCAATTTAACTAATTTACATAACAACTTAGCCATCAAATATGAGTTGAGAAATGGGTGTATGACCTATTTCAACAGGTCTAATAGAGTTCGATGTACGAGCTTCATAATAGTATGCAACTCATAGAACCACATACTCAGATCGTATGTGACTTCACAAGTGGAAGCTTTGGTGATGTGGGACTTTGTCCCTGCTTAAAGATGACTTTTTTTTTTTTTATATAAATAATTAAAAATAAAAATCGATGAGCTAGACACAAAGTTTAGAGAATCAGGGAGAGAAAACTCACAACAATGAGACAGGCAATGAATTATATATAGCCCAACATACTAGTCCGGAAAGAGTACTCAACTCTTATAATCACAGAATCGAGTTGTATACAACTTTGCATGTGCACACTTAGGCAATGTGAGACATTCATCTCAGATTGAATTCCTTTTGTTGTCAACAATTAATCTCTATAAAGGGAAAAGGGTGGGGCTATATGCATAAATGTCATTTTTGGCTTAAAATCACATGTCCGGTCGATTGCCCAAATTAGTCTTTCACTTCATCAAGCGTGTATTGATACCTAATGTACATCCTTTAGGCAAATTAATAATTTACGAGTTTATACTTTCCCATTTCGGTTTACCATAAAAATTTCCTGTAGTAATTATTTTTTTTGTTTATTTTTCACACCTAACATGAAGAAAACAATTTTATATCTTTCTAAAAGAGAGCAAAAAACAAAACATCGGATATGTATTTAAGCTAGAAATTCAATTCAATATCTCGATTTGTTTGTTCCGTCCAATCTCCAAAATTGAGATCGTTCCAAAAGACAGAATGGAGGTACAATTAACGCGGTGGCCCAAAAAAGCATAATTAGCCCAAAAATCATGGCCAGGCCCTAGTGAAAGATGGATTAACCGGCCGACAACTCTTATTCATTTTTTTGGGCCCATTTGATAGAACTAAAAAAATTCAATGTGAAGTGCTGAAACATTGAAGTACTAACTATTAGGTTCTTAAGTGCTGGATGATAAAAATAAAAAGTGGCTTGATAATAGATTATTATTAAGTAATAATTTTTTGGCTTCTTACTAAACGTGAAATAGTGAACTTTATCGAAAGGTTGTGACGATATAATAGATAAGATTTTGATTTTCGATAAATATTTTATTAGTTAACCAATTAAGTAAGTCGTTCTTTGTAACAAATTGATTTTTTTTTACTAAAAGCAATAAACCGATTTGTGTAGTTAGAGGTTATTAAACGCACTTAACGACATTGCAAAAAAGCTTAGTATTCGGCCCTTAACGTGATTATCAAGTACAACCCATTCCCACTTCAACCATGTTGATTAATTCCTCTTCATTCCGACTAAGAGAACATCATTTAGAGGCTAATGAAGATCTAATTCTCATTCCACACATTTAATTCTGAATAACCAAATATGATCAAAATACTTTATTTAAGGGAGGCATATCTTTGCCTCCATACACTTACGCAATTTTTTTTTTTTGTCGGTTTTACTTTATTCCTACTCTAACTCTTACTCTCAGACTTTTGTTCTACCTTTTTATAGGGCATAAAGTCAAAACCTACACTTGAAACTAAATCGCCCCCACACCAACTCCTTGGAGAATGTGGGGATTCGAACCTCCCACCTCCCCCAATTTATATTAGAAGGATGGCCACTAGAGCAAACCCCAGTAGTTTACACTTACGCGACTTACATGAACAGAAAAGATTATTTGTATGCATCTGAGCTGGGGGGATATTAGTTAAGCCGAAACATTCGGATAGTCCATAATTCCAGTGAAAAAAAAGGGAGGGACATAGGCGAATCTCTTTGCGCGGTTGTGAACAATTCCAGTATGCGACTGGCTCTCCCGTGATGGTCGGCGAAAGATGTAAAGGGAGAACTCACTGGAGCCCTTACCTCGTGGGGATCCCCCGACCTTTCTTTTTCATCATGTTTGTTCATCCTTTTCCTTAAACTCACCCGACCACTTTTTGTCAATTCCTCAAGTTGAAAATGGAGAGCTCGCCTTTTTGCGCAACCCGGCATTCGGTCTCGTCCTCGTCCATCACACATCATCTTCCCCATTGTGTGTCGTATTCCATGTTCATGTTGAAAATCAAGGGCGTCCTTTGTTTTGCTTTTGCAAGCATTTCAACTGGAATGTTTTCATGGTTTCTCACCGTACCTTTATTTTTCAAAAAAGATTTCAAGTAGGTGGCGCTAAAGTTTTTTATGGTTGCAGTATATTTTTATCTGTAATTTTTCTCTTGAGATTTTGAGGCTTAATTTTATGAAATATTTGAACAGCTTGAAGATTTATATATATATAAGATCATTTATCATCTTATCAAACTTTGTTAGGTGCCCGGATGAGTTACTAGAAAAATCCCTCATTGGAAATATTGTGATGTGTAACAGACAACATATTCTGATTGAAACTATAATTAATTACTCAAACTTTTGTATAAATGTGGGGGAAGGTACCAAAAAATTCTTAAACCTATTGTATTAGTAATTTTTCAATTGAACCAATTTAATCCTAAATCTTTTTATATTGATACCAATTTAATTTATCCAGCCAATTTTTGCCAACCGATGCTTGACATGGAAACTAGCCAATGGTTAAACACTAACGTGGTAATTTTTTAATTTTTTTTTAATTTCTTATTAATTTTTTTCTTTTCTTTTTCTTTCCTTTTCCTTTTCTTCTCTCTCTTCTTCCTCCTTAAACTGTCTTCACGATGGCTGGTGAGTCTTCGACGAGGCTGGCCAGCCACTAGGCGAGAGCCACGAAACCCTCACCAATTGCCGATGAGGGTTGCGGCCCTCGCCTAGCCTCACCTAGGGGCGTGGGTGAGGCCGGCGAGGCGAAGCAGCCTTGCTTGCGGTCCTAGGCAAGGCCTCGCCCAATGGGACACTTGCCGGTCACCGCGAGGACAATACAAGGAGAAAGAAGAAAGAAAAGAAAAGGAACCAAAAAAAAATTAATATAAAAATTGACAAAAAAATAAAAGAATTATTACAAATTGCCACATTATCATTCGCGGATTGGTTGTTGTTGACATTAGTGCTGGTTAGCCAAAGTTGGCTAGATGGACTGAATTTGTATCAATGTAAAAATGTTTAGAACTAAATTTGTCCAATTGAATAGTTTATGACTGAATTGGTACCACTATAATGGGTCTATAAATGTTAATGGGCTCAACTTGGGCTAAAAAAAAAAAGTTATTGGACTTTTGCTTTGCGATCTGCCAAGTGGTGTCGGAATGTCACTACCGAGGGTGGCAATGCACTAGGTTCAACCCGAAAACCAATCTAGTTCGAGTTCGACTCCCAATTCAAAGTCCTCATCCGTCAGTTTTCCTTGAAAATGGGTCCAACCAAATCAATTCTTAGGTTGAACCAAATATAATCTAAAGTACTTGATTCAAACAAGGCATATTATCGCCTCTTCACTTCCCCAACTTACATGACCAGAAAATATTGTTTTGTATGTGACGAGCTTTCTCGTGATTTGGATAGTCCGTCATTTCAATAAAAGAAAAAAAAAAGGAGGAGGGATAAGTAAGCAATTTCAATATGCGACGAGCTTTCTCGTGATGATTGGTGAAAGAAGTAAACGACATTGCACTGGAGCCATTGGAGCCTTTGTTTTGTTGGATCCCCCGCCCTTCCCTTTACATCATATTTGTTCATTCTTTTCCCTAAGTCACCGGACAACTTTCCGCAAGTTGAAAATAGAGAGCTCATCTTCTTGTGAAAGACAGGCTTTCGGTCTCGTCCTAGTCTATCACACATCATTTTTCACCTCGTGTGTTGTACTTGTATTCCATGTTCATGTCGAAGATCAGGGGCGTCCTTTGTTTTTCTCTTTCAAGCTTTTTTTGACTGGAATGTATCAAAGGCGTCTCTCTGTACCTTTAATTATTCCAAAAAGATTTCAAGTAGGTGACGCTAAAGCATTTGTTGTCGAATGCCAAATTAGGTTACTGTTTGCAGTAAACCTTTATCCGAAATTTTTCTTTTGAGAATTTGAGGGTTACTTTTTGAACACCTTGAAGATAAAAATACATATAGCATATAGTTATTTAAAGATCATTTATAATCATAGTGAACTTTGTTAGGTGCACCAATAAGTAGTACTAGGAAAGCCCCTCATCGGAAATATTGTGGTGTGTAATAGCCAATATAGTCTAATTGATTTATAACTACTTAAACTTTTACATAAATGTGGGCTCCATTATATATGTTAATGGGTTCAGCTTGGGCTCCCTCTTTGCAATTTTTGCAAGTAAAGTTATCGAACTTCCATTTTGTGATCCACCAAGTGGTGTCAGGATATCACTACTAGGGTTGGCACCATTCAAGTTCAACTCAAGAACCGATCTAGTCAAAGTTTGGCTCCCAATTCAAAGCTACACCTACCAATTCTCCCCAAAAATTGGTCCAACCATTACGGAACATACTTTCACACCCATAAAAAATTGAACCGTAATTTTGGCATGATCCAACAACCACATAACTACTTGACCAAGGAATGCCTTTGAAATGAACCAGTAAAACTTTTATTATTTATTTGGGATTTTTACTCAAAAGCATAAGAATGACCTTGTTCTTAGGTAGAACTAGGAATTGGTCTAGCATAAATTGACTTGGAAATTGACAATTCTAGAACCAACATATTATGTTGGAATGGGTGATCGCAGGGTCTATTCTTATTCTAACCTGAGCATCAATCCACCATGGAATTGATCACACCGAATGCCTATATATTTATATTCACCACTTGATCATTTATAAATGTCTAGGATTTTGGACGTATAAAGGAAACAAATGAAAAGAATAAAAGTTCGTTCATTAATACACAAATCCCTCCAATGATTTTATCCCTTTTAATCTTGTCCCTCTAAACTTTATCTTTGTCCAAACAAAATTGTGTTTTTAGAATCACGTCTCTTCCCTCCTAATCCCTCCTATTAAATTACGCGTTAAAAGATAAAGAGGGATTGATAAAGTCATTGGAGGAATTCAACATGATTTGAAAAACATGTTGACAATCATGTTTTAAGAATCATGTCTCTTTCCCTTCATCAATGCGCCATTTCATGTGTCTTCGTGGGTTTTTTGAACCCTAGGAGGGGTGAACCTAGCTGCACGCCACAAAGCAAGGAAACCCTCACGGACATGGTCTCAGAAGGATCCTCCAATGCTAGAGAGAGACATAGAGAGTCCAAGGGAGGATCTTCTATGGGAAGAAAACTAATGGATCATGAGAAAATGTGACTTACCTCTTTTGTGCTAAGGTCGTTACCCTGAGGGCTATGATTACTCTCGAAGTCTTCGTCCTTACGGGCCATTCCGTCATTGGGTCACTTGAGCTGGGCCTGAGCCCATAAGAAAAAGTGAGAATATTTTGCTACGACAAGAAATATATATAAAGCCCAACACGTTTCAACAAAGTGCTCGACACTTGGAACCGCGAAACCAGGCTGAACCCGACTTCGCACGTGCGCACTTAGGGCATTTCGGGCTTCATTTCTGCCCATTGTTGACATTGTCTTCATAATTGATTAATTAGGTATATAAAACACGGCATGCCAATTTCAAAAAAGCATCCTGCTCTTATAACCGTGAAGCCAGGTTATGTACAATTCCACGTGGACAAACTTAGGCCATGTTCGGATCAAGTTGGGGCTACATATCCCCGCCCTTTTTGGCTTAAAAAAACACCTTTTTAGTTGATTGATAATGTTAGGTTTCAACTTCGTTAAGCATGACATTAATACTTAAAAACACACCTCTTTTATAATTAATGATCCTTGAATAGATATTTCCCAATTCAATTTACTCGAAAAAGATTTCCTTTTGCATCCTTTTTTAACTAACGTAGTGGTCCCAAAAAAAAAATAATTAGCCCAAAATTTAGGAATTAAGATGGCCACTAATCTTCAAATTATAGTGTTTGGTAACTTCTTGAAATAAGAATGAGGATCTAAATTGCTATAAATATAAGCAAATAAATGAGATCGGGAAAATATACCTACCGTACCTAAGTTTCCCTCTTATAAAAGTAAGCAAATTCAAAATATATTTATTGGTTAAATTTAAAAATTACCAATTAAATCTATCTGGTCCTATTCGCTTTTTTAGGCTTATTTGATATAATTAAAAAAAATAAGAGCTGAAAAATTAATTATTGAATATTAATTTCTTATGTACTTTTTTGACAAAAAAAGTATTGGAAATAAAAATAAAAAGTTGTGATGATAGATGAAAATAAAGAAAAAAGCTAGCTTCTTACCTGAAATGAATTAATGCACTTTCTTGGAAGGTTTTAATGATATAATCAATAAAATTTTGATTTTCATTGAATATTTTATCATTTATGTGTTTTTTTTTTGTCGGTTATACTTTACTCCTTTTTTAACTCTCACTTTCAAACTTTTGCTATAATTCATTGCAAAACATAGGAGTCGAAACCTACAATTAAAGTTAAATCATCCCCACAACTCTTTGAAAAAGTGAGGCTTCCAATCTCCCACCTCTCCATTCCCATGTGAGAAGATGGCCACTCATTTAACCAATTTAAGCAATTCATTTTGTATAATATACTACATTAAGTGATCTTTTTTACTGAAAATAATGAATTAAGTTGTTGTAGTTAGAGGTTGTTAAACAAATATAATGACATTCGGTGCCAAAAAACTTTATTTTCAACACTTAATCTGATTATTGAAGACACCTCACTACCATCTCACCCTTGTTAATAAAAACTTAGGAAAAAGAAAGGACCTCTCATCCCAAGTTTTGATACCCATTCCTCTTCATTCCAAGTAAGAGAGCATCATTTAGAGGAGAATGAAGACCAAACACTCATTCAACTCTTTTAATCACGAGTAATCAAATATAACTCAAATGATTGATGGAGTGATTAAGTAATTAATATAAATGTGGCATATTTTGGCCTCCACATAGTTACTAGACTCACATGAACAAAAAAGGGTTTGTATGTGTCTACGTATCTAAAGTGATTAATTAAGTTGAAAGATTCGGAAAACAAGTAATTCCTATGAAAATTAGAGTGATAAAGGGAAAAGATCTCTTTGTGCAGCAAGTAAACAATTCCGGTGTGCGACGAGCTCTCCAGCGATGAAGACAACTCATTGGAGCCCATGCTTTGTAGGGACTCCCCACCCTGTCTTTTTGATCATATTTGTTCGTTCTTTTCCCTAAAATCACCGGACCACTTGTTGTCAATTCCTCGAGTTGAAAATGGAAAGCTCATCTTTTTGTGCAAGACAGGCTTTCGGTGTCGTCCTCGTTTATCTCTCACCATTTTCCATGTCTCGAATTCCACGTTTGTTGAATATCAAGGACGTCCTTTGTGCTGCTTTTTCAAGCATTTCCACTGGAATGTTTCAAAGGTATCTGACCGTACCTTTAGTTTTCCCAAAAAACAAAAAAACAAAAAAACGAAATGAAAAACAAGAAGTCGACACGGAAGTTACTTGCGGTCGCATACCAAATAAGGTTAATGTTTGCAGTAAACTTTTGTCTGTAATTTTTCTCGAGAATATAAGACTCACTTTTATAGTATATTTTAATAGCTTGAAGATCAAAAATACGTATAGTTGTTTAAGAGCATTAATGATCATATCAAACTTTCGCACGAACACGAATGAGTCATACTAAAAAAGTCTCTCATCGAAATATTGTGGTGTGTTGGTCAATTTATTCTATAACTAATTAGTTAAACTTTTGAGCAAATAGATATGTTAATGGGCTTAGCTTCAATTTCCTCTCTATAATCTTTACGGGGGAAGTTATTAGACTTCTGCTCTGTGGTCCACCAAGTGGTATCGGAATATCACTACTGTGGTGGCACTGGGTTAGGTTCAACTCAAGAACCAACCTAGTCAAAGTTCAGTTCCCAAATTTGAAGGCCGTATTCACTAATTCTACCCTGAAATTGTTTCTCAAATGAACCAATTTCGAACTTGCTTTGGAACAAAAAGTGCTTCTTTGAACCTTAGGAGGGGTGAACCTAACTACACGCCGCAAAGCAAAGGAATCCTCTTGGCCTTGGTCGCAAAAGGATCCTCCGATGCTAAGTCAGCGAGCGCGGAGTAGAGAGAGAGAGAGAGAGGATCTTCCATGGGAAGAGAACCAATGGATCATGAAAAAAATGCGCGACTTACCTCTTTTATGGTGGGGTCGTTGCCTTTCGGGCTATGACTACCCTCGAAGCCTTCGTCCTTTAGGGCCTTACCATCGTTGGGCCACTTGGGCTGGGCCTGAGCCCATAAGAAGAAAGGAGAATCTTTTTGCTACAACAAGAAGTATATAGAGCCCAACACGTTTTGACAGAGTACTCGACCCTTGGAACCGTGAAACTAGATTGAACCTAACTTCACATGTGCACACATAGGCTGCATTTGGCAGTCAAAATAAAATTCACAGTGAAATAAATTTATACTATCTTGCACTTGGTGCCTCCTTAAAATAAGATAAAGTTAGATATAAATGAGATATAGACCGGAAAAAATTATCCTATGGAGGAGGTGAGATAAAGGTGAATAGAATTTCTAATATTCATAATAGAAAAGATTTTTCTCAAATAAAAAATTCTTAAATTAAAAAATTAGAATTATATTTCAATATAAATAATATTTGAATTCTAATATAAGAAATTCAAAATAACAAAAAAATAAATTGTATTTTTTAATTTAATCATATTTTGTATTTGTATATTCAAACTTAATTCTATCTTATAATATAAATTCAATATATAAATATATATTTATTACATATTTTAGATGTTTTATTATTTTAGGTATATTAGTACAATTTTTTATTTAATGAAATATTATTAGAGAATGATGGAAGGGGATGAAAGAAATAAAAAAAAGATTAATTAAAAAAGAGAGGGAAATAAAATTAAAAAATAAAAAATAAAGTAGACAAGAATGTCGCGAGAGATTTTTAACATATTTTTATAAAATTTGTTATTCATATATCCGCTTATACCAAACAATATATATAATATAATGTGAACATATCTTGGGACTTGGTAAGGTTTTCGGCGGTGGGTCGACTAACAAGCATGAAGCTAAAGCTGGAATATGGTGGAGAGAGAGAGAAAATTCGACAGGGTTTGTTAATTAGTAATTTCAATTTTTTTAATATTAAAATTAATCGATCAGGTCTGGGTGGGTGGGTGGACAGATCCGCCCATAGAATCAACCGAACCGGTACCCACTGATTCCCATAAATTGGGACCGGGACCAGTTCCTTCAAAAACCACTAATTCCGGGTGATTTGAGCAGATCCCGGTTCTTTTGCACACCCCTAATGATTCATGAATTAATACTTTTTGGAAAAAAGTTTAGTTGAATTTTTTTTGCACCTACCATGAAGAAAACAACTTACTTCTTCCTCAAAAAGAGCAAAAACAGAACATCGGACAGGTATTTAGTGAGGAGTGTATTTCAATACCATGATTTGTTTGTTATGTCCAATCTTGAAATTAAGGTGGATCCAAACAGTAGAATAAAAGTAAAACCAACGCAGAGGCCCAAAAAAAAGAGCATAATTAGCCCAAAAATTGTGGAATCAAGATGGTAATAAATCTTCAAATTATAGTGTTTGGTAACTTCCTGAATAAGAATGAGGATCTAAATTGCTATAGAAATAAGCAAATCAATGAGATCGTGAAAATATACCTACCGTACCTAAGTTTCCCCCTTATAAAAGTAGCCAAATTCAAAATTTAGCCATTGGTTCAATATAAATTATTACCAATTAAATTCATTCATTCCTATTCACTTTTTTGGCTCATTTAAAGAAATTAAAAAAAAATAAGTGCTGAAAAACTAATTACTGAATATTAATTTCCAAAGTACTTTTTCGACCAGGAAAAAAGTACTAAAAATAAAAATAAAAAGTTAATAGAAGAAAATAGAGTAAAAAAAAAAGCTTCTTACAGGAAATATTGGAAGGCTTTAATGATATAATAAATAAGTATTTTTTATTTTCATCGAATACTTTACCATTTGACCAATTTCAGCAATTAATTTCGTATAATCTACTACATTGAGTGATCTTTTACTGAAAATAATGAATTATATTGCGAGCAGTTGGAGGTTGTTAAATGCATTTAATGAAACTAAGTGCTTAAAAACTTCATTTTCAACACTTAATGTGATTATTGAATACACCTCACTACCATCTCGCCCACGTAAATCAAAACTTAGTCAAAGAAAGCACCTCGTATCCCTAGTTTCGACACCCATTTCTCTTCATTCCAAGTAAGAAAACATCAATTAGAGGAGAATGAAGGTTTAACTCTCATTCCACTCTTTTAATCATGAGTAATAAAGTACGACTCTAAGTGATTAATTGAGTGACTAAGTACTTGATTTAACAGTGATACATCTTTGCCTTTCTACATAGTTGCTTTGACTCATGTGAACAAAAAAAAAAAAAAAGATTTTTATGTGTCTACACTTGGAATTATTTGTCACATCAAAAGTTTCAAAGAGAGTGCATAATTCTTTTGGAAATAGGAGTTATAAAAAGGAAAAAAATTATCTCTTTGCGTAGCAAGTAAACAATTCCAACATAAGATGAGCTTTGCCGTGATGATCGGTGAAAGGTCGATGCAAAAGGGAGACAACTCATCGGAAGCCTTCGTTTCGTAGGGATTGCACGACCTCTCTTTTTCATGATATTTTGTTCATTATTTTCCCTACAATCACCTAAACCCTTTTTGTTAAAAGTCGTAAAGTTGGAAACGGAAAGCCCGTCTTTTCGTGCGATACAGGTGTTTAGGGTCTCGTCACTCGTTTTATGTTACATCAGTTTCCACTTCGAACGTCTTATTCCATCTTTATGTCCCAAATCAAGGGCGTCTCTGTTTTGCTTTTTCAAGCATTTGACCTGGAATATTGCAAGGTATCTCACTATATACCTTACTTTATTAAAGCAATTTCAAGTAGGTGACACTTAATTGCGGATGCATACCAAATTAGGTTATGTTTGCAGTTAACTTTCATTTGTAATTTTTTTTTTTGAGAATTTGAGGCTTAGTTTTGTTTTTTTTTTGGGCAAAATATTTGAACTTGAAAATCTAAAAATATGTATAGTTATTTAACATCATTTATACTCGTATTGGATTTTGTTAGCTACACGCGTGGGTTGTATTTGAAAAGTCTAGCATCGGAGATATTGCGGTGTGCAGTGGTTAATATATTGTGGTGTACCATTTTAGATATGTTAATAGGCTTGGTTTGGGCTCCCCCTCAACAATTTTTCACACGTGAAGCTATCAAACTTTTGCTTTATGATCCAATAAATGGTACTAGAATAACACTACTCATAGTGGCATTGGGTTAGGTTCAACTCAAGAACAGGTCTAGTCAGAGTCCAATTCCTAGTTTAAAGATGCATCTGCTAGTTCTATCTGAAAATGGATCCAACCAAATTGATTCCCGAGTTAAATCGATTTTGAACCTATTTTGGAACAAAAAGTACTTTCATACCCATGAAAAATTGAACCATAACTCTTTATATGATCCAACAACCACATAATTACTTGACAGAGTAATGCTTTAAAAAACTGGTGCTATTTTTATTTTATTTTCATTTGGAATTTTTACTCAAAACATAAAATTGACCCAGCTCTCGAGTAGAATAAGCAACTAACTAGGAGTCAACCAATTCAGAAACTGGCAATTCTAGAATTGACCTAGTTTGGTTGGCATTGGGGGTCACAGGGTATGTTCGCATTCTATCCCAAGCATCGATCCACCTTCTAACTAATCATATCGAATGTCTACATTCTTACGTTCACTAGTTGATCATTTATAAATGCATAGAATTGTGTGCAGATGTAATAAGGGTATAAATAGAAAGGAGAAAAGTTTGTTTATTAGTATGCAAAATCCTTTAAATACTTTATCAATCCCTCTTAATCCTTTCCATCCTTGTCTTTCCCTTCATCCACACAAAATTTTGCGTCTAGAGTAATTTCCCTTCCCTCCCAAACTATGTGTTGAACGATTACTGTAAACAAAACATATTTTATAGAAAGAGTTGAAGTGCTAAATGTTCTTAATTATTGCATAGCCTTGAGCCCCCAAATTGAAGGTTCTAATAATTGGACATGATCATTTCGTCCTAACTAAGAGAGAACTTATGAGGAGAATGGTACACTAGTGGAATTCAATTTTATACTATTCGACATTGTTTCTTTTATAATGCCTTGTGATCGAGCACAGGCTATTCATCATGTCAAGATGAATTTTATCGTGCCTTCAAAGGTACATTTCTATCATCCAAAAACTCATTTATTTAATTGCCCGCTCAATCGATCAATTTATCAAGCAACTTGGTAACTGATGCCCATTTTCTTAGCGTTATTCTTATTACCTACAATAGAAAATAAAATGTGAACGCAAACAGTCCTAGGGCAAAGGCCTACGTATCAAAGTGCCCAGCTGCAGAGCAAATCGGTGCAAGAGCAATAGTATAATGTAGACCTACAACTAGGGCAATCGGGAATCCCCAGTCAATGGACGAAAGTCTTCACCAAATTCAATGTCGACAGAGCTGGATCGCATCGGAGAAAAACCTAATGCTTCTCCACCGAAATTGCATGGAACGTGAGGAGATTCCCTCCCTATGCGAAAAGCCCTTCCCCGATGGGACATCCCACGTCAAAATAAATAAAGCGATCCAACAAGACAACAAAGAAAATTTTAGCCCCTGGCTTGTCGCATCGGGATCGATCAATCACCCCGCCTGGTACCTCGAACATCTGGGACCCCCGGCAAGATTCTACGATACTGGAAACATGATTTTCTCATTCACAAGTCGAACTCTGACTAGGAACATCGGCGAGCTTGACTCGATTTATAGCTAGAAAGTCTTCCAACAGGGGCAGAGTTATTAGCTCTGGTCTAGTTCTTTTTTTTTTTTTTTTTTTCATTTACAGTTTTAAAAAGTGATTAATACCTCAAAAAATTCCAAATTTGTATATCGATTATAAATTTATTTCTAACTAATATTTTTATCACCATATTTTTGAATTGATACATCTATAATAAATTTACTCACCATTAATTTCTTTTAAATGATGACACGTGATAATTATTGGATATATTAATATAATATTTTATTCTTCATTTATCACATGTGTACTGGTTTTATGACTTTTTCGTAATATTAATTCAATCTAATGGAGGGTATCTTTGTCACAAAATATATAGATTTGGAATTTTTAGTGTTGCAATTTGGGATTTTTCATAGTCAAAAATTAGTTTAAGGTAAATTTATTACATATATACCAATTTTAGTTTTTTTTTTATGATATTAACCGTTTTGACAACAAAAATAAAACTTCACAAATGGACATTTAGATTTTTTGAAAAGTTTCAAATACTTTGAATTTAGAAGGAGAGTCACAAGATATATATATAAAGTGTATTAAAAGTCAGTCAAGTCTGCAAGCACATGTCCACACTATCGTCTATGGTTGTTTCATAACAAAATGAATTAGTTGAAAAATATTATTCTAAAAATTATTGTTCTTATCGTTGAGAAAAATTAATAAAAAAATACATCTATTATCAATAATAATTTATATCTAAATATTTTAATTGATGACAACAAATTATATTTATATTTTTTACAAGTAATATAGGCTATAATTAAAAAAAAATTATTTTTTTAAATTATAGATTTCGCAGAAAAACGTATCGTCAAAAATAATATCTTTTAAAAAATGAATTTCATTGACATAATGACCATGCATCATGCACGAGATAGTGCTCACTAGTTACGAGAAACATTATATTTCTCCATAGCATAGGGCCAAGAAACCGCCGTCGCCGCCTACTCCTATAATCTAATTTTTTTTTTTTTATCGGGGAAACGACTTAGACAGCATTGGATAATCAAGAAAAATTAAAAAATTGAGAGTCTTTACCTAAACATTTGAGCTGAATAGACTGGTGAATAGCCTCTCATAGATTATATTTTTAATGGTAATGACTAGGGATGCCGGTTTGCCTCCCAAAACCTATACCCAAATCAAAAGAAGAAAAGACCGTTTAACCGAGCCCTTGTCTTTTTAATCGAATAGTAATATACGTCCTCTTGAAAAAATATTTTATGTGCCGATCACTCAATTGATATAATATTATGCTTTTTGCACATTTTCAAGCAACATAAATACCACTTAGCTTTGACCATCAACTGTGTCAATTCGACTAAATTATCATTTCTCTTTCTCTCGTTTTCTTCTCCTCCAAAATAAAATGTACACGTGGATACAATTGCAAAATATAAGAACCAATCATAACATATATCCTTCATAATATATTATATAAGTCTATATATATATATATATATATATATATATATATATATATATATATATATATATATATATATATATATTTAGTCGTCCTTAATGACAATAACTTTCAAAGAAGTTGCTAAGATAATAAAAAAACGTGTTAATTTTTGAAATACTGGGGGAACGAATAGAATACTTCATTGAAAAACTGCAAATATCCTTGATTGAGTTAATCAATAGTGCTCGCGGAGCACTCCTTAACAAAACCTAATTACATTTACCGGGCCTACGAATTTAATGATTCCAGTCGTACGTGATCTACCATCATGTACTGAAGGTGCGAAAATTTTCTCGCCGTTCCACGACACATAACTCTCCAATTTAAGATTCAAGAGGTTCAACAACTAAAGAGGGTCAAATGCAACTAATTCCCCCAACAACTTTCTCCGATTTGCCCGACTTAGAACGGCATATCCCATCACCGCACCTTCCTAAAAATAAAAGCAAAGGGGCCGTCCATGAATAGTTGAAATCATCATTCCAACCATAAGGTAAGAACCTTCTCAATTGTAATAGCTTATGCGTACGGATATGGAAATTCACATAACATTCTGGAACTCCATAAATTGATTAAGTCCAAAGTCTTTAGTCGTTGCAAGTGGCCCTAACACAGCTGGTAAAGTCCAAACCTTTCGTCTGTGTAGGTGGCCCTAACGCTGAGTAATTTGCATGCAATTAGCGGGATTTGTGATTTCCAGTTCTTGAGCTGGAAATCCCTCACACCCTCACTAACTCGTACCAATGTACAAACTTGGGTTGTCTCTCATGTTCTTTTAGTTTGCCTTTTATACATTGTAGAATCTTAACCTAAGCGAGTTTTATATAGGATAAATTGCTTTCTTTTGTAATAACCTTTGTACCATGATCACACTTATGCATGGCAGAGAATGATCTCGTTTGTGGTCCTTTTATTGGATATTATTTATGACTAGGGAATCTGTCCTTCGATCATGCCATATAAAAAATTAAGTGGGTTAGTAGCTGCCGTGTCAAAAGTAAAAGATTTTTTATGCAACATTTATATGATCATCTACGGATCTAAGGACGGCCGAAAGAGTACTCACACCTAATCAACTGGGCGCTTAAAGAGAACGAGATAAAATGGAGGCTTAGGTGTTCTTTTAATAAGCAATCATGTGCTATTCTCTGTGATTTATTTAGGGAAAATAGAAAAAAAAAAAAAAAGCACCTCATTTTTTATTCAATGACCATTTGCATACCTTTATTTTCGAAAAATACCATTCACATACCTCTAAGTCAAAATCCTACGTCGGAAGAACAGGTTGAGATCCTTGCAGATTCATCTAGCATATTATTCAAGGTTTTGACGGTTTGGTTTGGAGTAGGATTTGAGTGTTTTAGGTGGGTGGGAGGATTCCTGACGTAGGGTGTATAGATTTTGAAAGAAGACGACATTTTCGAGACACGAGGATATTCTAAAAGATAAGGGTATGTAAATGGTCATTAGATGAAAGATATGTCTTTGATCTTTATACGAATTTGTTTGGCATCGTCTCCTTGGAGTTACACTTCTGCAGAACTTTTTATCAGCTTCACATCTGAATTTTCTTTTTTATCCAGCGACGTGAGATCATTCGAAACCCAACATGATTTATAGCACTTAGATGCCTTTCTGACTATGGCATTTCCATCTGCCACCACCTCATCTCATCCTGCAACCCAAGGTAGAGGAGGAATTATTAAGAGAGGCAGATGGGAGTTTTAAATGAAGTGAGGTCCATTTTCCCCTTCTGCAGAAGCAGAAGCAGAGAGACAGAGCACACAGACCAAAGCCATGGAGTTTTTCACTTCCCCACCAGAGGAAGAAAACCCTCTCGTCTCGGTAATTGAAAGGACAGGTTCTGTGACGTGTGCTGTGCTGTGTGCTGTGTGCTGTGTCTGGGTTGTGTAAGGTCCGTCATTATTACTGTTCCTCCAACATTACATGCGTCCTTGTCAATATCTGACTCCGCACAAAACTCATAAAAATCTTTCCTCAAAAACTTCCTGCTACCCTCTCTGCCTCTGATGATTACTCTGTATCTCAGTCTCTGCAGAGCTAGAAAAACCAGTCACAAAGCCCTTACTTGATGATTCATGAAGCAGAAACCAGAGATCACAGGCCATAAGTACACTTCAAGATAAAGGACAAAGATTCATGACAAGATAACCCCCCTCCCTGTACACCAAGACAAAAGGACTTTTAATTCAACACATTAAACCCCCACCATAGTTAAAGAAAAATTGGATAAGCATGAACTCCCACACAAACAAGAAAGTCTACTAAATGCTTAAAAGATCGGGCGGCGGTGGTGGCGACTGGGGCGGCGGTGGGGATCTACGACCATCTCTCGCTTCTTTCGCGGGAGACTCCAGTGGGCTCGTTAAGGGTTCGTCCTGTTTCACATTGCATGGCTTCGGGAACTCAGTCAGGATCTGGACCACCTCCCGCATGGTCGGGCGCTCGACCGCCTGTTCCTCGACGCAGAGCATGGCAACATAAAACAAGTGCATGGCCTCATGGAGTGGGACGGTGTTCAGCCTGGGGTCAAGGATTAACTGGACCTCCTCCTTGTTCGAGTTGGTCATTTTCCGGACCCATTGGACAATGTCGACCCCGTCCCCAAATTCCCCAACTGGTTTTCTTCCGGTGACTAGTTCGAGCAGGACCACGCCAAAGCTATACACATCGCTCTTCTCATCCACCTTCAAAGTGTACGCATACTCTGGAAAAGGGAAGCAACCAAGTTAAAATTGAATAAAAGATTCTACCAAACCAAAATCCCAAAGCGCTTGCAATTGGTTTTTTCCTTGATGTAGAAGCAAAATCGCCAAATTACAGGCAAACCAATTTGGTTAATGTGAAGAGATCATCTCTTTTGGAGCTTTCCGGTGCAGCTAAATATCAGTGCATGGGTTCATAACTTCATATAGAGACAAGATGTTGGATATTTTGTCATTATGGTAGGTTACCAATAAAAACATGAGATTAATTGAACTCTTGGGCCTGCCAAACTCGAGAAACGAATTGCAGTAAAGAGACTCCCATTTATGTGGCAGATCAGAATTTATGGCATTGCATGCTTGTCTGAAAAGTCAAAGCAGAAGTGACTCCAAGAAACTCTGGACATAAATACAACCCATCTTCATGATTGCAATGAAGTGTACTCAAAACTCAAAAGAAGAATCCACCAATTCTGGAAATTTATTCACCAATGCGCAGGGGAAAAATGTCATTTTAAGTATAGTGCTATTATCATCATCGGTGAAAAACATAATCTCTAACTTATCAATTACTAAAAAACAAGTAGAGAAGATCCTATGATTATCCGAAAGACGATTCTCCTGATCAAAACATGCTTTCGCAAGACGTGATTGATCTCTGAAAGTATTGAGTTTGAACGGTACCTGGCGCAATGTATCCATAGGACCCAGCAATGGCCGACATGCACTCGGATGCGCCCGAATCTTGAAGGAACTTGGCGAGGCCGAAGTCGGCAACGTGGGCTTCAAAATCAGAGTCGAGCAGGATGTTGTTGGACTTCACATCCCTGTGCACAATCAGAGGCGAACAGTCGTGGTGAAGATAGCAGAGCCCTTTTGCAGCTTCCAGGGCAATCTTATACCTCAAGCTCCAGATCAAGTGGCCTCCTTTCTTGCCATGAAGAACCTCGCCCAAGCTCCCATTAGGCATGTACTCATAGACCAGAAGATTGGTTTCGTGGTTTGAGCAAAATCCCAGTAGCCTTACAATGTGCCTGTGCCTGATTTTTCCCAGAGTTTGTATTTCAGCGTTGAATCCGTGATCGTGGGAAGACCCTCTTCCCATCACGGGCAGCCTTTTCACGGCGACTTGATCGCCATTGGGCATGTTGCCTTTGTACACGATCCCCGCGCCGCCTTTCCCGATGATGTTGTCCTCCTTCAAGCTATCCAGGACATCCTCGCAAGAGAAGTCCAGCCTCTGGAAGGCGCTGAACTTCCATGCCCTGGCATCGCTGGCTTTCTTCAGCGATCTGGCCTTGATTATTGCCACGATCGCGAAGATGATAGAGCACACGAGCAACCCGATGACAAGGAGGAGCTTCACTGAAGCAGAAAGTGGCCCTTTGACATGCGCTTGATGGATTCCATTCGTTTCTCCATCTTTGCAAGGGCCTAAGTATGGTCCACAGAGTTCGGGGTTACCGAGAAACGAAGTGTAGTTGAAGTAACTGAACTGGCCGGTACCCGGAACTAGACCAGACAGATTGTTGTATGAGAAATCAACAGAAGTTAAGCTCTGCATGGTGGAAATAGACGGGGGAATGCTGCCGGATAGGTTATTACTCGACAAATTCAAGTAGTTCAATATCCTCATACCGGTGATTTCGTTCGGGATCTCACCGGAGAGCTCATTCCCACTGAGGTCAACAAAGGTTAACAGTTTGCATTGGCTGATTTGGGCCGGAATTGGACCGGAGTACCTGTTGTTGCTGAAATCAATCTTGGCAAGCTGCTGCAAACGCCCTATTTCAGGTGGGATTTGTCCCGAGAAGGTATTGCCATCCAGGAGGAGCTTTTGGACCCCTGAGAAGTTGCCAATAGTCGGTGGCAAAGACCCACCAAGTTTGTTGTTCGAGAGAGTAATCTGACCAAGCTTCAAAGCTATCGAATCATCGCTCACAGGAAACTCTCCAACAAGGAGATTATCCTGAAACTCAACTTGGTTCAGCTCCGGCAACCCGAATAGCCCTCTCGGGATCGACCCGTTGAGGTAGTTCCCCCCCAGTCGGATCCTCTCCAAGGACCGGCATTTCCCAAGAGACTCAGGAATAGGGCCCAACAGGTAGTTGCTAAGAGCAATCAAAACCTGAAGCTGATCACCGTAACACAAATCAGGAGGAAGATTACCCGTCAATTTATTCGACGAGAGATCAACGATCTGGAGATGCCCATTCTTGCCCAAACCCTGAGGAATACTGCCGGTGAAATTGTTCTCCCACAGCTGCAGAACCTGCAACTCGGGCAAATCAGCAATGAACTCAGGAATCTCACCATTCAGTTTGTTCCTGAAGAGATGCAGGAGGGTCAGGTTCTTCAGCTGAGAGAAGGACTCGGGAATCTCTCCCGAGAACATGTTGTTGGACAAATCCAGAGACTTGAGGCTATTCAAGTAGCCTATCTCAGCAGGCAGAGACCCTGCAAACCCATTCACTTGAAGAAACAGAGTGTCGAGATTCTGCAGCTTGGCAATCTCAGGCGGTATCTCGCCGGACAATCCGCAGCTAGCCGCATCGAGCCTGACGAGTTGAGACAGGTTACCAATCTCCGGGGGCAAGCTTCCGTCGTAGCTGTTGTAGTACCCGAGATAGAGTTCTCGCAGCGTCGTCAGGTTCCCGATCTCCGGCGGGATGGCGCCGGTGAGCTCGTCGCCGGAGACGGCCAGGTACTCGATGAACTCCCACCGGCCGTACTCGGACGGGATGCTCCCGCCGAAGTAGTTCCCCCCGAGGTGCAAATGGCGGAGCTGGGGCATCTCGGCGACGGCGACAGGGAGGTCTCCGGTCATGTTGTTGTTGTAGAGGTCGAGGACGCGGAGGTTCCGGAGGAGGCCGAGCCGGGGCGGGAACGTGCCGTTGAAGACGTTGTTGGAGAGGTTGAGGTAACGCAGCGCCGCGAGGGCGGAGATCTGCGGCGGGATGGGGCCGGAGAGCTCGTTGTCGGCGACGGAGAGGGAGGTGAGGAAGCGGAGGTGGGCGACATCCGGGGAGAGGGCGCCGGCGAGGTCGAGGGACGAGAGGTCGAGGGCGGTCACGTGGCGCCGCCGGGCGTCGCAAGTGACGCCCCGCCACGAGCAGTGGCTGCTGCCGTTGGCGGCGGCGGCGGAGGTCCAGGAGGAGAGGGCGGACTGGGGGTCGCCGGTGACGGCGGCCCTGATGGAGAGGAGGGCGAGGGGCTCCGTCACGCGGGTGGGGGCGGCGGAGGCGGCGGCGCCGCGGCGGAGGTGGAGGAGGAGGAGGAGGAGGAGGAGGAAGAAGGGGCGCATTTTCTATATTTGCTAAAGGAGCGGAAGAGCGGGATTTTGAGATGAGAGATGGAGAGAAGGGGAAAGAGTGAAGTGTTGGAGAAGAGTGAAGGGAGGGGACTGATTATATTGTCGTTTTCTTGGGTTTTTTGTTGTTGTGATTTTTTAAATTAAATTAAAATTTTGTTTTCTTTGTTTTTTCTTATGTTGTCTGTTTCTCTTTTCATGGGCATTGTCGTTTTCGCTGTTGGTATTTCCCCACTCACTTACTGTGAAAAGACCAGAGGGGAGTCACGTAAGCAATAATAGGCTCGTTTATTTATTTCTTTAAATCTATTTCACCACGAGAAGTTCTTGCCACGTGTGTAAATTTAAAGAACATTTTCGTGAAAATTTTAAAGCATTCCATGCACATCACGATCCAGAGGTAAAATCGGTCACGGCGGCTTCTAACGTTTGCTTGGTCTTGGCGGAATCGAGCTTTGAAAATGAGTGTTTTGAAATGTCGAATCGGGTGTTGTCTTGTTCAAGGATAAGTGTTTTGCTAATCAAATCAAGTGGGCAATTCAATCGCGTAAGATAAGGGTCGGCTTGTTTTTCCAGTGCTTGTCATTTACAACGTTTGCTTGGTCTTGGCGGAATCAAACTTTGAAAATGAGCGTTTTGAAATGTCGAATCAGGTGTTGTCTTTGTTTAAGGATAAGTGTTTTGCTAATCAAATCAAGTTGGCAATTCAGTCGCGTAAGAGAGGGGTCGGCTTGTTTCTCCGATGCTTGTCATTTAATTTTTTTTTTTAGATTTCATGAATTTTGCTCGATCCCGACCGTCAATGGTTTTAATAGTCCCATTCGATTATGACTCCGGTGGTGGTGCGATAAGATTTTCTTCTTTTTGTGACCCTTTTGCTAGAATTCTTCGTGGGGTCCTTCTAACTAATTAGATTAGATTGAGTCCCACTACCCATTTCCCATTATCTAAATTGAGTTGAATTGGGACTGAGCATGATTACATGAAAAGTTGCATGATTGGGGGTCTTGGACAGCAACTGTTCTACTATTTCAAAAAGAGAGAAGCCTTTTGTTCAAAGATTCTTTCGAAATTTTCATTTTTTTAATAAATCTTTGCAATTATTATTATTTTATTCTTCCCAAATGTAGGGCGCTAAAAAGACAGGCAAGGACACCTCCGTTTTCTATCTTCCATGAAGCTTCACCTGTCCTCTAAGTACCTCCGCCAGTGCGCCAAATAGTGAAAATGATCATGGGGCCTCTCCTTATAATAAATATTTTGCTCGAGCAAATAGCATCCATGTGACACCAAGACCAGTCCCAATGCGCACATAATTTATTCATCTCGACTCTCGAGCCAGTTCTATTATGGGTAACTCGAAACACCAATCACGCATGCTCAATTCGGGCTTGCACCAACATCTCTATAATTTGAGCCGTTAACCAGATCTTTCTGTTCAGTAAAACGATTATCACATAGCAAGTTCTTTTGCAAAAAGCATTATTGACATCATGATGGGCAATGTAAATTAGTCGTCAAAGCTTGATCTCGTGCGTGTGCACAGTTCATGCAAGATAGATTACGCTGTCGTTCAATCATAGAGGTTCTAAAGCAAAGGGATTGGTAATTGATTAAAGTGGGGGAAGCTTAATGCTTCATTATTCAACAATCCTTCGTTAATTGTCGTTTTGCTCCTTTATTCTTTCTTTTACTTTCTTCATTAGTTGAAGATGAGACCGGTACTTACCGTCAATGGATGCTTTCGCAGGAAATCAGAGAGTCCAAATTTTTACAGTTGGAAAGTTAACAAACCTTGTCATGTAGCCAAAAAGGAGAAGAGGATGGTGACACTATTCATCCATCACGTAGTGGGATTTAGATGCGCCGGTCAAATGAGTGAATCGGCGTTTGGGAAATATGATTAGATAGAAAATGTCATGCATTTGTTGAGGTGCACGTGGAGACCCGCTAGGCGAAGTTCTGTAATGAGTCATAATGCATTGTATTTACATAAAAAATAATAATAACCAATTCACTATGATCGACGCATTATGAGGACTAATCGACCAAGGAATATTAATTACTAAAAGTGTTACAACACATAAAGCAATCGATATCAATGAGAGAGATTTATTGAGAATTGTGCGTCATTGATATCGACATCGTACAAGTGAACTAGAGGCAATATCGATATCCATGGAATTGTTTAATGAGGCTCCATCATATAAAAGGTTAACCATTTTAAATTTTGGCTAAGGGTTGAGAACAAGAGGACACCGAGATCAGGATGCAAATTGAAAGCACGAACACCAAGCGATTGTTGAGTAACCCCGCGGCATTGGAAGTTGTAACTATTTTTGGATGAGACCAACCTGTGAATAGGAGACTTGAAATCTTGTGAATGCAGTTGTAATTGTGCTTAGAATAGTAACTGCTAGTGAACATATGTAATTATTATTTTTTTGTCAATCATACTTTAATCCTATTTTAACACTCACTTTCAACTTTTTGCCCTACCTTCTTTATAGGGCGTGGGAGTTGAAACTCACTTTTGAAATGAAATTATCCCCACCCCAATCCCCCTGAGAATGTGGGGATTTGAACCCCCATCTCCCCATTTCAAGTTAGAAGGATGGCTACTAGAAACGGATGTAATTAGTAAGCTATAAAATTGGAGGTGCATGTAACAATTGAAGACACTCGTAATAAAAAAAACGCTTATTCCTAGCGTACTTATTATCACCTTATTAATTAATTGTCCATTCTTCTTCAATTTTAGTCATCATTGTCATTACTTTTCTTTTGAGTTTCTTGTTCATTTTCACTATAAAAGCCATGAGTTCCTATCCATAATTGCCACTAAACCCATTTTATTAAAAATCAAATTTTAATTTTTCTGGTGAAAGATTTTTCACTATTTAGGTCAACACCCATTTTTGGTGAAACACATAGACTAGACGTTAAACTTTTTGAGTAAATGTAAGTTTACAAGTAGTCTATATTTATTTGCTCAAAATATAAAATCATCCCTTTACTTTTCTTGGTCCAAAACAATCCATACATTTTTAGAAATTTTGATATATTGACCTTAGAGTCCCACTAAGAACTCAAACTTTGACTTGTAGGCCTTTGGGCCATCCTTGCCTTTGTTTTTAGCCTTTGCCGACATGACGGTGGTCGCTTGCCTTAGTGTTCTCTCTCCCTCCCTCTCGACCATGGCCGCCACTCGCGGTGGTCATGTCCAATGTGATGGTGACCATAGACAAATGTAGTTGTTTCGTTGACTCGCATTGTTACTATTTTTTTATAAATTGCTGATGGGCAATTAATTCATTCGAGCATGTGTTTCGATGTCTACATCAGAGGATTGCATGGTACTTTTACAAAGAGGGTAACGATGGATACTTTAAAATATACCGATACTATTTTCAAAAATAGAGTAAATGGACAATTTTGAATTTTTAGTAAGTATGGAGGGACTATCATTGACATTATGTCGCATGTTATTGAGCTTCTATTTGGACCGTGGTACCTCTAAGTTGAGATATGAGACTTCCGCTGGACGTTGCGATAAACCCTAACTAATTCAGCTTCAATACGACAGCTTCTTTCATGTTTCTTGTCGTCCATCGATAGTTGAAGATTAGATCGATACTTACCTTATGAATGTTTCAGAGAGTCCAACATTACAGTTGGCAATTAAGTTAACAAACCTTGTCATGTGGCCAAAAAACGAGACGGATACATTTCACTCCATCACGGGGTGACATTAGTAAGTGCTGTTCCAATAAATAAATAGGTGGTCACCAAATATCATTAAACAAAAAACGTCCGGGTTAATTTTCTTATTTGTTATAAAAAATAACATCACAAAACCTTAGACTATGTTCATTGTGATACATATATCATGAACTTATCATTATTATTTTTTTGTGTTACTTATAACCCTAAACTTGCCCCATTGTTACACCAATGCCTCAATTTTTTTTTTTTTTTGTGTTATAAAAAGTCCCAAATTTATATCAATGTAACAAGTATGTCTTAAATGAGAATTGAAATAGAGGGTACATATGTTTTCATGACACAAAAAAGTCGGTGGTATTAGTGTCACAATTGGCAAATTTAGGAGTTTTGATGACATTAAAAAAAAGTTGGGATATTTTTATCACAGTAGACATTATTTGAAGTTTTTTTTTTATGGTATTTGAACTTATTTTAAACAATGCTCGCCTAACTCTAAATATTCACTTGAAAATAAAATAAGAAGCAATTCGTGTTAAATTCTTGAGATCAGAGCATAAAATTTACGGTATCAAAGAAAGCGGGTCATAACAAACACGCAACACCTTCACCCACTTGCTCTTTCCTTTCTCTTAAGCATTAGAAACAATTCACTAAGTATGTTACATGTACCGATAATGAATAAACTAGATTTATTGAGTGATTTCGTTTGATAATCCAGGATAAAGCCTCGATTTCTTGTAAGTCCATGCAACACCAAGTAAACTCCGTGAACCGGTCGAATTCGGGCATTTGCCCTGTCGAGATAATCCTGATCCAGAGCGATATGCGTGTGCCCAAAGGGATTTGGACGCCCTATCTACTCTCCTATTGAAAATCAGAGGCTCTTCGACCAAGGAATCAATTTGGGACCAAATCGCATCCCCAAGCCCGATGCTCTTCGTATTCCGCGAAACGCGAAGCGAGGTTTATTCAAAGCACTGTTCCGTGCATGGGATTGTGTTCGTTTGTCCCCTTCCTCTTTGGATTCCATTCTTATCCTCCCTTCGATCGAGTTGGCAATTTAATATAGACGAATATCTCTGTTGGACACTGCTCTTACTCGGGACTTTCTGAACAGTTCTGTCTTTGACACAGAGACTAAAGTGGGTACAGGGGATAATGCATTGCTTTCTCAAGGCCTGGCCATGGATACTTCATCTTCGGATGAAGGTTTTCCTGGATATGAATCGGATCACGTTCAAGGAGATGATTACAAGATTGGTACCATTTGCCTATCAGAAAGTACGCCATGAATTTGGATATGCGATATAAAATACATTTGCAACGATCCGTTTAGTGGGACCCACGCGACACAAACATTTGACCCATTAAAACTGGTTTACTAATTTTAATGGTTAATACTATCAAAATCCTCAAATTAATTTTTGGGTCACAAAAACTCCAAAAATAATATGTTCCTACCACATTTATCTCCAAATAATTTTTGCGTAGTAAAAAATCATAAACCGATACATTTGTGTCATATTTATCTCAAATGGGTATATTCATGTTGCTTTAATTCCATTTTACAAGAAAATCATAGCCAATAAGATAGATTCAAATTTCTTGAGATAAATATGGTGCAAGTATATTAGTTTGAAATAAAAGTGATATATGTATATCAATTTGAAATTTTTTGTGACATAAAAATTTGTTTAGAATAAGTGTGATACGAATGTATCAATTAGAGAGTTCCGATTTGGAGCTTTTGGTATTTAATAAACTCATCCAAAATTTCCACACGCAGCGGAGCAAACTTGCCAATCACACTTTTCTAGGTGATTTCACGTGTTCTTTTTTCTTTTTAACCTTTTGAAAAATTAAAGTGTTCTTTTATCTTGACTACTTGACCATTTAATCATTGCATTGCCCCAGGTGACGTGCGGTTTAATTATATGTAAGACCATGAACTCGTTTGATAAAGTTAAAAAGCAAGTACCAAAAGTTGAACTATTGAATAGTAGGCGTGCCCCATCATTTTAATGTTGAAAGTGAAAAAAAAAAAGTTACTTTATATAAGATGGAAAGTCGATTAACAACTAGTATTAGTTTCAAGGATATTGTAGGTAGGTTTAGGAATACTTTTCACCAACAAATTAAGTAAATTTTGTCTTGAAAAAACGGATAATTACATTGACATTTATACAATAAGATTAAAAAGTTAGAGATATCTAGACTGCCATATCAATCTTATATTGCAAAAATTCACCTCAATGACTATATTGAAATTTCTTTAAAAGATTTAGGATTAAATTAATAAAATTAAAAAGATTGAATTGATATATGAATAATAAGTTTAAAGTTAATTGTATAATTTTTCATTTTGCTTTTTCTCTCAAATTTGGACCATTCGTGTTTGTCATTTTCGTGCTTTATTTCTACATAAAGCATTCATAGGATCTTATAAATATAGCGTACTTTGCACGTGAGCTAGCCTAGTAGCGAGATAAAGTTTAATCTTTTTAGCATCAACGATACGAAGGCAATTATTGCTTTTACTCGATGGAAAGCTGTTCCACTTTACTTTTGTAAAATAATCATGTATCATTCGCATTTGTTCAGTAACACTTTTGGACAATCTTTGATGGGTTTATGGCTCAAAAAATGGATAAGAATACTAAAAATCTTTACATATCTTACAATAATATAATTGAGTTCTAAAATTTATAAAAAAAAAATGTCAATCAAGTCTCAAAACTTGTCAATTATCACAATCAAATCCTTTTTTGTTAATTTTATTCAACTTGGCTAACAAAAAATATTGAGAGTAGCTTTCGTATTATATTCTCGATGGTGTGACTAAATTGACAATCCAAATCTAACTTTTAATACATAGTTTATTTAAATTAAATTATAAAATACGCTAAATTAGAAAAGGGTAAAGAAACCTTTGTACTAAAAAATATTATTTGGATGAAAACCATGTTTTTGCTTTATGTTTCATATTTTAGCCACCTCATCACCATATAAAAAAGAAAAAAATTTAAAAAATGTCATGTCAACTTTTTCTGTTAGCCAAGTTGGACAAAGTTAACAAAAATATTCGATTGCACCAATTTAACAAATTTAAAACTTGATTGCACTTTTTTATGAGTCTTATGATTTAATTATACTTTCGTGTCAAATTTTAGAATCTCCGGTACATTTATCCCTTAAAAAAATCTAATAAATTTCAATGATAAATTCATTAAACGTCCTCTAATTGTAAATATAATAGTAAAAGGAAAATAATGAAAATTATGATGAGATTAGAACCCACATATAAAAATCATCCTCACTTCAGAAAAATAATTTGCATTTCCTCCAAACTCAAAAGACATATTTGCTTCCATATCCTACACCCATCTCTTTCTCCAAAGGCGTTGGTGGTTTTTGGTTTCAAGATTGTTTCAAGTTCTACTTAGAACTTAGAACCTACCCATCGGAATCAGTTCCTAAATTTTGGAACTTAAATTTACCTTGCATACTTTAGAATTTGGAATCTACCCCGTCACATGTTTCAGAGTTGGTTTTAGGTTATATCAAGTTTCACCTATACTTTTAATTGAATGATTGTAATGAATGTCACTTCTAATTACCACTATTTACTTCTACAATCCACCTATCATAATTCATATTTAGATACGCGAAAAATATGAAACATTAACAAAATAAAAGTTCCATTCATTGATATATCGGAAATGGAAGTTCAGATTAGTGGTTCCAAATCATACATTCATTATCGGATCTATGGAATCTATCAAGATTGCACGAAGATATGGAATAAGAAAAAAAAAGATTTGTTTCAAGTTCTACCTACTATTTGTCAATAGATTCCCTAATTTTTTGAACATTTGTTACTATCTTGTCTATATACCTTAGAATTTGGAACCGAATCGGTTTGATTTTGTGATTCCGGGTTCTGCCCTAAAAAAATACTCACCCCTACTTTCTCCTCCCTTTCTTTCTTCTTGTACCTTGTAGCAGCAACCATGCGAGCTCCGTCACAATGCTTGCTGGGACCTTATCTATTCCAAATCGGTTCCGCCCGACCTCGATCTAGACCAGATCTTAGGCAGCGATTGTCGTCAGTCTTGAGTCTAAAGTTCAAAGCACTGTGGGTGACTCCCATTTTATCCTTTTATGTTGTACACAATATACATGAGGTGCGGTATATGTACTGACTAGAATTTGATTCATTAAAAGTGACGGGTGTCTCGTGAGACTTACCAAATATATGCGACCGTCCAGATATAGTTTAGAATATGTGTTGGGTTTACTGAATAATTCTTTGCTGATGAATAAGTCGAAACTCCATCTTCGCAGTCGGCCCACATCTCTGTTGTGTTCCCGCACATCCCGACCTGATCAAGCCAAGTAAACTCGTAAGATCTCCTCCAGATTACGAAGACAAAACAGCTTCTTTTGGGAATGCGGTCTAATTTCTGTTACAAAGAGATTGGAAGTGATGCAAAATGGAACAAGTATGGCCAAACTTTGAAATTAGAGATGATTTGTGGTTGGAACACTATTTGATAGAAAAGTTCAGAGAACAATCCTCTTAAGTACCATATTTTCTCGTGCGATTAACTTTCCAAAGGAAAAGTCTAAGACGGACGTTCATCCGAATTTATGTTCTGCCTTTTCCCTCAGATTTTCGGAATTTTTATTTGATAATCCATGATCTTGCGATATAGAAAATAGTGAATGAGTTACTTTGCTAAAATCACATACCTTCTCTTTGCCTTTATCGGATTTGTGGTCCAAGCTTGCTGCTAATATCCGATCTAGCCAACTGCGAGATCACAAATTTCAGCCAAAAGACGGCGAGTTTGGCTGCTCAATAGAGAAATCAGCAACCCTAACCAGGCATTGCAATTTATTTCATGCTTTAAATGTTAATTCTGACGATACAAGTCCGTGGCAATTACTCCAAAAACGCAATCCGCATTTGAATTTCTGCTATAATCTACCGAACGAATTGAGTTGACAAGGATTTACTGTTATCTTATTTTGGAGAGACTGTAATGGCTACCGGTCATAGTCATAGTCGACTATATCTCATTAAAGAAGCTCTGTGAAATGATTCTGCAGTACATTTATCCGCATTTTCAAATGTCGGCTATGGAGCCTGCTTCTTCTTTGGTCACTCGTTTGTTTTCATTTTCTCAAGTTCATTCACAAGTTCGCATGTTTTTCGGTCTTTCTTTTCAGGCATAGATCTATTTCTGCACGTAGCTCTCGTATCAGATGCGCAAGATCTGCTTTCCCATATTCTGCTGCGGTTCTTGGTATGGCTCGATACTCCATTGACAAAATAGGTGAGGCGGCTTCTGGTTGCATGTTGGGAGTTCTGTTGGATACCTTTCGACATTCTTTCAGGATGCTTAGGACGTGCTCTAATCCGGTGACTCGTCTCGAACTTGCTTTCTCATGTGGCTTATGTTCGAGCATACTCGGGTTTTCAGTTTGAATATGTACCAGGGAGTGAAATGGCGAGGCTTGTGTTCCTTCCCTTTGAAGAAAGTCCAGTATAATAATGGGATTCGTGATGAGAGGCTGCCGTAGACTCTGCATTGACACAAAACTGAATCTATTCACCCATTACGTTGGCGTGAATAAAAAGGAAAACGTAGGGCGAATGACTGTCGTACTCTAAGATTAAGTAATGAATAATTTCTGACATATTTCGTCTTCGCACGTATTGTTTAATTATGTAACTTTTAATTGGGTCAGTACCTGTTGTGGCGAGCTGAAATTCCTATAAAAGCAGCCGACATTTCATTCACACCTGAATTTTGATAATTTCACCGTGTCTCCCCGAACCCTACCAAATAAGGGGATTATATCCTCTGATTCGCTGCAATATTATTATTGATAAGATTAGTTATCAAGTTGGCCGTGTATCCGACGGTTGCTTTGAATTGCTTAATTCTGACAATTTGCGCACACCTTTGGATCGAATAGGAATATATCTCTCTGATTTGTTTGTACTTAATGCCAATTTTGAATCAACCTTCGGAGAAAAAAGAAGAAGAGTAGAAGCACTCGTATTTTCCCACGGCAAGCTCCCCTCTCCAGCTACCTCCTCCAAACCTGGCGTTGCCGCCGTCCACTGACTGGTCCCGCCGCCAGTACCCTCCCGGGACCACCTAAGCTCGCCTTCCGTCCGCCTCTGATCAGCTGCTGTTCTCAGTCTCCAGCACTGCCCAGAACCCGCTGGCATTGCCGCTCGCCTCCACTAGTCGGTGCTGTTTGCCCCCGTAAGGACCCAGTCGCTGTCCCCGACAATGGTCCCATCACTGCCCAGGTCCCGACGTCGCTGCTGTAAGCCTCGCATCACCGCTGCTCGAACCGGTGCCCCCCTGTTGGTCCCAGTCGCTGCCACCCAATTTGCTGACGCCGTCTGATTAGTCCCGCCAGTGTCATTGTTGATCTCGGGCCCCGCTGTGATCGTCCTTTGTTGATCACTCCTGCCGGTGCTGTTCGCTGTACGCTGTCGCTTACCTCGTCGCCGGTTCACATCGTAATCTCGCCTGAGGTAAAATTAGGTAACGCATTATCCGATTTAGCTTCCTTCCTATTTTGGAACATGTAATCTTTGAATAAATTACCTTGCCTATATCCGCCTGCACATCTTAGATAGAATAAAATATTTGATATCCTATTTTGATTGATCTTGAATTTGTTGAAGATATCTTAAATGGGGAATCGAATCTTTGAGCTGGAATATTGAACCCTAATTAAATTTTTCCTCTTTTATGCGTCATGAAGTGATATTTAATTAGCTAAGTTTAATCTTAATAATTATTAAAAGCACTCAAATTATTTCGCTAACATCATTAGATTAGGTGTATCACATAAAATAAAAATACAAAAAAAAAAAAAATCGCATTGTATCTAAAACTTGGATGTGCATTCATGCATGTTTCCTAATTTAGAATTTCATAGCAATTAGGAATCATATAGCAATTTAGGAAACCATGAATTTTATTTAATGCCTGACTAGGAATACATATATTATGTCCTAGTTAATTTAAGTCATCGCATAGATTTAGGAAGTATCCTACTACTTATGTGACATCCTGATTTTCAGAAAATGATTTCAAATAAGTTGCTTTCCATATTTCATTATAGTTGTTTTTCTGAGAGTTAATTCATGATTAACTAAATGTTCATGTTGCACATTAAGAGATTTTAAGGCAAATAGACTTGAGAATTCGATCAAGAATCGACTTTTCGATCATACTTATCTTTAGAGGCTATTACAACATAGTATAAAACTGATTTGGATCAGAGATAAGTTAGTTTAACTGAGATGTGTGGTCGATTGTGAGTGACTCCACTAAATTGGAAAATTCTCGTCGACCGGTACTAATTTGATTTTACTGTTTTATTGGTACCTTGTGTCCGTATTTGGATGCTCGAGATTTTCATGACAATCGAGAGTCGCCATTGTGTCAAATGGGTTTATTGTGACTCGAAGAAAATCAACTATGGATAACTTGGCACATGAGTTAAAATCCCCCACTTCTATTTTAATGCACCAAAGGCTCGCTCAATTGTCGAGTGTAGCAAGGAATGGGCACGATTGAATACTTTTTGATATCCTGTAGGTGAAAGACATTCTCGAAACTCTGGCAAATGATATCTAACTTCTTTATATGGCCCCAAATAATCAATCAGATTTGGATATCCAGCATCTACTTAGTAATATTTACCTATATAAATATATTGTAAATTTAATCAACATTTGCCAATTAGATATATGGATGTATCTAAACCATTAAATAACATACCTAGAGGAGGATGGAGAAAATGTGCGTCATGTCTTCTAATAGCTTCATAAAAAATATGAGTATCATGAGCTTGTCCCTCCCAATTGACCCAAACATAGACAAATTTCATATTAAAATTACATATGGCTAACATGTTTTAAGTTGTTGTTCCTTTTTGACCAATAAAATGAATTTGATCATACGTAGGTACAATCGCTGAGATATGTGTAACATCAATAGCTTAAATGCAATCCTTAAAATTGGATAAAATCATCGATCTTTCCTGATCTTCTCAAGAACTATTCTATATTGTCGATCAATTGGTTGGATTAAATATTTTATCATATCACATACTTTATCTAAAACTAAGGCAAAGTGCCTACTTAGGTTTCCCGAAATGTTAAAAATGCTATTGTGCTAACCTATTACCTATACCATGTCCTAAAGTATGAAGAAAGATACCAGCCATTTCTCTAACATCAGTATTCCTAGATTCTTGAAGGCCATGACGTGTTATTAAATCATGCGTTAAATTGTTAAATACAATCTTATGCATTCTAAATATATTGTAGTGCTTTATTAGATTAGCATTTTCATCAATCAACTCTTTTAACCATACATAACATGTATATGTTAAGGTCATGCAAGGTTGTTTGCAAATGTTGGTCGCTTGATAAAGAATTATAACTTCAGCGATTGAGACAAGATCCCATAATTCATTTTCTTCTTGCTCATGATTTTCCCTTGTATGTGAATCATCCATAACCACTTCAAGTAACAAAATATGAATAAAAACAATGTATTAATCATCACATATATGCAAACTATCACATTAAGAGAACACCAAATGAAAATAGTTATAACATCAAACACTAATTGAAATTAGGTTCACAAGAACTGCAAATAAAGATCTATAGATAGAAACAAAGTGGAATGACTAAGTTTCAAACTTGAAAACAATAAGATGCTAACATCCTATCTACAAAGACTTAATTCTCTTCTCAACTCATATTTGAGATACTTTACTTTTTTTTGTATCATCCTTTAAGCTCATGAAAACTTGCATATTGTCTATATTTTCATTTAAATGAGAAATTGCAAAAGAGTACAAGTCTTAGTCTTTCACAATCTCAAGTATGGAATTCAATATCTCTATGAGGTCCTTGTAAGGACCGACTAAATTAGTTGCTTTAGGTGTAGTAGTGGTAGTACTCATACTCTCAACAATTATAAGTAGCCCATTAATTTGTGTTCTGAGCTCTTCTCTTGTGCTTAATTTCTTATCTTCCTTTCCTTAAGCTTGCATCTTTGAAGTTTGCATGGCTCTTTTATGGGTTTGAGTTTCAGTTGGTTCAACAACGATTTCATCCACATGATCATCTAAGTTTTCATTAGTAGACCCCACAACATCATCAATACCAGGTTGTGTGGCCTCCACATTATTATCAATACATAAATCTTGTGCAAGATTCCATATGATTCCTTCAATAACAACTGTATCTCTGAATATCATATCTAACTTTACTTCAAGATCAAGATGTAGGTCTTTCATCCTAAAAGTCTTAAAACTTTGGATTGGCCTGTTATAATGAAGTATTTGCATAAGTTGTATCGTTAAATATGAGCTTAACATGAAAGTAAAAAAAGAAGTGAGGAAAACCTAAATTTTACTCTCCCATCATTTGTCACTCGCGTCAATGGTTTCTTCCTTGCATCCCATCCTAATCCAGTTTCATTGTAAAGCAATGACCTCCATCTTTTCCATTCTTCTTGAGGTTATTCCACTTACTTTTCATTTGTTGTTTATCATACTTTTTGCCTACTAGCTCCTCAAACTTACTTATAATGATTGTCCATCCATATCTTTTGTTGTTTGTAGGATGATTGCCTTTTTTTAATTTGTTTTTTTTTTTTTTTGGCTTGACTTTTTCAATTTGTTCAATGCACAACTTACAAAAGGTTTCTACATCTTTCAAACTCCAAAATGCATTTTCCTTTGATAAACTCATCTATTAGTAAAGTGATATGAACAAATTTAAGAGACACAAACAAACAAGATCAACCATGAACCAATCCAAATGAAGAGTATAAAGAAATAAGTACAAACAAGTGTATTCCGTCAATTTACATTTGACAATTAGAGAATAGCACACAAAAGTAGGAAGGACACAAACACATAAAGTTAAAGCATATGACTTCATTTTAGTTATTGCACCTTGTAATGAAATGCCTCATCTTGGATCAAAAGCATTTTTAGTCATAAGAAGCAAAGAGCGATCAGCCAAGGTCATTGGTTTACATGTCAAAGCAACATAGAGAATCTAACACATGGAGAGTGAATTCCGTTATTGGATTAGTTGTGTGTATGCATATCTTATCAACATATGAACAACAATAAAATATTCTTCCTAACCAACGAATTAATGCAATAGTGATTGCATGTGTGTATCGTTTTATAAAAGCTAACGATCGTACACAACACAACACTTGTAGATATTTCCAGCCTATGAGAACTGAAAAACCATTCAATAGTTGCTTCAAAATCCTCCATGTAATTGCCAAGTCAACTAAATTGCTGCACTTCGTTTAGCCTTTATCATGAAGATTAGATGCAAGTGAGGAAGCAACATTCGACACTATTTTGAAAGAATATTGACATTAATGGGCAACATGAAAAGCTCCATATAGAGAGTTGATCTTGCTGCGTGTGTCAATACTTCACTAGAAACACTCTTCACATCATTACATGGATAGTGAAATAACCGCGACTCGCCTCCTAAAATATGACATCAAAATGAAATACAACTCATATTTCTTTTCTCAGTGTCCTCCTTAATTTATATCCATCTTGTTCTTCCAAGAGGGCTCCATGGAAGAAGTTCATTGGTGCAAAAAAAAAAAAAATTGCCCCCCACATTGCCCTTTTGTTTACTAGAAGTGCAACCAATTATTACAACATAAATGCACTTCATGTTTAGGAGAGCAATTCTCTTCCCAAGGAGGATTAGACGTGAATTCAAGTAAAGCTACCCCATATAACAACAATCCCACAAAATTGTAATCAAGAACCTAAAGTAACTCCAGAGATACAGCAACGCAAATAGCCCACTTACAAACAAAAATCCATAACACTTCAATTATTTATGGCAATCCCACAAAATAAAAAATAAAAAAGAAATCACCTAGGTCATTCAAAGGCCAATGTAAGTGGGATGATAAACCTCGATGCCTTCCAATCACCAAAAAGAGATTTTTATTATTTATTTTTTTTTTTTTTTTTGCGAAGGAACAACCCTATACATCCCACTTAAAACACAATTTGCATTATACCGACAGTGGATTCACCCACGACATTTTTATGGTAGTATTAGTGCAGCATTGAGAAATTAAAGACGAACAGAGTAGAAACCAAATGCAAGAGGAGATCCAAAGATGAAGATGCACCTACATGACCTCAATAGAGAGAGAGAGAGAGAGAGAGAGAGAGAGAGAGAGAGAGAGAGAGAGTGTCCCACCAAAGATGAACCTTTCTCGCCCAAAGACGAAAGTTGTCAAGCGAATCGCAAAAAGAGAGACGAAGAAGAGAGATCGGCCGTCGCGTGATGGAGTTGAGAGCAAAATAGAGGAAAGCATTCCACGAGAGAGAGAGAGAGAGTTAGGGTTTGTTTTGTAAATGGGTAAAATTGGACTTTTCATAATATTTTGAGGGTATAATAGGCAACTAGCCAAAATTCATTAATTGAGAGGAGTAGCATTACGAAAATGCTAAAAGCCTAAAGCAGGTGGGGACTTATTTAGGCTTTCGATTTTTTTTTTTTTTTTTTTTGGGTCGAAATATCGTAAATTCATTGCTAGCCCACTAAAGGGGCATCACCAATTACTAGGAAGAGAATTTGCTCAATGGGCTTTAGTGACCCAATCCGTGGCTTTGTTGGTTTCCCAAGGCTCATAGATGACTGAAATTCCACTTAGTTGGGCTAGTAAGCTTTTGCAATCCTCCACAATGAACTGGGCCAGCCAAGGGCACTCTTCCCAAACTGGTAAGCAATGCACAAGGGATAAGTGGTCTAAAGATAAGATCACCTGCTCTTAGCTTCCTACTGGAGATTAGTTCATGTGTTTCCGTTCTGTTTAATCCATAACATAGCTTTTCTCACAACTAGGGTTTCGGCTACCCAAACAAACGGCACATGGATCCTCTTGGTGAAGCCCGTGACGAGAAGATCGGCAGCGTTCCTACACATGCCAGCCATCGATCTTGCCGTAGTTGAGGCGCACCAAGAGCTGTCAATGTTTAGTTTTAACTCGCTTGTACTAGGTGGGTTCCATTTCAGCGTGCTATTTGGGCTTTGTGTTGATCCTTTGTTGTTGCTCATCCCCCTGGCGCACCATTTTGTGTACAGAGTAGCAGCAGCTCGTGCCTCTTCTTGGGTGTTACTTGGATTAGGTGGAATTCCTTGATAATTGCATTGAGTTGTGGGTCCTCCAGATTCGCCATGGTAGGCTTGTGAAGAAGGTTTTTGATTTAGGTCCTGCTTTTGAGGTGAGATTCTCAAAGATCCATTTGTCGATTCGGGTAACATTTGCTGGAGATGTGTTGGCTTGGAAATCAAGGGCTGACCGTAAGGTTTTTGTTTAGTCGCATAAGAGGAAGAGATGCTTTGTTGTCATTGGTGTATGACCACAAATTTGACAAGTTGGATTAGGTATCATGTGTCTTTTATACAGGTTTTCCTTTGTTGGAAGAGGATTGTTGCATATTTTCCATAGTAGGAATCGGATTTTGGGGAAGGTAGGGAGTTTCCATATCTCGTTCCATAGGGATTTTGGAACTTGGTAGAAAATAGATGAGTTATGTTTGGTGAGGATTGCTGCTCTGTTATGTATTTGGTTGTAGTCGCTCTTAATGGTATAAGACCCCGACCTATTGGCTGTCCACACAAGCTGATCAAAATAGAGATTTAGGCTAAGAGGGTTGTCGCGACCCGATCTCGCCGCCCCTCGAAATGTATCCAAGGATGGGAAAGGTTGGGTTTAGGGGTACTTGATCTCGATATCGCGAGCTCTCCTAAGCTCATACCCCGCGTGACAGTAGGTTTATTTATGCAATCTAGTTGTTTATAACAACCTAAAATATATACGGGAGTCGCCACTAGCCTCATTTTCGGGGGTCGGCTAGAAACCCAATCGAGGGTCGGGAGTGTTCCCTCGATTTCTACGCAACCAGATATCTAGGTTCGGGGACTTGGGTTACGCTAATATTGCTATTAGCGCCCTTTCGGTACCTAAACAATATGTTGTGTTTTTCCTAATATGTCTATGCGTTTCTTTTTACATTTTCGGGATCATCAATTCCTAGACTAAGTGATCATGCGTGGTTGATCATTTTCATGCTATTCTATTTCTAAAAAAAAAAAAAAAGGAAAACAACCAATGAAATTGAAATTACAAAACATGAAGTAAACAATCAAGAAAAGCAGTTAAACCTAATCATGCAATTCTAAAAAATAAAATAAAAGAGAAAACACAATTAAGAAAAATGAAGGAAAAAAGGAAAACCCGCAACTCGTCGGGTTTTATACAACACAAGGAACCCGAGACATATGTCGGGAGAGAAACGAATATTACAGAATAACGATTGGAGTGGACATCGACCTCCACCATCTTCACTTCTTCTCCACTTTTTAGATCCTATTCTAAACCTAATCTAGGAAATCTGGATGATTAGATGCATACAAATAAATAAACAATCAAACACATCAAGCAACCAAAAAAAGAAAACAATATATCACATCAAAATTAATTGTTTAAAAGAAGTACAATGTGAAAGTCAAGTTTCAAGCGATATCCTGAAGTTCAGCATTGATATGTGTCGCACCAAAATCATTCATCAAATGATCACATGTAAAGCATATAATATGACAGGCATCCAAGCCATATAACCTTGGTCCTCAGTTAATCAAACAAATGAATTAGCTGACAAAAGATCATTCACCAAACAATATGCATCATTGAACATGTTCATGCTACATCTAATTAATGCTTAATCCACAACTTCCAGCATGCAATCAGAATTGTAACAGAGCCCATGAGACTATAAATTGTGATTGTTTGATGACAAATCGCCATGAAATTGAAGCCATATCTTATCACAAGCACGTATGAGTCTTTTTGATCAAAATTGCATCGATTCATAGCCAAACTAACCGCAAGTTAGAATCAAATGAACACCCAATCATGGTAACAACTTTCATGGCAAAAGTTTTTTTTTTTTAACGTGAGCTACATAGAAGTTAAAGAAAATTCAAGAATGCACAATATTACGTCGAAATTGCAGCAAAATATTGGGATGTCGTGACACATTAATGGTGATTTGACCTAAAAAGAAAGTTTGAAGAATATGAAATTTTACCACAGCGCGAACAAAAGAGAGACAAACAACTTTTGTTAAGGATCCAATCTTAGAATTCCTTAACAAGAAAATCATAGAAAAAATGATGAGGTCAGCTTTGACAAACAAAAACGGGGGTTATGAATTTCATTTTTATGACAAATTTCTATCATGCGAATCACAAGAAAAGTTGAGTTCAATTGATATGCAAATCATGTGAAATCAGCATCATAGGAACATATTTCACGAGGAAGCCTCTCAAAAATTTTAACACATGAATTTCTAAAAGTTCAAGAACATGAACAAGTCAATCAAAAATAGAACATGGTAGCATGTCACACCGTCATTCTACAACATATTGAAAGCAATTTCGACAAATCTACTATCTCATTTTAAGACTAAGAGCAACTAGCCACAGAAAAGGCAGCATTTCTATAATCGAATCAACTTCAAAAATCAAAGACAGCATTTCATTATATATTGTAACTAAAAACACGTGAATTTACAAAATCCTGGAAGAGATCAAGGTCTATCAAAAGTAGGACAGGGCAGCAAGGCAAACATACAACCATTTTTTGCAGTTTTTATGTGAAGGACAACCTTGACCCAAAAATAGACATGAAACCAGGAAAAGGCTAAACTCACATTAACTTTTAACCTAAAGAAACAACAAGACAACAAAAAGGTTAAAAATATAGAAAAATTAAGGCTCACGATATTCAAAGTTTATTCCAGCACGATGCAATGAGAACCTAAATCAAGAAGACCTTATCCAATGGATAAGCAACCAATTAAAAAAAAAAAAAAATGAAGCCATCATACAAAACAAAGAAAAGCCAACATAATCTGATATTAAACTGCAAAAACCCAAGCTACCCTTAACAGAACACCAGATGGTTCTCACCATAGATCAAACAGTGTTTAGCTATGGTGCATGGATCCAGAGGCATATTAGGTGCAGGGGCAAGGGTAAAACTTGTCACACCTTCGAGCAGGTTTTTTTTATGATGAAACAGATAGTGAATGAAAGCATCCCAGGTGTCTTGACTCTTAGACAGAAATCAATATTTCTAGGCCAATTTTTCTAATTACAAAGTAGCTTTCGAATATATCACTGGCAAGCGAGAAAAAGAGAGGCACAATTGAGTCAGAGAACAATTCAAGAGAGAGAGCGCGACAGTTCGTGCATGAAACAGAACAATTAAGAGAGAGAGAGATAGAGAAAAACCTGATCAAGCTAGAGATAGAAAGCCGCTGTCGCTGATCAATTTTGGAGCTATGCCGAGACTTCCTACTCGGCGTGAACCTGAACCCCTGTATCTCGAGCTCTGGAAGGGTGTGATCCGCAACGAAGGCGTCGGATTGATTAAACGAGTGAGCGTCCGAAGGAGGGATAGAGAGATTAGAATCCACGACCCAAACGGATGCAAATAGAGAACAGAAATCGAAAACCCTAACAGATCGAGGAGGATGGAAAGAGAGCTCACCGATCGAGCAAAAGATCCAGAGAGAAGAAATCAGTCAAGAGTCGCTGTCGTCACCGCCAGTCTGCTTCAAATCTGAACCTCTTCCCACCAACGCAGTCTCCGTCGATGTCGCAGATATTACCGATCAAATCCGGAGAGTAGAGAATCAAGAGAGGGAGGTCCGCCGAGAGAGACTCAGATCTGGCAGAACCAGAATCGCTGGTGTCGTCCTCGTCTCTGTCACCACTGTTGAACTAGAACAAAGAGAGATATAGATCGAGAGCGGTTGTCACGACTAGTCGTCGTCGTCGTCGCCGACGACGACGATGGTTTCGATCAACTTGAGTCGCACGCAAGGCAGGGGAAGGCGATGGCAATCGATCGATTCTCCTCTACTCAATCCCCCTTTTCTTTCCTCTCTATGAGCTCTCCGCCGAGCAAGAGATGAAGACCGTCCGTTTTTTTTTCCTTCGCGAGAGAGAGCGTCTCGTGAGCCAGAGAATCCCCCCCCGGGCGTCCGTCGTGCGTGAAACCCCCAGAGAGAGAGAGAGAGAGAGAGAGAGCCTCCTTTGATGGACGGCGCGCGAGCCCAGGATTTTGCCCCGAGGAATGGCGGATTTCTACCGAGATTGCCCGAGGCTAGGGTTTCGAGATCTCCATGGAAGTTTCCATCCAGCAGTTACAGAGAGAGGGAGGATCAAGAGAGAACCCGTGAGCGAGAGAATCCCCTCGATCCAGAGAGTCCGTTCGGCCAAAAAATTTTCCCCCCCAGCCAGAGACCCACTGAGCGAGACCAAGGAAAGGGAGAGAGAGACGTTTTTTTAGAGAGAGAGAGAGAGCGTGCCTCTAGAGAGAGAGAGAGAGCCAGCCGAAACCAAAAAGAACCCCCCTGCGAATCGTCCATCTCTTTTCCTTTTGTTTTTTTTTTTTCATTCTTTTTCTTTCTTTCTTTTCACTCTTTTTCTTTATTTCTCTCTTTTTCTTTCTTTTATTGATTCCTTTACTTCTTTTTTCTCTATATTTTTTTTTTCTTTTCATTTATTTATTTTTTAATTTTAATTTTATTTTTTTATATGTTTCCAAATTGAATGTTTAAAACGTCGACAAAAAATTTAGAGTGTCAACAAGGGTTAGCTAAGATCACTTAAGCTACTATTTCCTCAAAAAAATTCATTGACTCTTCTAATATCCCATTCCTTGGCTTCGTTATCAATCAATTTAGCCACCACTCTTGGCTCATTCCGATTTTTTGTCCATCTAGTGGCAGGTTCGATTGCATCTCTACCCACCAATAAACATTGACAACCCCACGAAGGACGAAAACCTTTGTTTGCTGCCCATAAATCACCTCGAGGAAAATAGATACTTTTAAGAACTTAACACCATAGGGCATCCAATTGTTGAACAATTCTCCAAGCCTGCTTCCCCAACATTGCTTTATTAAAATCCACTAAATTCTTAAAACCTAGGCCTCCACAATCCTTCATAGTTTTCAGATCTTCTCAGTTTTTTCAATGAATACCTCTTATAGCAACATTTTGTTTCCACTAAAAGAAGGCTATTTGCTTCTCAATAGTGCGGTAAATGGAAGTTGGAATTTTAAAAATGGACATAGCATATTGGGGTAGAGCTTTAATAATTGTCTTAATGAGAACTTATTTTCTCTCCTTCAATATCAGCCTCTCTTTCTATCCTTCAAATTTCCTCTTAACTTTAGCTAGAATCCCTGCAAACATTTGCTTTTTTGTGCGAACCCAATCTGATGGGATTCCGAGGTATTTCCCTATGTTTTCTGAGATAGGAACTCTCAACTCAACTGCTAAATTCTATTTCAAATTCTGTGGGCAATCTCTCCCAAAGAAAATGCCTAATTTATTGAGGTTGATAGCTTGTCCTGACACATAACAGTATTGGTTTAATACATTGGCTACATTCTGAGCTTCTCTTATCGTTCCATTTAAGAAAAAGATGGCATCATCAGCAAAGAGGAGATGCGAGGGCGTTGGGCATGTTAGGTTTCGGTGAATCCCCTTTATACTCCCATCTTGGACAGCTTTACTCATAAGGGTTGAGAGGGTGTTGGCCATGACAATGAATAGATAGGGGGATAGAGGGTCCCCTTGCTGAATACCTTTAGTAGGCCTAAAGACAACTGAAGGCTCACCATTAACTAAGATGCTGAAGGATACCAATGAGATGCATTACTTTATCCAATTGACCCATTTTTCATCGAATCACAGGCTCAGCATATAATCACATAAAAGTCCCATTCAACTCTGTCATATGCTTTTTGCATATTTAGTTTTAAAATGGCTTGAAATTTACACTTATTCTTCTCACCCTTAGTTGTTGAACCACCTCTTGGACAACAAATATGTTGTTTTGGATCTAGCGGTCACTTATAAAAATAGTTTGCTCCATAGAGATTATCTTTGGCAGCCAAGTTTTCAGCTTATTAGCTAGTACCTTTGCAATGATCTTATAATTGAAGTTGCAAAAGCTTATAGGTCTGAATTAGGTAATGTTTTTTTGGATTTGTTACTTTAAGGATGAGAGTAATAAGCGTTCTATTTAGCTCTAGTTCAAACATACCTTTGGTTCAAACATACCTTGGTTAAAAAAAGATTGCACCATGTTGAAGATGTCGTCATTAATGATAGGCCAATGACTTTGATAAAATAAACCATTTAGCCCATCCGATCTCGGAAGCCTTTGTAGCCCCTAGTTGAAAAACAACAGCTTTAACTTCCTCTCTTGTGATTGGTTTAACTAGATCTTTATTCATCTCCTCGTTGACCACTGCTTCACATTGATTTAATATAGGTTGGTAGATCCTGTTGCCCATCGAAATAAATAAAGATTGGTAGAAGCTTTGGATATGGTGTTTGAGGGTGAGGGTCTCTGCACTAGGTTTGATCATCAATTTGCAGCATTGATATTTTATTTTGTTGTCTTTGTTGGACTGTTGTTGCATGAAAATACTTGGTATTTTAGTCCTCTCATTTCAACCAGCTTATTCATGACCTCAAGTACCAATACATCTCTTCTTGCTTCCACAAATCTGCAATTTTCCTGATAATGTTGCTGATCTCCTCTCTATTTTGCTCCCCATTTATTCTGTTATTTAGCTCTATAAGCTGGATTTGAGGGAAAAGATATGTTTTTGAGCACTTTTAAATTTTCTCCTACTCCATTTGTTTAATTTAGCAACAACTAGCCTTGTTTTATATACGAGATTGATTTTTTTTTGTTCTATTCTCTTACCAAGCTCGCTTGAGCACCACCTCATACTCGGGTCTTCTAGCCAAAACAATTCAAATTTGAACATTTTCTTGATTTTCTTTTCCCTTTGATCGAGAGATAGTATAATTGGACTATGATCCAACTTATTGCCAATAGTGCAAAAGCCATCGCATTTGGGAATAGTACTCACCATTCCAAGTTACATAGCGCCCTATCTAATCTATTCTTTACTAATGCGTTGCCTTCTCTATTATTTGACTAAGTATAAGCGTAGCCCTTACTTTTGATGTCCATCAAGGAGTAATCATCTAAAACCCCCAGAAAGTTGCAATTCGATAATGGTCCACCTCTCTACAGCTGATCTTTTTCCAATGGTAAAATATTTTATTGAAGTCTCCTATGCATAACCATGGGAGTGGATTGTTTTAGTTGTTGTCTTTTACAACTTGCCATAACCTCATTCTCTCTTGAAAATTTGTTGGTGCATGTAGAAATGATATCCGCATCAAGTCACCTCTAATGAGATCCTTGTATTGAATATTGATTAGTTCCCCGGAACTTCCCTCCACTTCCACTTTTACCTCCTCATCCCACATAAGCGCCAAGCCTCTAGCTTTACCAATTGGTTCAATAATAAAAGAAAATTTGAAATGATTCATTTTCCTCACTCTCTCTACAATGGTGTTTTTGTTTTTTGTTTCCATGAGGAAAATCAAATTGGACCATTCTTGAGCCACTAAGGCTCTGAGATGCTGGACTATCAAGGAAGTGCCTAGCTTTTGACAATTCCAACTCAATAGTTTTATCTATTCTTTGGTGGCTTATTAGGGCCAGCTACTAAAGCCCATGCACTAGCCTCTTCCCAAGTCTGAATTGGGGCATTCAAGAGTTGTTTTTCATCCACCAGCAGATCCTGTGAGGTTTTCTTTTCATAAGGACTAACCCGCTTTTTTTTTTTTTTTTTGCCACATGAGCTTTATACACCGTCTTTCCTTTCTTAGAGGTTAGTGAAAGGATCTCATTGCCTGTTAAAGCCCACTGAGTATAATAAGTTGCTTTGGCTTTCCTGGCCCTTCCATAACCTTCTGTGCACTATACTCGACAGTAACAATTGCTAGTTCATTTGGTTCATTTGCTTATGATCTTAAGGGTATTTTGATAGCCATTGTTGGAGTTTCCATCACAACCTCTTCCTCTATGGTAGAAAGTTCAAGTTTGCCACAAAAAGTCTTTCAAAAGGGGCTAACCTCTTGGACTTCAACCTTTAGTAATGAGCAATACCGCCTTGGTTGATCTTGGGCAAGTTCAATTTCTTCATAGGGTATTTTAGTGCAAAAGTTTACATAATACCCAATGCGACCACAAGAATAGCAAAAGTGAGGGAGCCTTTCATACTTGAAGTCTATCCACCATTTTTTCCCCATAATTAATCATAGTTCATATTTTGAGTGGGTAGAACAGATTCAGCAGCACTTTGACCTTTCCATTTTTGCATGCATTGTTATTTTTGGCTTCAATTTTAACCTCCTCAACTTGCCCCAAGTGAGAAGTTTACAAATGTATGGCATTTTCAATGATTCTAACACGAGAAAGATCTATAAAATGCACCTAAAAAGCATAATGCGTAAACTCATAACAATGTTTAGGTATGTTTGGGTCTCTTTCTTTGAGGACTAAGACGTTACTTGCAAAGGACCATGGTCCCGATTTTAGCACCCTCCTTTTTTCTTCACTTGATTGGAATAGAAAAGAGAAAAAACCTGGTTCAATTAACTCACATTTTACTGAATTTGTTTTCCATGTTCTTTTCATAGTATTGATGAAAGTCTGGAAATTAACATTTGGCTTCAAAAATAGCTTGCCATAGAGAGTGAACTCACTTTCTTGTTTTCTTCCTCTAGAATTTCAACCCCAAGGTCAATGATATCCTTGTTTGATCACAAGTCTCCCATTTTTTGACACAGAGCTGCCAATCGGAGATGGTTATCCTCACTGCCTTCCATTTCCTATCACCTTTGCCGGATGTGCTAAGAAGCTATAGATGGTCTGTATGGATTGAAGGGATCTCTAAAGATGATGGCCATTCAAAATGGGGTTTTATTGAGAAAACAATAACCAGGGGATACTCTCTTCAAGCAAGTAGAGCTAATAAATGGATGCGCAAATACCCAGAGATCCAATATCCTCCTTCCACTTTAGACAAATGGGTAGAAAAGGCACTTAGGCGCAATGATTTCCATGGGTTGCCTAGATGAAGACAAATCTAGGGGATCTATAAAGAAAACCTAGTGAAATTTCAAGCATACATCGGTCACTTGGAAGAACGAAGACCCAAGGGAAATGCAAAGAAATCTGATGAAGATTGCCATCATTCTACCGGAGGAACACCGTCAAAATGGAAGATCTAGATAATGATGGCTTAATTGGGGGGGGGGGGAATATGCCTGGATTCTGCCATGGGTAGACAAGATTAGGGTTTGAGATTTGGGAACTTGATAAAGAGGGTCAACTATCACCTAGAGGGGTAGAGAGGAACTCCAAGGCTGGAGAGAGCTCAAACGCGTCATCCGCAACAGCTAGCAACCCTTTTCAGTGATATCATAAGAGTTGCATGCTTTCAATATTTCAAAAGCAAGCATTTGACCAATGAACCTCAGAATGCTAAAGCAAACACCTAATATTTTTCCCAATGGGCTTTAGAGACTCAAAGCCCCTTGAGAATGCTGAATCAAATGGAGCTTATATGTTGAGGTAAATATTTATTTCCCTTGCCAACATTAGTATGTATGTTATTAGAATTTTTCACCTCATATAATTAGAAGTCCTTATTAATCTTATATCTACTAGAAAATTCTTTTTAAAAAACGTGACACCTCATGACTCCATTTTAGTCACACTTTTATCGGTTTGTTCACTTATGAACATATATTCTTAGGAGTGTTCAAAGTATCTTATAAAGATATTTTTTTCCCTTTATGGCTTAATTTTTCATATTTATGAGAAGAATCATGAACATATATTGCACACCCCCAAGGTCGTATGTTATTTAAGTCTATTTCCTACCAATTCACAATTTATATGTGGTGGAATTGATTGATTTAGATGACATACGGTTAAGTGTATAAAAAGCAGTCAATAACACATTTCCTCTATACGGACTAGGTAGATTGCTTGTGTTACCTTAAACCTAACTATTTTCAATAAAGTTCTATTTCTTCTCTCAGAAACCCAATTTTGTTGCGGAATACAAAAAACAGTCAATTGTCTTATAAATTCATTTTCATCACGAAGAGTTTTAAATTACTTAGATAGATACTCACATCCGTGATCGATTCTTAATACTTTTATTATTGGGATAAATGCAATAGAAGTCCTAAAACTTATCATGAAAATATAATTGAGTCTTAAAATTTGCAGAAAGTGCAATCAAGTCTTAAAGATTGTCAAATTATTTCAATCGAGTCCTAAAGTTAATAACGTCAACTTTTTTAATGGAAAATGCTGACGCAACACGAACATGGCATTTTAAATAAATTTTCATTTTCTACATGGCTTTTTAAAATTATTTTTTATTCAATTATTTTTTAAAAATTAGATTTAAAAATTAAAAAAAGAAAAGCTAAAATTTATTTTTAAAAATTGTTAAAAAAAAAGGCAACTCCTCCGTCACTAGCCCCTTCGGCGATGGGCGGTGTCGAAGGAAGCATTGGCCTTTTTTTTTTCTTTTTTTTTTGAACTGTTTTGTTTTTTAAATAAATTTTAATTTTTCTTTTCTAATTTTTAAATGTAATTTAAATAAAAAATAATTTAAAAACCACATGGAAAATAAAAATTAATTTTAAATGTCACGTTAGTAATTTCTGTTAAAAAAAGTTAATGGTGTTAATTTTAGATTCAATTGAAATAGTTTGACAAGTTTTAGAACTTGATTGCACTTTTTGCAAGTTTTAGGACTTAATTGCATATTCGTGATAAGTTTTAGGACTTCCATTACATTTATCCCTTTATTATTTAATTTAATTGATTCTCTAGCAAAATTATATCTTGTCTAAAGCAATCCAATGCTTTAGTTTTGTGGGAGATGAGAAAGATTTAATTGAAACGTGTGAAGTCATTTATAAAAGTGATAAAATATAAGGCTTTATGCCTCGCCCTCACGTTCCATGGACCACAAATGTCATAATGTATGAGTTATAATGAAAAATCAACTCTAGTTCCTTTACCAAATGGTTTTCTAGTTATTCTTCTATAAGATAATGTTCACATATAGGTAGATCAATTTTAGCTAGCGACCCTAAAATGCATTCTTTAGTTGACCTTTACATTCTTTATAACTTAATATGATCTAATCTAACATGCTAAATACTTGTATCAATTTCCACATTATTAGAAGATGCAATTAAAGAAAAACAACAATCAACATTAATATTGAATATGTCATAGTTAATGTGTAACATCATAAAACCATTCACCATAAGACTAGAACCATTATGAACTATTCCAAACACGATATCAATATAATTATCATAGAAATTCAATACATAACCTGAGTTTAGAAGAACAACTACAAAGACCAATTTGTGCCAAATATTTAAAGTATAGAGAATATCGTGTAGGAATAAATTTTGGCCACCATGCAAAATTAGTTTATATGTGCCAATACTCTTTACTTTAACTTTAGAGATATTTCCAACATATATCAATCTTTTTATAAGTTGTATCCAACAATATTCCATAAATGCTCATTGGTTTCTAGTTACGTGGTCTATTGCTTCTAAGTCTATAGTCCATATAAAATGAAATTCAGCAAACATTACAGTGCTAGAAACATAAGCATCACTTAAAATAATGGAGAATTTGATATCGCTTTTGGCTTAATACATTCACAAGTGAAGTGACCCAACTTGTCACAATTATAACACTTCATCTTTGTCTTACCCTTCTTCTCACCATACTTCTTGCATCGGAGGAGCTTAGTTCTCTTAGGTGCTTGATTAATTTATTTTCATTTGTTCTTAAATTTATAGTTCCTCCTGTGCTTGAAGCCCGAAACTTTGTGCGAACTAGATTCAACAATAAAAGTATGTGTAGAAGATCTAATAGCCTTTAAATGTTTGTTTTCTAATTCCAAATGATGTGTTATATCATCAAAAGTAACAATATTATCATTGTGTATCATGTTGATTTTTATATACTTCAAACTCTCAAGAAGAGACCTTATAATAGCATGAACTTGTTGTTCATTAATAAGGGTATATCCTACCATCTTCAGCTCACTATTATGTTTGACATCTCTCAAAGTACTGCCTTATGGTTTGATTTTAGTGCTTTCTATATATGTCAAACTTGATGGTGAACCTCCTCAATTTAAAGGCAGGCATAGCCCTAAACTTATCTTTTAAGACATCATAGATTGCTTGAACTTTGTCATAACTTCACACTCACACATGATATCATCTTGTATACAACTCAATAATATGATGTGAGCAATGCTATTTTCTTTTCTCAAGCTTTATAAATTTCTTGATCTCTTTTATGTTAAGCAAAAGTTTCATGCTTAAGTTTATTCATGTTATGGTTGAGGGTTTCCAAAACCTTTTATTTCTCAAAGATGTACTAAACTTTTCAGTAACAAATATCATAATTATCACCATTTAGCTTTTCACCCTTGTTGAGGTCAACCATTATATTCTTGGATGTCGAGGCTATGATCGATTACTATTACACATTATCATAATAAACATAGAATTAGTACTAACATATTTTTCAATAAAAACAAACTAAATTAATGATAATTCAACAAAAGACACAGAAATGAAAGTTCACAATGTTCCTAATCAGCTTCCATGTACGATTATCCTACTATCATTAGGTTGATCAATTTTTTTAAGCTATAAGTGATAACTCACTTACATTCTATAAACCTACAAACTCCCACTTGTAAAAACATTACATGACTTTATATAATCATTAAATTTTCTATTAAAAATCAAAAGGCATAGCATGATGTGAACAAACATACAAAATATTCATACATCAAATATAATCATATGTGGAATTCAAGATGTAATGAAAAAACAAAGATCTCTAGACCATTATTTGAGTTTGCTCGTAATTAGGAAAATGCAAGCACGTCAAACCATAGGCACGCTTTCATTGAATCAAACTCTACACAACTTGTATGTTTTTATTTACATGTATGTTAGCTTATATATCTCCAAAACCATAGGGAAATACAAGTAATAAGGAAAAAACTATGCACTTATATCCAAAAAATGCACATATTTAGGGTTCCATACGATCTTTTATACCTTTAAAAGTTTCAAACATGTAAAATAACTATGCCACAATGAAGAGCATGTCAATATGAACACAAGACACCAACTACGCTCCAATTGGAACCCACATGCGCCCACACACGCCCACAGGCCAAAAACTGGTTCTATTAGGCTGGTTTGACTAGCCCAATCGGTTTAATTGGCCAACTAGTCAACCCAATTTGATCGGTTGACCAATTAATCGAAGTTGGGTTGTCCGATCAGATCTTCGAGTCAAGTTAGTGGTTTAGTTAGGGTAATGACATTGTCGATGATGTCAGCGAGTTAGTTACTAATGGTTTGCTAACGTCCATGTTACATGCACGGTCGACACGCGTGTGGCTAATGACGTCACCCTTTATAGCAGTGCATGAAGTTGTGTTCGGCGTTGGTTGGTAGCATGTGACCCTCCATTGTACTTGTTTTGACGAAATCTTTCACCTTGTATATTCAAAAACAATTTTCACTGTAATTTTTTTTTTCGAAATTTGGCCGAACAAAACAGTCCATGCAATGTCCAAACCTATTCTTCGCTTCGGTTCACATTGATCGTTGATTTTCCAATTTTCAAGCAATGAATATGTAGATGATATAAAGTTCAACTTTGTAATCTTCATATAAAATGGCAAGTGAAAAAATACAAAGGAAAAACAAGGCATGATCATAATACAGGCTCTAATACCAATGTTAGAAAAAAGTTGACAGAAGAATCAACTAACCTATTTGATGTACAACAAGCGAATTACTCATGAATGTACGTTAAATCGTGAGCAAAACGATAGATGATATGCCCTCACAATGGTCTAAATACAATCACAAAGAAAGTATTCACATTCCACAACATTCATGCCGATTCTTTTTTTAAAGTAGTAATGGAAGTCTTTTGCATAATGTTCTTTGATGGAGAAAGGAGGAGAAGAGAGAACCGTTCTCTTTTAGAATGTTCTTTCTTCCATTGACAAAGGCGGTTATCTCTAGAAGTTATCATGTCTAGGAAGTTAAATAACTCCCACTTAATTAAATAAACCTTCACACCTCTTGAAAATGTGTCTCTTCATCACATCACATCAAGATGAATCGGTGCATTTTATTGCACCCCATCATGGATGAACCAATGAAATATAGCATAGATCATCCATGAGCAGATCATTCGCTTTCTTGAGCATGAGGATTGAAATTATTAGAATATTACCCCCAATCATCAACCAAAATGTGCTAAAAAGTTATGTTGAAATGTGCAAAACAAAGTGATGGCACAATAGTCTCATGAGAGTGTGTGGTAGACTTGGATAGATTTTTTTTATCAAGAAAATTATCCAAAAAGCCCAAAACTTATTATTTTTTTCCCAATTGAGTCCATCTAACCAATTTTGTCCAGGAATTGTTAATGTAGATGTTAGCCATCTTACGTGGTGCAATCAATGCTTATTAGACAATTTTAATAATATTTTATTTTTTTAATTTTTAATTTTTTTTCCTTTAATTTTTTTTCCTTCCCTTCTTACTCTAGCTAGTCACCGAGCCCTAGCAACGGTTGATGATTGGCTAGAGGTGAGGGCCATCAAGGTCAACCTCACCCACACAAGGTCGGCCTCGGCATGTTTGGGCAAAGCTCGACCTTATTGGATTTGGCAAGGTTCACCCTCGCTAACCCGACAATGGTGAACGTCACCCGTTATTGGCAAGGGTCAAGCCAATGGTCGAGGGTCAAGCTTCGTTAAAGTTGGCTCTTGCCTCAAGCTAGGTGCTAGGGCTTGACAACTAGCTAAAGGAAGGAGGGAAGAAATAAACAAAGGAGAAAGAAAAGAAAATAAGGGAAAATAATATATTAATAAAATATTCAAAAAAATATTAAAAATTATCAACATCATTGTTGATCATGTCATGTAAAATGACTAATGTACATATCAATGAATTCTAATCAAATTTGGCTAGATTGACTCAATTGACAAAACGTGAAAATATTTATAATTCAATCAGCACAATAAAAAGATTCAAGACTCAATTGGCAATAGTACACTTTTTGGACTATTCCCCCCACCCCCCTTCTAATTCTTTATCTAGAGGAATTACTTAGAGAACAACTAGATTAGCATTGACTCCATTGCTTGAGCTACTACAGTTCAGTAGTTGGCTTTGCACTGGAATACTCTCATTCTTACTTGGATACTGAAATCCACATTTCCTCTTGCAGGTGTTAGCCAATACGCTCTGTTCGATCATGAAAGGGGAATTAGATTGAAAATGACACATGACCATGAGGAAAGGATTGGTGATTATACCCGCAATGTGCTCAATTGCACTCCAATAATCTCGCTGTAAGTTTGAAGCAAGTCAAATTTTAATATGAAAGTTCAACTTTTCATAAAGTAGAAGTTAGGTTACCAAATATCTGATCTCATACAACCACAAAATTTGATTGTGAATCACTTTTGAACTTTATACGCACTTTTTGAGAGCTTTGAATGTAATAGCAGAAAAAGTAGAGATTGATGAGTAGGCACTAGACCAGGCATTCCTTCAGCTAAAGTGAAAATCCTACTTTCAAAGAGAGAATGGTGGAAGTTTGAGAATTTGCATTTGAGGTAAGAATCTTGAATTCTTGCCGGGGTCTTTTTTAATGCTGGAAGGTGCGAGAAACAAGCCTCCAGAATCACGCCGAAAGTGAGCTGCTTTTAACTGTGTGTCCGAGGTAAAGTGGTCCGACTCATCAATGGTTTACCAGCTTTTGGCAGAAAACCCTTAAGAAAATCAGTTTGTTTAGCACAATAAATCACTAGTCTGAGTTTGGTGTCAGATAATAGTGGAGCGTGATTCCGTCAGTTAATTGCATCTGTTTATAGGGCATTCTTGTGATAGGCTTTTCATTAGACTCGCTGACAGAAGAAATTATTTTATAACATACATCATTGATTGCATGACATGCCTCGAGATTCGGCTACGTGACTTGTTCGTGTCGGTTGTCTGACCTTTTCGCTTGGAAATTGAATGTACTTCTAAGCCAATTCCTTCCACAAGAACTGTAACTCACACAAGGGAAGAAGCTATTTAGCAGATGCCCTAGCGTCGGTTATGTCAATCTTTGCAGGACTATCAAACGAAACAAGAATCGTGGTTTTAACCATAGATTGTATGTACTGGGTTAGAGTTCCTGAAACTAGCAAAATAATCCATTTGTGTTTTGGAGAGCTTCGCTACTTTGATTCATCTAACTTATTATGTATCAGCTTCAGCAGGGCCAGTCACTCACTTCAGACTCCATCGGCAGAGAAGGAATGTTGGGCATTAAAGTCTGCTTCGAAAGAGAGAGATCTCTTTGTTAAAAAGCCAAATGAAAACTAGGATTGGGAGATTTGCGGGTATAGATTTGGTGTAAATCTGACCTTATTTGAAGACGGTAACAAAAATAGTGAAGTGAGTGTAACACTGATTGTAAGTATGGCATCTCAAGGTGATGGGCCAATATCCATTATTTTGGCAAGCCAAAAAGAAGGAAAGTTTACCATTAATGGCATAGTAATATCATATGCTATTAGTGTAAAATGAATATTTCCATGAGCGATCTTGTCCACTCTTGATTTGATGGTTACCTAGTGAGAGTAGACAGTTAGCATATATGTGTAAAAAATTTTTTTTTTTTGACGCTGACCGTGTATGTCCAAATCAAGAAAACGTGAAAGCCATCCAACTTCCTTTTCTTATGTTGGGATGAGATCACAAAAAGAAGTCTCATTAAGGAAAGTGGAAGTTTGGCGAGGATCAATGGCTTCTCTTACGTTGAACCAGACTATAGTGCTAAACTTTGTTGGCGGACAATTGCTATTCGCCCCCAAGATTTTTGGGGTCATTGCAGCTTGCCTTTATGGTATTTCAATTTTGGCATAAATTCCCTACTGTTTTCAAATTGAGTTCAATGCCCCCAGCGACGATTGCAAACACATTGTCGCCTGAAAATGATTAATTGATGGCACGTGATCTTTCTTCTAGAGCCTGAATCACATTTTTGCCGTGTAGATTTGTTGCATAGATCCAAATTACCATCTGGTGTTTAAAATATTTTGCCATATGCCCCTTGATCTTTTGAAATTTGTTGCATTCTTCCCCTTACAATAATTGTAAAGTCAAATGACATTAATTATGACAAAAAAAATGAAAGAAACCTCAACAAAAGGAAATGAACAAAAAATGTGTGTGTGCGTGTGTGTTTTTTTTTTTTTTTTTTTTTATGAGAAACTTTATGTCAAAGGAGATGGTTTTATCCGAACTTTATTTTCAAGAAAAGTGAATGATTTTTCCTTATTTAGTTATGAGCATGAAAATGAGAGGAATTGCAGAGGGGGAGAGAGAGTTGCTTACTATTGTTGCACTGACGGCACCACATTGGCATATGGGGAAAAATAGTTCCTCTTTAATGAGAGGGGGGCGTTTGTTTGGAATGAAATTATTAATTAGGAAAATGTTTTCATATTTTTCGGCCTCCCCCCCCCCCCCTCCCCCAAACTGATTTAAGAATAATCTTAATGTCATTTATTTTAATTAAATCCAATAATTGACGATTCTCCTCTGGGTAGAAGGGTGAGATCGGCTTCAGATGTGGGAGAGTAAGGAACCTTTCAAAATTGATTTGCCTATCATCGCTAGAAACATTTACTTCACTTCCTTCTTTTTTTTTTTTTTTCCTTTTTTTTTTTCCTTTTACTATTTCTTAATTAAAAGTTATATTTTTCATTTTACAATTAATGTTGGGAGAAGATTGCAAAAATTTCAAAAGATCAAAATGCACATTGCAAAAAAGTTAACATCAAGAGGCAAATGTTACTATAAGAAGGCCAAAAGTAATTTTCCCAAATTTGTTGGATCTATTTGCTCCTCTAGAGGCAGCATTTCCTAGTTACGCGTGATCACGTGATTGACTATTTGATGAGAATTTAGAGAGAATCTACATTAGGGTTACATTGAAATTGATTTGAAAACATTAGGAAGGTTTTTTCCAAAATTGAAATATTGGAAGGCAAATTGTGGCAACCGTATAAAACCTGGACTAGTAACGTTTTCAAACTTGGCTTCATCTATCTTGATAAAAGTTCTCTCCATGTAAAAATACTGGTTAAGATTGTACAGAAAACGTCAAGCTTTCCTGCGTATGCATTATTTGGACATCACATTATGTTTATATCTATGAGTCAATTTTTCTTGCTCTTTACGTTCTTCTCGAGTGAGACTATGCTCTTTTTGGCTCGAAATCTGTATGCATTATTTGGACATCACATTATGTTTATATCTATGGTAAAGAAAATGTTATTAATTGTTAAAAAGCGCCCTAGCCTTGAGTTTTATTATTAATTATGTCCATTGGGCCTATGTAAGCTAAATGGATCAGTGACAAGATGTTGAGTTATGTTTGCCATTTTGGAACGTCCTGGAGACTTTTCGCGTGGTGGGCTCAGAGATGGGCTCATTACAAAACGCCTAATTCGGTCTTCCCCTAAACTCTTTTTTCTAAAGGTGCTTAATGTTGATTCGTATCTTTATTACAAGGGCCACCTATCTTAACACTGATTGATCCACCACCTACTGATTACCGCATGGCAGAATCTCATTTAGCAGCCATTCTATCCATCTCTTGTGCACGACAAGATCATTCGGGATTTCATCGTTGAAGAACGACAATAGTGCTCTCTCCAACAGCAAATGTGTCTCCCTCCTCAGAAAAGTTTTAGCTTACCATGTTCTTCGCCAAGTCACCGGGCAATCCAGCCTTCTCGGATGTAAATCCTCTCACGCCCTCTCGTGGGAACCCTAATTCTTCCTCGAAGCAAGAACTCACGTGCGAACTCCCGTTCTATGCCCTCTACAACGTGTATACTAGAATCTGGTTTAGCCACCCAACAAATGTAGGATCTTCATTCTGAATGGTATCTACGAACTATAAGTCTTAACCACGTGCGGTCCAGGTGTCGAATTGCTGGATACAAACAGAAAACACCTCCCCCCACCCTCTCTCTCCTCAATAAAGACAATGAAAAATGGGCAAAAACCCCAGAGAGTTTCAATCGAAGGTATCGACCGAGCCATGGAAAAGATAGACAGGATCCAAAAGGGGATCGCTTGAGATTGTTGTTAAGATCCATATCTTCTACTGTTCTTTAATTAACAGTATAAATATCGAGTTGGTTCGATCCAAAATCCATTTGATTATTCATTTGGGATATGTTTTAGTTCATTCCAAGCTGGATGTTCTGTATATTTGAAGGACATCAAACCAAGCTGTCCCTATTGAAAATACACGTGGGGCTTCAAATGTGCAACTGACGTGGCTCAAAGTAAATCACAAAGTTTGACTCCCAACCTGCCCATAAAAGATATGAGATGTGATGTAAGAGAAGAGATGAGATTTATTTGATAATTATAAAAATATATACACATATATATTTGTATACACACACGTTATGAAGTTATTTTTCCTAACATAAGATAAATTGATAAAGGTGATTTTATCATATAAAGATGGAAGCCATAGTGGAAATAAGTCAGTTAGAAAGGTAAAAAATGAAACCGAATAAGATTAAAAAAAATTATATTTTAAGTTGCAAATTAATATGATTTTCCTTTAAAAATATTTTATTGTAAGTTTGAGATAAAAATCAAGCTTTTTGGTAATATTGAAGTAAGATGAGTTAATTATTCCGTCTTATTCCCTCACAATTAAAATATAATTTAATAAATTGAGTTATAATTTAGGTATAGTTTTATTATAATCTATTCATTTTTCAAATTAAGTGATTGAAGATGCTTACTTTAAATTTTAATGCACTAAACCAAATTACTTTTTTTTGTCAGAAAAAAAATTAATTTAATAAAAATCAGTTATGTTTTAATTAGCAATAATATATATCACTAATATGCACTTTTAAAGTGGAACTTATCAGTTTAAGTTATAAATTAATCCTTTTATATGTTGATAATTATATATTTTAACTTTGTCCATTACTAATCTGATTCAAATATTAAAATTAAGTGATATCTAATCATCTAATAAAATAATATATACTGAAAATTATGTAGTTAAAGTAAATTGATTTCATTAAATTCAAAATGTATGTTTTCAAAATAAAATATATCATTTAAAAATTGTATTAAAGGTACTTTCTTTGTATTTACTTTTCAAGTTTAAACTCAAATATTTGAATTGCGAGGAAAAAAAGACAAAAGTTGTATTAAAAAAATTAAAACTCATGAACTTTCCCCTTATCCATATTTTTAACATATTTTTCTTCATCACTGTAATATTCTTTGATGTACTGAAACTGATCACTGGCATAAAATAACTCATAATTAAAATGAATAATACTATATTTATTAATAACATATCCCCTTAGTTTGTTCTAGTTTTGTTTGGATTTTTTTCAAAGGATTTCTTTATTTTAACTACTGTAATTTGTCCAAAAGCGAATCTCATCATTTACGAATAGATTCAAAGATGTCCTCTCGTTATCTATATATTTTTCTATTTAAAATCAAATATTTAACTTGAAGATAAAAAAAAAATGGTACTGCAAAAATCTTTTTGATTGATTGTTGCTTACCAACTTTGTACTTATCCATAATTTTATTATTTTTTTCTTTTTGAATTTTAAACTCGATAATAGATATAGATCAAAAGAAAAAAAAATCAATAAGAGATAGAAATCAGTGGATGACAAATTATTTTAAGCTGAAAACGTATTGGTCGAATATGGCACTTGAGAAAACGATGTCATATTTCATGCCATGTGGCAATCACAGAGGCAAATTGAAGTTCCACGAGACTTATAGAATAGAAATATTCTCAGCTCCCACTTTAATTATATAATAAATAAATGGGGGGCGTGGAATAAGCTCGTTCTTTTTGTCCTAATCCAATATCAAATGTAATTGCTGGCTCTTAGATAAGTATATTTGATCCAACATTTTGCATATCCATCTGGAATTAAACGTATGCATTCAGGAAGAAAAAACCTCTCCCTTTTGTTAGAGTGTACGCGATTTATGGCAATTCAATTATATCGGTTATATAGTAAACTTGTTGGGATTCAACGTGATTATTGTTATAATACATTTAAAGATGTAAAAACTTTTGAATAGATGAGCAAAGCAAACAACTTGTTTAGTCCAATGATCTTATTAAAGTTACTATTTCCATGAATCTTCCAAATACATAAGGGCAATGAGAACAGAAGAAGAAGAAATCGCATGGAAACATCTTTTTTACATCATGCATGGGTTCACTCAACAAACAATGTTGAACCACGCAAGAGTAAACAAAGGCAAAAAAAAAAAAATCTACCCAAAATCACAATCTTCACGGACTAAAACTTTGGCAAATTGGGTTTTTACAGAGGACGAAGCAACGTTAATCAACAATGAACTTCAACATCTTCATCTGAACCAGAACTTCAATAGTGAAGACCGCAGATTTTTCACTATCTCCTTGACCGTCAAGCTAAACCCATCATCCATCTGGCAAATAAATAGATAAACAAAAAAGTTAATAAAAAGCTACAAAATAAATAGAGAATAATTGTTTTGTTAGATCATTAATAGGTCAGGAGAGGATCAAGCTGCATTTGGATTTCATAATCTTTTTTTCAGCTTTTCTTTGTTTATAGTGAATTTCTTTTATTTATTTATTTTTCATGAATCCTCACTTTTCTTATACTAATTTTTCTGAAATGCACTACCTTTCTGAAGTTTTATCAATCGCCAAGCCTTTCAATGTTTCCGCACCCTTTTTACTCTAGTCACGATTGAAAATCGAAATAGCATTAAAAAAATCATACCCTTTTCCCTAAACGCGATCTTCCTTGTATTTGAATTCGAGACCAAAGATTAGCAACTTTTAAGACAAAAGAGCCCAAATTTGCATTCAAGGATTGTACTTTCACAAAGATATAAAACTGGCAAAGATCTTCAAACACAACAATTTACGTTCATTTCAAGTGGAGTAATTTTTAATCAACTTAGAAGAAGATGCTCAGATTTATATTTACCTGAGCAACAATGGTGATGTCAAGAGTGGAGCTGCCAAATCTCACCACGTTGCTTTGAACAATGGAAAGGTTAAGCTTTTCAACCTCCCCAAAAATTCTTCCTGCAATAGCCTTTTGATTCTCGCAGTGAATGCGGATAAGCACGTCCTTGTCCGCAACCCGAGCTTCAATCTCCGGTAATGCTTGGTCCGCAGAATAACCGTCTGAGGACTCATCGCAAGACGAGCCATCATCATCATTGCTAAGCTGATATTTCTTGACGAAGACCGCCGATTCCATGGTTTTCTTCTTCGATTGCTCCTCTAGCGACTTCACACGTTCTTGAAGCTGTTTCAAGTATTTGATGGCATCTCCAAGAACAGAGGCCTTGTCCATCTGCACAGAAAAGAGATCAGTTAAGATATTCGATTTCAGATTCAATCAATCAATCGACCATGATTACCCTTTTGCTTACCACATGTATCCATTTTGTGGCATATAATGGAATCTGATTAATTTAACTAATAAAAATATCAATTAGTACCTTTTTGAGGCCTGGAACAATGGCAGATAGAGCAATAAACCTCTGGCTAAGCTTCTCTCTCCTCTTTCTTTCAGCTAAAATATGTTCTTGAGCACTTGATGGAGTCCTTGAAACAGGATAAGCTCTCTTAATCCCCAGATCGGCTTTGGGGCTGGAGTTTTGGTTATTGGGATGAACACCACCCGAGCTCAAAGATCCGAAGGTCATATTGTACTCTTGAGAAACTGACTCTTTCTTTGGAGTTGCGGAAGGGTTTTGCAAATTCCCATAAACTTGCTGTTGCAGGTTCGAGGCCATTGAAGCCGATGTACTGAACGAAAAGAGGTGTGAGGAGGAGGATGAACCGCAGGTGGCCTTCAAAAGCTTGGCGGGCCTCTCATGGCCAGTCCAAGATCTCTCGCTGGACGAGTCACTGCATGTGGTGGTGGTGGTGGTGGAGGTAATGGAGTTCTGGGAAGTGAAAGGAGGATACGAAGGATGGAGGCTTTGGATACAAACAGTTCTGCAAATTACTGTTTTTGTTATTAGTCTCTCCCAGGGCAGTTGCAATTTCTTCAGTCATGAGTCCTCCATTATCGGGAGAGTTGGCGTTGTATTGGTGGATGAAGTTGTTGAAGTCATCCATTCTCTGTAACATTTATGATACCACATGGCAGAAACAAAAAAGTCCATTATGACACTACTGAAACAGATCTTTAATAAGTCACTGCATACATAGTTTTAATGGCTCAAAGTTAGAAATGTTTTGTGTTACCGTTTCGGTTATCCATTTTGCAGAGAGTACTTCCATTTATGAAAATAAAAACGATGCGGATGATTTCCTTCTGAGTTCTGCATTAGATCTTGCAGGAGTTAGACAAAATTCTAGTCCAGAAAATAAATAGGCGATGTATGATGCAAATGCGATTGAGGAGAAAAAGCAGCAGTAGAGACCATGCGGACGCTCGGAGGAACACTGTTGTCGTTCACAAATTAGGGCGCGAGAGATGAGATCTATGGGACATGTACTTATGATCTTGTAACACAAGGAGCTAAGACAGATTCAAGTGAAGAAACTAACCTTCTTGGCTTTTTCTGAAAAATGCTCTACCTGTTCCGTTCCTTGTAGGCCACAAGACAACCACAAGGTACTGCTTTTGAACCTCCGTTTATATACTTGCTCTAACTGGCTATTGATCCTTCGTTTTTATTCAGTCCCACGTGTGAATTGTTCAAAAAATTCTCTCTCTAGCTGTTGAGTGTTGAGGTGGAGTTGCTTAGAGAATAGACCAGACAGATTCTTAAAAAAATGCGTGCTGAGAAGATACGGAGACGAATGAAAAGATTTTTCAAGTTTTTATATTGTAAGAGTGCCAATCAGAAGCCTGTCTGTGCCCAATTATGGGATTAGTTCCTAATTTAGTCTATTTTTCTTTTGAGATGGAAGGAGTAGTTTAGTTGTTAGCATCGTATTTTATACGAGTGGGCCATTTTATGAGGGATATGCAGGCCTTCCGTAATAAAGTATCATCACCAAATTATACGAAAATAAATAAATTAAAAACACCAAAACAGAGGACAAAGCTCCTGGCTAGGAGACCATAGAGTGGATCCAAGGAGCCTTTCTTCTATGACTGATTTCATGCGTTTACTTTGAAAGGTTCTAGTGAGCGAAAAAATAAATAAAAACAAAAGGTATCTAATCAACTGAATTATTGACCTTATTTGGTCGGTACAGTCAAGTCTTTCCATTATTTACCGTCCAATTTGATGAAGGTAGTGTAGGGGTGGTGGCGGTAATTGGCCTCCAACACATGCGAGCGTAGAACTCCGATGAGGGTCGACCTTCACTAGACGGGGTCCACTAGGTGCTTCCCAATAATGAGGCCCTGCAACTCTCAAATAACCTCTGACGGGGCCACTAGGCTTCATTGGCCCCCTCCATTTTAGAAGTAAAAGATGATATGCAAATGAGGAAGATCCACCATCTAAGTGCTTATATTATCTTCCTCATAAAAACAAAAGCAAAAATATTTGAACCCAACAGAGAGAGATAATCACATCCTCCATCTCCCATGCCTTTCTCATTGTCTTTTGGAAAGCTAGGACATTAACGTTAGGGTTTGTCCGCAGCTTCGTAAAGAGCGTCAAGTTGACAAATTGACATTCTTTCAACTTCACTCTTCATATACAACTCCATCCATAACTACGTTTTTTACCTTCTGACTATTACTTTCCCAATTTTCTGCAGAGATGGGTCGCTCGAGCATCTGGAGGACCCCCATCATCCATTTTAGCCCAATATAGAGAAAGCAGAACCACTCACAAAGGTGCAGAGGTTAAAAAACGAAAAGAAGAGGACGAAGAAAAGATCCCCTGCTAGGGTTTAAGGAGGTTTTCTAGGGTCTGGTGCCCTTAAAGGAGCTACCACAGACATGGGTAGAGACGACTCTTCCTAAGAGAGAAAAAAAGGAAGAAAGGCTATGCCGGGATCTTTCCTCCTTTATCTAATTCGTCTTCTAGGGCACATTTGAAGTCAATTTGACTCTCACGTTCTTGTATACCCAGTGATATCTTGGACACAATCAAATAAGGGAGTATTGCTAGCCTAACAGTATCGTTAGCTAACGGTCCAATTCAAAGCACATGCTAAGAGAGTACTAGTTTTTTTTTTAAAGAAACAAATCTACTCATATCATCCAAGCTGGATATCTAAAGATAGAGAGATCTAAAGGTAGAGAAGCCATCATTCTTTGTCGAAAATTTACGGTACCGTCACATCATCATTTCCCCAAATATGAATTATAAACAGTGCTCCATTATGTTCCATTCCCTTTTCTTTCCATCCCCATTTCCTTTTCTTCTTATATATTTTTTTCCACCTCATTCTATTTCTACGTGGCACACATACATCGTAATCGATCACCAAAAGCTGAAACCAGTTAAACATTGGTTTGCTTATGTATGGAGAAACGGGCTATTCGTTACTAAATAAAATTGTCCTTACATTCCGAAGGAAAAAATTTGTGAGGTGCAGCCATTCGCATGACGTGAGACATTGAAACCAGAGTTCTGTTTCATTACATATATTCAAATCACATCAAATGTGGCTTAATTACGGTGTTTAGGGCACGTAATAAAGTCTCATTTTGGTATATTATTATAAAATGATAAAAGCACAATTCGATCGGGTGCGCGTTGAGGCCATAAACAAGAGTCGCCAAGGATTTATATTAGCTATTTTGTTGATAGAGTATCATTTACATAATATCATGGGTTTACCATATCTTTTTACATATAGTGAGATAAGTGGTGCTGGGAGGATTAAATAGTTCTTTAGACGGTGGAACAAATCCAAATTTCGAGAGATTCAGAGGACCATTTTGTTGTCCTTTTTTCATTAATTTTGAATCACCAAGTGTTATGAACTTCCTCTTTTCCTCTTGAAAGTATATTTTGATAACAACTTATTCTACTAGACAAGTTGAATTGAAAGGGCTGGTCCTTATTGAGTATTTTTATTGCGCGACTTCTTATGAACATCATATCTTGAGAATACCTATAACTTTAATAACATGAAAAAGGACCAGTAGTTTGGTTTTAGTGGTTTTCAACTGAGATGTCATTTGTTGTGAAATCAACTAGACTAAGGTCTGATTCTTGGTTGATATCCGTCGAATTAGCTGGTCCAAATTTAATACGTAAAAGCTCTAGACATAACGTAAGATAATAATAATGATTATTTTTTTATTTTTACAAAAATGAAATGATAAGAATTGGACGAAAAGCTGATGGAATTTAGTGAACTTTTTCTGGGAAGCATATTTTACAAAGACTTGTCACATGTACACATGCTTCTTGCATGTTTTATAAAACCTAGGGTACTACCTGCACGAAAATGCTCTTTCATCTCGATCTTGAGAACATAGTTTAGTATTTTATGGTCAGAATGATGTCGTTTATTTAAACAACGTGGCCTACTTAGTTTGACAGAAGCGGATTTCAAGGCTCTCCTCAGGGGTTGTGCCCTAAAGTCGAATTCACCAACAATTTATACCGTCTTCCTGTGTTAGCTGGAGCCTGGTCATTATAGCTTATAGATTATCAATATTATAGACCAATGACGAAAGACATTGTTAATGCTGCTATATGAAGCCTAACTGTCAGTGGAAAATATTTCAGTAGCCATATGTTCATAGGTGGAGAATTGTTAAAAAAAAAAAAAAAGAGAGAGAGAGCATATTCTTTAACAGCTTAATTGATACTTGCTAGGTCGGTCTTGAATTCGATTACCCATGTCTAAGAGTCTTCAACCCCTCCTTTGAAAAGACGGTTATAATCTATTGAAAAATGACATGGATCTACAGTTAATGGCCCAATCGATACACATAAAAATCAGTCATATGCCAATACAATTTTCGAAATGTTTGATTTTTAAAAAAGTTGATGAGTCTCTCGAGGTTAATCATTAAACAAGCAATTAAAAAAAATTATAGTTCTCAACACACTAATTTCAAAAAAAAAAAATGGGTTCTATTAAAATGTGCCCCTAGATACTAGTTGAGAAGCCACATAAAGTAAGGTTGCAATTTCTCATTCACTATTTTTCTCATATTAAGTATGCGTAACAAGTACTCACAAAACACTCATTAACAAGATTAAAAGTTTCTCAACTTACAAGGAAGAAGAAATCTTTATAGTGAGAAGATAATTGGCTAGTATTCTCACAAAATCTTTTCATCCGGGAGCCTAATAAGAATCTTTATGCTAAAGAGAATGGGGCTTTGGCTCAACATGTTTCTTAACTTCGTTTTCTACAGATTCGAATCTTTGAGCGGCTCTAAAGAAGACTTCCAGACAAATGGGAGATGAGGATGGTCTTTTCTTGAACCACAACTTTAAACTTGATCTGTACTTTCTTTACAACTGATATTCTCCCTCCCCCCTTCCCACGTGGTTCCTTCTGTCATTTGGTCAACAAATCTCCGTACCCATAGAGCACTCGATCTTGTTTGTCGCAACTTTAAGCCTTAAGTGAGCCAAAAGAACATGGTGCTCTGAAAAATATTCAAAAACCTTTCTTCCCATTTCACGAAAATGATCCAATTAGTCATAAGTCTATTGTACGAATATTAATTTGATTACATTTTTTTTTCATTTTATCAATTTAGTCATGACCGTTTTCACAATATTTCAATGTAATTCTTTTGGCCAAATTTAGCCAAGCCGTTAACATGATAGTATGCCACGTAAAATGACCGGCAATAACTGGATTACCACGTTAGTAATTTTCCGTGAAAACTGACCTAAAGAAATATATCAGAATTTTCCATAAAAGTTTAGGATTAAATTGTTAAAACTGAAAAGTTTATGACAAAATCGACATCCGTATAATAGGTAGGATTGATTGGGTATTCCCCCTACCCCTCCCAAAAAAAAAACAAAGAAAATTTATGGCTAAATAATATTTTTGGCCACAATACTCGATCTTGGTTTTAAATTAATTCAAGTAGTAGTTGGAGGATGGTTCAAAAGCAATATCGTATATACTACGTAAGTATAAATAAAATAAGATGAGTATTTGTTTGGGGGAAATTATCCGAAATCATTGAGAATTGTCTTCGCCGCATCACCCAATTACCATTGACACCTTCAATCGCTCTTATATATATAGACTTAAATCGATGGCGTGGAATTTTGACGAACTTGGAATTGCTTGTTTAGATCTAGTATGTAGATCTAAAGTTGTGGATCTATGAGCCTTGCGTTTGGACAAAGAGAGATACTGAATAGTGAATACACATACTTCAACATTCTAGAAGAGCTGTGGTGTCAACCTGGCAGGATGAACCACTTCATCATGAGATAAGACACATTCATTGTGGCAACAAATACGTTATAAACATGAGAGTGTCAAATCATGATATTGAAAGAAAGGTTAATATCATTAGAAATTTCAAATAGATACCTTAATGATATATTTATCAAAAATTAATTTTCATTTCACCAATGGTATCTCATGACATATTTACTACATTACTAATTTTCGTCTCATAAAAAAAATTCAAATTGGTACTCTTCTCCGAATCTCCATCTATTAACGCACACATTATTGTAAGACGAATCTGACATAGAGAATGATAAATCCAACATGGAAAATCCACACGTATGCATTATGACGACAGGTTTACTTGGTTCGAGGGTAATGTGTCGCAAAACTATCAAATTGAGATTTTTTACGAGACGAAAAATCAATTTATGATAAATATATAATTGTGATACCAATTCGATATTTTTAATGGTATTGACCGTTTAAGATAAAGAAAGACTTTGTACATCTTGGTCCTTTTAAATTGATAAATCCCGTGTAAAATCCTGTGCGGGCCATGTGTTCGAATGGGGAAAAAATAAACAAAAGAGATATTCTCAAGAAGTTCCATCTGACCAAGTTATGGGAATGATAAACGGGATACGAAAAGCAGATCGCATTGAAAGATTGTCGTTGAGATTCGTATCTTCTGTTTAATATAAGATAGTGGTGTTAATAATCTTCCACGAATGTAGCACTAATGATAGTTCATTCGTCACGCCAAAACCCCTTTCAACATTTTTTGTTTCCTCTTTCTTTATTGAAGAAATGAAAATTGGGCCAACCTGGCGATATCATTATAATTTGGGAGGACATCGAAGCAAGTACTCCTTTGTCCCGTATCAGCTAACTCGAGATTCTGTCATATTCAGAGCGAGAAAAGAAAGGATTTTGTCATATGGGCTGTCTTGATTCTACAGACAAGTTTGGACTTGTCTGTGGTGAGAGGGTCTGCAGGTGAAGTCACTGTACCCCTCAAGATCCTGAAGGGGACGTTCTTTTATGACTAGTTTTGGCGCCCTCAGAAAGCCAAGTTTGATGTCAAAGAGTACAATTTCTTTACATGTTTTTTCTTGCATATTTGCCCTTCTTCTTGTAATTCGAGGTTTGGTGTTAGACGACCAACTGTGGTCCTACTCTGCAATGAGCACATGAACCGAGTTCTTGTTCCTTTCTAGGTTGGAATTGTCTGTCAATCAAATATGATGGCTGCAATGTGACGTCGGAGATCATGAATCAGCTTCGTTTAATCAGCACTATCCAAATGACAATCGTTGTTGATGATCTTTGAGCGAATAACTAGCGACACAAGATACAAGAAATGATAATTGCTAGGTTTCCCAGGCTTCTCTATAGGATCAATCTAATATGGGATATGGCAATAATTTGGAAATTCATATTGATGGGAGAACAATAGCAACCCGAACAATATCGGATTAACGTAGCGGAATAGAATAATTTTCCCTCTTGTGTAAGTCTAATAAGAAATGATATAGTAAAGCAAAATAAATATCAAGCACATAAATACAAGGTGATTTTTTTTTTTTTACATGGAAAACATCCTCGGTGTGAGGAGATAAAAAAATCACGGGACCGGAGTCTTCCCAAACACTTTACTATCAACAAAATTAGGTGAACAAAGTTCTTATCTAGTAAATACTAGAAGTATATAGTAGCAAAGATCTTAATAACATCATTCTTGGCAATTCACATAAAATTCACAAGAAATCAAGGATAAATCTGACAAAAAATGCAAGTTTCAATCAATCCATGAAAAACCTAGTGTAGGGAGTTTCAAATGAAAATTAAACTGTCCAAATTAGAGAAAATTGCGCCACAAACATGCTGACGGAATTTTAGCTTAATCAAACCATGAATCGACATCCGATGCCAACTTGATGTAAATCAAACTGATCTGCAAACCCCAAAGTTTCTGCTTTTTTTTTTCTTTTTCTCATTACTATATCTCTACTGATTTATTTGTCCTTACCACTTACAAGATAGTGAGAAACCATATTTCTACATATAATTATCATATGGGCTTAAGCCATTTTAGGCTTATTATTTATTGGGCTTCTTCCACATGGGAGTAAACCCCACTAACACATATAAGTTGATCATAGCCACCACTATAATAAAAAATCTATCATAGGCAAATTTTACGGACCAAACTTCCGATGTATTCTCAATATAGTTTCTCCGAAGCAATTGGTTACCCTTCACCCTTTTTTCCCTCAAAAGATAGGCGTAATTCCCTAAAAGAAACCCCTACTTTAGATCCAATCTCAATTATACCTTAAACTTTTTTGTTATCCCATAAAAATCACCAATTTAAATTATAATCCCAATTATATCCTAAAAAACCACTAACTTTTGTTTGAGTCCTATATCTACCCCGTCAACCCCCCATCCAAAATTTATCTTGATAAACAAGATATGAAAAACTCTTGAGCTCGAGCTATTTAAGCATCATGAGTTGAGTTTCTTGAGCATGAGCTCTCTAACAACGAGAGATGGAAGACTCTCAAGCACAATAAATTGAAGATTGAGCACAAAATCAAAGATCCCCAAGCGAGATGGAAGGAATATTCTCTTAAGAGTAATAGCAATTGAAGAAATTCAACTCTAATATTTACCCAAATTTCAAATCCAATATGACGTTGTTTGGGGCAACATGAAAATTCATCTCCAAAAGATATCTTCTTAAATATGAAAATTGGGAAAAAAAAAAAAAACCATAGCAATGACATGGAAATACCAAAGCACTAAGGGCAATTTTGGATGGAAGGTTAATGAAAACAAATGTAAAGCTCAAGTAATAGTTGGTGATTTGTATGAAACAAAAAAAAGTTTAAGGAAGAATTGGGATTGGATCTAAAGTTTATGATTTTTTATGAGATGAAAACAATTTACGATAGGATTTGGATTAAAGCTAAAGTGTAGATTTTTTATTTATTTTTTGGGTATTAGGACAAAATTTATATTCATGATGTCTATAAATAGTACAGAATCAGGGTCCAAAAGGCCCAATGGATCGGGTGAAAGGCCCAACGAAGAATTCGTCTACTGACAAAAGGTTAAAGAAACCCATCGATTGATTCATACCTTTTGCTTATGAAATTAGCAAGCATAGAAAGATGCATTTCAAGGGTATAAGTGCTCCTTAGTCCATTGCGTTCTATGCTATTTTAGAGTAGTCCCTTGAAATTTTAGTTCAGGAAGTTCGAGGAATAACACCAAGTCCATAAAGTTCAAAAAATATCGTACTTTCATTTTAGAATTCAACTACAAACAAATAAACAAAATTTTTCTCTAGTTTTTTGTGTCCATGTATCATTATTCTTGCATCATGAAGCACTCTGCAAACCTATAAATCAGTTAAATTTAAGTCTTAGTTTTTGTAGGTGACTTCGAGACATGTGACCTCTAGTTCCCAAGTCACAAATTTCTTGGTGCTCCAACCAACCCCGCCAACCCTTGGTTAAAAGAAAGAAGGGTAAAACAAAACTTCTCCTATTTACTACTAAATCAAAACTTTTCTATGATGATATAAATTTGAGATGTTAACGCTGACGCCAAAAAAAGATCCAAGACTTAGCGGAAATTGTCGAGATTGAGTTATCAATGGATAAGGTCAACTAGATTGATTGTAAATTGACGAATGCTTGATTGGCGTAACGAGACTATGGTACTATCAATGAAAAGAGACCAAAGAAACTATCAACATAAACAATGGCAATCAAACTCACCCAAAGAAATTCTAATTGAAAGAAACCTTAAAGATTATAATTGGCTATAGATAAGAATATGCAGTTTAAGATCATGAAGCACATAGCCAAGAATTTCGAAGGTAGCTAAAGTTCATGATTTAGAAGATAACCACACATTGACAATTATACTTTGTATAAGGCTATATGAAGCCAAGTAGAATCAAATGTAAAGGATCCACAATCAACAACACTCGAAAAAAATTCTTCAGTTCAATTTATCGATTATCATTCTTATTTGCAATTCTTTATTCTTTAAGTTCTATTAGTTTCATTAGTATTAGTGATTCATTCCCTACACATTGCTTCCTATCCAAGTTGCTCTAAAACCCAATTCGCTTAAAAAACCAAAGATCCATCCCTTGGTGAAAGATATTTTGTTAACGAATATTTTCGGCAAAACAATTAAGAAGAAAGAAAAGTATATGAAAAAGGCCAAAAAAAAGAGTGCATTTTAGTTTGGTGTTCAGAACCTAAGGCTCGGATTTGTGTCCTAGAACCTGAGTCTGAGGTCCTCGTGACCAAACTAAGTCGGGGGCTAGTGTCCATGTTGTTAGGGGTCTACTCCAGGATCGATGGACTGAGGTTGGATTGATAGAGTTAAAAATTGAGTGCTCAGTTTTGCAACCAAAGCAATTGTGTACTTTGCCTCTTAGAGATGAAATTCTCAAATACTATTCCCAAAGGGGCAATACTATTAGTTTACCTCTCTCCATGATTGGTTTGAAGAACTTCGAGATTCGGGCGATTATAGATGATATAACTATTTACTCCAATAATGAATTAATGGTTTAAGTTTAATTAAGAAACTAATTGAGATAGACAAACTTTTATCGATTGATCGAGTATCTCAATTGGATAATCATCATGGAGGGAAGTTTTGATATAGCAATAGAGATTGGGAAAAACACTAACTGCAAAAGCACCTTGTTTGGAGAATGTATGAATTGTTTGGTTGGTACAAGTGATCAAGAAGTAGTAACCAATATCATGGGAGGAAAATTTGCACAAAATTCCTTCACTTCCAACATTGCATCCTAGATCATTAGAGGGGATCCAAAGATGAAAGGAGAGACAATAAAATATCACTATAGCTTAAATACAGATTTTGAAAAGTAAGCATTGCACAATCTTCAAAATCTCTCTCTCTCTCTCTCTCTAGATCATAAGAGGGGATCCAAAGATGAAAGGATAGACAATAAAATATCAATGTAGTTTAAATACAAATTTTGAAAAGTAAGCATTGCACAATCTTCAAAATCTCTCCCTCTCTCTCTCTCTCTCTCTCTCTCTCTCTCTCTCTATCTCTCTTGTTCAATTGGTGATCACCATCAATGATTTTGGAGTGAATAACTAGCAATACATAATATAAGTAATGATAATTGCTATTTTTACTAGGCTACTTTATAGAATCATTCTTTTAGGCTGTGTTTGGTCATTCGGATTTCTGATCAGAATAGGACTTAATAAAATATAATATGAAATCCCGAGATTTTGTTATATTCTATCCATTATTTGGTAATTGCAGTAATAAAGTCAGATATGCATATATCATAACATGTATATTGTTTAATATAAATAATATATTACTATAAATGAATCAAAAAATTTACAAATAGAGATGATAAGAGATGATAAAAATCTCTTGCAACACTTTTGCCTACTTTATTTTCATTTTGCTTATTTTATTTTATTTTCCTTTTAAATTTTTTTTAAATTTCTTTCTTCCCCTTCCATTATTCTCTAATATAATTTTATTAAATAGTAAACTATACTAATATACTTAAAATACTAAAATACCTAAAATATGTAATAAATGTAAATATATATTTATATTAATATATTGAATATATATTATAATATAGAATTAAATTTTAATATATAAATAAAAATAAGATTAATTAAAATAATTAAATTGTCATTTTTTTATTTTGATTTTAATATCTTATATTAGAATTCAAATATTATTTATATTGAAATATAATTATATTTAATTTTAATTTGTTAATTTAATAAGATTGTCATTCAAGGAAAATAATTTTCCTATTATAAATGTTAGAAATCGTATAATCTTTTATCCCTCCCCAATAAGATAATCTTATATGAATTATATCTCCCTTTATATCCGACTTTGTTCTATCTTATGTAAACACCAAACGCAAGATATGATAAATTTTATCTTATCCTCAATTTTAGCACAACTGCCAAACACAACCTTAATAAATGAGAATTCATATAAGTCAATTATATTGATCAATAATATCACATCAGAGACCAATTATACAAGCCAACCTTCCGATATATTCTCAATATAGTCCTACGAAGTAATGGGTTAACTTGGACCCCCTTTTCCTCAAAAGATAAGCCAATTTCCCTAATAAAACTCAACTTTAGATTTAGACCTAATTCTATCTTAAACTTTTTTTTGTCCCATAAAAAAACCTTCAACTCTAGGTCTATTCCCAATTCCACTCTAAAAAATCAATAACTTTTATTTGAGTCTCAAATCTATCCCTGTTAACCATCTATTCAAAATTTCTCTTAACAATCAAGAGATGTTTACTTAAGCACGAGTTGTTTAAGCATCCGCGAATCAAGTTTTTCGAGGAGCTCTTTGATAGCAAGAAACTAAAGACTGAGTGCAGAGTCGAAGGCCCCTAATGAGGTGGAAGGAATACTCTCTTAAGAGTGACAACAATTGAAGAAATCCAACTCTAATTGCTCTAATTTTTACTCTAATTTTCAAAAGGTATATTCTTGGATATGAAATGTGGGGAAAAAAGGTAGAGCGATGACATAGAAATGCCACATCACGAAGGGTGATTTGGACAAAGAGTCAACAAAGGCAAATTTGAGACTCCAGTAAAAGTTAGTGACCTTTTACTAGAAAAAAAAATCAAGGTAGAAGTGGGACTGGACATTAATTTGTAGTTTTTTATGAGACAAAAAGAGTTTAGGATAGAATTGGGACTAAAGCTAAAATAAGGGTTTTGTTTAGGGTATTAGGATAAAACATATATTCATTATGTCCATAAATAGTATAGAAACACGGTCCAGAAGGCCCAATGGATCGGGTGAAATGCCCAACGAAGACCTCAACAAAAGAGTAAAGAAACTCATCGATTGATTTATACCTTTTGCTTATAAAATTAGTAAGCATAGAAAGATATGTTAGGGGTAAATATGCTCTTTCGTCTATTGCGTTTTATGCTAGTTTTTAAGTTGTCCCTAGATATTTTAATTGAATGAATTTAGGACTCAAATTTGCAATAGAATTTTATGGTGTCCTTCAGGAAGTTCCAGGAATAACACAAAGTCCATAGAGTTTTAAAAATTGTAATTTCATTTTAGAATTCTTTCTGCTTTTGGTCATAGTACTTTCATTTTAGAATTCAAATAAAAATAAATAAACAAATCTTTCTCTCTTTTTTTTCACCCCGCGTATCACTATTCTTGCACAACGAAGCACTCCGCAAGCTCAATGAACCTGTGAAAGAAGGCAAGAGTGAAGGAAGAACGAAAGAAGTTTGGAGAAGAAGAATCGAAGTAGAGAGAGTAGGGAGATTTTTCTGTATTGTCATTGATACAATCTGAATGTACAATTTGCAGAAATATAATACAAGAACCTGTTAAATTAAAATTTTTGGTTTACGTCAGTGCCTTGGAGCCAAGTGATCTTTAGTTCCCAAGTTGCAAATTTCTTGGCGGCCCAGCCAACTGCGCCAACCCTTGGTGGTTAAGCAAAGAAGGCTATAAAACAAAGCTTTTCCTTATTTTGTTTTACTATTAAATCAATTTTTTCTAAGTTGCTATAAATTTAAGATGTTAATGTTGACACCCAAAATAATTTAAGACTTAGTGAAAGGTGATGAGATTGAGTTATCAACGGATAAGGTCAAGTAACTTGATTGCAAATTGATGTAACAAGATTATGTTACTATCAATGAAAAGGACTGAAAAAGTTATCGACATAAAACAACAGCGGTCAAACACATTTAAAGAATGTCTAAACGGAAGAAACCCTGAAGACTATAACTACTTATAGATAAATATATGCAGTTCAAGATTGTGAAGTGCAGAATCGAGAATTTCAGAGGTAGTTGAAGTTCATGATTTAGAAGATAACAGCACATTGACAATTGCACTGTTTACAAGGCTATATAAGTCCAAGTAGAATCAATTGTTTCTATAGTTCAATTTATCGATTTATTGTTCTTATTTGCAATTCTTTATTCTTTAAGTTCAATTAGTTCCATTAGTTTCATTAGCATTAGTGATTCATTCCATGCACATCGCTTCCTATTTAAGTCGCCACAAAACCCAATCTACTTAAAAAAATCAAAGACTCAACCTTTGATGAAAGATACTTTGCGAATGAATATTTTCAGCGGCACAGTTAAATGGGAAGAAAAGTGAATGAAAAAGAAAAGAGTGCATTTTAGTTAGGTGTTCGGAATTTGAGGCTCGGACTTTGGTCCTAGAACCCGAGTCCAAGGCCCTCCTGACCAAACTATGTTGGGGACACTACATGATCGAGGGACTGAGGTTGGATTAATAGAGAGTTAAAAATTGAGTGCTTTGGTTTTGCAACCAAAGCAATCGTCTGTGTACTTTGTGTGTAGGAGATGAAATTCTAGAATACTATTCCCAGGGAGGTAGTGCTGTTAGTTTACCTCTCTCCATGATTGCTTTGAAGAACTTTGTTGAGATTCAGGCTATTGTTGATTATAAAACTATTTACTCCAATTATGAATTAATGGTTTAAGTTTAATTAAGAAACTAATTGAGATAGACAAACTTTTCTATACGTCTCATAACAATCGATCGATTGTCTCAATTGGATAATCATCATGGAGGCAAGTTTTGATATAATAGTAGAGATGGGGAAAAACACCAACTGCAAAATCATTATGGAGGCAAGTTTTGATATAACACTAGAGATTGGGAGAAACACCAACTGCGAAAGCACCTTGTTGGAGAATGTAGTGAATTGTTTGGTTGGTACAAGTGATCAAGAAGTAGTAACTAATATCATGAGGGAAATTTTGCACAAAATTCCTTCACTTCCAACATTGCATCCCATATCATTAGAGGGGATCCAAAGATGAAAGGAGAGACAATAAAACATTGCCATGGTTTAAATATAGATTTTGAAAAGTAAGCATTACACAATCTTCAAGATCTCTCTTGTTTCTCTTTTCTGTTCCTTTTTTTTTTTTCTTTTTTTGTAAAGAGGGACAATCCTCCATTTTTATTCCCGTATGTCATATTTTGACTCCAATAAATAATCTCGAGATTGGCTGCTATAACCCTAGGTTGTGTGCTAGATCTCGAGTTTGGGAGTTGTGGACCCGTACCTAAGCCCCTAGATCTCAAGTCCCCTTACCAAGATCACAAGTTGTGAATTGGCAACCAAGTTAGTAAGGGATCAAGATGGGATTGCGAATTCCAAGTTCGTATCATATTATCTCCTACTTAGAGTAACCTTGGAAGAATCTAAAGGAGATTCAATTCACCCAACATTGTTCTTAAAGGGAGATCTCATGTACCAAATATCATTCAAATTTATGGAACTACTGTCATTATCTATCTCTTAGAGTTGAATCCAATTACAACATCACAAGACCTGAAAACCATCTATTGGTTTGAAGGGTGGTCAATTCTCAATCCAATCCAATGGAATCAATTTCTATTTCTTTTTATGTTTCCGTCAGATATCTTATTTCAAAAGCATATTCAAAAACAAATTTAGAACTCTTGAGAAAAATTTTATACTTCCATCTAAATGTCTTATTATCCAATTACACTCCTATTTCTTCAAGAACAATAAACTAAATCCACTAATTTTTTTTTAAAAAATAAAAATAATAATAAAAATATATGTAACTAGTCCGGTCTGGTCCAATTTTCCTTTGGAATCATGAACAAGACATCCCGGACACAGGTTCCATTTTTAGGAACTGAGAATTGAACTAACACTTCCGGGATTGGCCGGTTCGGTTTGGTCCAAGTGATTTTTGATTAGGGCGGTCCATTTTGCACAACCACTCATCAAAATAAATCCAGTTCACAAACACTGCACAGTTTTAGACACAAAGCATTTTTTATGTGTAGGATAAGACTCGTAAATGTACATACGGGTGGTTTATATGCTTCATCGCATAACAAACAGATTAGATTTCCAGATAGGACTACAATGCATGGCCCAAACGAATTTCAAAGAATTTTACAAGCTGAAGTAATTATTCACAAAATCCCTGGGAAAGGAAAGCTAAATGTCAGATAAAATGAACCCATAAAAAGCTTGAGATTTCTTTGCCGTTTTATTTAATCAACAAAACCTGTCCAAAAACTTACAAAACAAATCAAAAGACTCAAATCCATAAATTTAGACATTAGCATGGCTTCACCATTGCAGACAAATCTTTTATCTACATCATCTTCGACGTTGACGACTGTGTCATGCATCAAGCTCTGCATGAATCGCCCCAAAGCCCTTATATGTACAATTTAATCACAGAGTCCCCCGATGAATGCAAGATCCTAGCATGCCTTGCTGCACATAGGTCACGCTGTTCCATAAAGAAATGGAATTTAGCAGGCAGCAAAAAGCAATGGGAATCTCCAGCAAAGTAACAATCGGGAGATAATTCTGCGCTAAGGAGTATATATTATAAGTTTTCCCATGCAAAGGAAGAGTATGGAGTCTTACAAGGGAAGAGACACGAGCACATGCCATAGTGCTTTGGTTGATGCTTCATACTTCATTTACGCTCTCTGGACTGCTCCCGTCAAGCAATGGTTTCAGGTTTGCTTTCTCAGTTGTGGGTGCTTGAGTTACACTATCCTCGTCAAACCGATCTTCACTTTTAAGAAAGATTCCTGACAAGAAGCATGAAATGACTTATGTCAATAACACCAATCCACCTCAAAACAAACATCCATGAGCAAAAGAAACTAACGAATTCATGTTTGCATCACAACAGGATCTGTCTCCTTTTGGCATTATTTACCCAGGTTTACTGAAACAAGGATCCAAATTACCCACCTATAAACCAAATTCCAGCAGCAAGAAACAAAATCGATGTCAGAACTAGTGCTGTCTCCCTCCAATTATTAACACGATCCTGTGAATCATGAGGATGAACACAATACCATCAGAAAGTGGATGTATGACAAGGATCAAATAATTGCATAAGGACTGCTATTTTCCATTTAAGTTCTTTTGGACACAAGCAATTGAAATTTGAATAATCCAATGACATGAATATAATCATAGTCCAGGAAAAATAACTAAAAATGGCAAAATAGTCAGAAAAGAAAGCAATAAAATCAGGATTATTTGTAAATGCCAGCACTTGAACAAATGTGAGCAACCAACAGACCTTTCTTGCAGGTCAAACAGTTTGTTTCTTTGAAGAATAACACAAGAGAAGTAACAAAAGAAAATAAAGACCAGGGTATGATAATTCGAGCATCATGCTCAGCAGGCCATTCTCACTCTCAAATCAAGTTTGGGAAAACCACTTTCTGGTTGGTATACTAGCTTGATTTCATAGAAGTTAGATATTAGCCAAAAAAAAAAAGTTGTTTGAAGCACACCTGGAAAACCCCAACAAGTGGTGATGATGGCACATCACCAAAGATGTGAATAGCGACGGTTGAAATAGCCATTGATAATGGTCTTAGACTAGGCGTGACACAATGGAGACAGACATAATTAACTGGAGCCTGCGAAGGAAGAATCGTGGAAGAATATTATAATAAGTCAAGATATACAAGAAAAATGCCAGTCCATTTCAAGCAAAAGAATTTGAATGCTGAAATGCAAGGAATGCAAGGGATTGAATATAGAATAATAGGTCCTCAAGCTATCAACAAAAGTCACAAAAGAATAACCACTGATATGTCATTTGCACGTGCAAGACATGTCCTCTTGAAAGAAAAGGCAAGATACAATTTCTACACGGTTGATAGCATCTACAAGACAAAAGGAGTACTGGTATAAACATGATAGATATGCTCAGCAAAGCTTGCAATAGGACGAAATATTATATGATGATATCATCAATCAAAGAAAATATAAACTGGAGAGTCCTTTGGAAACACTACTCCTCCCATGTTCACATTCCAAGCCATTAAACATGTGGTGAGGTGGGGTCCGGAGCCTGTGCCCTATTATTGATGAGTGTCCAGCTCTTATCCAGCTAGGCAGGCAACTTATTTGTCAGCATTGTGCCAAATAATTTATTCAAAAAAGATCTTAAGCTCCTCAGGAAAGAAGTATTCCTCTGAGTGACAGTCTAGAATCCACGAACTTTATGAACTAAAAGCAGGCAGACACAATCTAACCAAAACATGTGTCAAAGGCTCCGTCATTAATGAAACTAAACCCAACAGTTTGGATTGTTTGACCATGGAACTGGTTGAATAGCAAACAGCCAGCTTCTGGTTTCTAAACAGTATAATTTTCCAAATATTGGCAAAAATCACATGAATAGTAGGAAATGCAACTCGCATACATTTTCAAATACCATCAAAGCTGCATAGACAGAGTATAATAAGAAATTGAACAGTTTAATAGTAGTCAGAAGACTACAATTTATGGTAATTGGTACTCATTGCAAACTACTTTAAATGGGGCACATGATTCTCTACGTTCAATTCACACGCAATAGAATCTTCACAATCTAGATAATCATGAACAGAGGTAACTTAATAAAAAATTTCTGCTTCTGGTAACTTAATTGATTAACTTAGTGTGACATTCCCAACTAGAAGTGAAAATATGAGGCAAAACTTTCCACTGCTAGTACACGGCATAATCTACATCAAAGTGTCAGAATACCCAACTATGTGAAGATGGGGTCTGTCTTCGGAGAACCAGATTTGGAAAAATTCACTTAAATGATTACCTGTGTAGCAAATACAAGTAGCTCTCCCAGTGCAAAAAGAGCTATGAAACCATACAAGCTCCTCATACAGAAGGCAGTGAAGCAGAAAACAGCACCTAGAAAGGTTGTTCCACCAAGAAGCTGCATCAGAATAACAGAGAAATTACCAGTGTCAGAAGGAAAAAGAGAACAGTCGATGCAAAAGGGGTCATAAGAACCCCCACAAGAGAAACAAAACATTTGCTCTTGATTCACTGACATGATAGAAGACTTCTCCAAATGTATGACATAATTAGTACTTAAAGAGGTAGATGGGTTGCCACTGGGTGGAGATAGAAAGATATGGACCAGTGACCAAAAAAACATTGGATCCAATAGAAAAGAAATTTTTATTTACCGGAAGATGAGACACTGTGAGAGAGTTTTGAAACCTATCTTAAAGAACATTACTACAGATCACATGTTACAGTTCTCAAACATCCATTTATCGTTGTTCAAGTATAAACAGGCTCAGGGACCCAAATATAGTAAAACCTAAAACATAAATGGATTACTAATGGGATCATAAATAATGCCAGAACTTACCTTAAAAGCATTAGAGATGGTAGCATTCATGCGATCAAGAACAAATCCACCAGCTAATGTTCCAAAAATCCCACAGATGATGGTAATTCCACCAAACATCATATCTGCACTACTCTGTTAACCAGAAATATGTACTTACTAGATGGCCAAAAAACTGCTTATACTTTTTTAAGAGAACTTGCAATACATTAAAGAAAACACTACAATTACGCTAAAGGAAAGCAGCCGTGATAAGCTAAATTCTGCTAACATTGATACCATATGATAGATGTTATAACCAGCCTTTGGCCCCCAATATGAGTATGCTCCAATGACAAAGTTGTAGGCAATATAACCTGTCATTTAACAAGTTATACATGTTAAAAGATTTGCTGTGTCAAAACAATAGCAAATAGTAAACACATAATTAGCACAGTAATATCTTATTCTACCAATGTCATTAATGAATAAATCGATTAAATGTTGGTAAAATCTGTGATAGCATAGTGGCCTACAAGTGAAGAAAACTAGAAAAATTGAATTACCTAAAACATTCACAACAAAAACTTGATCAACCAGAAGTGCTTTCATATCTTTTGAAAATCTTGCTACTTCATTCCAGATTGTGGACAAACAGCCTGATCTCCTGCAAAGAAATAAATAAGCTCATAAAAATAAGGCACTGAGATACAAATATAATTCCTTCCCCTCCTCCACCCTCTTCCCTCCATTCTCTTTCTATCCATCTCTACACATTCATGCTCATATGCATCAATCTTCTGCCAGCAAATAGAAAATATGAGGCTCTAGTTGCAAAAACTTGAATAAATTATTCAAGTCACAGGCCCTTGAATCAGCAAAAACTTTTGCTCTTTCAACCTTAGTCGCCAATTTAAAAATGTTTCAGGAACTATTTTCTTGTGGGCCCTTGTCATTTCAATGCTTCAACTAATGGCATTACCAATTATACTCCATTTGGAATCAGTTTTTGCATGTCTTAGAAGGCAAAGCTTCTACCCAAAATAGTAAGTGGAGAATGCATTAGGTGCAAATCAAAGATTCCATCCCAAAAAACTTTCGTCCTTCTGGAAGAACAAATTATCAAAGTCCATTTTGGACCATGGATTCGCTTTCTCTGCCAGGCATTGTCTTGTGTAAATAATTATTGCAAGCCTCAAAGAAAACAGAACATCATTACAGCCTTCTTTTTTACTAATTAATAATTGCAAAGATGCTTTACAAGGCTGGCTCTTTCAGGCACTAACTCTAGACTCCAGCACTTTTCTACCAACAGTACAATCAAGTCTATTATCACATAGAATAGAGGCTTTCTATCCATCTACTTGATCAAGTTACTGTAGAAGCAGAACGTTGTTAAAATGATCAATGATCCTAGCTCAAGAATCCCAACTTATTGTACATCTACTTATGAATAATTTCCATCTATGATTACCAAGAACCCTGAATTGCTATAATTCTATAATCAAAGCTCAATTAAATTTCTCCTAGTTCCTTTCTCAATTGACAACTTTTCCACTTCATGAAGCAAACATGAATTCATAATGGGTGTGCCCTACCCACTGTGAACTCTATTTCCTGAGAATATTATATACCCAACTGATCAGCATTTATGAAACTCTCAGTTTTCCAGCCTTGTTGCTTCAAAATATTCGTTGCTGGAGATGCCATTTCATTGATGATTAACATATTTAATAGACATACATGCACAAATAGTAGATAAGTTAATACACCTATATATCTAAATTTATCTCTCCATCAGAGAACCACTTACTTGGATGGCTCATGATAAGCTTCACTGCCAGTACCTTCATTTCCAACCAGTTTAGAGGGATTAATACTCGATGCATCTGCTCAAGAAAATAGGAAACATTTAAAAACTAGAAGAAAGTAGGAACATTTATACAAACTACTGCCAGGGAAGTGGTTGCCTACATTAGAAGTAGGAACATTAATTCCATTTTTTCAGCAGATTCCAACAAATCATGTTGCAGACTCGGATGAGATAAGAGGTTATAACACCCTTAAATTTATTAACTGAACCAAAGAATTTTTCCTATTATAGCAATCCAAAAAAAGGAGAAAAATCAAAGATTATCCAGTTGTCAATTGCAGATTTAAAAATATCAATCATGCAAATATTAATGATGAGACAGGTCATGTAAACTCTGGGAACAACACTTGCATCATGAAATGGAGCAACGTGAGCACAATAAGACATCAATCCACCAGAATAATGAATTTATCCTTTGTTTACATATCACACCAGAAAAGCTACAAGACTATTCAAGTATTGTTGACCGATCACGAAGATTCAATACATAGTGTCACTGAGTTGGCATACTTTCCTTTTTGTGCTGTATTACATCCACTTGCCAAAAGAAATCTTAAACCAAGCAAAAGCCAAAAAAAAAAAAAAATGTGCAATATTTTGGTGGCCCTAACAAAATGCAAATTGAACTCTTCCATTCTTGAAGCTTGTGAACAAGTATTGTACTGTTGCATCAATGGCTTAGGTTGCTTCTTATGGACTATAATAAGAAAAAGGTCTTACTGAAAGTTTTTGCCAAAGTACATGAAATAACAAATTAAAAATTTTAAGATAAGACAAAAGAAAGTGGAATTCTATCTGGAAATTCTAGCACACAATATTAGAAGAATAATTACCTTCAGTCACAATAGCAGCTGTTTCAATGGATGCCACTGACTTTTTTGAATCAACGGGAGCAAAACCTGCGGTGATACGCTAATTTGTGGGTCTAAAAAACAGATATCTTTTTTCTTCTTTATAGGCAAAGACCAGATAGAATCTTGCTGCACTCTAGATGGAAATGCACCTTTTAGCTGCAGAGGTTTCATTACAAATCCCAAAACAGCAAATGGAAACATCAACACAGCCTCACCCCAAAATGCATACCGCCAATTGAAATGATCTCCAACCTAAAACAAAAGGGAAGAAGAGGTCAAATTATCAAAACTTCAGCAAATGGCAAATACTTATAGCTGGCAAATGCCACCAGGCAGCGACCGAAAGAACAAATTTTCCACCAAGCAGTTGACAAGTAATACTACTGCCTCTATATTGATCTACTTACACTTGGCATGTTCAAAGGATGCAGATTGAAAGCCTGTCATACTCCTAGCCCAGACATAATCAGCAAAATCAAAGAGCGGATGTGAGGGAATAAACAACTTACTAATCCTCCATACACATAGCCCAAAGCTACTCCAGTTGGTATACACATGTAAAACATCGCAAGCCATGCTGTTTTCTGCCACAAATAATAAAATCTTAGCTAATAGTGTTCCCAGGAATAAGAATAAAATTTACAGCAAACTTAAAATTACTTATCCACAAGAAGTGTGCTTATTCTAACAGCAATAGGTGTGGCACACCTGAGCAACAGGCGCATTGTCATCTATAAAAGGCGCTGCTAGACTTATGAAAGAAGCCTCCCCAACTCCAACCAGCCTTTAAGAAGTAAACCCGAAACTGTAAGCCCTTAGCACAATTTTAAAGTTAAGGTACCAAAAATTACAATTTAGAATGTAAAAGCCGCCAAGCTTTCATACTCACATCCGGCATATCACAATAAACCAGAAGCTAAATGAACTACCACACCCAGCTGCAGCCAGTGTCCAAACAGATAGTCCAACTCCAATGAGCCTAAATGGATTGATACTGGAAAGCGAAAAATTATGTAAGAATTTTTATAACAAAATGAAGAGAAAGATAAACTGTGCATACTTAAAACCTGTAACCTGCAGCAATCAAGAAAGATGCAGCCAATTTTTTTATTGTAAATGGAGAATGTTTAACACTGAAACAATTAACAACAGGAATATACAGACAACAGATAACTTCTAATGATGATGACCATATATTTTCCATCAATAAGAGAGAAAGAGTGGGAGTTCTAAGAAATATTATTTAACAACTATCAACTTTCCAAAGAGAAAAACTTCCCTTCCGACCATGGACAAATTCAAGAAGGGGAGAGAGAAAAACTGAAATATTTTAGAGAAGAAGTTATTAATAAGTCAATATTATAAGAGCGATTCCCACACGGAAGGTTGCAAAAACTGATTGAAGATTGTGAGAACTGAAAGACAGCAATAATGCACTCAGTTTTAGAGGTGCATAGGAACACGGTCATGGGATCCTTACACTAGAACCAATCTTGTGGACACAAAATTCCAAATTTGAACCAATTTATTCTCACGAAGTTTCTATGTTCTTTTTAACATTTTTTTTTTTACAAGAAAAACTTTCATATCAACATAATTAACATATAAAACCAAATGGAACATCAACTAAAATTACAAAAGATAAACACATCAATAATACAAACAAGGAGGGCAATTAGAAAAATTGGAGGTAAGTCACTCTTGTTGAAGTCAAGGATTGGAAGATTCATAAAGGTTAAAGATGAGCCACTAAATGTGAGCGAGAGAGCTCAGTGAATGACAACTACAGTTTTTTTACAAATCAAATTGGATTCTCAACTTTCAAATGCTATTTTAGTTTTTCATTTGTGGTTGTATCTTGCCAAAACTAATGAAATAATGGAATAGTAACCTTATTGTTCTGGACTTTCTTTCAGCTCATAAGAAAGCAATCAGACTAATTATCATTTAATATATGTTGGTAATAAATGACAAGAGTGAGTACATTGAGCATGTAAACCCCGTACCCATTTACGTTTAACATATCTTATGTTACAGGTTCCTAATATTTGGAAAATTTGATAAATGTAAATGTATGATAGAGTCCATCCTATATTAGCTAAATCTTAGCCTTGGCCCCTCCAAACTGTTCATTGTATACCTGCTGTCTAAGTATGTGGCACTGAAGTTATGAGCAAAGTTTTAAAGTAATGTACATCAGTACCTACTTAAAACTAAAAAAAAGAAGGCAGAACAGATATTAGTATAGAGTAGAAGAAATTCACCAAACCGTATGATAAAATTGCTTCAGCACAGGAAGATATAGCTAAAATACTAAATAATTAACACCAACTAAGGTTTTCAAATATATCATGCAGAAGAGAAGCAGATACAATTCACTCAGAATAAAAGCAAGTGTAGTCTATATCATATTTTCAAAATGGTTATGTCAATATTATATTCAAAGCAGCTACATTGATTTGAAAACTCTTCAGGATATCATGACAATATAAGCCAAGCCACCTTAAGTACTTAATGTGGAAAAATATTCAAGATTATCTTGTAGCGGCATGAGATCCCTGACTGAGGACATCTTCCAAGCCCACACAACCAACGAATGACACCAATCAAAAGACCAAGGTTTCCATCATGACCTGTGCTAAACATGTTCAGGGTTAATAGCCTTGCTCCATTAAAACTAGAAGTGATTTAGTCACTCTCAAAATCCCACAATTGTTCTCTCCCCATTCCGTGAATGACAAGTTCTTCATATAGAATTAGTAACATTGGGCAAAGCACATAGGGTATCCAAGCTGTACTGGAATTGGGCATTACCTCTTTGCTAGTGAAGCAAATATAGGGGATGCAACAAGAAGTCCAACCATAAATGCAGATGACAAGACACCATCCTGAAAATTATTCAAGTCAAAGTCCCCCCTGCAACCAAAGTGCTATGATAAGGTTATAAGACATTAACACTATACTATAAATTCCTAAATGTTTGAAAAAATTACAATAATGATGGTAAGAGAAAAATTGCCCAGAAAATTTTAAAGGAGAATAGGATGGAATTTCGGCTTCGACTTACGAAGATGATAAAAACGGAGACCGGTGCAATGCAAAGGAGATTGTCAGCTTACATTTCTTTACTATTCAGCAAACTTTTATTAATAAAATTATGTTGGACCTTCAGAAGTTTTTTACATTAAACAAAACTGTATAGTCTGAAAACATAAAAAGGAACCCCAATAAGAAGAAAATCAAAAGCCTCCAATAGAATCCTAGATATGTCAATCATTGTGATATTTTCAGCAAAATGGGGAAAAGATGAGAATGGCAGTACAGGAATACAAATTCTGGTTCTTGTTCAGAAAAAAAGATTAACCTCAATTTCACATTCAATCTGCTTTAGATCGGCAACAACAACCAGTACCAGGTCTCAAATATCCAATATAAAGGTCCCATGATACCGAAACAATAGACTTGTCTGCATAATCAGACAAAACAAAAATCTTTACTTACTGGATTCCTCTGCCTGAAGTGCATTTTCCATCCTTTGTGCAAGTACTCCGACTACCATTTACACCATTACTGGCTATCACTCCTCGATCCACGTAATTTAACATGTTAATCACACAAAAGATGACAAGCAACCTGTAAACAGAAAAGTAAACTTCCTGGTTATTGCCCTAAACAACTCCAATATTTCAGTTACCCATTTCTTCGAGTATATTCTCTTAAAATCCTATACAATCCAGTAACTTCTGGTATGTAGATAAACATTGCGTGATAGTAACTACAATTACACAACCAAATAGAACAAGTCATCTCTGCTTAAGATTAGATAACACATTCAGGAAATTTTACGCTTGAAGGTCATGGCCAGCCTCATTCACACTTGTGAGGAAACAATTATGACCTCATTGACTTGAACCAACAGTTAGCCAACGGACATTCTACTTCGGAAGCAATCTCCTTCATACAATACACGGTACAACAGGGCACTGTCAGCTGCAGGTGCATGCAACAAGATCACTCTCCAATCAGATGACAAAAGAATACATGACAAGTCATTGATCTGCCATATTCAAAGTGAGTCCAATCTAAGTCGCACTTGATGCTAAGGCCAGAGAAGAACATCAATGGCCGAAACAATAACTAACAAAGCTAATCCCAATCGACAGGTAATTTTCTGTTTCCAGAAATCTCACAGAAACTCTTTCCTCATAGAAACAAACGGACATCTCACACATGAGTAATCACTAGTCAATTGACCCAAACCCCAGCATGCTATAATTCCCAATCACCAAATTACCACTCAAAAAGCAACTGAACTATCAGCCCGCACCCACCATTCCTCGTCACTTCATCGAGCACCACGCCGCACCACAATTAACATAAAAACAGCTAGAGAAAACGATACGAACGAAGCTTCAATGTCCCGAGAGGCGAAACAAGAGCAAACAAACTCTCCTCCCCATTCACCAATTCCCCAGCCGCGAAGCAACCCACGACCCAAAATCCGACCGCGATTCCGAAAAAGGCACGGAGAGAAAGAAAAGCCGGTCGAGTACCGTTTCGGCGTGAACCAAGAAGGAGCCGGGGGCGAATCTTTGAGGCGCCGCCTCGCCATCTCCTCGGCGTCGGCGGGCTTCCGCGGCTGCCCAGCGGCGGCGGCGGGGGGTTGCTCCGGCGACTGCAGCCGTCGGGATCGCGGCGGCGGTGGGCCAGGGGATTCGGCCATGAGGGCCGAAAGTTGGCGTGAATTTATAGATTTCTTGATCGGCGTTCCCATGGTGTCACGCAACGGAAACCAGCTACTCCCCCATGGAAACGTGAACCCGCCGCAGCTCTCCATTTTATATGGGGCCAAAAAGAAAAAGGTGAAAATAAAAAAGGAATTTTTTTATAGGAAAAAAAGGGTTAATATTTCCTTTTCAAAGGAACAGGTATTTTTACCCTTTTGCAAACTAAACCAGAAATAGATTTTATCCTGTTAAGAAAAAATTTAGAAGGTGAGGTTCACTACAATAGTTCTGTATTTTCTTTCAGCTAAGTATCGTGTTCGAATGTCAATAATCATCTCTTGTTGAGAATCTTAAGAGATTATTTTCGTCCGCCTTTCTTTTTTTCTATGGATATTTTAGAGAAGGAAAATACATTCGAAAAATGCAGCCCCAAAAAAAAAAAAAGTGCATGACATCACTTTTCTAACGTGCAAGGTTTTAAATTTAGGTTTCCTCTTTGAATTCACAACTGACACTTGGTGCCAGGCCTATTTAATGTAAGTTCTCAATCAATTGGTGAAGTCAACTCAATGTCAGTACGAAGTCAATGCAATTATTTGGCATCCTTGTTGATTAAGTATCAACTACCAGCGCGGTGCAGACACTTGAAAGAAAGTGGGGCCCATTATATACCTTTCTGTATGATCTGCTTTAAAAGCATAACGTAGCATAATTTCATCAATATAATGTAAATGGTGTTCTTTCTATAGCAGTGAAGGACTAAATAAAATAAAATAAAATAAAACTTGAGGATAAATCTATAATTTATATTATATAAGGGCTTGTAAATACTCGGTAAAATTTCCTTGACGTCCGCGATATATCAACCCGAAAATCATCTCACGAATTCATATTATTCAAATGGATGTGTATACTATAATTAGTACTTAAAGAGGTAGATGGGTTGCCACTGGGTGGAGATAGAAAGATATGGACCAGTGACCAAAAAAAATGGGTCCAATAGAAAAGAAATTTTTATTTCACGGAAGATGAGACAATGTGAGAGTTTTGAAACCTTATCTTAAAGAAAATTACTACGCATCACATGTTACAGTTTTCAAACATCAATTTATCTTTGTTCAAGTATAAACAGGCTCAGGGACCCAAATATAGTAAACCTAAAACATAAATGGATTAATAATGGGATCATAAATAATGCCAGAACTTACCTTAAAAGCATTAGAGATGGTAGCATGCATGCGATCAAGAACAAATCCACCAGCTAATGTTCCAAAAATCCCAAAGATAATGGTAATTCCACCAAACATCATATCTGCACTACTCTTTTAACCAGAAATATGTACTTACTAGATGGCCAAAAAACTGCTTATACTTTTTCAAGAGAACTTGCTATACATTAAAGAAAACACTACAATGACGCTACAGAGGAGGGGCAGCCTTCGTCGACTCGGGCGAGGCTTGCCCATATCTAGCAAACCACGCTGGCCCTAGCCAAGGTGTCCCTAGATCTAAGCGAGCCTTGCTTGAGCCTTGCTAAGGCCAAGATGGCCTTATTGGGGCCGGTGAGGGTCACCTTGCCTCCACCACCTAGGGCCAATGACCTTTGCCGGCCACTATGACAATGGGCGACGATGACGTGCTCAACCATGATCCCTCCCTTTTTTTAAAAATTTTCTTTTAAAAATATTTTGGCTTTTTAAAGTTTTTTTACTATTATTTAAATAACATTTAAAGAAAAAAGTAATAAAAAAATGCCATGTATGATAAATAATGTTAATGGAAGAAATCGATTTCACCAATTTAACAAATTTTATAATTTAATTATATTTTTTGAAAATTTTAGGATTGAATTGCATTTTCACAATAAATTTTAGGATTTGTAGTACATATCCCTAATTCAAAATAAACGTTTGAATATTTTACGCACCATTCATTTGTGTCTGTAAATAAATCAGCCCCAAAGCCAATTTGGGTTCACATTCTAAAGTGTTAAATTAATATAGCTTAATCCTTTATTTAGTTTCTAAACTTGTAATTGTGATAATCTTCAAAGCAATTGACCCATATAAAAGCCGACCATGCGATGTATAGGCAAGAGCACTTTAAAAAAAAAATTAATTTTTTTTTTTCGCTTTATAGGCAAGTGCACAAGTATCCGTCTTTCTTCTGCTCTAGTCCACTGTGGATAAATGTTCTACCAACAAACTACACGTATATCAAGGACATAGGGGTAAATGAGCACAAACAGGAAGCAAAAATAATTTAAAGAGAAAAAGTCACTAAAAATTTTAAACTATGTCCACCATGACATATTTACTCTAAAAAAATTTTGTGACATAAAAAATCCCAAACTTATACCTGTATAACATATTTATTCCAATTTATTTTTTATGAAATCAAAAATCTCAAATTTGTACTCATGCGACATATTAATCGATTTTTGAGGTGAATATGTCGCACTAATACAAAATTATGATTTTTTATATTACAAAAAAAAATTGAGGTATTGTATCATATAGGTATAAGTTTGAGGGTTCTACAGGTTTGAGGGTGCTCTTTAACTATCCTATATTCTTTTCATTAATTTTTTTAGCAAAGAAATAATAACAAGATTCCATTTACTAACACATCCAACATTAAACATAGAATCGCCTTCATGGTGAGGTATGCCCCCCAAAAGTTATATACAGGGAGTCCTTTCATGAAAGAGAAAATTATAAATAGTTTTATACACATGTATTTAATGAAATATTATGAGGGTGTCATGTCTCTTCCTACATGCACCCTGCACAGAATACATGGGACAAGCCTGCAGGGTATGGAGAAAATATTGGGTACGTCTGGTGCTCCAGCGTGGCAAACAAGAAGGCGGTAGGAAGGCGACACGTGTACTCGTGGGGCCCACAATCCGGACAGACTGAACAGGACGTGAGTGAGGCGCCATTTTGAAAAATTTTCACTCCTGTAGCTGCAGCAAAAGGACGACAGACCCTCTTTACTTTCTTCACGCCTCTCCACTCCTTCCGTAAATTCAAAATTTCAGGTCTCCTCTCTCTCTCCGGCGCTTGCTCGCTCTCTCCGGCGCTCGTGCTCGTGCTATATTTGAGCCGACGTCGCTGGCAAGGTTCTTGCTCCCGTCGACGTCCGCCGCAAGCTCGCTCGACCTCACCTCCATCTTCACCGTCACTCTCGGCCTCTCCCTCGCTCCCGCTCTCCCTCCTTCGATCTTCCCCCTGCCCAGCGCTGCCCCTCTGTGGATCACGCTCACAGCTGTGTCGTTCTAGAACTTGAACCCCCCGAAGTTGGTGTTCCGGAGGATGGCCTCCCCAACCGGCGACGCGGTCGAGGGAGCTGAGAAGGAGGCCGCGGTGGAGTAGTTGAGGGACTTGACGTCGACGCGGCGAAGCCTGAGCTCGGGGTTCTTGACACGGACGATGAGGGCGAACCCGAGGAAGGCGGCGCGGAGGATGACGATCGGGGCGAGGGCGTAGACGAAGCACTTGCTGCTGCTGCGCCTCTGGTTGCGGCGAGGCGGCGGCTTCGCGAAGTGGGTGAGCTCCACGTCGTCGCTCCGGAGGGCACGATAGGGTTGGTCGGATCTTCTTTAGGCATCGCGAAAGTCGGAGTTCAAGTAAATGCGAGAGAGCACGGGTCATTGTTCTTGATGGTGGTGCTTTCGCTTTTCTTTTTTGTTTGCCGGATGATTGTAATCGTGTTCATATTATTCAAGATCATGAATAGAGAGCTTTTAAATACTATATTTGGTCTCTCTTCCTCTCTAAACCTTTTTCTTGCTGCTTCTCGTTCTTTTTCAATCTATATTTGGGATAGCAGATTGGATCATTTGTCTCCGGAGATCATTTCCCGTCAATTTCGCTCAAGGGTCAATCTTTATTAGCAGAGGAGGTGTCCAGATTGATGCAAATAAAGGGTCAATCTGAGTCTTTGGGTTGTTCCATGGATTACTTAACCCACAGGGCCAAAAACGTGGATGTATCATCCTAGAACGCCCCCTGGAGAAAATGACATAAAACACCTACTAGTCCATCCTTCTGTTGACTTAAAAGAATGTGCCATGGTCCTTAAAACAAGTAACCATGCTTTTGGAAACATATAATTAGCAATCCAGAGTTGTTTTGCTTTCCCATGGTTGAATTCATTTAGATTGGAACATAAAAATTTAGTAGGGGTGACTTGATTAGGCCAATCTCAAACTTTACCTATCTGAGATAGAAAATGTTAATCAAGCATCCACATGTTTTTCCTCGCTTTCACCACCAGAATGTATTGGATTGGCTCCAAACCATTTCAATCTGGTCGGCATCTTCTAAGAGAGAATGCAGAAATTTCTGGAAGCCCAAATCCAGCTTGATGCACAACAGGGACGCTAAAAATCATTGTTTATGTAGGGACATGCCTCTACAAACAGAGAATGCCAGTCTAAAAAATTGTGGGCGATCTTCTCTATTGTTTATTTTGTGTGGACTGATGTTTTTCAAAGACACAGTGGGCTGCAATTCAAGCGCTTGCTAAGCAGAACAAAGATCAACTTGAAGAAGTTGGTTGTGGAAATTGGGACTAGAAATGTCAGCCACGTAATTGTCCTATTATGAATATTTTAGCCATATGCGTTAAACTTGTAATTTTGTGGGTAGTTCTCAACCAAACTGACGTATATCACATATATCTAATATTTGGTTTTAAACCAAATTACTGTTCAGATTCCCCCATATGTGCACGTTATGTTGGTGTTCATAAACACTGTAATTTTCTGGAGAGACAAATCCTTCAAGAGGTGAAGTTGAACAAGGGGGCGGTAGCAAAGGAGGAAACTCCCGACAGAGGAAAAATTGTTCCTATGGTTGATGGAAGAGGCGCAAGGCCGCTCGATGTGCTTTGGTTTCTGAAGCCTTGCACTCTGTCAAGTTGACACTTGAAATTTCGAGTGAGTGACTACCCATCTGCTCTTCTTCCTCCACCCTCCTCTGCCGTCGATCTTGCCTCGGGCTTTAGCACCTTCCTATGCCGCCTCGAACGCCCTGCGCGGGTCATCACCGGCAGAGGTTCAAAGAGCGATAGTGACAGAGCAGCACAGCACAGACCCACTCAGACCCAGTTTTCACACAGTCCCGCACGTTCAACTGTCAAAAACCTCAAACGACACACAGGAACACATCAACCCCTCAGTGAGTGACCCGTGCTCTCTCGCGTTCGCTTCAACTCCGACTTTCGCGATGCCTAAAGAAGATCCGACCAACCCTATCGTGCCCTCCGGAGCGACGACGTGGAGCTCACCCACTTTGCGAAGCCGCCGCCTCGCCGCAACCAGAGGCGCAGCAGCAGCAAGTGCTTCGTCTACGCCCTCGCCCCGATCGTCATCCTCCGCGCCGCCTTCCTCGGGTTCGCCCTCATCGTCCGTGTCAAGAACCCCGAGCTCAGGCTTCGCCGCGTCGACGTCAAGTCCCTCAACTACTCCACCGCGGCCTCCTTCTCAGCTCCCTCGACCGCGTCGTCGGTTGGGGAGGCCATCCTCCGGAACACCAACTTCGGGGGTTCGAGTTCTCGAACGACACGGCTGTGAGCGTGATCCACAGAGGGGCAGCGCTGGGCAGGGGGAAGATCGAAGGAGGGAGAGCGGGAGCGAGGGAGAGGCCGAGAGTGACGGTGAAGATGGAGGTGAGGTCGAGCGAGCTTGCGGTGGACGTCGACGGGAGCAAGAACCTTGCTAGCGACATCGGCTCAAATATAGCACGAGCACGAGCGCCGGAGAGAGCGAGCAAGCGCCGGAGAGAGAGAGGAGACCTGAAATTTTGAATTTACGGAAGGAGTGGAGAGGCGTGAAGAAAGTAAAGAGGGTCTGTCGTCCTTTTTCTGCAGCTACAGGAGCGAAATTTTTTCAAAATGGTGCCTCACTCACGTCCTGCTCAGTCTGTCTGGATTGTGGCCCCACGAGTACACGTGTCGCCTTCCTACCGCCTTCTTGTTTGCCACGCTGGAGCACCAGATGTACCCAATATTTTCTCGGTGGACATGCCTCAAACGTTGGAACCTACTTTGCACTTCCTGTTTCGATATTTTGGAATTTGAACCTACCTTGGGATCTCTGATATTTACCCAGAATTTATCCGATCATGCTGGTTGTTGTAAGTTCCACAAGTTCTCTCACACACCCATAATTGTTATATAGAACAGTGAAGAACCTATACTATTATACTATTACATCCCACAAGTATCGTATCCGTGGACATATCCGTATATTAGTGATTATCATCCATCTCTCAAATGCTTCAATATTGAAGTATAATCCTCTCTCTCTCTCTCAACCTTTGTAAAAAAATTTCAATTCTTGAATTATGCTTCTCTTATCACAAATATATATATAGAAGATTCTTTTTTTAGTGTGTATTTTTACTAATACATTCAATCAATTTAATAATTGAAATACATCATAATAAAATTATTTGCTTAATCTTCCAAAGTGATCTATGGGCAAGAGGACACTATCCTTTGCAATTTTATAAGCACAAAGATTGATGCACTTATAGAGAGATAATAGATAGACAAATTACTGAAATGGCAAGAGATTGATAGGACACAAGAATGAGCTCAAGATATTATTGGAGGGGAGAAAAACACTAAAAATGTTAAAAGTTGTGTACCGTGCTCATTTTAGGATAATTTTTTTTTGTTAATTGTGCTAAATCGAAAAAAAAATGATCACTTAAATATCCTCGGCAAGAAATTCTTATCAGAGAAATTATGTGACTTTTATAATTAAAATTTTTATTTGAGGTGGCTTTTTTCGCACTGAAGTGATCGCATTTTTGTAATGATCGGCACTGAAGTTGTCATATTTTAACAACAGCTAATATTGAAATGATCACTTTTTAAGCTATTATATAACGTCGTATGGCGATTATATGCTAAGTGGGCATGCCGACAAGCCATGTAGGATTGAGAGATTAATATAATATGGCAAAGTTAGATTTCCAATTATTCAAATCAGAGTTGACACTTAAGTGATTTTTTTTTTTTAAAGGTGGCATTTAGGTGATTTGGAAAAAAAAAAAAATCGGCACTAAAATGAGTGCCATACACAACTTTTGAAATTTCCAGTATCCTTCTCCTATTATTGGAGAGTTGAAAAAAAAAAAGCAAATAATTTGGACTCTTTTTGTTTAATGGAAAATGAATGTTTTGAAAAATATTTTTATAAAATTAATTATTTGTATTATTTGAAATAATTAGTCAATAAATTATTTTTATTATCGACAGCATTTTATGTCAAAATATTTTCGTGAATAAAGAAAATATTTTTCGTTTGTTCATTTTCATAAGAAATACAATCCATCATTTTTTGGAGAAAATTTTTCACATCATTTTTCGGAGTCTCCAAGGGGCCGACAAGAATCCAGCTGGGGTTTGCAATGGAGACATCGATACGATGGAATGCGCTCGGTGTGTGATCGCTGCTACGTGGCAAGTATATCAAAGTTGTCCCCTTGAGAGTTGGAGGCCAAGTCCAACTCCAAGATTGCAGGGTTAGGTACGAGCAATATCAAATTTATAATGGATCGGATCCCCCAGATTAGTTCCGTTGAAAAATCACGAGTTGAATTACAGGTATGGCAAACCCATTAGTCCCTATACCACTGTGCAACAATCCTTCTGCATATCCTTCTACAAATTCAGCCGCAATCTTGTGATTATTTAGCCATTTTGTGGGAACAACCTGAATGTGGATGAAGCTTGTTCCCTATTTACCTGAGCTTGAGAGTGAGGAAAAAGTGGAGTGAGCCCGAGATCACCATTGCCGACAGGACTCTTTATACTGCATCTTCAACACTCATTCTATTTATCGTACGAGTCATGACACAATGATGCGGTGATCAGTGGCAAAGGATCAGCGTCTGTTGCCTGAGTACAGTTCGATCTGTACAGTACTCTCAGACTTCTTGATTGCATCTTCTACACTTTTATTGCCTATTTCTCGATAATATATGGTTATGCACACAGACGGTGATGCAAAAGCTTAGCCTAATCTGTTTCGATTGTGGCCACACTTAATAACAGTTAAAGTTCCTATCGACCCAATCAAGCCTGCAGCATGATTAGATGCTGCTGAAAGAACTTGCATCAACTTAGAACTACTTGACATTGAGACTTGACAACTTGTTCTCTGCTTGAATATGAAATATATTTTGTTATCTCTTCTTTGTGATATAGACTTGGAGGAACATGGACACTTGACATGCACCTCTGTTCCAACTGAGAGACACTGAGAAAATAAATTGCAGGAGAGCATCGTGTGATCCTACCAAAGAGTCCAACCAACTCAATCCCCTTAAAGTCTCCGAAAAGAAAGAAGGAAAAAAGGAATATATAAACTAAAAAATCTTATTTACATCCATACCATATAAAATTGTTGGTGCCATTTGCGGCGCAGAAGATGTAAGAGACCCCTCTGCTAAGGTATGGACAAGTTTGTGGGAAGCATCCATTTTCTTTTTCTCCTTTTGTCTTCTATATCCAACAACTTTGTCCTTAATTGCATGTCGTTGCTCATTTTTCAGACTTGTAGTTTGCTTCTTCTGTTCTATCTGTAGATCATCAGGCAGATGTATTTTACTTCAGTCTGTTACCTTCAAGTTGAAAAGTCTAACCTTAAGTTACACTTCCTAGATGACTACTTGCATAACTTCTGTGAACTTGTACTTTGTTGAGTAGATTCCTTGCCGCCCGATCGTCATTTATGGCACGTGTGTGTACATACATATACTCATACTACTAGTATGAGCTGAGTAGAACTTGCCCCAAAAGTTTAGATCGCTCTAATTAGAATTTACCGATACAGGTAATTACTGCAAAGTTTCTCGAACCTTTGCAATTAGTCTGTTCTTTATGGAGGCTTGTCTACTCTCTGGATTGTCAACGCATTACTCTGGGTCCTTCATCATTCCATTCTTCAGCTCTTTTCTCTAATATGCCTGCCGTTAAACTTCCAGTTGTGTACGTTGCTCCTATGGGTTTTGATCTATTTAATCCAGATCTGTTACTTCCACAAGCATCATGATCAGCTCCTGTCTTTAAGTTATAATATGCTGTCAATAAGCAAATGAACACAAATGGCAGTGTTCTCGGCGGCCCAAGAACTTACCAACATTACCATCGTCCGGTAGATTGACTCATCAATCTCACTATTTCTGGACCAATATTGTGCATGGCGCTCATACTTCCACGAGCTAGAAACCGCATTACAAGTAACTCTTCATCTGATTAGGGTAAACTGCATATTTCTTAGGTCACTCGCCTGTTTCTAAGTATTGATGAAATAAACAACTGTTTCCCACTCTTAGTTGAAAGGCTAATATTGCACAGTGGCGTTTTCTAGTTGTGGAAAACCACTTGGCTCATTTCTATTCAACAACCTTGGTGGATCTCGTCGTTAAGATTTTGTGGGATCATTATCAACTATTATAAAAGTTTAAGCTATCAGATGAAGTATTATCTATAGACTAGAATTCAGGTTTCACGCTTCATGCAGTCGTACCCTAGTTTTTGTTGCGTGAACAAAGCATATGTAGATTGACTGTTATTTCATCAATGAAAGAAACTGTCCGTGTCCCAAGGAATCATACGGACTTCTTATGCACCCTCAAACCATCGAGGACATATTCACCAAGGGACCGCCGTGCTCGATTTTCCTCATCTCTTCAGCCAGTAGGGTGTCTCGTCCTAGATATCCACACTCCAACTTGAGCGGGACCGTTCACAAGCTAAATCCGCCATATCATGCGATCATCCTTGAATTTATCGTGAACTATGTTTATAGCGGGATGCAGGAAAAACATCTCAATTATCCCAACTTTACAGCTGTTCATGCTGGGTTTATCTATGAGTAAACATCTACGCATATGCCATGGAAGAAAAAAAGCAGAAACCATAGCTCAGTCCTTGATGCTCTCCAACTTTTCATCTTCAATTACTTTTTAAACGGTATATAAGAAAACGAAAGTCCCTCAACCATGCCCCTGCATGTCATGCTGGTTGAGACAGATCCATCCCATGTAGCTTTGGTAACTCAAAAGTCACACAGAGTAAATTTGTGTGAAGTCCAGTCACATGAAAGTGTCACGGCCGAAAGAAAGCTGATCCGAGAGATTCTTATGGGCTGGCCATGACATGTTTATGGATCAAGCGATCATCGGCTTATATCCCCGACTCCTAAGATTTTCTCTAGTATTCTAGAATACTCTTAGGGACGGACGATACTATAAATGTATTCGTATGTATGTAATAAATGCGGTTAGTAGATAGTTGGGGAGATGTAATCTCCACCGTTAGATTGAGGAGAGATCTATAGATACGGTTTGCTTTGTCTTTGTATAAATAAGGGGTCTCCTCCCCTTCATTGTATCATCTCATTCACAAGTGAAATACAATCCAAAGCTTTTATCTCTAAAGTTTTCTCTCTCATCTTAGGTGGTGCATTATTTACTTTGGATGACAGACTTTTGTTAATGATTCCAGAAGTGTAGAAAACTTTAACACATCTATTCCATCTTCACAGGGGTCGCCATGTGGTGCATGTGATTTGAATAAATTTAATTCCTATCATTTGACAGATCTTTAGTGGACCCGCAGAATGTTTATATTCTTACATGGATTTGCCTTCGGATTTTTTACTGAACTATTGCTTTTTTCGTTTCTGAACTGAGTAATTTGTGCAATTAATATTTGTCCATATCTCGGATCAGATGACACATTTATGTCTCTAATGCAGTAAAACAAGCTGATGAAAGATATTTATATTTGCATTCTTGGCAATACCAACGATATAATGTCATTTAATCAGCTAGTTCATCAATCTTGAAATATATCAAATGCTTTTAATATATAAATTTCTTTTTCGACCTACGTGGTAAGTCAGGGAATGATTTCCATCGGTGCCTCAGATTCAGTTGCCCTTGAGTTAGATGTATTGATTAGCCAAGTCATCTCTTACTAGAAAATCTTGAAATCTAAATGCTGTGGCCGTTGGAACCTTTGCATGCATCCGTTACGTTGTTCTTTCGGGTGGTATTCTTGACGGATTTTTTTTTTTTGTGATTGGAGGTAAGAGAAATTAGTAACAGTGTAAACCTTGCTATCACTCGTTGGACACTAGAAGCTTTATGTGCTATTCAGGAGGTATCGGTGCCTTTTGCTATTCTATATGCTTCATTCAGAGTCATGACCACTGAGCAAATTTCATTTGGGTGTTAACTGACTCTTTGTTTTACTATAACTATAGTAAAAGAGTACAACCAACCACGTTAAGCCATAAAAAAATAAAAATAAAAATAAAAATCACAGACACTGCTGAATTTTTTCGTAGCATTTGAGTATCAAATGAAACAGCTTTTACTCACAACACGTAGGTCGAAAAGGAAATTTATATATTAAAAGCATTTGATATATTTAAAGATTCATGAACTAGCTGATTAAATGACATTATATTGTTGGTATTGCCAAGAATGCAAATATAAATATCTTTCATCAGCTTGTTTTACCGCATTAGAGACATAAATGTGTCATCTGATCATTCTCCTCTTAGAGATATGGACAAATATTAATTGCACAAATTCGACACTCAGTTCAGAAACGAAAAAAGCAATAGTTTAGTAAAAAATCCAAAGGCAAATCCATGTAAGAATATAAAATTCTGCAAGTCCACTAAAGATCTATCAAATGATAGGAATTAAATTTATTCAAATCACATGCACCACATGGCGACCTCTGTGAAGATGGAATAGATGTGTTAAGTATTCTACACTTCTGGAATCATTAACAAAAGTCTGTCATCTGAAGTAAATAATGTACCACCTAGAATCTTAGAGAGAGAAAACTTTAGAGAGAAAAGCTCTGGATTGTATTTCATTTGTGAATAAGATGATACAATGAAGGGGAGTAGACCCTATTTATACAAAGACAAAGCAAACTGTATTCGTAGATCTCTCCTCAATTTAACGGTGGAGATTACATCTCCCCAACTACCTACTAACCGTATTTATTACATACGAATACATTTACAGTATCGTCCATCCCTAAGAGTATTCTAGAATACTTGAGAAAACCTAGTAGTCGGGGATATAAGCCGATGGTCGCTTGATCCATAGACATATCATGGTCGGCCCATAAGAATCTCTTGGATCATTATCAATCAAAACAATTAAGCCCACTGGTAATTGACTATTTCTAGATTCACCAATTGTATGCCAAATATACCCAATTCATATGGGTTCAAAATATGCATAGATTCTCCAATTTATTAATCTGATAAGTATAGAATGAGCATGAAGTAATAATTCAATATTGATCCGAACCAACCCATATGTCACGCCCCGATCCTCGGGCACGCACACATCCTTCTCACTTGATTGATTTTATAATGCGATATCCCAATACTATGTATCGCCGACCCTTTCATTTCTTAAGCACATGCAGAAGTAGTTAAAATCCCTAGACAATAAAACGATGGGATATAAAAGCAATGCCATATTTTTCATATTGAAACTTATAACCAAACTTTTATACAAAACACAAACCAGAGCACTTCACAACTTTTACTCTAGACTCTATTCACATCAAAATGGAGATCTCAAAAGAAGATAGAATCACAGTCCATCCAGGCCGTACTCATGGCCTCTCTCGGTATTATCTTCTTCTTTTAAAAATCATTCCCCTCAAGTTTCACCTCTGAGATCTCCTTCCCAGACTCCTCTTCCTCAACTCCTCATCGGGGTCCTGAAATGATTTCCCCAAACTGGGATGAGACTACGTCTCAGTGAGTTCTACCCCATTAAGCTCGATTAGTAAACCATTATACTATAGACTGCCTAAACACGCACAGGGTAGAGGACTTACTTTGGCCTCAGATCCCACTTGCAAGTCAGACAATTTACAATAGGCACCCATTTACTCCAAACAAATCGAACTAGTTGATCACATGTCACACAAATCATTCTCCACGGAGGAGTATCTAAAAGCTAGGCCACGTGCATTCTCTAGGATGACGTTCCAAGTCTCCGAGCCACGTGCCTCGAACCTTGGGCCCACGTGTATTCTCTAAGGCGACCTCTTCGCCAAGGTGATACATCAAGTCACTGAGCCACGTGCCCTTTTAGATGCTATTTCTGAACACTGGACCCACGTGCATTCTCTAAGGCACTAAATCGCCAATGTGACACATCAGATTACCGAGCTACGTGTCCTTTTTACGATGCCCAAGCCCACATGCCTTCTTTTAGGTGCTATCTCACCAAAGTGATACATCAATTCACCGAGCCACGTGCCCTTTTAAATGCCAAACTCTATCATTGAGCCACGTGCATTCTCCAAGAGGACATGCCGAGTCTCCAAGCCACGTGCATTCTCTTAGGCGACATTTTTGCCAAGATGACATAATCAATCACCGAATTCACGTGAATTCTTCAGGTGATATTCCAATTCACCGAGCCCACGTATTTCATTTCAAGTGATACCCAATACCCAACGATTTCTCAATCAAATAATTAACAATCAAGTCAATATGAATAACTCCTAAAAATTCATAATTAAATCAATTCCATACAAATTAAAGCTCAATTAAATAAACGGACTACGCCACGACAATCAGCACGAGATTTCGGTCGTCGGCCATCAAAATCTTAATTTCCGAAAATAAATAAATAAATAATTAATTAATTTCGAAAATTAATTAATAAATATTAAAAATTCAATTTAGCACAAAATAAAGCCCAATTATATAAACGGACTTCACCACAGCCATCGGCATAAAATTCCGGTTCCGGGCCATCCCAGTTGAATTTCCGGAAAATAAATAATTATTTAATTTAATTCCGAAAATTAATATTTAAATACTAAAAATTCCACTTAGGCCCGAAAAGCCTAATTGAAGCCCACTAAGGGTTGGGAAAAATCCCGAGATACTTTCAATAAATAGTAGACCACATCTACTTGCTAATTGCACAATCAATTTATCTAATTCGCATTACAATTGACTAATAAACACTAATCCATACTAATCTAACCACCTAAACCTAATTAATTAAAACTAAACCACCCTTAAGCATAATTAGCCAACTAATCATGGATTAGAGAGATTACTTACCGGAATCGTGCGCAAATCAGATCAATCCGACAGGGGCGATGCAAGGAACAACAAACTCCAAAGCACGGCTCGGGTTCAGGGCCCGGAAACGGCCCAAAAGCGGGCCCGAAGTTGCTGGATACCCACTCGGTCACTTGCTGTTCAAGGCTGGCCGAGGCTGGCCCGGCAGCTAGGGCGGCGAGGGGAGGCCGACGGAGGCCAAGGGGGACGCCGGGGAGGTCGAGCGGTGGCCGGACAAAGCTAGGCGGTGGCCAAAGGCGGCTGATCGGGGCGGAACCGAGCTAAGCAGGGGTGGAAGTCACGCGGGGGAGGGGCGGCAGCGAGCGATGGATGCGGGGTGGAGCGCGTGGCGTGCGCAGGCGAGCGTCGCGGGCACGGGTGGCGGGACGGCAGCGAGCGGTGGAGCAGACAGCAGTCCGGCGAGCTCCTCTAGTCTTCGATCTTCCGCTTCCGTTCGAACTGTGAGGGAGACAGAGAGCGTCGAGAGTGAGAGAGAAAAAGAGATAAGAGAGAGAAGAGAGAGAGAGAAGATGAGGATTAGCCGGTCAAAATGAAAAGAGAGAGAGAAGTCGGTGGGGGAAAGCTATCCGCACGAAGGGGGAGGGAAAGGGGAGAGAAGAGAGAGAGAAAAGAGAGAAAAAGAGAGAAAAGAAGAGAGAGGGAGAGAGAGAAATAAAGTATTACCATTATACATTTTATTTCTTTTCTCTTTCCCTTTCTATTTTCTTTTGGTCTTCAATTTTTCCTCCGATAATTTCTTTATTGAAATTTCGGGCTCGTCAATAATTTAACGGACAATGAGACAGGATCCTAAAAATGAATTATGACATAGTTGAATATTCGATTCCCGAAACCAAATTAAATTTCATGATTAGAATCAATCAAACGTGATTTTAATCAAATCCAATCGATTGAGTAGTTTTTAGGGATTTCACAGCAGATACATCCCTTAACAGCTTCACCCAATAGGTTAGTTAACTCGTGAGTAATCAGCTTAGAGAAAAAAGACCCTAAGCACGTCGACGAAATGCCCATTTCATTTTATCGAAAACGGGGTCGAATTTCAAGATGTCACACCATATGCTCCTATTTTTAATAAAATTCCGGCTAGAAGCATACAAGTACTATAATGTGCCTCTCCATGGGTGTTTGGTAACCGTGTATGTAAGGGTATAATCGGTAATTTAACAGAAAAAGCAATAAGAAATCCAATATAAAGTATTATTTCCAGTGCCACCGGATACGATTGATTAGCTAATGTTTCCAAATTTAATGTTGGTTCGTTGGAACCATATAAACCGTAAAACTTTTTGACATGAAATGTTACACTGCTGAATTTTTTCGTAGCATTTGAGTATCAAATGAAACAGCTTCTACTCATAGTACCGAGTTAAAGTAAAACAAAGAGTCAGATGTAGTTAATATCCAAATGAAATTTGCTCAATGGTCATGACTCTGATTGAAGCATATAGAATAGCAAAAGGCACCGATACCTCCTGAATAGCACATAGAGCTTTTAGTTTCCAACGAGTGATAGCAGGGTTTATACTGTTACTAATTTCTCTTAGCTGCAATCACATAAAAAAAATTCGGTCAAGAATACCACCCGAAAGAATCAACATAACGGATGCATGCAAAGGTTCCAATTGCCACAGCGCATTTAGATTTCAAGATTTTCTAGTAAGAGATGACTTGGCTAATCAATACATCTAACTCAAAAGCAACTAAATCTGATTTCGAAATTTTCTACTAAGAGATGACTTGGCTAATCAATACATCTAACTCAAAAGCAACTGAATCTGCACCGATGGAAATCATTCCCTGACTTACCACGTAGGTCGAAAAGGAAATATATATGTGTGTGTGTGTGTGTGTGTGTGTGTGTGTGTGTGTGTGGCAAAATGATCCAGAAGGTTTGGAAGGTAAAATTTGAAAGTTAATAATACTCCCTAGACAACCTGTTCATGCTTAGCCCTTTCCATTCTTACACCATCTTGATTTTGCTTAGGTGATTACATTCAGAACATGTATGTGTGTAATACATTGTACTGTAAAGCTCAGGAAGTGGCTGATGAGAATCCCATTGAGAAGCAATATACCCCATTCACTCCTATTAATGCGGCGACGCCTCCTGCTGTTGACTAGATAGAAATTGCTTGCATCACATTTGACATACAACTGACATGATCAAATCTCAATGAACTGTTAGATCCCAATGACCGCAAGGTCTCCTGATATTGATTATGTTGACAGCCACTCTCGATACTTGGACTATGATTTGCTTCACTTTTAATATTATTTTGCTCTTTTCATCACAGTGAGAAAGGATTTTGAGCTGGCTCAATGGCTTGGAGGCAGGAGCCACCTTTGATGAATGTAAATAAAATTTACCAAAGTTTACCAAAGACAATTTTGTGGATGTGGGGAGGCTGTTGCTACGGTCCCGTGACTCCGATTGCCATACCTAATTCGTTTGAGATCCACAACAATCATTAGGATGTTAGGAAAATAATCTGGTAGGCACTAATTGCAATCTCTCAGTATTAGCATTTGTTTTGGAAGGAGATCTTCTGGCCTGGCAATTACATCGACAGGAACAGAGAATGTTTCTGTTTCTTCTTGTTTTGCATCATTTCAGAAGATAAACAAGGTGGAAAAAATGAACACAGAGGATCCATCAAGTCGGCCAAGAAATATACAGGGGCACTTGTTTCTCTGTGTGGACAATTAACGGCGTATAAACTAGAGAAAACAATACAAGGCTTACGCAATTTTCACCCAACAAAATAGCTTCGCACACTCCCTAAAGTTTAAATGAGCCAATTCACATAGAGCTCATTAATGGTAAGATTGACTGAAAAGTAATATGTTTAATGTATATATTCAATCAGACGATTTTCATTTTCTTACATTGTTGTTTCTATTCTTTTATATTAGAATTGGAGAAGTGTACATATTTGTTACCCTAGGGAGTGACGTAGTTGACTTTCCTAGAGTTTCGTTAACTTAATTCTACACGTTATCTAAGAATGTGTATACTACGATTTGAACATGCTAGCTAATTACTTGGAAGAAATATTTTTTTTAACTCCTGTCTCGATATAAGCAAACTAATTTTAGTCAAATTGCGATTAACTATCATACTGAACATATAGAGGGGATGCTCGGTATGAATTATGGTTTTTGAGTCTCGACTTTTACTTTCACTATTTGAGTTAAATCAATCTTTGAGGATGTTACTTTTTCTTAACTAGAAGAGAAAAGAGAACTTCATTTTCATGTTAAATTTTCAAATACTATTCAAATTGATGCGTGGGTGGGCAAGTGATTCCAGGATAAAAGGATTTTTGTGATTAAGTGTATGGGCTGGTGTGTATGAGAATGGATATTGAAGCATAAAATGCAGAATAAAAGATAGACTACGATCACCACCAAGGTATAAAAGGATGCACCATCAATCAAGGATGAGGATTGGGATTAATGAAGTTCACCATCAATGCTTAAAGGACGAATCACTCACCAAGAATAAAGGACTTTGGGATAAGAGAAGCCCACCACCAAGGCCTAAAGAAAAATCTACCAGTCAAGGATAGAGGGCTTCTTGGCTCACTATCGAGGAGTAATCCACTCTCTACAAATAAAAAGATCGAAATAGAAGTTGTCACAACCTCAATTCCATCTCCAGGGTCGTGAGTGGTAAGGGTTATTTTCGCGACATCCCAAGCTCGTTGCCATCCTTATTCTTTTTATCTTATTATCATGCACATGAGGATGTGAATAAATAACTCCCAGTTAAACAATAGTTTCTCCTATCCCAAAATCCTTTATTTTTGGCGGGTAGTTCATCCTTTAAGCAGAACTTGGTGATGAATCACTTGACCCCTTAAACCCCGTTCTCAAAATCACTTGCCTATGCACACATCAAACTCTTGGCCATCTCTTCAAACATCTTGGACCATCTTCTTCAAAGCATACATGGCACAACAATAATTACAATTTATGAACAGCAATGACTTTCAACTTGCGATAATAGCATTGGGGGCAGCCTTTGATTTACATGTGTTGACCCGTCCAAAAGCCATTAAGTGGTTGATTTGTGACCAAAGGTTAGTGGCCATCACTTGTGTTTACAAGCGGTGGTCAATACCATTTGGTCCCAAATTGGGATCTATGTTTTTTCCTAAGGTTAGCCACTAGTATGTGCCAACCCTAACATACATCTAACAATCACATACAAACTCAAGAAATAAAATATGCACTTAGACTAAAAGGCTTTGATTCTCAATCAATCAACCAAGAAAGTAGACCTAAACGGATTGCTTGTTCATTATTTTTTACAATTCTGTCATTTTAAGTGTGAAAACAATATGACTTGTCAAACAATCATCAAACAATCATCACGATGGTTAGGATTGATCGACTTTTATAACAGAACAGACCTTATTCAAAAGGTAAGCAATTACGGCCATGCCCCAAATTTCCAAGCCTTAATTGAGTTTTCTTCCCGAGTTCTCCTCACTTCTTCACCTGTCTTTCTTGTCCATGGTGTACTTCTTGTTTGTGGAGTTGGCTTCTTATTTGTCAAGACTCATGTTCTTCGTCTGAGTGTCCTTTTTCTTCTTCCTCGAATCCCCATATTTCCTCTTTGTTCGAGCACAATGACGTTGAGTCCTTGTGCAAGAGCTCGATGAGGCCGACGGCGACATTGGGTCCTCTTCGTTCGAGCCGGATGGCGTGAAGGAAGGTGTTAGAAGCCACTACATCGAGCTTCATCTCCTTTCTTGTACTTTGCTTTCATTCCGTTGGAGGTATAGGAACTCATTTAAGGTGTTTTCTCGTGTATATGTTGGACGCAAATTGCGCAACCCCAAGATCTCCATAACCAGAATAAGAACATGCATAACTGAGTAGAAAGATTAACGCACCTGTTTTGAGATCCATCAAACATAAAGCGGAAGCAAAAAAGAGATTACCCACATATCAAGGGGATTCACGCATCAAGTCATTCTCCTCTATTGCCATTCGTATCACTGGCTCAATGAGGCAGCCCCCCTCACGTTTAGCGTTAGGTAAACGGCCCTTAGGTGAGGATACATGTGAGAATTAGGGTTAGAGGAGAGACTTGAACACTATTTATAGAATTTCCAGTTAAGCTCCCTCATTACGAGCCAGGCTTAACTCGGCCCACACTAGCCAGCCTCATATTAGACTAATTAAAAAACTTTCTTACCTTAGACTAACTCTATTTTACGGTAACTGTAAAAACAATAAATTACAATATCAATTAATGTAGTCCACATTATGAAAACTCTTACACTCTTCCACTTGGACTATATTAATTAAAATCGTAATGTATGTGTGCACATTGGTCTAGAGATAATTCTTAATAGTCAATTATATCCCATAAAGTCTTAAATACCGAATCATGTCGGTAACTGCATATATGCATATGGAGCCTTCCATGGTCACGAATGTTCTCAACTTTATTGATATGGATTTAATATGGTAGTGTGTCAAATTGATAACATCTCTCATAGAGAGATCCTATTTGTTAGTTGCCATTCTCTTACCTTAGGTGTCACAAAAATTTGTGCCACTAGAGATTGTCCATTTTCCTACCTTAAGCATCACAAAAAACTTGTACCACTAGAGAATGTCTTTATGGTTCCAATGAACCCACATATGCCTTGTCTTTATGGTTAACCTTTCTTTATATATAACAAGGCATATGTACAAGGCTAATAACCAAATGCCTCCTAGCCTTCACTCAAGATTTATACAATACATTGAGACTTTATCAATATGTATTCAACATAATAACAACACATTCAAAAATATTTTATTGAATGGAAAAGTTGATAAATATCAAACCGTTACAAAGTGTAAAGAATATAGATGAAACATTTATCAAAGTAAAGCCAAAGTAGCTCTCACTAAACAACAGCATATCATTATGCTCCTAGGCCCATGCTAATGACATGTTGCTCAAATACACATGGGCGTAGGCCTTTAGTTAGTGGATCTACAACCATATCATTTTATGTTATATTATAACGTCACTTTTCTGTACCGTTTCTTTATAGTCAAAAAATTTAATTACCATATATTTAGACCCGTTGAGCCCTCTGTTGTTAATAAATAATACTTCAAATTTATTGTCTCAACACAACCGTATGAGTCTATCCATAAAGTTAAAAACGGTCAACTTCTTCATGAGATTCCGGAGCCTAATAGCCCAGGTAATAGTCTAAAAGAATGTTACAAACTCTACTTGCATAGTAGACATAGAACTTTATTTACTGCACTTCATGCTAATATAAATATGTATTCAGTTATTAATCTCATGTCATCATAACAACTAGTAGAGTTTATATCTAAATACCCTACTAACTACAAGAACTGAATATATCTGTAAATTAGCATATAATTTTTATCCTCTTTAAGTACCTCAAAAACCTTCTTGGCAATAACCTAGTGATCATGTCTTGTATTTGATTGATATCTGCATAGAAGTCTCGTCATAAAGATAATAATTAGTCTAGTGCAAATTCGAGCATACATTATACTTTTAAGTGCACTGACACAAGGTACATTCTTTAATTAGATTTTCTCAATATCTAAATAAGGACAATGTGATAGATTGAGTCCATCACCCTTAACAACAAGAGCAATTCATGGCTTGCAATGATGTATATTGAATAATTCCAAAATTCGATCAACAAATGTTCTCCGAGAAAATCTAATATAAGAATGAAAAAACAATCCTTACGGATCTTAGTACAAAAGATAAAAGATGTCTCAAGGTCACTACTTGTAAGCAAAATATCATGTACATAGAGTATGAGAAAAATAAATTTTCTCCCACTGATCTTGCAGTATATTGAATTACTTTGTTCCTAATTGAACAAAATAACAATATTATGAAACTTTAATAATGTTGTCTGGAAACTTGCTTGAGACTATGAATAAGACTTTTCAGTCTACACATAAGTTTACTTAAAACATGTGCTGCAAAATCTTTCGATTGCACTATATAAATTTTGTATCTATTTGGCATAACTCTATATTAAAAAGAGACTATTAATGCCACGTTCACTCTGAAAGAATCTTTAAAAATACTAGAAATAAATAATTATTTCTTCACTATAAACTATCCACCCATCTTTCAGAGTGAAAACTTTAGCTACCGGTTTGGCTTTAAATTCCATAATCTTTTTTAAAAAAAAAAAAAAAACTTTTAGTTTTGTATGCCAATTTGCAACTAATGAACTTATGATCTTTAGGCAAGTCAGTAAGTTTTCAAACACTATATTGTTTCATAGATTGCATATCACCTTTTATGGTATCTAATCACATACCAAATTGAGGATAAGAAACAACAAATATATATAATATAAGTCGCTAAATCAATCATGTAGTGGTTATTGTGATCATACTCTCATAAATAGATTATGTAGTCTAATGGTATAATTGATCATCTTTCCCTAGCAAATCTCCTGAATAAAGTTATAACCACTTCATTCTACACTTGAGAGGTTTTAGAAATTTCATCATAACTATATCAATAATAGTACCATGAATCTCAATAAGTTTAGTCTATGATATAAGAGATTCCACAATTGTCTGTGCCACAATTGTTTATATAAACAAAGACAAAGACACAGTGATCTTACCACCAACCGCTGCAGCGGAGAGGGTAGATCCTTTGTTTTCCCCGATGGAAGCCAAGGTTTGAAGCCCTTACGAAGCAGGGAGGCTAAAGCGTTGTGTGGTGATTTACGTGTGTCGCCGGGGTGGTGGTTTCCCTGCTATCACACCTGAGGGTTTACGTGGCGGCTGCCGATCAAAGCGATTCCTCCAGCACAAAAAAAAAAAAAAAAAAAAGAAGACACAATGATCTTCCATCGTACTATTAATCTTAATAGTTTAAGAGCAACTATTCTCTACAATTATGTCAAACTCTAAAAACTTTATTGTTTGTGATTTCATAATTCAAAAGAAGTTTATGAAACAATTTTGGTAAGAACACATTTTTGTATGTGAAAAGAGTTGCTTTCAAAATATCAACCCACAAAAAACCGGATAAATTAGTCTTACTAATCATACTTATTAGCATGTTCATTATGGTGCATTTATGCCTTTCAGCCAAATTATTTTGTCAGAATTTTTAGGCATAGTAATTAAATTATCACCCAAGAATTTACCAAGTATTTGACAAATGACTATTTACGCTATTTCGCATTGTCATACATGTCAAAATACTCACTGCCAATATTAAACCCGACAACCTTTAAGACTAATTCTAACCAATTTATTCTTTATCTAGGTCAATTTACTTCTACAATAATCTATAGAAATCTTTAGATAACCATTAATAGTAAACAGAAAAATTTTGGAAACAACTTTTTCATCATTATATGAGATGTATATATCATTAGGATTTAAACACAATCTTTGCAAATATGTCATAATTTCGGTATTAGATAAGACATTATTTCAAGCCACTAAGGCTTCCATCATCTTTTAGCAGTGTAGCTAGTAGACAAGTTACTTTTCAAGTGTTCTAGAGTGGAATGCTTCATGGATAGTAAGCAAATTCTATTGTATTCTCAAGCAACAAATCATATATCCACAATTTAAAATTTGAAGTAGTAAAAACCTCAATAATAGTTGAGTTATTAATGACAGAAAATGTGACTGAAAAATAAATAATGTATATAATTAGCATCATGTGAGCATCGTGTAACTTGATATACAAGTACACATCCGGAGAGTTACACGCATAATCATATAATCATCTTTGGGCAAAATACATGATATATAGTTGTACACTCCCATATGATAGCGGTTATGAGAATATATTCTAATCTTCATGAATTCATCACCTTTGGACATATGAACCACTAGGATCAGTCACTCCTCCACCACACCATCATGTATCCCTCCATGAACTAATACTCACCTCATTTGGGAGTATGACCATACATTAGACACATTCCAATCATTATATGTATCCCTCCATGAACTAATAATTCAACTCTCTCATATTAAACCACAATATACATGTGATTTTAACTTTAATGATAGATGCAGCATATCACCAAAATCACATATTATGCTAATTATATTGCTTTGTTCATTAATAAAATATTTATCATACATACATACATACATACATACATACATATATATATATATAGCAAACCTGAAAGATAGATTCCAATGATATCAATGATCACAGCAACACAAGAAACTTCTCATAACATAGAAGCAAACATCTCTTGTGCACCCCGCTTACTAATTACTAGAACAACATTAAAAGAATGCTAATCTAGAATATCTCTCACAAATTAACATTAATAATAATACATGGTACACCAAATCGACAAGCTTGACAGCTAATCCATTATCACTCATGAGTTCATAAGGCAAAAAATAACTCCAAGACCAACAACTGATTTATTAGCCAATTTTTAAGTAACAAATTATCATTATAATAAACTAATGGCCTATTAAATGAGTCAAATCAGAAACCAAATATCTAAAATTTAACAGTAGATACTATTGCTCTGCGTAAATGTTGTCATATTCCTTAACCATAAAAAATATTCAACTTGATAGACATTAACAAGTGACCAGATGGGTTCATGTACAATATACAGTAACTTAATTGACATGCATTACTTACATTCAGCAGATGTGTTAATTAGTACAATCAGTTTGGTCATGAGTTCTTAAGACGTCCATCATTCAAAGATTACCAGTGTGTAAAAGAGTATGCTTAAACAATAAAAATTTCATAATCAATACATATCTCAATTACTATCCCATAATGGTTGTATCTCATTATGCTAGCTTCAGTTCACAATAAAGTTTAATTTTTATTAATAAATCACACCATTATAATGTTTATGTAATAACATATGTAACCCAACACTTATATTTCCAAAATCACAGAAAATATAAGAAAAATACGCAAAAATACACATATTTATGGTTCCGTATGTATTTTCACATCCATAAAATTATCAAACATGTAAAATAAATATACCACGACATAGAGGATGAAAATACAAGTCCAACGCTACTGACCATGTGCAGATTAGAGCCTCCACGCGCCCGCACGCGCCTCCTGAGTGCGCGGCGCATGGAAACCATGCACGGGTGTCAACGGCTGGTCAAAATCAGTCCGACCGACCAGTTGACCAATCTGGTCAACGGTTGACCGAGTCAATCGGTCAACGGGTTGGGTTGGGTCTTGGGTTGGGTCGATCGCCATTCGGTCGGGTTGGGTCATGTGGATGCCATCAGCATTACGTCATCGGGTCAAGTTGCGCTAACATCAGTATGACATCAGTGCCCACGTGCGCTGCACGCGCAAGCCACACCTCGCGCATGGGAGCATGGCCGCACGTGGGGGCGCGTGCAGCCTCCTCAGCGATGCACCGCCCACGGTGTTTCTCCTCTCGTTGAGCCCAGTCTGAATTTGTGATTTAATTTTATTTTTATTGAACAAAAAATCTCGAAAATCACAAATTAAGGCAAAAAACTTATGTGTTTGAGTTTTAGGGTTATGGTTGCTTTGATACAATATGTTGGATGCAAATTGCGCAACCTTAAGATCTCCATAACTAAAACAAGAATATGCATAATTGAGTAGAAAGATTAACGCACCCATTTTGAAATTCATCGAACATAAAGCGGGAGCAAAAAAGGGATTACCCACATATCAAGGGGATCCACGCATCAAGTCATTCTCCTCTATTACCCTCCATATCACTGGCTCAATGAGGCGGCCTCCCTCACGTTTAGCGTTAGGTAAACGCCCCTAAGATGATGATACATGTGAGAATTAGGGTTAGAGGAGAGATTTGAGCACTATTTATAGAGTTTTCAGCTAGGCCCCCTCATTACGAAATAGGCTCAACTCGGCCCACACTAGCCAGCTCCATATTAGGCTAATTAAGAAATATTTTATCTCACCTTAGACCAATCTTGTTTTACAATAACCGTAAAAATAATAAATTACAATATTAATTAATATAGTCCACATTAGGAAAACTCTTACAATGGATTAAATAGGTCTGAAGTTTGGGAGTGATGTCAATGAGTATATGCACAGACACAGGAAGTTCTTGCAATCTTACTAGTCTTAGCAAAATAAGAGATAGGATCGTCCGAAAAAAAAAAAAAAAGGATACAAATTGTTCGCATGATTTTGTTTGGGTTAATGAAGGTGGAAGCAACTTTACTATATGCTCAATTTTGCTGTTCTCTGCTTTGGAAACATGCTAAAATAATTGGGGATTTGGCTTGATTATCATGCATGCCGCCCCTCCGAAATTTTCTGAAAAGTCAATTTCAAATTATTATGAATCTGTCTTTTGGACTGGGGAGTCAAAATAAAGGTGTCATCTTTACTTAAAAGTGTTATTTGTTCAGTTAGAATCTCCAGAATATCCAATGAATGTATAGTTTCTTTAATGTTGTATTTGGGATCTTTTCAATTTAGAGTGTGAACTGGCCTACATAATTTGACAATCGAAAGTGCTATCTATTTTTCAAGTGCTGATTTTCAAGGACAATTTGGTCTGAGGTGCTGAAGCTGTTGCTGGTACAGCACCATTCGTGGTATGTGTAGAAAAAGCATGTTTTCTAGTGTTACAATCATCAGCATTAGATGGTGACTTAGGGAAGATGGTATTCATTTTTCTACTTTCATGTTGCCAAATTTGTTGCTTGGAGCCCTTTAGGCAATGAAACAAGAACCTGGATAAAATGCGTTTGTTTGTGAGTCTTAAAATTGGTTTGGTCAGTTCTTTGTCAAATCAAATTTGAGTAGGGCCAACATGTGGTAATTAGGTGTCCTTCCTCTGGTGAGGCCACAAAAATGGTGATATTCGATGCCCAGGGTTTGTTAATGTCTCCCATTTTTGCAGGAGGAAGAGAGTGTATGGGGAAAGAGGGAGGAACGCCTGGCTCCATATGAGGTAAATTCCCATTGGTAGACTAGCCATATGCCTGAAGTTTGAACACTTGGTTTGGTTGCGTTTGGTGGGACTGTACTGAAGTTTAAATACTTTATTTATTGCATTCGGTGCATTTTTTTTTTTTTCATTTCACTCTCGTACTCGGTGTAGAGCTTAAAAGAAAAGGTTTGTGTGCAAAAATGTCTCCGTTTAAGGTTTGCTCCAAATTTCCAAGCCCTAACTGAGTCTTCTTCTCCAGTTTTCTTCACTTCTCCTAATTTGTGGAGTTTTCTTCTCAAGTTCTCCTCCCCTCTTCATCGGTCTTTCTGGTCCATGCCTCCATGGTTTAATTCTTGTTTGTCAAGTCTGCTTCTTGTTCATCAATCCTCCTATTCTTCATCTGAGTGTCCTTCTTTGTCAAGTCCCCATTTCCTCTTTGTACGAGTGCGACGATGTGGAGTCCTTGCGCAAGTGCTCAATGAGGTTGATGGCGATGTTAGGTCCTCTTCATCCTAGCCCAATGGCTTGAACAAAGGTGTTACCGGCCACTACATCAGGCTTAATCCCCTTTCTTGTATTTTGCTTTCGTCCCAGTGGAGGTATGTGAACTCATTTGAGGGGTTTTCTCTTGCGGATTGAATTGGTCTGAAGTTTGGAAGTGATGTCAATGAGTATATGCACAAAAATAGGAAGTTCTTGCAATCTTACTAGTCTTAGCAAAAGAAGAGATAGGATCGTCCAAAACAAAACAGAAAAAGGACACAAATTGTTCGCATGATTTTGTTTGGGTTTATTAAGGCGAGAGCAACTTATATTTAATGCTCAATTTTGCAGTTCTTTGCTTTGGAAACAGCTAGAAAAAATTGGGGATTTGGCTTGATTATCATGCATGCCGCCCCTTTGAAATTTTCTGAAAAGTCAATTTCAAATTATTATGAATCCATCTTTTGGACTGGGAGGCAAAAGAAAGGTGTCATATTAAAGTGCTGTTTGGTCACTTAAAATCTCCAGAATATCCAATGAATATATGATTTCTTTAATATTGTATTTGGGATATTTTCAATTTAGAGCTTGAACTGGCCCACATAATTTGATGATCCAAAGTGCTATCGATTTTTTGCCGATTTTCAAGGACAATCTGGTCTGAGTTGCTAAAGCTTTTACTGGTATAGGTCCGTTTGTGCTTTGGGTAAAAAAAAAGAAAAAAAAAAAAGCATGTTTTCAGTGTTACAATCATCAGCATTAAATCGCGACTTTGGGAAGCTGCTATTACTTTTTCTTCTTTCATGTTGCTAAATTTGTTTCTCAGAGCCCTTATGGCAATGAAACAAAAACCTGGATGGAGTCTGTTTCTGCTACTCATTTAACTTTTGATGCCTGGGTTGAGTCTTGATTTTGGCTTCTACTATAATTTATTTGATTGTGTACATGGAAATTTCTTAATTTAGCTAGATTGGGAACAAAACAAGTTTTCATAAAAGTTGTGATAAACCTAACAAGATAGAGTGCATTTTTGCGTACGTGAATTCACATAGATGAAATTTCATTAACTTACTTCCATATCTGCACCAGATAGAAAGGGGCTTCCATATCTGCACTAGATTGAAAAGGGCAAAGGAGGAGGGGGGCCTCTGTCTACTTGATTTATAAGTAACCTGGTCATTTTCTGGTAATCAGATATTATTTTTTCTTTCGAAGGAACTTATCTTGAGTAGATAAGGCGCCACGCCCATATCATATCTTACTAATCTCATGGACCAAGTACGGTGCAAGTCAAAGATTGGTGAATGGCTTAGTATAAAATTGTTTTCATTTGATGGTGCAAGAAATTGAACTCGTGATGTATTGAATCCGCACACACAATCCCGTTCCTTAATCACAGTTTTATTTATCTTTCACATGATATTTTTTCCTATCATATAAAGATCATTTCTCATATTTCAATCTCAAGGAATGCAGTTAACCTATATATTTGACTTTCATCAGTATCCTTTTGAGGAATTTATAACATCTTGGTTCTATTCCTTGTATACAGTATACAATGACAAATAGATCGGACACAGTAAACACAAGTTGATAGGCATTACTGGTTGATTCGACAGCATAGTTTAATTATGTTATTCTTATTCTGAAATTTTCTCGAAAGATTGATTGTGATTCTATTTGTCAGGAACCACTAGAACCAAGCTCTCACGAGACTTGTACATGTTTTGGAGGCTTGTTTTGTTTTAAAGATCACTAGCGTCATCCTTGTCGGCATGCAAGGAAGTAAGTAGCATATCATTTAGTGGGCCAATGCACTAAAGAGTCTAAGATAAGGTATTTCGTTTAAAAAAAAAAAAAAAGCCATAAAGGCACAATCGAGCTATAAATTGATTTGAAGTGGTTTGTGGATACAAAGTTTAACTAGAAATTGATGATTTCTTAACTTGAAATTGATTATTTGATATTGAACTATTGAGTACGACAAAATTCGGTTTTTCAACCCCGTGCACGAGTTCAACTCTATATGGTCTACATGCTTGAGATTAAACTCAATTTGTTTCAATTATTCAAAACTTAAAAACTAAATCACAATGTGAAGCTTGAACGCCATCTCAGTTCTCATAAAAAAAAAAAGATTAAACACAGCAAACATTAGTTGATGTGTAATACTGGTTCATTTGACTACGTAGTTTAATCACGTTATTTTTTTCCTGAAACTTTTTTGAAAGATTGATTTTAATTCTATTTTTCAGAAACCAAGCTCTCATTGGACTTGTCCGTATGTTTTAAGATGCCAGAGGCTTGTGAACATTTGAAGACCACTAGCATCACACTGTTGGCATGCGAGGAATGAAGTGGCATATTATCTAGAGGATCAATGCAGTAAAAGTGTCTAAGATAAGGTGTTAAAAACTAGATCACAATGTGAAGCTTGAACATGTGCATGTTTTAGATGTTGATGGTTTGATATTCAGCTGTGACTATGACGAAACTCAGTTTCTCAATATCATGCTCGAGCTCAACTCTATATAGCATATTTGAGATTAAACTCAATTCAGTTCGATTATCGATAACTTAAAAACTAAATCACAATGTGAAACTTGAACTCTATCTCTAACTCATAAAAATATAAAGAAAAATGAAGTACTATTTTTCTTTCATTTTCCTAACATCCTTTAAATTATTTACCTGGTTTGCAAGCCACATGAAATGAGTGAGCTAATCACAAGCAAATATTACAATATAAAGGTTGACTAATAAATGTATATGAAAATTCTTTCAGCTCTATTGCGTTTTATTTCTACGTACATATATCTAGTTACTTTTATCTTGATTTTTTTTTTTTTTTTCAGTTTTACGCTACCAACGATTACCAAAGAAGTCTGGGGAAGATTTGGGACTAGTCAGACCAACAAAATTTGTGTCAAGTTCTCGAGTGGTACAGTGTTTTTTTACTAGTAAACGGATGGTTTGGGCTGGGCCCAGGCCTAAGCACTATTGCCCATTGCAGGCCCAAAAATCCATTGAGCTCCAATGAATATCGAGGCTTGTCCATGCAAGTCACTTTTCTTGGCTAAGTCCGCCCATTCAGGATGGGCCCCCAGGAGCACATCCATGATCAAGTCTATTAGTTATTTAACATGTGCTTTACGACATGTTGCGATTAGCAAAAAAATTTTAAACAAACAAATTATATAAAGGTCAATTAAATGACTGCATTTGCATGCGCATGCAAATGCAATAAAAGCTCAAATTGCTTTTCCGATTTTTAGGAAAACTTGCACGTGATGGCCGGTGAAGGGCAGGCAAGTTCGCCCCACCCAAGCGACCTTGACCAAAGGTCGCACGACCTCGGACAACCGCTGCCCAAGTCTAGTGACCATAGGTGATCCTCGCGACCCAAGTGGTGGTTGCCTATGTTGCGTGCCACCAAGTTGCTCAAGGTCGGGCGACCTCAGCCAATGATCATCAACGCCAAATTTGGCTCACTGACACTAGCAAAGGGTTTGAGTTCTTTATCAATAAAAAAAAAAAAAAAGTCAAATCCTATGCAAAAATTTTCTGCCAAACACTACTTAAACCTAAAGTCCCTTTACAAACAGTTTTTACTAAATACAATTTGTATTTCCCCAAAGGGTTTTGGTTTTCCACATTGGCATTACACCAAAAACTCATTTATGAAGTTGAACCAAACTCACCCTTAGAAATGACCTCATCCGGCTTTTCTTAACTTTCCTTTCATCTTCCATTTGTCACTCTTTATTCTTCCTTTAAATCTTACATACAATAAGAAAAGCTTTTGGATTTCGTGAAAATATTACATATGATTAGTTATATGGTGTTTCGCCTTAGCTAAAGATCAGGCTATCAGAATCACAAGAATTGAAAAGGAAAGAAAAACAAAATCAACAAATGAAGGTACTCGGGAGTTATGAAGCTCGACTTGCTCCTCCTAGAAATTAAGCGTCACACAACAACTAAGACTCTAAATTTTATTTTTCTTTTTTCAAATATTGATGCAAAGGCTGCCAAAAAAAAAAAAATAAATGAATCAAATGGATCGATGACTTTATAAAGATTATGGAAAGCCCATTTAATCACAGAACACAAATCACAACAAAAAGGCAAATACTTCTAGCGTTTGGACTTGCGCCTTCTTCGCGTGATTCTGAAAAAATTCTCTAGACAAACTGGAGGACGTCAGTCAATTTTTCACTGGCGTTCATTATGTATTAGACTCTAGATTTCTCAGAGAGCAGGAGAAGGATACCCTATGTCGCTGTGTTTTTTTTTTTTTTTTTTTTTTGCATTCTAAAGCAATTTTAGCTGCAGCCTGAACATACAGCTGCAGGTCGCTAACATAAGGTTCAACTGCACATGAAAGAGGTCCTATCATCGCTATAAAATATTTTCAATGAGCTTTCTTCAATGACAGCCACAAGTAGACACTTATGACAAACTAATAGTGAGAATGCTTACAATGAACCCTACACCTTTGAAGATAACACTAACCTCATCCCTTCAAGTGTGGCTCATGACTCAACGATGGCAAGTACCAAATGATGCTTGGAAATCTCTATTGTGTGTTATGATGGTCATCATCTTACAAATCAGAAGGCATAGGAAAGAAGACTAAGCATAATGGGCATGAAACCGGCACAAGAAACCATATTAGTGATCACTTAATTATCGCATAATTAAACCTTCAATAATTCGGACTGGAGAAGGACTTAGAGAAAGCTTAGATCACAAAAAGTAACAAAATTAACGAAGGGAGGGGCTCATAATCAATCTGTAAAGCATATCAAAACATAGAGAAGATGTTACGTGATTGCACTAAAAGCTTATTAATTAAAACAAAATGAACGGGACGTGATCAACCACATTTTCCATCACTTGAGAAAATATGCAGAGACATTAACAGAGGAGCTCCATTCACTTCATTGCAAAAAATAGGGTTATGAGTGGCCAAAGCATCTTATAAACGCTACGACCAATATTGAATGGCTGTAAATCAAGAGGCAGAGTTCACAAATCACAATCATTGCTCCAACCCAGTAAACATGAGAAGTTCGATTATGAAAACAGAACCCTACCTTAAGAGCAAGAAGAAAAATAAATGCATTGAGGGCCAAAAATAGAGTAGTGCAAGATAATCAGCATATGGTATCAAGTAAAATCTAGTAAACCCACGCATCAACAGAGACTATTTCCAAGCATTTGACCGTGTCCCTCAACCACTCTCAAGTGCCAAAACGAGCAACATTTCAACACTTCTTCAACAAAAAAGATAATGTGACACTCCAAGATCCAAACAAAGATGGACAAGAGGGCTCAATAGTGACTATCTAGAACCCTTGAAAGAAATAGCAACGCCCAACAGTGACTAACATGGGCAATCACTTATATATTTCAAACTAAACAAGAAGGACAAGGCATAATACAAGAAAAGTAAGCCCAAAACATGATTAGACATGGCAAAAAGGAAAAACATGGATACGCCATGCTACATTTATATTCCACTTTCAAGCTCCATTGAAGCGATCCTGATACCAAACTCCTGTTTCAAGTCTATCCACCAATATTTCCTTTAAAACCACTTGGTGTCCAATATCCAAGACACTCGATATTTAGTAAATAAAGCACCTTTCACTATTTTAACGTTCAATGAAATTAGTCACACCTCATGGCTCATGACATAGTTCCTAGTCCAGATCTTGTGAGACCACTTCAAGTTCGCCACATGCTGACAATTCTGTATAATGGTAGACATCTTTTTGAGCCTATAACTCTTGTACATCTCTATTTGTCTTTTGTAATTGCTCTTTTGTTGCCTTCAGTATTTCCTTCAACTTGTTAATCTCTTCATCTTTCTCATTCTCTGACCTTAAGTTCTCAGTTGGAAGACAACTAGATTCCTTCAACTGAATCTCTTCATCCTTCTTCTTTGGCCTTAAGTTCTTGGTGGACAACAAGATTGCAGGCCCCAAATCACTAGGGCATGGGCTATGCCCTGGCATTGACACGTCCAAGTTTCTCTTTTCCCAACATTATAGAAACAGTATTTCAAGTGGGTATTGCTCTTCCCAAGTTCCAAATATACCCCCATGAGATCATTCATACTTCCCTGCAGTTAAGTAACATAAAGAATTTATTAAACTAATGATGTTACGATGTATTGGCGAGCATTTAAGCTGAATTCATAAATAAACATAATTGCCTTCAATTCCTAACTCTGCTTCCTATCATGTGCTAGGACTTGGTTAGTCAGCATAACTGAACAAGCCATATCAATAAGACATTCGATATTTCACACTTTCCAGTGAAAAAGGGGAAAGATGTCTAGAGATATCAAATTAAAAAAAGTAATCACATTCTTCCTCTCTATAGTTGTTCCTTGCTGATTGCTATATGACTTGTCATCCACCGAAACCTTAAGAAAACACACATTCGGAAGTTAGACTTTTGGTTTTGATTTTAGACTATTTATTCCAGCTTGCCCTCTTTTCTCGATCCATTTATCTTCTGCTTAGATATTTGCATAAATTCCTAATACATTGTAGCAGGAATATTGTCATGAACCATATTGAATGGCTTTTCAACAATTGTGGGGACGTGTGCATGCATGTGAAATGCACAACTAGTAATTGGATAGTCTGGGGCTACAATACTTTCCTGCTCGATCTCTCTCATTAAACCAATATGTGGTCACGTTAGCATATTAATAGGAAATTTTACAAGTTTCACCATCTCAATACTTCACGGCTCTAGCTGCTGCATAGCTCTTTTGTTAATGATGGTGAGCTATGTGCACTAGACAAGCCTGAACCTAGTTGTGGATTGTTGTGCTGTTACTAGCACATCCAAATCATAGAGCTATGTGAATGACAATATATCAATGCAGGTGCTAAGAACTTAGACATTCTTAGGGAGGCAATTCTAGAACACATCCTATGTTTTCTTCCTATGACAACTACTATTAATACAAGCCTACTGTTGGAAAAGTGGCAAATATCTGTGGACATCTTTACCTTAGGTTCAAAGATGTATCGCCTCAGCAGCATCTTTTCTGCAACAAAATTATCAATTACATTGGAAATATCACTTATAGGGAAACACAAAAATTTAAGGGGAAACATGAGAGTAGCTTTGCTGCTGTTATTCAAGCAATATTTATATTCCTTAAGGTGTGTTATATCTTTTGCTTTGCTTTGTCAGCCTTATTTGCATCACTTGGCTTCTGCAATAAATAAATAAATAAAAAATCAAGGTTATGACAAAATAGTCATTGACAGGTAATGAAAGTCTACTTAATGTCGACAGGTCATATTAAAACGATGTTAGAACAAGATTTGTACCTCCCCTTCCTTTGAACTCCAAAAAGCAATGAGATTTTTCCATTGATCTCTTCTCTCTCTCTCTCTAACAGATTCTTCTAATGATCCAATTATGATTTAGAGTTATCATAGTGAGCAGCTTTCAGATCACTTTTCCAATATCTCCATTTAGAATTTGAGGAATCTAGAATCCATTTTTCCATTGCTGGTATGAGGATAATCAAACTTAGACTGCAAGGAAGAAAGATAATAATGATGTTAAATTTATTAACAAAATGAATGGAATTTCATACGAGTACAAGCTAACTACCTCTACAATCCTAATCATAGCGTTTCTCATATCCTTGGTAATTTGCCTCAGAGTTGTGAGCAACAACACCGACTCGCTAGCAATGGTTCCAAGAGACTCTCCAAACCTCCAAGGCAGCATTTTCTTCCCCATCCTGAAAACGATGCATTTCCCAAGACAAAATATGGCCAATAGACGTGAAATTCTAAATAGCTGCACTTCAGAAATTCTAATTATGCAAAGAAGGATCTAATATCATCAAACCGAATCAATACTTGGACCATTTCAGTATAGTATGACGAAAAATAGTATGCTATATGTAGGCAGGCCTTACCAGATGCATTCACATTTGTAGTCTCTGCTTTAGACTACTAAGTTTTAGACTCTAAATTAGAACATAGCTTGTCACCATTGTGTAATTTTTCAACCTTCTCGTCTGACTCACAGCTTATTTACACTGTGCGTGAACCCACAAATTTGAGCATGCATCTTGTGTTTCCCATGGATATAAATCACCTAGACATAAAGTATTAACATTTCTTAGTAAGAGATCAACAACTTGATTAAGATGTTCATATAATTATATATATTATCTTCATTTGCCGCGGGCAAAAGGGTTACAAGAATATCTGACAAGATCATAAATGTAGCAGGAAATGGCCACAATAAGAAAGGCAAAGCCATGAATAAACTCGTCCAAGTGAAACCCAACACAGAATCCTAAAGACAAAGCTCTTAAAAGTTCAAACCCTCACCCAGAACGAATCCTTAGGATGATAAAATGTGACCGAGGCATACGGCAATTGGAACTCAAATGACGTAAACTGCACGGATTGGAAAGAAGACAAAACAGGGTAAAACCCCATAATTCAAGTAGGAAACTAGAATCTATCAGTAAATAACAGAGGTTAAAACTTGCAAACCAAGAAGAAGAAAAGAAACCAAGGCAGGAAAAAAAAATGCAAGAATCGATGGAAAGCAAATCATAACAAACGGGTCCACATCACAATCGACAATCAGTAAATACATTTTAAGGATATCGAGTTAATTCATGAGTCATGAACCTGCATCACTCCAATTCCTAGTTATCAAAAAAGCCAAACCGAAAAGAAGAAAATAACATAGAAAAAACCACAGCAAATGACACCACCGATGAACAGAGATGAATTAGAGTCAGCGTCACTCACTAGGCATAGGCATTAGTGAAAGCGAAGAAGAACGGAGAGAGAGCACTTGAGCTTGAGCTTACATTGAACGATGTGAGCGATGAAGAGAGAAAAAGTCAAGACAGAAGCTGAACGGCTTGTGGAGAAAAAACTTAGTTTTTTATTTTTCAAAGTTAAGGATAACGATGCGGAAGTGATTAATATGGAATTTACGTATATATTTCGATGTTCTAGAAGAGAGGAGTCAAGAAGTGAAAAGGAGAAGAATTAAGTCGGCCCACACTTTCACGCGGCACCGCGCGAATGGTTGGGGACCATGCTGACATGACGCTCCCAAACCACTCAATATTTTCTCTTGAAAGTGAATATACATACGAAAAGAATTGTAAAGTGTCGAAGATTAAAAAAAAAATCTAAAAATTATAATTTAGGTTTCGCCGCGAGGTACCGTTATCATCTATGTTCGTTTGGGATTAAACAAAAGTAAAAATTGTGCTTTTTCGTTAAAAATTTAAAATGTCATATTAAGTTTGAGGATTTATGAAAGCACAATATGTTAACCTACATCTTCTTTTTTGGCCCAAAAAAGAAACAAAATCGGCATGCACGGTTAAAAAAGATATGGCTGATCATTTTGAAATTTTTTTACAAAAAAAAAAAAAAAAAAAAAAAAAGATATGGCTGATCAGGAATTTTTGTATAAGATATCGCATCGGAAAGGTTTTCGGAATCATGCCTAAAATCTAGAAGAGAAAAAAATACACGAACTGGAAGGTGAACTGATGCCGGTGTCCATGGATTCTCTATCTCCAAAAAGGCTCCGCTCTGATCCTGAAGCCGAATCTGCAGAAGAGAAAAAAATACACGAACTGGAAGGTGAACTGATGCCGGCGTCCATGGATTCTCCATCTCCAAAATCTCCAAAGAGGCTCCGCTCTGATCCTGAAGCCGAATCTGCAGACAAGGTAACGAATTTTCAGTTGAATACACTGGCTGATCGAGCAAAAGCAGAGCTTTTCTTCTTGGTAGGGTTAATGGGTCATCAATATTCCTTATCTCGTTGTTTCTGACAGTAAGCTGAGTTTTTTCTTATGTTTGTTTGTCCAATTTTCCTCCTTCCTATTTTCCATCCATCTTATTTACGGATTTTTCTGACCTTTAATTTTTTTCTCTGGTGAAACTCAACCCAAAGGATCGGATCAGCTGTTTGCCCGAAGATATTATAGGCTTTATATTATCTCTTCTGCCATCTAGAGATGCACAAGCGACTTGTCTTCTTTCCAGAAGATGGAGGCATTTGTCTACTTGTCGGGTTATCGACCTTGATTTCGACCGGTCTGACTTATTCACCAAGATGAAAGATAATTGCAAGTTTGCGGAAGAGGAGAAGGCAAGATATGTGGAATGGGTGGACAATATCTTGCAGTGTCTAATTGGAGGATACCATTTGCGTAGATTCATGTTATGCTTTGATCTGACTATCTCATATAAGTCTCATATCGATCAATGGATTAGGTTTGCATTGACAAAACGAGTTAAATTTCTCCGACTAGATTTTAGGCCGGCCTCTTATGAGGATTTGTGGTCTAATTGTCACGTGCCATATCTGTTTGGGCATGAGACACTTATAGATGCTGATGCAGGGTGTTCCCAACGGGCTTCAGGTCTTAGTAATTTTGGCTTGAACCCTTCTAGTTCTTGGCATGTTGGCTTAAGGTATCTCGAAGAGCTCACCTTGTGTCGAGTCGCTGTGGAGGGAGAACTCATTGAACAACTGCTTGTCAATTGTCCGATTCTAGAGCGATTGACCTTAGGATATGCTCTTACTTTGAAAAGGCTTAGAGTATCTGGTCAATCACTGAAGCTGAAATACTTATCCATTGGATGGTGTGATAATCTTGATCGTGTTGAGATTTATGATACAGATCTTGTGTCCTTCACTTTTGAGGGAATGAGAACTCGATTGCGTTTGTACAAGCTTCCCCAGCTGTCTGAGGTGTCTATTACAGGATATATATGGGAGCTTGTGGGTGTTATGCGGTCTCAGCTTTCAAGTCTTCCTTGTCTGCATATTCTCAATCTGAAATTTTATTATTCACTTAATGTAAGAGCATTGATTGATTTTCATAAGGTTTCATAAGTTATGTTCTTTTTCCAATATTTGTTAGTCTTTGATTCTCTATTTGTCTAATCCGTAGGAAAATCTGCCTATTCGTCAACTACCTAAATTGACAAGTGTCAAGCAATTGAAACTGACTGTTGACGGATCTACAAATGCAAGTCTATTTACGTTGGCTGTCATGATCAAGGCATGTCCGTACTTGCAGAGTTTTGGGTTAGAGGTGGGTTTCCGGGCCTCATTCAAGTCTTCATCACTTTAGGCATTAGACATATGCATTATGATTGAATATGTTAAACCAAGTCACTGTAGAATCCTATTCTAGTCTCTGCAAACGGGTGAGTTATTGAGTCATCATGTGATTGGTATCTGCTTGATGTGACAATCCAGAGACATACTTTCTTTTGCAAGTTCTTTCTTCCATTGACATTCTCCAATGCATCAATATCTTATGGTAATTAATAATATACGACATTCCTTTTGCCACAGTTGATGGACCCATGGTGGAGGCCACACAGGCCGAGAAGAGAGCTGAAAAGAGTTGTTAGACCTCTCCCTCTCCATCAATACCTTAAAAAAGTTGAATTCTACAAATATTATGGTAGACATTCTCATCTCGAACTAGTGACTTGCCTTATTGCGAGTGCCGTTGCCCTTGAGAAGTTAGTGGTGAATACCTGTGACAAAGAGTATGTTTCGGGGGAATGGAAAAAGTTGGAGGAACCTAGAGAACGGGCTTTGCAACAACTCAAGGGAAAGGTACCTTTAAAGATTGCTCTGGTGATTAATTAACAGAGCCAAAGGTATCCATACAAGTGATATGGATGGTGTTTTGCAACCTATTCCTCTTCCCCTTTTCAAGGTTTTTCTTTTTCTTTTTATTGCGAATATAAGTTTGTTTATTAATAATTTATTATTTTCTGATTTTATTTTAGATGTTTAAGTTATGCCATGACTCAAAGCCACGAATAATGGATGTTCGTGCACTTCTCGTATCATTTTAATCCGTCAAGGACTCCAAAACAACCACCATTTTGTGTTTGCTGGGTACTTTATTAGTCATTAAAGTGATGGTAAGAGAAAATAGACATGTCACTTTCTCATGTGCTTTTTGGATGCCTCCCAATCTATATGTGGTCTCAGTTTGGTGTCTCAATTTGCAAGGAAGTTAGAGATAATTCTCTAGAATATATTCCTTTGTTAGAGATAATTATTTATATTATGCATATACCTCCCTTTGATTGTGTATATCATTAATTAATATGTTATATAAGATAATTATTTAAGGAAGTCAATTTAGGCTTTCTCTACATATATATTTTTGTTAGTCCATATCCATTCTTCTCATTCATTCTCACTTGGTAACGAAACCTCCCTTGTTTCTAAGCTTTTTTATTTTTCTTCTAAACCCAGCGAGCTGTGCGAAAATAAGATTGTCGCATCGAGTCAATATTAAACTACTTGATTTCACGACTCCTCGCCCATATGATCGGATACAAGTTGGATTCGATAGGGGCTTGGCTTATTCTCTCCTATCCTACCACATGTGTCGATGGCTAAATATATGAAGACTTAATGAGGTCTGAAGATCCACTTCTAACACAAAACTCTGAAAGTAGGGAAGTGCCTAAATCACGAGAGTCGGCAGAAGTAGACTTCCCATCTTTCCATTCATCAACTTAAAGCCAATTGCTTGGCATTTGTTAATTTAGGCAATTGACGATTCCATGGTCCCTTTCTTGCAACTAGGGTTAGGTTCCAAAAAACTTATTAATTTATTCTGTAGTTTAGTCGATAGTGTAAATAAAACTTCTTAATTTATCTAGGTTGGGAACAAAATCAGTTTTCATCAAAGTTGTGATATATCTAAAAACGCAAAATGTATTTATTCCTACGCATTGACGAAATTTAATTAGCTTTCATAACTATGCTGGGATAGAGAGGACGGAAAAGGAGGAGGGAAGGCTTTATCTACTTTTTTTTCTTTGGTCGAAAGACTTTATCTACTTGATTTGTAACTACATTTTTTAATTTTCTGGTAATAAGATATTGCCATATGCTACTATTCTAATCGACCACGTAGGGTATGAGTTAAAGATTGGTTAATAGCTTTGGTATAAATTTGTTTCCATGTGCGAAATCGTGCTCGTGATGTGCCCAATCTGCATACAAAATCCCATTCCTTAATGACTACACAAATACCACACAAGATTTACGGTATTTTTTTCACATGATATTTTTTCCTATTATATATAGATCTTTTCTCATATTTTAATATTAATGCAGTTAACCTACATATTTGACTTTCGTCAATATCTCTTTAAGGAATTTAGAACATCTTCTATCTAATTTCTTGTATATAGTGGATCAATGCACTAAAAGTGTCTAAAATTAGCTATTTCATTATTTTAAAAAAAAATTGATATTAAGGCGCAATCGAGAAATTCATTTGAAGTGGTTTGTTGGTGCAAAATTTAACTTGGTGTTGATGGTTGGATATTGGACTACGAATATAACAAAACTTGATTTGTCAATCTCATGTTTAATATAGAATATCTGTTCGAGTTTAAACTCGATTCCAACTCAATTATGAACAACTTATAAACTAAACCGCAATGTGAACCTTGAAATCCATCTCTAGTTTTGAGGAGAGGAAAAAAAATAATATCATAATTTCATATTCCTAACATCCTTTAAATTACAAAATTTGACACCTAGAGCATAGTATCGAAATTAGTGAGATAACCACAAACAAATATTACATTATAAAAGTTGGCTAATAAAGTTATATGAAAACTCTTTCAGCTCTGTTGTGTTTAATTCTATGTATATATATCTAGATACTTTTATCTTGATTTTTTTTTTTTTTGGTTTTCTGCTATAAGTGATTCCCAAGAAATTCTTGGGGAAGATAGGGGACTAGCCGGACCAACTAAATCCGTACCAAGGTTCCCAGTGGTGCAGTATTCTCAGAGAAGTAAACGGGCCAGCTAGGCTGGGCCCGGGCCTAAGCACTCCTGCCCATCCCCGGCCCAGAACTCCATTGTGCTCAAACAAATGGCGAGGCTTGTTTATGCAAACCAATTTTCCTGGCTAAGTCCGCCCATGATCATGGTCCTTTAGTTACTTAACAAGTGCTCCATAAGACGTTGCAGCCAGCTAAAAAAAAATTTAAAAAAATTAAGTGTATAAAGTTTGATTAACTGAATGCATGCGTATGCGAATGCAATAAAAGCTGGCCGTGTCAATGAATTGCTTTTCCAATGTTTAGGAAATCCTGTACGTGAAAGGCAAAGAGATACTCATGCTCAACAGTTTCCTTGAATAAAAGATGAGAGAGCAATTTTCTCTTATCCAACCTCCTATTTTTTAAAATAATCTGGGTCAATGACATTTGAAGTGGAAAGATCGTAAGCCTCTCTCTCCATCTTGATTTTGCATGCTATGGAGGATTCCCAAGAAGTTCATATCAAAGAAGTTCAAGGAGGTGACGGTATTACTGCTTCATCCTTGGTACACAACTGATTTTAGATGGTAACTCTATTGATATACCATGGTGGACTAAGTCAATAACTCTCTATTGAGAATGGACACACTATATATTTTCAAAATAATTCTAGCCAACGCCCTTCAAAATGGAAACATGCTCTCTCTCTCGATCGAAGCATACTCAAGCCTCCTTTCCCTCCAAAATTCAAAGGGGGGCCATTTTCAGATTTACATAAAAATGCACATTGCAAATTTTCAAAGGATTTTGACAAAATTCTTACAATATTTAAGATGTTGCCTCATCTGGCTTTTCCAACCCTTCTTTCAACTCCTATTTCACTCGTTATTTTCCTTTTAAAATTTTACAAACCGAAAAGAAAAGTTCTCAGATTTCATGAGAACATCACATATGATTGCTTGTATAGTGCTTCGCCTTATCTAGAGATTAAGTCATCAGAGTAGCAAGAATTGGAAAAACAACAAATTCAAAATCAAAAGAAGAAGCTTACCTGCTCGGGAGTTATGAATCTTAACTTGTTAGGACTCCGAGAAATTGAGCCGTCACACAATAGATACGACCCTTTGAAAATTTTTCTTTTACCAAAGACTGCAAAGAAAACATAAATGAATCAAATTGATTCATAATCTTATAAAGATTATGGAAACCCTTGAACCACCATTAATTTGATCATTTAGCACAAATCGCAACAAAAAGGCAAATGCTTCTCATAGATGGATTTTCACCAATTTTTGCAAGATCTGAAAAAATTGTCTAGACGTACTAAAGGACGACGGTCAATTTTACTTATGTCCATTGCTGCAACAAAAACACTATGTTGCTGTGTTTTCTTTTTTCACATTTTAAAGCAATTTTAGCTGCAGCTCAAACATACAGCTGCAAATCGCTAACATAAGGTTTAATTGCACGTGAAAGAGGTTCTATCATCACTAGAAAATATTTTCTAGCCTCGTACATTGAAAAAGCAGGAATTGTACTAGTTCTTCTAATGAGCTTTCTTCAACAACAGGCACAAGTAGCTCTTTAGTTCTTTTTTGCTAGACCGAAGACATTTATGACAAAAACAAATAGTTAGAATGTGGGCTCTACAATGATCACTGTACCTTTGGAGATAACACTCGATGATGGAGAGAGCAAAATGATGTTCGGAGATCTCAATTGTGTGTTATGATGGTCATCATCCTACTAATCAAATGAGTGTGGGAAAGAACACTGAGCATAATGGGCACGAAACCAGTACAAGAAATCATGTCACTGATCACTTGAACATTACCCAATTAAACTTTCAATAATTTAGATTAAAGAAGGATTTAGAGGGAGCTTAGATCACAGAAAGTAATAAAATAAATATACAGAGGGGCTCACAATTAATTTGTAAATCATAGCAAAACATAGGCAAGATAAAGCTTATTTCTTTAAACAGAATGAGCAAGACATGATCAGCCACATCTTCCATCACTTGAAAAAAATGCAGAGACATAAACAGAGGAGCTCCCTTCACTTCATTGCAAAAACATAGTTTTGAGTGGCCAAAGCATCAAATAAACACTACGACCAATTCTAAATGGCTGTTAACCAAGAGGCAGACTTCACAAATCACAATGATTGCTGCAACCCAGTAAACTTGAGAAGTTCAATTATGAAAATAGAAGCCTAACCTTAAGAGCAAGAAGAAGAAGAAGAAGAAGAAGAAGAAGAAAGGGATTGAGGGCCAAAAGTAGAGCAGTGTAAGATAATCAGCATATGGTATTAGGTAATCTAGTAAACCCATACATCAACAGAGACCATTTCCAAGCATTTGACTGTGTCCCTAACCACTCTCAAGTGCCAAAACGCGCAACATTTTGACATCCCTTCATTATAAAAGATGGTACAACACTCCAAGATCTATACAGAGACGGACAAGAGAGCTCAACAATGACTATATGGAAACATGGAAAGAAAGAGCAACACCCAGCAGTGACTAATAAGGGCAACACCCAGTGAAGTCATAAATACGTACAATTGCCTTTGATCCTTAACTCTACTTCCTATCATGTGCCAGAACTTAGTTTAATCAACATAACTGAACGAATTATATCAAGAAGACATTCAATATTTCACACTCTTCTGTGAAACAGGAAAACATGTCCAGAGATATCAAATTGAGAAAGTAATCACATTCTTTTTAACTATAGTTGTTCCTTGCTGATTTGTTATATCACTTCATCCACCGAAACCATATGAAAACACACACTAGGAAGATAGACTTTAGGTTTTAATTTTAGACTATTTATTCTAGCTTGCCCTCTTTTCTTGATCCATTCGTCTTCTGCCCAGATAACTGTATACATTCCTAATACATTGTAGTAACAATATTGTCACCGCTAAGACTGCATAACATTTGTTGACACCAGATGAACTATATTAAATAACTTTTCAACAATTGTGGGGACATGTGCGATGGCATAGCTAGTACTTGGGTACTCCGGGGTTGCAGTACTTTTATGTTTTTTGATCTCTCATTAAACCAAACTGCAGTCAGGTTAGCAAAGTAATAGAAAATTGTTCAGGTTTGATCATCTCAAATTTACTTTACAGCTCTAGCTGTTGTACAGCTTTTTTGTTAATGATGGTGGACTATGTGTGCTAGATAAACCTGAACCAAGTTATAGATTATTGTGCTATCACTAGCAAACCCAAATCAGAGAGCTATGGGAATAACAAGTTATCAATGCAGGTGCTGAGAACATAGACAATCTTAAGGATGCAATTCTAGAACACATTCTATGTTCTCTTCTCATGACAACTGCTATTCAAAACACGTGTATTGTTTTAAAAGTCGCAAATATGTCTAGACATCTTTACCTTAGGTCCAAAAATATATCACTTCAGCAGAATCTTTTCTAAAGTGAGATTATTGATTTACACAATGGAAATATCACTTATAAGGGATCACAAAAATATAAGTAAAGATGAGAGTACCTTTTCTGTTGTTATTCTAACTTTTGTTCTCTAAGGTGTGTCGTATCTTTTGTTTTGCTCTGTTAGCCTTATTTGCGTTAGTTAGCTTCTACAATAAAAAAGATGAAAAATAGAAAGGTTATCGCAAAGTAGACATCAATAGGTAATGAAAGTCCATTTAATGTTGACAGGTCAATTAAAACAATCCTAGAACAAGATTCGTACCTTCCTTGTTCCTTTCCTTTGAACTCGAAAAAGTGACGAGATTTGTGCATTGATCTCTTCTCACTCTCTCCAACAGATTCTTCAAATGATGCAAGAATGATTGAGAGCTACCATAGCGAGCAGCTTTTAAATCACTTTTCCAATATCTACATTTAGGATCGTGGAATCCATTTTTCTGTAGCTAGTACGAAGATAATCATGTTTTGACAGCAAGGAAATATTAATGATGATGTTAAATTTATTTAAAACATGAATGGAATTTCATGCCATAACAAGCTAACTACCTCTACAATCCTAATCATAGTGTTTCTCATATCTTTGGTAGTTTGCTTTCAAGTTGTAAACAATGTTGTTAACTAGCAAGCAATGGTTCCTGTCGCGACCAAATTTTCGGGTGTGAACCACCTAGGGTTTGGCTAATGGATTGTTAAGCCTAGACTTAACTCGAGCTCTCCCAAGCCCATACCAATTCACCACTTAAGTTCAAATTTTTTAACATGCAAATGAATTTTATCTAGGAGTCTCTACTAATCTATTTTTGGTGGGTCGATTAGAAACCCAAGTAAAATAACGGGAGAATTATTTTACTCCTACGAACCAGAGACTTTAGGTACAGGGACTTGGTTACACTAGACTTCTCTTATGCCATTTCGGTACCATTTCTTTTTATTTTCAAAAAATATTTTGCAGGCAGTTTGGATTGATTTTAGATCTATTTCCCTAACATGTGAGGTGATCATACGGGTGCGCAATCCACCAATTTAACACCCAGATAAACGATAAATAAATTGCAAAAACTTACCTCAAAGCAACGAAAGCATCTGCAATGTTAAATTAAAATTCACATCAACAACCCTAGATATGGTTTCTAATTAACACGCAATTTCTTTTTTTTTTAACTTAATTAATGAAAATCATGCAATGCAATGCAATATTAAGTAAATGATTTAATTCTAATGACATATAATTTATAATTAAATAGACCTAGCAATAATTATTAAATGATGTGCATTTCATGAACCTAATGCCATATGACGTGCACATGATTTTTATTGACTTAATAAGCATGCAATCTATCCTAATATGCGATGACATGCAAAGAATGCCCTAATTTTAAGTTTTCCTTTTTTCCTTTTTCTTTTTTTTTTAAATTCGAAATTAAAAGTGTTAAATAATTAAACATGCAATTTAGGTTAATGAAATTACAATCTAACATCCTAAATTTATTTTTTTATTTCGAAAATTCATGATAAATAAAATGCTTAGTCTAAATATGCAAATAACCCTAAAGCATGCAACATTCTAACTTAAACATATCTCAAGATGAATAAAGCAATCGAGACAAGATAGACCATTCAAAATCATCAAAGATATCACACACCGTTCAGATTAAGGGATGATATTTCACTAATTAAATTGATAAATTGATCTTAAACCTTAAAGATCAAAATATCAATTTTATTCCCATTTGATTAATTATTTCATTTAAAGCCTTATAGATGAAATAAAAAACCTAAGCGCGGTTGCGAATTGGGCAATAAATCTTAATTTGGAGATATGCCTATCTTTCAAATATGCTTAATGGATATCAGACAGACAAATTAAGCTATAAAATATTCAATGGCACCGAGTAAGGAGTATTAGCTAATTGTGACAATAACTTTCCAAATTTGAGCGCCGGGTAATGGATCACGAACGGTGACTGATGGTGGTTTGCAATGCTCGACGGTGTGAGCAACGGCGTGCGGCGAGTGACACAATGTGACGGGTGACCGGCGGCAACGAGGACGCCCAAGATGGATCATAGTGGACCGCTAGTCTAAAGTCGAAGACGTCGAGGTGACGCCGCAGAGAGGAAGCTTTGACAATTTTTTTCTTTTGTATTTTCACTTCTGGACAATACCTGCAGAAGACCAATTCACCACTTAGACTTATTTCATCAAAATTCTAGCGACTCTTTTGACTATATGACGTGGTATTCATGCTGGTCAGGAGATGTTGGCCTCTTTGGACTCCGACGAAACCTACAAAGAATGAATACGAACAAAGCGCAAAAGCCTGTTTGGTGATTGTCGGTGAGTCAGAAGAAAACACTTCAGGACATCGCCAGGCTAGATGGAACTTGCGGGAGTCCTCGCCGACTCCAAACTAGGCTGTAGTGGTTCAAGCGTCCCTGGGGTGTGCTGGTTCGTGGTATAGCAAAAGCAGCAGATCATGGATCGTCGGGGATGCGAGGGCTCCATCAACGTCTCGGTTGAGCTGGGCTCATCGAGGCTTGGTCACGACAGTAGGAGGTTGGCACCAGATTAGCAGCTCATCGGAAAGGCAAAGAGGTCACAGCAGCGAGTCCATCGTTGCTGCAGGGGGGAACGCAGCAAAGACAGTGTAGTGACGGTAACTCAAGCGGCTCGGGTGTGACGCTGCGGCAAAGGGCCTCGCACAACGTGGGGGCTCCTCGGTTCGGCAGAGAGAGTTCCTTCTCTTTTCTCTCTCTCTCACGTGTAAATCTCTCAACGTCTTTTAGAATAGAAGTGCTGACCCCCTTTTCTTGCATGAGAGTTCTTCCTTTTAAATGGAAGACTACATGGGATACCCAGGAAGAGAAGGTGATCTGCTTTCGTATTGTGGATGAATTGAAATATATTCCTTCCTTTTAAGCCCAAATCACGTCCTACAAACACGAGAATCGGCCGCCGCAAATGCTCGAAGGATTACGCTCATATTGAAATATTCTGCCGATTTGCCCATATTGTGTGAATCGGTCCAGAGAATCATGCATAGTTTCTTTCCTCTTAAAATAATATTGGTCAATTTCTTGCCCCCCACGTTGACCGAATCACGGCCAAGTGCATAATTTTCCTTCACGTGGATGGGCTTCCCCATCTACGAATCGGTGGCCGCTTACACGTTGTCCTTCCTTTGCATTCGTTCCCTTAAATTCACAAATATGTCAGTGCCAATGTGCTGGAAATTTCATAATCAACTTTTAACAATTTAGGACACCCATGTAAATGTAATATCAATCACCACAGAGGAATTATTCACTTATCCAAAGTTTAAAGCCATTCACCAAAATCCATTCACCGCCAGCCCAACAAATATGCAATTAAATGAAATATGCTCCTAATGACCATATGTTATGCAATTATATTTTTTTAGGGGTTAAAATTAATCCCTGATTTTTATGGAATAAATAACTAAACGGGTCGCCAAAATTTAGATGTCAACAGTTCTGAGAAACTTCCCAAACCTCCAATAGGTTGCATTTTGTTCCCTAACTTGACAATGATGCATTTCCCAAGAGAAAGACTGTATACACCCAATAGACAGGTAAAGCCGTGCTTCCCTTTTCTAGCGGTAGCTACTAGACAAGAAATTCTAAATATTGAAAGATGGATCTAATATTATCAAACCAGATCAATACACGGACCATTTTGGTATAGTATGATGAATAATTACACGCTATGTATGTAGGTAGGTCTTACCTAATGCATTCACATTTGTAGTCTCTTCTTGAGGCTACTCAGTTTCAATCTCTAAATTAGAATGTAGCTCATCACCATTGCGTAATTTTTCAACCTTCCCTTCTAATTTACAGCTTATATGCACTGTGTGTGAACCCGCATGAATGACCATGCGTCTTGTTTTTCCCATGTATATAAATCACCAAGACAGGAAGTATTAACAATTCTTGGTAAGAGACCGCAACTCAATTAAAATGCTCATCTATTATCTTCATTCACTGCAGGTGAATGGTCACAAGAATATCTGATAAGATCGTCAATGTAACAGAAAATGGCCACAATAAGAGAGGCAAAGCCACGAATAAACAGACTTAAACTCCTTCAAGCGAAACCCAACACGGAATCCTAAAGAAAAAGCTCTCAAAAGTTCAAACCCTCACTCAGACTGAGTCTTGTTATTCGAGACCAGGAATGACCGAAGAATAGCAGCCGCTTGCCACTAGAATGAACAAAGAAGGAAAGGAGATATAGGCAGGTCGGAAAAGCTTGCTACTTCTGCTTACACCAAGTCTCCATCACAGAATTGAGCACGCTTTTTGTGCTCTACCCTTCTTTTGCTTCTGCTTTGGCAGTTGAGCCACAAAACAACTGCCTTCCATTTAGTATTTGACAATTAGAATAAACCATGAGAATATGTCTGAACACAATTCGCGGTATTTCAAATAGATGCAGCCACCTGCTGTAACGTTGACTTCACTCTCAAACTTCAGTCCTGTTTAATCCCCAAGAGAAAACACCTCAAATGAGTTTCCATGCCTCCATTGGAACGAAAACAGAATACAAGAAAGGGGATAAGCTCAATGTGGTGGCTTATAACACTGTCATCCCCACCGTCGGGCTTGGACGAAGAGGACTCGACGTCGTTGTTGGCTCATCAAGCTCCTGTGCGAGGACTCGACCTCGTCACGTTCGATCGAAGAGGAAATATGGGGACTCGACGAAGAAGAAGAAGGATACTTGGACGAAGAACAGGAGGATCGACAAATAAGAAGCGAACTCCACGAATAATATGGACACTGGACAAAAGACGGATGAAGAAGTAAACAACACTTGAGAAGAAAACTCAATCATGGCTTGGAAATTTGGGCTGAATCTTAAACAACGACGTTTTTGCACACGGACTTTTCTTTTAAGCTCGATGCCAGTAAGAGAGAAAAACGAATAAAACAAGAAGAAGCCATGTCAGCATTTTCCATCAACTAAATTGAACAAAGTTAATAGAGAAACTTGATTACATCATATTGATAAATTTTAGGACTTAGTTGTATTTTTTCTTGATTGCACTTTTACAATTTTAAGATTTCTAGTACACTTTTTCTGATATTAAAAAAGTCAAATACTCGTTACACAATTCAAAAAAAAAAAAAAAAATATTGCTAGGGGAGGTGTTTCAGGAACACAACTACAAATCAAGTGACTTATGTCCTTGATAAAATTGAGTGTTCCTTGAATTTTGCGTGTGGTTGGGGTCGGCCGAGTAGGATGTGTGCTCTAGAAGCACCTAAAGTACTTATTTAATTGGTGGATGATGTATTTCTGTGTCCTCCCCTACCTTTTACGGTTTGATTTAAAGCCACTTCAAATAGGAAATGAATTAGTCGATCTTCCAGGCATTCATTCTTTTAGTCGTGAAGGTTTCATTTCGAGTATAGATTCAATTTCTGCTACTTATTTAACTTTTGATGTTGAGGTTGAGTCTTGATTTTAATTTCTTCTATAGTTTAGTTGATTGTGTCCATGAAAAAATTCTTAATTTAGCTAGATTTGGAACAAACCAATTTTCATCAAAGTTGTGATATACCTAAAAACATAAAATGTATTCACGCATATGAGAAATCACATAGACGAAATTTCATCAACCTGCTTCCATAACTATGCTAGATAGAAAGGGGGCAAAAGGAGGAGGGAAGGCTTTATCTACTTGATTAACTAATCTTTTCATTTTCTGGTAATAAGTTATTTCTCTCACCTAGAAGCTTATATCTTAGGCAGCTAAAAGGTCAAGCTCATGACATATATTACTAATCTCATGGACCAGGTAGGGTATAAAATTGTCTACATTTTCTGATGTGGAAAATTGAACGCCAGTGATGTGCTCAACCCACACACACAATTACTTCCTTTAATCACTATGCGAATCCCGCAAGATTTACTATATATTTTCACATGATATTGTTTCATCTTATGTATAGATCCTTTCTCGTATTTTAATATCAATGAACTATTTTAGGAATTTAGAGCATCTTAATCTAATCTCTTATATATAGAGTATACTGAGCAAATTTGATCATGCTATTCCTTTTCTAAAACTTTCTTGATAGATTGATTGTAATTTTATTTTTCAAGAATTAAGCTCTCATCGGACTTCTCCATGTTGTAGACTCTAGGGTTGCATTTGGTAGATCGGATAAAACTCGGATATGATAAAAGTTATCATATCATATGATAACTTTTATCATATCCGAGTTTTATCCGGTCTACCAAATGCCCTCTGATAAAAAGTTATCATATCCGGAGTTTAAAGGACACGAAATCCAGATATGACTGGATATACCCCAGATATAGTCCGGATAAAAAAAAAAATCCCACCTAGGAGATGGGATAGACCCAAATAGAATATGTGAAATTTGAAAAATAAAATTTCTCTCTTTCCTCCCCTCTTCCTTCGTTGCTATAGTTCATATTTGGCCAAAGTTGTGGCAACCTTGGGAAGACAGAGCCGACCAGATCTGGTTGGTGACGCGCTGGTTTGTGATCGACGAGGTGAGATCTGGAGCTAGGGTCCATGGTCGAGCCACCATATTAGTCGTGGCAGCTTGCAGTCATTGGCCTTCCATGGCTGAGCCACCTCTTCATGGTTGCTCGCATAGATATAGAATGAGAAAAGCAGGGATGAATAGAAAGGACCAGGCAAAAAGCTCAAGCGTTGCCCGAGATTGTTTCAATAATCTCTTAAAAAAAAAACTACCCCCATCCCCTTCATTTCTCCAAATCGCATCCCGTGCTCTCTCCTCTGTTCAACACATGCTAAAGACCCAAATTTGACAATATCATTTTTAAATGATCGACCCAGTAACTTGACATCTCCGGCAAAGTGCAAAGCTGGGTTTTTTCTCGAGTTCATTTATTCATTGAAGATCCACACGATTGTCTATCTCCGATAAAGAGATTTTCAGTTCGCCTCACCTTCCGGCAATTTTTTTGCCTTTTCTAAGAGTACTATTTTCTTTGTGGAAAGTTGAGTTGAGCGCTTACGGCCTCCTCCTTTGCTTCACGAGGAAGAGAGGTTGTTTTATTTCCCTGGTTTATTTTTAGTTTTAATTCTGCAAATCAAATATTTATTTGGATAATATTTATTTGAATTCATATTATATTCAAATGTCAACAAACATTGGATTGGATATTTAATCCTATTCTATCCTTATCTTATCCGGCATTATCCTATCCGGCAAAAATGTCCAGATGACCAAACGCGGCCTAGAGGCTTGTGAAGATTTAAAGACCACTAGCATCACTCTTGTTGGGATGCGAGGAATGAAGTAGCATATCATTTAGTGGATCAATGCACTGAAAGTGTCTAAGATAAGGTACATCATTATAATTAAAAAAAATGCTATAAAGGCGCAATCAAGCTATAAATTCATTTGAAGTAGTTTGTTGATGCAAAGTTTAACTTGATGTTGATGGTTTGATATTGGATTGTGAGTATGACAAAACTTAGTTTTCAATCCCATGCTCGAGCTGAATTCTATATAGCATATGTGTTTGAGATTAAACTCAAGTAAACTCAATTATTGATAATTTGAAAACTAAATTACAATGTGAAGCTTGAACTCTATCTCTAGCCCTCGTAAAAAATTGAAAAATAAAGTAATATTTTTCTTTCATTTTAATAACATCCTTCAAATTATTAACACGGTTTGCAAGCCTTACAAAATCTGACACCTACAACATGGCATCAAAATTAGTGAGATAACCATAAGCAATCAGTACATTATAAGAGTTGACTGATAATTGTAAATGAAAACTCTTTTAGCTGTACTGCGTTTTATTTCTATGTACATATATCTAATTACTTTTATCTCTCTCTCTCTCTCTCTCTTTTGGTTTTATGCTACGAATGATTCCCAAGAATTTCTTAGGGAAGATATGGGACTAGTAGGAACAAATTAATTCGAATTAAGGTTGCGAGTGCTGCAGTGTCTTTGGACAAGTAAACGGGGCCGATTGGGTCGTTCTAGGCCTAAGACTCTTGCCCATGCCCGGCCCATATATATATTGGGCTCAAACAAATAGCGAGGCTTGCCTATGCAAGCTAATTTTCTTGGGTAAGTCCGCCCATTCAAGACAAGCCCTAAGTGGCAAGATCCATGATCAGATCTATTAATTACTTAATAAGTGCTCTACAACGTGTTGCGACAAGTAAAAAATCTAAAAAAGCAAAGTTTATAAAAGGTAAATTAACTTAATGCATACGCATGCAAATGCAATAAAAGTTCAAATTACTTTTCCAATATTTAGGAAACCTTGTACATGAGAGGCAAAGAGATGCTCACGCTCAACCATTTCCTCAAGTAAAAGATGAGAAAGCGGTTTTCTCTTATCCAGCCTCCTCAAATTTTATTTTAATATAGTCCAGGTTGACAACATTCGGAGTGGAAAAATCGTAAGCCTCTCTCTCTATATATAGATATATTATTTTTTTATGTTGATTTTGCATGCTACGAAGGATTCCCAAGTTCATATCGAAGAAGTTCAAGGAAGCGAGGGTATTAGTGCTTCATGCTTGGTATACAACCAATTTCAGATGGTGGAACTCTTATTGAACTTCCTAATAATCATGGTTTCCTTTATAAATGCAACCGAGCCAAAACATGCCGAGAAAGTATTCTCCACTCATTCACAAAATTCATCGAAACTCACATACGGCATCTTAGACAAGATAGAGTAAAATATGTGGGGTATTTTACTTTCGGACATCATAAGAATTATGTCCTCATCTTAACACTCGATTAAGGCGACATACGTGTTTTGCTTGAGCTCTCGATTATCACCTAGATAATAAGCTTAAAACAGTCTCATCTCTATTTATCACACAAGAAACAGGCGATTACCGTGTGAGTGGGCTAATCTAATATCTGTCCGACATACTTCTCAACCTAAAATAATGCACCGAGCATTAAGATGCATAAAGATTATACTAAAGTTCATAGGCATTAATCAATGAAAAACAAAATTTCATAAATGTGAACAACTCGGGGAAATTACAATTCGAGTACATCGAGACTCTACGCAATCCTAGAGATTTTACATGACCACAAAACACATCTCTAGGTATTGGCTTTGTCATAGGATCTGCTACCATTCTATGCGTAGATATGTCTTGCAAGTTCACATCTTTTCGTGCAACCATATCTTTTACAAAGTTATACTTGGTATCTATATGTTTGGTCTTTGCCATGATACTTTGGATCTTTGGTGTACGCTATAGCCGCTTGGCTATCACAAGTTAACCAACAATGGATTTGCAGCTTTCTCAATAACACCTAAATGATCCAAAAATCTCTTAAGCCAAACAGCTTCTTGTACCGTTTGCTGATAACGCCACGAACTCGGCTTCCATCGTGGACAAGGCTATGCACGCTTCTTCTTTGCTCCATGATATGGCGCCATTGTTCGATAAGAAAGCAAAAACCCGAGGTAGATTTTCTTTCATCTAAATCTCCTCCCCAATCAGCATTTGAATAGCCTTCAAGTCGCGAGATCCTTTCCTTGATAATTCAGCTTGAAATCGGCGGTTCCCTTCGGATACCTCGGTATTCTCTTCACGGCTTTCCGTGTCTTTGGACCCGGGTTGGATTGGTATCTACTCACCATTTTTCTCTTATCCAGCCTCCTCAAATTTTATTTTAATATAGTCCAGGTTGACAACATTCGGAGTGGAAAAATCGTATTCCTTTTTTTCTACATAATTTTCTGAACCTCTCTCTCTATATATAGATATATTATTTTTTTATGTTGATTTTGCATGCTACGAAGGATTCCCAAGTTCATATCGAAGAAGTTCAAGGAAGCGAGGGTATTACTGCTTCATGCTTGGTATACAACCAATTTCAGATGGTGGAACTCTTATTGAACTTCCTAATAATCATGGTTTCCTTTATAAAAGCAACCGAGCCGAAACATGCCCAGAAAGTATTCTCCATGGCCGATGTCAATTCTCCGAAGGGGTTCGAGAGCTGAGGAACTTGCTCAGCCTAGACAGCGGCGAATACCTCCAGTTGGCAGGATTTCACAAAGAGGAATTCCCGGCGAGTCTCAGATGTCCGCACCTTCGAGCTCATCAAGAAGACGGAGGACGTCATGGAGCTGCGCGGTCTCCATCTTCCGGAATGGGTCATTCTCGCTCCGTTATTCAAGATTTGCTATGGACTTCTATTTGCCATGCACCACATACCTTCAAGATGATTCTATTTGACCGCCTTCAAAAAGGAAGTACGTAAGTCTCCATATGGTGACTTTTCCAAGGATTTTGACAGAAAACCCTCACAACATCTAGAAAGTCACCCCACCCGGCTTTTCTTACCTTTCCTTTCATCTTCCATCTGTCGCTCTTTATTCTTCCATCAAAAGTTTACAAACGATAAGAAAAGTTTTCAGATTTCACGAAAACATTACATATGATTGGTTATATGGTGTCTCGCCTTAACTAAATATTAAGCTATCGGAATCATAAGAATTGAAAACAAACCAAAAAAAAAAAAAAAAAAAGTGAAGGTACTTGGAAGTTATGAAGCTCGACTTGTTCCTCTTAGAAATTAAGTCGTCACACAACAACTAAGACTCTATATTTTTTTTCTTTTACCAATATATTGATAGCAAAGGCCGCAAAAAAAAAAAACATAAACGAATCAAATGCATTGATAATTTAATAAAGATTATGGAAACCCCATTTAATCACAAAACAGATCACAAAAAGGCAAATGCTTCTCGCGGATGGACTTTTGCTCTCTTCCCGTGATCCTGAAAAAATTGTCCAGTCATATTGGAGGAAGACAGTCGATTTTTCATTGGGGTCCATAATTTATTAGACTCTCTAGATTGCTCTATGTACAGTACCTATGCAAGAAAGGTATAATCAAACGAGGTAGGTTCAAAGAGGGAGAGAGATACCCTTTATCCGAGAGAGAATCACTGCAACAAAAACACTATATCGCTAACATAAGGTTCGACTGCATATGAAAGAGGTCTCGTCTATTATGTTTGAGGATTTATGAAAGCACAATATGTTAACCTACATCTTCTTTTTTGGCCCAAAAAAGAAACAAAATCGTCATGCACGGTTAAAAAAGATATGGCTGATCAGGAATTTTTGTATAAGATATCGCATCGGAAGGGTTTTCGGAATCATGCCTAAAATCTAGAAGAGAAAAAAATACACGAACTGGAAGGTGAACTGATGACGGCGTCCATGGATTCTCCATCTCCAAAGAGGCTCCGCTCTGATCCTGAAGCCGAATCTGCAGAAGAGAAAAAAATACACGAACTGGAAGGTGAACTGATGCTGGCGTCCATGGATTCTCCATCTCCAAAGAGGCTCCGCTCCGATCCTGAAGCCGAATCTGCAGACAAGGTAACGAATTTTCAGTTGAATACACTGGCTGATCGAGCAAACGCAGAGCTTTTCTTCTTGGTAGGGTTAATGGGTCATCAATATTCCTCATCTCGTTGTTTCTGACAGTAAGCTGAGTTTTTTCTTATGTTTGTTTGTCCAATTTTCCTCCTTCCTATTTTCCATCCATCTTATTTACGGATTTTTCTGACCTTTAATTTTTTTCTCTGGTGAAACTCAACCCAAAGGATCGGATCAGCTGTTTGCCCGAAGATATTATAGGCTTTATATTATCTCTTCTGCCATCTAGAGATGCACAAGCGACTTGTCTTCTTTCCAGAAGATGGAGGCATTTGTCTACTTGTCGGGTTACCGACCTTGATTTCGACCGGTCTGACTTATTCACCAAGATGAAAGATAATTGCAAGTTTGCGGAAAAGGAGAAGGCAAGATATGTGGAATGGGTGGACAATATCTCGCAATGTCTAAGTGGAGGATACTATTTGCGTAGATTCATCTTATGCTTTGATCTGACTATCTCATATAAGTCTCATATCGATCGATTAGGTTTGCATTGACAAAACGAGTTAAATTTCTCTGACTAGATTTTAGGCCGGCCTCTTCTGAGGATTTGTGGTCTGATTGTCACTTGCTATATCTGTTAGGGCATGAGACACTTATAGATGCTGATGCAGGGTGTTCCCAACGGGCTTCAGGTCTTAGTAATTTTGGCTTGAACCCTTCTAGTTCTTGGCATGTTGGCTTAAGGTATCTCGAAGAGCTCACCTTGTGTCGAGTCGCTGTGGAGGGAGAACTCATTGAACAACTGCTTGTCAATTGTCCGATTCTAGAGCGATTGATCTTAGTATTTGCTCCTACTTTGAAAAGGCTTAGAGTATCTGGTCAATCACTGAAGCTGAAATACTTATTCATTGGATGGTGTGTTGATCTTGAACGTGTTGAGATTTATGATACAGATCTTGTGTCCTTCACTTTTGAGGGAATGAGAACTCGATTGCGTTTGTACAAGCTTCCCCAGCTGTCTGAGGTGTCTATTACAGGATATATATGGGAGCTTGTGGGTGTTATGCGGTCTCAGCTTTCAAGTCTTCCTTGTCTGCATATTCTCAATCTGAAATTTTATTATTCACTTAATGTAAGAGCATTGATTGATTTTCATAAGGCTTCATAAGTTATGTTCTTTTTCCAATATTTGTTAGTCTTTGATTCTCTATTTGTCTAATCCGTAGGAAAACCTGCCTATTCGTCAACTACCTAAATTGACAAGTGTCAAGCAATTGAAACTGACTGTTGACGGATCTACAAATGCAAGTCTATTTACGTTGGCTGTCATGATCAAGGCATGTCCGTACTTGCAGAGTTTTGGGTTAGAGGTGGGTTTCCGGGCCTCATTCAAGTTTTCATCACTTTAGGCATTAGACATATGCATTATGATTGAATATGTTAAACCAAGTCAAACGGGTGAGTTATTGAGTCATCATGTGATTGGTATCTGCTTGATGTGACAATCCAGAGACATACTTTCTTTTGCAAGTTCTTTCTTCCATTGACATTCTCCAATGCATCAATATCTTATGGTAATTAATAATATACGACATTCCTTTTGCCACAGTTGATGGACCCATGGTGGAGGCCACACAGGCCGAGAAGAGAGCTGAAAAGAGTTGTTAGACCTCTCCCTCTCCCTCTCCATCAATACCTTAAAAAAGTTGAATTCTACAAATATTATGGTAGACATTCTCATCTCGAACTAGTGACTTGCCTTATTGCGAGTGCCGTTGCCCTTGAGAAGTTAGTGGTGAATACTTGTGACAAAGAGTATGTTTCGGGGGAATGGAAAAAGTTGGAGGAACCTAGAGAACGGGCTTTGCAACAACTCAAGGGAAAGGTACCTTTAAAGATTGCTCTGGTGATTAATTAATAGAGCCAAAGGTATCCATACAAGTTATATGGATGGTGTTTTGCAACCTATTCCTCTTCCCCTGTTCAAGGTTTTTCTTTTTCTTTTTATTGCGAATATAAGTTTGTTTATTAATAATTTATTATTTTCTGATTTTATTTTAGATGTTTAAGTTATGCCATGACTCAAAGCCACGAATAATGGATGTTCGTGCACTTCTCGTATCATTTTAATCCGTCGAGGACTCCAAAACAACCACCATTTTGTGTTTGATGGGTACTTGATTAGTCATTAAAGTGATGGTAAGAGAAAATAGACATGTCACTTTCTCATGTGCTTTTTGGATGCCTCCCAATCTATATGTGGTCTCAGTTTGGTGTCTCAATTTGCAAGGAAGTTAGAGATAATTCTCTAGAATATATTCCTTTGTTAGAGATAATTATTTATATTATGCATATACCTCCCTTTGATTGTGTATATCATTGATTAATATGTTATATAAGATAATTATTTAAGGAAGCCAATTTAGGCTTTCTCTACATATATATTTTTGTTAGTCCATATCCATTCTTCTCATTCATTCTCACTTGGTAACGAAACCTCCCTTGTTTCTAAGCTTTTTTCTTTTTCTTCTAAACCCAGCGAGCTGTGCGAAAATAAGATTGTTGCATCGAGTCAATATTAAACTACTTGATTTCACGACTCCTCGCCCATATGATCGGATACAAGTTGGATTCGATAGGGGCTTGGCTTATTCTCTCCTATCCTACCACATGTGTCGATGGCTAAATATATGAAGACTTAATGAGGTCTGAAGATCCACTTCTAACACAAAACTCTGAAAGTAGGGAAGTGCCTAAATCACGAGAGTCGGCAGAAGTAGACTTCCCATGTTTCCATTCATCAACTTAAAGCCAATTGCTTGGCATTTGTTAATTTAGGCAATTGACGATTCCATGGTCCCTTTCTTGCAACTAGGGTTAGGTTCCAAAAAACTTATTAATTTATTCTGTAGTTTAGTCGATAGTGTAAATAAAACTTATTAATTTATCTAGGTTGGGAACAAAATCAGTTTTCATCAAAGTTGTGATATATCTAAAAACGCAAAATGTGTTTATTCGTACGCATTGACGAAATTTAATTAGCTTTCATAACTATGCTGGGATAGAGAGGACGGAAAAGGAGGAGGGAAGGCTTTATCTACTTTTTTTTCTTTGGTCGAAAGACTTTATCTACTTGATTTGTAACTACATTTTTTTAATTTTCTGGTAATAAGATATTGCCATAGGTTACTATTCTAATCGACCACGTAGGGTATGAGTTAAAGATTGGTTAATAGCTTTGGTATAATTTTGTTTCCATGTGCGAAATCGTGCTCGTGATGTGCCCAATCTGCATACAAAATCCCATTCCTTAATGACTACACAAATACCACACAAGATTTACGGTATTTTTTCACATGATATTTTTTCCTATTATATATAGATCTTTTCTCATATTTTAATATTAATGCAGTTAACCTACATATTTGACTTTCGTCATTATCTTTTTAAGGAATTTAGAACATCTTCTATCTAATTTCTTGTATATAGTGGATCAATGCACTAAAAGTGTCTAAAATTAGCTATTTCATTATTTAAAAAAAATTGATATTAAGGCGCAATCGAGAAATTCATTTGAAGTAGTTTGTTGGTGCAAAATTTAACTTGATATTGATGGTTGGATATTGGACTACGAATATAACAAAACTTGATTTGTCAATCTCATGTTTAATATAGAATATATGTTCGAGTTTAAACTCTTCCAACTCAATTATGAACAACTTATAAACTAAATCGCAATGTGAACCTTGAAATCCATCTCTAGTTTTGAGGAGAGGAAAAAAAAGCAATTTTATAATTTCATATTCCTAACATCAAAATTACAAAATTTGACACATAGAGCATAGTATCGAAATTAGTGAGATAACCACAAACAAATATTACATTATAAAAGTTGGCTAATAAAGTTATATGAAAACTCTTTCAGCTCTGTTGTGTTTTAATTCTATGTATATATATCTAGATACTTTTATCTTGATTTTTTTTTTTTGTTTGGTTTTCTGCTATAAGTGATTCCCAAGAAATTCTTGGGGAAGATAGGGGACTAGCCGGACCAACTAAATCCGTACCAAGGTTCCCAGTGGTGCAGTATTCTCAAAGAAGTAAACGGGCCAGCTGGGCTGGGCCCGGGCCTAAGCACTCCTGCCCATCCCCGGCCCAGAACTCCATTGTGCTCAAACAAATGGCGAGGCTTGTTTATGCAAACCAATTTTCTTGGCTAAGTCCGCCCATGATCATGGTCCTTTAGTTACTTAACAAGTGCTCCATAAGACGTTGCAGCCAGCTAAATTTGTTTTAAAAAAATTAAGTGTATAAAGTTTGATTAACTGAATGCATGCGAATGCGAATGCAATAAAAGTTGGCCGTGTCAATGAATTGCTTTTCCAATGTTTAGGAAATCTTGTACGTGAAAGGCGAAGAGATACTCATGCTCAACAGTTTCCTCGAATAAAAGATGAGAGCAATTTTCTCTTATCCAACCTCCTATTTCTTAAAATAATCTGGGTCAATGACATTTGAAGTGGAAAGATCATAAGCCTCTCTCTCTCTCCATCTTGATTTTGCATGCTATGGAGGATTCCCAAGAAGTTCATATCAAAGAAGTTCAAGGAGGTGACGGTATTACTGCTTCATGCTTGGTACGCAACTGATTTTAGATGGTAACTCTATTGATATACCATGGTGGACTAATTCAATAACTCTCTATTGAGAATGGACACACTATATATTTTCAAGATAATTCTAGCCAATGCCCTTCAAAATGGAAACATGCTCTCTCTCTCTCTCTCTCGATTGAAGCATACTCAAGCCTCCTTTCCCTCCAAAATTCAAAGGGGGGCCATTTTCAAATTTACATGAAAATGCAAATTGCAAATTTTCAAAGGATTTTGACAAAATTCTTACAATATTTAAGATGTTGCCTCATCTGGCTTTTCCAACCCTTCTTTCAACTCCTATTTCACTCGTTATTTTCCTTTTAAAATTTTACAAACCGAAAAGAAAAGTTCTCAGATTTCATGAGAACATCATATATGATTGCTTGTATAGTGCTCGCCTTATCTAGAGATTAAGTCATCGGAGTAGCAAGAATTGGAAAAACAACTTATTCAAAATCAAAAGAAGAAGCTTACCTCGCTTTCGGGAGTTATGAAGCTTAACTTGTTAGGACTCCGAGAAATTGAGCCGTCACACAACAGATACGACCCTTTGAAAATTTTTCTTTTACCAAAGACTACAAAGAAAACATAAATGAATCAAATTGATTCATAATCTTATAAAGATTATGGAAACCCTTGAACCATCATTAATTTGATCATTTAGCACAAATCACAACAAAAAGGCACATACTTCTCATAGATGGACTTTCACCATTTTTGCAAGATCTGAAAAAAATTTCTAGACGTACTAAAGGACGACGGTCAATTTTACTTATGTCCATTGCTGCAACAAAAACACTATGTTGCTGTGTTTTCTTTTTTCACATTTTAAAGCAATTTTAGCTGCAGCTCAAACATACAGCTGCAAATCGCTAACATAAGGTTTAATTGCACGTGAAAGAGGTTCTATCATCACTAAAAAATATTTTCCAGCCTCGTACATTGAAAAAGCAGGAATTGTACTAGTTCTTCTAATGAGCTTTCTTCAACAACAGGCACAAGCAGCTGTTTAGTTCTTTTTTGCTAGACCGAAGACATTTATGACAAAAACAAATAGTTAGAATGGGGGCTCTACAATGATCACTATACCTTTGGAGATAACACTCGATGATGGAGAGAGCAAAATGATGTTCGGGGATCTCAATTGTGTGTTATGATGGTCATCATCCTACTAATCAAATGAGTGTGGGAAAGAGCACTGAGCATAATGGGCACGAAACCAGTACAAGAAATCATGTCACTGATCACTTGAACATTACCCAATTAAACCTTCAATAATTTGGATTAAAGAAGGATTTAGAGGGAGTTTAGATCACAGAAAGTAATAAAATAAATATACAGAGGGGCTCACAATTAATCTGTAAATCATAGCAAAACATAGGCAAGATAAAGCTTATTTCTTTAAACAGAATGAGCAAGACATGATCAGCCACATCTTCCATCACTTGAAAAAAATGCAGAGACATAAACAGAGGAGCTCCATTCACTTCATTGCAAAAACATAGTTTTGAGTGGCCAAAGCATCAAATAAACACTACAACCAATTCTAAATGGCTGTAAACCAAGAGGCAGACTTCACAAATCACAATCATTGCTGCAGCCCAGTAAACTTGAGAAGTTCAATTATGAAAATAGAAGCCTAACCTTAAGAGCAAGAAGAAGAAGAAGAAGAAAGGGATTGAGGGCCAAAAGTAGAGCAGTGTAAGATAATCAGCATATGGTATTAGGTAATCTAGTAAACCCATACATCAACAGAGACCATTTCCAAGCATTTGACTGTGTCCCTAACCACTCTCAAGTGCCAAAACGAGCAACATTTTGACATCCCTTCTTTTTCTTTTTCTTTTTCTCCTTTCTCCAATTGGTCGACAGACCTTGGTGACCGGCCAAAGGCAATGGTAGAGAGGTTGAGCCTCGCCCATGGCCAGCGAGGCTTGACCCTAGCTAAATCCGACAAGAGTGAGCCTTGCCGGCCTAGTGCGAGGCCGCCCTTGCGGCCTGGGCGGCCTTGAGCTAGCCTTGCGTCGGGCTAGCAAGGGTCAAGCCTTGCTGGGCATGGGCGAGGCTCGATCTTGCTAGATCCGGCAAGGTTGGACCCTCGCCAACCCGCCGTGAGGCCACCCTCACGACTACTAGTGAGGGCTTGAGCCTCGTCAATGGCTGGCGAGCCTTGTTGACTAGTACGAGGCTACCTTCACCAGCCATTGCCTCTAGTTGGTTGTCAAAGTCCAACAACCAATTGGAGGAAGGAGGAGGAGAAGGAAAAAATAAAAAAATAAAAAAAATGAAAATAAAAATTTCAAAAATTTTGTAATATTATTAAAATTTATCAATGTCACCGCCGATCATACCACATTAGCCAGCCGATGCCCAGTCAGTAAAATCTGGCCAAAATTAGCCATAAAAGATTGAATTGGCACTAAGTAAAAGATTTACAACTAAATTGGTAAAAAAAATAGTTTGACTAAATTGGCATAAATACAAAAAATTTAAGACTTTTTAATACTTTTCCCCTCATTAAAGCGCTTTGGTTTCGATTCAACTCACTTTTCAATCTTGTCAAGGGTTTCATGCAACTCAAATGCATATAGTTAAGAACGACCTTAAAAAGATTTGTAGTTTAATCTCCTAGTAAGATACACACCTCGATAGCTCATTAAACTTTTGGTAGTGGAAAACCTTTAAAGAGTTTCCCGGCAAAAGCAAGACAGCGGATAAACTTGGCACTTATATACCATGACCTGTTTCATGTGTTGCCAGTTATGTAACCATTTTTACAGGCACTAGCACCACGTGAATCATATAGCTCTCATCATCGAGTTCAAGTTGAGGGCAAAGGCCTTATATGATACACTTTTTTTCTTTCAATGTGGCGTGGGTAGTTACAGGTTATGTGGCTTTTTCTTTCTTTTTTTTCTTTTTTTTTTTTGCCAGTATTTCGAGATGGAAAAAGATGTGTCCAAAGGTGAAGATATAATTGATAGAAAATAGATTAAGGCAAAGGTCGCTTCTTATGGATAGACATGCATGCATGACTCAATCCAAGATGATGGTCAAGGTTATTGAGCGACCTGATGATCGCTCCTCCAAGGACTGTTTATGTGAGCTTATGTGAATTTTGAGTGATGTTACAACATGTTGACACCTTAATGTTGACCCTCAGTCTTGTCGTCCATCCCATGAAAATTGGGATCAAGTTCATTGATAACATAAAATTTGACATTTAAATAAACAATATCAAGCATTCTTATTCTTTAATTAATTCCTCCGCTTTTAGAAATTAGAGATGAATATGAAATTTATTAAGGTAGAGTGATTGGTGGTCTATCGGAGAAATCTTGGGAAATAGTACGTCAAAAATTGAAGCATGAAGAATCTCGTCAAAGAAAGAAAACGAAGAGAGATTGCAGGCTTGCAGCAAGAGAAAATTTCCTTGGTTGCTCTTTCTTGTTGTAAGAGAAGATTTACTTTAGGCAATGAACAAGACCACTGTTAAGGCAGTATCTTCACTCACTTGGAAGGAGATAACTGGATTTGTTGATGTTTGGTAGTCGAGATAGAATTCATAATATGATAAAATTTATCGTATCCTATGTTTGATGTTTACTCAAAACTAAATAAAATCGGATATAAAAAAGATATAATCTAGATAAAATTATCCCATAAAGGAAGTGGGATAAACTATAAAGGTAATAAGATTTTATAAAAATTAGTTTTCTTGAATAAAAAACTTCTTAAATTAATAAAATTAAAATAATATTTGAATATAAACAACAACTGAATTCTAATATAAAAATAAAATAAAATAAAAACAATTTTTATCCATGTTTTTATTTACATTTCATTCTTTCTATCTTATAATTATATATATTTATTACATATTTTAGTATTTTAGGTATATTTGTATTGTTTACTATTTAACAAAATTTTATGAGAAAATGATGTAAGGAAAAAAGAAATAAAAAGAGATGGAAAATAATTAAAAATAAGCAAATAAAAATGAAGTTGGCAAGAGTGTCATGAGAGATTTTTACCATCTCTATTTATTCAATTTTTAGATTTTTTTTATATTAATATGCTGTTTATACCAAGTAATGGATATCATAGGATGTAAATATATATGGTTTTGTTGTTATTGTAATTTACCAAACGGTGGATATGATATATCAAATTTCCTAAATTTCATATCATATCCTATTTAGTATTATTCCGTCTAAAAATTGAGACAGCCAAACATAATTTCTTACTCTAAAGAACATAGAGATGTTGACTTTTAATTTTTAGCCAAAAATTTAAACAAAATTAGCAATTTAGGTTTTTTTTTTAATATTAAAAACGGTGAAAAAGCCACAAAAGCCCTAAACCCTAAACTATGCATGTTGTAATATATTTACCCCGTAATTTTCTATGACATCAAAAATCACATGCCGTCTCATTGTAATACATTTACCTAAACCCTAATTATGTACCTATATGACATATTTACTCTTTGTTAAGGTTCCATTAGATAATTATTTAGCCAAAACATCATTTTTATTTCATTTTAGTCACGCGGGTGATGTTAGTAGTTTTTTTTTTTTTATGGTGCTCATTGATAGAACCTTAATGGAGGTAAATGTGTCATACAGGTACAAGTTTGAGATTCTTTTTTTGTGTTATAGAAAAAAGTTTTGAGCACTTGTGTTACGGTGGATGTAATTTGGGAGTTTTGGTGGTTTTTTTCCTTTAAAAATACTAATAAATAAAACCAAAATTCTAAATACAAAAAGAAAAAAAAAAAACATAAAGGGCTTAAATTCCATCAAATGATTGGAAAGGATGTTAATTATATGCACTGGGCTCGATCCAATTCGTCCAAGCCAAGCCCCTGGCCCATGCACTTTTATTAAGTCTATATGTTAAGTCCAACTTGCATTACAAAGACCCCTTGAAAGCCCAGAAACCAGACTATCTCTAGCCCTCAGTTTGTTCATTATATCCTCGTACCAGAAACCAGCCCCATCAAATTGGCTAGAACACTCAAGCAACCCAGCCCTAATTCTCGTTCTTGACCCTGCCATTCGAGGGAACGAGGGGACAGCGACGCAACCGTGGGAGAGCGCGAAAACGTGAGGAAAAAATCGGTAAAAAATCCTAGGATTGCTGAGTCATGGTTTTTGCAAAATAATCGATTTCTCATCACGTAGACGCAAGGCTGACAAAGCTAAACAAGAAAAGAAGGTTTTCTTTTTCTTTTTTTATTTGAAGTGGGAGTGTGCTGCTAGGGGCTTCAAAGAAATTCTCATCGGAAGGAGAAAGTCTTGTTGCGAGGGCGAAAAGGACTTAATCAGCATATGTACTGCGCTAGCGAGCATTGGTTTAAAGTGTAAGTTAACCTTATTGTTAGAAAATTAGCCATTAGAAAGGGGCATATATAAATCAAACGAGCTCAGAAAAGGCACATGTCTCATAATCCGTGAATAAGAAAAGTAACAATAGTCTCCAGATATATATACATCAACGATTCAACAGAGATTGTTCAATAACTAAAGACATCATAGCCAAATCATCCTGATAGTTCCTGATACTAACTCCGCCGTCCAACCGGCAGAGATGGAAACCATAACGATCTTTTCCCTAAATCCGTGCCGTTGCCTCGAGCCCACCTCAGAAAACCGCATCCAGCAGACAGCAACAGCAAAGTGCCGCTAAGCTGCAAAAAAGCCGAGATGGAACACACGCGCGTTCATGAGTTCAGGAGCCGAGCAAGGAAAATATGCACGCCCATAACAACAAGCTGCTGGAAACCTACTGGCTCAAATACAAAGTAGATTTGAACCAGAAACTAAAAAATTCACACTTGATTTGATTATATTATACTTTTTCACAAGCAAATTTAGTCGCGCGCTTTACCATCCTTCAAGAAAGCCAGTGTCCTTCCGGCGGCGCTGCTCCTCGTAGTATGGCTGGGCCGGCTGGCCATATCCTTGCTGCGGAGGATATCCCTGTGGAGGATACCCCTGTGGCGCGTAACCCTGCACCGGATACCCTGGAGGAGGATAGCCTTCGACTTTCGGGTACCCTGCAAGTAAAATATTTTGTTTTACGATACCAAGAAAGACCCGCAAAAATCAGAAACGAACATACTACACATTCCCAGGAGACTACAGATGATGAATTTGAAAAATAGCAGAAAAGCATGGCGAATCCAAGAGAACAAGGTTACCTTGCGGGGGAGGGGCGCCGACCGGCGGATGATTCTGGTTGTAGTAAGTGCTCATCTCTCTCTCTTCTCTTCTCTTGCAAGCGTTTCGGAGCGGGAGAAGACGAAGGTGAGAGAGGCGAGGGAGGAGAGGTGGATTTATATAGAGAGAGAGACCGGGACGTGAGACGTGCGGTTGAGGGAGCACCCAAGAATTTTCTTCTTCTGGAGAGAGGAAGAAACCGACTAGCCATGGCGGTTGACGAACGCGGTATCTTGCCTTAAAGGCTTCGTCCAATTGAAATGGCAAAGTAAGCTTACGTGCGCCGACCGCGAAGGTTCGCTGTTGTGTCATCGTCCACGTTGGAAAGGAGAGAGTTTTCGGAGACGGCCGTTCTGAAACGGCAATCTTTGTCTTTCTCCTCCTATTTTGAAACGAGCTACCCACATATTCACGCGTTGTGAGATACTAATTTTTGTGACTAAAAACATTGCTCGAAAGTATATGACCCATGACGTGGGACCCACATGACGTAACGACACATACACATCGAATTCACATATACCGTGTAATAATTGCTCATAGAAATCTATTTATAACATATAAGTGGGAATAAATAAATAAAAATTATATTTTTGGACTATAACATAAAATAGTCGATTTTATGTTACTTTGGACCTTTGGTTCATTTCACTGCTTTTTCCGTTCTATTTTGAAAATTTCGTAAGTGGAAAGTACCATGCTATTGCTATGTAGACATCTAGTTTTTCATTTAAGAATTTTCCAACGTGATTAGGATTTCAGGAGCTTAATCAAAGAGAGTAATTAGATGATGCTCGTTAGGATCTTTCTCACGAAGTCTACTCCCATCTCTCATATAAGGCGCGTTTGGCAACGATTCTGTTCCCGGGAACTGATTCTGACAAGAAGTGATTATTTTTTATTCTGTTCCCGGGAACTGATTCTGAGTAAAAGAACGTGTTTGGTAACTGTCTAAAATTTTTTATTCTGGAATAGAATTGTGTTTAATAACGTGTCCATTGATTATGTTCCAAATTATTTTCTTATTTTTAAATAATTTTTTCTACTTTTTTTCTTTTTTTTTTTTTACCTTTTTTTCCTTTTTCCTTTTCTTTTTTCATTTTTCTTTTCATTTTTTTCCTTTTTCTCCTATTTTTCTTCTTCTTCTTGTGGCCGGTCACCAGACCGACGACCGGCCGAACGAGGGCCGGTGACCTCACCATAGCGTCGCCGACCCTCGGCGAGGCTGGCCCTCATCGGCCGAGCATCGCCGGTGGACAGGCGGGCCTCGCCGGGGCTGGGCGAGGCCCGCCTGGCCATCGGTCAGGCTAGGCGAGCCCTGATGGTGGCTAGGCGGGCCTCGCCTCGCCTCGGCGAGCCTCGGCCTCGCCTTGCCGGTGGACAGGCGGGCCTCGCCCAGCCCCGACGAGGCTCGCCAGTGGCTGGGCGAGCCTCCGGCGAGCTCGCCGGACCTCGCCTTGGCCAAGTGAGCTCGCCGGATCGACGGCCGGCAACTGACGGCGAGCGGCAGGCGACGGCGGACTACGGTGGGCAGCAACGGGCGACGGTCATGGGATGGCGGAAGGAAAGAAGAAGAGTTTTATTGTGTTGATTCTTTTTTTGATTCTCGGACGCAGAATCAACTTTTTTTTATTCTCAAATCTACTCCAAAACTGATTCTGGGAACAAAATTTTTACCAAACGCAATTCTCGTCCCAACCGATTACGAGAACAAAAATCAGAATCGACCACCACATTTGGCATGTTGCCAAACAGGGCCATAAATTCTCTTTTTTTTGTGTAAATATCTTGTTTATTGACATATAAATTTTTGCCTAAAAATAATTTTTGGGATAAGACTATATCGGTGACTAACTATTGTACGGTACTTTTTAGGTGCCAAAATATTTCAAAAATTCATTTATTTATTTTTTTGGTTATTAATACAGCAACTTTTCAAAAGCAAACGCTTCTCCCTTCTTGGGCGACTGAACACTGTTCCTTCTGCAATTCGAGCTACTGTTTCCAGGCGTTTTGGCCGTTCGTTTGGGCCGATTTTTTGGGGGAAAGGAGCGCCTCTTGCCTCTCCTTCAACCCCTTGGCATCGTCTCCTGGTACGTCTCCTCTCCTCGCTTCGCATGGCTTCCTATGGCTAGGGTTCCGCCCGCCTGCTTGCTGCTGTGATTCGTTAGTAGAGATGGAATCGGAGTCGATGAGGGCTCGAAATGAGGAGAAAGGGACGAGTTCCCATGGTGGGCCTCCCATTCTGACTGAGGAACCTTCGTTGGTGTCTGTTATGAGAGGGAAATCGAGTTCGGACACCATTGCTGGTCCAAACGAAGCGCGAGGTCCTCGCGCAAATGGTGGCGCGCGACCTGTCCAGCGAGGAAGGTCTCGCTCAGCCAAGCCTCAGGGCAGGGACACCTCTAAGAATCCATCAGGAAAATCGTGGGTTGCGGTGGCAAGAACCGTGGCCAAGGGCTACGATCTGGTGTATACCCCACCGAATATGGTTAACAATAGACCTGTGATTGAGATCACTGATCAAGATCTGGAAGCTGCAGATCCCAAGATGTTTGAATGTTTAATGGGCCAATTCATTGGTCGCCGAATGCCTTTTAAGGTAGTTGAGGAAGCTATGAAGAAAGTGTGGGGGCCGAACCTTGTTGAAGTCATGTCAAATGGAAAAGGGCTTTTCATGTTTCGCATTCCTGATAGGGAATTCCGTCGAAGTGTGCTTGAAAGTGGTCGGATGACGGTTGCTAGAATACCACTTGTCCTGCAGCAATGGTCCCCTGGTCTTGAGCTGAGAAGAGAGACCCTCCGTACGGTTCCGGTTTGGGTTAGACTATCGAATATTCCCTTTTCGTGCTGGTCCGCCCACTTCATCGGGAGGGTTGCAAGTGCGCTTGGTAAACCCCTATATGTGGATAAGAGAACAGAGCAAGTGAACTGCCTTACCTTTGCTAGGGTCTGCATTGAAATTACTGCTGATCAACCTGAGTGTAAAATGATTGAGACAACCCATAATGGTACGAAGTGTGAAATAGGAGTGGAGTTTGAGTGGCGACCCACTGCTTGTGCTGAATGTGGCATTTTTGGCCACAATTGTGCAACGGCTATTAGGCCTAGTAGACCTGGAGTAGAGCGTGCTGATGCTGGTCGTCCTTCAGAGGAGTCTGAACCTATTAGCAAGCCCGCAAATGGCATCTCTCAGCAAACCAGACCACCCTCGGTGGCGTCTGAGGATCAAAGGGGAATGTCTTCGGGTATGCCTTTGGCCTCTCTTTCGGAATCTCCAATTGATGCTGGACAGAACAGGAGCTCCCCTGGTGGTTCCTTTCCTCTCGTTCAGCTGGTGGTGGATCTGGAGGAACCTCTCCCATCGCACCAAAGCGACCTTGCGCAGCATGGGAATCAGGTTGAAGATAAAGAGAAGGAGCAGAATCTGCAGAATTTGAACGATTCGCTGATACCATTCTCGGAGGAGGGGCAGACTCGCAACCTGAAGGAAGCTGTGCCTGGCCAAAAGCCTCCTAAAGTCCCTGCTAAGCCACTTAAGGCTTCTGAACTGGTACCGGAATTTGTATTGCCGCCTGGAGACCAGGAAGATGATACCAACAACTCATCTAATGAAGACGGTGGCCACACGCCTAGACCCGCTCCTTTGAGTGGTCTTTCGGAACCTTTTGGAGTTGGTTCGAGCCAAGATCAGCTTCTCCTTTTGCTGCCTGACCCGCCGGGACCTTCGACTGCGGAGGGCTCGAAACCAACTAAAGGTAGGCGTAGGAACGCCAAGCGGAAATAATCATCCCCTTTTGCTTCTATGTTTTTTGGTTTTTGGAATGTTAGAGGTATTATGAACCCTGTCAGAAGGGCGGAGATTAGGAAGTTTGCTGTTGCAAATAAGCTTTGCCTTATGGGGCTTTTTGAAACTAAAGTTCCTAAGCCTTTGTTTGGTTCCATTTCTTCCAATATTTTGAGAGGCTGGAATTGGATTGCGAACTATGATTTTGCTCCTCGCGGCAGAGTCTGGATTGGATGGGATCTAGCTACCGTCAGTTTTGAGTTGATCTCTTCAAATGACCAAGCCATCCATGGGTGTGTGAAGGGGTTATCTTCAAATTTTAATTGCTGTATTTCTGCTATTTATGGCGAGCATTCTTTTGTGCGGCGGAGGCCTCTTTGGTCTGATCTGATCCATTGTGACGATCTTTTTCAAGACTATGCTTGGATAGTAGCGGGAGATTTCAATGCAATCAAGGACCCTTCTGATCGCGTTGGTAGCTCTAATGCCTGGATCCCCTGTTTTGATGAATTCAAGCTTTGTCTGGATCAAACGGAACTTGAGGATCTCAGGTACTCTGGCCTTCGATTTACTTGGTCGACTTCGGCGGGTGCGAATAGGAAGATGCGGAAAATTGACAGAGTTCTTGTCAACTATAAATGGAGAATGGACTTTTCATACTCGGAGGCGTCTTTTCTTAATCCTGGAATTTCTGACCATACCCCTATGGTTGTCAGGGTGGTGGATCCGCGTCCAAGGAGGAAGCCGTTTAAGTACTTTGATTTCTGGGTTGATCACCCGGACTTCCATTCTACGGTTTTGCAGGTGTGGGATAGTCAAGTGTGGGGATATCCCATGTTTAAACTAGTCTCGAAGCTGAAATTGTTGAAATCTCGCCTCAAGGATCTTAATCTAGAGGCTTTCTCGGATATTTCTCTAAGAACTCTTGAAGCGAGGGAAGCCTTACGTTCTACTCAGAATCTCCTTTAGTTGGATCCTGAAAATGTTCCACTAGCTGATCTTGAAAGAGGGCAGCGCCGTGCTTTTATAGACCTTCGTGGTCAAGAGGAATCGTTCTTTAAGCAAAAATCAAGGATTAGATGGCTGAAGGAAGGAGATCGCAACACAAAATTCTTCCACAACTGTGTTAAAGCTAGACATCTCAATAACCGTATCCTCTCTGTCAAGGACACTGCAGGTACGGTGATTTCGGATCCTGATTTGGTGCCTCAAGTCTTTCTATCTTTCTTTTCGGATCTACTTGCTCCTAGAGTTGGCTTAGCAAAGCCAGATCTTCAAGAGCTTACTTCTCTCATTCGAAAGCCGTTATCTGATAGCCAGGTATGTGCCCTAGCTTCGCCTGTCTCTGATTTGGAAATTAAGAAGACCTTGTTCTCACTTGCAAAAGGAAAAGCCCCCGGTCCAGATGGTTTTACAGTAGAATTCTTTAAAAGTAACTGGGGTATCGTGGGCTCTTTAGTTACAGAGGCTGTGAAAGATTTCTTCTCAGTAGGTTCTCTTCTTAAAGAAGTCAATGCGACTATCCTAACTTTAATTCCCAAGGTGCCGAATGCTTGTGAAGTTAACGACTTCAGACCGATTGCTTGCTGCAACACTATTTACAAACTTATCACCAAGATCTTGGCCAATAGAATTGCGCCTGTACTTCAGGATATTGTTAGTCCATCCCAGAATGCGTTTGTGAAGGGTAGAAGAATAAGGGATAATATCTTATTGGCTCAAGAGCTATTTGCAGGCTTCCACTTAGACCCATACCTCCCAAGATGTGCAGTCAAAGTGGATTTTCGCAAGGCCTATGAAACTGTTGACTGGGATTTCCTAGAGCTTACCCTTACTGCCTTCCGGTTTCCTCTGTGGATTATTCGCCGGATCATGGCTTGTGTACGCACACCCAGATTCTCTATCTCTATTAATGGGGAGCTTCATGGTTTCTTCCCTGGAGGCAGAGGCCTTAGGCAGGGCGACCCAATGTCACCTTATCTATTCACGCTGATCATGGAAATCTTCTCAGGAATTTTGAACCAAAGGTCTTCGGCTAAAGAGTTCAAATATTATTGGAGATGTAAGTCTCCCAAGCTCACTCATCTGTTTTTTGCAGACGATGTGTTCCTTTTTTGCCAAGCAGATTGGAAATCGGCTGTGATCCTTAAAAGAAGCCTCGACATTTTCTCTTCATGGAGTGGTCTTCTCCCCAACAAAAATAAGAGTGACATCTTTCTTTCGGGAGGTGAACCTGCTTTGTGCAATAGAATCCTCCAAGAATTTGGCTTTCAGGAAGGTAAACTTCCGATTCGATATCTTGGAGTGCCGATCATCTCAAAGAGGTTGACTAAGGCTGATTGTACTCAGTTAATTGATCACATTACCGCGAGAGCCCGCTCCTGGTCCCACAGGTTCCTCTCTTTTGCTGGGAGACTTCAGCTCATAAGGTCAGTGCTTCATGCTATTCAGACTTTTTGGGCTAGTGTATTCACTTTGCCCTCTTCGGTTATCTTGGGTATTGAAAGCATTCTTCGTAGATTTCTTTGGAAAGGCACCTCCTTGGATAAGGGAGGTGCAAAAGTCTCATGGGCGGATGTTTGTTTGCCTAAGGAGGAAGGGGGCCTGGGGATTCGGTCTATCAAGGACTGTAACAAAGCCTCAATGCTGAAATTTATTTGGATCCTCTTTACGGATAAGGAATCGATGTGGTGCCGATGGATACACTCCAACTTTTTAAAGAAGCATAACTTCTGGGTTGCCCCTCAGCCTTCGGTTTGTTCCTGGAGTTGGAAGAAGATCCTTCATCTTCGGGGCTGTTGTAGACAATCCTTTGAATGGAAGGTCGGCGACGGCCGATCTACATCATTGTGGTTCGATAGCTGGTTGCCTTGTGGCCCTCTTCATCTACAAGTTCCTCAATCGTTTTTGTTGGACCCTGACGTTCCTACAAAGGCTACTGTGGCTTTTTTATATACTTATGTTGGTAGATCCTGTAAGTCCCGGTTAGAGGATTATGGTTTCTCGCTTCCTCCTCTTTCGGTTGATAACGATCGTCTTGTGTGGCGTCAAGATTCCTCGGGGGCCTTCTCCGTAGCTTCTGCTTGGAACGTCATTAGAACTTCTAAAGCCAAAGCACCTTGGACTTCTTTTGTGTGGGATAAGGATGTTGCCCCTCGGTTTCAATTCCTTTTGTGGCTTATTACTAAAGACCGCTTGCCTACGCAGTCTCTTCTCCTCTCATATGGAAGGATTGAGTACTCGGCTTGCACTTTTTGTAATACTCAGCGGACTCGACCAACCATTTGTACTTTGATTGCAATATTTCAACTACCATTATCTACTTTTGGGCAACTAGGTGCAATTTGCCGTGGAGGAACGGCACTTGGGCGGAAAACCTTGCTTGGGCTATGAAATTCCTTGCGGGTAAGGACTTCTTTCATAGGCTCTCCCGCTATTCCTTTGGAGCTCTTTGCTATCTAATTTGGAAGAAGAGAAATGCTATGATTTTCCGTGAGGAATCTCTTGATATTCCCGCTTTGAAGAATCATTTGATAAAGATGGTTAAAGATAAAGCAATTACCTACAAGGATGTCCCTGACAATCCAAGGAATCGGCGTCTTCAAAGGGGTTGGAATCTCGACCCTATTATCTTCACGTAACCCCTTGGGTGTTATCTTTTGATCTTGCTCGGTCGTCTCCAGTGCGGGTGTTCGGCTCCGGATTCCTGTGCGTCCTTTGAGTCCGGTGGCTGTTTCGGTGGTTGTGTTGTGTCTTTTGTTGCGTTCTTTCTGTTGCCTCTTGAGGCTTTTGCGCGGTCCCCTTCCACTCTATTGCTCGCAGTGAGAGTGTAAGTTTTGGTGCCGTTTGTGTACATTTGCCCTTTGACTATCAATATATTCTTACCTTACCAAAAAAAAAAAAACTTTTCAAAAGCAATTACATAAGCGGCTCTAGCTGCCTATGCTTTTAGAAAATCCAGCTTGGCATTTTTTTATAAAAAAAAAAAAAAAAGCTTGCCTTGCCTGAGACAATTATATGGATAAGTATGGTGCCATAAGTTGTGTACGGCACTCATTTTGGTACCAAAAATTTCCGTCGGATCACTTAAGTGCTAAATCGGAGGAAAACGCTCACTTTGGTGCCACTGACGAAAGATTCCGGCCAAAATGATTTTAAAAAAAAAAATCGATAGGCCTTTAAATGACGTCGTTTTCGATCCTCCTTAAAAAAACGACATCGTTTTCCCGTCCTACGTGGATGGCTTCATGGAAACGACGTCGTTTAGCTCACATGGGGATTGAAATTAGGGTTTCCGCCGCTCGGCCACCGTCGTTCGCCCGCCATCGCTCAGCTATCGTCACTTGGCCATCGTCGCTGCTCGGCCACCGTCGCTCAACCACTATTGTAGTTGCTCGACTAGGTGAGCGAGGAGAGACTGAGATTGTTGTAGGAAAAATCGAAGGCGAGGGCGGAGGAGAAGGAGGAAGAAGATGGGTCGGAAGAAGATGGGTGGAAGGGGCTGTTGGTGCACTGCTGCTGCTGGTGCGTTGCCGGTGTCGTTGCTGGTGTGCTGTTGGTGCTGTTGCTGGTGCCGTGCTGGTGCCATTGCTGGTGTGGATCTTCGAGGAAGAAGAAGACACGAAGACGAGCTTTCCCTCTCTCTCAATTTGGGGATTAGGGTTTCAAGGTTGGAGGAAAAATGCCAAACGGCGTCGTTTTGGTGTTTAGATGCTGACTCAACTCTCCGACGAGCCACGTCGGCTTCAAAAATTAATAAAAAAAAAGGCCACGTCGGATTTCCGGCTAATTTCGTTGGCGTTGGCACCAAAGTGAGCGTTTTTCAAATTTTTTGGCACTTAAGTAATCCGACGGAAACTTTTGGCACCAAAGTGAGCGCCGTACACAATTTATGGCACCATTAGTGTACTTATCTCGACAATTATATAGTCAGATTTTAGGAAAAATAAATGTCACTATAGTGATCCTCCATCAAGTTTTGGTACTAAATTGATGATAGCAAAGTTTTGGCACTAACACGTGATTTGAGTTGTGCAGTGCGCCAATCATGTCAAACATTGACTACATTTCTTTTTCATAAACTGAAGAATTGGGATTGAATTGGTCCCGAACATGCTTTGTCATTGCATTCCATACTCACAAGGTTTGAAGCTTTCGTCTTTCAATCCCAAGAGAGAGCAAAGTCAGAGAAGGAGCAAATGCAAGGCTAAAGAGGAGAGATGAAGAAAATTTTGTTTAGTTCCTCCTTTTTCTTATTAGAGGAAAGTAAATAGATTGTGATTTTAAATGAAATTATTTGTAAAAGAGAGGGTGTGCGTGTGTTTGTGCGTTGGCGTTTGCTTATGAGTCTAAAAATGCATAGAAAATTTGTGGCTAATATAGAATTTTTATTTTGTGATAAACAATGCAAAAAGCGTGAGGTTCCCTCTAGGCGGTTAGGAAAAAACAAGAGAGAGAGAGAGAGAGCATGCGCGAATCAAATCCCAACGTCTTCTGGAAATCCGAGCTCTTCATTTTCTCCCGTCTCTGAGCTCGCTACTCCCACTCTACTCCCCGCTCCTCTCTCCTCATTTTCTCCCCGTCTCTGAGCTCACTCACTCACGACCTCCGACTCAGCTCCTCTGATGGTGAGACTTAGGGCTGCTCACAGCCTCGCTAATCTCAGTCGGTTCTCTCTCTCTCAATCAACATTTACTCTACTGTTTTTCGCGTCACTTTTTGATCGGTCTCTCTCTCTCTCTCTGTGCAATGCATACCTCGTCAACCGCTCGTCATCGCTGGCGTCGCCCGGTCCAAACTCTTCGATCCCCCTCCCTTGTCGTTGCCGACGTCACCCGTACATCTCTCTCCCATTCCCTGCTTTTCTGCTTTGAATAGTGAAGAACAGATGAACATACCACCGGCCGTGGTGACTCCACTGGATAAGGCTCTACTGATCCTCAACGAAGAGGTGAAGGGTTCAAAACCCAGGAGAGGCGCTAGGTGTATTAAGTGTGACTTAGGGGTGGTGGGTCCTCCTGCTTAAGTGTCACTTGGGGGTTTATGGCGTGGCTGTCGGCTGCAAGCCGGTTCCTCCAATACCAAAAAAAAAAAAAACAGATTAACATAACAAAAGATAAAGATGAATGAAAAATACTATGTATTTCATGAATCAAATGAAGAATACATTCATCCGAGAGCTTGCTCTTCTCTACAACTCTCTTACACTATCTCTCTCTGTTGTTCTCTCTTGTTTCACCATAATCGAAAAACAGAGCTCAAGGAAAAAGATGAACTACAAACTTAACAAATTCTGTTATATCTCTAAACCTGAATAATAGTAAAGCAAGTGAGTTGCTTCTAACAGATGCCAATCTTGAGCTTCTAACTTCACTTGATTTATTTCTCTTGACGACTTTATATTCATGTGTTGTTACGGCTGTTAAAAATACGTGCACATGTAAACTGTGGCTTCTTCAACGAGTTCAGCATCTTTTTTACTGCCTTTAACTATGAAGAACAGATGAACAGAACAAAAGATGAAGATGAATGAAAAATACTATGTATTTCATGAATCAAATGAAGAGTACATTCATCCGACAGCTTGCTCTTCTCTACAACTCTCTTACACTATCTTTGTTATTCTCTCTTTTTCACCATAAATGAAAAACAGAGCTCAAGAAAGAACATGAACTACAAACTTAACAAATTCAATTACATCTCTAAACTTGAATAATACTAAAGCACGTGGTTGCTTCTAACAAAGGCCAATCTTGAGCTTCTAACTTCACTTACTTTATTTCTCTCGACGACTTTATATTCATGTGTTGTTATGGCTGTTGAAATACGTGCATATGTAAACTGTGGCTTCTTCAACGAGTTCAGCATCTTTTTTACTACCTTTAACTGTGAAGAACAAATTAACAGAAGAAGATGAATGAAAAATACTATGTATTTCATGAATCAAATGAAGAGTACATTCATCCGACAGCTTGCTCTTCTCTACAACTCTCTTACACTATCTCTGTTATTCTCTCTTGTTTCACCATAAACGAAAAACAGAGCTCAAGGAAGAAGATGAATTACAAACTTAACAAATTCAATTATATCTCTAAACTTGAATAATACTAAAGCACGTGAGTTGCTTCTAACATATGCCAATCTCGAGCTTCTACCTTCACTTGCTTTATTTGTCTCGATGACTTTATGTTGATGTGTTGTTATGGCTATTGAAATACGTTCACATGTAAAATGTGGCTTCTTCAACGAGTTTAGCATCTTTCCTTACTGCTTTTAACTGTGAAGAACAAATGAACAGAACAAAAGATGAAGATGAATGAAAAATACTCTGTATTTCATGAATCAAATGAAGAGTACATTCATCCGACGGCTTGCTCTTCTCTACAACTCTCTTACAATATCTCTCTGTTATTCTCTCTTGTTTCACCATAATCGAAAAACAGAGCTCAAGGAAGAAGATCAACTACAAATTTAACAAATTCTGTTATATCTCTAAACCTGAATAATATTAAAGCATTGCTTCTAATAGATGCCAATCTCGATCTTCTAACTTCACTTGCTTTATTTCTCTCGACGACTTTATATTCATGTGTCTGAAGCTTTCGTTTTTCAATCTCAAGACAGAGCAAAGTTAGAGAAGAAGCAAATGCAAGGCTAAAGAGGAGAGATGAAGAAAATTTTATTTAATTCCTCCTTTTTCTTATTAGAGGAATATAAATAGATTGTGATTTTAAATGAAATTATTTGTAAAAGAGAGGATGTGCGTGTGTTTGTGTGTCGGCGTTTGCTTATGAGTCTAAAAATGCATAGAAAATTGGTGGCTAATGTAGAATTTTTATTTTGTGATAAACAATGTAAAAAGCGTGGGGTTTCTTCCAGGCGGTTGGGAAAAAACAAGAAAGGGAGAGAGAGCGCGCGCGAATCAAATCCCAACGTCTTCTGAAAATCCGAGCTCATCATTTTCTCCCGTCTCTGAGCTCGCTACTCCCACTCAACTCCCCGCTCCTCTCTCCTCATTTTCTCCCCGTCTCTAAGCTCGCTCACTCGCGACCTCCGACTCAGCTCCTCTGATGGTGAGACTCAGGGCTGCTCACAGCCTCGCCAATCTCAGTCGGTTCTCTCTCTTGATCGACATTTATTCTACTGTTCTTCGCGTCACTTTTTGATCGGTCTCTCTCTCTCTCTCTCTATCTATGTGCAATGCAGACCCCATCAATCGCTCGCCGTCGCTGGCGTCGCCCGGTCCAAACTCTCCGATACCCCTCCCTTGCCGTTGCTGGCGTCGCCCGTACATCTCTCTCCCATTCCCTGCTTTTCTGCTTTGAATAGTGAAGAACAGATGAACATAACAAAAGATGAAGATGAATGAAAAATACTCTGTTTTTCATGAATCAAATGAAGAATACATTCATCCGAGAGCTTGCTCTTCTCTACAACTCTCTTACACTATCTCTCTTTGTTGTTCTCTCTTGTTTCACCATAATCGAAAAACAGAGCTCAAGGAAGAAGATGAACTACAAACTTAACAAATTCTGTTATATCTCTAAACCTGAATAATAGTAAAGCACGTCAGTTGCTTCTAACAGATGCCAATCTCGAGCTTCTAACTTCACTTGCTTTATTTCTCTCGACGACTTTATATTCATGTGTTGTTACGGCTGTTGAAATATATGCACATGTAAACTGTGGCTTCTTCAACGAGTTCAGCATCTTTTTACTGCCTTTAACTGTGAAGAACAAATTAACAGAACAAAAGATGAAGATGAATGAAAAATACTATGTATTTCATGAATCAAATGAAGAGTACATTCATACGACAACTTGCTCTTCTTTACAACTCTCTTACACTATCTCTCTTATTCTTTCTTGTTTCACCATAAACGGAAAATAGAGCTCAAGGAAGAAGATGAACTACAAACTTAACAAATTCAATTATATCTCTAAACTTGAATAATACTAAAGCACGTGAGTTACTTCTAACAGATGCCAATCTCGAGCTTCTACCTTCACTTGCTTTATTTGTCTCGACGACTTTATGTTGATGTGTTGTTATGGCTGTTGAAATACGTTCACATGTAAACTGTGGTTTCTTCAACGAATTTAACATCTTTCCTTACTGCTTTTAATTGTGAAGAACAAATGAACAGAACAAAAGATGAAGATGAATGAAAAATACTCTGTATTTCATGAATCAAATGAAGAGTACATTCATCCGACGGCTTGCTCTTCTCTACAACTCTCTTACAATATCTCTCTCTGTTATTCTCTCTTGTTTCACCATAATCGAAAAACAGAGCTCAAGGAAGAAGATCAACTACAAATTTAACAAATTCTGTTATATCTCTAAACCTGAATAATATTAAAGCACTGCTTCTAATAGATGCCAATCTCGATCTTCTAACTTCACTTGCTTTATTTCTCTTGACGATTTTATGTTCATGTGTCTGAAGCTTTCGTCTTTCAATCTCAAGAAAGAGCAAAGTCAGAGAAGAAGCAAATGTAAGGCTAAAGAGGAGAGATGAAGAAAATTTTGTTTAGTTCATCCTTTTTCTTATTAGAGGAAAGTAAATAGATTGTGATTTTAAATGAAATTATTTGTAAAAGAGAGGATGTGCGTGTGTTTGTGCGTTAGCGTTTGCTTATGAGTCTAAAAATGCATAGAAAATTGGTGGCTAATGTAGAATTTTTATTTTTGTGATAAACAATGCAAAAAGCGTGGGGTTCCCTCTAGGCGGTTGGGAAAAAGCAAGAGAGAGAGAGCGCACGCGAATCAAATCCCAATGTCTTCTAGAAATCCGAGCTCATCATTTTCTCCTGTCTTTGAGCTCGCTACTCCCACTCAAACTCCCCACTCCTCTCTCCTCATTTTCTCCCCGTCTCTAAGCTCGCTCACTCGCGACCTCCGACTCAGCTCCTCTAATAGTGAGACTCAGGGCTGCTCACAGCCTCCCTAATCTCAATCGGTTCTCTCTCTCGGTCGACATTTACTCTACTGTTCTTCGTGTCACTTTTGATTGGTCTCTCTCTTTGTGTGCAATGCAGACCCCGTCAACTGCTCGCCGTTGCTGGCGTCGCCCGGTCCAAACTCTCCGATCCCCCTCCCTTGCTGTCGCCAGCGTCGCCCGTACATCTCTCTCCCATTTCCTGCTTTTCTGCTTTGAATAGTGAAGAACAGATGAACATAATGAAAGATGAAGATGAATGAAAAATACTTTGTATTTCATGAATCAAATGAAGAATACATTCATCCGAGAGCTTGCTCTTCTCTCCAACTCTCTTACACTATCTCTCTCTGTTGTTCTCTCTTGTTTCACCATAATCGAAAAACAGAGCTTAAGGAAGAACATGAACTACAAACTTAACAAATTCTGTTATATCTCTAAACATGAATAATAGTAAAGCACATGAGTTGCTTCTAACAGATGCCAATCTCGAGCTTCTAACTTCACTTGCTTTATTTCTCTCGACGACCTTATATTCATGTGTTGTTACGGCTGTTGAAATACATGCACATGTAAACTGTGGCTTCTTCAACGAGTTCAGCATCTTTTTTACCGCCTTTAACTGTGAAGAACAGATGAACATAAAAAAATGAATGAAAAATACTATGTATTTCATGAATCAAATGAAGAGTACATTCATTCGACAGCTTGCTCTTCTCTACAACTCTCTTACACTATCTCTATTATTCTCTCTTGTTTCACCATAAACGAAAAATAGCGTTCAAGAAAGAAGATAAACTACAAACTTAACAAATTCAATTACATCTCTAAACTTGAATAATACTAAAGCACGTGAGTTGCTTCTAACAGATGCCAATCTCGAGCTTCTACATTCACTTGCTTTATTTGTCTCAACGACTTTATGTTGATGTGTTGTTATGGCTGTTGAAATACGTTCACATGTAAAATATGGCTTCTTCAACGAGTTTAACATCTTTCTTTACTGTTTTTAACTGTGAAGAACAGATGAACAGCACAAAAGATAAAGATGAATGAAAAATACTCTGTATTTCATGAATCAAATGAAAAGTACATTCATCCGACAGCTTGCTCTTCTCTACAACTCTCTTATACTATCTCTGTTATTCTCTCTTTTTCACCATAAACGAAAAACATAGCTCAAGGAAGAACATTAACTACAAACTTAACAAATTCAATTACATCTATAAACTTGAATAATACTAAAGCACGTGAGTTGCTTCTAACAGATGCCAATCTCAAGCTTCTACATTCACTTGCTTTATTTGTCTCAACGACTTTATGTTGATGTGTTGTTATGGCTGTTGAAATACGTTCACATGTAAAATGTGGCTTCTTCAACGAGTTTAGCATCTGAACATATAAACAGAACAAAAGATGAAGATGAATGAAAAATACACTGTATTTCATGAATTAAATGAAGAGTACATTCATTCGACAGCTTGCTCTTCTCTTCAATTTTCTTACACTATCTCTATTATTCTCTTTTGTTTCACTATAATTGAAAAACAGAGCTCAAGAAAGAAGATGAATTACAAACTTAACAAATTTAGTTATATCTCTACACCTGAATAATATTAAAGCACGTGAGTTGCTTCTAACAGATACCAATCTCGAACTTCTAACTTTACTTACTTTATTTGTCTCGACGACTTTATGTTGTTGTGTTGTTATGGCTGTCGAAATACGTGTACATGTAAACTGTGGCTTCTTCAACGAGTTCAGCATCTTTCTTTACTGCTTTTAACTGTGAAGAACAAATGAACAGAACAAAAGATGAAGATGAATGAAAAATACTCTGTATTTCATTAATCAAATGAAGAGTACATTCATCCGACAGCTTGCTTTTCTCTACAACTCTCTTACACTATTTCTCTCTCTGTTATTTTCTATTGTTTTACTATAATCGAAAAACAGAGTTTAAGAAAGAAGATGAACTACAAACATCACAAATTTAGTTATATCTCTAAACCTGAATAATATTAAAGCAAGTGAGTTGCTTCTAACATATGCCAATCTCGAGCTTTTAACTTCACTTGTTTTATTTCTCTTGACGACTTTATGTTGATGTATTGTTTTGGTTGTTGAAATACGTGCACATGTAAACTGTGACTTCTTCAACGAGTTCAACATCTTTCTTTACTACTTTTAACTGTGAAGAACAAATGAACAAAACAAAAGATGAAGATGAATGAAAAATACTCTGTATTTCATGAATCAAATGAAGATTACATTCATCCGACAGCTTACTCTTCTCTATAACTCTCTTGCACTATCTCTCTCTGTTATTCTCTTTTGTTTCACCATAATCGAAAAACAGAGTTCGAGGAAAAAGATGAACTACAAACTTAACAAATTCTGTTATATATCTAAACCTGAATAATATTAAAGCATGTGAGTTGCTTCTAACAGATGCCAATCTCGAGCTTCTAACTTCACTTGCTTTATTTCTCTCGATGACTTTATGTTGATGTGTTGTTATGACTGTTGAAATACATGCACATGTAAACTATGGCTTCTTCAACGAGTTCTGCATCTTTCTTTTCTACTTTGAACTGTGAAGAACAGATGAACAGAACAAAATATGAAGATGAATGGAAAATACTATGTATTTCATGAACCAAATGAAGACTACATTCATCTAACAGCTTGCTCTTCTCTACAATTCTCTTACACTATCTCTGTTATTCTCTCTTGTTTCACCATAAAAAAAAAAAAAAAGCTCAAAGAAGAAAATGAATAATAAACTTAACAAATTCTGTTTATCTCTAAATCTGAATAATATTAAAGCACGTGAGTTGCTTCTAACAGATGCCAATCTCGAGCTTCTAACTTCACTTATTTTATTTCTCTCGATAACTTTATGTTGATGTGTTGTTATGGCTGTTGAAATACGTGCACATGTAAACTGTGGCTTCTTCAACAAGTTTAGCATCTTTCTTTACTGTTTTTAACTGTGAAGAACAGATGAACAGAACAAAAGATGAATATGAATGAAAAATACTCTATATTTCATGAATCAAATGATGAGTACATTCATCCGAGAGCTTGCTTTTCTCTACAACTCTCTTACACTATCTCTCTCTTTGTTATTCTCTCTTGTTTCACCATAATCGAAAAACTTAGCTCAATGAAGAATATGAACTACAAACTTAACAAATTCTGTTATATCTCTAAACCTTAATAATATTAAAGCACGTAAGTTGTTTCTAACAGATGCCAATCTCAAGTTTCTAACTTTACTTGTTTTATTTCTCTCGACGACATTATGTTCATGTGTTGTTATGACTGTTGAAATATGTGCACATGTAAACTGTGGCTTCTTCAACGAGTTCAGCATGGCTACAAGCAAATAAAACTCCATGATAAGTGACATAATTTGGTTTTGGCCCTTCATTCTGCATTCTAGAGAATAGAGCCAAAGCTTCTTCACTCTTCCCATTAACTGCGTAGCCTAAAATCATCGTGCTCCATGAAACAACATTTCTAAGACGCATTTCATCAAATAAAGTTCTTACCATATGAGTACTATCACATTTCATACACATGTTGAGCCGTGCATTCTCAACGATAATATTGCTCTCCATCCCATCATATAAGGCAGAGTCATAAATCTTATTGCCAATGTTTAAACATCCCAACTGACTGCCACGGCATCAGGCTTGATCCTGGCCAAGCCCATCTGATGGAACAGTGCGAGGGCCTTACTAGCATACCCCATCTGCACGCATGTTGCAATGAAAGAATTCCAAGCCACTAGATCTCTCTCTATCATAGTCTCAAACAAGTAATCAAGTAATCAGCCAATCCCACGTCCCCAAACTTCACGTACATTATCATCAATTCATTTCTCACCATGGCATTATACTCAAGCCCATATTTTATCACGTGGGCATGGATAGTCAAAGCGGCCTAGCACTCGGGCAGCTCAGCGGATGCCTTCACCTCAAATGGAAAAGTAAATCTGTCAGGGCGAACACCGAGAGAACTCATCCTTCCGTAGAGTGAAACTAACTCCATGGGCATGTCATTCTTCGCATATCCCCGGATCAGGGTGTTCCACAAGAAAATTCTTGGTTTGTGCATTTCATCGAACAGTTTGCGAGCGTACTGAACGTCACCTAAAATCACCACATTGGTGAGCAAGTGAGTGATGAGGCTGTTTTTCACCGAGAGCCCAGAGGTCAGGACGAGCGCATGGATCTGCAGCCCACACAAGCGCATTTGAGCAGTGTAAAAAGTCATAGCATGGCCTTGGCATGAAACTGGTTTTGGATCTTACGCATTCCCTTCTACACGTACACTTACCACACCAAGTCGCTTATTGATCTCTATAATCTATCACTGCCTCCTAGTCCTGCCATAGGTTTATCTGGGTGGTTCAAGCAAACACGAAATTTCAGGCAGCAAGTCGTGTTACGTGATAGTGACACTTGAAAAAATAAAAAATCGACTAGTAGGAAGGAAGGTTTTCAAAATTCTGAGGAATATCATCGATTTGGCCGCTCCTTTTCCCATCACTTGGTCACCTTCGAAGGCGCACTGGAATATCATCCTGACATGGTGAGTAGCCATTGCTGTTATAGTCAGGACGGGGTAGTGTCCAAATTTCTTAATTTTCAATTCAGGGGTTAAGGCTATGCGCTCATTAACAACATATAGCACTTCAAACCTTTAGCGAATGTATAAAAAAATCCGCGTCTCTCGTTGCTCTATACCAATTCTTTTTCTATTGACATACACCTTTTAAAACGCGGTTTAATAGGAAAGAATAGGAGACAAGGGACATGATTCTAAAAGCACAATTTTGTTTCGATGAAGGAAAATATAAGAAGGAAAGGTAAATTGATAAGTTCGTTGAAGGGATTCGTGTATTAATAAACAAACTTTACTTATGTTCATTTATATCCGTATTACATCTAAAATCCTTAGTGTGATTAGTTTTAGGATGAATCAATGCTCGAGTTAAAATGGGAATAGACCTTGTGACCCCCATTCCAACCTAACCGATCAGTTCTACAATCATTGGTTTCTAAACTAGCTGACACGAGGCCAGTTACTAGTTCTATTTGGGCACTAGATCATTATTATGTTTTGAGTAAAAATCCCAAATGAAAATAAACGCCATACTAGTTGATTACAAATGCATACATTGGTCAACTAGTTATGTAGTTTTTGGATCATTTTTTGTTCCAAAACAAGTTCGAAATTAGTTCATTTGAGAAACAATTTCAAGGTAGAATTGGCGAATGCGGCCTTCACATTGGGATTTGAACTTTGACTAGGTTGGTTCTCGAGTTGGACCTAGCCCAGTGCTACCACAATAGTGATATTCCGATAACACTTGGTGGATCACAAAGCAGAAATCTGATAACTTCCCCATAAAGATTATAGAGAGGAAACCCAAGCTAAGCCCATTAACATATCTAATGGAGCTTACAATTTGCTCAAAAGTTTAACTAATTAGTTATAGAATAAATTGACCAACACACTACAATATTTCAATGAGAGACTTTTCTAGTATGACTCATTTGTGTGCAGTTCAATATGATCATTAATGATCTTAAACAACTATATGAATTTTTATGTTCAAGCTGTTAAAATATACTATAAAAGTAAGCCTTATATTCTCGAGAAAAATTACAGACAAAAGTTTATTGCAAACATTAACCTAATTTGGTATGCGACCACAAGTAACTTCACTGTCAACTGATCAGCATTTATGAAACTCTTTCAGTTTTCCAGCCTTGGTGCTTCAAAATATTCATTGCTGGAGATGCCGTTTCATTGATGATTAACATGTTTAATAGACATACATGCAAAAATAGTAGATAAGTTAATACACCTATAAATCTCTCCATTAGAGAACCACTTACTTGGATGGCTCATGATAAGCTTCACTGCCAGTACCTTCATTTCCAACCAGTTTAGAGGGATTAATACTCGATGCATCTGCTCGAGAAAATAGGAAACATTTAAAAACTAGAAGAAAGTAGACATTATACAAACTACTGCTAGGGAAGTGGTTGCCTACATTAGAAGTAGGAACATTAATTCCTTTTTTTTTTTTCAGCAGATTCCAACAAATCATGTTGCAAACTCGGATGAGATAAGAGGTTATAACACCCTTAAATTTATTAACTGAACCAAAGAATTTTTCCTATTATAGCAATCCAAAAAAAGGAGAAAAATCAAAGATTATCCGGTTGTCAATTGCAGATTTAAAATATCAATCATGCAAATATTAATGATGAGACAGGTCATGAAATGGAGCAACGTGACCACAATAAGACATCAATCCACCAGAATAATGAATTTATCCTTTGTTTGCATATCGTACCAGAAAAGCTACAAGACTATTCAAGTATCGTTGACTCTTATATGAGATTTGACTTTGTCAACTTGGAAAGTTCATGCTACATCCATGTTCCTACGACGTAACCCCACTAACAGTTAGAATATTATATACCCAACTGATTAGCAGTTTTCCAGCCTTGTTGCTTCAAAATATTCATTGCTGGAGATGCCATTTCATTGATGATTAACATATTTAATAGACATACATGCACAAATAGTAGATAAGTTAATACACCTATATATCTACATTTATCTCTCCATAAGAGAACCACTTACTTGGATGGATCATGATAAGCTTCACTGCCAGTACCTTCATTTCCAACCAGTTTAGAGGGATTAATACTCCATGCATCTCCGTTACCAAAAAAAAAAATACTCCATGCATCTGCTCGAGAAAATAGGAAACATTTAAAAACTAGAAGAAAGTAGGAACAATTTATACAAACTACTGCCAGGGAAGTGGTTGCCTACATTATAAGTAGGAACTTTAATTCCTTTTTTTCAGCAGATTCCAACAAATCATGTTGCAGACTCGGATGAGATAAGAGGTTATAACACCCTTAAATTTATTAACTGAACCAAAGAATTTTTCCTATTATAGCAATCCAAAAAAAGGAGAAAAATCAAAGATTATCCGGTTGTCAATTGCAGTTTTAAAAATATCAATCATGCAAATATTAATGATGAGACAGGTCATGAAATGGAGCAACGTGACCACAATAAGACATCAATCCACCAGAATAATGAATTTATCCTTTGTTTGCATATCGTACCAGAAAAGCTACAAGACTATTCAAGTATCGTTGACTCTTATATGAGATTTGACTTTGTCAACTTGGAAAGTTCATGCTACATCCATGTTCCTACGACGTAACCCCACTAACTTCACATGCTCATTTATCGGGAAAATTATCGAAAAAACTTTAAATATATTATATTTTTATCAATTTAATCATAATATTTTTTATAATTTATTAATTTAATCCTAAAATTTTTAGTTGTGCTAATTTAATTTTAAACTTTATGATGATTTGTTAATTTAGTTTTAAACATTTTGATGATTTGTTAATTCAATCATTTCAATCAATTTAACTAAAGGTCACTGATATAGTGGTCCAGTCAGCAACTATAGGATGGCTGGCTAGTACTAAAGTGGACAATTTTTACAATTTATTTTTCAAAAATTTTCTTTCTTATTTTATTTTCTTTTTTCCAATTTTGGGCCAAGGAGGACTGGCAATCCTCGCTTGATTTGGTTGAGGGTGTCACAGCCCATCTGGCGAGGGCTGCACTTGCCGGCCCTAGGCGAGAGGCTGTCCCCCGCTAGATTTGGGCAAAGGTCACACGCGGGAGGCCCGCAGCTTCGCCCACAACCCTCGCCAGCAGAGATCTAGGCCTCAATCGAAGCTCGGTTCGTTCCCCAAAATATCAGGCTTGCCGCTACCTCATCCACTCTAGTGTGCAGCAGCTTGATGACGAGAGGAGGGGGCTGGCGTTGGTGCAGTGCGGGCAATTTTCAGCAAAATAATTCTTAGAAACTGCTTGAAAACTCGTATTTTGTCAGACAAGTTCCTGCCTGTATTGGCTTGATTTAGTAGACTAGTCCATGCAATACTTGTTCTAAGACTTTGCAAAAGTCAATAGTAGGTTAGTGACGGAGGACAATCCGAGGGAGACTTGACTCCAAAGGTGTGGTGATGAGTCATTTATGATCTGGCATTGGTTAGATATACAAAGGTAGATTGCTACGTTAATATAAGTGTTACAAGTTTAAGGCACTGTAAGAAAGAGAATACATGGTATCACTGAGTTCGCGTACTTTCTTTTCTGTGCTGTATTACATCCACTTGCCAAAAGAAATCTTAAACCAAGCAAAAAGGAGAGAAGGAACAGAGGAGCAAAAGGAACAAAAAGGGGGATCGAAGAGAGACGTACGGAGCTTGGACGGGGCGACGCTGGCAATGGCAAGGGGTGGGCAGAGCCTGCATTGCACAGAGAGACAGACCGATCATTACTTCGTTAGGACCCTGAAATGACCAAGGTTTTTGAAAAGCAACGCGCTTTGCTCACGACGAAGACGAAGAACCAGTAGAGTACATGTCGAGAGAAAGAACGAGATGAAAGCACTCGCCCAATTGGCACGGTGAGCAGCTCGCTTGAGTCTTGCCATGCAGGGAGTCGAGTCGGAGGTCGCGAGCGAGCTCAGAGACAAATGCAGGAGGGAGAAAATGAAGAGGGGAGCGGGATTTCCAGAAGACCGGAAGGATTTCGATTCTCACTCTCTCTCTCTCTTCCCCTTCGATTTTCTTTTCCCAACCACCTAGAGGGAATTGGCTGTTGAGGAAAGTTGTTCAGAATGTTCATCTATCTGGTGGAAGCTTGTTAGGAGTTTCACGTGGAGGACCCAGTATTCCTGAACTTGTGGACACTATGGAGGTAACCTTCATTTGGTGGAAAAGATGTTGCAGTAATAGCAGGTCTATCCATTGTGCGGTTAGTAATCTTGCTGTTGAAAGTTCTGGTGTTTATGAATTTGCTTATTGATGCAGAAAAGAGGCATCAACATGCTTTTTTGCCTTGGGTGGGGATGGTACACATGCTGGGGCAAATGCTATCCATAATGAGGTAGTTACTCTTGACCTCCATGCTTGGTAAGATCAACCCAGTTATTTTTTGTAATTAGTAGAGTCAAAATTGTGATCTGACATAAGCATTCTCTGTGTACTACCTAGTGATAATGATGAATAGTTGTCTTTATCTATTAGTTTGTCATATGTTCTGAAGCTAGTTAACTGGGGTGATTTGGGCAAATGTATGCTTGAATGCATCACACAGATTTGTTTGAGTGTATCTCATCCTCTCCACATTCCTATGAGGTTTCTCGTGTCAATGTGGCAAATAATGGCATAGTAGCACCAAATGATCTGCAGCCAAGTGTTCTGGTTATCTTTTTTGTCATGCAGTGCCCTGAGTCTGGCTATTATCACGGTGGAGGATGTCTTTGTGCTGTAGGATGTCCTTAGACAATCAATTTTAAAAAAGTTGGCGAACTAATTGTCAGTTTGGGATACTTTACAATTGTTAAAATCTGCTTTCGTTTCTTGACCTCTCCCTCTCATGTGACCTTATGCCTAATTATGTCCATAATGCTGATAGAATGCTTCTGTTAGATGGACACAGCACTTTCTTAGATGAGTAATAATCTGAAGGAATAATATATCACGTGTTGATTGGGCGTGTTATAAGTAGTAAACATGCCAGAAGTTAATTATTTTCGAGTGTAACTCGAGAGATTAGAAAATCAAATTGCTAATCTACTTTATAGGTTTTATATCTTTTGAGCATACTCATTTGAGATGCATTATTAAACAGGGTACAGCGTTAATCTTTGAATGGTTTATCTCATTTCTAGTATTAAATGGAAATGTTCACTTTTGACAAAATGTTTGCCACGTTAAGGATCCACCCTGCCAGGCATGGTAATGAAGGTTTTGACAAAGTCATTTTGTTATTGTCACATATGGACCAACATAAATATCGAACTTTATTGGCATAGATCATGTGAGACATGTGAATGCAAAGAACTCCTAAATTGGTCCTCCTTTTCAATGATTGCATTCTTTTCCTCTCAAATTCTGCCTTCTAATTGGTTGAATGTGCATTTATTATGAAAAAAAAAAGTAAACTTATTCCTCAAACTAAATTAGCTTGGAATAGCTTGGATGTGCCTTTTCTCAGAGGAAGAAATAGAATTATGCTTTGTGATCGAATGCACTCCAAGTCATGTGACTGTCCTTGCTTTTTTCAACTTTAGTCTCGGAAAATGGATCTTCCGGGTTCTTACATTTTGCTCACATTGTTGGTTTTAGTGCCGTAAAAGACGTTTGAGGGTGGCTGTTGTGGGTGTCCCAAAAACTATTGACAATGATATATTGCTGATGGATAAAACATTCGGTTTTGATACTGCTGTTGAAGAAGCACAGCGTGCTATAAATTCTGCATACATTGAGGTACGTGTTGGTTTTGGCCGCTAACATTTTTTATTAATGTGAACTGTGATTCTGAAGTCACATATATTGACTCTCTCGCTCAAGAAGAAAGTAGAAAGAATGAAAGGCACATGGGCAGTTTATAGACTCATCTCTAACTATGTATACCAATTAAGCGGGATACTTAATTCGCATCCTAGTGGTTATCATATGCAGATCCTGTATATTCCTTTCAATAATAATTCTCGTGATGCCCTCCCCCCTTTTAGGCCGTTTCTACGTATCTCTATGAAGATAGGCAAGGTTATATATTTCTCTGAAGTTAGTCAAGGTTGTTTTGAAAGACATAAAAGTGCAGTCTTTCTGTAAGTTATCCATCTCTCTGAAGTTAGTCAAGGTTGTTTTGAAAGACATAAAAGTGCAGTCTTTCTGTAAGTTATCCATCGCTAGGGCAATTGTTATCTTGCTGTCAGTTTGTACTGAATGTGATCATTTCAACTATATGCTCTTCTGGGCAATAACTATCAGTAAGTTGAAGGTTTTCATTTGAAATATTTCTTGTCCTTGGTTTTCATGTTAGCAACTATTTTAGATGGTGTGGAAGTACTGATATGTCATTGATTGGCTAGTGCAAAGCAACCCACGACCCAAAATCCAACCGCGACTCCGAAAAAGGCACGGAGAGAAAGAAAAGCCGGTCGAGTACCGTTTCAGCATGAACCAAGAAGGAGCCGGGGGCGAATCTTGAGGGGCCACCTCGCCATCTCCTCGGCATCGGCAGGCTTCCGCGGCTGCGCGGCGGCGGTGGCAGGGGGCTGCTCTGGTGACTGCAGCCGTCGGGATCGCAGCGGCAGCGGTGGGCCAGGGTATTCGGCCATGAGGGCCGAAAGTTGGCGTGAATCTATAGCTTTCTTGGTCGGCGTTCCATGGTGTCACGCAACGGAAACCAGGTACTCCCCCATGGACATGTGAATCCACCGCAGCTCTCCATTTTATATGGGGCCAAAAAGAAAAAGGTGAAAATAAAAAAGGAATTTTTTTTATAGGAAAAAAAAAGGGTTAATATTTCCTTTTCAAGGAACAGATATTTACCCTTTTGCAAACTAAACCAGAAAAATAAATTTTATCCGGTTAAGAAAATTTAGAAGGTGAGGTTTGCTACAATAGTTCTGAATTTTCTTTTGGCTAAGTATCGTGTTCGAATGTCAATAATCATCGTCGAGAATCTTAAAAGATTATTTGCGCCCGTTTCCTTTTTTTTTTTCATGGGTATCTTAGAGAAAAAAATACATTTGAAAAATGCCGCCTGAAAAAAAAAAAAAGCGTTTCAACACGTTTCTAATGTGCAAGGTTTTAAATTTAGGTTTCCTCTTTGAATTCACAGCAGATAACTTGGTGCCAGGCCTACTTAATGTAAGTTCTCAATCCATTGCTGAAGTCATTCAATGTCAGTACGAAGTCAATGCAATTATTTGGCATCCTTGTTCATTAAGTATCAACTAACTTTAATCAACCAGTGAAATGTTGACACTTGAAAGAAAGTGGGGCCCATTATGTACCTTGTTATCATTTGCTTTAAAAGCATATCCTGGCATAATTTCGTCAATATAATGTATATGAAGTTCTTTCTATCGTAGTGAAGGGTAAATGAAAAAACATGAGGATAAATCTATAATATATATTATAAGAGGGCTTTTAAATACTGATAAAATTTCCTTGATGTCCGCGATATATCAACCCAAAAATCATCTCACGAATTCATACTATTCAAATGGATATGTATATTAGAAGTATCAAAACTTGTCACAAAAGTGCTATTAAGCCCTAAATTTTTCAAAAATGTACAATTAAGTTTTAAAATTTGTCAAATTGATTCAATTGAATCATTCCATTAACACGTGTTAACCAAAAATGCTAACGTGACATTTTTAAATTTAATTATTTATCTTATGTGACATTTTTTGTTACTTTTTATAAGAAATAATAGTAACAAAACTAAAAAAGCTAAAATAATTTAAAAAACGAAACTGGAAAAAAAAAGGGTAGAGATCGTGGATAGGCTCTGCCACCACCGCTACCATCATTAGAGGGGGTCGGCTGCAAAGGGGGGACAGCCCTCGTTGACTCGGTCGAGGCTCGTCTAGATCTAGGCAAGCCACACTGGCCCTAGCCAAGGCATCCCTAAATCTAGGCGAGCCTCACCTGAGCCTTGCTTAAGCCAAGATGGCCTCGCTCGGGTCGGTGAGGGTCACCCCACCTTCGCCACCTAGGGTGACCTTCGCCGGCCACTACCACGATGGGCGATGACAATTTACCCAACCATAATCCCTCCCTTTTTTTCCAATTTTTTTAAAAATTATTTTGGCTCGTTTAAAGTTTTTTACTATTATTTAATTATATTTAAAGAAAAAAGTAATAAAAATGCCATGTATGATAAATAAATTAATTTAACAATATCACCTCAATATTTTCCGTTAGACAAATTGATAGTGTTAACGGAATGACTCGATTTCGCAAATTTAACAAATTTTATGACATAATTGCATCTTTAAAAAGTTTTAGGATTCAACTATATTTTCACAATAAATTTTAGGACTTGTAGTACATATCCCTTATTCAAAATAAATGTTTGAATATTTTACGCGCCATTCATTTGTGTCCGTAAATAAATCAGCCCCAAAGCCAATTTGGGTTGACATTAGCTTAATCCTTTTTTAAGTGTCTAAACTTGTAATTGCGATAATCTTCAAAGCAATTGACCCAGATAAAAGCCGACCATGCGAAGTATGGCAAGAGCACTTTTCTTTAATTTTTTTTTTTTTTTTTTTTGAGCTTTATAGGCAAGGGCACAAGTATCCGTCTTTCTTCTGCTCTAGAACATAGTCGATAAATGTTCTACCAACAAACTACACGTATCAAGGACATAGATGTAAATGAACACAAACAGGAAGCAAAAATAATTTAAAGGGAAAAAGCCACTAAAAATTTTAAACTATGTCCACTGTGACATATTTACTCTAAAAAAATTTTGTGACATAAAAAACCTCTAACTTCTATCCGTGTGACATATTTATTCCAGCTTATTTTTTATGAAACCAAAAATCTCAAATTTATACTCATGCGACATGCGACATATTAATTAATTTTTCATGTGAATGTGTTACACGGATATAAATTTATAAATTTTTGTATTACAAAAATTTTTTAAGGTATTATGTTATATGGGTATAAATTTGAGGGTTCTACAGGTTTGAGGGTGCTCTTTAACTATCCTGTGTTCTTTTCATTAATTTTTTTAGCAAAGAAACGATAACAAAATTGCATTTACTAACACATCCAACATAAAACATAAAATCGCATTCATAGTGAGGTATGCCCCCCAAAAGTAATACTGGGAGTCCTTTAATGAAAGAGAAAATTATAAATAGTTTTATACACATGTATTTAATGAAATATTATGGAGGGTGTCTTGTCTCTTCCTATATGCACCCTGCACAGGATACATGGGACAAGCCTGCAAGGTATGGGGTGGACATGCCTCAAACGTTGGAACCTACTTTGCACTCCCATTTTCGATAATTGGAATTTCAACCTACCTTGGGATCTCTGATATTTACCCAGAATTTATCCGATCATGCTGGTTGTTGTAAGTTCCACAAGTTCTCTCACATACCTATAATTGTTATATAGAACAGAGAAGAACATATCCGTACATTAGTGATTATCATCCATCTCTCAAATGCTTCACACACCCATAATTGTTATATAGAACAGAGAAGAACATATCCGTACATTAGTGATTATCATCCATCTCTCAAATGCTTCAATATTGAAGTTTAATCCTCTCTCACTCTCACTCTCTCTCTCTCTCTCTCTCTCTCTCTCAACCTTTGTAAAAAAAATCCGATTCTTGAATTATGCTTCTCTTATCACAAATATATATAGAAGATTCTTTTTTTATTGTGTATTTTTACTCATACATTCACGTCATTAATTAATAATTGAAATACATCATAATAAAATTATTTGCTTAATCTTCCAAAGTGATCTATGGGCAAGAGGACACTATCCTTTACAATTACTGAAATGGCAAGAGATTGATAGGACACAAGAATGAGCTCAAGATATTATTGGAGGGAAGAAAAACACTAAAAGTGTCAAAAGTTGTGTATCGTACTCATTTTAGGGTCAAAAGTTTTTGTCGGCTCACCTAAGTACTAAATCGAAGAAAAAACGATCATTTAAATACGTCCAGCAAGAAATTCTGATCAGAGAAATTATGTGACTTTTATAATTAAAAATTTTATTTGAGGTGGTTTTTTTTTTTGCACTGAAGTAGTCATATTTTAACAACAATTGATACTGAAATGATCATTTTTTAAGCTACTATATGACGTTGTCTAGCAATTATATGCTAAGCGGGAAACCATAGCTCAGTCCTTGATGCTCTCCAACTTTTCATCTTCAATTACTTTTTAAACGGCATATAAGAAAACGAAAGTCCCTCAACCATGCCCCCTACATGTCATGCCGGTTGAGACAGATCCATCCCATATAGCTCCGGTAACTCAAAAGTCACACAGAATAAATTTGTGCGAAGTCCAGTCACATGAAAGTGTCACGGCCTGAAAGAAAGCCAATCCAAGAGGTTCCTATGGGCTGGCCATGACACGTCTATGGATCAAGCAACCCTCGGGTTGTATCCCTGATTGCTAGAGTTTTCTTGAGTATTCTAGAATACTCTTTGGGACAGGCGATACTGTAAATGTATTCGTATGTAATAAATGCGGTTAGTTGGTAGTTGGGGAGATGTAATCTCCACTATTAGATTGAGAAGAGATTTACGGATACGGTTTGCCTTATCTTTGTATAAATAGGGGTCTCCTCCCCTTTATTGTATCATCTCATTCACAACTAGAATACAATTCAGAGCTTCTCTCTCTAGAGTTTTCTCTCAAAGTTCAATGCTAGCAGAATGACTGATATATTTCTTTCCTTGTCCCTTTAAGATCCAGAGTTGATATATTTCTTTCCTTGTCCCTTTAAGATCCAGAGGCATTGCAGCAGAAGCGATGCTTCAGATCTAGAACGGTCGCTCTCCAAGAAATTCAGCGCTTCCAGAAGTCTTGGAACCTCATCGTACCAAAGCTCCTAATTGTCCCTTTAACAATAATAGCCTCGTTTGACTTCACTCGGCCACATGGATGTTCGTACCCGGTAACTAAGCTTTGTTAACAATCAAGCTTTCGGTAAAGCATATACTCACAGTCCTAATGAAAGGAGCTCTTGGTATGATGAGGTTCCAAAACTTTTGGAAGCGCTGAATTTCCCGAAGAGCGACCATTCTAGATCTGAAGCGTCACTTCCGCCGCAATACCTCGGGATCTTAAAGGGACAAGGAAAGAAATATATCAGTCATTCTGCTAGCATTGAACTTTGTCATAATCAACATGAACCAAGATGCATCGCTAGGCAGAGTGAAAACAGGATTCAATACTATTAACAAGACTCACTCCTTGGAAAGGCACTTTTCCTCTGCATTCTCCTGGGCCTTGTACTCGTGCTAGGACTCTTCACCATTGATGAGGCAAACAAGATTGGCAAAAAAAAGATGCATAAAATTAATACAAAGAGAGAAATCAGTGCTCACAATGTAAATCAGTAAAAATACATAGAGAAAAGGGACGAGTTGTCCAATTCTTGTGGTTCAAAGTCCTTCGGCTCTCTTTCTGCACTCCCATAAATAGTTCAAAGCAGAAAAGCATACAGCGAAAAACTAGCCAAATTGCGCATCGCATTAGACCTGCCAGCAATCACATTGACAAAACTAAAACAAACATACTCCGAGATGAATCTTTTGGCTTAACTCAACCTCTTGATGCTTGGGGAGAAAGGAGAGAAGGAAGCAATTCAAAGCAAAAAAGCATACAACGAAAAACTAGCCAAATCGCACATCGCACTAGACCCGCCGACAATTGAATTGACAAAACTAAAACAAACATACTCCAAGATAAATCTTTTGGCATAACTCGACCTCTTGATGGTTGGGGAGAAAGGAGTGAAGGAACAGAGGAGTAGTTCAAAGCAGAAAAGCATACAGCGAAAAACTAGTTACAGGAACTCTTCTTAAGGTCTTAATATCTTGTTTGTAAATGTGTATGTGGGAAAATTGTAGCTCTAGTTTGCGGACATGGGTGAATCTATTTTGTGATTAATGGCTTCAGATTGCAACTGCATGCGATTACTTTAGTGCTGCATGCCAATTCACCATTTGGCTGTCATTTGCTGCAATAGGTGGTGCATTATTTACTTTGGATGACAGACTTTTGTTAATTGAAGTTTAATCCTCTCTCTCTCTCTCTCTCTCTCTCTCTCTCTCTCTCTCTCTCTCTCTCTCTCTCTCTCTCTCTCTCTCTCTCAAACTTTGTAAAAAAATTTCGATTCTTGAATTATGCTTCTCTTATCACAAATATATATATATATATATATATATATATATATATATATATATATATATATAAAGATTCTTTTTTTATTGTGTATTTTTACTAATACATTCGCTTCATTAATTAATAATTGAAATACATCATAATAAAATTATTTGCTTAATCTTCCAAAGTGATCTATGGGCAAGAGGACACTATCCTTTGCAATTACTTAAATGGCAAGAGATTGATAGGACACAAGAATGAGCTCAAGATATTATTGGAGGGGAGAAAAACACTAAAAAGTGTCAAAAGTTGTGTATCATACTCATTTTAGGGCCAAAAGTTTTTGTCGGCTCACCTAAGTACTAAATCGAAGAAAAAATGATTACTTAAATACATCCAGCAAGAAATTCTGATTAGAGATATTATGTGACTTTTATAATTAAAAATTTTATTTGAGGCGACTTTTTTTTGCACTGAAATGATCACATTTTTGTAATGATTGGCACTGAAGTGGTCATATTTTAACAACAACTGATACTGAAATGATCATTTTTTAAGCTACTATATGACGTTGTCTAGCAGTTATATGCTAAGCGGGCACGCTAGCGAGCCATGTAGGATTGAGAGATCAATAAAATATGGCCAAGTCAGATTTCCAATGATTCAAATATGAGTTGACACTTAAGTGATTATTTTTTTTAAAAGGTGGCATTTAGGTGATTTGGAAAAAAAAAAAGCAAATAATTTAGACTCCTTTTGTTTAACAAAAAATGAATGTTTTGAAAAATATTTTTATAAAATTAATTATTTGTATTATTTGAGATAATTAGTTAATAAAAAATATTTTTATTATCGATAGCGTTTTATGTCTAAATATTTTCATGAATAAAGAAAATATTTTTCGTCGCTCATTTTCATTAGAAATACAATCCATTATTTTTTGGAGAAAATTTTCACATCATTTTTCGGAGTCTCCAAGGGGCCGACAAGAATCCAGCTGGGGTTTGCAATGGAGACATCGATACGATGGAATGCGCTCGGTGTGTGATCGCTGCTATGTGGCAAGTATATCAAAGCTGTCCCCTTGAGAGTTGGAGGCCACGTCCAACTACAAGATTGCAGGGTTAGGTACGAGCAATATCAAATTTATAATGGATCGGATCCCCCAGATTAGTTCCGTTGAAAAATCACGAGTTGAATTACAGGTATAGCAAACCCATTAGTCCCTATATCACTGTGCAACAATCCTTCTGCATATCCTTCTACAAATTCAGCCGCAATCTTGTGATTATTTAGCCATTTTGTGGGAACAACCTGAACGTGGATAAAGCTCGTTCCCTATTTACCTAAGCTTGAGAATGAGGAAAAAGTGGAGTGAGCCTGAGATCACCATTGTCGACAGGACTCTTTTAAACTGCATCTTCAACACTCATGCTATTTATCGTACGAGTCATGACAATGATGCGGTTGTAAGAATTATTGTGGCCCATATTATGTGATTTATTATATGGTTTAATAATTATTGAAATGCTATAAATGATTATTGGTTACGAGAAGGTACGACTCTAATAAAACGAAAGGGTATATCGCTTTGATGGAAGGCACCCTTTCAACGAACGTATAAATAGAGTCTAGTCCTCTCTCCACCCACATACAAACAACAATAACAGAAAGAACGTATTATCTCCTCCATCAATTGAATACATTAAGGAATAGTGGGTTAAGGGAGAGAAATCGGATTTCTTCATTTGATTCGAATTATTTGGATTTGCTACAACGATCATCATCAAGCGTAGTGTTATGGATAAAGATATGTCTTCATCTATTTGTGAAAATCATGAAGATCAAAGATCCTTGATTTGTTATGAATTTCCGCATTGAGAATTAATATGAATATCTAACAGTTGGTATCAGAGCCAGGTTTATGATCTCATGATTTTTCCGTTTATAGAGATATTATGATTTATGCATGATGATTTGTTGAATGATCATGTTCATAGTATTTGTTGTTGTTGAAATGTTTTGGAAGGTTCTGTTAAAGAAAATTCGAATAAAGGAATGTTTTATGGAGAAAAGGACAAAAATGGAGTAATTCTGAATTTTAAGGGTAAGATAGAAACTCTTCGATTCCGGGTAAAATCCGGCAACCCACCGCTTGATTTCGGACCCACACCGTCGCACTGCCATGAGGAACATTAGCCATGGGTTTTTCCGGTACATTGGCGTTCGCCGGAGGCTAATCGAGCGGTGGAAGCCGCGGTGGTGGAGGTTTTGTGTTCTGAAAATTTTAGTTTGATTTGAGGCCAATTTCTTGGTCATTTTTGCCGAAATTTAAACCCATATGGTCATGCCGGCATACTCCAGAAAACCCATTATTTTATTTGTGTCTGGGATGGGCTACCGAAGAAGAAATGGCCGGCGAAACCGCGGCGGAACGGCGAAAAACAGCGAAAAATCACATCTGTGCGCGAGGAAGAAGGCGCGTGGGCTCCACGCGTGCACTGCAGTTGCAGGCACATGGAACCCACATGCCACGCGCCGTCACACGCGCGCTAGCGCTGCGCATGTGGGATCCACGCGCGCGGGGCTTCCCGTGCGGTTGCAGGCGCGTGCAGGGCACGCGCCCGTGGCGGATGAAGGCGCGTGCTGAGCACACGCTTGACGTCCCCGCGCGGCCTTTTAACATTTTCGGCCATATGCCATTTTTAAAATTCCAATTTTGTCCTTCTCGCAATTTATTTATTATTTTGCCCCTGTTTAATTTATAATTACGATTCTACCATTGCTGATTATTTACCATTTTGCCCCTAGATTATAATCTTATGGTTCTGCCCTTATGGAATTATGATTTTACGATTATGCCCTTATGCTTTGATTAAGCTTTTGTCCTTGTGTGCAAATTTGGTAAATCTTTGTATTTTACAATATTAAAAATTCATATTATGAAAGGTTTGTTAGCACCAAAGTGGCCGAACCTTGAAGTCTTTTGAATTTTTGATATTGTAAATTATTTCATTCAATTACCCATGATTAATTGATACTATATATGAAATTGATATGTTTTATATCATTATTGGAGTTATGGGTATATTGAAGTTCATTTATTATAAAAACTTAGGAATTAACCCAGAGGTTAATTATTTTTTTATAATTCATAAACATGATGGTTGATAATTAATATGACTTGTTAAATTTGTTTATATATCCAAAGATAACAAATAAATTTTAATAAGATATATTTACAATTATCAAATAAAAGTTATTAGCATAATTATGGTATATATATATTTGTATATCATAGGATCGCCCAAAGGAGAACTATGATGTACATATGTCGTTTAGTTTGAATCTGATTATGTGATATTCTCAAAGCATTAATGTATGAGTATTTTCTTGCACATTTGCAGTATCTGAACCTATTTCACTCCATTCGCACGCCTCATCTGTTCCCTTATTCAATGGGATAAATTTTCCTGATTGGAGTAAACAAGTCCAGTTTCACTTAGGTGTCCTGGATCTTGATTTAGCGCTTCAAGCTGAGAAACCAGCTGCTATTACTGATGAAAGTAGCAATGATGAAAAGTCTTTCCATAAAGCTTGGGAAAGATCAAACAGACTGAGCTTAATGTTCATGCGAATGACAGTTGCAAACAACTTAAAGACCTCTCTTCCCAAGATTAACAATGCTAAAGAATTTATGAAATTTGTGGAAGAGCGTTCTCAAACTGCTAATAAGTCACTTGCTGGTACATTGATGAGCACACTGACCAATATGAAATATGATGGTTCGCGTACCATGCATGAGCATATACTTGAGATGACGAATTTAGCAGCAAAGTTAAGGATTTTGGGAATGAACGTGGATGAGTACTTTTTAGTACAATTTATACTTAATTCCTTGCCTCATGAGCAATATGGGCCATTTCAAATGAATTACAACACTATAAAGGATAAGTGGAATGTAAATGAATTGACCAGTATGCTAGTTCAAGAGGAAACAATGATAAATAATCAAAAGGCTCATTCTGTTCATCTCTCAAGTCATCAAGAAGTTCGAAAGAATTTTAAGAGGAAAGGTGTAAGGAGCAAGAAGAAATGACTACACATCCTGAATGACTCTTCAAAGGCTTCTCAAATTCACAAGAATGAACACAATCTTATTTTTTTTTTATTTTTTATTTTTTGATGACCCAGGGAACCTCCGAACGCCGCTTCGCGGGGAGAGTAAACCCTGGAGCGCCGGGGGCCCCCACCGCTGACCCCCAAGCGCAGGTAAGACGCGCGTTATGCATTGAAGCATCGCTTCCACGGAGGTTCGAACCCTTCCCCCTGCGTTTGGGGTACCAAGCCCTAACCAACGCTTCCACCGCGGGCGGTGGTACGAACACAATCTTATTAAGTGTCATTTTTGCAACAAAATTGGACACTTGAAGAAATATTGTCTGAAATGTAAGGCTTGGTTCGAAAAGAAAGGTAAGCCTTGTGCTTTAGTATGTTTTGAATCAAACTTTACTGAAGTTCCGTAAAATACTTGGTGGATTGATTCTGGTGCCACCACTCATGTGTCAAATACGATGTAGGGATTTCTTACGATCCAAACTATAAAGCCAAATGAAAGTTATGTGATTACGAGGAACAGAAACAAAGCTCCAATTGAAGGCATTGGCACTTATCGTTTGATCTTAGATACTTGGCATTATTTGGATTTGTTTCGAACCCTTTATGTACCTACATTTTCTCGCAATTTAGTTTCTTTGCCAAAACTTGATGTGGCTAGATTTTATTGTAAGTTTGGATCTGAATCTTTCAGTCTGTTTAAGAGTGATACTCTTATTGGAACTAGAACTTTATGTGATGGTCTCTACAAATTTAGACTTGATAATACTTTTGTTGAGACATTAATGACCTTGCATCATAATGTTGGCACTAAACAAAGTTTGGTGAATGAAAATTATGCTTACTTGTGGCATAAACGTTTGGGTCATATATCCAAGGAAAGAATGCAAAGATTAGTGAAAAATGAAATTCTTTCAAATTTGGATTTTACTGACCTTGGAGTGTGTATTGATTGTATTAAAGGTAAACAAACAAAACACACTAAGAAATGTGCCACAAGAAGCAAAGAGCTTCTTGAGATTATACATACTGACATATGTGGTCCTTTCGATGTTCCATAAGCTATTTCATAACCTTTATTGATAATTTTTCACGTTATGGTTATATATATATATATATATATATATATCTATTGCATGATAAGTCTCAATCAGTGAATGCACTTGAAGTGTATATTAAAGAGATTGAGAGGCAATTAGATAGAAAATTGAAAATAGTAAGATCCGATAGAAGCGATGAATATTATGGAAAGTATGATGAATCGAAACAATATCCAGGTCCATTCGCTAAATTCCTTGAAAGACATGGTATTTGTGCTCAATACACAATGTCATGTACACCACAACAAAATGGTGTAGCAGAAAGGCGTAATCGTACTTTAATGGAAATGGTTAGGAGTATGATGAGTCATTCATCTTTACCCTTATCTTTGTGGATGTATGCTTTAAAGACTTCTATGTACTTATTAAACAGGGTTCCTAGTAAGGCAGTTCCAAAAACTCCCTTTGAACTGTGGACGGGAAGGAAAGCTAGTTTACGACGCCTGCATATTTGGGGTTGTCAAGCAGAAGTAAGAATTTACAATCCACATGAAAGAAAATTGGATTTAAGAACAACCAGTGGTTATTTCATATGTTATGCAGAGAAATCCAAAGGGTATAAATTTTATTGTCATAATCATAGTACAAGAATTGTTGAATCTGGAAATACTAGGTTCATTGAAAATGGTGACATCAGTGGGAGTGAAAGAATGCGTGATATTTGCATTCAAGAAGTAAGAATAGAAGTTTCTATATACCTAAAGCTTCTAAAGTTGTCAATAATGAACCTCCAATGGTCGAGTCACAAGAAATAGCATTAAGGAGATCTCAAAGAGAAAGGAGGTTGGCTATTTCTGATGATTATATAGTTTATCTACAAGAGTCAGAAATTGACTTAGGAATTGGAAATGATCCAGATTCATTTTCTCAAAGCATGGAATGTGAAGATTCTAATAAATGGTTTAATGCCATGGAAGAAGAGTTAAAATCCATGCATCAAAATTAAGTTTGGAATATTGTTGAATTGCCTAAAGGATGTAAGAAGGTCGGGTGTAAATGGGTTTTTAAGACCAAGCGCGACTCAAAAGGCAATATTGAACGACATAAAGCCAGACTTGTTGCAAAGGGTTTTACTCAGAAAGAAGGCATTGACTATAAAAAGACATTTTCACCAGTCTTTAAGAATGACTCACTTAGAATTATTATGGCTTTAGTGGCTCATTATGACTTAGAGTTACACCAAATTGATGTTAAAACCACTTTTCTTAATGGGAATTTAGAAGAAGAGGTTTATATGGACCAACCCGAAGGCTTTTCAGTTAAAGGAAAGAAACACATGGTATATAAATTAAAGAAGTCAATATATTGACTTAAACAAGCTTCCCGATAATGGTATCTTAAGTTTAACGATACCATAACTTCAATTGGATTTAAGGAAAACACCGTTGATCGGTGTATATATATGAAGATTAATGGGAGCAAGTTTATTTTTCTAGTTCTGTATGTTGATGATATTTTACTTGCTGCTAATGATCTTGGTTTGTTACATGAAACCAAGAAATTTCTCTCTAAAAATTTTGAAATGAAGGATATGGGAGAGGCGACATATGTGATAGGAATAGAAATATTCCGTGATAGATCACAAGGATTATTAGAATTGTCTCAGAAAGCCTACATTGAGAAAATTTTAGAGAGATTTAATATGAGTAAATGTTTAGCGGGAATAGTTCCAATTCAGAAAGGTAATAAATTTAGCCTTATGCAATGTTCGAAAAGTGAATTAGAACGAGAACAAATGAATAATATTCCTTATGCATCTGTTGTAGGGAGCTTAATGTATGCACAAACTTGCACCAGACCAAACATAAGTTTTGCTGTCGGAATGCTGGGCAGGTATCAAAGTAATCCTGGAATGGATCATTGGAAAGCTGCAAAGAAAATTCTTAGATACTTGCAAGGAACGAAGAATCATATGCTCACTTATAAAAGATATGATCATCTCGAGGTGATTGGATATTCATATTCAGACTTAGCCGGATGTGCCGATACAAGAAAATCAACGTTTGGATACTTGTTTCTTCTGGCTGGAGGGGCAATTTCATGGAAGAGTACAAAGCAGTCAGTTATTGCTGCATCCACTATGAAAGCGGAATTTGTGGCATGCTTTGAGGCCATAATTCATGGATTATGGCTGCGGAATTTTCTTTCAGGGCTTGTGGTTGTCGACAGTATTGCCAAGCCGCTGAAAATTTATTGTGATAACTTTGCAGCAGTTTTCTTCTCTAAGAACGACAAGTATTCTAAGGGTGCTAAGCATATGGAGATCAAATACTTGTCTGTCAAAGAAGAAGTTCAGAAACAAAGAGTGTCAATTGAGCACATTAGCACCAATCTTATGATAGCAGATCCCTTAACAAAAGGACTGCCGCCCAAAACATTTAATGAGCATGTTAAAAAGATGGGCATTATTGGACGTCATTAATGTTTGTATTATGATTGTATTAAGTTTACGTATTTGACACTTTGAGCTCACTTACGTGTTTCTGATATTTCCTATTTTTTATTTAGTATACATTATGGAAATAGATGAATGTTAAACAGGATAGTTCCTAAAGAAACATTATGGTTAAACTATTACTGTACTTCTCATTTATGGATCATGTTAAGTAAAGTGCTATAGTTGTAGTACATAGAAGGGACTATGTCGATTGATGACATACAACCGCTATGACTCATATTAGTTTTCTTTTAATTGTGATTACTATGTGATTGCCAATTTAATGAAATTTTATAGCATAATCTTATTGTGCACATTATAGTCTTTATTAAACCATGAAAGGAACATCATATGGGCCAAGTGGGATAATGTAAGAATTATTGTGGCCCATATTATGTGATTTATTATATGGTTTAATAATTATTGAAATGCTATAAATGATTATTAGTTACGAGAAGGTACGACTCTAATAAACGAAAGGGTATATCGCTTTGATGGAAGGCACCCTTTCAACGAACGTATAAATAGAGTTCGGTCCTTTCTCCACCCACATACGAACAACAATAACAGAAAGAATGTATTCTCTCCTCCATCAATTGAATACATTAAGAAATAGTGGGTTAAGGGAGAGAAATCGGATTTCTTCATTTGATTCGAATTATTTGGATTTGCTACAACGATCATCATCAAGCGTAGCGTTATGGATAAAGATATGTCTTCATCTATTTGTGAAAATCATGAAGATCAAAGATCCTTAATTTGTTATGAATTTCCGCATTGAGAATTAATATGAATATCTAACAGCGGTGATCAGTGGCAAAGGATCAACGTTTGTTGCCTAAGTACAGTTTGATCTGTACAGTGCTCTCAGACTTCTTGATTGCATCTTCTACACTCTCATTGCCTATTTCTCGATAATATATGGTTATGCACACAGACGGTGATGCAAAAGCTTGGCCTAATCTGTTTAATTGTGGCCACACTTAGTAACAATTAAAAGTTCCTATCGACCCAATCAAGCCTGCAGTATGATTAGATGCTGCTGAAAGAACTTGCATCAACTTAGAACTACTTGACATCGAGACTTGACAACTTGTTCTCTGCCTGAATATGAAATATATTTTGTTATCTCTTCCTTGTGATATAGACTTGGAGGAACATGGACACTTGACATGCACCTCTGTTCCAACCAAGAGACACTTAGAAAATAAATTGCAGGAGAGCATCGTGTGATCCTACCAAAGAGTCCAACCAACTCAATCCCCTTAAAGTCACCGAAAAGAAAGAAGGAAAAAAGGAATATATAAACTAAAAAATCTTATTTACATCCATACCATATAAAATTGATGGCGCCATTTGCGGCGCAGAAGATGTAAGAGACCCCTCTGCTACGATATGGACAAGTTTGCGGGAAGCATCCATTTTCTTTTTCTCCTTTTGTCTTCTATATCCAACCTTGTCCTTAATTGCATGTTGTTGCTCATTTTTCAGACTTGTAGTTTGCTTCTTCTGTTCTATCTGTAGATCATTAGGCAGATGTATTTTACTTCACAGTCTGTTACCTTCAAGTTGAAAAATCTAACCTTGAGGAAATTACACTTCCTAGATGACTACTTATGCGAAAGTTCCTTGCATAACTTCTGTGAACTTGTACTTTGTTGAGTAGATTCCTTGCCGCCCGAATGTCATTTATGGCACAGGTTTGTGTGTACATACATATACTCATACTACTAGTATAAGCTGAGTAGAACTTGCCCCAAAATTTCAGATCGCTCTAATAGAATTTACCGATACAGGTAATTACTGCAAAGTTTTTCGAACCTTTGCAACTAGTCTGTTCTTTATGGAGGCTTGTCTACTCCCTGGATTGTCAACGCATTACTTTGGGTCCTTCATCATGCCATTCTTCAGCTCTTTTCTCTAATATGACTGCCGTTAAACTTCCAGATGTGAACGTTGCTCCTATGGGTTTTGATCTATTTAATCCAGATCTGTTACTTCCACAAGCATCATGATCAGCTCCTGCCTTTAAGTTATAATATGCTATCAATAAGCAAATGAACACACATGGCAGTGTTCTCGGCGGCCCAAGAACTTACCAACATTACCATCGTCCGGTAGATTGACTCATCAATCTCACTATTTCTGGACCAATATTGTGCATGGCGCTCATACTTCCACGAGCTAGAAACCGCATTACAAGTAACTCTTCATCTGGTTAGGGTAAACTGCATATTTCTTAGGTCACTCGCCTGTTTCTGAGTAGTGATGAAATAAACAACTGTTTCCCGCTCTTAGTTGAAAGGCTAATATTGCACAGTGGCGTCTTCTAGTTGTGGAAAACCTTTTGGCTCATTTCTATTCAACAACCTTGGTGGATCTCGTCGTTAAGATTTTGTGGGATCATTATCAACTATTATAAAAGTTTAAGCTATCAGATGAAGTATTATCTATAGACTGGAATTCAGGTTTCAGGCTTCATGCAATCGTACCCTAGTTTTTGTTGCGTGAACAAAGCATATGTAGATCGACTGTTATTTCATCAATGAAAGAAACTGTCCCAAGGAATCATACGGACTACTTATGCACCCTCAAACCATCGAGGACATATTCACCAAGGGACCGCCGTGCTTGATTTTCCTCGTCTCTTCAGCAAGTAGGGTATCCCGTCCTAGATATCCACACTCCAACTTGAGCGGGACCGTTCACAAGCTAAATCCGCCATATCATGCGATCATCCTTGAATTTATCGTGTACCATGTTTATAGCGGGATGCAGGAAAAACATCTCAATTATCCCAACTTTAGAGCTGTTCATGCTGGGTTTATCTATGAGTAAACATCTGCGCATATGCCATGGAAGAAAAAAAGCAGAAACCATAGCTCAGTCCTTGATGCTCTCCAACTTTTCATCTTCAATTACTTTTTAAACGGCATATAAGAAAACGAAAGTCCCTCAACCATGCCCCCTGCATGTCATGCTGGTTGAGACAGATCCATCCCATGTAGCTCTGGTAACTCAAAAGTCACATAAAATAAATTTGTGCATAGTCTAGTCACATGAAAGTGTCATGGCCGGAAAGAAAGCTGATCCAAGAGGTTCCTATGGGTTGGCCGTGACACGTCTATGGATCAAGCGACCCTCGGCTTGTATCCCGACTGCTAGAGTTTTCTCGAGTATTTTAGAATACTCTTAGGGACAGGCGATACTGTAAATGTATTTGTATGTAATAAATGCGGTTAGTTGGTAGTTGGGGAGATGTAATCTACACCGTTAGATCGAAGAGGGATCTACAGATACGGTTTGCCTTGTCTTTGTATAAATAGGGTTCTCCTCCCCTTTATTCTATCATTTCATTCATAGGTGAAATAATCCAGAGCTTCTCTCTCTAAAGTTTTCTCTCTCAAAGTTCAATGCTGGCAAGCTCTCCGGAAATTCAGCGCTTCCAAAAGTCTTGGAACCTCATGATAACAAAAGCTCCTAATTGTCCCTTTAACAATAACAGCCTCGTTTCACTTCACTCAACCACATGGATGTTCGTACCCGGTAACTAAGCTTTGTTAACAATCAAGTTTTTGGTAAAGCATATACTCACAGTCCTAATGAAAGGAGCTCTTGAGGTTCCAAGACTTTTGGAATCGCTGAATTTTCCGGAGAGAGACCGTTCCAGATCTGAAGCGTCACTTCCGCCACAATGCCTCGGGATCGTAAAGGGACAATAAAGAAATATATCACTAACTTAGTATGAGCTAAGTAGTAAACATCTGCGCATAGGCCATGGAAGAAAAAAAAGCAGAAATCATAGCTCAGTCCTTGATTCTCTCCAACTTTTCATCTTCAATTACTTTTGAAATGGCAGATAAGAAAACGAAAGTCCCTCAACCATGCCCCCTGCATGTCATGCTGGTTGAGACAGATCCATCCCATGTAGTTTCCTCTGGTAACTCAAAAGTCACACAGAATAAATTTGTGCGAAATCCAATCACATGAAAGCAACAAGATCAATCTGGGCTGTGATGTTACACAGAGAGCGAGCGCAAGAGAGAGAGGAAACAAGACTGATGTTAAAACCAAGCAAGTGAAAAATGATCATTCCAAAGATGCTCACCGGCGGTAAGTCCCAAAACCTGGTTGTTTCCCAATTAAAAATTTTAGACACAGGCACATAGGAAATCAACTTAACACACTACCAAAATTAATGATCATTCTTCACTTGCTTGGTTTTAACAACATTGTTATTCTTGCTCATTTATTATCACCCCAACCCCACACATCCAAAATCTTTTCGCCTTGAAATCAGCAAATCGGACCAACCGTGACGATCTCCTCTATCAGCTTGTTGTCCTCGCCAATTTTGTAGTCGGTGAATGTCTCAAAGTTGTTCTTGAACAGGTCGGCCAGCTTCAACAAGGTGTCATTGTAGGCCTTCCTGTCGGACCAGTTGCTCCCAGGATCGAGAATCTCCAAAGGCACGCCCTCAGTTTCGGTTGGGATCTCGAGCCAGAAGACGTCGGTCTTCTTGTAACTAGCTTCCAAGAGGCTGCCCGAGTGCATGGTGTCAATGATCTTCCTCGTGTATGGCAACTTGATCCGACTACCAGAGCCATAGATGTACACTAGGCGTGAAAGGTTTTGATGTCAAAATAAGCAGCACAAGATCGACTCCAGAGCGGTGCTCAAACATGTCATACCTTTCCCCTGACCATCTGGTGTTTACGAGCCACCTAGTTTTATCCAAACGTGAATTGTTGAGTCCCCACAGATAAATTTATAATTCAATGAAAATAATTGGAAATAAAAATTTTTAGTGTCGTAGTAAAAGCATTTATGTTCTTTTTCCATTTCATAAATATAAATTTTGTACACTTACTAAAGGAGTTTTACTACTTAGAAATTCATTCATGGAATGCAAAATTGAAAAAACATTTTTTTAACATAAGTTGCTCACCATACACACCCCAAGTAACCAAGATATAGGACAAGTGGAGCATAATAGAATTGATAGAACTGCACCACAAATCTACATGTTTAGAGATTTAAACAATATCCTAAGTGTTACTACTACTTCATTAAAAGAGAACATAAACACTAGCTTCGAGATAAGAACAACGGTAGTGCCATAACCCTTTTTTTCCATTCACTTAAGTGTCACATTAGAGTAAAAAATTGATTATTTAAGTGTCATTTCTAGTAAATCATCTTACATATTTTTTTTATTAATTTCCCATTTCGACATGGATTTATTTATTTTATTTTATTTTTGGTAGAAGGTAATAATATATTGAGCTTAACCAACAATATACACAAGATTCAGCTCCACAAAACTTGCACTCAAGAAGACAACAAGTCAACCTAAGTGGAAAGGAGCCGAATGCAAAAAGCCGCTCACAAAAGACATGGATTTTTTTTTTTTTTTTTTAAATTTTTTTATTAATTGTCCACATAAACGCTGTCAATACCACATAAGACGACTAAGTCCACATCATATTTTTCAGCAAGACAAATTGCCGATAGTACTTAAGTGATCAATTTTTCAAATTGCGAGACATAGAAATCAACAAATTGCCCATGTTAGCATGCCACTTAGGACAGTTGGCGATAACTAGACGTTACATCAGCAATTTTCGATGGCAATTGGTGGGAAAGACTGCATTGAAATATCACCTAAAAGTTTGTGACTACATTGACAAAACTAAACAGTAGAGCTAATTAAGTAGAATAATTTGTTGTTAACAAGAATATTATGATAATTGTAATTGCATTATGTGAAAATGCAATTAGATCATACATATTTTTTGCCAATTCTAAAAGCTTCAGAATTTCCAGAGAAAGAGAAGAAAAAATGTAAAAAAAAACAAAAATGTTAAATCTAGCATATGCAAGATATTGTGGTCAATTTAAGATAATAGGGGCATCAAAAGTCAAAAAATGGATGGAAAAGTGTAAGCCTTTATACCTTTATCCTTTCCACATAATTGCCCATTTAAATGTTAAACCTAGCCTACTTATTTTATTTGAGTTGATGCGAGTAAAACAAATAGAAGGTATGATGGTTTTCTAGAATCAAGGGCTATACGGTGGTTGGAAAAAGGAGAGGCGAAGGAGGTAATTTATAATTAATACTATTTGTATATTAGTACCATTAATTGCTTTAGTGATATTTTAATCTCGATCTTTGTTGAAAATTAAATTTAAAACATCTTGAGTCTCCTATGCAATGGGCCTCATTCATGAGAAGTATTTAGTTTTATATGTCTTATTAAGATAATTAATGCAAGGCACCCTTATGGTAAAGTAAAGAAAGAATGCTGCATTGGTTGGCCCTCCCCAACCTTCATTTATTAAAAAAAATGCTTGGAACAAAAACAGTAAGAGTATTATAATTTTTGTATGACGCTCACTTAAGTGTTTAAACTTTTTTTTGCTCACTTAAATGTCATATCAAAGTAAAATCAATCAATTAAATGGCATTTATGGTAAATCTTCCTATGTGGATTTTTTTTTATTAATTTCCCATTTCAACATGGATTTTTTTTTTTTTTTTTTTAGCGTCGACGATGTCACGTAGGACAATCGGCGTCGGATTCTTCAATGAAGCAAATCACCGATAGCGCTCAAGTGATAAATTTTTCAAATTTGTGCACTCAAGTGAGCGAAAAAAAAAATTATTGTATCTAAGTGAGCGTTCTACGAAAGTTATGACATTTGCATTGTTGTTATCCCTACTAGCTCTAGTATCACACATGAGAAGCTATCTATAGGCTCTTGAAATTATGGAGTCTCATTCCTTGATTTGGAAGCATAAAGGACAACTAATAAGCTACCACTAATTGTAGTAGTGAGAGAGAACATCAAAGTACGCTAATTTATTGGCACAAAGATACTAGAAAATGCTCTTGGCGAACACCATGTTAGGACATGTGCTGTCGAGTCCACTGCTTGACGGTACCCTCCTGGTGGCTCATCCAGTTAAAAAGAAAGAAAAAAAAATCAATTTCTAGAGGAAGACAGAAGCAAGGGAGGACTTGCCGATCTTAGACTTTATTTAAATCGATCCATCCATATTTGTCGTAACTACAAATTTACCATCTATTAATTTCTGTTAAATTAGATATATTGCCACGTGTTATTAAACTCAGCAATTTGACGGTAAAATTTTATAAAAATAATAGAGCGTAAATTTGTCACAATTGTACGAGTTTGAAGTTTTTCATAGTATTAATCCTAAATCATAAGGGAATTTGCTTTAAAAATAATGCTTATGGTGTCATTCAGCTTAATCTTCTTCGGAATTACATAGGTCAACTCTAATGAAAGCTCCACCTGTTAATCAAACTTGGGGAGATCGAGATGGTGAGGTGGGACCCAGTCTTGATCGTAATAAAATGAGTTTGGCTTAGTCTGCACATGTGGAAATCTATGAGTGTTTTATGTAAATCGGGAAAATTGTCGAAAATGTCCTAAATCAATTATACGACAATTAATTCAGTTTTAAATCTTTTAATTGTATTAATTTAGTTCCGAACTTTTTAAAAATTTACCAATATAGTCCTTTTAGCTAATTTTGGCAAGAAATTGATCGCTTTGACACTAGTCGTGCAGACATTATGCAATTTTTTTAATTTATTTTTTAATTTATTTATTTATTTTATTTTTTCCTTCTTCTTTTTTCCTTTCCTTTCCTTCTCTCTCTCTCTCTCTCTCTCTCTCTCTCTCTCTCTACATAAAACATGTGTGCTTAAAATTATAGAACACATGTTGCAATAAAACACATGTGACTATGAGTTATGACTTTTTTTTTTTTTCAATGAATTATAAAATTAAAGGCGACTCGAACTAAAATCGAAGGTGAGGCCTAAATTTTTACCCAAGTTTCTCCATCATGAAAAGCATATGTTTTGTAAATCTTCGAGCAGGGCCGGACTTTAATTGGGCCCATCACGTGAAAATGGTGAGAATCCATGATATATGAGGAGCCAGGCCCATGAAGACTACAAAAGGAAGTCAGGAACTTAGTTCAAAAAAAGAAAAAGGAAACGACTCCTTGAAATTGGATTCCCAATTGATGTTACTCTAATAATTGAGTTCAACCAGATTATATAATTGAATAGCCTTGCGCTGTCAATAAAATAATTAGACAATTTGATGCGTAAAATTCAAAAGGAGGTGAAAAAGTTAAAGGACTTCATGATCAAAAGATAAAGTTGATGTTAATTTTGTTGTTTACGAGGATTTCATGTGTTCATATATTCATGAGTGTTTAAGGAGGTGAAGATTGGTTGAAAAGAAAAATGAAGAACCAAACTCATACTTTCAAAATGTGATGTCTTTGAAAATAATTTCAAGCTAGAAATTTCGCCAGAAAAAAAAAAAATTACTTGGGAAGAGAGAGAGAGAGAGAGAGAGCTCCATTGAGCCAGAGGACGAGATGTTTGCAAGGAGCACCTACTTGAGCTTCAAAGAACCAAGGTCATTAACCATATTTTGAAAACATATGAAAAAATACTCACGTATCAATATTTGCATATTGTGAAAATTTGAAAGGTCCTCATATGGGCATCAATAAGTTTTAGTATATTTAGAGATAATCATGGGAAAGCATCCGAGAAATCATGCCTCTCGGGAATGCTCATCTTCCACCCAAATTGAGTTGTTGATGTTGTTAAAGGATGTGCCGGATCAATGTCTCTCGCCTTCTAGACTTTGTCTTTGAGATCCGAGAGATGTGATCTTGATCTCAAAGCTAGCGTTCATGTGCTTGCAAGCATATTCGTGGCTTCAACCAACCATGAGACAAGTCTCACATGAGGTTCGCATTCAAGTCCCCCTCGAAATGCCACTCTCAATAGTCATACCAACCGCTTTTTGAATTTCTTCTTAGTTCTCTCTAATCCCAACCATGTTTTTGTAGAGCAATCAGAAAGTGAATTTGAAAAATGCATTATATCAACACCTCTTGCCTTCTATGAAACACAATGTAAAGAATCCATTGTTGGAAGAGATAATGGTAGCAATGGGTTGATCTGCCAGATCTTGCGCCAAAGGGTTGTAGGGGCTTGGTAGGAGGATGATGCATTGTTGCGGTCATTCATGTTTGCTTTTGCTCTACGGTAGGTGTAACAACTGTTGACTGTATATTCGCCGTCTTGAGTGCCTTTCCATATGATCTTATCAGTTAGGCATTGGGGCCGAAGTTGAATAGTTAGGATCTCAGTCACTATTTGGGCATCAAAAGATTGACGCAGCAAGGGTTCATCCCACATATACTGACCTGGTAGGATAAAACCAACAACTTGCTTCGGTTCACCTTGGGGCGCAAGGCCACCAATGGTACCTCTCGAGAGCCACCTATCTTCGCGGATTGAAATATCTTGCCCATTACCAACAGACCAGTGAATATTATCCAGAATTGAGTCTCTGCCAAGCAGTAGACTCTGCCAGCCCCATGAAGGTCTAAAGCCTATATTAGCATGCAAAAAGTCCGTGGAATGATAGTAAAGACCTTTAAACAATTTAGTCCATAGGGAAGAGGGATTATTAATTAGACGCCACGCCTGTTTGCCTAGTAAGGCTTTGTTAAAAATGGTAAGGTCACGAAAGCCCATCCCTCCAATATCCTTTCTCTTAGTTAGAAAATCCCACTGTTTCCAATAGATACCAGTCTTAGTACTGCTATTCTGCCACCAAAATCTGGCAATTTTCTGTTGAATAGACTTGCATAAAGAAACAGGGATCTTGAAAATAGACATCACATATTGAGGGATAGCTTGAACAACGGTTTTGATTAAAAGTTCCTTACCTTCTTTTGAGATTAACTTCTCCTTCCAGCCTTCTAGTTTAGAATGCACACGAGCTAAAATCCAGGCAAACATATCCATTTTTTATCTTCCCCAGTCTGATGGTATACCAAGGTATCTATTACATTTAGTTAGGATAGGAACCCGGAGTTCTTGAGCCAAATTCTCTTGTAGTTGGATAGGACACACCTTGCTAAAAAGGATACCAGATTTGTTTCGGTTCACAGTCTGGCCAGTAGCTAAGCAGTATTGATTTAGCAAATTCGCTAGATTCTGACATTCCCGAAGTTTGCCATCCAGGAAGAAAACAGCATCATCAGCAAATAATAAGTGAGATAGGGTTGGACACCACCTATTCAATGTGATGCCTTTTAGATTTCCCATATGCAGGGCTTGCTGGATAGGATAGAAAGTACATTTGCTACCAGGATGAATAGATATGGTGATAAAGGATCACCCTGACGGAGTCCTCTAGTAGGGTGAATATATGGAAGATTTTCGCCATTAAATCTGACACTGAGGGTAGAAGTTGTAATGCATTCCATAACCCAATTTAAGCATATAATCCCGAAGAAAATCCCATTCAACGCGGTCGTAGGCCTTCTGCATGTCTAACTTTAGTACAGCTTGAAAATGTTTCTTTCTTTTCCTAATCCTAAGTTGATGAAGGACCTCTTGCACGATCAATATATTATCTTCAATCTAACGACCACTGATAAAAGCAGATTGTTCTGGGGAAATCAGCATTGATAGCCACGGTTTGAGGCGGTTGGCTAAGATCTTTGAAATAATCTTGTAGATATAATTGCAAAGACTGATTGGGCGATACTGGTCTAGTCTTTCTGGATTAGGGACTTTGGGTATTAAAGTGATAGTTGTTTGATTGAGTGTAGGTTGCAAGACACCAGTGCAGAAAAAATCTTGTACCAAGCCAAAGAGATCTGCTTTCAGAATGTCCCAGTAATGCTGGTAGAAAAGCCCATTTAGTCCATCTGGCCATGGCTCTTTAGTTGCCCCCAACTGAAAGACAGCCTGTCTTGCTTCTTCTTGAGTGACAGCTCGTATGAGGTTAGTATTCATATCTTCCGTGACCATCTGAGGGCACTGCAGCAATATAGGTTCATAATCACGGTGTCCCATAGATGTATATAAAGATTGAAAATGATGAATGATCATATCCTTAAGTTGTTGTTGATCCCGCACCCAATTTTGATCTATATCCTGAAGCATGTTGATCCTATTTCTCTGTCTCCGTTGGATAGTAGAGGCATAAAAGAATTTGGTATTTTTATCACCCCATCTAAGCCAGTTAATACGGGATTGCAAGGCCCAATACTGCTCTTCCTGTTGCCAGAGGTATTGAATTTCCATCTGCAAGCGAGTCGTCTCTTCGTTATCATGTTGGTTGTGGGGCTTATTCATTATGTCTTGGAGTTGTAGCGTCAAACCACTAAGTTTTTCTCTACCGTTAGCAAATTTTCTTTGACTCCATACAGCAAGAGCACCTGAAACAGACTTAATCTTCTCTGTAATTGTAGATTTGGACCGCAGATTGGAACGCCAGTTTGCAGCAACAACTTGATAACACTCTTGATCTTGAATCCAGAAGGCCTCAAAGGTAAAGCTTCTTCTCCTTTTTCTATTTGTGGCTTCTGTGGAAAGGAGGAGTGGGCTGTGATCCGACACGAGAGCAGGTAATACAAACACCTCAGCTGATGGATAAACTAAATGCCAGTCCATTATGTAATGAGCCCGATCTAGTTTTTCCTTAATTAACTCCTCTCCCTCTCGATTATTAACCCAGGTATATGCACAGCCTTTACTTGCCACCTCCAGAAGAGAACAAGATTCAACAAAAGCACGAAAAGATCGCATCCGATAGGGATCAGCTTGGCACTTACCTGTTTTCTCCTAGTGGTAAAGGATTTCATTGAAATCTCCAACACACACCCAGGGTAGAGTATTATAGTCGCTGATATGGCGTAACTCATTCCATACATATTGTCTTTGATTGTAGACTGATGGGGCATGAACACAGGTGAGGCGCATGACCAACATAGTTGCCTTATCCGTACATATCATATCCAGGAAGTCTGAGGATTAGTGTTCAAGTGACATGGACACACCATCATTCCAAAACACAGCCAATCCACCTGCTGTCCCAACAGGTTCTTCAAGAAAACAGTGTGAGAATTTGAGTCTCTTCTGGATTATGATTAAAACTGAACTTTGGTTTTTTGTTTCCATCAAAAAAATTATTTGGGGCTTTTCTTGGGCTACTAGGACCCTTAAAGCTCGAACTGTCGGGGGATTGCCCAAACCCCGACAGTTCCAGCTTAATATCTTCATCTGTCATGGGGTGGCTGATTCGGGCTAGCCACCACAGCCCATCTGCAAGGTTCTTCAACGGTAAGAATTGGGGTGTCCATTAAATGCGAGTCATCAAAGTTCTCTCGGATTTGAGTACGAACATCAGGGCTAAAAAGTTTTTTGGCCTTCTTAATAGGTCCAGATCGAGCAGTAAGACGAGAATGCTTACCCTTCTTAGATTGTATATTGCTTGTTGTGATGCTGTCGGCCAGAAGCTTGTGGTGCACAATTTGACTCTCTGATGCAGTTGGAGCCATAGATTGCCATTTAATAGGAGTTGCAGCAATAATAGGATGATCAGGCTCCATTACTGCCATTGTCTACTTACCTTTATCCTTTTGAACAGGAATAACGGCCGAAGGGGATGGAGGAGTCTCCGGGACAAACTCATCATCTTCATTTAGAGAAAGATTCGTCTCATAATAGGTACGCCAGAATGGGCTATGGTCCCTGACCTCTGCTCTTAGCCATGAGCCATATAAGAAACTCTCATTCTTGTCCATATTACTTTCATCATAAGGAAACTCTGCACAATGCGTGGCATAATGGCCAAGCTTACCACATGAAAAGCAATAGCGCGAAAGTTTCTCATATTTGAAATCAAGCCAGAAATTCTGTCCTTCAATTTTGATCAATATCCCTGTCATGAGTGCCTGTTGAAGGTTAAAATCAACCCTGACCCTTCCTGTTTTTAGCATAGAGCCATCTTTATTTGCGATGCGCACATCCGTTACTCTCCCTATGTGAGCAACAACCTTATGAAGCATATTTTCGGTACATCTTTCCAATGGCAAACCATAAATTTGGACCCACAGCTCGCAAGTATTGAAATTGTAGCAATGCAAGGGTGTATTGGCTTTCCAGGGTTTTAACATGACCAGATGGTTAGCAAAACGCCAAGGTCCATTTTCATACACCCTATGTTTTACCTCCTCAGATTGGAATTTAATGATATATAAACCAGAGTCGCCCTAAGAAATGTCAACAAGTTCTGTGCGCCATACCCTTTTCATAGTATTCTGAAATGCCTGAAAGTTAACTGTAGGATTATTTAAAAGTTTACCAACTAAAACTAACCGACATTCTTCAATTTTGTCAACAGGTGCTGCTTCGTCGCAGATCTCCACTGCTTTTGCCGACCATAGCTGACCCATTCGATGACATAAAGCCCCCAGGCGAGCGTCTTCATCAGTAGTCGTTGATTCCATAATACGCTTGAAGACCAGATCAGTTCTGAAGAAACCCTTAGCGGGGGGAGGGTGAGCACTGGAATTAAAGATCTACTTACCGAAACCTCTCTTCAGCCATCTGGGAAGGAAAAAACAAGCGGAATCAAGATGAAAGGGATGCCATTGAACACCTGATCATGACATGCAAGCCGTTAGAAAAGATCGGGGGAGGGCGATGGAGATGGGGATGAGAAGGAAATGAGGTGAAGATGTGAAATTGTTTCAATTAAGAGGTTCAACAGGGTGAGCTTCGAGATGAGAATGGAAAATATGCAAAAGAAACTACCAAGAATGGTAGAGAGACTCTACATTGCGTAGAGAGAAAAACATCCAGACTCTACATTTCCGAGGAACTTGCACGCTAAAATTTGTCTTTGTCCAAATTAAAGACCCAACTTTGGTCAATCCTAATATTAGAGAGGTTGCTCTCATGCCACTGAAGTAAATTTGATTTTCAACGAGTTTGTAACGCAATTTTGAAATTTAATCCAACCATGCGTTTGTCCTCATACTCATCAATCGTTTGATAGCTTGTTATAGCGGATTAACCCTTCCTTATGATATAACGCCATGCTTTGCCTTCCAATGTTTGCTTAATGAAAAATACCATGGTCATTTTTTTGGAGGAAATTGGACCAAAAGTCTTCATCTTTTGTAGGAACAGTAATCAAGTGTCAAACCTTTCAATTGCTGCAATAAGGTCCTATGAAAATGGAAAACTATAATTGAGTTTTAAACCTCTGGTGTAAAGCATAAACTCTTATTGCAAAGTGCAATGAAGTCCTATTTCTGTATTAAGAAGTGCAATTTAAGGTTGCAGCATAGGCTTCGAGAGTTGTTTGGGCAAGTTTCGGCATTCTTCCTAGGAAAAACAAAACCTGATTTTACTTTTTGCAAAGGTTGGTAACTCGATTGCGTTAATAAAATAAATAGGGCTTAATTGCATTATTTGCAATGGCTTAAAATTTTTGGTGCACTTTTGCTTTTATATTGGCGTAGAGGGATTTCTTCTAGGTGGTGATTTATCTTTTAAAGTATTGCACTTAAAATATCTTAAAGTTGCATTTGGTCATCTGGATTTTTAACAAAGATATGATTGATATGAAATCCGGAAATTTTACTTTATCCCATCCACTATTTGGTAAATTGTAATAATAAAGCCAAATATTTTCACATCATACCCTTTCTATTGTTTGGTATGAATAACATATCAGTGTAAATGGACTTTAAAATTGCACAAACAGATATGGTTAGAATCTCTCACGACACTTTTGCCTACTTCATTTTTATTTGCTTATTTTTATTTTTTTCCTCTCTTTTTTATTTCTCTTTTCCCCTTACATCATTCTCTAATAAAATTCTATTAAATAGTAAACTATACTAATATACCTAAAATATTAAAATACCCAAAATATGCAATAAATATATATACTAAATTTATATATATATATATATATATTGAATTTATATTATAAGATAGAAAGAAATTTTAATATATAAATAAAAATAAAATTATTTTTTTGTTTTCTGAATTTTTATATTATAATTCAAATATGATATATATATTCAACATAATTTTAATTCTATTAACTTAAAAATTTTACTATTCAAGAAAAATAACTTTTATATTATTAATATTATAAATCATTCCACCTTTATACCACCTCCCCGATTGGATAATTTTATCTAGGCTACATCCATGTTTTATTTGACTTTATACTGTCTTGGGTATGAACCAAAGATTTTATTATATCTTAAACTTTATCTTGATTACTAAACTTAACTTAAGATTTCTATATGTATTGCCTAGGAAAAGAGGAGGGGGATGATATTACCAAATAAATTAATTTCTAATTGAAATATAGGTCATTGCGGTTGAATTATATATAAGCAGAGGCAATTTGCTTGAAAAGTGAAGATGTACATGGGACGCCAAAATAGATTTTGAGGCTTATATCATCATTCAGATGAATCTTTATTGATATTACACAAGATTACCTTTTAAGTTGTTATTTAATATTGTAAAGTAGAGTAAGGATTGGGCAAGAAGAAACTCAGAAACCATGATTGTGTAGAGATAAGGCTTGGCCCCTTCACCACACTTGTGGAAGAAGATTAACCATATTTTCTATGAAGATGCATGGAAAAGTGAATTTGCTTGAAATGTGAAGATGTACGTGGAACTTTAAAACAGATTTTGAGGCAAATATTGTCATTCCACTGAATCTTTCTAGGAAATTACACGAGTCTTACCTTTCAAGTTCTTCTTTTCTTTTTAATATTGTAAGAGTAAGAATTGGGTAAGAAGAAATCACAAACCATTATTGCGTAGAGATAAGGCGTGGCCCATTCACCACACTCGAAAAAGAAGATTAACCACCTTTCTGTCTTTTATAGTTTCTTTTTTAAAGCTACTTTTTGCTTTTTTTCACTTTGCCACACTGACTGATGTAGAAGAAAATAATTGACCGTTAATTTTATACTTGCCACACAGGGCAATTAACGTGCATGATGGGAAGTAATTGAAACAATAGTTGGAACACTTAAAGAAAAACTAAAAAATTTATCATGTGGGAAAACATGAACAAAAAATATAAGTAGTCAAGAAGTTTATCGTTTTAGAAGTCAACCGCCAACTAAATGAACAGTGACAAGCATAACTTGTATAGTCAAAAAGTTATGAAGCTAACCACAAGCTATGTAAATTATTGATTACGCAATTCATCACTATTGCATTTGATAGATATAGCTTTTTGTTTGAAATTGTGAAATACATCATCTATATGAGGGGATTTAATGGTTTCTGAGAAGTACTGTATTCTTAGAATATTTCACTTATAGATTGAAATTTATTAGATCTATGTTTCAATTGATCTCAACATGAAGGGTTGTGATTTTTTGAGCTAACAGTGAAGGCCCGGGAGGCATGGCTCAAAACCATAGACTCACCTACATATATAAGCAAAAAAAGTTATATGGACCATAGAGCATACAACACTATATTAAAAAGCCACCATACAAATATGAGGCGAGTATACTATATCGGTATACTGTCACCATCTATCAATTGTTGAATTTGCAGAGAGAGGCGACAATCGCGGGGCCGAAGTTGACAACGAGCGACAAAGTTAGGGTGCGCGCGAAGGCTGGGGTTGGCGGTGGGACCATTGTGGCTCATGGGGAGTTTCGTGCGCGCAGAGCTTGAAGCTTGAAAATAAAGAAAGTGGAGGAGAGAGAAATGGAGGAAGCGGGAACAAATCGGGAGGAGAAAGTGAGATTACTCTACGGGGAAGGGGGAGAATAGTATCACCTCGGGCGGTACGTGGTGACCCTCTGCACAGCACTTAATAAAAGAAGGAAATTTTTTAACCGTGTGTATATATATTTAAAGAAATAAGTACATTGAATATCTTAAAAGTTATCACAAAAGTACAGCGAAGTCCTAAAATTTTTAAAAAATACAATCAATGGAAGAATTTAATTTGACTAATTTGACAAGTTTTATGGCTTAATTGCTTATTTTGAAAACTTTAGAACTCAATTGCACTTTCATGACAAATTTTCAAGACTTAATTGCACATTTCAAAAGTTTTAGGACTCAATATACTTTCTTAATAAGTTTTGGAACTTTCAATGCACTTATCATTTGTCTTTCTTTTTTATTACCATTTCATATCTCTCTTCCACTTAGTATCTTCGTCTCCGCTTTTGCATGAAATATTTTATAAGAAAAATGTGAGATAGTCATTGGATAATCATGAATTCTTTTTAAATCTTTATGCGTCATGGTGCCTTATATAAACATTACAACAAATACACATATGACTATGAGCTACAACCTTTTCCAATGGATGGTAGAAGTACAGGTGATCTACACTGAAATTGTTGCTCCAGCCTAAATTTTTACCTAAGTCCCTCAATCATAAAATAGACCTTTTTAAAATCTTCAAGTGGGACATGACTTTATTTTGTTCCATATAATATAGTGAGAATCCATGACTCACGCCCATGAAGACTAAAAAAGCAAGTCAAGAACTTATTAGTTAGAAATAGAAAAAAGGAAATGATTGCTCAAAAAATGGCATTACTTTAAGGAAAAATGACACATGTGGTCTTTGAACTTTGGCCCAAAATACAATATGAATTTTGGCCCAAAGTGCAATGTGGTCCATAAAATTTTGATTTATTCAATATAATCCCTGAACTTTGTTATATGTTCAACTTAATCTATGAACTATATGAAAATATTCAATATTATCCCCCAATTTGAATTAATGGAAAAACAATATTGAACATTTTCATATATTCCAATGACTAAATTGAGCATATACCAAAAGTCCAAGAATCATTGAACAAATTGAAAGTTCGAGAACCACTTCCACATTAGGCTAAAGTTTAGGAACTAAATTGAACAGATTAAAAGTTTAGATATCACATTACACATTAACCCAAAATTTAAGGGCCATTAGTATTACTATCTCTTACTTTAATAATTAAGTTCAATCAGATTATGATAAAGACAAATTGAGAGAGAGAGAGAGAGAGAGAGAGAGAGAGAGAGAGAGAGAGAGCATCCAAAAAGATGACACCAAAAAAAAAAAAGTCTACTCGGTACGCAAGTAAGAACCAACACATGAATGGCGCATAGATATGGGCATTTACATACATGGCATGTGGATATCAATGCAAATATGTCGTCTCGTCAACAAGTGCAAAGACTAACATACAATTGTTAATGATGATATTCATTAATGCCACATTTTCAATTGTCGAAATACGATGGCGAACGTTCTGGGCACGCATGATAACCATTTTCTTTTCCTTCTTTTTTATATTTCTGTTCTTGGGAACAAATTTGGAACAAAAATCTCTTTAGTAATGTAATTTCATTTTTTTTATTATTTTGGAACAAATTTTTACCTTAAAAATAAGTTTAAAATAAAAATAAAAATTAAATTTTTTTTACTTTTCTATTTCTAGAACAAAAATGAGAAATAAAAACTCTTCTCATTGCTTGCTCTAGTTACTGCTTGGTTGTTCACCCGTCACTGCCGCCGCCACCCCGCCGATCGTCGTGTGCCAATCACCTTCTATTGCCACTCGAGATGGAGAAATTATGTATTGTTATCAAACGAATTTTTATTACGGAAATTTTATATCGTTATCAAACATGTATTTTTGTTTAGAAACTTATCCAAGAAATAGAAATAGAAATAGAAAAATCTATTTCTGGTTAGAAATAAAAATTAATTTCTGAAATAGAATAGTTACCATTCTCGCCTCAATAGTAGCCATTGGTATAAGTTGTTGCGGTGAATACTTATTGAAGGAAAATCAGCAAACTTTTCTCGAAGTTTGAAATTGATGAAGTAGTAGACTAGAAGCGCATGTTTTTGAAGGGAACAGTCATGGTCTAAGAGCAAGATTGTGGGACGCCTGTTGTTATAGTTCACAAAGATGGATAAGAGGCATACGGAGTTATCGAGACATGGAGATAACCAACAAAAGTGGCTTGAGGAAATAAAACCGTCGGAAACATCAAAAGGCAATTACCAAAAACTATTATCAATACCGCGGCACAAATCAAGGAAATTCACTCTTTATCTTTGTTTACTGGCACTTCATCTTTCTCAGTTGTAGCTTTTAGATTCGGGTCGTTAATTAAATTCAGACATATATCTTTATTTTAGGATCTACATCATCCATTAAATTCTGGCTTGGTGTTTTTATGTTCTAAAGCTATGACATTGATTAACTTCTGGATAGTTTGTTTACACCCTATTGAGTCTAATTTTTTGGCCTTTTCATCAATAAAATTCCAAACTTGATTTGGGATTGTACAATGCTGTTTGGAGTAAAGAAGTTGGTTCCCAGTTGTTTGTGATATTTCCTATCCAAAATAGACGCATAACACTAATTTCTTTAAAATAAAATTTAAAAAAAAAACAAAAAACAACTTCCCAAAAAAGATACATAATGTATCAGTTTTAAATTTTTCGTGATATTTACCCTATGGATTTTCGCGTAAACTTGTCACATCAACATATCACGTCACTATGTATCATCAATGTGAGCAAATTTAACAATAAAATTTGTCTAAAACTAACAAAAGTTAAATTTACCACAGATGTACCAATTTAGGGTTCTTAATAGTCAAAAAATTGGTTTGGATAAATTTATCACAATTGTACAAGTTTAGAATTTTTCGTGATATTAACCTTAAAAAATTCTACAAAATTATGTATGTCAGCACCCACCATCCTACATGGCACTGCTGACATCCATGTTAGTGATTACCGATTAAATTGGGCGGATGGACTCAACTAGTAAAATGTAAAAAGATTTATGACTCAATGACACAATAAAAACATTTCGGACTGAAATGGTACAAGTATAATATATTTAAGAATTTTTTTGGTAATTTTCATTCTGTTTAGTTCATTGCAAATTCGGATTAATTGAGGAATGGGATTCGGATTTCTTGATTTTTCATGTTTGGAGGAAAAAAAAAACTACACTTGGATTTAGATAATTCATGAAATAGAATTCTTCAAAAACAATTATAAAATTTGATTACCTAGTGTCCTTTGGTCCTAAAAATTTCACAGCCATCAATTAAAGTTTGGTAAAGGATGTCCACATACACTATGGCCGCATACAAACGGTAATACCATCAATCGGCGAAAATCCCCCTATACACAAAATATCAATTTTCAAGACCTCAAACCCAGCTTTCATTATATTGAATTCCTAACCCAAATGTGGCTCGCGCTCTCCGTCCCACTAGATTTTTCCAAAAGGGATTCGTAAAGTGGGGCAGAATCATCACTTGCTTTTATTACGGTCAAATTGAAGACTTGTTGACAAAACGATCTCTAATGGAAAAAAGAAGACTTATAGTGGTAGACCAGGTTGTCACTTGTCAACCTTTCACCGCTAATTTTCCATGCAGTATTTGACTGGCTGGCCCCTAACTGGGGTTTAAAAACAATTTGCAATCTTTATCTTGAGGGGTCAAATTGCTCCAATTATCTTTACTTGGGGGACTGCAATTTTGTTTAATACCCGGGCCACTTATGAATTTTCCAAGTGAGCTTATTTAGATCCTTCATCAAAAATATTTTCTATTTCATCTAATCACTTGTGTACAACCGCGTAAGACCTCGAATAAACAGCAACTTGCCACTCCCCATTAAATAGGGATGCTCGAAGAGCCCAAGATCTCTTGGTCAAATATGCAGATTTACGTATTTGACCAGCACCAACACGGTAACTAGATTCCTTGTTTAATTAATTTGCATAATCGAACTTCTTTACACGTTGGAAGTCATTGTCTAAGTAGACCAACCACTTCGATTACAACAACCAATCCGTGTTTAGCCTTTGTACATATTTGACCAACACTTTCAATTACGACGGCCGGCCACAGCATAAAAAAAAAAAATTGTTGGTGGGTGGGAGTCACCGTCCGTATTATGAATCTTCAGTGGAAACAACGTTGCATGTTTTACGAGATTGTCCAGTCATTAGGAACATCTGGGTTGATCTCGTCCTACAAAATTATCTTGAAGAATTCTTCTCCATGAATGTTTCTCAATGGTTGAAATTCAACTCAGCTGATATCAGGAGATTTAACTCCCAGTATGATTGGAGTACTACTTTTGGCATGAGCAAATGACTTTTTTGGCAATGGCAAAACAAGTCTATTTTTCAAGAAAGTTTTGTTTTTCCTTTCAACCATGTACGAGTCCTTTCACATACAAAGGAAATCATTTATTCGCCATGATCAACTTGTCTACAAGTGGATCACGTACTCTTCCATTATGGTTGCTTGGGATCCTCCTTTATCAAGATGAATTAATTGAATACAAACGGAGCGTCTAAAGGTAATCCTCGACTTGCAAGAGAGCCAAAGGATTATTCCATAATGAAAGGGGAGACTAGCTTGGTGGTTTTACCTCATTTCTTGGAATATGGTCGTCTTTACAAACTAAACTATGGGCACTATGGATGGGACTTACCTTTGCAAAGCAACAAGGTTTCCACAAACTCATCATTGAGATGGACTCCAAAATTATTAGTGAACTTGTTAACTCAAAGAGAGTAGCAGATAACACTAGTCCAGCACTACTTAAGGATATCATAAGGCTATTGACCTCCCATTTTGAGTTCAAAATTCATCACATTTTTCGAGAAGGCAATTGGCCTACTAATATGCTTGCTAATGTTGGTATAGCGAAGCGCTTAAATACTACGTTTTACTCATAGCCTCCTAGAGAATTATCTTATATTTTGCTTAGTAATAAAATTGGTATTGTAGACTTAAGACGTAAATTTTTCTTAGTTTTGTACCTTGTATTCACCAAAAAAAAAAAAAAATGAGTTGGCTAACGATGGCCTGTCAATAGCAATAGCAATGTCGTGAAGATGTATATTCATGATTAAAAATGACTTCCATTGATTTATGATAACAAATAGCGAATAGTTGTCAAGTTTGATTTATGACAATTCACCAATGTCTACCATAGAAAGCTCTAGTCGCTAGCAAAAAGTTGTAGATTTCTTTTCTTTACAAAACCATAATAGTTACCGAAAAGGTCCTAAATCTATTGTAAGTATGCTAATTTAATTTTAAATCTTTCACTTTGACGAATTTATTCTTAAACCTTTTAACAATTTATCAATGTGGAAATTGCTGATGTAGACATCTACCATCCTCTATGGCAGACCACCTTCTTTTGATATAGCAGATCCTCGAGCTACATATTCCAAAAACCAAAGTCCTTGTCATTAAACCTACCACTCTTCACCTTCCCTTTGTCCATATTTGCACTCCCACTATTATGCTGAACTAAGCTTTGATACCAATTGTTAGGAATGCAAAACAATAAAGAGAAAAAAAATAGAGAAAAAGACACATGATTTTTTACCTGAAAAACCCTTTACGGTGCCACACTAGATTTTTTTTCACTCTCAATATCAATATTAGTTTTCGAAGTTACTAGTTTCAACTATAAAAGAGACTGCCCTAATATATAACATCAATCTAAGGTGTATAGAGTTACAAGTATGCCATTAGCAGTCATACTTCCTTCTCTATTTAACATGAAAATTACATGTGGGCCATTAACAGTAAAAAAACAAAAAAACAAAAAAAGCATAGTTGTTATAATAATTTTTTTTCTTTACGAGGCTCCACAATTCCACCGGCTTCTACATATAGCACTAGTTAATATAATATTTTGCTTATGAATCCTCTTATATGTGAAAATCAAATGAAGAAAATAAGCGTTTCGCACGTGTTTCCACAAAATGAAAGAATATTGACCCATCAATTGCATGGAGATTTTGCTTGTGCTTAGTTAAATCTTATTGATGATAAAGAGCCCAAAGAAATACAAGAAAGAGATATAATTTACTCACATGGCACGAAAAAATTTGCTGAAAATGAAGAAACAATAACTGATAAACCATGACTTCTTTGATGAGAAAATTATCACGAAAGTCATAAACTTATTGCACTTACGTCAATGCAATACTAAAGCTTTTACTTGTGACAATTGAGTTCTAAATATTTTTCATATTTTTTTCAATTGAGTCCATCCAGTCAAATTTAGTCGAGAATCCCTGACGTGGACGTCGACCATTCTACGTAGCACAGCCGGTGCTAACGTGGAGGAATGGGATTCCGATTTCTTGATTTTTCATGTTTGGAGGAAAAAACCTATACTTGGATTTAAATAATTCATGAAATAGAATTCTTCAAAAATAATTATGAGATCTGATTACCTAGTCTCCTTTGGCACTAAAAATTCCACAGCCATCAATTAGATTTTGGTAAAGCGCCACTCTATTTCCACATACACTATGGCTGGATACACACCATAATACCATCAATTGTCGAAAACACCCCTACACACAAAGTATCAATTTTCAAGACGTCAAACCCAGCTTTCATTATATTGAATTCCTAACCCAACTCCGGCTTGCGCTTTCCGTCCCAGTAGTCGTCGAGTCTTCCATTTATAATTTTTTAGCAATTGACTTACTGAACCGACCTTATCCACCAAATTGTTTGACATGTGAATTTCGATGAAAACTCGAAGTAATTCGACCATTCTTATCTTATAGCAAAATGACTAACGACTGAGTCTCGTCGTTCGTGCTCGTAACGCCCACGGCGCCCGCTAAACCTATTTTAAAGGCTTAAGGAATAATAATGTCCATCTATAAGTACGTCATCAATCTTGTTAACAGTATTAGACCTGAACCATCTCACCTCCCAAAAACCAACCATCCTCCAAATCATGATTTCCTCCTTGCTGCTGTCCAACCGATCTCCTTTCGGTGTCTTCTTCTTCTCAGTCTTCTTGGTTGGCACCACTCCATTTCATGGTTCCGGCGTTTCTGCTTCCTCCTCTTCTTTTGTTGCTATCAACGCCACTGAGAATAAGGATGAAGCGGTGGCTCTCCTGAATTGGAAATGTACTCTTGACAACTATAGTCAATCTCTCCTCTCTTCATGGCACGGTCACAATCCTTGCCGCTTTACCGGTGTCACTTGTAACGACTTCGGAGCCATCACCCATCTATATCTCTCCAATCTTGGTTTGACAGGAGCTTTAGAAGGCCTTGACTTCTCGCGCTTCACCAATATGGTTAGCTTGGAACTTGCCAACAACTCGTTCTATGGCTCCATCCCCTCGAGTATCGGTAACCTTTCGAAACTCAACTATCTTGATCTTTGCATCAATGAACTATCCGGGGACATTCCTCCCAGTGTAAGCATGCTAGAGAGTCTTCACTATTTTTATCTCTGTGCAAATAACCTAAGAGGACACATTCCTCCAAGTATAGGAAACTTGAGCAGCCTAATTGATCTTCAACTATGGAAAAATCAACTTTCAGGGCCCATTCCCACTTCCCTTGGGAAATTAGGCAATTTAATCGTATTAAGCAGTTCAAGTAATACCCTTTCTGGTTCCATTCCGAGAGAGATCGGTGACTTGAGGAATTTAGAGTTTCTTAGCTTATGGGAAAATAGACTTTCCGGACCCATACCTTCAGAAATTTGGAGGCTTACTTCTCTAAATGAACTTGACTTATCAGAGAACAATTTCATCGGCTCAATTCCTCGATCCATTGGTAACTTGACGAGTTTATCTTATCTTGTCCTATCCCAAAATGGAATCTCAGGCTTGATCCCTCAAGAAATATGTGATTTGAGGAGCTTGAAGCATCTTCGCTTATGGAGAAATAGACTGTCGGGTTCCATTCCTTCAGAAATAGGGAGATTGGTACTTCTCGAAGAGTTGGATTTGCAAATAAATGATTTGGTCGGTCTAATCCCATTGTCTCTTCAGAACTTGAGCAGTCTGAATTTTTTAAGCCTTTATTCAAATCATCTTTCGGGTTTAATTCCGCAAGAGTTGGGAAAATTGACATCTCTTACAGTATTAAGATTATTGGATAATGATTTGACCGGTCCAATCCCTGCATCAATTGGAGGTCTAGCCAATCTAACTGAATTAGGCCTTGGTGACAACAAATTCTTTGGTTCCTTGCCTTCTAAATTTGATAAGTTAACACATTTAAGTCGTTTGGATCTATCAAACAATGTGCTAGAGGGGGAACTACCAGACAATGTATGCCTTGGAGGATCATTGCAGTATTTCTCCGCCATCAATAATCATTTCATGGGTCCCATCCCAAGAAGCTTGAGGAATTGTAGCACATTAATTAGATTGAGGTTAGATGGAAATCAACTTACTGGAAACATTACAGAAGTTTTTGGAATATATCCGCATCTAAATTATATAGATTTGAGCCACAATCATTTGAATGGTGAACTCTCGTGGAAATGGGAGTATTATCGTAATCTGACATGCTTAAAGATATCAAACAACAACATTTCTGGTGAGGTACCTGCAATATTTGGAAGGATGGCTCAAATACAAATACTGGACCTTTCTTCCAATTATTTAAGTGGAGAGATTCCACGGGAATTGGAAAGCCTATCGATATTGCTAAAACTCGATCTAAGCAGCAACATGATCACGGGAAATGTCCCAACTGGAATTGGACTCTTATTCCATTTGGCACATCTAAACTTGGCATCAAACAATTTGAGCGGAATGATACCGGTGCAATTAGGCTCATGCAAAAGCTTGTTGACCTTGAATTTGAGCAAAAACCAATTCCAAAGAAGCATTCCTTTTGAGATATGCGACATACAAGTCCTCGAGGTTCTTGATTTGAGTTATAATATTTTAACTGAAAAAATACCAAGAGAGCTTGTAGAACTAAGAAAGTTGCAAGTTCTAAATATCTCCCACAACAAGCTCTCTGGTTCTATTCCGCGTACTTTTAGTGATATGTTAGCCTTAATTTCCATTGATATATCCTATAACAACTTGGAAGGTTCTCTCCCAAATGTCAAAGCTTTTAATGAGGCTTCATTTGAGGCAATTCAGCATAACGAAGATCTCTGCGGAAATGTTGTTGGTTTACCGAAATGCGATTCTACTACGAGCAAGAAACGCAATAGACACATTGGAGTTAAAATTATAATTATCCTCATTCTTTCATTCTTGGTGTTTTTCCTTCTCTCTTGCACCTTGATCGTTCTTGTAATCGTTAATTATCGTCGAAGAAGGATTATCGAGAGAGAACGCAATAAACGGGCAAATGATTCGAAATTCATGAGTATTTTGAATTATGATGGCAAAGTTTTCTATGATCGAATCATCGAGGTCACACAAGGATTTGACTCCAAGTACTATGTGGGTAAAGGAGCATATGGAATTGTTTATAAAGCCGAGATATCAAAAGGCCAAACGATTGCTGTCAAGCAAGTCTCATCATCCCAAGAAGATAGTGAGATCATAGATTTGATACCATTTGAAAGGGAAATTCAAGCTTTAACTAATATACGCCATCGCAACATTGTGAAATTTTATGGGTTCTGCTCTCATGCCCAATGTAGATTTTTGGTGTATGAGTACATGGAAAGGGGAAGCTTGAAAACAACTTTGAACGATGATGAGAGAGCATTGGAATTTCAATGGGACAAGAGGATAAATGCAGTCCGAGGAGTTGCATATGCATTGGCGTATATGCATCACGGATGTTCACCTCCACTCATTCATCGAGACTTGACCAGTAACAACATTCTATTAGATCGTGATTATGGGGCTCGTGTTTCCGATTTCGGCACTGCAAGACTATTGAGGCCAGATTCATCAAATTGGACTGTTCTTGCTGGCACCATCGGGTATATTGCTCCAGGTACTTCGTAACTTTTTCAATTTCGATGTCATTCAATGTCAGGCATCCTTTCTGCGATTGAACATTTTTTACTTTGGTCAAGTTCATTAGTTATTTAATCTTCTCATTGAAATTTTTTTACTCATATGGAGCTTTCAAGTTCGGTGTTAATGATAAATCTGATTTTCCTAATAAGGAAGGATTGGAAAAATGAGGTAAAACATCGTAATGGATCCATTTCAAAGATATTAAGTTCGTGTTACTTAAATAATCCTCGTACTTATAGTGTCCGATAGAATCCTCTGAATTCCTCCGGAAAATAAACTATCAAATTAGTGTTGTACGTGAAGATTAAGTTGAACCTTGTACTTGTAATTGACATGTCATGGGAAGCAATGTTGTCTACTTGAATATAGCTTATGATTGAGGTTATAACAAAATGGTGAATTCTCTACTTGCAGAGCTGGCTTATTCTACAGCTCCAACTGAAAAAAGCGACGTGTATAGTTTTGGAGTCATCGCATTAGAGACAATCATGGGAAAGCATCCAGGAGACCATATCTCCTGGGAATGTTCATCGTCCGCCCAAATTGAATCATCCACGCTATTGAAGGATGTGCTAGATCAACGTCTGTTGCCTTCTAGACTTCGTCTACGAGATGCGCAAGACGTGGTCTTGATTGCCAAGCTATCTTTCGCAAGCTTGCAAGCTGATCCGCGACTTCGACCGACAATGGGACAAATCTCACATGAGCTTCGTGTTCAAGTACCCCCAGAAAAGCCTCTCTCTGTAGTAAGCTTAGAGCAACTTCGCAACCTCAGTGTCAGGAAAGTTGGAGCATTCACAGGAGAAGGTAAGTTCTTATAATGATAATGATTGCCTTCTAAATATCTTCTTATTTCTCATTAATCCCAACCCTGTGATATATGATTTTCAATACAGAGCCAACTTCTCTATGAACGATACAAGAGTAGAACGATGTTTATCGTCGCGGCTCTAGAAATAATTGTGGGAAGGCTTCTGAGGAGATCTCATTTCACAGTTATTTCCAACTTTATGCACGGCAGTCAAGAAATGAATTTGCAGAATGCATTGGATCGACATCTCTTGTTTTCTCTCAATCGGTATTAAAGAATATGTAGTTTCTATTGCTGGAACAGATAATGATACAAGTTGTCTGTGCATTTTTATCGATATGAAGACGTCATACTCAAATTTTCAATTGGTCCAATCAAATCACGTTTTACTAATGTGCAATGTCATCATGAAAATTTCAGTTTGTCCAATTAGGTCACCAGTATACTTTAATATGTTTACTTTTCATTCTTTCATTAAATAATTTAAATGAAATATGGCATGGAGACCAATTTAATAACGCTGACAATTGATGGAGAAAATTACTTGGATTTCGCACACGTCATGTTGACTTGAAATTGCAAAATTATAAGAGAATTTCACAATCACTCTGCCAAGCCTCCCTGGATTTTCTTCTTCCTTCTTGTTCTTCTTCTTCATCCTTGAGCTTGCCATTGATCGGCCAAAGCTCCTTCGGCGCCAGTCAAAGCTCCTTCGGCGCCAGTTCGTACTGACCACCCATGAGGTGGTCGTTGCTTGCTCTCAGATTTGAGATTTGAGGAGTGAGATAGAGAGGAGGGAGCAAAAGAATGAAGCCAAAAGCGATAGACTAGCCACGCACTCTCGAATCTAGATCTAAGATAGTTTGGCCAGAGATAGAGAGGATGGTTACCGTCGCATGGGACGGCAGCTTGTTGCTGAATGGCAGTCTCCATAGCTGGCATCACGAGTTGTGGTTCATGTCGTCACATGAGATAGTTCACGAGTTGTGGTTTCAGCAGCATGAGATGGTTTGGGGAAAAATTATCCAAAAAGTCTTAAACCTATTGTACTTTTATTAATTCAGTCATAAACCTTTCAATTTTGCCAACTGAATCATAAATCTATTCACTTCTTATCAATTGAATCTATCCGGCTAATTTTAGCCAGAAATTGCTTACGTGAAAGTCGACGGTGTCACATAGGACTAACGGTCTTTGAGATGAACAATTTTTGATAATATTTTGATATTTTTTAATATTTTTATTTTTTCAGATTTCTTTTCTCTTTTTCTCTTTTTCTCTTTTTCTCTTTCTTTTCTTTTTTGCTTCTTCTTCTTCCTTTTGCCAATGGCTAGCCACCTGCCATGCCAAGCCAACTGGCCTTGCCTATTACAAGCAAGGTGCGGCCGAGCTAGGGTGATCCCTACCAAGGCTCACCCTCACCCAAGCAAGACTCGGCGAAGGTCGGCCTTGCCCAAGCCAAATCTGGCTATGCCGGCCCTAGCCTGGCCCTCACCTAGGCTAGGGCAACCTTGCTGGGCATCAATAGGGCAAAGCTGACACCGAGCAAGGCCGCCTTGGCCTAGGCAATGGCCAACCTAGCCCCATCTAGCCTAAGCGAGGCCAACCCTCACTAGGCCTCACCTAGGCAAGTGAGTCTTGACAAGGGCTCCCTCGCCAAATCTGGCGAGGCTGCCCTAGCCTGGGCGAAGGCCAGCCTTACCTGGTTCGGGCAAAGTCAACATCACCTAGCCTGGGCGAGGGTTCTCCTCATCGAGGCTTGCCTAGCATCGCCTTTGCTTGTGGGGGGTGAGGCCGGGCTGAACAACCACTAGCAAAAAGAAGAAGAAGAAGCCAAAAAGAAAAGAAAGAAAAAATAATCAGAAAAAATAATTCAAAAATTCAAAAAAAATTAAAATAATATAAACATTCGTCCGCATCGGTGCCGATGGTCCTATGTGAGACCACCGACTTCCACATCAATGTTTTCCAACTAAAATTTGACCGGATGAACTCAATTAACAAAAAGTTTAAAGATTTAAGATTCAATTAATAAAATTAAAATATTTAGAATTAAATTAGCAAAAAGATAATAAATTTATGACTTTTTAGACAATTTTCTAGATGGTTTGGCGACGTATGGTTTAGCAGCAGACGTTGATTTGACAAGTGCGGTCTCAAATGAACGAAGCTGCCGAACCGACAACAATGGCTGCAGGCAGTGGAGCGAGGGTCAACGAACCTCTCTCCCCCCCCCCGGGCGGAGGTCTAAATGGCATTGGGCAGCGATAGGCGAGCACCAGAGGAGCTTTGGCCGAGCGATCGCAAGCTTGAGGACGACGAACAATGAAAGGACAAAATAAAAATATAATATCGAAAAATCATCGAATAATTACCGTCGGATGCAGCGATCATAGGATGGTCGTAGAAAGATGCGAATTTCAAGCACTATAAATAAAGACCGCACCTCAACAAGAAATTCCCATATGAAACCCGACCAAATGTTGTGATTTTTACTATATTCTGGTACAGTGATATTTGATCCATGGGCATCCATTCAAACTGAGGAAATTCTTATATGAAACGTTAATAATTGGAATCCCCTCAATTATAATCAAGACAAATCGAAACATCATTAAATAAATGAAATGCTACAGGTTTTTCTTCCCCCTTTAATCAAAGGAAATTTTCATTCCTTATCCAAAAGATACATAAAAGGATCCATTAGAAATTTTAGAAATTACCACAACAAAGCAAGCCTAAGCTTTAAAACAATTTTAAAACCCAAAAATTAAGGTATATCATCATAGCATGGTCGGTAGTGGTAAGCATACATTTATCATTTAAAAAAGGATATGTGACTATATCCAAGCAAAAAAATTGGCGGCCGATCACTAAATCATACACCATCATCAATGATGAACACACGCTAAGAGGATCTCCATATGTAACTATAGATTTGTCTTTCAGTGATGTGCGCCTAAGTTCAGTGTCTCTAACTAAACAAGCTTAGAATTGACATTTGTGACAACAAGCCGTTTAGCAAGTGCGAGACACCAAAAATTTTAACAAAACCATGTTGAACAAGCATAAACTTGAAACCGAAATTGGTGTGAACACTATTCAAACTGAAGGCGGAGTAGTTTTTCATAACTAGATCAGGAGAGAAATGCTTTTAGATCTAAGATTGGGAAAGTATAGCCAAAAACAAGGGAAATAATGTGGTAACAAAGGAAATTTTCCAACCACTTTTGTGGAACTTGGGATAGATAATTAGTCAATAGAGCAATCAAACATTAAAGAGGGCATCATCTCAAGCTCCTTTTATTTCATGAAAATAAAAATAAAAATTTGAAAAAAATATTTTCCTAAGAGTAATTGCTTTGTAGCATATCGCTTATAAAAATGAATAAATGAAAAATATTTTTTCCATTCACGAAGATATTTAGACATATATTATTATTGTTAATTAACATCTTTCATTGTCTGATTATTTTAAATGATACAAGCAATCATTTTTATGAAAAATTTTGGTAACATTTCTATTCCGATGAACAATTTTTTTCAAAAATAAAATTTTTTCTATTTCTATTCCATGAAACAATTTCTGAGTAAAAAGAAGCGCATTTAATAACTACATAAAATTTCTATTCTTTGAATAGAAAAAGAATAAGAATGCCACCGTCGCCACCGATGGCCGCAAAGGGGGCTAGCGAGATGGTAAGGAAGAAGAAGAAACGAAAAAAAAGAAAATGACTTATTTCTGAAAATTATTATTAGGAATAAGAAGCTACTTTTTCTATTTTTTTTATTTCTGTTTTAAATATATTCCTCAGCTATTTTTTTATTCTAAGGTATAGAAAAATTAGTTGACATTACCAAATAGATTTATGTTCTTTTCCTATTCCGAATATAAAAGAACAAAAAAATCAAGGAGTAGAAATGTTACCATATAGGCCCTTAGCAAGTGGCGTGTTTTTTTAATAAGGACAGATGAATCATGTTGCATCAGCTTATAAGTAACCATCTTGATAACGGAATTATTTTTGCTAGAATATTGTATATATTGAGGAAATTGTCATCGCAAATAACAGGCCATGCATGGCCAGCCCATTAGGCCCAAGGACCAAATTTAGCCCAGCCCAGCCCACCCAGGTTAAAGCCGGTGTAATGGCCCCTTCTTCAAGCAAAGGACGACAGTAACCTATGTATACGAGACAACGGCTCTTTAGAAATTGAAGTGCACTCTAGGGGTGTAAAAAAAAACCCGTACTAGCTCGACCGAACCCGACCTGTCCCAACCAAGCCCAAAAATTAGGGTATCTTGGGGTCAGGCCTTAGTCTTTCTTTGGATAGGGATTTTTAAATGTTGATATTGTTAGGGATTGCGTCCGGCAAGACCAAGTCGGCACAGGTTTTAAGACACCCCCACAACCCGATCTCCCTCTCTCTCCACGCGTGCACAACAAGGATGAAACTGCAGATCTAAGCCAAACTAATCCATGCCGGTCCGACCCGACCGGACCCATTGGCACCCCTCTAGGTTCTCCACCGTGTCTTTCCTCTTTCATTTGAGTCCTTCATTTCATTCTTTTGCTCTTTTCTCCAACACGCCGGCCGTTAAAACTTCCAAATGTGAATGTTGCTCCTATGGGATTGGACCTATTTAACCCAGATCTATTGCTTCCACATGCCCTCATGATCGTTTCCCGTCTTTTGGATTTAATATGCTGTCAACTAGCAAATGAACTAGCACAGACAACAATGTTCTCGGCGACCCAAGAATGTACCATCCTCCAGTAGACCGACTCGTCTATCTCACTATTTCAGGACCAATATTGTACATGGCGGTCATACTTCCGCAAGGTAGAACTGCATTTACAAGTAGCTCTTCATCTGGTTAAGGTACGCTACATATTTCTCAAGTCACACGCCTGTATCTGGGAAGCTATGAAACAAAATGCCGTTTCCCGCTCTTCGGCAAAAGGCGATTATTGCACTGCAACGTCTTCTAGTTGCAGAAAACCACTTGGCTCGTCTCTATTCAATGACCTTGGTAGATCTTGTTTTCAAGATTTCATGGGACTATCATTGACTGATCTAAAAGCTTCAGCTTTAAGATAAAGTACATTATTTATAGGCTGCCATTCAATTTCACGCTTCTTGTAGCTCAAACTCTAGTATTTGTTGCGAGAACAAGGCATATAGACTGACTGTCATTTCATCGGCGAAAGAAACTATCCCAAGAAATCATAGACTTTCTATGCACCCCCAAAACCATCAAGGACATGTTCACCAAGGGAACACCGTGCTCGATTTTGCCCATCTCTACAGCAAGTCGAGTGTCCTGGATATCTACACTTCAACTTGAGGGGGAGCGTTAGTTGTCATCAAATGAGTAACTATCTTGTGATCTATTTCCATAGTCTTTTGTAATTCACCACTTGATTTTCTGCTTGAGTAAGCAAGCTAAATCCACCATATCATGGAAAGTCATCTCAATTATCCCAACTTTACAGCTGTTCATGCTGGGTTTATCTCTGAGTAATCATTTGCGCATATGCCATGGAAGAAAACAAAGCATAAAGCAAAACTCAATCCTTGATCCTCTCCAACTTTTCACCTACAAGTACTTTTGAAATGGCGGATAAAGTGGAAGTCCAGTCACATGAAAGCAACAAGATCAATCCTGGGCTGTGATGTTGCGCACGGAGCGAGCGAGAGAGATAGAGAGAAAACCGAGCAAGTAAAACACGACCATTCTAAAGATACTTAGCGGAGGTAAGTTCCAAAACCTGGTACTTTTAGACATAGTCACATAGGCGAGGGTTGCCCACTAGATCCAAAACACCTAAAAAGAAAAAGCAAAGAAAGTAAAAAATATATATCATTATATATTATTTAAAAAAGTGTCATGTCGGCGCTGACTGTCCACATCAGCAATTGTCAGTCAAAATTAGCCAGATTAATTGAATTAGCAAGAAGTGAAAAGATTTAGGACTGAATTGGTAAAATTGAAAAGTTTAAAACTAAATTAACAAAAACGCAATAAGTTTAAGATTTTTTGAATAATTTTTCCTGTTACAAACAATCAATTTTTCAAAAATGTTAATAAGATAGAACCTTAATTTCATATTGATGGAACCCAATTTAGTGAGTGGTGTGTTTGTTCTGGGATCGATGAATCTTGTTGCATCAGCTGATGAGTTACCATCTCGATAACGGAATTATTTTTGCTAGAATATTTGTATATACTGAGGAAATTGTTCCCACGACTAGCAATGGCTCCCGACTGTGCCGAGGCCAAGGGGCTGTGCTAGGCCCCGTGATACGCTCGAGCACGTTTTGCCCAGGTAAGGATTTTTATTAAATAATTAAAAAATAAATTTTCAATAAAATAAATTATTCCCACTTCATGGTTGTTTATAGGGAGTTCCAAGTAGCGATAATTGAACAAGAATGAAATACGCAGCATAGTATATAAGATTCCGACTTAAACGAATTCATCTCATTAAAAAAAAAAATCGAATAATACCATACAAATTGCAGCTGTCAAAATACATATACATAAGAATCAAACTTAGATAAATACAATCTCATAAGAAAAAATTACAACCTAATAATTAAAAACACAATACTAAACAGATTGATAAAAACACCTTCTTTTTTTTTTTTTTTTTCGGGTAGTAGCCCTCTTCTTGGGTTTGACCATTTCAACGACATATTTGTCTTATTGTCTTTTTGAGTGACTCATCTGACCACTAGATTTCAAAGATAATTTCATAGCACATACCATGTAAACAACCTTCTTCTTGCCATTGAGGAGGTCCATAATGTTGAATGTCTTCCAAACATTTGAGCCTTGTGCAAGAAAGTTCTTTCAGAGTTGGCAAGCCATCTGGAAAATGGGTTGGGCACTGCCAATAATTTAAGTCAATTGCGAATTCCAAGCTTGTAAATATCCTTCAACAGAGATCTCGCCATTTTATTTTATTTTATTTTGAAGTAAGGAGAAGTGCATGATCGTGAAAATAAGAGGAGGGGGTTTGAATTTTGTAGAAATTGCATTTTTTTTTTCATTTTTTTATGATGAATGTGACCGTTCGGCCACATGTATTTTATTATTAATGTGGCCGAACATCACACTATTAGAGATAATGGGCCATGCTTGGGCCGGCCCATTAGGCCCAAGGACCTGATCCAGCCCAGCCCATCCCAGCCCAGCCCACCCAGGTTAGAGCCTGCGGTAACAGCCCCTTCTCCAAGCTCAGGACAACGGTAACCTACAAATAGGAGACGGTGACACTTTTCGGAATCGGAGTGTACTCTAGAGCCTGGCCCAATAATCAGGGTATTTTAGGGTTGGGCCATAGTCTTCATCGAGTAGGGATTTTTAGATGTTGGTATTGTTGGGTTGGGACTGGGTCGGGCTTTGACACCCCCACAACCCGATCTCTCTCTCTCTCTCTGCATGTGTACAACAAGAATGAAACTAATCGGCACCGGCCTGACTCAATCTGACCTGTTCTCTTTTTCTTTTTCTTTTTTAATCTGACCCATTCTCTTGGGTTGTATGATATTCAGGTTGGCTAGGGTCAGGTCAAGCATATCGTGTAGTGTTTTGGGTCGGGTCGGGCTTTCATAAGCAACCCGAACCACGGACACCCCTATATTCCACCCCCTCTTTCCTCTTTCATTTTGGTCCTTCTATCTTTTCATTCTTGTGCTCTTTCCTCCAACACACCTACCGTTAAAAGCTTCTAGATGTGAACGTTGCTCTTATGGGATTCCAGATCCATTGCTTCCACATGCCTCATGATCGGTTCCTGTTTTTTAGTTTTAATATGCTGCCAATTAGCAAATGAACTAACACAAACAGCAATAACGTTCTCGGCAACCCAAGAATGTGCCATCGTCCGGTAGACCGACTCGTCTATCTCGCTATTTCTAGACCAATATTGTACATGGTCATATACTTTCACGAGCTGGGAACCGCATCTACGGGTAGCTCTTCATCTGGTTAAGGTAAATTGCAGATTTCTTGCCGTAATTTGCACTCTACTTTTTGTTGCCAGAACAAAGCACATGTAGATTGACCGTCATTTCATCGACAAAAGAAACCGTCATGAGGAGTCATACGAACTTCTTATGCACCCTCAAACCATCAAAGGACATGTTCACCAAGGGACCGCCATGCTTGATTTTCCCCATCTCTACAGCAAGTCGGTTTTCCCCGTCTCTACAGCAAGTCAAGTGTCCGGGATATCTACACTACAACTTGAGGAGGGGCGTTAGTTGCCATCAAATGAGTAACTATTTTGTAATCTACTTCCATAGTTTTTTTGTAATTCACCACTTGATTTTCTGCTTGATTACGCAAGCTAAATCCACTATATCATGGAAAGTCATCTCAATTATCCCAACTTTACAGCTGTCCATTCTGGGTTTATCTCTGAGGAAACATTTGCGCATATGCCATGGAAGAGAACAAAGTAGAAAGCAAAACTCAATCCTTGATCCTCTCCAACTTTCACCTTCAAGTACTTTTGAAATGGCGGATAAAAGTGGAAGTCCAGTCACATGAAAGCAACAAGATCAATCCTGGCCTGTGATGTTGCGCACGGAGCGAGCAAGAGAGAGAGAGAGAGAACAAGTTTGATGTTAAAACCGAGCAAGTGAAACATGACCATTCTAAAGATGCTTAGCGGAGGTAAGTACCAAAACCTGGTACTTTTAGACACAGGCACATAGGAAATCAAACTTAATACACTACCAAAATTAAATGTCATACTGCTATTCTTGCTCCATTATTATCACCCAAACCCCACACACATTCAATCTCTTATCGCCTCGAGATCAGCAGCTCGGACCGGCCGCGAGGATCTCCTACGTCAGCCTGTTGTTCTCGCTAATCTTGTAGTCAGTGAATGTCACAAAGTTGTTCTTGAACAGTTCGGCCAGCTACAACAGGGTGTTGTTGTAGGCTAAGAAGCACGAACACTCTTCAAGACCCTTCGTATCGTGTTTAACATTCCGATACATGTCCGACACGCTTCGACACATTCTCGACACGCAGTCGCCAACGCGAGTTGAAAAAAAATCGACATGTGACTCCGACACACACGAGTTATTTTTATAAATTTTCAAAATTTTTGGGGTCTAAATATAAATATATGAAAATAAATATATAAATAAAAGCTAAACTTCAGTTACCATGGGGTCTGGAGAGTGGAGAGTGGAGAAGTGGAGAGTGGAGACTCTGGACTCTTCTCTTCAGTCTTCAATCGCACTCGCCTGAGCAGAGCACTCTGGTTCTCTTCTTTCGCCGTGAGTGTCGCCGGTGTTGCTTTGCCGGCCGCGCCGCCCCCCTCACCAGTCGCCGACTCGCCGTAGCCCCCGCCCCTCAGCCCCACCCGTCGCCACAGTCGCCTCCAACCCCGCCTTCATCTCTCGCAAGCATCGAGCCGTCACCCCAACGGCGAGCCGTCGCCTCTGCCTCTCACGGGCGTTGCCTTGTTGCTTTTCTTCATCTTGCGATTTCATCTTTTTGCTCATCTCAGGTTAGCATTTTGGATTTCCGATTTGAGATTTTTCGGCAAACCCTAGAGTTAGTTAGGGAAAGGGGGATTTTTTGGACCCTCTTTCCGTCTCTCTGTTTCCGGCGCTCTTGTGCCGTTCTTTTGCCAGTTTAGCTCCCTGGGTTGTTGTTGTTTTTTGTTCGGTTCTCTCTTTATTGGACGACTCAGGTTGTTCTTTAGTATTCATGTGAAGAATGCGAGTTCTTGATCCTCGAGCTGGTTCCGAGTGCAGGGAAATATCTGTGACGTCGTGGCTGTGTCTATCCAATCGCGTGCTTTTGCAAGAGCATTCAAACGAACGCTTATGAGGTCGTGAAGGGAAGCTATCTCCCCACCACCCAAACTGCACAAAATCTGAAGTCCAAGGTACCTTCTGACTTATTTCGTGATGGAATCATGGGAAGTAGCTGTTGGAGGTGAAGGGGCTAGGCGAGGCGCTTCTTATTTGTATCTTTTGTATTAACAATTTACAAATTGTGTCGAATCCGAGTGTTACATTGATGCTTATTAGGAGAACTGGGATTGCTGAATTGTTGCTTGCGATTATGGTAGAAGGATAAGCGGATAAGAGTAAGGGAAGTTCTGAAACCTAACAATGATCCAGAGATTAAGGCGGAGTTGAATTTGCTAGGCATTATAAAAATGATTTTAGAGGGGAAGAGTTCTTATTTACTGCTCTGCACCAAGAAGGATTTACCCTAAGTGAACGGACTGATTTTTGTCATTTTTATGTATTGAGCACTCTATTTTGAATAAGTCACCTATGAAGTAAGTGGCATCAAAATTGAAAACCTGAAGGGCATATCGGTTTTGATATGATTTTTCTCTATTTTTATTTCCTTTCCACTTTTGATATGATATTAACAAATGTAGAATTAATGTGTTTAGTATAGATTAATTCTAGGCTCTTTTTATTATTATTATTATTTAGTTATTTATGCATTTATATATAAAAATATTTATTTAATATTTAACGTGTCGGAATTCTCTACTTTTTTAGAAATGACGTGTCAGCGTATCATGTCGTGTCACGTGTCGGGTGTCGCGTGTCAGTGCTACATAGTCAAACAATCATCACGATGTTTTAAACTGACCGACTTTTATAACAGAACAAACCTTATTCAAAAGGTAAGCAATTACGGCCATCAAATGAAAAAAATTAAATTCTGAAAATTTGCATGCATTTAGTTGAAATGTCAATGAACAAGTTTTATGTTTAGCAATTTTTGCAAATGGAAATTTTAATTTCACTAAAATAATGAAACAAATTCAGAGATCTTAAGAAGACAAGCTTCGGGCTTGGGTGCAAATTGATTATGCAAGTCGATCAAACCCTAAGAAAATCCAAACTAGCCTCAATTTTAATGAAACAATGTCAAATGAAAAATTAAAAAGTTGCTTTTGACCTTTTGTGTTTTGAGAATTTTCAAAGAAAGACATTAATTTCATCAAAGTTGCGAAAAAAACATTCAAGTAGTCAAAGAAGGAGCTAGGCGAGAAAGGATTTGGCGCTCTGTATCAAATCCTTTTGAGTACCTTAATGTAATATGATTTTAATGGAATTAATGTCAAATGAAAGCTTAGAATCTTGTCTAAAACGTGCATAAAGAAAGCATGTCAAGATTTTAATCATAGAAATTTGTCAAAATCCAAGAGTAGTGACAGAAGGTCGGTTCTAGAAAATAGTGTTACCACAACTTCATGATGACAACTAAAAATGGCAAATTAACTTTTTATCTTCTAAGAATTTTTGTCAGTATAATGAAGAATAATGAATGGTTTTCATGAAGGACATGTTTCCAGATTCCAAAAGTATGATTCTATAAAAATCAAAGAATGCATAATGGTCAAACTGGAAACAATTTTTCAGAGGCAAAAACGTCCAATTGAAGGACGACGGTACCTATTAAATAATATTATGTTTTGTGAAGTTTTTATGTGACATAGATCTTGGTATGGCGAACAAATCTCATGAAGACTGACTCCAAAATCTCATCACAAAAAATCCTAAAAAATCATGAAACTACTGATGTCGCTAGAAACAGAGCTGTAAGCAGAGCATACCAATTTTCCATATTCTGACTTCCGCATTTCAATAGCATTTTGGCATATCAAACAACTTCCGATCACAGCTTATGATTTGTCCACAGAAAGCTTAACATGGGTTTTACAAATCACTAGAGCACATCTTTGCAAAATATTATCATCTTAAATCTCAAAACAGCATTCGAAAAACATAGGTCAGACAAGCATCCGAATTTCCAGAACAGAGAATCAATCATCAATCAATAGCCACTCAAGCATCCATGTGATCAGCTACTTGAAATATAATTCCTAGACCATCAGATTCATAGCCCCAATTTTTTGTGATCGAAATAAGCTTTTCGATATGAATCAATCTTGCTTCATCGAATGACAAACAAATATTCATCGGTTTTAGAAGTCATATATTTATCACGATCGAACTTAAGCTCAATAGAGTTAGCTCGGCCACCAAGAATCTTCAAGATATAGCCGAGATTAGCTCTTCAACGATCTGAATTGAAATCACAAGTCAACAGTGAAAATTAGACTGAATCAAGCTTAAGTCAATCTACAAATGATGCTCAGAAGGAGGAGATGATCGGCAAGAATCTAGCTAGGATCGGAGGGACTCTGGCCAAGGACAGCTCGGGGATGGATTAGCAAGTGGCCTCGCAAACTCATTAATGTCATGAAGCCAGCTTTTATATTTGGTAATTCTTGATGATTTGTGGCGGGCAAATGGATTTTGTGGAGTGATTTTTTATTTTCGAACTTTGTGTTATTTAATTAATTTATTTTTGGGTAAAAAAAAACCTTGTAATCAATAAAGTTTATTGATTATTTAAATGGATATTGACACCATATTCACCTAAGTGTGCTTCAACTTGTTGATGTGCTACCTTCGCAAATTATTAAGACGACTTGCTATATCAACTCTCTCGTCTTAAAGTTTATGTATCATCCATGATCTCAGTTGTTATCTCCAAAAAGCCACAATTGACCACGCATATGTTATTTCTGCAGGTTAAGAAGCCTCACACCCCTTTATTGAAGGTATGAGTTCTTCCTTCATGTGTGCTGTCTGCTGTTTGCTTGGCCATGTCACATCATGTCATTCTACGGTAGTTGCATGTGTGAGAGCCTACATAACACAATGTTAATCTGGTGGGAAAAGATGTGGTTCTGGCTGTACATATTGTTCTGGTCTTTTTTCTTATTAACAAAGACTAATGGTACCATGTCATGTTGCTTGGTAGTATTTTTCAGGCTATTGATTGTACTAGTGGTCTTGATAGCTTTCAGGGATCTAATGCTCCATTGCATTAGGGCGAGACCTATTATAGACATTCTTTTAGAAAAAGCTCATGTACTCTCTGGAGTCCAGAACTTTGAACAGTAGGTTTTAGTTACCTTTTTCTTTCCTTCTCATTTGTTCCCTTCAACGTGCATCATCAGAACCTTGGGCAGTCTTTATGACCTTTTTTTTTTTGGCCTTTCCTCATTGTCATTCTTCTACCTTTTAATTTATCTTTTGATTTTGGGGATTTTTTAATTAATTTGCTTTAAAGGGGGCAATCCTACCCCCTGTACGATGGAGGCCATTAACAAATGATGATGATGATCATAGCTGTCAATCACATCCGACTGATCTTGAAATGAATGGCCGGAAAAAACAGAATGTAGTATTAATAGAGAATTCTGAAAATATTTTCCTTTTACTGTTGTAAATATAAATATTTATCTCTGAGAAAATCAAAACATTTGTGCAATCACTTTCTAAGATGTCTTTAGTTGCCAATTAAAAGATATAGCTGTCCAGCAGAAGTGGCAGCAAGTAGGCTTATGGCAGATTGCATAGCTATGTGATCGGCTTCCTGTAGTGCAGTATTTCCTCTTCCCTTATGGTACATGGCTCATTTTCTAGGGTGTCATCTGGCTAAGCGCATGAGACATGGACTTGGTTCCCGTGAAAATTGTTTAGATCAATTTTCGTATTCCTCATTTAGCTTCCTTAGTGTTTTGCAAAGGTGTGGATGGCAACCATGTTAGGCCTCTGATGGCAGATTGCACTGAAGAAGAGATTGGATTGTGTGTTTTCCATTCATGATGGATAACGAGAATAAATCTTTATGCATTTGATAGAGCAATAGAAGAAGAAAATAAAAACACAGTGACCTATTTTTCCCTGGCCTAGGAAATTTCTGCTGCTGGTTTTCAATATTTCTTTTCTTGGTAACTGCAGCCAAAGGCTTATATTGGCAACTTCAAGTGGAAGGGCCCGGCGCCAAACTGAGGAACATTGATCTTTTCAGTTTGCCCCTACTTTGGTTCATATTGAAGAGAGGTTCCATCACAAGCTGTCATCTTTTTTGTTGTGTCTTGGACATAGTCCAGACTTCAAATCCATTGTTCTTCGTCGTGTACCGGATGTATTGTTGCTCCCTGATGATAGCTCAGTGGTTATAATAATTGGCTAGAGAATGGTTTTTTTTAATGGTTCTTTTTTGCCTTCCTACTATCTCAATGATGAGATTATGTTTTGTTCACAAATTTAATTAAGGTCACACTCTACGTTTCTGTTCATAAAGCTGTAGAAAAGCTGCAAAATTCCTGTAATTAGTGAAACCATTCTCGATGCATGTCAGCACAACTGCTATAGACATAGATGACCCTAGATGCTTGAAGAGCATGAAGTGTGAAGCGACAAGATTGTGGAGGCCATGAAAAGAAGTTTTCTGGTATAAGTACGTACCGTCACAAGCCAAACTATTGTCTGTTTGATAAGGAATTGGCTTTGCTGTGAATTTGGAGTGGACTTTTCACGAGATCACAGTATTAACAAATGGGAAAAAGAGGGCACATTTTATGTCTTTTGGGACCTTGTTAACGGAACCACGATTAACTTTTGTTCTTATTTGAATAGCCTGAGTAGCTTAGATTTGTGACACTAGTTAATTAAAATTGCGTATAGACCTCTTGCATTTTCACCTGTTTAACTCTGCCTCCTATATTCTTAGACTCGCTTTGCCTCTTAGAACAAATTTGCATGAGCAGGACTAGTTGAAATTTCAGTTAGAAAAGGTACCTGTGAAACTTTAAGCTCAGATCACTCACAGAGCTTGATTCTAAACCCTAACCTCTCCCTGCCAGCACCTACCACTGCGAGAATCCATTCCTAGTGCCTCCAACGTTGCCGGAGTAGGCGCAAAATTGCCATCGCCTCCTTGTTCCTCTCCCTTTTCTATCTCTTGATTGAGGTTCGTGACACAAATGTCCAGATTAGGGTTGCTTGTCTTCAATTTGGATCATATGGAAGGTTCCAATCATTGCTAAACTCCGATCTGCCTACAGTGGTTAACAGCCTCCCCAATTTTGGCGATAGTATGTAGAAAGGAGAAAGAGAGAGAGTGTGATAGGTTTCGGGTGGTCAAGGCAGACGGTTGGTCGCTTCGTCATTGCCATAGTTTGGGATGAGATTTGGGAAAGAGATTGCTCATACTTACTAGATAATAGATGATTTCTACCCTATAAAAGAAGATAGACCACAACTCAGGATATCTAAATTTAAGCGAAGTATTCAAACTTCTTGCTAGAGAAAATTTAGTTGTTTTGAGGATTACGTTTTTTTATAATGTCATGTACAATATTCCCATTGGCATGTCTTACTATATTTTGATTGAATATTTTACTTCGGTGAATTTGTCCATCATTTACTTTTTCAATGACTTACATAAGTCGACATTGTTCAAGATCTCACCCTAGTAAATTTCTGCCTGTCATTGAATGAAGTGGACATCTTATGGAATCTTCCATCATGTCAGCGTCAACTTGTTAGTTATCAAATCCAAGTAATTGTCAGAATTTGCTTGTGAATTCAACTAAATCGTACCATTTGGAGCCTCGTCACCCATACCCATTTATCGCGAGCCACAATATCCTAAGGCGATTTAAAACTGATAGGTTGACCTTGTGTCGACCGTATAAAAAGAGGGTATCCATCATCTCTCTCTCTCTCTCTCTCTCTCTACTTCAATTCTATTTGTCTATTTTTCTCATTTTTAATGCAGCTTTATTTTTTTCTGTTAATATTATTACTTTAATTTCTTTGAAAAATTAAAAATATAAGCACACGATAGAATACACTAGTACCACATTTAGACCTTACCGTAAGGATCCCACAAATGTTACAAAATATGGATGAACATGGTTTTAGGGTAGAATTTGGAATTGAAGAATCCAAGTTTCAAAATATGCGAGGTGGGTTTCATGTTCCAAAAGTTGGTGAATCTATTTTTACGGATAGATTCCGAATTCTAGTTAGGTGGAACCTAAAATCTAAAAGCAAGTTTTTGTATTTTATTTATTTATGTATTTATGTTTTCGCATTATCCTACGTATTTTATGTTGTTCAATAATAAGTGTATAATTTCGAATTACTAATTTGAGTCTTCATTTTATGAGTGAAACTTCTACTTTGTTAATATCTCATATTCTTTGCTTGTCTAAATATAAGTTAAGGTCAGTAGATTGTAACAGTAAGTGATGATTGTTAAATGTGATGTCTCATTGATGCTGTTCAATTGATAATACATGTGGAACTTGGATAAATCTTAGAATTGACTCAACAACAAATAGAGGATTAGTTTTAGCCGGTAGATTTTAAGTTTCACTTAGAACCTATATCTCTCATCCTTACAACAAAAAATTTGATTTAAGCCATGATTACTTAGTGACCAAAAACAAAAAAACAAAAAAAGAGCCCTGACCACTTGTTTCACTAGTAGGCATACGAACTCGTACTGTCAAAAGTTAGGAAGCTTGCTCATATAAGGGTAGCGGATGTCCAAGACATAAATTGACCCAAGGTTCATTAATATCTGGACCTGTTAAACGGGTGGATTGGGTTGAAAATGATTTAATCAAATTGACCAATTTAATTCATTTTGACCCATTTTTATTTAATGCAAATCCAATGACATATACCTGATTTGACTCATATCTCGATTCATATTGCTTAAAAAACTTCATATTTAACTCAATATGAGAAAACTCAACCAGAATGAGGTGAGAGTGCAGAATTGAGCGAGTGCGAGATTGACTAAGAGTAAGAGTTATAGAGTTAAATAAGTCATGAAACCATTTATAGAGATGGATTAAGTCTAAATAAGTCATGAAACCATTTAACACCCATATTATCTTGGGTTTTATCCTTATAAGTTCATTTATAGACAAAAAAAAAATTAAATTCATTTATGACTCATTTACTTAATATAACTAACGTATATAACTGTTCAACCCATCAAATATGGCTCAAAAAATGAATCATAGACTCATTTTGACAGCCTGATCTATTTTTTGAGCCATAGCTCAAATTTTGCAATCTCATGAAGTACATTTTAACCCATCCACCAGTGAGCCACAATGCACGACGGTGACATGGTCACATAGTCAATGTAGCCCCAATATTAACAAGGTTGAACAATCTTAAGCATAATCCCACTAAAGATTACGAAAGCTTGCTTGAAGTAGATCTAATTTATAATAGATTTGCATTGAGCTTTCCTGTTTAAGCTGAAATGGACCAGCTTCCTGTATCGTTGTATGTTTTAACATATAATTGTATGCGGTTGAATCGGATCAGTTCGATAAGTTTGCTAAGCACTGGAATATATTTAAAAGGCAACAATCACTTACGAATTCTTCAATATCTTTTCTGTTTTTACCTTTCCAGTAATTCAAATGACTATTCCAATGCAAATGAACTTCGTCAAGAGAAAACGTGGTGGATATATTGCTTTCATCATAGTGCTGAATGCACAGGTTAACCACTAGTAGTGATCAGCAAACCCGAATTCAAAGTGAAATTATAATGAATAAAATTTAATTAATTAACAATTAAGTTGTGCAATTGCTAATTACATTTACTGCCTAGTAAGTCCATTACAAGTGGAGAAAAATAGCTACAGAAGGATATAAGGACTCCGGTTTTGCCTCACAGCTGAAACATTTTGCTAATGGTGGAAACACAGCGATTTGAAAGGCTACATACCAGCTGAGCATCTTCATCCTATTACTACAGTAGACCTCCAGCAAGACAATATTCATTTAAGAACTGTAATTCCACTCGTGTTGGGCGACAGCTTCTCCATGTAGTACTTAGAGTTGCGAGACAGATTGATCCTTTTCCTTCTCTTCTCCGGTATCTGATCAACGAAGCACTGCGAGAAGCCACGCCTCACAAACCTACGCATTGACAAGGACTCAAGTAGTTGCAATTAAATGAATAGTCAAAGCGCACAGTGGCTGGCAACTGGGGTTGACCAACGTGCACAAGTGTTTCCGCTGCAAGAGGTAAACATATTCATGTTTATGAGAACCAGGATTAGGAAATATACCAATCTGCAGTACGGGTTGTGAGCAAGAAAAGCCTCTCCGACCCAAGAGAGGATGCTTTCTTTTCAATATAATCTGCAAATGACGAACCATAATCAGTTGATACGGCAATCAATTAAATGGAGCAACAAAGAATCACCAAAAAACCAGTAGCACTTTATTTCTGTGCAATTGACTTTCAATAACGAAGTTGAACACAATCAGCTTTTTCTACAGGCAAAAGAAAGGGCAATAGCACTGTCTTAAGTCTATATTTTTGCTGGACATCAGATGTAACAGCAAGATGCAAAATATATATCATTGTATGCCATATATGCCAGACTTCATAAAATAGAGAATAGAAAGGATTTCGAAGTCTCAGACTTCATCTTTTTTGTTGTGTCTGGGACATAGTCCAGACTTCAAACTCCATTGTTCTTTGTCGTGTACCGGATGTATTGTTGCTCCCTGATGATAGCTCAGTGGTTATAATAATTGGCTAGAGAATGGTTCTTTTTTGCCTTCCTACTATCTCAATGATGAGATTATGTTTTGTTCACAAATTTAATTAAGGTCACACTCTACAATTCTGTTCATAAAGCTGTAGAAAAGCTGCAAAATTCCTGTAATTAGTGAAACCATTCTCGATGCATGTCAGCACAACTGCTATAGACATGGATGACCCTAGATGCTTGAAGAGCATGAAGTGTGAAGCGACAAGATTGTGGAAGGCCATGAAAAGAAGTTTTCTGGTATAAGTACGTACCGTCAGAAGCCGAACTATTGTCTGTTTGATAAGGAATTGGCTTTGCTGTGAATTTGGAGTGGACTTTTCACGAGATCACAGTATTAACAAATGGGAAAAAGAGGGCACATTTTATGTCTTTTGGGACCTTGTTAATGGAACCACGGTTAACTTTTGTTCTTATTTGAATAGCCCGAGTAGCTTAGATTTGTGACACTAGTTAATTAAAATTGCGTATAGACCTCTTGCATTTTCACCTGTTTAACTCTGCCTCCTATATTCTTAGACTCGCTTTGCCTCTTAGAACAAATTTGCATGAGCAGGACTAGTAGAAATTTCATTTAGAAAAGGTATCCGTGAAACTTTAAGCTCAGATCACTCAGAGAGCTTGATTCTAAACCCTAACCTCTCCCTGCCAGCACCTACCACTGCGAGAATCCATTCCTAGTGCCTCCAACGTTGCCGGAGTAGGCGCAAAATCGCCATCGCCTCCTTGCTCCTCTCCCTTTTCTATCTCTTGATTGAGGTTCGTGACACAAATGTCCAGATTAGGGTTGCTTGTCTTCAATTTGGATCATATGGCAGGTTCCAATCATTGCTAAACTCCGATCTGCCTACAGTGGTTAACAGCCTCCCCAATTTTGGCGATAGTCTGTAGAAAGGAGAAAGAGAGAGAGAGAGAGTGATAGGTTTCGGGTGGTCAACGCAGACGGTTGGTGGCTTCGTCATTGCCATAGTTTGGGAAGAGATTTGGGAAAGAGATTGCTCATACTTACTAGATAATAGATGATTTCTACCCTGTAAAAGAAGATAGACCACAACTCGGGATACCTAAATTTAAGCGAAGTATTCAAACTTCTTGCTAGAGAAAATTTAGTTGTTTTGAGGATTACATTTTTTTATAATGTCATGTACAATATTCCCATTGGCATGTCTAACTATATTTTGATTGAATATTTTACTTTGGTGAATTTGACCGTCCTTTTACTTTTTCAGTGACTTACATAAGTCGACATTGCATGAGATCTCACCCTAGTAAATTTCTGCTTGTCACTGAATGAAGTGGACATCTTATGGAATCTTCCATCATGTCAGCGTCAACTTGTTTAGTTATCAAATCCAAGTAATTGTCAGAATTTGCTTGTGAATTCAATTGAATCGTACCATTTGAAGCCTCGTCACCCAGACCCATTTATCGCGGGCCATAATATCCAAAGGCGATTTAAAACTGATAGGTTGACCTTGTGTTGACCGTATAAAAAGAGGGCATCCATCATATCTCTCTCTCTCTCTCTCTCTCTCTCTCTCTCTCTCTCTCCATTTTGAAGCCTTGTCACCCAGACCCATTTATCGCGGGCCATAATATCCAAAGGCGATTTAAAACTGATAGGTTGACCTTGTGTTGACCGTATAAAAAGAGGGCATCCATCATCTCTCTCTCTCTCTCTCTCTCTCTCTCTCTACTTCAATTCTATTTGTCTATTTTTCTCATTTTTAATGCAGCTTTATTTTTTTCTGTTAATATTATTACTTTAATTTCTTTGAAAAATTAAAAATGTAAGCACACGATAGAATACACTAGTACCTCATTTAGACCTTACCGTAAGGATCCCACAATTGTTACAAAATATGGATGAACATGGTTTTAGGGTAGAATTTGGAATTGAAGAATCCAAGTTCCAAAATATGCGAGGTGGGTTTCATGTTCCAAAAGTTGGTGAATCTATTTTTACGGATAGATTCCGAATTCTAGTTAGGTGGAACCTAAAATCTAAAACAAGTTTTTGTATATTTTATTTATTTATTTATGTTTTCGCATTATCCTACGTATTTTATGTTGTTCAATAATAAGTGTATAATTTGGAATTACTAGTTTGAGTCTTCATTTTATGAGTGAGACTTCTACTTTGTTAATATCTCATATTATTTGCTTGTCTAAATATAAGTTAAGGTTAGTAAATTGTAATAGTAAGTGATGATCGTTAAATGTGATGTCTCATTGATGCTGTTCACTTGATAATACATGTGGAACTTGGATAAATCTTAGAATTGACTCAACAACAAACAGAGGATCAGTTTTAGCCGGTCGATTTCAAGTTTCACTTGGAACCTATATTGCTCATCCTTATAACAAGATATTTGATTTAAGCCATGATTACTTAGTGACCAAAAACAAAAAAAAAAACAAAAAAAGAGCCCTGACCACTTGTTTCACTAGTAGGCATACGAGCTCATACTGTCAAAAGTTAGGAAGCTTGCTCATATAAGGATAGCGGATGTCCAAGACATAAATTGACCCAAGGTTCATTAATATCTGAACCTGTTAAACAGGTGGATTTGGTTGAAAATGATTTAATTAAATTGACCAATTTAATTCATTTTGACCCATTTTTATTTAATGCAAATCCAATGACATATACCTGATTTGACTCATATCTGATTCATATTGCTAAAAAACTTCAAATTTAACTCAACATGAGAAAACTCAACCAGAATGAGGTGAGAGTGCAGAATTGAGCGAAAAGAGATTGAGTAAGAGTAAGAGTTATAGAGTTAAATAAGTCATGAAACCATTTAACACCCATATTATCTTGGGTTTTATCATTCTAAGTTCATTTATAGACAAAAAAAAATTTAAAATTCATTGATGACTCGTTTACTAAATATAACTAACGTATATAACTGTTTAACCCATCAAATATGGCTCAAAAAATGAATCACAGACTCATTTTGACAGCCTGATCTATTTTTTGAGCCATAGCTCAAATTTTGCAATCTCATGAAGTACATTTTAACTCATCCACCAGTGAGCCACATTGCAGGACGGTGACATGGTCACATGGTCAATGTAGCCCCAATATTAACAAGGTTGAACAATCTTAAGCATAATCCCACTAAAAATTACGAAAGTTGCTTGAAGTAGATCTAATTGATAATAGATTTGCATTGAGCTTTCCTGTTTAAGCTGAAATGGACCAGCTTCCTGTATCGTTGTATGTTTTTAACATATAATTGTATGCGGTTGAATCGGATCGTTTCGATAAGTTTGCTAAGTACTGGAATATATTTAAAAGGCAATAATCACTTACGAATTCTTCAATATCTTTTCTGTTTTTACCTTTCCAGTAATTCAAATGACTATTCCAATGCAAATGACCTAGAAAACGTGGTGGATATATTGCTTTCATCATAGTGCTGAATGCACAGGTTAACCACTAGTAGTGATCAGCAAACCCGAATTCAAAGCGAAATTATAATGAATAAAATTTAATTAATTAACAACTAAGTTGTGCAATTGCTAATTACATTTACTGCCTAATAAGTCCATTACAAGTGGAGAAAAATAGCTACAGAAGGATATAAGGACTCCGGTTTTGCCTCACAGCTGAAACATTTTGCTAATGGTGGAAACACAGCGATTTGAAAGGCTACATACCGGCTGAGCATCTTCATCCTATTACTACAGTAGACCTCCAGCAAGACAATATTCATTTAAGAACTGTAATTCCGCTCGTGTTGGGCGACAGCTTCTTCATGTAGTACTTAGAGTTGCGAGACAGATTGATCCTTTTCCTTCTCTTCTCCGGTATCTGATCAATGGAGCACTGCGAGAAGCCACGCCTCACAAACCTACGCATTGACAAGGACTCAAGTAGTTGCAATTAAATGAATAGTCAAAGCGCACAGTGGCTGGCAACTGGGGTTGACCAACGTGCACAAGTGTTTCCGCTGCAAGAGGTAAACATATTCATGTTTATGAGAACCAGGATTTGGAAATATACCAATCTGCAGTACGGGTTGTGAGCAAGAAAAGCCTCTCCGACCCAAGAGAGGATGCTTTCTTTTCAATATAATCTGCAAATGACGAACCATAATCAGTTGATACAGCAATCAATTAAATGGAGCAACAAAGAATCACCAAAAAACCAGTGGCACTTTATTTCTATGCAATTGACTTTCAATAACGAAGTTGAACACAATCAGCTTTTTCTACAGGCAAAAGAAAGGGCAATAGCGCTGTCTTAAGTCTATATTTTTGCTGGACATCAGATGTAACAGCAAGATGCAAAATATATATCATTGTATGCCATATATGCCAGACTTCATAAAATAGAGAATAGAAAGGATTTCGAAGTCTCAGACTTCAGCATAAGTGGGATATTCAGAAGGTTACATGCATTTTTAAGAGAAAAAAAAACCTGTAAATGACAAATTTCTTCCCACGTATCAATTTTATACCAGTAATGGTCGTTTGTACCTTTCATCCTTGAGAATGAGGGTAAGGATTGAAATACAGCAACCCCAGTTATGTAATCTTGGTATATGGAAACAAATCTTGGTATTCACATTAGTCCATCCTGATGTTTGGAACTTTGGCTTCAAAATGGATTTATTCTCATGTTCTGCACTTGCTTTGCCGATTGCAAAAGTTAATATTCCAGATTGCTCCATTTTATTATTGCTAACTCAAAATCATTCTTTCTGTAGACAAATTAATAACTAAATACTTAACTTAAAAGGAGCAGATCCCAAAAGGACACTCTTATTCGGAAGGCATCTAATTGCAAGTTCAACCCAATAGATTGCATTCTTAGATCGAGATTCTTAAGTTATTAACACCCGGAGCATGCAACTAAAATCAACTTGCAGACCACAATCAAAGATATGGAACAACAAACAATGCTAGAGCCATATGGTCAGAAGCAACTTCTTACCAAGTAATTTATCTCCCTGTCCTTGTCCACGGCAGTCGGGAGAAACTGCAATTGCGGCAACCTCCCCACACTTCTCTTCAAAGAAAGGGAAAAGAGCAGCGCAAGCTATGATCTGACCCTCTCTCTCTACCACAATGAATGAATCCAATGCTTTGAGTAGCTATCCAAAATGTAAAGGCCAGAAGGATATACTGTCAACTTCAGATTGTGAAGTAAATAACTTAAAAAGATTTATTCTCTTCAAAAAAGCATGTAGAAATCTCAACAGACAGCATGGAGGAAAATTGCAAGATTCAGCGATCAGAAGCCCAAAAAGGGAGGAGGCATAACCTCTTGATCAGTCCTCTTAACCAATGTGCCAGAGTCTTCCAGAGGTTTTATTATCTGTCTTATTCCAGAAAAGTCTGTTTCCCTCACCATTCTGGTACCCTCATACAGATCACTGGAAAATAGATTAACAAAAATTAGCAACAAATGAGACGGCGTCAAGTATAAATCATGTCCCTTACAATGGTACAAGAAAATGTGTGATTTTCTATTTCAGCAGAATTAGGGAAGCATTCAATTACATCGATTACAGCCACATCGATCTATCATCCCAATGGTATCTGTTAAAAGGCTATACAGGGATATACTCTCTTGTAACAAGATAGAAAAGGAGGAACAAAGAATGTGTGACAGTAGAATACCTAAACATTCACAAAATAACTTTTGATGATCAAACAGATGCCAATTGAGTAATTTCACTACTGTCACAATCAGGATCTACAAACAAGGGATGCCCAGGGCAAAAAGTCAAGTCAATAACTCGGTAGATGGATGATCATGCGCTCAGAGGCCAACCATTATGCATCACTAACTTATTGACAGTACAACCTAAGCCCTTGCCCTAGTAAGGGTGAGGACAAGGGGATTTTAACCTTCACCTACTGCTGGTGGAATAAAAAGTTTGACCCCAGAAAATTAAATATGCAGGTATGAATAGTATGAGCATAGTTCCATCATAGCGCCATGATAAGCAGAAGTAAAACACTGCTTCAACCTATTGAACAGCATATATACATCAACCGTTGGGACAGTAATTTCACACCTACCTTCTGCTGTTGTGTTTTTAGACATGGCACTTTGTATACTACAAAAACTTAACGTTAGCAAAGAAAAAGAGTTCAATAAAAGCTAGGATGGATGGGGGGGGGGGGGGGGGGGGATGGGGTGCAGGTTAGCAACAATGGGGAAGAGAGACACTTTTACCTTCCTTGCCATCAGTGAGAGCACCTTTTACATAACAAAGAGAAAAGCTAAATCCCACTACTGACATGTTCAACTTTGAGATTACAAAACCACCAATCACAGAGAACTGTTGTAGAGATTTGTTTTGATATTTTTGAGAACAGCAGTAATGACATCCAGTTTCCTCACTGGTACTTGAAGTCTGGGGATCTAAAAGATCCCATAGTTTCTTTCCCAAGGCAAGGAAGAAAATGAGGAGAAAGAAGATTGGCAGAATTACTTCAGTGTAGAATTGTATTATTTTTACCTCTCGGCTCTTTTCTAAACAGAAATGGAAGTTTTCCTCATTCACTGTTGCACTTACATCTTTCAAGTCATTGCATAACCTAAATCACACGCCATTTGAAAAGTTCAATGGTTAACCATTCTATAAAGCAACCTCACCCATCTCTTGATCAGAATTCTAGAAAACTATGACATGTCAAGATTTCACAGAGCTGATATATTTTGTAGTAAATTCTCTCCTCACAAAGCTACTATTAAACTGATAAGTGGCAAAATTCTGGAGCTTACTGAAACAAGGAACTATTGAAGTAGAGAATCCATACCTAGCCACCATAATACCAATTCCATCTCTCTGAAAGAGTTCCAGCAGCAAAGCTCCATCTAAGGTGCCATCCACCAAATGAACCCTCTGAACTCCACGCTGATTGAAAAGCAGGAAATAGAATCAATGGCAATAATGAGGAAATTATTGACACAGTGCTTATATTTTTTCAAACATTAGCATAAGCATGCAGGAAGAAGCAGTTCCCGGACCTGACGGTTTGAAGATTAATTATGAGACAAGTGCTGAAAGTGCACTGGTCTGATAATATCAAATAAGTTCTACTGCATTATGTTAACACAAATGGACAATATATGTGGCAGAAGCAAATGATGGTTAAGTTGCACACTACCCAACAAGATGACCTTTGTCTTGTTCCTCCATCTGAACTATAATTTCTGATGATAGTATAATGCATTCTATAATTGATCAAAGATTCAATTTCTCCTGAGTTCATAGGCAGTTACCAAGAGATTATATTGGATTCAGTGTTTGCAATTTAAGTAACAAAACAAACAGAAAAGAAAATTGCATGGTATAACATACAGAGTTCGGCAGAATATGGTGGATACTTGAGCAGCCATTCAGCAACCACTAATCTGTTAGTCTTCACACGATTCTCCAGGAAAAACTGAATAGAAACCAAATGAACTGCAAAATGCCTAGACACAAACTTACGATGACAAAATTTATTGGTCTTCATGATTCACAAGTTCAAATATTCCTGCATTACTACTCTTTTTTGCAGAACTAGTCTACAGCTCCTTCACCCAATATACAGTAGGTGAAAGTGAGTCCCAACCCAAGGTTGCAAGCCCCAGTTGACAACTTAACTGAGCTCACATAAAAAGTGATCAAAACCTGCCGACAGAAGCTGTGGTGGGACATGTCCCAAACATGATAATGTCATGCACGGCACTTACATGATAGAACTGTGCCACAAATATATGATGGGGCATGTCCAAACATGATTTTCTAGTTACGACAGTTAATTACTAGATAGAAAAAGTAAGAAGTTACCCTGCAAACCAAAGCAGCAACAACCAACTCTGCCAGGTAATCGAACCGACTTTGATGTTCCAAACCTCCAATAGCAAAACTTGTTTCCCAAAGTCCGTTTCCGTTGTCAAAACCAACACCGTTTTGAAAGGTAGCATTCCCTTTCTCAAGGAAACCCTTTCCATTATGTGAAGGAGTGAAACTACTTCCATTATACAGAGGAGCTGCTCCATTGCAGTTCTTGCCTCCAAGACAGGTGCCAAATGCATCACCTTGACTGACAGCTTCCACATAGTTAGCTGCTGTTTCACTTTGCTTAGCTCGTTTTCTGATCAACGTGTCTGCTTCATCAAGGGTTAAAAATCTGATAAGGTGTCCATTTTCATTGAGGATTTGACCATCTATGATACAAATAAGTTTTTCTGCACCAATAGCTAGAGCACAAGCTGTAGCGACTTCATAACTGCTGCATCGATTTAACAGGAGTTCATCAAACGACATTAAAAAATAAAGCTATTAGAGATATGGACCACATATTAAGCAACTTATACATTAGTCTCCTTGTTTGTGAGAGTCAGGAGATCCTATGTCTAAAGCATCATTCTTGAGATATTACAATGAATGGTCAGTCAGTATATGCATAAAACATTCAGCACACACTTACAATCTTTAGAAAGCTCCCTTAGCTTTGCTACACCGAGAAACAGGAAGAAGATAAGGATATGACCCAACTTTCCCCATAAGTTGCTAATCAGTTTAAAAATTAGTTCTACACATTTTCTGTCAACAAGTTGACTAAATGCTTGAATCTATGAAATTAACATTTCCATTCTCCAAATCATCCCCGCAATAACTGTTTAATCAGTTAATCAACTTTACAGAGGAAGAAACACATGGGTGTTGGAGACACCCAAAGCTGTGAAGTCTCATCTGTAGTAGGCCATAAATAAAATCTAAACAGAACAAATTTGAATGGAAAGTTACGTCCACAACAGTACATCTTAAACATCACCTTCATTTTGAAGACAACTGAAAGGGTATGGCAAGATGATCGCATAAGCAAAACAAGCTTTTAAGATGGGATAGGCATCAAAATCAATAATCCATCCTTGCAATTCAGAACTTCTCCAGAGCTGGAATAGCCCAAGTTGCTTAATACAACTATACATCCACCATCAAGCCTCTCACGAATGCGAGAAACATCCACTTTCTTTACTTCACCCGTTGCCCTAAAATCAACACCTTCAATAACTCCTCATCGCTACAAATAAAATAATCCAGTTAGACGTGTGATCGAGTAATTCTACGGCTATCAACCGAACAACGTGCGATCCTATCCAACATCAACAGGGGGCAACCTATGTGTATGTTGATACGAAATGATTTTGCCTCCTTCGAGAAAAAAATGTTTTGTAAATGACTGAATTGTCCCGCTCTTTTTGGAAACTACAAAAATCACTCGTACCTGAGTTTTAATCTCTGCCCCTCTCTCCCTCCCTCTCTCTCAATGAAGATTTGAGTCATGGTAATCGCGATCCAATGACCAAAAAAGTCACCACCACCACGACACTTGGCCTCACCTAAGCCTAAGGTTGGCGAAATCAGATTTGATCTCATGGTCCCGAATGTCGCATTGAATGCCCAAATTTGAGGCGAGAAGGTGAAGCTAAGGTGGTATGGCAAAGGGCATCGACAACTTGAACGAAGGTTGGTAAGGATGACTGGCGGTGACAGCTGAGAAGCTATATTCAAATACAAATATTGTAGGAAATTGTGCAGTGTCTAATGCTCTTTTCTTGGGGAAAAGTGCCAAAAAGTCCTAAACCTTTTGTTATTGTGCCGATTTAGTCCTAAACCTTTTTTTGGTGCGATTCAATCCTAAACATTTTTAAGTTGTGCCAATTCAGTCCTTTCCGGCCAATTTGGCCGGATTTTGCCGATCGACGCCGGCCGGGCTGACGTGGACAACTTTTTACTAATATTTTAATATTTTTGAATTTTTTTTTTTCATTTTCATTATTTTTTTATCCCGCTCTTCTTCCTCCAGCTGGAAGCCAGACCTCGGCGACCGGCTAGAGGCGACGGCCGGCGAGGTCGAGGTCGACCTCACCGGGCACCTCGCCAGTGGCCGCCCTCGAGGCCTGGGCGGCGAGGGCGAGCAACGGTGGACGGCATCGGGCGGCAGTGGTCTCACGTGGCCAGGGTTTCCTTGGCTTGGCCGAGAGAGGACTCTCTCTCTCTCTCTCAGGTCCCGCCCAGATCGAACGCTCTCAGATCTCAAACCGAATCGTTGAAGACCGCGAGCTCCGGCCTGGTCCGACCACCGCAAGGCACAAAAAAGGACCGAGGCCTACCGGAGCTTCAGCGCTTGAAACCAGGCGCGGCCGTAGGCCGACGACCGCGGCTCAGGTGTGGTGGCCAGCGGTCTACCCCCTCCGACTCTCTCCCCCTGCTCGAACCCCCTCACTCACTAGATCCGGCAAGCCGGCGGGGCTCGCCCTCGCCGGCCATGGGCGAGGCTCGACCCTCGCCAGATCCGACGAGGGCGAGCCTCGCCACCCAGGCCTTGAGGGCGGCCTCGCGCGGGGCGGGCGAGCCTCACCCGCCCCCGCGGCCACTGGCGAGGTGCCCGGCGAGGTCGACCTCGACCTCGCCAGCCGTCACCTCTGGCCGGTCGCCGAGGTCCGGCGACCGGTTGGAGGAAGAAGAGCAGAATAAAAAAATAAAAAAACAAAATGAAAAAAATTCAAAAATATTAAAATATTAGTAAAAGTTGTCCATGTCAATCGGCCGGCGTCCAATCAAGAAAATCCGGCCAAATTGGCCGGAAAAAGAACTGAATTGGCACAACTTAAAAAGGTTTAGGACTGAATCGGCACCCAAAAAAGGTTTAAGACTAAATCGGCACAATGACAAAAGGTTTAGGACTTTTTTGGCACTTTTCCCTCTTTTCTTGTATCATGCACGATTAATCTTTTAAAAATTGCTTTTTTATTTTGCTTTCGCTTTAAATATGTTTGACACAATCCTAATTCAAAGTGTCCCCATTCAAATCGTTATTTTCGCAGAAATATATTTCAAATATGAGGAGATGGTCCACCACATCGCTAGATTAGATTTTACGTAGCTTTTCTAGATTGCACGATTGTTTCTTATTGTGCTGAACATCAATTTTGACGCATAGTTTGCTTGTGGATATCCTAGACACCAACCTCTTTTTTTTTTTTTTTTTTTTGGTGACAATTATCCTAGACACCAACTTGACTGATATGACGAATTAAAAAGGCATCCATATATCTTGTCGTGATCCTAGAACAGGCCAAAGTGGTGGGGTTGGTAGGTAATATTCTTTTAGTTCATAATTTGATCACTAGGGCATAATTGGGAGGTGCTTTTCACCATTGGGATCTTCATCGTTCTTCTGGAGAAGTTCATTGGGAGACGATGTTGACTCCTCGACGAAATGGAAGGTTGAGAGGTCACAGTCCGAGCCAAATCTTGCTTTGCCGTTCTAATGCAATTTTCAGGAAAATGACATTAAGGTGCCTACTCTCATGTCAAAACCTTTTACCACATCTTGTTCTTAAACTAGTATTTGCGCTTTCATCTTGCAAGGTAAAATTGTCACATCATGGCTTCTTGAAGAATCCAATCCACACTCACTCAAGAGTTGCCATGACCAAATCTTGATGAATAGAACTGCATCACTAGTCTTGAGAATGAAGTGAAGCCAGCCCTTAATGTACGGAAACAACTTACCAAGCGTTTTGATATACTCTAAGCTCGTCTCACTCCACCTCCCGCAGTTGCACACCAACAGTCTGATGTTGATCCGGAACATAAAGGCAAGGGCGTATTTATCGATGGTTCGTTCACTGCTAGTGATGTGGTGAATGCTATAGTTAATGATGGAACACAAGTTACGGCAAGTGATGGGGCAAGCAATGGGGCGTAAGTTTCGCCCTTGGCCACGCGAAGGACTGACGAGGACAAACAAATCTCTAAGCTTGAAGAGATGCTCCGACAACTCCAGGGCCACGAGATCAAGTATTGAGAGTCATATCTCATTATGTTCAGCTAAAAGTGTCCTAGAAGTTTTCCCTATACTCGTGTAAAAAAGGCAAGTGTGCCAATTGATAGCAACACCTAATTCTTGATTGTGTGCTATATTATCTGAAAGAAAATGCGTGTGTGCTGAGTGTAATTGGTTTAGCAAATTACTAGTGCTCTTTAGCCTGACTTGTGCTGTTAGTGATGAAAGTGCACATAGACTTGGAGATAAAGTTGAACCACTATATATTATTGTGTTATTGTTTCTCCTTCATTTACTTGCATAAGCACACAATTTGCTTATAATCTTTAAAATGTGAAATTGATCTAATCTTTACTTAGCATTTGCTAATTTCGGAAAAAGATTGTCAAAATTTTTAAAACAACTTATTCACCTCTCTCTAATTTGTGTTGTTAGTCCTAACATAATAAATGCAAATTAGAACATAAAAGTGCACAAGAAGCTTCTTCCCATTACCAAAGAAATATCTTTAAGGTTAAACTTCCAATTCGAAAAATCTAGACTAATCTGATTGTATTCATCTTCATTTTTCAGGTAGCAAGAGGCTTCTTCCCATCACCAAAGAAATATCTTTAAGGTTAAACTTCCAATTCGGAAAATCTAATCTAATCTCATTGTATTCATTTTCATTTTTCAGGTAGCAAGAGCCAAAGGTCCTTAATTGGATGTGACTAAACAAAGTTTGCTTGTACTATAATCTACAAACTATCGAGGGAAAAAACACTACAAGCATCATAATTTTTATATATTGCTCATTTCAATGTTGTAACCTTTTGTTTTTGTTACTTGATTGCCATAGCTATTTTTCCAAATTACTTGAGTGTTTCACTTTTCAATTGATTACTTAAGTGTCGAAACTTTTTTATAAAGTTCACAACTAGTGCTATGTATGTCAAATTTCCAGCACTTATAAGTGCATGCTTTTAAAAAGTTATGGTATTCATGTAATCAATTGAAAATTACGATACTCAAGTGAAAGTTTCTTTTTTTTTGAAGTTATGATACTTGAAAGGTCGAAAAATTTTATAACATTTTAGTGAGTATTACACAAAAGTTGTGCCATTTGTGATGCCTTTATCCTATCTATTAATATTCAATATTCTTTTTATTTGATTAGACATGTGGGTGTCTTCACTTAATTAGCCCAAGGACCATTGTGGAAGCCTCCTTGAAATGCACATACTCATTAAAGATTGCTATATTTGTATGGAAACTAGTCCAATTTAAGCGTGTTCATGGAGAAGATGTTCTCATTAAAGAGGAAAAGCATTAAAAAAGTCCTAAACCTTTTTTCAATGCCAATTTAGTCATTTCCAACTAATTTTGGCCATTTTTGCTGACTGGGTACCGGTTGGCTGACGTAGCACAATTGGCGCTGATGTAAATAACTTTTAATAATATTTTAATATTTTAAAATTATCTTATTTTCTTTTTCTTTTATCCTTCTCCTTCTCCTTTGTCCAATTGGTCGCCAGACCTTGGTGACCGGCCAAAGGCAACGGTAGAGAGGTCGAGCCTCGCCCATGGCTGGCGAGGCTTGACCCTAGCTAAATCTAACGAGAGTGAGCCTTGTCGGCCTAGCGCGAGGCCGCCCTCGTGGCCTGGCCGGCCTTGAGCTAGCCTTGCACCGAGCTAGCAAGGGTCAAGCCTTGCTGGCCATGGGCGAGGCTCGATCTTGCTAGATCCGGCAAGGCTGGACCTTCGCCAACCCACCGCGAGGCCACCCTCACAACTACTAGTGAGGGCTTGAGCCTCGCCAATGGCTGGCGAGCCTTGTCGACTAGTACGAGGCTACCTTCACTAGCCATCGCCTCTAGTTGGTTGTCAAAGTCCGACGACCAATTGGAGGAAGGTCGGCGACCGGCTGGAGGAAGGAGGAGGAGAAGGAAAATAAAAAGAAAATAAAAATTTCAAAAATTTTGTAATATTATTAAAATTTATCAATGTCACCGCCGATTATACCACATTAGCCAGCCGATGCCCAGTCAGTAAAATCTGGCCAAAATTAGCCATAAAAGATTGAATTGGCACTAAGTAAAAAGGTTTACAACTAAATTGGTAAAAAAAATAGTTTATGACTAAATTGGCATAAATACAAAAGATTTAAGACTTTTTAATACTTTTCCCCTCATTAAAGCGCTCTGGTTTCGATTCAACTCACTTTTCAATCTTGTCGAGGGTTTCATGCAACTCAAATACATATAGTTAAGAACGACCTTAAAAAGATTTGTAGTTTAATCTCCTAGTAAGATACACACCTCGATAGCTCATTAAACTTTTGGTAGTGGAAAACCTTTAAAGAGTTTCCCGGCAAAAGCAAGACAGCGGATAACCTTGGCACTTATATACCATGACCTGTTCCATGTGTTGCCAGTTATGTAACCATTTTTACAGGCACTAGCACCACGTGAATCATATAGCTCTAATCATCGAGTTCAAGTTGAGGGCAAAGGCCTTATATGATACACTTTTTTTCTTTCAATGTGGCGTGGGTAGTTACAGGTTATGTGGCTTTTTCTTTCTTTCTTTTTTTTGCTAGTATTTCGAGATGGAAAAAGATGTGTCCAAAGGTGAAGATATAATTGATAGATAATAGATTAAGGCAAAGGTCGCTTCTTATGGATATAGACATGCATGCATGACTCAATCCAAGATGATGGTCAAAGTTATTGAGCGACCTGATGATCGCTCCTCCAAGGACTGTTTATGTGAGCTTATGTGAATTTTGAGTGATGTTACAACATGTTGACACCTTAATGTTGACCCTCAGTCTTGTCGTCCATCCCATGAAAATTGGGATCAAATTCATTGATAACATAAAATTTGACATTTAAATAAACAATATCAAGCATTCTTATTCTTTAATTAATTCCTCCGATTTTAGAAATTAGAGATGAATATGAAATTTATTAAGGTAGAGTGATTGGTGGTCTATCGGGGAAATCTTGGGAAATAATACGTCAAAAATTGAAGCATGAAGAATCTCGTCAAAGAAAGAAAACGAAGAGAGATTGCAGCAAGAGAAAATTTCCTTGGTTGCTTTTTCTTGTTGTAAGAGAAGATTTACTTTAGGCAATGAACAAGACCACCGTTAAGGCAGTATTTTCACTCACTTGGAAGGAGATAATTGGATTTGTTGATGTTTGATAGTCGAGATAGAATTCATAATATGATAAAATTTATCGATCCTATGTTTGATGTTTACTTAGAATTGAATAAAATCGGATTTAAAAAAGATATAATCTAGATAAAATTATCCCATAAAGGAGGTGGGATAAACTATAAAGGTAATAAGATTTTATAAAAATTAGTTTTCTTGAATAAAAAACTTCTTAAATTAATAAAATTAAAATAATATTTGAATATAAACAACAATTGTATTCTAATATAAAAATAAAATAAAATAAAAACAATTTTTATCCATGCTTTTATTTACATTTCATTCTTTCTATCTTATAATTATATATATTTATTACATATTTTAGTATTTTAGGTATATTTGTATTGTTTACTATTTAACAAAATTTTATGAGAAAATGATGTAAGGGAAACAAAGAAATAAAAAGAGATGGAAAATAATTAAAAATAAGCAAATAAAAATGAAGTTGGCAAGAGTGTCATGAGAGATTTTTACCGTCTTTATTTATTCAATTTTTAGCTTTTTTTATATTAATATGCTGTTTATACCAAGTAATGGATATCATAGGATATAAATATATATGGTCATGTTGTTATTGTAATTTACCAAATGGTGGATATGATATATCAAATTTCCTAAATTTCATATCATATCCTATTTAGTATTATTCCATCTAGAAATTGAGACAACCAAACATAATTTTCTTACTCTAAAGAACATAGAGATGTTGACTTTTAATTTTTAGCCAAAAATGTAAGCAAAATTAGCAATTTAGGTTTTTTTTTTATATTAAAAACGGTGAAAAAGCCACAAAAGCTCTGAACTATGCATGTTGTAATATATTTACCCTGTAATTTTCTATGACATCAAAAATCACATGCCGTCTCATTGTAATACATTTACCTAAACCCTAATTTTGTACCTATATGACATATTTACTCTTTGTTAAGGTTCCATTAGATAATTATTTAGCCAAAACATCGTTTTTATTTCATTTTAGTCACGTGGGTGATGTTAGTATTTTTTTTTTTATGGTGCTCATTGATAGAACCTTAATGGAGGTAAATGTGTCACACATGTACAAGTTTAAGATTCTTTTTTTGTGTTATAGAAAAAAAAATTTTGAGCACTTGTATTACGGTGGATGTAATTTGGGAGTTCTGGTGGTTTTTTCCTTTAAAAATACTAATAAATAAAACCAAAATTCTAAATACCAAAAAAGAAAAAAAAAAAAAAAAAAAAAAAAAGGGCTTAAATTCCATCAAATGATTGGAAAGGATGTTAATTATATGCACTGGGCTCGATCCAATTCATCCAAGCCAAGCCACTGGCCCATGCACTTTTATTAAGTCTATATGTTAAGTCCAACTTGCATTACAAAGACTCCTTGAAAGCCCAGAAACCAGACTATCTCTAGCCCTCAGTTTGTTCATTATATCCTCGTACCAGAAACCAGCCCCATCAAATTGGCTAGAACACTCAACCAACCCAGCCCTAATTCTCGTTCTTGACCCTGCCATTCGAGGGAACGAGGGGAAAGCGACGCAACCGTGGGAGAGCGCGAAAACGTGAGGAAAAAATCGGTAAAAAATCCTAGGATTGCTGTGTCATGGTTTTTGCAAAATAATCGATTTCTCATCACGTAGACGCAAGGCTGACAAAGCGAAACAAGAAAATAAGGTTTTCCTTTTTCTTTTTTTTGAAGTGGGGGTGTGCTGCTAGGGGCTTCAAAGAAATTCCCATCGGAAGGAGAAAGTCTTGTTGCGAGGGTGAAAAGGACTTAATCAGCATATGTACTGCGCTAGCGAGCATTGGTTTAAAGTGTTAGTTAACCTTATTGTTAGAAAATTAGCCATTAGAAAGGGGCATATATAAATCAAACGAGCTCAGAAAAGGCACATGTCTCATAATCCGTGAATAAGAAAAGTAACAATAGTCTCTAGATATATACATCAGAGATTGTTCAATAACTAAAGACATCATAGCCAAATCATCCTGATAGTTCCTGACACTAATCCCGCCGTCCAACCGGCAGAGATGGAAACTAGAACAATCTTTTCCATAAATCTGCGCCGTTGCCTCGAGCCCACCTCAGAAAACCGCATCCAGCAGACAGCAACAGCAAAGTGCCGCTAAGCTGCAAAAAAGCCAAGATGGAACACACGCACGTTCATGAGTTCAGGAGCCGAGCAAGGAAAATATGCACGCCCATAACAACAAGCTGCTGGAAACCTATTGGCTCAAATACAAAATAGATTTGAACCAGAAACTAAAAAATTCACATTTGATTTGATTATATTATACTTTTTCACAAGCAAATTTAATCGCGTGCTTTACCATCCTTCAAGAAAGCCAGTGTCCTTCCGGCGGCGCTGCTCCTCGTAGTATGGCTGGGCCGGCTGGCCATATCCTTGCTGCGGAGGATATCCCTGCGGAGGATACCCCTGTGGCGCGTAACCCTGCGCCGGATACCCTGGAGGAGGATAGCCTTTGACTTTCGGGTACCCTGCAAGTAAAATATTTTGTTTTACGATACCAAGAAAGACCCGCAAAAATCAGAAACGAACATACTACACATTCCCAGGAGACTACAGATGATGAATTTGAAAAATAGCAGAAAAGCATGGCGAATCCAAGAGAACAAGGTTACCTTGCGGGGAGGGGCGCCGACCGGCGGATGATTCTGGTTGTAGTAAGTGCTCATCTCTCTCTTCTCCTCTTGCAAGCGTTTCGGAGCGGGAGAAGACGAAGGTGAGAGAGGCGAGGGAGGAGAGGTGGATTTATATAGAGAGAGAGACCGGGACGTGAGACGTGCGGTTGAGGGAGCACCCAAGAATTTTCTTCTTCTGGAGAGAGGAAGAAACCGACTAGCCATGGCGGTTGACGAACGCGGTATCTTGCCTTAAAGGCTTCGTCCAATTGAAATGGCAAAGTAAGCTTACGTGCGCCGACCGCGAAGGTTCGCTGTTGTGTCGTGGTCCACGTTGGAGAGGAGAGAGTTTTCGGAGACGGCCGTTCTGAAACGGCAATCTTCGTCTTTCTCCTCCTATTTTGAAACGAGCTACCCACATATTCACGCATTGCGAGATACTAATTTTTGTGACTAAAAACATTGCTCAAAAGTATAGGACCCATGACGTGGGACCCACATGACGTAACGACACATACACATCGAATTCACATATACCGTGTAATAATTGCTCATAGAAATCTATTTATAACATATACGTGGGAATAAATAAATAAAAATTATATTTTTTGGACTATAACATAAAATAGTCGATTTTATGTTACTTTGGACCTTTGGTTCATTTCACTGCTTTTTCCGTTCTATTTTGAAAATTTCGTAAGTGGAAAGTACCATGCTATTGCTATGTAGACATCTAGTTTTTCATTTAAGAATTTTCCAACGTGATTAGGAATTCAGGAGCTTAATCAAAGAGAGTAATTAGATGATGCTCGTTAGGATCTTTCTCATGAAGTCTACTCCCATCTCTCATATAAATTCTCTTTTTTTTGTGTAAATATCTTGTTTATTGACATCTAAATTTTTGCCTAAAAATCATTTTTGGGATAAAACTATATCGTTGACTAACTATTTGTATGGTACTTTTTAGGTGCCAAAATATTTCAAAAATTCATTTATTTATTTTTTTGGTTATTAATACAGCAACTTTTCAAAAGCAATTACATAAGCGGCTCTAGCTGCCCGTGCTTTTAGAAAATCCAACTTGGCATTTTTTTTTTATAAAAAAAAAAAAAAGGCTTGCCTGAGACAATTTTAGGGATAAGTATACTAATGGTGCCATAAATTGTGTACAACGCTTACTTTGGTGCCAAAATTTTCCGTCGGATCACTTAAGTGCCAAATCGGAGGAAAAACGCTCACTTTGATGCCACCGGCGAAAGATTCCGACCAAAATGATTTTTTTTTTTTAAATCGATAGGCCTTTAAATGACGTCGTTTTCGGTCCTTCTTAAGAAAATGACGTCGTTTTCCCATCCTACATGGATGGCTTCATGGAAATGACGCCGTTTAGCTCACATGGTGATTGAAATTAGGGTTTCCGCCGCTCGGCCACCGTCGTTCGCCCGCCGTCGCTCGGCCACCGTCGCTCAGCCACTATTGTAGTTACTCGACCAGGTGAGCGAGGAGAGACTGAGATTGTTGTAGGAAAAATCGAAGGCGAGGGCGGAGGAGAAGGAGGAAGAAGATGGGTCGAAGGGGCTGCTGGTGCGCTGCTACTACTGGTGCATTGCTGGTGTCGTTGTTGGTGTGCTGTCGGTGCTGTTGTTGGTGCCGTGCTAGTGCCATTGTTGGTGTGGGTCTTCGAGGAAGAAGAAGACACCAAGACGAGCTTTCCCTCTCTATCAATTTGGGGATTAGGGTTTCAAAGTTGGGAGAAAGATGCCAAACGGTGTCGTTTTGGTGTTTTGATGTGACTCAACTCTCCGACGAGCCACGTCGAATTCAAAAATTTAAAAAAAAAAAGGCCACGTCGGATTTCCGGCCAATTTCGTCGACGTTGGCACCAAAGTGAGCGTTTTTCAAATTTTTTGGCACTTAAGTGATCCGACGGAAACTTTTGGCACTAAAGTGAGTGCCGTAGACAATTTATGGCACCATTAGTATACTTATCCCGACAATTATATAGTTAGATTTTAAGGAAAAAAATGGCACTATAGTGATCATTCATCAAGTTTTGGTACTAAATTGATGATAGCAAAGTTTTGGCACTAACAAATGATTTGAGTTGTGCAGTGCGCCAATCATGTCAAACAACATTTTTGAATACATTTCTTTTTCATAAAATGAAGAATTGGGATTGAATTGGTCCCCAACATGCTTTGTCATTGCTGTCTATACTCACAAGGTCTGAAGCTTTCGTCTTTCAATCTCAAGAGAGAGCAAAGTTAGAGAAGAAGCAAATGCAAGGCTAAAGAGGAGAGATGAAGAAAATTTTGTTCAGTTCCTCATTTTTCTTATTAGAGAAAAGTAAATAGATTGTGATTTTAAATGAAATTATTTGCAAAAGAGAGGGTGTGCGTGTGTTTGTGCGTTGGCATTTGCTTATGAGTCTAAAAATGCATAGAAAATTGGTGACTAATGTAGAACTTTTATTTTGTGATAAACAATGCAAAAAGCGTGAGGTTCCCTCCAAGCAGTTAGGAAAAAGCAAGAGAGAGAGAGAGAGAGAGAGCGCGCGCGAATCAAATCCCAACGTCTTCTGGAAATCCGAGCTCCTCATTTTCTCTCATCTCTGAGCTCGCTACTCCCACTCAACTCCCCGCTCCTCTCTCCTCATTTTCTCCCCGTCTCTGAGCTCGCGAGCGAGCTCTGACTCAGCTCCTCTGATGGTGAGACTCAGGACTGCTCACAACCTCGCTAATCTCAGTCTGTTATCTCTCTCGATCGACATTTACTTTACTGTTCTTCGCGTCACTTTTTGATCGATCTCTCTCTCTCTCTGTGCAATGCAGACCCTGTCAACCGCTCACCGCCGTCGGCGTTGCCCAGTCCAAACTCTCCGATCCCCCTCCCTTGCCGTCGCCGGCGTCACCCGTACGTCTCTCTCCAATTCCCTGCTTTTCTGCTTTGAACAGTGAAGAACAGATGAACACAACAAAAGATGAAGATGAATGAAAAATACTCTGTATTTCATAAATCAAATGAAGAATACATTCATCCGAGAGCTTGCTCTTCTCTACAACTCTCTTACACTATTTCTGTTATTCTCTCTTGTTTCACCATAAACGAAAAACAAAGCTCAAAGAAGAAGATGAACTACAAACTTAACAAATTCAATTATATCTCTAAACTTGAATAATACTAAAGCACGTGAGTTGCTTCTAACAGATGCCAATCTCGAGCTTCTACCTTCACTTACTTTATTTGTCTTGACGACTTTATGTTGATGTGTTGTTATGGCTATTGAAATACGTGCACGTGTAAACTGTGGCTTCTTCAACGAGTTTAGCATATTTCTTACTGCTTTTAACTGTGAAGAACAGATGAACAGAACAACAGATGAAGATGAATGAAAAATATTCTGTATTTCATTAATCAAATGAAGAGTACATTCATCCGACAGCTTGTTCTTCTCTACAACTTTCTTACACTACCTCTGTTATTCTCTCTTGTTGCACCATAATCGAAAAACAGAGCTCAAGGAAGAAGATGAACTACAAACTTAACAAATTCAGTTATATCTCTAAACCTGAATAATATTAAACCACGTGAGTTGCTTTTAACAGATGCTAATCTCGAGCTTCTAACTTCACTTGCTTTATTTCTCTCGATGACTTTATGTTGATGTGTTGACAGATTTTAAGGAAAAAAATGGCACTATAGTAATCCTCCAAGTTTTGGTACTAAATTGATGATAGCAAAGTTTTGGCACTAACACATGATTTGAGTTGTGCAATGCGCAAATCATGTCAAACAACATCTTGGAATACATTTCTTTTTCATAAACTGAAGAATTTGGATTGAATTGGTCCCAACATGCTTTGTCATTGCTGTCCATACTCACAAGGTCTGAAGCTTTCGTCTTTCAATCTCAAGAGAGAGCAAAGCCAGAGAAGAAGCAAATGCAAGGCTAAAGAGGAGAGATGAAGAAAATTTTGTTCAGTTCCTCCTTTTTTTTTTATTAGAGGAAAGTAAATAGATTATGATTTTAAATGAAATTATTTGTAAAAGAGAGGGTGTGCGTGTGTTTATGCGTTGGCATTTGCTTATGAGTCTAAAAATGTATAGAAAATCGGTGGCTAATGTAGAATTTTTATTTTGTGATAAACAATGCAAAAAGCGTGAGGTTCCCTTTAGGCGGTTGGGAAAAATCAAGAGAGAGAGAGCGCACGAATCAAATCCCAACGTTTTCTGGCAATTCGAGCTCCTCATTTTCTCCCGTCTCTAAGCTCGCTACTCCCACTCAACTCCCCGCTCCTCTCTCCTCATTTTCTCCCCGTCTCTAAGCGAGTGAGCGAGCTCTGACTCAGCTCCTCTGATGGTGAGACTCAGGACTGCTCACAGCCTCGCTAATCTCAGTCGATTCTCTCTCTCTCGATCGACATTTACTTTATTGTTCTTCGCGTCACTTTTTGATCGATCTCTCTCTCTCTCTGTGCAATGCAGACCCCGTCAACCGCTCGCCGTCGTCGGCGTTGCCCGGTCCAAACTCTCTGATCCCCCTCCCTTGCCGTCGCCGGCGTCGCCCGTACGTCTCTCTCTAATTCCCTGCTTTTCTGCTTTGAACAGTGAATAATAGATTAACAGAACAAAAGATGAAGATGAATGAAAAATACTATGTATTTCATGAATCAAATGAAGAATACATTCATCTGAAAGCTTGTTCTTCTCTACAACTCTCTTACACTATCTCTGTTATTCTCTCTTATTTCACCATAAACGAAAAACAAAGTTCAAGGAAGAAGATGAACTACAAACTTAACAAATTAAATTATATCTCTAAACTTGAATAATACTAAAGCACGTGAGTTGCTTCTAAAATATGCCAATCTCGAGCTTCTACCTTCACTTACATTATTTGTCTTGACAACTTTATGTTGATGTGTTGTTATGGCTATTGAAATACGTGCACGTGTAAACTGTGGCTTCTTCAACAAGTTTAGCATCTTTCTTTACTGCTTTAAACTGTGAAAAAGAGATGAACAAAACAAAAGATGAAAATAAATGCAAAATACTCTATATTTCATGAATTAAATGAAGAGTACATTCGTTCGACAGCTTGCTCTTCTCTACAACTCTCTTACACTATCTTTGTTATTCTCTCTTGTTTCACCATAATCGGAAAACAGAGCTCAAGAAAGAAGATGAACTACAAACTTAACAAATTCAGTTATATCTTTAAACCTGAATAATATTAAAGCACGTGAGTTCTTTCTAACAGATGCCAATCTCGAGCTTCTAACTTCACTTGTTTTATTTCTCTCGACGACTTTATGTTGATGTGTTGTTAGATTTTAAGGAAAAAAAATGGCACTATACTGATCCTCCATCAAGTTTTGGTACTAAATTGATGATAGCAAAGTTTTGGCACTAACACATGATTTGAGTTGTGCAGTGCGTCAATCATGTCAAACAACATTTTTGAATACATTTCTTTTTCATAAACTGAATAATTGGGATTGAATTGGTCCCTAACATGCTCTGTCATTGCTGTCCATACTCACAAGGTCTGAAGCTTTCGTCTTTCAATCTCAAGAGAGAGCAAAGTCAGAGAAGAAGCAAATGCAAGGCTAAAGAGGAGAGATGAAGAAAATTTTGTTCAGTTCCTCCTTTTTCTTATTAGAGAAAAGTAAATAGATTGTGATTTTAACTGAAATTATATGTAAAAGAGAGGGTGCGCGTGTGTTTATGCGTTGGCGTTTGCTTTTGAGTCTAAAAATGCATATAAAATCGGTGGCTAATGTAGAATTTTTATTTTGTGATAAACAATGCAAAAAGCGTGAGGTTTCCTCCAGGTACGGTTGGGAAAAATCAAGAGAGGGAGAGCGCACGAATCAAATCCCAACGTTTTCTAGAAATCCGAGCTCCTCATTTTCTCCCGTCTTTGAGCTCACTACTCCCACTCAACTCCCCGCTCCTCTCTCCTCATTTTCTTCCCATCTCTGAGCTCGCTCACTCGCGACCTCCGACTCAGCTCCTCTGATGGTGGGACTCAGGGCTGCTCACAGCCTCGCTAATCTCAGTCGTTCTCTCTCTCTCGATCGACATTTATTCTACTGTTCTTTACGTCACTTTTTGATCGGTCTCTCTCTTTCTCTCTATGCAATGCAGGCCCCGTCAATCGCTCGCCGTCGTCGGCGTTGCCCGGTCTAAACTTTCCGATCCCCGTCCCTTGCTGTCGCCGGCGTCGCCCGTAGTCTCTCTCCGATTCCCTGCTTTTCTGCTTTGAACGGTGAAGAACAGATGAACACAACAAAAGATGAAGATGAATGAAAAATACTCTGTATTTCATGAATCAAATGAAGAATACATTCATCCGAGAGCTTGCTCTTCTCTACAACTCTCTTACACTATCTCTGTTATTCTCTATTGTTTCACCATAAACGAAAAACAGAGCTCAAGGAAGAAGATGAACTACAAACTTAACAAATTCAATTATATCTCTAAACTTGAATAATACTAAAGCACGTGAGTTGCTTCTAACAGATGCCAATCTCGAGCTTCTACCTTCACTTGCTTTATTTGTCTTGACGACTTTATGTTGATGTGTTGTTATGGCTGTTGAAATACGTGCACGTGTAAACTGTGGCTTCTTCAACGAGTTTAGCATCTTTCTTTACTGCTTTTAACTGTGAAGAACAGATGAACAGAACAACAGATGAAGATGAATGAAAAATACTCCGTATTTCATGAATCAAATAAAGAGTATATTCATCCGACAACTTGTTCTTCTCTGCAACTCTCTTACACTATCTCTGTTATTCTCTCTTGTTTCACCATAATCGAAAAACATAGCTCAAGGATGAAGATGAACTACAAGCTTAACAAATTCAGTTATATCTCTAAACCTGAATAATATTAAACCACGTGAGTTGCTTCTAACAGATGCCAATCTCGAGCTTCTGACTTCACTTGCTTTATTTCTCTCGACGACTTTATGTTGATATGTTGTCAGATTTTAAGGAAAAAAATGGCACTATAGTGATCCTCCATCAAGTTTTGGTACTAAATTGATAATAGCAAAGTTTTGGCACTAACACATGATTTGAGTTGTGCAGTGCGCCAATCATGTCAAACAACATTTTTGAATACATTTCTTTTTCATAAACTGAAGAATTGGGATTGAATTGGTCCCCAACATGCTCTGTCATTACTATCTATACTCACAAGGTCTGAAGCTTTCGTCTTTCAATCTCAAGAGAGAACAAAGTCAGAGAAGAAGCAAATGCAAGGCTAAAGAGGAGAGATGAAGAAAATTTTGTTCAGTTCCTCCTTTTTCTTATTAGAGAAAAATAAATATATTGTGATTTTAAATGAAATTATTTGTAAAAGAGAGGGTGTGCGTGTGTTTATGCGTTGGCGTTTTCTTATGAGTCTAAAAATGTATAGAAAATCGGTGGCTAATGTAGAATTTTTATTTTGTGATAAACAATGCAAAAAACATGAGGTTCCCTTTAGGCGGTTGGGAAAAATCAAGAGAGAGAGAGAGAGCGCGAATCAAATCCCAACGTTTTCTGGAAATCCGAGCTCCTCATTTTCTCCCATCTCTAAGCTCGCTACTCCCACTCAACTCCCCGCTCCTCTCTCCTCATTTTCTCCCCGTCTCTGAGCTCGTGAGCGAGGTCCGACTCAGCTCCTCTGATGGTGAGACTCAAGACTACTCACAGCCTCGCTAATCTTAGTCGATTCTCTCTCTCGATCGACATTTACTTTACTGTTCTTCGCATCACTTTTTGATTGATCTCTCTCTGCGCAATGCAGACCCTGTCAACCGCGCGCCGTCGTCGGCGTTGCCCGGTCCAAACTCTCCGATCCCCCTCCATTGTTGTCGCCGGCGTCGCCCGTACGTCTCTCTCTGATTCCCTGCTTTTCTGCTTTGAACAGTGAAGAATAGATTAACATAACAAAAGATGAAGATGAATGAAAAATACTATGTATTTCATGAATCAAATGTAGAATACATTCATCCGAAAGCTTGTTCTTCTCTACAACTCTTTTACATTATCTCTGTTATTCTCTCTTGTTTCACCATAAATGAAAAACAAAGTTCAAGGAAGAAGATGAACTACAAACTTAACAAATTCAATTATATCTCTAAATTTGAATAATACTAAAGCACGTGAATTGCTTCTAACAGATGCCAATCTCGAGCTTCTACATTCACTTGCTTTATTTCTCTTTACGACTTTATGTTGATGTGTTTTTATGGCTATTGAAATACGTGCACATGTAAACTGTGGCTTCTTCAACGAGTCTAGCATCTTTCGTTACTATTTTTAACTGTGAAGAATAGATGAACTGAACAAAAGATAAATATGAATGAAAAATACTTTGTATTTCATGAATCAAATGAAGAGTATATTCATCTGACAACTTGTTCTTCTCTACAACTCTCTTACACTATCTCTGTTATTCTCTCTTGTTTCACCATAATCGAAAAACAGAGCTCAATAAAGAAGATGAACTATAAACTTAACAAATTCAGTTATATCTCTAAACTTGAATAATATTAAAACACGTGAATTGCTTCTAACAGATGCCAATCTCGAGCTTCTAATTTCACTTGTTTTATTTCTCTCGACGACTTTATGTTGATGTGTTGTTATGGCTATTGAAATACGTACACATGTAAACTGTGACTTCTTCAACGAGTTCAGCATCTTTCTTTACTGCTTTTAAATGTGAAGAACAGATGAATAGAACAAAAGATGAAGATGAATGAAAAATACTCTATAGTTCATGAATCAAATGAGAAGTACATTCATCCGACAGCTTGCTCTTCTCTACAACTCTCTTACACTATCTATGTTATTCTCTATTGTTTCACCATAAACGAAAAACAGAGCTCAAGGAAGAAGATGAACTACAAACATCACAAATTCAGTTATATCTCTAAACCTAAATAATAATAAAGCACATGAGTTGTTTATAATAGATGTCAATCTCGAGCTTTTAACTTCATTTGCTTTATTTCTCTCGACGACTTTATGTTGATGTATTGTTATGGTTGTTGAAATACATGCACATGTAAACTGTGGCTTCTTTAACGAGTTCAGCATTTTTCTTTACTACTTTAAACTGTGAAGAACAGATGAACAGAACAAAAGATGAAGAAGAATGAAAAATACTTTGTATTTCATGAATCAAATGAAGATTACATTCATCCGACAGTTTACTCTTCTCTACAACTCTCTTACACTATCTCTCTCTGTTATTCTCTCTTTTTTTACCATAATCGAAAGATAGAGCTCAAAAAAGAAGATGAACTACAAACTTAACAAATTATGTTATATCTCTAAACCTGAATAATATTAAAGCATGTGAGTTGCTTCTAACAGATGCCAATCTCGAGCTTCTAACTTCACTTGCTTTATTTCTCTCGACGGTTTTATGTTGAAGTGTTGTAATGACTATTGAAATACGTGCACATGTAAACTGTGGCTTCTTCAACGAGTTCAGTATCTTTCTCTTCTAATTTGAACTGTGAAGAACAGATGAATGGAACAAAAGATGATGATGAATGAAAAATACTCTGTATTTCATGAATGAAATGAAGACTACATTCATTCGACAGCTTGCTCTTCTCTACAACTCTCTTACACTATCTTTGTTATTCTCTCTTGTTTCACTATAATTAAAAAACAGAGCTCAAGGAAGAAGATGAATTACAAACTTAATAAATTCTATTTATCCCTAAATCTGAATAATATTAAAGCACGTGAGTTGCTTCTAACAGATGCCAATCTCAAGCTTCTAACTTCACTTGTTTTATTTTTCTCGACGACTTTATGTTGATGTGTTGTTATGGCTGTTAAAATACGTGTACATGTAAACTGTGGCTTCTTCAACAAGTTTAACATATTTCTTTAGTACTTTTAACTGTGAAGAACAGATGAACAGAACAAAAGATGAATATGAATGAAAAATACTCTGTATGTCATGAATCAAATGAAGAGTATATTCATCAAACAACTTGCTCTTCTCTATAACTCTCTTACACTATCCCTATTATTCTCTCTTGTTTCGCCATAATCGAAAAACTTAGCTCAATGAAGAAGATGAACTACAAACTTAACAAATTCTATTATATCTCTAAACCTGAATAATATTACAGCACTTGTTTCTAACAAATGTCAATCTCGAGCTTCTAATTTCACTTGTTTTATTTCTCTGGATGACTTTATGTTCATGTGTTGTTATGGCTGTTGAAATACATGCACATGTAAACTGTGGCTTCTTCAATGAGTTCAGCATGATTACAAGCAAATAAAACTCCATGATAAGTGATATAATTTGGTTTTGACCCTTCATTCTGCATTCTAGAGAATAGAGCCAAACCTTATTCACTCTTCCCATTAACTGCATAGCCTAAAATCACCGTGCTCCACGAAACAACATTTCTAAGACGCATTTCATCAAATAAAGTTCTTGCCATATGAGTACTACCACATTTCATACACATGTTGAGCCGTGCATTCTCAACGATAATATTGCTCTCCATCCCATCATATAAGACAGAGTCATAAATTTTATTACCAATGTTTAAACATCCCAACTGACTACATGCCAATAGGGCACTGACAATAGTCACGGCATCAAGCTTGATCCTGGCCAAGCCCATATGATGGAACAGTGCGAGGGCCTTACTAGCATACCCCATCTGCACGCATGCTGCAATGAAAGAATTCCAAGCCACTAGATCTCTTTCTATCATAGTCTCAAAGAAGTAATCAAGTAATCAGCCAATCCCACGTCCCCAAACTTCACGTACATTATCATCAATTTATTTCTCACCATGGCATTATACTCAAGCCCATATTTTATCACGTAGGCATGGATAGTCAAAGCGGCCCAGCACTCAGGCAGCTCAGCGGATGCCTTCGCCACAAATGGAAAAGTAAATCCGTCAGGGCGAACACCGAGAGAACTCATCCTTCCGTAGAGCGAAACTGACTCCATGGGCATGTCATTCTTCACATATCCCCAGATCAAGGTGTTCCACAAGAAAATTCTTGGTTTGTGCATTTCATCGAACAGTTTGCGAGCGTACTGAACGTCACCTAAAATCACCAGATTGGTGAGCAAGTGAGTGATGAGGCTGTTTTTCACCGAGAGCCCAGAGGTCAGGACGAGCGCATGGATCTGCAGCCCACACAAGCGCATTTGAGCAGTGTAAAAAGTCATAGCATGCCCTTGGCATGAAACTAGTTTTCGATCTTACGCATTCCCTTCTACGCGTACACTTACCACGCCAAGTCGCTTATTGATCTCTATAATCTATCACTGCCTCCTAGTCCTGCCATAGGTTTATCCAGGTGGTTCAAGCAAACATGAAATTTCGGGCAGCAAGTCGTGTTACGTGATAGTGACACTTGAAAAAATAAAAAATTGACTAGTAGGAAGGAAGGTTTTCAAAATTCTGAGGAATATCATCGATTTGGCCGCTCCTTTTCCCATCACTTGGTCACCTTCAAAGGCGCACTGGAATATCATCCTGACATGGTGAGTAGCCATTGCTGTTATAGTCAAGACGGGGTAGTGTCCAAATTTCTTAATTTTCAATTCAGGGGCTTAAGGCTATGCGCTCATTAACAACATATAGCACTTCAAACCTTTAGCGAATGTATAGAAAATCCGCGTCTCTCGTTGCTCTATACCAATTCTTTTTCTATTGACATACACCTTTTAAAACGTGGTCTAATAGGAAAGAATAGGAGACAAGGGACATGATTCTAAAAGCACAATTTTGTTTCGATGAAGGAAAATATAAGAAGGAAAGGTAAATTGATAAGTTCGTTGAAGGGATTCGTGTATTAATAAACACACTTTACTTCTTTTCATTTATATCCTTATTACATCTAAAATCCTTAGTGTGATTAGTTTTAGGATGAATCAATGCTCGAGTTAAAATGGGAATAGACCTTGTGACCCCCATTCCAACCTAACCAATCAGTTCTACAATTATTGGTTTCTAAACTAGCTGACACGAGGCCAGTTGCTAGTTCTATTTGAGCACTAGATCATTATTATGTTTTGAGTAAAAATCTCAAATGAAAATAAACACCATACTAGTTTATTACAAATGCATACGTTGGTCAACTAGTTACGTAGTTTTTGGATCATTATTTGTTCCAAAACAAGTTTGAAATTAGTTCATTTGAGAAATAATTTCAGGGTAGAATTGGTGAATGCGGCCTTCACATTGGGAATTGAACTTTGACTAGGTTGGTTCTCGAGTTGAACCTAACCCAATGCCACCACAATAGTGATATTCCGATAACACTTGGTGGATCACAAAGCAGAAATCTGATAACTTCCCCGTAAAGATTATAGAGAGGAAACCCAAGCTAAGCCCATTAACATATCTAATGGAGCTTACAATTTGCTCAAGAGTTTAACTAATTAGTTAGAGAATAAATTGACCAACACACTACAATATTTCAATGAGAGACTTTTCTAGTATGACTCATTTGTGTGCAGTTCAATATGATCATTAATGATCTTAAACAACTATATGTATTTTTTATGTTCAAGCTGTTAAAATATACTATAAAAGTAAGCCTTATATTCTCGAGAAAAATTACAGACAAAAGTTTACTGCAAACATTAACCTAATTTGGTATGCGACCACAAGTAACTTCACTGTCAACTGATCAGCATTTATGAAACTCTTTCAGTTTTCCAGCCTTGTTGCTTCAAAATATTCGTTGCTGGAGATGCCATTTCATTGATGATTAACATATTTAATAGACATACATGCACAAATAGTAGATAAGTTAATACACCTATAAATCTCTCCATCAGAGAACCACTTACCTGGATGGCTCATGATAAGCTTCACTGCCAGTACCTTCATTTCCAACCAGTTTAGAGGGATTAATACTCGATGCATCTGCTCGAGAAAATAGGAAACATCTAAAAACTAGAAGAAAGTAGAGATTATACAAACTACTGCCAGGGAAGTGGTTGCCTACATTAGAAGTAGGAACATTAATTCCTTTTTTTTCAACAGAGTCCAACAAATCATGTTGCAGACTCGGATGAGATAAGAGGTTATAACACCCTTAAATTTATTAACTGAACCAAAGAATTTTTCCTATTATAGCAATCCAAAAAAAGGAGAAAAATCAAAGATTATCCAGTCGTCCATTGCAGATTTAAAAATATCAATCATGCAAATATTAATGATGAGACAGGTCATGAAATGGAGCAACGTGACCACAATAAGACATCAATCCACCAGAATAATGAATTTATCCTTTGTTTGCATATCGTACCAGAAAAGGTACAAGACTATTCAAGTATTGTTGACCGATCACGAAGATTCAATACATGGTGTCACTGAGTTGGCGTACTTTCTTTTTTGAGCTGTATTACATCCACTTGCCAAAAGAAATCTTAAACCGAGCAAAAGCCAAAAAAAAAAAAAAAAAGATGTGCAATATTTTAATGGCCCTAACAAAATGCAAATTGAACTCTTTCATTCTTGAAGCTTGTGAGCAAGTATTGTACTGTTGCATCAATGGCTTTGGTTGCTTCTTATGGACTATAATAAGAAAAAGGTCTTACTGAAAGTTTTTGCCAAAGTACATGAAATCAAATAAAAAATTTTAAGATAAGACAAAAGAAAGTGCAATACTATCTGGAAATTCTAGCACACAATATTAGAAGAATAATTACCTTCAGTCACAATAGCAGCTGTTTCAATGGATGCCACTGACTTTTTTGAATCAACGGGAGCAAAACCTGCGGTGATACGCTAATTTGTGGGTCTAAAAAACAGATATCTTCTTCTTCTTTATAGGCAAAGACCAGATAGAATCTTGCTGCACTCTAGATGGAAATGCACCTTTTAGCTGCAGAGGCTTCTTTACAAATCCCAAAACAGCAAATGGAAACATCAACACAGCCTCACCCCAAAATGCATACCGCCAATTGAAATGATCCCCAACCTAAAACAAAAGGGAAGAAGAGGTCAATTTATCAAAACTTCAGCAAATGGCAAATAATTATAGCTGGCAAATGCCACCAGGCAGCGACCAAAAGAACAAATTTTCCACCAGGCAGTTGACAAGTGATACTACTGCCTCTATATTGATCTACTTAGACTTGGCATGTTCAAAGGATGCAGATTGAAAGCCTGTCATACTCCTAGCCCAGACATAATCAGCAAAATCAAAGAGTGAATGTGAGGGAATAAACAACTTACTAATCCTCCATACACATAGCCCAAAGCTACTCCAGTTGGTATACACATGTAAAACATCGCAAGCCATGCTGTTTTCTGCCAGAAATAATAAAATCTTAGCTAATATTGTTCCCAGGAATAAGAATAACATTTACAGCAAACTTAACAATTACTTATCCACAAGAAGTGTGCTTATTCTAACAGCAATAGGTGTGGCGCACCTGAGCAACAGGTGCATTGTCATCTATAAAAGGCGCTGCTAGACTTCTGAAAGAAGCCTCCCCAACTCCAACCAGCCTTTAAGAAGTAAACCCAAAACTGTAAGCCCTTGGCACAATTTTAAAGTTAAGGTACCAAAAATTACAATTTAGAATGTAATAGCCGCAAAGCTTCCATACTCACATCCGGCATATCACAATAAACCAGAAGCTAAATGAACTACCACACCCAGCTGCAGCCAGTGTCCAAACAGATAATCCAACTCCGATGAGCCTAAATGGATTGATACTGGAAAGCGAAAAAATTATGTAAGAATTTTTATAACAAAATGAAGAGAAAGATAAACTGTGCATACTTAAAACCTGTAACCTGCAGCAATCAAGAAAGATGCAGCCAATTTTTTTATTAGAAATGGAGAATGTTTAACACTGAAACAATTAACAACAGGAATATACAGACAACAGATAACTTATAATGATGATGACCATATATTTTCCATCAATAAGAGAGAAAAAGTGGGAGTTCTAAGAAATATTATTTAACAACTATCAACTTTCTGAAGAGAAAAACTTCCCTTCCCACCATGGACAAATTCAAGAAGGGAAGAGAGAAAAGGGAAGGGGAAGGGGAAGAAGGGGGGGTGAAATATTTTAGAGAAGAAGTTATTAATAAGTCAATATTATAAACGATTCCTACAAGAGCGAACACTGAAGGTTGCAAAAACTGATTGAAGATTGTGAGAACTGAAAGACAACAATAATGCACTCAGTATTAGAGGTGCATAGGAACACAGTCATGGGATCCTTACACTAGAACCAATCTTCTGGACACAAAATTCCAAATTTCAACCAATTGATTCTCACGAAGTTTCTATGTTCTTTTTAACATTTTTTTTTTTTTTTGCAAGAAAAACTTTCATATCAACATAATTAACATATAAAACCAAATGGCACATTAGCTAAAATTACAAAAGATAAACACATCAATAATAGAAACAAGGAGGGCAATTAGAAAAATTGGAGGTAAGTCACTCTTGTTGAAGTCAAGGATTGGAAGATTCATAAAGGTTAAAGATGAGCCACTAAATGTGAGCGAGTGAGCTCAGTGAATGACAACTACAGTTTTTTTACAAATCAAATTGGATTCTCAACTTTCAAATGCTATTTTAGTTTTTCATTTGTGGTTGTATCTTGCCAAAACTAATGAAATAATGGACTAGTAACCTTATTGTTCTGGGCTTTCTTTCAGCTCATAAGAAAGCGATCAGACTAATTATCATTTAATATATGTTGGTAATGAATGACAAAAGTGAGTACATTGAGCATGTAAACCCCATACCCGTTTACGTCTAACATATCTTATGTTACAGGTTCCTAATATTTGGAAAAAATTTGATAAATGTAAATGTATGATAGAGTCCACCATCCTATATTAGCTAAATCTTAACCTTGGCCCCTCCAAATTGTTCATTGTATACCTGCTGTCTAAGTATGTGGCACTGAAATTATGAGCAAAGTTTTAAAGTAATGTACATCAGTACCTACTTAAAACTAGAAAAAAGAAGGCAGAACAGATATTAGTATAGAGTAGAAGAAATTCACCAAACCATATGATAAAATTGCTTCAGCACAGGAAGATATAGCTAAAATACTAAATAATTAACACCAACTAAGGTTTTCAAATATATCATGCAGAGGAGAAGCAGATACAAATCACGCACAATAAAAGCAAGTGTAGTCTATATCATATTTTCAAAATGGTTATGTCAATATTATATTCAAAGCAGCTACATTGATTTGGAAACTCTTTAGGATATTATGACAATATAAGCCAAGCCACCTTAAGTACTTAATGTGGAAAAATATTCAAGATTATCTTGCAGCGGCATGAGATCCCTGACTAAGGACATCTTCCAAGCCCACGCAACCAAAGAATGACACCAATCAAAAGACCAAGGTTTCCATCATGACCTGTGCTGAACATGTTCAGGATTAATAGCCTTGCTCCGTTAAAACTAGAAGTGATTTAGTCACTCTGAAAATCCCACAATGTTCTCTCCCCATTCCGTGAATGACAAGTTCTTCATATAGAATTAGTAACATTGGGCAAAGCACATAGGGTATCCAAGCTGTACTGGAATTGGGCATTACCTCTTTGCTAGTGAAGCAAATACAGGGGATGCAACAAGAAGTCCAACCATAAATGCAGATGACAAGACACCATCCTGAAAATTATTCAAGTCAAAGTCCCCCTTGCAACCAAAGTGCTATGATAAGGTTATAAGACATCAACACTATACTATAAATTCCTAAATGCTTGAAAAACTAGCTATGATTACAATAATGATGGTAAGAGAAAAATTGCCCAGAAAATTTTAAAGGAGAATAGGATGGAATTTTGGCTTCGACTTAGGAAGATGATAAAAATGGAGACCGGTGCAATGCAATGGAGATTGTCAGCTTACATTTCTTTACTATTCAACAAACTTTTATTAATAGAATTATGTTGGACCTTCAGAAGTTTTTTTACATTAAACAAAACTGTATAGTCTGAAAACATAAAAAGGAACCCCAATAAGAAGAAAATCAAAAGCCTCCAATAGAATACTAGATATGTCAATCATTGTGATATTTTCAGCAAATTGGGAAAAAGATGAGAATGGCAGTACAGGAATACAAATTCTGGTTCTTGTTCAGAAAAAAAGATTAACCTCAATTTCACATTCAATCTGCTTTAGACCAGCAATAACAACCAGTACCAGGTCTCAAAATGTCCAATATAAAGGTCCCATGATACCGAAACAATAGACTTTTCTGCATAATCATACAAAACAAAATTCTTTACTTACTGGATTCCTCTGCCTGAAGTGCATTTTCCATCCTTTGTGCAAGTACTCCGACTAACCATTTACACCATTACTGGCTATCACTCCTCGATCCACACAATTTAACATGTTAATCACACAAAAGATGACAAGCAACCTGCATACAGAAAAGTAAACTTCCTGGTTATTGCCCTAAACAACTCCAATATTTTAGTTACCCATTTCTTCGAGTATATTCTCTTAAAATCCTATACAATTCAATAACTCATGTTATGTAGATAAACATTGCATGATAGTAACTACAATTACACAACCAAATAGAACAAGTCATCTCTGCCTAAGATTAGACAACACATTCAGGAAATTTTACGCTTGAAGGTCATGGCCAGCCTCATTCACACTTGTGAGGAAACAATTATGACCTCATTGACTTCTCAGAAAAGTTGAACCAACGGTTAGTCAACCCACATTCTACTTTGGAAGCAACTCCTTCATACAATACACTGGTACAATAGTGCACTGTCAGCCGCAGGTGCATGCAACAAGATCACTCTCCAATCAAATGACAAAAGAATACATGACAAGTCATTATCATCAGTGATGAACACATGGTAGGAGGATCACTTATGTAGCTATGGATTTGTCTTTTAGTAATGTGTGCCCAAGTTCAATGTCTTTAACACTAACAAAAACATGTTAAACAAGTTCAGATCTTATATTTGTGAGAGCAAACCCTTTAGCAAATGCGGGATGCCAAAACTTTTAGCAAAAACATGTTGAACAATCATAGGATTTGACACTAGAGCTTTTGTGAATGCTATTGAAATTGTAGACGAAATACTTATTTATAACTAGATAGGCAAATCTAAGATTGGGAGAGTAGAGTAAGAAACAGGAGAAATAATGCAATAGTATCAAAGGAACATTTTTCGACGACTTTTGTGGAACTCGGGATAGATAATTAGCCAATAGTCAAGAAGGCAATCAAACATCAAAGAGGACATAATTTTAAGCTCCTTCTATTTTGTGAAAAAAAAATTGGAAAAGAAAAAGTATTCTAATAAAAATGATCACTTATACCGTATTGCTTACAAAAATGAATTGACAAAAAATATTTTATGCATTCATAAAGATATCTAGATATATATTATTGTCCTTAGTTAAAACATTTTTCATTAGCTAATAATTTTAAGGGAAAATTATCCAAAAAGTCATAAACCTATTGCAATCAATCAATTAATATTTTAATTTTGCCAATTAAGTCCTAAGCCTTTTCATTTATTGTCAATTCAATCCATCCAACCAATTTTGATTAGAAATTATTGATGTGGATAGTTGGCTCTAACATGGCACTTTTTTAATAATATTTTAATTTTTAATTTTTTTCTTTTTTTATTTAATTTTTTGGCTTTTTTTGGGGGGTTTCTCTGGTTGGCAAGGGTTGCTGGCCAACCCTCGCTAGCCCTCACCTGTGGCTAGCGAGAGTTGCCCACTAGATCCGAAACACCAAAAAGAAAAAGAAAAGAAAGTAAAAAATGTGCCACGTCAACTCCGACTGTCCACATTAGCAATTTCCGATCAAAATTGATCAGATGGATTGAATTAGCAAGAAGTGAAAAGATTTAGAATCGAATTGGTAAAATTGAAAAGTTTAAGGCTGAATTGATAAAAATGCAATAAGTTCAAGATTTTTTGAATAATTTTTCCTATTACAAACGATCAATTTTACGAAAATGCTAATAGATAGAACCTTAATTTCATATTGATGGAACCCAATTTAGTGAGTGGTGTGTTTTTTTTTCTGGGACTGATGAATCTTGTTGCATCAGCTTATGAGTTACCATCTCGATAACGGAATTATTTTTGCTAGAATATTTGTATATACTGAGGAAATTGTTCTCACGACTGCAATGACTCCCGACTGTGCTGAGGCCAATGGGCTGTGCTAGGCCCCTTGTTACGTTCGAGCACGTTTTGCCCAGGTAAGGTTTTTTATTAAATAATTAAAAAATAAATTTTCAATCAAATAAATTATTCCCACTTCATGGTTGTTTATAGGGAGTTCCAAGTAGCGATAATTGAACAAGAATGAAATACGCAGCATAGTATATAAGACTCCGACTTAAACGAATTCATCTCATTAAAAAAAAAATCAAATAATAACATATAAATTGCAGCTGTCAAAATACATATACATAAGAATCGAACTTAGATAAATAGAATCTCATAAAAAAATTACAACCTAATAATTAAAACACAATACTAAACAGATTGATAAAAACACAATTTTTTTTTCTGGTAGTGGGCCTCTTCTTGGGCTTAACCATTTCAACAACATATTTGTCCCGTTGTCTTTTTAAGTGACTCATCTAACTACTAGATTTCAAAGATAATTTCAAAGCACATACCTTGTAAACAACCTTCTTCTTGCCATTGAGTAGGTCCATAATGTTGAATGTCTTCCAAACATTTGACCCTTGTCCAAGAGAGTACTTTCAGAGTTTGGCAAGCCATCTGGAAAATGGGTTGGGCACCCCCAATAATTTAAGTCAATTGTGAATTCCAAGCTTGTAAATATCCTTCAACAAAGATCGCCATTTTTTTTTTTTTTTGAAGTAAGGAGAAGTGCATGATCGTGAAAATAAGAGGAGGGGGTTTGAATTTTGTAGAAATTGAATTTTTTTTCATTTTTTTTATGATGAATGTGACCGTTCGGCCACATGTATTTTATTCTTAATGTGGCCGAACATCACACAATTAGAGATAATGGGCCATGGTGGGCAGCCCATTAGGCCGAAGGACCTGATCCAGCCCAGCCCACCCAGGTTAGAGCCTGCGTTAACAGCCCCTTCTCCAAGCTCATGACAACGGTAACTACGAATAGGAGACAGTGACTTTTTTTCGGAATTGGAGTGTACTCTGAGCTTGGCTCAACAATCAGGGTATTTTAGGGTTGGGTCATAGTCTTCATTGAGTAGGGATTTTTGGATGTTGGTATTGTTGGGTTGGGGCGACTCAATTTGACCCCCCACAGCCTGATTCTCTTTTTTGTACAACAGGGTGAAACTAATTGGCACCGTTTTTCTCTTGGGTTGTATGATATTCAGGTCGGGTAGGGTCAGGTCAAGCATATTATACAGTGTTTTGGGTCAGGTCGGGTTTTCATAAGCAACCCGAACCACGGACACCTCTATACTCCACCCTCTCTTTCCTCTTTCATTTTGGTCCTTCTATCTTTTCATTCTTCTGCTCTTTCCAGATCTGTTGCTTCCACATGCCCCATGATCGGTTCCTGTCTTTTCGTTTTAATATGCTGTCAATTAGCAAATGAACTAACACAAACGGCAATAACGTTCTCGGCGACCCAAGAACGTGCCATCGTCCAGTAGACCGACTCGTATCTTGCTATTTCTGGACCAATATTGTACATGAAGATCATACTTCCACGAGATAGAAACCGCATCTACGGGTAGCTCTCCATCTGGTTAAGGTAAGCTGCATATTTCTTGCCGTAGTGAGTACTCTAGTTTTTGTTGCCAGAACAAAGCACATGTAGATTGACCGTCATTTCATCGACAAAAGAAACTGTCCTGAGGAGTCATACGGACTTCTTATGCACCCTCAAACCATCAAGGACACGTTCACCAAAGGACCGCCGTGCTTGATTTTCCCCGTCTCTACAGCAAGTCGAGCGTCCGGGATATCTACACTTCAACCTAAGGGGGGCGTTAGTTGTCATCGAGCGTCCGGGATTTTCGCATTTGGTATGTACTCAATGGGATAGGCCGCCCGTGTGTTCTCTGAAACACGAACAGATCAGATGTTACAAATATTTTGCTTGTAATAACAAACTGTCATCACATTGTTTGCAAGCAGAACTTGTTCATTCAGAATTGACCATCATAGTCTTCTCATCAATAAATTAAGGCTTCTTGGATTTTTTCAGTGAAGATATCTGAGATTATTCAAAAAGTTATAATCTTGATTTTTCTGCTTCAAATCATATTCTATTCAGCTACTGAAATTCTCCGACTATAATATTTATCACCTAAACACCATACCGATTAGATCAAAACCGTACATCATTGGGCTGTGCTGACCCAGTTAGCTCAGTGAAAGAAAGGGTTGACTTCAACTTTCTTTCAGGGATATAGGAACCAAGTCATAGCTAACAAAAACTTTGACATTTGAGCAAATTAAAAATGAGAGTATCCAGCATAACAAAATCATGAAATATGCAGTTGTTTTTCTTATTTAAAACAATTCAAAGAAGTCACTTAAGAACAACTCCAAAATAATAGAAATTATCAACGACAAAGATGTTTACCTGTAACTGACTTGTCAGAGTAATCCACTTCCCTCGTGTGCTCTTCAAACACCACGTGAATGGCACATGAATATGGGCATTTACATACGTGGCATGTGGATATCACGGCAAGTATGTCATCTTGTCGACAAGTGTAAAGACTAACATACGATTGTTAATGATGATATTCACTAATGCCACATTTTCAATTGTCGATATACGATGGCGAACGATCAGGGCGCGCAGGTAACCATTTTTTTTTCTTTTTTCTTTTTTTTTTCTGTTCTTGAGAAGAAATTTGGAACAAAAATCTGTTTATAATGTAATTTCTTTTTTTTTGAAAAAAAAAATACCTTAAAAATAAGTTTGAAATAGAAATTAGAAGTTAAAATTTTTGTTCTATTTCTGGAACAAAAATGAGAAATAAAAATTTGTTTCATTGCTTCTCTAGCTACTACCCAGTTGTCCACTCGCCATTGCTCGCCGCCACCTGTCACTAGTCGTCATCTGCCCATCACCTCCCATTGCCACTCGAGAGGAAGAAATTATGTATTGTTATCAAATGAATTTCTATTACGGAAATATAAATTTTGTATTGTTATCAAACGCATATTTTTGTTCAAAAACTTATTTGAGAAATAGAAATAGAAATTAATTTCTGAAATAGAATAGTTACCATTCTCGCCTTAATAGTAGCTATTGGTATAAGTTGTTGCGATGAATACTTATTGAAGGGATATTAGCAAACTTTTCTTGAAGTTTCAAATTGATGAAGTAGAAGAGACTAGAAGCGCATGTTTTTGAAGGGAACAGTCATGGTCTAAGAGCAAGATTGTGGAACACCTGTTGTTATAGTTTACAAAGATGGATAAGAGGCATACGAAGTTATCGAGACATGGAGATAACCAACAAAAGTGGCTTGAGGAAATAAAACCGTCGGAAAGATCAAAAGGCAATTACCAAAAACTATTATAAACACCATGAGTCATTCATTAGAAGCTCGAACCCCACACCACCCCCCCCCCCGGGCGCCCAAGCACAAATCAAGGAAATTCACTCTTTATCTTTGTTTACTGGCGCTTTATCTTTGTCAGTTGTAGCTTTTAGATTCGTGCCATCGATTAAATTCCAACATATATCTTTATTTTAGTTTCTACATCATCCATTAGATTTTGGCTTGGACTTAAGTTCTAGGTTATCCTTAAACCTTATCTTTAGGTTCAAGGTTATCCATAAACATTGTCTCTTAGGTTCCAGGTTATCCTTAAACATTATCTCTTAGAGTTCTAGGTTATTCTTAAACCTTGTCTCTTAAGTTCTAGGTTATCCTTAAACATTGTCTTTTGGTTGTAGATTATCCATAAACCTTGTCTTTAGGTTCTACGTTATCCTTAAACCTTCTCTTTAGGTTCTAGGTTATCCTTAAACCATTCCTTTGTCATTTAGTGATTTCATTTCCTTCATTCCATTACACGAGAGAGAGAGAGAGAGAGAGAGAGAGAGAGTGCCAGGTACGTCCCTAACCAAATATCATTTATTTTGTCTTCTTCTATTTCCAAAGTGGACTCAAGTAAAAATTGCAAGTATCAATTTTATCTTTGAGTGTAACCTCTTCGAACTCCCACTCAAAGAGGGGCAGCTGTTGACATTTGATTATTAGTCGATACATCATTAAAAAGAGATGAGTCCAAATTCAGGGTCAATGTTGGGAGATTCGCTTGGATGCATTCTAATTTGGTCGATTTGGCGTGTTCAAAGATTAGAAAGCCCAGCTAAGGTGCTTTAATTTACGTAATTCGACTTGGCCTATTTTAGACTAGTGTGCAATTGAAGTAATTGAGCTTCGATTTGGCCAGTTAAGATTTAATTGAAGATGTGAGGCTAGCTTGTGGCCTCGCTTCAATATGAATTCAATGAATTTGAATATTTTGTGCACAATTAGTCAACTTGAGATAGCTCAATTGCATCTCATTTGAACCGATTCATATAGAAATATTTGATTTCGTTTAAATTGGGCAAAACTATAGAAAAAAAAAAAAAGACATAGCAAAATTCGAACAAAAAGTCAACCCAGCTAACCTGGCGTTGACCGTCGTTGACCAAATTTGACCAGCATTGACCGGCAAATTTTTCCTACCATCTATTGGCTGGAAACCACCATCTGCTGGCCCAGTTCATGGCCGATGCATCCGCTCCCTTAATTTTCAAATTCCAATTTTGTTATAGATTTTATGAAATTCGCAAATCGACCCCCCCATGTTATGAAAATTGCAAAAAAAGACCCCAAGTAATACATGATTGATCATCATCCATTCATTAAGAATGTATCATGGCCATTGAAATAGGCATGTGCTCAATTAGGGGTGCTCTCAACAAATTTAACAAACCAATTAGCTAGGAAGATCCAACCCTAAACCTTGGATTAATCCAAGGGCTAAGATATCTTGCCCTAAACTATATAACTAACTTTCCCTCCAAAATTGAGGAGGATGGCCATTTTTTTCAAAATCTGTTTTCTCTGACTAAAAACTCTGTCTACATCTCTCTCCATTTTCTCTCCGCACTCGGTCAAGCAAGGAGAAAACGAAGCAATTCTTCGCCTGCGGGAGCCACGTTGATTTTCTCTCAAGAGGAATTCTCCATTAATCCTCTCTTTTGAAGACTTTTGCAAGGTGGACTTCTGCAAATTTTTTGCAGAAACAAGATATAAAGAAGCGGTTCCTCACGATTTGATCAAAGGAGATTGTTCGTAATCGAAGTTTGAAGCCGAGAGAATACCGAAAATCGTTGTTCCATCAGCGATCGAGATTTTCTCTTCAACAAGTTCAACAACTACGACTCGCCGATTCCACCAGTGTTTTTGTGTTCTAAAGCTATGACATTGATTAACTTCTGGATAGTTTGTTTACACCCTATTGAGTCTAATTTTTTGCCTGTTCATTGATAAAATTCAAACTTGATTTGGGATTGTACAATGTTGTTTGGATTAAAGAAGTTGGTTCCCGGTTGCCTGTGATATTTTTTATCCAGAATTGACGAATAACACTAGTTTCTTTAAATAAAAAAAACCAAAAAACAACTTCCTAAAAAAGATACATAATGTATCAGTTTTGAATTTTTCGTGATATTTACCCTATGGATTTTCTCGTAAACCTATCACATCAACATATCACGTAACCATGTATCATCCATGTGAGCAAATTTAACAATAAAATTTGTTAGAAGCTAACGGAAGTTAAATTTATGACAAATGTACTAGTTTGGGATTCTTGATAGTCAAAAAATTGGTTTGGATAAATTTATCACAATTGTACAAGTTTAAGATTTTTCGTGATATTAACTCTTAAAAAATTATAGAAAATTATCTATGTCAGCACCGACCATCCTACATGGCACTACTAGACATCCACGTTAGTGACTACCAGTTAAATTGGGCGGATAGACTCAACTAGTAAAATGTAAAAAGACTTATGACTTAATGGCACAATTAAAAAAAAAATCGAACTAAATTGGCACAAGTACAATAAATTTAAGAATTTTCTTGGTAATTTCCGCTCTGTTTAGTGTCCTTTGCTACCAAAATTTCACAGCCATCAATTAAAGTTTGGTAAAGGGCCACACTATTTCCACATGCACTATGACTGGATACTCACAATAATACCATCAATTGTCGAAAATACCCCTAAACACAAAATATCAATTTTCAAGACGTTGAACCCAGCTTTCATTATATTGAATTCCTAACCCAATTGTGGCTCGCGCTCTCCGTCCCACTAGGATTTTTCCAAAAGGGATTCGTAAAGTGGGACAGAATCATCACTTGCTTTTATTATGGTCAAATTGAAGACTTGTTGACAAAACGATCTCTAGTGGAAAAAGAAGACTTATAGTGGTAGACAAGGTGACCACTTGTCAACCTTTCACCGCTAATTTTCCATGCAGTATTTGACTGGTTGGCCCTTAACTTGGGTTTAAAAAAAATTGCAATTTTTATCTTGAGGGGTCTAATTGCTCCAATTATCTTTACTTGTGGGGCTGCAATTTTGTTTAATACCGGGCCATGTATGAAATTGGTTAAATGGACTCAATAAACAAATGCGAAAAAATATATGATTTAATTGCACAATAAAAAAATTCCGAACTAAATTGCCACAAATACAATATGTTTAGAAATTTTTTGTTAATTTCCCCCTCGTTTGGTTCGTTGCAAATTCTGATTGATTGAGGAATGGGATTTGGATTTCTTGACTTTTCATGTTTGGAGAAAAAAAACCTACATTTGGATTTAGATAATTCATGAAATTGAATTCTTCAAAAATAATTATGAAATCTGACTACCTAATCTCCTTTGGTACTAAAAATTTCCACAGCCATCAATTAAATTTTGGTAAAGGGTCACTCTATTTCTACATACACTATGGCTCTATACTCACCATAATACCATCAATTGTCGAAAATACCCCTAAACACAAAATATCAATTTTCAAGACGTCGAACCTAGCTTTCATTATATTGAATTCCTAACCCAACTGTGGCTTGCGCTCTCCGTCCCACTAGGATTTTCCAAAAGGGATTCGTAAAGTGGGACAGAATCAACACTTGCTTTTATTATGGTCAAATTGAAGACTTGTTGACAAAACGATCTCTAGTGGAAAAAGAAGACTTATAGTGGTAGACAAGGTGGCCACTTGTCAACCTTTCACCGCTAATTTTCCATGCAGTATTTGACTGGTTGGCCCTTAACTTGGGTTTAAAAACAATTTGCAATTTTTATCTTGAGGGGTCTAATTGCTCCAATTATCTTTACTTGTGGGGCTGCAATTTTGTTTAATACTCGGGCCATGTATGAAATTGGTTAAATGGACTCAATAAACAAATGCGAAAAAATATATGATTTAATTGAACAATAAAAAAATTCCGAATTAAATTGCCACAGATACAATATGTTTAGAAATTTTTTGTTAATTTCCCCCTCGTTTGGTTCGTTGCAAATTCGGATTAATTGAGGAATGGGATTTGGATTTTTTGACTTTTCATGTTTGGAGAAAAAAAACCTACATTTGGATTTAGATAATTCATGAAATTGAATTCTTCAAAAATAATTATGAAATCTGACTACCTAGTCTCCTTTGGTACTAAAAATTTCCACAGCCATCAATTAAATTTTGGTAAAGGGCCACTCTATTTCTACATACACTATGGCTCTATACTCACCATAATACCATCAATTGTCGAAAATACCCCTAAACACAAAATATCAATTTTCAAGACGTCGAACCTAGCTTTCATTATATTGAATTCCTAACCCAACGGTGGCTCGCGCTCTCCGTCCCACTAGGATTTTCCAAAAGGGATTCGTAAAGTGGGACAGAATCATCACTTGCTTTTATTATGGTCAAATTGAAGACTTGTTGACAAAACGATCTCTAGTGGAAAAAGAAGACTTATAGTGGTAGACAAGGTGGCCACTTGTCAACCTTTCACCGCTAATTTTCCATGCAGTATTTGACTGGTTGGCCCTTAACTTGGGTTTAAAAAAAAATTTGCAATTTTTATCTTGAGGGGTCTAATTGCTCCAATTATCTTTACTTGTGGGGCTGCAATTTTGTTTAATACCCGGGCCATGTATGAAATTGGTTAAATGGACTCAATAAACAAATGCGAAAAAATATATGATTTAATTGCACAATAAAAAAATTCCGAACTAAATTGCCACAAATACAATATGTTTAGAAATTTTTTGTTAATTTCCCCCTCGTTTGGTTCGTTGCAAATTCGGATTGATTGAGGAATGGGATTTGGATTTCTTGACTTTTCATGTTTGGAGAAAAAAAAACCTACATTTGGATTTAGATAATTCATGAAATTGAATTCTTCAAAAATAATTATGAAATCTGACTACCTAATCTCCTTTGGTACTAAAAATTTCCACAGCCATCAATTAAATTTTGGTAAAGGGCCACTCTATTTCTACATACACTATGGCTCTATACTCACCATAATACCATCAATTGTCGAAAATACCCCTAAACACAAAATATCAATTTTCAAGACGTCGAACCCAGCTTTCATTATATTGAATTCCTAACCCAACTGTGGCTTGCGCTCTCCGTCCCACTAGGATTTTCCAAAAGGGATTCGTAAAGTGGGACAGAATCATCACTTGCTTTTATTATGGTCAAATTGAAGACTTGTTGACAAAACGATCTCTAGTGGAAAAGGAAGACTTATAGTGTTAGACAAGGTTGCCACTTGTCAACCTTTCACCGCTAATTTTCCATGCAGTATTTGACGGGTTGGCCCCTAACTTGGGTTTAAAAACAATTTGCAATTTTTATCTTGAGGGGTCTAACTGCTCCAATTATCTTTACTTGGCGCTTGGATACTATGTTTTACTCATAGCCTCCTATAGGATTATCTTATATTTTGCTTAGTAATAAAATTGGTATTGTAGACTTAAGACATTAATTTTTCTTAGTTTTGTACCTTGTATTCACCAAAAAAAAAAAAAAAAAAAAAAAAAAAAAGAGTTGGCTAACGACGGCCTGTCAATAACAATAGCAATGTCGTGAAGATGTATATTTCATGATTAAAAATGACTTCCATTGATTTATGATAACAAATAGCAAATAGTTGTCAAGTTTGATTTATGGCAATTCACCAATGTCTACCGTAGAAAGTTCTAGTCGCTAGCAAAATGTTGTAGATTTCTTTTCTTTACAAACCATAATAGTTATCAAAAAGGTGCTAAATCTATTGTAAATATGCCAATTTAATTTTAAATCAGCCAATTTGACAAATTCATTCTTAAACCTTTTGACAATTTGTCAATATGGAAATTGTTGACGTAGACATCTACCGTCCTCTATGGCAGACCACCTTATTTTGATATAGCAAATCCTCGAGATACATATTCCAAAAACCAAAGTCCTTGTCGTTAAACCTACCACTCTTCACCTTCCCTTTGTCCATATTTGCACTCCCACTATTATGCTAAACCAAGCTTTGATATCAGTTGTTAGGATTTCAAAACATTAAAGAGAAAAAAATAGAGAAAAAGACACATGAATTTTTACCTGAAAAACCCTTTACGGTGCCACACTAGATGATCTTTTCACTCTCAATATCAATATTAGTTTTCAAAGTTACAAGTTTTGACTATAAAAGAGACTGCCCCAATATATAACATCAATCTAAGGCGTATAGAGTTACATGTATGCCATTAGCAGTCATACTTCCTTCTCTCTTTAATATGAAAATTACATGTGGGCCATTAACGGTAAAAAAAAAAAAAAAGCATAGTTGTTTTAATATTATTTTTCTTTACGAGGCTCCACAATTCCACCGGCTTCTAGATACAGCACTAGTTAATATAATATTTTGCTTATGAATCCTCTTATATGTGAAGATCAAATGAAGAAAATAAGCGTTTCGCACGTGTTTCCACAAAATGAAAGAATATTGACCCATCAATTGCATGGAGATTTTGCTTTTGCGTAGTTAAATCTTATTGATGATAAAGAGCACAAAGAAATACAAGAAAGAGATATAATTTACTCAAACGGCACGAAAAAATTTGCTGAAAATGAAGAAACAATAACTGATAAACCATGATTTGTTTGATGAGAAAATTACCAAAAAAAAATCATAAACTTATTGCAATTACGTCAATTTAGTACTAAAGCTTTTACTTGTGTCAATTGAGTCATAAATATTTTTCACATTTTATTTTCAATTGAGTCCATCCAATCAAATTTAGCCGGAAATCGCTGACGTGGACGTTGACCATTGTACGTAATACAGCCGGTACTAACGTGAAGGAATAAAATTCCGATTTCTTGATTTTTCATGTTTGGAGGAAAAAACCTACACTTGGATTTAGATAATTCATGAAATAGAATTCTTCAAAAATAATTATGAGATCTGATTACCTAGTCTCCTTTGGTACTAAAAATTCCACAGCCATCAATTAGATTTGGGTAAAGCGCCACTCTATTTCCACACACACTATGGCTGGATACACACCATAATACCATCAATTGTCGAAAAAACCCCTACACACAAATTATCAATTTTCAAGACGTCAAACCCAGCTTTCATTATATTGAATTCCTAACCCAACTCCGGCTTGCGCTTTCCGTCCCACTAGTCGTCGAGTCTTCCATTTATAATTTTTTAGCAATTGACTAACTGAACCGACCTTATCCACCAAATTGTTTGACATGTGAATTTCGATGAAAACTCGAAGTAATTCGACCATTCTTATCTTATAGCAAAATGACTAACGACTGAGTCTCGTCGTTCGTGCTCGTAACGCCCACGGCGCCCGCTAAACCTATATTAAGGCTTAAGAAATAATAATGTCCATCTATAAGTACATCATCAATCTTGTTAACAGTATTAGACCTGAACCATCTCACCTCCCAAAAACCAACCATTCGACCATTCTTATCTTATAGCAAAATGACTAACGACTGAGTCTCGTCGTTCGTGCTCGTAACGCCCACGGCGCCCGCTAAACCTATATTAAGGCTTAAGAAATAATAATGTCCATCTATAAGTACATCATCAATCTTGTTAACAGTATTAGACCTGAACCATCTCATCTCCCAAAAACCAACCATCCTCCAAATCATGATTTCCTCCTTGCTGCTGTCCAACCGACCTCCTTTCGGTGTCTTCTTCTTCTCAGTCTTCTTGGTTGGCACCACTTCATTTCATGGTGCCGGCGTTTCTGCTTCCTCCACTTCTTTTCTTGCTATCAACACCACTGAGAATAAGGATGAAGCGGTGGCTCTCCTGAATTGGAAATGTACTCTTGACAACCATAGCCAATCTCTCCTCTATTCATGGCACGGTCACAATCCTTGCCACTTTACTGGTGTCACTTGCAATGACTTCAGAGCCATCACCCATCTATATCTTTCCAATCTGGGTTTGAGAGGAGCTTTAGAAGGCCTTGACTTCTCACGCTTCACCAATATGGTTAGCTTGGAACTTGCCAACAACTCGTTCTATGGCACCATCCCCTCGAGTATTGGTAACCTTTCGAAACTCAACTATCTTGATCTTTGTGGCAATGAACTGTTTGGGGACATTCCTTCAGGTGTAAGCATGCTAGAGAGTATTCACTATTTGTATCTCTGTGCAAATAACCTGAGAGGACACATTCCTCCAAGTATAGGAAACTTGAGCAGCCTAATTGATCTTCGTCTATGGAAAAATCAACTTTCAGGGCCCATTCCCACTTCCATTGGGAAATTAGGCAATTTAATCGCATTAAGCATTTCGAGAAATACCCTTTTTGGTTCCATTCCGAGAGAGATAACTAACTTGAGGAATTTGGAGTATCTCAACTTATCAGAAAATAGACTTTCCGGACCCATACCTTCAGAAATTTGGAGGCTTACTTCTCTAAATCTACTTGACATATCAGAGACCAATTTCATCGGCTCAATTCCTCGATCCATTGGTAACTTGACGAGTTTATCTTATCTTGGCCTATCCCGAAATGGAATCTCAGGCTTGATCCCTCAAGAAATATGTGACTTGAGGAATTTGGAGTATCTCTACTTATGGAAAAATAGACTTTCCGGACCCATACCTTCAGAAATTTGGAGGCTTACTTCTCTAAATCTACTTGACATATCAGAGAACAATTTCATCGGCTCAATTCCTCGATCCATTGGTAACTTGACAAGTTTATCTTTTCTTAGCCTATCCCAAAATGGAATCTCAAGCTTGATCCCTCAAGAAATATGTGACTTGAGGAGCTTGAAGCATCTTCGCTTATGGAGAAATAGACTGTCAGGTTTCATTCCTTCAGAAATAGGGAGATTGGTACTTCTCGAAGAGTTGGATTTGCAAATAAATGATTTGGTCGATCCAATCCCATTGTCTCTTCAGAACTTGAGCAATCTAAATTTTTTAAGCTTTTACTCAAATCATCTTTCAAGCTCAATTCCGCAAGAGTTGGGAAAATTGACATCTCTTACAGTATTACGATTAGTGGATAATGATTTGACCGGTCCAATCCCTGCATCAATTGGAGGTCTAGCCAATCTAACTGAATTAGGCCTCGGTGACAACAAATTATTTGGTTCCTTGCCTTCTAAATTTGATAAGTTGACACGTTTAAGTCATTTGGATCTATCTAACAATGTGCTAGGGGGGGAACTACCAAACAACGTATGCCTTGGAGGATCATTGCAATATTTCTCTGCCATCAATAATCATTTCACGGGTCCCATCCCAACAAGCTTGAGGAATTGTAGCACATTAATTAGATTGAGGTTAGATGGAAATCAACTTACTGGAAACATTACAGAAGCTTTGGGAATATATCCACATCTAAAATATATAGATTTGAGCCATTTGAACGGTGAACTCTCGTGGAAATGGGAGTATTATCGCAATCTGACATGCTTAAAGATATCAAACAACAACATTCTGGTGAGATACCTGCAATATTTGGAAGGATGGCCCAAATACAAATACTGGACCTTTCTTCCAATTATTTAAGTGGAGAGATTCCAAGGGAATTGGAAAGGCTATCGATATTGCTAGAACTCAATCTAAGCAACAACACGATCACGGGCAATGTCCCGACTGGAATTGGACTCTTATTCTATTTGATACATCTAAACTTGGCATCAAACAATTTGAGTGGAATGATACCGGTGCAATTAGGCTCATGCAAAAGATTGTTGACCTTGATTTTTGAGTAGAAACCAATTCCAAAGAAGCATTCCTTTAGAGATAAGCAACATACAAGTCCTCGAGGTTCTTGATTTGAGTTATAATATTTTAACTGAAAAAATACCAAGAGAGCTTGCAGAACTGAGAAATTTGCAAGTTCTAAATATCTCCCACAACAGGCTCTCTGGTTCTATTCCGCATACTTTTAGTGATATGTCAGCCTTAATTTCCATCGATATATCCTATAACAACTTGGAAGGTCCTCTCCCAAATGTCAAAGCTTTTAATGTGGCTTCATTTGAGGCAATTCAGCATAACAAAGATCTCTGCGGAAATGTTGTTGATTTACCGAAATGTGATTCTACTACGAGGAAAAAACGCAATAGACGCGTTGGAGTTAAAATTACAATTATCCTCATTCTTTCATTCTTGGTGTTTTTTCTTCTCTCTTGCACCTTGATCATTCTTGTAATCGTTAATTATCGTCGAAGAAGGATTATCAAGAGAGAACACAATAAACAGGCAAATGATTCGAAATTCATGTGTATTTTGAATTATGACGGCAAAGTTTTCTATGATCGAATCATCGAGGTCACACAAGGATTTGACTCCAAGTACTATGTGGGTAAAGGAGCATATGGAATTGTTTACAAAGCCGAGATATCAAAAGGCCAAACGATTGCTGTCAAGCAAGTCTCATCATCCCAAGAAGATAGTGAGATCATAGATTTGATACCATTTGAAAGGGAAATTCAAGCCTTAACTAATATACGCCATCGCAACATTGTGAAATTTTATGGGTTCTGCTCTCATGCCCAATGTAGATTTTTGGTGTACGAGTACATGGAAAGGGGAAGCTTGAAAACAACTTTGAACAACAATGAAAGAGCATTGGAATTTCAATGGGACAAGAGGATAAATGTGGTCCGAGGAGTTGCGGATGCATTGGCGTATATGCATCACGGATGTTCACCTCCACTCATTCATCGAGACTTGACCAGTAACAACATTCTATTAGATCATGATCATGAGGCTCGTGTTTCCGATTTCGGCACTGCAAGACTATTAAGGCCAGATTCATCAAACTGGACTACTCTTGCTGGCACCATTGGGTATATTGCTCCAGGTACTTTGTAACTTTTTTCAATTTCGATGCCATTCAGTGTCAGGCATCCTTTCTGCAATTGAACATTTTTTTACTTTTGTCAAGTTCATTAGTTATTTAATCTTCTCATGGAAATTTTTTTACTCATATGGAGCTTTTCAAGTTCAGTGTTAACGATAAATCCAATTTCCCTAATAAGGAAGGATTGGCAAACTGAGGTAAAACATCGTAATGGATCCATTTCAAAGATATTAAGTTAGTGTTACTTAAATAATCCTCGTACTTATAGTGTCCGATAGAATCCTCTGAATTCCGCCGAAAAATAAACTATCAAATTAGTGTTGTACGTGAAGATTAAGTTGAACCTTGTACTTGTAATTGACATGTCATGGGAAGCAATTTTGTCAACTTGAATATAGCTTATGATCGAGGTTATAACAAAATGGTGAAATCTCTACTTGCAGAGCTGGCTTATTCTACAGTTCCAACTGAAAAAAGCGATGTGTATAGTTTTGGAGTCGTCGCATTAGAGATAATCATGGGAAAGCATCCAGGAGACCATATCTCCTGGGAATGTTCATCGTCCGCCCAAATTGAATCATCCACACTGTTGAAGGATGTGCTAGATCAACGTCTGTTGCCTTCTAGACTTCGTCTACGAGATGCGCAAGACGTGATCTTGATTGCCAAGCTATCTTTCGCATGCTTGCAAGCTGATCCGCGACTTCGACCGACAATGGGACAAATCTCACATGACCTTCGTGTTCAAGTATCCCCAGAAACGCCCCTGTCTGTAGTCAGCTTAGAGCAACTTCGCAACCTCGATGTCAGGAAAGTTGGAGCATTCACAGGAGAAGGTAAGTTCTTATAATGATAATGATTGCCTTCTAAATATCTTCTTATTTTTCATTAATCCCAACGCTGTGATATATGATTTTCACTACAGAGCCAACTTCTCTATGAAGGTTCCAAGAGTAGAACGATGTTTATCGTCGCGGCTCTAGAAATAATTGTGGGAAGGCTTCTAAGGAGATCTCACTTCACAGTTATTTCCAACTTTATGCACGACAATCAAGAAATGAATTTGCAGAATGCATTGGATCGACATCTCTTGTTTTCTCTCAATCGGTATTAAAGAACATGTAGTTTCTATTGCTGGAACAGATAATGATACAAGTTGTCTATGCATTTTTATCGATGTGAAGACGTCATACTCAAATTTTCAATTGGTCCAATCACATCACGTTTTACTGATGTGCCATGTCATCATGAAAATTTCAGTTGGTTCTATTAGGTCACCAGTATACTTTAATATGTTTACTTTTCATTCTTTCATTAAATAATTTAAATGAAATATGGCATGGAGACCAATTTAATAACTTTGACAATCGATGGAGAAAATTACTTGGATTTCGTACGCGTCTGACTTGAAATTGTAAAACTATAATAGAATTTCACAATCAATTCTAAACTTGTTGTACCAATTTAAATTTAATCCTAAACTTTTAAATTAAACTGATATAATCTGAAACCTTTGAAGGAAAATGTCATTAAGTCCACTCTGCTGAGCCTCCTTGGATTTATTTGATACGGTAGTTCAGTCATAGCCGGCCATCCCACGTGTCACAACAGGCAATTTTTTTTTGAGTGAAATGACTCTATTTTTCTTCTGGTTTCTTCTTCTTCTTCTTCTCTCCTTTTCTGTTCATGAATTACTCATCATCCTTGAGCTTGCCATTGATCGGCCAAAGCTCCTTCGGCGCCAGTTCATCAGTACCCTACCGTCAACCTTTTCTCGTTCGTCAACCTCCCATGAGGTGGTCGTTGCTTGCTCTCAGATTTGAGATTTGAGGTGTATGCATGTGTGTTTGAGGAGTGAGATAAAGAGGAGGGAGCAAAAGAATGAAGCCAGAACGATAGAGACTAGCCACGCACTCTCGAATCTAGATCTAAGATAGTTTGGCAAGAGATAGAGAGGGTGATTACTGTCGCATGGGACGGCGGCTTGTTGCTGAATGGCAGTCTCCATAGCTGGCATCACGAGTTGTGGTTATGCCGTCACATGAGATGGTTCACGAGTTGTGGTTTCGGTAGCATGAGATGGTTCAAGGAAAATCATCCAAAAAATCCTAAACTTATTGTACTTTTATCAATTCAGTCATAAACATTTCAATTTCGCCAATTGAATCATAAATTTATTCACTTCTTCTTACCAATTGAGTCTATCCAGCTAATTTTAGCCAGAAATTGCTGACGTGAAAGTCAACGGTGCCACGTAGGACTAACGGTGCTGACATGAACAATTTTTAATAATATTTTAATATGTTTATTTCTGTCAGATTTTTTTTTCTCTTTTTTTCTTTCTTTTTCTTTTTTGCTCCTCCTTCTTGCTTTAGCCAATGGCCGGCCATCGGCCATGCCAGGCCAACTGGCCTCACCTACTATAGGGGAGGCGCGACCAAGCTAGGGTGATCCTCGCTAAGGCTCACCCTCACCCAAGCAAGACTCAGCGAAGGTCGGCCTCACCCAGGCAAGACTTGACAAAGGTCAGCCTTGCCCAAGCTAGATCTAACTAGGCCAACCCTCGCCCAAGCTAGGGCAACCTCGTCAGGCGTCAAAACGGCAAAGTCGACATCAAGCAAGGCCGCCTTGGCCTAGGCAAGGGCCCACCTAGCCCCATCTGGCCTAAGCGAGGCCGACCCTCACCAGGCCTCGCCTACGCGGGCAAGTCTCGGCAAGGACTCCCTCGCAATAACCAAGGCGAGGGCCATCCTCGCCTAGTCCGAGCAAAGTCAACATCACCTAGCTTGGGCGAGGGTTCCCCTCATCGAGGCTTGCCTAGCTGTGCCTTACTTGTGGGGGGTGAGGCTGGTCAGCCTGGCCACCGGCAAAAAAGAAAAAAATCAGAAAAATTAATTAAAAATTTCAAAAAATATTAAAATATTATAAAAATTTATCTGCATCAGTACCGATAGTCCTATATGAGACCATTGACTTCTACGTCAATGATTTATGGCTAAAATTTAGCCGAATGAATCCAATTGACAAAAAGTGAAAAAGGTTTAGAACTCAATTAACAAAATTAAAACGTTTATGAATGAATTGGCAAAAATGTAATAAGTTTATAACTTTTTGGACAATTTTCTCAATGGGTTGGCGACCTGTGGTTGAGCGGTAGACGTTGATTTGACAAGTGAGCTCGCAAATAAACGAAGCTGGCGAACCCACAACAATGGCTGCAGGCAGTCGAGCGAGGGTCAACGAAACCCCCCGGAGGTCTAAATGGCATTGGGCAGCAATAGGTGAGCACCAGAGCAGCTTTGGCCGAGCGATCGCAAGCTTGAGGACGACGAACAGTGAAAGGACAAAAAATAATATCGAAAAATCATCGCATCATACCGTCGGATGCAGCGATCATAGGATGGTCGTAGAAAGATGCGAATTTCAAGCACTATAACTAGAGACCGCACCTCAACAAGAAATTCCCATATGAAACCCGAGCAAATGTTGTGAATTTTACTATATTCTGGTATTGACAGTGATATTTGATCCATGGGCATCCATTCAAATTGAGGAAATTCTTATATGAAACGTTAATGGGTGGAATCCCCTCAATTATAATCAAGACAAATCGAAACATCATTAAATAAATAAAATGCTACAGGTTTTTTTCCCCCTTTAATCAAAGGAAATTTACATTCCTTATCCAAAAGATACATAAAAGGATCCATAGGATATTTTACAAATTACCACAACAAAGCAAGCCTAAGCTTTAAAACAATTTAAAAAATTAAAAATTAAGGTATATCATCATTGCATGGTCGGTAGTGGTAAGCATACGTTTATCATTTAAAAAAGGATATGTTACTATATCCAAGCAAAAAAATTGGTGGCCGATCACTGAATCATATATCATCATCAGTGATGAACACATGCTAAGAGGATCTCCATATGTAACTATAGATTTGTCTTTAAGTGATGTTCGCCTAAGTTCAGTGTCTCTAACTAAACAAGCTTAGAACTGACATTTGTGACAACAAGCCGTTTAGCAAGTGCGAGACACCAAATTTTTTAACAAAAACATGTTGAACAAGCATAAACTTGACACTGGAATTGGTGTGAACACTATTCAAACTAAAGGTGGAGTAGTTTTTCATAACTAGATCAGGAGAGAAATGCTTCTAAATCTAAGATCGGGAGAGTATAGCCAAAAATAAGGGAAATAATGTGGTAACAAAGGAAATTTTCCAACCACTTTTGTGGAACTTGGGATAGATAATTAGTCAAGAGAGCAATCAAACATTAAAGAGGGCATCATCTCAAGCTCCTTTTATTTCATGAAAAAAAAAATTGAAAAAGATATTTTCCTAAGAGTAATTGCTTTGTAGCGTATCACTTACAAAAATGAATCAAAAAAAAAATATTTTCTCCATTCACAGAGATATTTAGACATATTATTGTCATTAATTAACATTTTTCATTGTCTGATTATTTTAAATGATACAAGCGATCATTTTTATGAAAACTTTTGGTAACATTTATATTCCGATGAACAGCTTCTTTTTTTTTTCCGAAATAGCATTTTTTTCTATTTCTATTCCCTAAAAGAATTTTTGAGTAAAAGAACACGTTTGATAATTATACAGAATTTCTATTTTTGGAATAGAAAAAGAATAAGAATGCCACCATCGCGTCCGATGGCCACGGAGGAGGGCTAGCGGATGGCGGGGAAGAAGAAGAAAAGAAAAAAAGAAAATGACTTATTTCTGAAAATTATTATTAGGAATAAGAAGCTACTTTTTTCTCTTTTTTATTTCTGTTCTAAATATATTCTTTGGCTATTTTTTTATTCCGAGCAAGTGAAACATGACCATTCTAAAGATGCTTAGCGGAGGTAAGTTCCAAAACCTGGTACTTTTAGACACAGGCACATAGGCGAGGGTTGCCCACTAGATCCGAAACACCAAAAAAGAAAAATCAAAGAAAGTAAAAAATATATATCATTATATATTATTTAAAAAAGTGCCACGTCGGTGCCGACTATCCATATCAGCAATTTCCGGTCAAAATTAGCCAGATGGATTGAATTAGCACGAAGTGAAAAGATTTAGAACTGAATTGGTAAAATTGAAAAGTTTAAGACTAAATTAATAAAAATGCAATAAGTTTAAGATTTTTTGAATAATTTTTCCTATTACAAATGATCAATTGTTAACAGATAGAACCTTAATTTCATATTGATGGAACCCAATTTAGTGAGTGGCATGTCTTTTCTGGGACCGATGAATCTTGTTGCAGCTGATGAGTCACCATCTTGATAACGGAATTATTTTTGCTAGAATATGTGTATATACTGAGGAAATTGTTCCCACGACTAGCAATGGCTCTCGATTTGTGCGAGGCCAAGGGGCTGTGCTAGGCACCGTGTTACGCTCGAGAAAGGTTTTGCCCAAGTTAAGGATTTTTATTAAATAATTAAAAAATAAATTTTCAATAAAATAAATTATTCCCACTTCATGGTTGTTTATAGGGAGTTCCAAGTAGCGATAATTGAACAAGAATGAAATACGCAGCATAGTATATAAGACTCGACTTAAACGAATTCATCTCATTAAAAAAAAAAATCGAATAATACCATACAAATTGCAGCTGTCAAAAAACAAATACATAAGAATCAAACTTAGATAAATACAATCTCATAAGAAAAAATTACAACCTAATAATTAAAAACACAATACTAAACAAATTGATAAAAACACTTTTTTTTCTAGTAGCGGGCCTCTTCTTGGGCTTGACCATTTCAACGATATATTTGTCTTGTTGTCTTTTCGAGTGACTCATTTGACCACTAGATTTCAAAGATAATTTCACAGCACATACCAATTATACAACAATCTTCTTGCCATTGAGGAGGTCCATAATGTTGACTGTCCAAGAAAGTTCTTTCAGAGTTGGCAAGCCATCTGGAAAATGGGTTGGGCACCGCCAATAACTTAAGTCAATTATGAATTCCAAGCTTGTAAATATCCTTCAACAGAGATCGCCATTTTTTTTTTGAAGTAAGGAGAAGTCCATGATCGTGAAAATAAGAGGAGGGGGTTTGAATTTTGTAGAAATTGAATTTTTTTTCATTAATTTATGATGAATGTGACCGTACGGCCACATGTATTTTATTCTTAATGTGGCCGAACATCACACTATTAGAGATAATGGGCCATGAGTGGGCCGGCCCATTAGGCCCAAGGACCTGGTCCAGCCCAGCCCACCCAGGTTAGAGCCTGCGGTAACAGCCCCTTCTCCAAGGTCAGGACAACGGTGACCCACGAATAGGAGACAGTGACTCTTTTCGGAATCGGAGTGTACTCTAGAGCCGGGCCCAACAATCAGGGTATTTTAGGGTTGGGTCATAGCCTTCATCGAGTAGGGATTTTTGGATGTTGGTATTGTTGGGTTGGGGCTGAGTCGGGCTTTGACACCCTTGCAGCCCGATCTCTCTCTCTCTCTCTCTCTCTCTCTCTGCATGTGTGCAACAAGGATGAAACTAATTGGCACTGGCCCGACTCAATCTGACTCGTTCTCTTGGGTTGTATGATATTTAGGTCGGGTAAGGTTAGGTCAAGCATATCGTGTAGTGTTTTTGGTCGGGTCGGGCTTTCATAAGCAACGCGAACCACGGACACCCCTATACTCCATTCTCTCTGGGCCCGTTTGGTTCGGCTTTGGAGAAATCCGCTTAGGAGAATGCAAATACCTTCGAGGTAAAGGAGTTTTCCGAAATATTACACCGTTTGGTAAATTATAGTCTCAAATAGTATTGAAAGATAACTTTAGCAAAATACCATTTGACAAAACTTACATTACAAATGGGCTTTTTACTTTTATTTTATTTTTTTAAATCTAAAAATCAAATTCGATGGCCGGCACCTCTGGTGACACTGTCGCCGCCTGGAGGCGCAACCTCAAGCACCTGGAGGCATAGAGGCCAGATCTAGTGGCCTGAGGTCGCGCGGACCCAGGCGACACGACCTCAAGCGACGCCATTGCCGCATGGAAGCGCGACCTTAGGCGCTTGAGGTTGCAAAGGCCAGATCTGGCCTCCGAACCACCAAATCGAGCGCCCTAAGGTCGCACGGACCTCAAGTGACGCCGCCTGGGTCACGGGTCACACCACCCCCAAGTGGTGGTCACCGAGGACATGCGACCCTCAGGCGGCGATGGTAGTTGCTGGAGAAGCCTGATGGCCAGGAAGAAGAAGAAGGCGAAGAGGGGAAGAGAAGATGAATAGTATGCGGTGACATTTCTCAAATGCCCAATGCCCAAAGCAGCTCCTCCCCAGCTTTCGGCATTCGGAATGCTCATATTTGGGCAAATGAGTTTTCAAAAACTTTGCCAAACACTATCATTTTGGTCCTTCTATCTTTTCATTCTTCCACTCCTTCCTCCAACACACTTGCCGTTAAAAACTTCCATATGTGAATGTTGCTCCTATGGGAGTCCAAATCTATTGCTTCCACATGCCTCTTGATCGATTCCTATCTTTTAGCTTTAATATGCTGTCAATTAGCAAATGAACTAAAACAAACGGCAATAACGTTCTCGGCAACCTAAGAATGTGCCATCGTCCGGTAGACCGACTCGTCTATCTCGCTATTTCTGGACCAATATTGTACATGGTCATACTTTCATGAGCCGGAAACCGCATCTACGGGTAGCTCTTCATCTGGTTAAGGTAAACTGCAGATTTCTTGCCGTAGCTCGCACTCTAGTTTTTGTTGCCAGAACAAAGCACATGTAGATTGACTGTCATTTCATCGACAAAAGAAACTGTCCTGAGGAGTCATACGAACTTCTTATGCACCCTCAAACCATCAAGGACATGTTCACGAAGGGACCGCCGTGCTTGATTTTCCCCGTCTCTACAGCAAGTCAGTTTTCCCCGTCTCTACAGCAAGTCAAGTGTCCGGGATATCTACACTACAACCTGAGGAGGGGCGTTAGTTGTCATCAAATGAGTAACTATTTTGTAATATACTTCCATAGTTTTTTTGTAATTCACTACTTGATTTTCTGCTTGATTAAGCAAGCTAAATCCGCTATATCATGGAAAGTCATCTCAATTATCCCAACCTTACAGCTGTCCATTCTGGGTTTATCTCTGAGTAAACATTTGCGCATATGCCATGGAAGAGAACAAAGCAGAAAGCAAAACTCAATCCTTGATCCTCTCCAACTTTTCACCTTCAAGTACTTCTGAAATGGCGGATAAAGTGGAAGTCCAGTCACATGAAAGCAACAAGATCGATCCTGGCCTGTGATGTTGCGCACGGAGCGAGCGAGAGAGAGAAAACAAGTTTGATGTTAAAACCGAGCAAGTGAAACATGACCATTCTAAAGATGCTTAGCGGAGGTTAGTCCCAAAACCTGGTACTTTTAGACACAGGCACATAGGAAATCAAACTTAATACACTACCAAAATTAAATGTCATACTGCTATTCTTGCTCCATTATTATCACCCAAACCCCACACACATTCAATCTCTCATCGCCTCGAGATCAGCAGCTCGGACCAGCCGCGAGAATCTCCTACGTCAGCTTGTTGTCCTCGCCAATCTTGTAGTCAGTGAATGTCACAAAGTTGTTCTTGAACAGTTCGGTCAGCTTCAATAGGGTGTTGTTGTTGGCTAAAAAGCACGGACACTTTTCAGGACCCTTCGTATCGTGTCTGATATTCCAACACATATCCGACACGCTCCGACACGTGATTAACGCGAGTCGAAAAAATAAACATGTGACTCTGACACGCACGGATTATTTTTATAAATTTTCAAAATTTTTGGAGTCTAAATATAAATATATGGAAATAAATAAATAAATAAAAGCTAAACTTCAGTCACGCACGGGGTCTGGAGAGTGGAGACTCTGGACTCTTCTCTTCAGTCTTCAGTCGCACTCGCCTGAGTAGAGCACTCTGGTTCTCTTCTTTCGCCGTGAGTGTCGCCGGTGTTGCTTTGCCGGCCGCACAGCCCACCCCACCAGTCGCCGACTCGCCGTAGCCCCCCGCGCCTTAGCCCCACCCGTCGCCACAGTCACCTCCGATCCTGCCTTCGTCTCTCGCAATCATCGAGCCGTCGCCTCTGCCTCTCACAGGCGTTGGCGCGTTGCTCTTCTTCATCTTGTGATTTCATTTTTTGCTCATCTCAGGTTAGCATTTTGGATTTCCGATTTGGGATTTTTCAGCTAACCCTAGAATTAGTTAGGGGAAAGGGGGATTTTTCGGACCCTCTTTCCGTCTCTCTGTTTCCGGCGCTCTTGTGCCGTTCTTTTGCCGGTTTCGCTCCCTGGGTTGTTGTTTTTTGTTCGGTTCTCTCTTTGTTGGAAGACTCAGGTTGTTCTTTAGTATTCATGTGAAGAATGCGAGTTCTTGATCCTCGAGCTGGTTCCGAGTGCAGGGAAATATCTGTGACGTCGTGGCTGTGTCTATCCAATCGCGTGCTTTTGCAAGAGCATTCAAACGAACGCTTATGAGGTTGTGAAGGGAAGCTATCTCCCCACCACCCAAACTGCACAAAATCTGAAGTCCAAGGTACCTTCTGACTTATTTCGTGATGGAATCATGGGAAGTAGCTGTTGGAGGTGAAGGGGCTAGGCGAGGCGCTTCTTATTTGTATCTTTTGTATTAACAATTTACGCATTGTGTCGAATCCGAGTATTACATTGATGCTTGAATTGTTGCTTGCGATTATGGTAGAAGGATACACGGACAAGAGTAAGGGAAGTTCTGAAACCTAACAATGATCCAGAGATTAAGGCGGAGTTGAATTTGCTAGGCATTATAAAAATGATTTCAGAGGGGAAGAGTTCTTATTTGCTGCTCTGCACCAAGTAGGATTTACCCTGAGTGAACAGACTGATTTTTGTCATTTTTATGTCTTGAGCGCTCTAATTTGAATAAGTCATTTATGAAGTAAGTGGCATCAAAATTGAAAACCTAAAGGGCATATCGGTTTTGATATGATTTTTCTCTATTTTTATTTCATTTTCACTTTTGATATGATATTAACAAATGTAGGATTAATGTTTTAAGTAAAGATTAATTCTAGGCTCTTTTTATTATTATTATTTAGTTATTTATGCATTTATATATAAAAATATTTATTTAATATTTAACGTGTCGAACATGTCGGAATTCTCTACTTTTTGAGAAATGACGTGTCGCATGTCGTGTCACGTGTCGCGTGTTGGTGCTACATAGTCAAACAATCATCATGATGGTTAGAATTGACCGACTTTTATAACAGAACAGACATTATTCAAAAGTAAGCAATTATGGCCATCAAATGAAAAAAATTAAATTCTGAAAATTTGCATGCATTTAATTGAAATGTCAATGAACAAGTTTTATGTTTAGCAATTTTTGCAAATGGAAACTTTAATTTCACTAAAATAATGAAACAAATTCAGAGATCATAAGAAGACAGGCTTCGGGGCTTGGGTGCAAATTGATTATGCAAGTCGATCAAACCCAAAGAAAATCCAAACTAGACTCAATTTTAATGAAACAATGTCAAATGAAAAATTAAAATGTTGCTTTTGACCTTTTGTGTTTTGAGAATTTTCAAAGAAAGACATTAATTTCATCAAAGTTGCGAAAAAAACATTCAAGTAGTCAAAGAAGGAGCTAGGCGATTAAGGATTCGGCGCTCTGTATCAGATCCTTTTGAGTACCTTAATGTAATATGATTTTAATGGAATTAATGTCAAATGAAAGCTTAGAATCTTGTCCAAAACGTGCATAAAGAAAGCATGTCAAGATTTTAATCATAGAAATTTGTCAAAATCCAAGAGTAGTGACAGAAGGTCGGTTCTAGAAAACAGAGTGTTACCACAACTTCATGATGACAACGAAAAATGGCAAATGACCTTTTTATCTTCTAAAAAATTGTCAGTATAATGAAGAATAATGAACAGTTTTCATGAAGGACATGTTTCCAGATTCCAAAAGTATGATTCTATAAAAATCAAAGAACACATAATGGTCAAACTGGAAACAATTTTTCAGAGGCGAAAACGTCCAATTGAAGGACGATGGTACCTATTAAATAATATTATTTTTTGTGAAGTTTTTATGTGACATAGATCTTGGTATGGCGAACAAATCTCATGAAGACTGACTCCAAAATCCCATCACAAAAAATCCTAAAAAATCATGAAACTACTGATGTCGCTAGAAACAGAGCCGTAAGCAGAGCATATCAATTTTCCATATTCTGACTTCCGCATTTCAATAGCATTTTGGCATATCAAACAACTTCCGATCACAGCTTATGATATGTCCACAGAAAGCTTAACATGGATTTTACAAATCACTAGAGCACATCTTTGCAAAATATTATCATCTTAAATCTCAAAACAGCATTCGAAAAACATTGGTCAGACAAGCATCCGAATTTCCAGAACATAGAATCAATCATCAATCAATCGCCAATCAAGCATCCATGTGATCAGCTACTTGAAATATAATTCCTAGACCATCAGATTCATAGCCCCAATTTTTTGTGATCGAAATAAGCTTTTTCGATATGAATCAATCTTGCTTCATCAAATGACAAACAAATATTCATCGGTTTTAGAAGTCATATATTTATCACGATCGAACTTAAGCTCAATAGAGTTAGCTCGGCCACCAAGAATCTTCAAGATATAGCCGAGATTAGCTCTTCAACGATCTGAATTGAAATCACAAGTCAAAAGTGAAAATTAGACTGAATCAAGCTTAAGTCAATCTACAAATGATGCTCAGAAGGAGAAGAGATGATCGGCAAGAATCTAGCTAGGATCGGAGGGACTCTGGCCAAGGACAGCTCGGGATTGGAGGGACTCTGGCCAAGGACAGCTCGAGGATGGATTAGCAAGTGGCCTCGCAAACTCATTAATGTCATGAAGCCAGCTTTTATATTTGGTAATTCTTGATGATTTGTGGCAGGCGAATGGATTTTGCGGAGTGATATTTTATTTTCAAACTTTGTGAATTTTAATTAATTTATTTTTGGGTAAAAAAAACCTTCGTAATCAATAAAGTTTATTGATTATTTAAATGGATATTGACACCATATTCACCTAAGTGTGCTTCAACTTGTTGATGTGCTACCTTTGCAAATTATTAAGACGACTTGCTATATCAACTCTCTCGTCTTAAAGTTTATGTATCATCCATGATCTCAGTTGTTATCTCCAAAAAGGGGACAATTGTCCAAAAAGTCCTAAACCTATTGCACTTTTGCCAATTTAGTCATAAACCTTTTTTTCTTGCCAATTGAGTCCTAAACCTTTTACAATTGTACCAATTCAGTCCATTTGGCCGGTCGGAGCTGACGTGGATGCCGGCCGGAGACAGCTGGCCGGCGAATAATTTTTTAATATTTATTTTCGAATTTTTTAAATTTTTTTCGAATTTTTTTTAATTTTTTTCTTTTTTTCTACTTTCTTCTTCCTCTGGCCGGCCAGCTGTCTCCGGCCGGCCAGAGGCAAGGGCCGGCGCCACTGGCGGAGGCGAGGCTCGACCTCGCCGTCGCCTAGCCGTGGCGAGGCTCGACCTCGCCGTCGCCTAGCCGTGGCGAGGCTCGACCTCGCCACGGCGGGCGAGGCCTCGCCTCGCCTCGGCTGGGCGACGACGGCCTCGCCGTCGCTGGGCGAGGCTCGCCCCCGCCGGCCTGGCGAAGGCGAGCCTCGCCCAGCCACGGCCGTCGCCAGATCTGGCGAGGCTTGGCCTCGCCACGGCTGGGTGAGGCCAAGCCTCGCCTCGGCTAGGCGACGGCGGCCTCGCCGTCGCTGGGCGAGGCTCGCCTTCGCCAATGGCCGGCAGGGGCGAGCCTCGCCAGTGGCTGGCGAGGCTGACCTCGCCGGCCCTCGCCTCTGGCCGGCCGGCGCGCGGCGGCCAGAGGAAGAAGAAAGTGGAAAAAAAAAAAAAAAAATTCGAAAAAAATTTTAAAAATTCGAAAAAAATATTTAAAAATATTAAAAAATTGGTCGCCGGCCAGCTGTCTCCGACCGGCGTCCACGTCAGCTCCGGTCGGCCAAATGGACTGAATTGGCACAATTGTAAAAGGTTTAGGACTCAATTGGCAAGAAAAAAAGGTTTAGGACTGAATTGGCAAAAGTGCAATAGGTTTAGGACTTTTTGGACAATTCCCCCCTCCAAAAAGCCACAATTGACAACGCATATATTATTTCTGCAAGTTAAGAAGCCTCACACCCCTTTATTGAAGGTATGAGTTCTTCCTTCATGTGTGCTGTCTGCTGTTTGCTTGGCCATGTCACATCATGTCATTCTACGGGAGTTGCATGTGTGAGAGCCTACATAACATAATGTTAATCTGGTGGGAAAAGATATGGTTCTGGCTGTACATATTGTTCTGGTCTTTTTTCTTATTAACAAAGACTAATGGTACCATGTCATGTTGCTTGGTTTGCTTGGTAGTATTTTTCAGGCTATTGATTGTACTAGTGGTCTTGATAGCTTTCAGGGATCTAATGCTCCACTGCATTAGGGCGAGACCTATTATAGACATTCTTTTAGAAAAAGCTCATGTACTCTCTGGAGTCCAGAACTTTGAACAGTAGGTTTTAGTTACCTTTTTCTTTCCTTCTTATTTGTTCCCTTCAACGTGCATCATCAGGACCTTGGGCAGTCTTTATGACCTTTTTTTTTTTTTTTTGGCCTTTCCTCATTGTCATTCTTCTACCTTTTAATTTATCTTTTGATTTTGGGGATTTTTTAATTAATTTGCTTTAAAGGGGGCAATCCTACCCCGTGTACGATGGAGGCCATTAACGAATGATGATGATGATCATAGCTGTCAATCACATCCGACTGATCTTGAAATGAATGACCGGAAAAAACAGAATGTAGTATTAATAGAGAATTCTGAAAATATTTTCTTTTTACTGTTGTAAATATAAATATTTATCTCTGAGAAAATCAAAACATTTGTGCAATCACTTTCTAAGATGTCTTTAGTTGCCAATTAAAAGATATAGCTGTCCAGCACTATAAAGAGAAGTGGCAGCAAGAAGGCTTATGGCAGATTGCAGAACTGATAGCTATGTGATCGGCTTCCTGTAGTGCAGTATTTCCTCTTCCCTTATGGTACATGGCTCATTTTTTAGGGTGTCATCTGGCTAAGCGCATGAGACATGGACTTGGTTCCCGTGAAAATTGTTTAGATCAATTTTCGTAATCCTCATTTAGCTTCCTTAGTGTTTTGCAAAGGTGTGGATGGCAACCATGTTAGGCCTCTGATGGCAGATTGCACTGAAGAAGAGATTGGATTGTGTGTTTTCCATTCATGATGTTGATAGAGCAATAGAAGAAGAAAATAAAAACACAGTGACCTATTTTTCCCTGGCCTACGAAATTTCTGCTGCTGGTTTTCAATAATTTCTTTTCTCGGTAACTGCAGCCAAAGGCTTATGCTGACAACTTCAAGTGGAAGGGCCCGGCGCCAAACTGAGGAACATTGATCTTTCAGTTTGCCCCTACTTTGGTTCATATTGAAGAGAGGTTCCATCACAAGCTTTCATCTTTTTTGTTGTGTCTGGGACATAGTCCAGACTTCAAACTCCATTGTTCTTTGTCGTGTACCGGATGTATTGTTGCTCCCTGATGATAGCTCAGTGGTTATAATAATTGGCTAGAGAATGGTTCTTTTTTGCCTTCCTACTATCTCAATGATGAGATTATGTTTTGTTCACAAATTTAATTAAGGTCACACTCTACAATTCTGTTCATAAAGCTGTAGAAAAGCTGCAAAATTCCTGTAATTAGTGAAACCATTCTCGATGCATGTCAGCACAACTGCTATAGACATGGATGACCCTAGATGCTTGAAGAGCATGAAGTGTGAAGCGACAAGATTGTGGAAGGCCATGAAAAGAAGTTTTCTGGTATAAGTACGTACCGTCAGAAGCCGAACTATTGTCTGTTTGATAAGGAATTGGCTTTGCTGTGAATTTGGAGTGGACTTTTCACGAGATCACAGTATTAACAAATGGGAAAAAGAGGGCACATTTTATGTCTTTTGGGACCTTGTTAATGGAACCACGGTTAACTTTTGTTCTTATTTGAATAGCCCGAGTAGCTTAGATTTGTGACACTAGTTAATTAAAATTGCGTATAGACCTCTTGCATTTTCACCTGTTTAACTCTGCCTCCTATATTCTTAGACTCGCTTTGCCTCTTAGAACAAATTTGCATGAGCAGGACTAGTAGAAATTTCATTTAGAAAAGGTATCCGTGAAACTTTAAGCTCAGATCACTCAGAGAGCTTGATTCTAAACCCTAACCTCTCCCTGCCAGCACCTACCACTGCGAGAATCCATTCCTAGTGCCTCCAACGTTGCCGGAGTAGGCGCAAAATCGCCATCGCCTCCTTGCTCCTCTCCCTTTTCTATCTCTTGATTGAGGTTCGTGACACAAATGTCCAGATTAGGGTTGCTTGTCTTCAATTTGGATCATATGGCAGGTTCCAATCATTGCTAAACTCCGATCTGCCTACAGTGGTTAACAGCCTCCCCAATTTTGGCGATAGTCTGTAGAAAGGAGAAAGAGAGAGAGAGAGAGTGATAGGTTTCGGGTGGTCAACGCAGACGGTTGGTGGCTTCGTCATTGCCATAGTTTGGGAAGAGATTTGGGAAAGAGATTGCTCATACTTACTAGATAATAGATGATTTCTACCCTGTAAAAGAAGATAGACCACAACTCAGGATACCTAAATTTAAGCGAAGTATTCAAACTTCTTGCTAGAGAAAATTTAGTTGTTTTGAGGATTACATTTTTTTATAATGTCATGTACAATATTCCCATTGGCATGTCTAACTATATTTTGATTGAATATTTTACTTTGGTGAATTTGACCGTCCTTTTACTTTTTCAGTGACTTACATAAGTCGACATTGCATGAGATCTCACCCTAGTAAATTTCTGCTTGTCACTGAATGAAGTGGACATCTTATGGAATCTTCCATCATGTCAGCGTCAACTTGTTTAGTTATCAAATCCAAGTAATTGTCAGAATTTGCTTGTGAATTCAATTGAATTGTACCATTTGAAGCCTCGTCACCCAGACCCATTTATCGCGGGCCATAATATCCAAAGGCGATTTAAAACTGATAGGTTGACCTTGTGTTGACCGTATAAAAAGAGGGCATCCATCATCTCTCTCTCTCTCTCTCTCTCTCTCTCTCTCTCTCTCTCTCTCTCTCCATTTGAAGCCTTGTCACCCAGACCCATTTATCGCGGGCCATAATATCCAAAGGCGATTTAAAACTGATAGGTTGACCTTGTGTTGACCGTATAAAAAGAGGGCATCCATCATCTCTCTCTCTCTCTCTCTCTCTCTCTACTTCAATTCTATTTGTCTATTTTTCTCATTTTTAATGCAGCTTTATTTTTTTCTGTTAATATTATTACTTTAATTTCTTTGAAAAATTAAAAATGTAAGCACACGATAGAATACACTAGTACCTCATTTAGACCTTACCGTAAGGATCCCACAATTGTTACAAAATATGGATGAACATGGTTTTAGGGTAGAATTTGGAATTGAAGAATCCAAGTTCCAAAATATGCGAGGTGGGTTTCATGTTCCAAAAGTTGGTGAATCTATTTTTACGGATAGATTCCGAATTCTAGTTAGGTGGAACCTAAAATCTAAAACAAGTTTTTGTATATTTTATTTATTTATTTATGTTTTCGCATTATCCTACGTATTTTATGTTGTTCAATAATAAGTGTATAATTTGGAATTACTAGTTTGAGTCTTCATTTTATGAGTGAGACTTCTACTTTGTTAATATCTCATATTATTTGCTTGTCTAAATATAAGTTAAGGTTAGTAAATTGTAATAGTAAGTGATGATCGTTAAATGTGATGTCTCATTGATGCTGTTCACTTGATAATACATGTGGAACTTGGATAAATCTTAGAATTGACTCAACAACAAACAGAGGATCAGTTTTAGCCGGTCGATTTCAAGTTTCACTTGGAACCTATATTGCTCATCCTTATAACAAGATATTTGATTTAAGCCATGATTACTTAGTGACCAAAAACAAAAAAAAAAAACAAAAAAAGAGCCCTGACCACTTGTTTCACTAGTAGGCATACGAGCTCATACTGTCAAAAGTTAGGAAGCTTGCTCATATAAGGATAGCGGATGTCCAAGACATAAATTGACCCAAGGTTCATTAATATCTGAACCTGTTAAACAGGTGGATTTGGTTGAAAATGATTTAATTAAATTGACCAATTTAATTCATTTTGACCCATTTTTATTTAATGCAAATCCAATGACATATACCTGATTTGACTCATATCTGATTCATATTGCTAAAAAACTTCAAATTTAACTCAACATGAGAAAACTCAACCAGAATGAGGTGAGAGTGCAGAATTGAGCGAGTGCGAGATTGAGTAAGAGTAAGAGTTATAGAGTTAAATAAGTCATGAAACCATTTATAGAGATGGATTAAGTCTAAATAAGTCATGAAACCATTTAACACCCATATTATCTTGGGTTTTATCATTCTAAGTTCATTTATAGACAAAAAAAAATTTAAAATTCATTGATGACTCGTTTACTAAATATAACTAACGTATATAACTGTTTAACCCATCAAATATGGCTCAAAAAATGAATCACAGACTCATTTTGACAGCCTGATCTATTTTTTGAGCCATAGCTCAAATTTTGCAATCTCATGAAGTACATTTTAACTCATCCACCAGTGAGCCACATTGCAGGACGGTGACATGGTCACATGGTCAATGTAGCCCCAATATTAACAAGGTTGAACAATCTTAAGCATAATCCCACTAAAAATTACGAAAGTTGCTTGAAGTAGATCTAATTGATAATAGATTTGCATTGAGCTTTCCTGTTTAAGCTGAAATGGACCAGCTTCCTGTATCGTTGTATGTTTTTAACATATAATTGTATGCGGTTGAATCGGATCGTTTCGATAAGTTTGCTAAGTACTGGAATATATTTAAAAGGCAATAATCACTTACGAATTCTTCAATATCTTTTCTGTTTTTACCTTTCCAGTAATTCAAATGACTATTCCAATGCAAATGACCTAGAAAACGTGGTGGATATATTGCTTTCATCATAGTGCTGAATGCACAGGTTAACCACTAGTAGTGATCAGCAAACCCGAATTCAAAGCGAAATTATAATGAATAAAATTTAATTAATTAACAATTAAGTTGTGCAATTGCTAATTACATTTACTGCCTAATAAGTCCATTACAAGTGGAGAAAAATAGCTACAGAAGGATATAAGGACTCCGGTTTTGCCTCACAGCTGAAACATTTTGCTAATGGTGGAAACACAGCGATTTGAAAGGCTACATACCGGCTGAGCATCTTCATCCTATTACTACAGTAGACCTCCAGCAAGACAATATTCATTTAAGAACTGTAATTCCGCTCGTGTTGGGCGACAGCTTCTTCATGTAGTACTTAGAGTTGCGAGACAGATTGATCCTTTTCCTTCTCTTCTCCGGTATCTGATCAATGGAGCACTGCGAGAAGCCACGCCTCACAAACCTACGCATTGACAAGGACTCAAGTAGTTGCAATTAAATGAATAGTCAAAGCGCACAGTGGCTGGCAACTGGGGTTGACCAACGTGCACAAGTGTTTCCGCTGCAAGAGGTAAACATATTCATGTTTATGAGAACCAGGATTTGGAAATATACCAATCTGCAGTACGGGTTGTGAGCAAGAAAAGCCTCTCCGACCCAAGAGAGGATGCTTTCTTTTCAATATAATCTGCAAATGACGAACCATAATCAGTTGATACAGCAATCAATTAAATGGAGCAACAAAGAATCACCAAAAAACCAGTGGCACTTTATTTCTATGCAATTGACTTTCAATAACGAAGTTGAACACAATCAGCTTTTTCTACAGGCAAAAGAAAGGGCAATAGCGCTGTCTTAAGTCTATATTTTTGCTGGACATCAGATGTAACAGCAAGATGCAAAATATATATCATTGTATGCCATATATGCCAGACTTCATAAAATAGAGAATAGAAAGGATTTCGAAGTCTCAGACTTCAGCATAAGTGGGATATTCAGAAGGTTACATGCATTTTTAAGAGAAAAAAACCTGTAAATGACAAATTTCTTCCCACGTATCAATTTTATACCAGTAATGGTCGTTTGTACCTTTCATCCTTGAGAATGAGGGTAAGGATTGAAATACAGCAACCCCAGTTATGTAATCTTGGTATATGGAAACAAATCTTGGTATTCACATTAGTCCATCCTGATGTTTGGAACTTTGGCTTCAAAATGGATTTATTCTCATGTTCTGCACTTGCTTTGCCGATTGCAAAAGTTAATATTCCAGATTGCTCCATTTTATTATTGCTAACTCAAAATCATTCTTTCTGTAGACAAATTAATAACTAAATACTTAACTTAAAAGGAGCAGATCCCAAAAGGACACTCTTATTCGGAAGGCATCTAATTGCAAGTTCAACCCAATAGATTGCATTCTTAGATCGAGATTCTTAAGTTATTAACACCCGGAGCATGCAACTAAAATCAACTTGCAGACCACAATCAAAGATATGGAACAACAAACAATGCTAGAGCCATATGGTCAGAAGCAACTTCTTACCAAGTAATTTATCTCCCTGTCCTTGTCCACGGCAGTCGGGAGAAACTGCAATTGCGGCAACCTCCCCACACTTCTCTTCAAAGAAAGGGAAAAGAGCAGCGCAAGCTATGATCTGACCCTCTCTCTCTACCACAATGAATGAATCCAATGCTTTGAGTAGCTATCCAAAATGTAAAGGCCAGAAGGATATACTGTCAACTTCAGATTGTGAAGTAAATAACTTAAAAAGATTTATTCTCTTCAAAAAAGCATGTAGAAATCTCAACAGACAGCATGGAGGAAAATTGCAAGATTCAGCGATCAGAAGCCCAAAAAGGGAGGAGGCATAACCTCTTGATCAGTCCTCTTAACCAATGTGCCAGAGTCTTCCAGAGGTTTTATTATCTGTCTTATTCCAGAAAAGTCTGTTTCCCTCACCATTCTGGTACCCTCATACAGATCACTGGAAAATAGATTAACAAAAATTAGCAACAAATGAGACGGCGTCAAGTATAAATCATGTCCCTTACAATGGTACAAGAAAATGTGTGATTTTCTATTTCAGCAGAATTAGGGAAGCATTCAATTACATCGATTACAGCCACGTCGATCTATCATCCCAATGGTATCTGTTAAAAGGCTATACAGGGATATACTCTCTTGTAACAAGATAGAAAAGGAGGAACAAAGAATGTGTGACAGTAGAATACCTAAACATTCACAAAATAACTTTTGATGATCAAACAGATGCCAATTGAGTAATTTCACTACTGTCACAATCAGGATCTACAAACAAGGGATGCCCAGGGCAAAAAGTCAAGTCAATAACTCGGTAGATGGATGATCATGCGCTCAGAGGCCAACCATTATGCATCACTGTTGAAAAAAAAGTGATCCATTTTTCAGAAAATTCTAGATTACACTAGAGAAAAAGCTGGCCAAAACAAACCAGCAAAAGACAAGCCTAGAAGACTCTACAATGCTGAAGAGTTCTCTGGTACGTGGACAGCAAATGGAGAAAAGAAAAAGTAAACAAGTCAACAAAAGCTGTAAAGCTGAGAGTAGAAAAATACAAAAAATTGAAAAAAAGAAACTCCTAGAAGATATGTAAGTCGGTGGAGTGTCCCTATAAATAGGGAAGGAGGGGGGAGCGTAGAAAGAGAGAAAAAAAGGTAAGCTCCTCCCCTTCCTTTGTACTTTGTACTACAACTAAATAAAAAAAAAAACTTTCTTTTTTGTTGTTCCCTTGCTGCAAATTATTTTCTTACCCATTTTGTTCTTTCCTTAACCCTCTTGAAAGCTCACACACAAAACACACTTGCACACACATCAAATACACGCTTCCGCAAAACACCAACAGTGGTATCAGAGCCACGTCTTTGGTTGGTATTGGGCGTTTGTCCTACCTACCCATTCCTAAAACTACCATTTCCAAATACCCACTAACTAAACCATGGCCAACCCAACCACATCCTCATTTCCCATCCCCATTTTTTATGGGAACAACTATGACTTTTGGAGCATAAAAATGACTACATTCTTGATGGCCCAAGATTTATGGGACATCGTGGAAAAAGGTTACGAGGCTCCACCAGAAGGTGCAAGTGTTTCAAAAGAACAACTACAAAAGGATGCAAGGGCGCTATACTTTATTCAGCAAGCACTCTCGGAAACCATATTTCCGAGAATAATTGGAGCAAGGACTGCAAAAGAGGCTTGGGATATATTACGAGAAGAATTTCAAGGATCGGAAAAGGTACGCATTATTCGCCTTCAAACTCTGAGAAGGGATTTTGAAAATTCTAAAATGAAAAATTATGAGAACGTACAAGAATATTGTGGAAAATTAAATGAACTAGTTAATCAAATGAGAGCCTATGGAGATGGGATAACTGATCAAAGGGTTGTTGAGAAAATATTGGTGTCACTTACCAAAAAATACAACTCTATAGTTACAACTATAGAAGGAACTAAAGACTTGACGACCCTATCAATAAGTGAATTAATTGGCTCTCTAGAAGCATATGAGAAAAGGCTAATGGCACAAGATGAAGATTCGATCGAAAGTGCCTTTCAGTCTAAAGTAAATATACGGTCTCATCAAACTAAAAATGATGGAAGGAGCTCATGGAAAAACAAAAGAGGAGGAGAAATTATAAAAAAAGAAAATTATCCACCTTGTGGTATTTGCAAGAAAACAAATCATTTGGAGAAGGATTGTTGGTTTAAAAATAAAAAACAATGCCGCTTTTGTAAAAGATATGGCCACGTAGAAAAAGATTGTCGCTCGAAAACAAATAATCGAGCAAACTATGTAGAAAAAAAAAGAAAGTGAAGAGAATACATTCTACGCAGGCCAAGCGGCAAATGACAATAAAAATGAAACATGGTACATCGATAGTGGGTGTAGCAATCACATGACGGGGACGAATCTATATTCACTCATATTGATAAGTCGGTGAAATCTCAAGTAAAGTTGGGCAATGGTGCATTAGTAGATGTCAAAGAAAAAGGCACCATCGCCGTGGAAACGAATAAATGCCCAAAATATATACGTAATGTATATCTAGTCCCTTGTCTTGCACAAAATCTCTTAAGTGTGGGCCAAATGATACAAAGTGGGTATTCTCTATATTTTAATAGAGATGCCTGCATTATATATGAGAAATATAAAAATATCATTGCCTCTGTTAAGATGAAAAATAACAATTTTCCTATTCAATGGAAATTGGTCAAAGATATAGCCATGAAAGCTCAACTTGATGATTCATGGCTATGGCATCGAAGATTTGGCCATTTCAATTTTGCTGGGCTAAAATTCTCCATCAGAAAAATATGATGAGAGATTTTCCAGCCATCACAGAAATTTCAGATGTTTGTGAAGGCTGTCTTCTTGGAAAACAACAGAGAAAGTCCTTCCCATCTGGAGTTTCATGGAAAGCTAAGAAGCCTTTGGAACTTGTCCACACGGACGTGTGCGGTCCGATGAGGACACCTACACCTAGTCAAAATAAATATTTCATCCTATTTATTGATGATTACACAAGAATGACATGGGTATATTTTCTTCGAGAAAGATCTGAGGTTTTCTCTATCTTTAAAAAATTCAAGAACCACGTCGAGAATCAAAGTGGCCAAAGAATCAAAGTCCTAAGGAGTGACAGAGGCACAGAATACAATTCAAAGGAGTTTAATAAATTTTGTGAAGATGAAGGAGTCCATCATCAACTAACTGTTGGCTACGCCCCAGAACAAAATGGAGTAGCTGAAAGAAAAAATAGAACCGTCATGGAGATGGCAAGGTCTATGCTAAAAGAGAAAGGCCTTCCCAACACTTTCTGGGCAGAAGCAGTTTATACTGCTGTATACCTATTAAATAGATGTCCAACTAAAGCAGTTCAAAATAAAACTCCAGTCGAAGCATGGAGTGGACGGAAGCCTTCAGCAAAGCATCTCAAAGTGTTTGGATGCATTTGCTACGTCCACATCCCCCCTCAAAAAAGGAGTAAGCTAGATGAAAAGACAGAAAAAGGAATATTCATTGGCTACACTGATAGCGACTGGGCTGGTTCAACTGATGATAGGAAAAGTACTACTGGCTATGCATTCACACTGGGTTCTGGAATATTCTCATGGGCATCAAAAAAACAAGACTCAGTGGCACAGTCTACTGCTGAAGCAGAATATGTTGCGGCTGCTACAACTACTAGTCATGCAATATGGCTACGAAGAATTCTAGAAGACATTGGAGAGGCACAAATGGAAGCAACTCCAATACTTTGCGACAATAAGTCCGCAATAGCAATATCAAAAAATCCAGTCTTTCATGGAAGAACGAAACATATTGATATAAAATATCACTTCATTCGTGAAGTGCAAAGCAAAAGAGAAATCGAGCTAAAGTATTGTAAGACTGAAGATCAAATTGCGGACATATTCACTAAAGCATTACCAACAGCAAAATTCGAGACATTGAGAAGCATGCTCGGAGTATTTCAAAAATGGATCAAGGAGGAGTGTTGAAAAAAAGTGATCCATTTTTCAGAAAATTCTAGATTACACTAGAGAAAAAGCTGGCCAAAACAAACCAGCAAAAGACAAGCCTAGAAGACTACAATGCTGAAGAGTTCTCTGGTACGTGGACAGCAAATGGAGAAAAGAAAAAGTAAACAAGTCAACAAAAGCTGTAAAGCTGAGAGTAGAAAAATACAAAAAATTGAAAAAAAGAAACTCCTAGAAGATATGTAAGTCGGTGGAGTGTCCCTATAAATAGGGAAGGAGGGGGGAGCGTAGAAAGAGAGAAAAAAAGGTAAGCTCCTCCCCTTCCTTTGTACTTTGTACTACAACTAAATAAATAAAAAAAACTTTCTTTTGTTGTTCCCTTGCTGCAAATTATTTTCTTACCCATTTTGTTCTTTCCTTAACCCTCTTGAAAGCTCACACACAAAACACACTTGCACACACATCAAATACACGCTTCCGCAAAACACCAACAATCACTAACTTATTGACAGTACAACCTAAGCCCTTGCCCTAGTAAGGGTGAGGACAAGGGGATTTTAACCTTCACCTACTGCTGGTGGAATAAAAAGTTTGACCCCAGAAAATTAAATATGCAGGTATGAATAGTATGAGCATAGTTCCATCATAGCGCCATGATAAGCAGAAGTAAAACACTGCTTCAACCTATTGAACAGCATATATACATCAACCGTTGGGACAGTAATTTCACACCTACCTTCTGCTGTTGTGTTTTTAGACATGGCACTTTGTATACTACAAAAACTTAACGTTAGCAAAGAAAAAGAGTTCAATAAAAGCTAGGATGGATGGGGGGGGGAGATGGGGTGCAGGTTAGCAACAATGGGGAAGAGAGACACTTTTACCTTCCTTGCCATCAGTGAGAGCACCTTTTACATAACAAAGAGAAAAGCTAAATCCCACTACAGACATGTTCAACTTTGAGATTACAAAACCACCAATCACAGAGAACTGTTGTAGAGATTTGTTTTGATATTTTTGAGAACAGCAGTAATGACATCCAGTTTCCTCACTGGTACTTGAAGTCTGGGGATCTAAAAGATCCCATAGTTTCTTTCCCAAGGCAAGGAAGAAAATGAGGAGAAAGAAGATTGGCAGAATTACTTCAGTGTAGAATTGTATTATTTTTACCTCTCGGCTCTTTTCTAAACAGAAATGGAAGTTTTCCTCATTCACTGTTGCACTTACATCTTTCAAGTCATTGCATAACCTAAATCACACGCCATTTGAAAAGTTCAATGGTTAACCATTCTATAAAGCAACCTCACCCATCTCTTGATCAGAATTCTAGAAAACTATGACATGTCAAGATTTCACAGAGCTGATATATTTTGTAGTAAATTCTCTCCTCACAAAGCTACTATTAAACTGATAAGTGGCAAAATTCTGGAGCTTACTGAAACAAGGAACTATTGAAGTAGAGAATCCATACCTAGCCACCATAATACCAATTCCATCTCTCTGAAAGAGTTCCAGCAGCAAAGCTCCATCTAAGGTGCCATCCACCAAATGAACCCTCTGAACTCCACGCTGATTGAAAAGCAGGAAATAGAATCAATGGCAATAATGAGGAAATTATTGACACAGTGCTTATATTTTTTCAAACATTAGCATAAGCATGCAGGAAGAAGCAGTTCCCGGACCTGACGGTTTGAAGATTAATTATGAGACAAGTGCTGAAAGTGCACTGGTCTGATAATATCAAATAAGTTCTACTGCATTATGTTAACACAAATGGACAATATATGTGGCAGAAGCAAATGATGGTTAAGTTGCACACTACCCAACAAGATGACCTTTGTCTTGTTCCTCCATCTGAACTATAATTTCTGATGATAGTATAATGCATTCTATAATTGATCAAAGATTCAATTTCTCCTGAGTTCATAGGCAGTTACCAAGAGATTATATTGGATTCAGTGTTTGCAATTTAAGTAACAAAACAAACAGAAAAGAAAATTGCATGGTATAACATACAGAGTTCGGCAGAATATGGTGGATACTTGAGCAGCCATTCAGCAACCACTAATCTGTTAGTCTTCACACGATTCTCCAGGAAAAACTGAATAGAAACCAAATGAACTGCAAAATGCCTAGACACAAACTTACGATGACAAAATTTATTGGTCTTCATGATTCACAAGTTCAAATATTCCTGCATTACTACTCTTTTTTCTGCAGAACTAGTCTACAGCTCCTTCACCCAATATACAGTAGGTGAAAGTGAGTCCCAACCCAAGGTTGCAAGCCCCAGTTGACAACTTAACTGAGCTCACATAAAAAGTGATCAAAACCTGCCGACAGAAGCTGTGGTGGGACATGTCCCAAACATGATAATGTCATGCACGGCACTAACATGATAGAACTGTGCCACAAATATATGATGGGGCATGTCCAAACATGATTTTCTAGTTACGACAGTTAATTACTAGATAGAAAAAGTAAGAAGTTACCCTGCAAACCAAAGCAGCAACAACCAACTCTGCCAGGTAATCGAACCGACTTTGATGTTCCAAACCTCCAATAGCAAAACTTGTTCACCTTCCCAAAGTCCGTTTCCGTTGTCAAAACCAACACCGTTTTGAAAGGTAGCATTCCCTTTCTCAAGGAAACCCTTTCCATTATGTGAAGGAGTGAAACTACTTCCATTATACAGAGGAGCTGCTCCATTGCAGTTCTTGCCTCCAAGACAGGTGCCAAATGCATCACCTTGACTGACAGCTTCCACATAGTTAGCTGCTGTTTCACTTTGCTTAGCTCGTTTCCTGATCAACGTGTCTGCCTCATCAAGGGTTAAAAATCTGATACGGTGTCCATTTTCATCGAGGATTTGACCATCTATGATACAAATAAGTTTTTCTGCACCAATAGCTAGAGCACAAGCTGTAGCGACTTCATAAGTGCTGCATCGATTTAACAGGAGTTCATCAAACGACATTAAAAAATAAAGCTATTAGAGATATGGACCACATATTAAGCAACTTATACATTAGTCTCCTTGTTTGTGAGAGTCAGGGAGATCCTATGTCTAAAGCATCATTCTTGAGATATTACAATGAATGGTCAGTCAGTATATGCATAAAACATTCAGCACATACTTACAATCTTTAGAAAGCTCCCTTAGCTTTGCTACACCGAGAAACAGGAAGAAGATAAGGATATGACCCAACTTTCCCCATAAGTTGCTAATCAGTTTAAAAATTAGTTCTACACATTTTCTGTCAACAAGTTGACTAAATGCTTGAATCTATGAAATTAACATTTCCATTCTCCAAATCATCCCCGCAATAACTGTTTAATCAGTTAATCAACTTTACAGAGGAAGAAACACATGGGTGTTGGAGACACCCAAAGCTGTGAAGTCTCATCTGTAGTAGGCCATAAATAAAATCTAAACAGAACAAATTTGAATGGAAAGTTACGTCCACAACAGTACATCTTAAACATCACCTTCATTTTGAAGACAACTGAAAGGGTATGGCAAGATGATCGCATAAGCAAAACAAGCTTTTAAGATGGGATAGGCATCAAAATCAATAATCCATCCTTGCAATTCAGAACTTCTCCAGAGCTGGAATAGCCCAAGTTGCTTAATACAACTATACATCCACCATCAAGCCTCTCACGAATGCGAGAAACATCCACTTTCTTTACTTCACCCGTTGCCCCAAAATCAACACCTTCAATAACTCCTCATCGCTACAAATAAAATAATCCAGTTAGACGTTTGATCGAGTAATTCTACGGCTATCAACCGAACAACGTGCGATCCTATCCAACATCAACTGGGGGCAACCTATGTGTATGTTGATACGAAATGATTTTGCCTCCTTCGAGAAAAAAATGTTTTGTAAATGACTGAATTGTCCCGCTCTTTTTGGAAACTACAAAAATCACTCGTACCTGAGTTTTAATCTCTGCCCCTCTCTCCCTCCCTCTCTCTCAATGAAGATTTGAGTCATGGTAATCGCGACCCAATGACCAAAAAAGTCACCACCACCACGACACTTGGCCTCACCTAAGCCTAAGGTTGGCGAAATCAGATTTGATTTCATGGTCCCGAAGGTCGCATTGAATGCCCAAATTTGAGGCGAGAAGGTGAAGCTAAGGTGGTATGGCAAAGGGCATCGACAACTTGAACGAAGGTTGGTAAGGATGACTGGCGGTGACAGCTGAGAAGCTATATTCAAATACAAATATTGTAGGAAATTGTGCAGTGTCTAATGCTCTTTTCTTGGGGAAAAGTGCCAAAAAAGTCCTAAACCTTTTGTTATTGTGCCGATTTAGTCCTAAACCTTTTTTTAGTGCCGATTCAGTCCTAAACATTTTTAAGTTGTGCCAATTCAGTCCTTTCCGGACAATTTGGCCGGATTTTGCTGACTGGATGCCGGCCGGCTGACGTGGACAACTTTTTACTAATATTTTAATATTTTTGAATTTTTTATTTTCATTTTCATTTTTTTTTATTCTGCTCTTCTTCCTCCAGCTGGTCGCCAGACCTCGGCGACCGGCCAGAGGCAACGGCCGACGAGGTCAAGGTCGACCTCGCCGGACACCTCGCCAGTGGCCGCCCTCGAGGCCTGGGCTGCGAGGGCGAGCCGCGCCAGCTCGCCGGATATGGCGGCGGGTCGGCGAGCAACGGTGGACGGCATCGGGCGGCAGTGGTCTCACGTGGCCAGGGTTTCCTCGGCTTGGCCGAGAGAGGACTCTCTCTCTCTCTCTCTCTCTCTCTCTCTCTCTCTCTCTCTCTCTCTCTCTCTCTCAGGTCCCGCCCAGATCGAACGCTCTCAGATCTCAAACCGAATCGTTGAAGACCGCGAGCTCCGGCCTAGTCCGACCACCGCAAGGCACAAAAAAGGACCGAGGTCTACTGGAGCTTCGGCGCTTGAAACCAGGCGCGGCCGTAGGCCGACGACCGCGGCTCAGATGTGGTGGCCGGCGGTCTACCCCCTCCGACTCTCTCCCCCTGCTCAAACCCCCTCACTCACCAGATCTGGCAAGCTGGCGAGGCTCGCCCTCGCCGGCCATGGGCGAGGCTCGACCCTTGCCAAATCCGACGAGGGCGAGCCTCGCCACCCAGGCCTCGAGGGCGGCCTCGCGCGGGGCGGGCGAGCCTCGCCCGCCCCCGCGGCCAATGGCTCGACCTCACCGACCGTCGCCTCTGGCCGGTCGCCAAGGTCCGGCGACCGGCTGGAGGAAGAAGAGCAAAATAAAAAAAATTCAAAAATATTAAAATATTAGTAAAAGCTGTCCACGTCAGTCCGCCGGTGTCCAGTCAGCAAAATCCGGCCAAATTGGCCGGAAAGAACTGAATTGGCACAACTTAAAAAGGTTTAGGACTGAATCGGCACCCAAAAAAGGTTTAGGACTAAATCGGCACAATGACAAAAGGTTTAGGACTTTTTTGGCACTTTTCCCACTTTTCTTGTATCATGCACGATTAATCTTTTAAAAATTGCTTTTTTATTTTGCTTTCGCTTTAAATATGTTTGACACAATCCTAATTCAAAGTGTCCCCATTCAAATCGTTATTTTCGTAGAAATATATTTCAAATATGAGGAGATGGTCCACCACATCGCTAGATTAGATTTTACGTAGCTTTTCTAGATTGCACGATTGTTTCTTATTGTGCTGAACATCAATTTTGACGCATAGTTTGCTTGTGGATATCCTAGACACCAACCTCTTTTTTTTTTTTTTTTTTTTTTTTGGTGACAATTATCCTAGACACCAACTTGACTGATATGACGAATTAAAAAGGCATCCATATATCTTGTCGTGATCCTAGAACAGGCCAAAGTGGTGGGGTTGGTAGGTAATATTCTTTGAGTTCATAATTTGATCACTAGGGCATAATTGGGAGGTGCTTTTCACCATTGGGATCTTCATCGTTCTTCTGGAGAAGTTCATTGGGAGACGATGTTGACTCCTCAACGAAATGGAAGGTTGAGAGGTCACAGTCCGAGCCAAATCTTGCTTTGCCGTTCTAATGCAATTTTCAGGAAAATGACATTAAGGTGCCTACTCTCATGTCAAAACCTTTTACCACATCTTGTTCTTAAACTAGTATTTGCGCTTTCATCTTGCAAGGTAAAATCGTCACATCATGGCTTCTTGAAGAATCCAATCCACACTCACTCAAGAGTTGCCATGACCAAATCTTGATGAATAGAACTGCATCACTAGTCTTGAGAATGAAGTGAAGCCAGCCCTTAATGTACGGAAACAACTTACCAAGCGTTTTGATATACTCTAAGCTCGTCTCACTCCACCTCCCGCAGTTGCACACCAACAGTCTGATGTTGATCCGGAACATAAAGGCAAGGGCGTATTTATCGATGGTTCGTTCACTGCTAGTGATGTGGTGAATGCTATAGTTAATGATGGAACACAAGTTACGGCAAGTGATGGGGCAAGCAATGGGGCGCAAGTTTCGCCCTTGGCCACGCGAAGGACTGACGAGGACAAACAAATCTTTCTTGAAGAGATGCTCCGACAACTCCAGGGCCACGAGATCAAGTATTGAGAGTCGTATCTCATTATGTTCAGCTAAAAGTGTCCTAGAAGTTTTCCCTATACTCGTGTAAAAAAAGCAAGTGTGTCAATTGATAGCAACACCTAATTCTTGATTGTGTGCTATATTATCTGAAAGAAAATGCGTGTGTGCTGAGTGTAATTGGTTTAGCAAATTACTAGTGCTCTTTAGCCTGACTTGTGCTGTTAATGATGAAAGTGCACATAGACTTGGAGATAAAGTCGAACCACTATATATTATTGTGTTATTGTTTCTCCTTCATTTACCTGCATAAGCACACAATTTGCTTATAATCTTTAAAATGTGAAATTGATCTAATCTTTACTTAGCATTTGCTAATTTCGGAAAAAGATTGTCAAAATTTTTAAAACAACTTATTCACCTCTCTCTAATTCGTGTTGTTAGTCCTAACATAATAAATGCAAATTAGAACATAAAAGCGCACAAGAAGCTTCTTCCCATTACCAAAGAAATATCTTTAAGGTTAAACTTCCAATTTGAAAAATCTAGACTAATCTGATTGTATTCATCTTCATTTTTCAGGTAGCAAGAGGCTTCTTCCCATCACCAAAGAAGTATCTTTAAGGTTAAACTTCCAATTCGGAAAATCTAATCTAATCTCATTGTATTCATTTTCATTTTTCAGGTAGCAAGAGCCAAAGGTCCTTAATTGGATGTGACTAAACAAAGTTTGCTTGTACTATAATCCACAAACTATCGAGGGAAAAAAACACTACAAGCATCATAATCTTTATATATTGCTCATTTCAATGCTGTAACCTTTTGTTTTTGTTACTTGATTGCCATAGCTATTTTTCCCCGATTACTTGAGTGTTTCACTTTTCAATTGATTACTTAAGCGTCGAAAATTTTTTATTATGTTCACAACAAGTGCTATGTATGTCAAATTTCCAGCACTTATAAGTGCATGATTTTAAAAAGTTATGGTATTCATGTAATCAATTGAAAATTACGATACTCAAGTGAAAGTTTTTTTTTTTTTGAAGTTATGATACTTGAAAGGTCGAAAAAATTTATAACATTTTAGTGAGTATTACACAAAAGTTGTGCCATATGTGATGCCTTTATCCTATCTATTAATATTCAATATTCTTTTTATTTGATTAGACATGTGGGTGTCTTCACTTAATTAGCCCAAGGACCATAGTGGAAGCCTCCTTGAAATGCACATACTCATTAAAGATTGCTATATTTGTATGGAAACTAGTCCAATTTAAGCTTGTTCATGGAGAAGATGTTCTCATTAAAAAGGAAAAGTGTTAAAAAAAGTCCTAAACCTTTTTTCAATGCCAATTGAGTCATTTCCAACTAATTTTGGCCATTTTTGCTGATTGGGCACCGGTTGGCACTGATGTAAATAACTTTTAATAATATTTTAATATTTTAAAATTATCTTTTTTTCTTTTTCTTTTTCTTTTTTCCTTCTCCTTCTCCTTTGTCCAGTTGGTCGCCGAACCTTGGTGACTAGCCAAAGGCAACGGTAGAGAGGTCGAGCCTCGCCCATGGCCAGCGAGGCTTGACCCTAGCTAAATCTGACGAGAGTGAGCCTTGCCGGCCTAGCATGAGGCCGCCCTCGTGGCCTGGCCGGCCTTGAGCTAGCCTTGCGCTGAGCTAGCAAGGGTCAAGCCTTGCTGGCCATGGGCGAGGCTCGATCTTGCTAGATCCGGCAAGGCTGGACCCTCGCCAGCCCACCGCGAGGCCACCTCACGACTACTAGTGAGGGCTTGAGCCTCGCCAATGGCTAGCGAGCCTTGTCGACTAGTACGAGGCTACCTTCACCGGCCATTGCCTCTAGTTGGTTGTCAAAGTCCGACGACCAATTGGAGGAAGGTCGGTGACCGGCTGGAGGAAGGAGGAGGAGGAGAAGGAAAAAAGAAAATAAAAAGGAAAATAAAAATTTCAAAAATTTTGTAATATTATTAAAATTTATCAATGTCACTACCGATCATACCACATTAGCCAGCCGATGCCTAGTCAGTAAAATCTATCCAAAAGTAGCTATAAAAGATTAAATTGGCACTAAGTAAAAATGTTTACAACTAAATTGGTAAAAAAAATAGTTTAGGACTAAATTGGCATAAATACAAAAAATTTAAAACGTTTTAATACTTTTCCCCTCATTAAAGCGCTCTGATTTCGATTCAACTCACTTTTCAATCTTGTCGAGGGTTTCATGCAACTCAAATACATATAGTTAAGAACGACCTTAAAAAGATTTGTAGTTTAATCTCCTAGTAAGATACACACCTCGATAGCTTATTAAACTTTTGGTAGTGGAAAACCTTTAAAGAGTTTCCGGCAAAAGCTAGACAGCGGATAACCTTGGCACTTATATACCATGACCTGTTCCATGTGTTGCCAGTTATGTAACCATTTTTACAGGCACTAGCACCACGTGAATCATATAGCTCTAATCATCGAGTTCAAGTTGAGGGCAAAGGCCTTATATGATACACTTTTTTTCTTTCAATGTGGCGTGGGTAGTTACAGGTTATGTGGCTTTTTCTTTCTTTCTTTTTTTTGCCAGTATTTCGAGATGGAAAAAGATGTGTCCAAAGGTGAAGATATAATTGATAGATAATAGATTAAGGCAAAGGTCGCTTCTTATGGATATAGACATGCATGCATGACTCAATCCAAGATGATGGTCAAGGTTATTGAGCGACCTGATGATCGCTCCTCCAAGGACTGTTTATGTGAGCTTATGTAAATTTGGAGTGATGTTACAACATGTTGACAACTTAATGTTGACCCTCAGTCTTGTCGTCCATCCCATGAAAATTGGGATCAAATTCATTGATAACATAAAATTTGACATTTAAATAAACAATATCAAGCATTCTTATTCTTTAATTAATTCCTCCGCTTTTAGAAATTAGAGATGAATATGAAATTTATTAAGGTAGAGTGATTGGTGGTCTATCGGGAAATCTTGGGAAATAATACGTCAAAAATTGAAGCATGAAGAATCTCGTCAAAGAAAGAAAACGAAGAGAGATTGCAGCAAGAGAAAATTTCCTTGGTTGCTTTTTCTTGTTGTAAGAGAAGATTTACTTTACGCAATGAACAAGACCACCGTTAAGGCAGTATTTTCACTCACTTGGAAGGAGATAACTGGATTTGTTGATGTTTGGTAGTTGAGATAGAATTCATAATATGATAAAATTTATCGTATCCTATGTTTGATGTTTACTTAGAACTAAATAAAATCGGATATAAAAAAGATATAATCTAGATAAAATTATCCCATAAAGGAGGTGGGATAAACTATAAAGGTAATAAGATTTTATAAAAATTATTTTTCTTGAATAAAAAACTTCTTAAATTAATAAAATTAAAATAATATTTGAATATAAACAACAATTGAATTCTAATATAAAAATAAAATAAAATAAAAACAATTTTTATCCATGTTTTTATTTACATTTCATTCTTTCTATCTTATAATTATATATATATTTATTACATATTTTAGTATTTTAGGTATATTTGTATTGTTTACTATTTAACAAAATTTTATGAGAAAATGATGTAAGGGAAAAAAAAGAAATAAAAAGAGATGGAAAATAATTAAAAATAAGCAAATAAAAATGAAGTTGGCAAGAGTGTTATGAGAGATTTTTACCGTCTTTATTCATTCAATTTTTAGATTTTTTTTTTTATATTAATATGCTATTTATACCAAGTAATGGATATCATAGGATATAAATATATATGGTTTTGTTGTTATTGTAATTTGCAAGCGGTGGATATGATATATCAAATTTCCTAAATTTCATATCATATCCTATTTAGTATTATTCTAGTCTAGAAATTGAGACAACCAAACATAATTTTCTTACTCTAAAGAACATAGAGATGTTGACTTTTAATTTTTAGCCAAAAATGTAAGCAAAATTAGCAATTTAGGTAGTTTTTTTATTATTAAAAAAGGTGAAAAAGCCACAAAAGCCCTAAACTATGCATGTTGTAATATATTTACCCTGTAATTTTCTATGACATCAAAAATCACATGCCGTCTCATTGTAATACATTTACCTAAACCCTAATTTTGTACCTATATGACATATTTACTCTTTGTTAAGGTTCAATTAGATAATTATTTAGCCAAAACATCGTTTTTATTTCATTTTAGTCACGTGGGTGATGTTAGTATTTTTTTTTATGATGCTCATTGATAGAACCTTAATGGAGGTAAATGTGTCACACAGGTACAAGTTTAAGATTCTTCTTTTGTGTTATAGAAAAAAGTTTTGAGCACTTGTATTACGGTGGATGTAATTTGGGAGTTTTGGTGGCTTTTTCCTTTAAAAATACTAATAAATAAAACCAAAATTATAAATACCAAAAAAGATAAAAAGGGCTTAAATTCCATCAAATGATTGGAAAGGATGTTAATTATATGCACTGGGCTCGATCCAATTCGTCCAAGCCAAGCCCCTGGCCCATGCACTTTTATTATGTCTATATGTTAAGTCCAACTTGCATTACAAAGACTCCTTGAAAGCCCAGAAACCAGACTATCTCTAGCCCTCAGTTTGTTACACTCAACCAACCCAGCCCTAATTCTCGTTCTTGACCCTGCCATTCGAGGGAACGAGGGGAAAGCGACGCAACCGTGGGAGAGCGCGAAAACGTGAGGAAAAAATCGGTAAAAAATCCTAGGATTGCTGTGTCATGGTTTTTGCAAAATAATCGATTTCTCATCACGTAGACGCAAGGCTGACAAAGCGAAACAAGAAAAGAAGGTTTTCCTTTTTCTTTTTTTTTTGAAGTGGGGGTGTGCTGCTAGGGGCTTCAAAGAAATTCCCATCGGAAGGAGAAAGTCTTGTTGCGAGGGTGAAAAGGACTTAATCAGCATATGTACTGCGCTAGCAAGTTGGTTTAAAGTGTAAGTTAACCTTATTGTTAGAAAATTAGCCATTAGAAAGGGGCATATATAAATCAAACGAGCTCAGAAAAGGCACATGTCTCATAATCAAGTGAATAAGAAAAGTAACAATAGTCTCCAGATATATACATAAGAGATTGTTCAATAACTAAAGACATCACAGCCAAATCATCCTGATAGTTCCTGACGCTAATCCCGTCGTCCAACCGGCAGAGATGGAAACTAGAACAATCTTTTCCCTAAATCCGCGCCGTTGCCTCGAGCCCACCTCAGAAAACCGCATCTAGCAGACAGCAACAGCAAAGTGCCGCTAAGCTGCAAAAAAGCCAAGATGGAACACACGCACGTTCATGAGTTCAGGAGCCGAGCAAGGAAAATATGCACGCCCATAACAACAAGCTGCTGGAAACCTACTGGCTCAAATACAAAGTAGATTTGAACCAAAAACTAAAAGATTCACACTTGATTTGATTATATTATACTTTTTCACAAGCAAATTTAATCGCGTGCTTTACCATCCTTCAAGAAAGCCAGTGTCCTTCCGGCGGCGCTGCTCCTCGTAGTATGGCTGGGCCGGCTGGCCATATCCTTGCTGCGGAGGATACCCCTGTGGCGCGTAACCCTGCGCCGGATACCCTGGAGGAGGATAGCCTTCGACTTTCGGGTACCCTGCAAGTAAAATATTTTGTTTTACGATACCAAGAAAGACCCGCAAAAATCAGAAACGAACATACTACATATTCCCAGGAGACTACAGATGATGAATTTGAAAAATAGCAGAAAAGCATGGCGAATCCAAGAGAACAAGGTTACCTTGCGGGGGAGGGGCGCCGACCGGCGGATGATTCTGGTTGTAGTAAGTGCTCATCTCTCTTCTCTTCTCTTCTCTTGCAAGCGTTTCGGAGCGGGAGAAGACGAAGGTGAGAGAGGCGAGGGAGGAGAGGTGGATTTATATAGAGAGAGAGACCGGGACGTGAGACGTGCGGTTGAGGGAGCACCCAAGAATTTTCTTCTTCTGGAGAGAGGAAGAAACCGACTAGCCATGGCGGTTGACGAACGCGGTATCTTGCCTTAAAGGCTTCGTCCAATTGAAATGGCAAAGTAAGCTTACGTGCGCCGACCGCGAAGGTTCGCTGTTGTGTCGTCGTCCACGTTGGAAAGGAGAGAGTTTTCGGAGACGGCCGTTCTGAAACGGCAATCTTCGTCTTTCTCCTCCTATTTTGAAACGAGCTACCCACATATTCACGCGTTGCGAGATACTAATTTTTGTGACTAAAAACATTGCTCAAAAGTATATGACCCATGACGTGGGACCCACATGACGTAACGACACATACACATCGAATTCACATATACCGTGTAATAATTGCTCATAAAAATCTATTTATTTATACGTGGGAATAAATAAATAAAAATTATGTTTTTTGGACTATAACATAAAATAGTCGATTTTATGTTACTTTGGACCTTTGGTTCATTTCATACCATGCTATTGCTATGTAGACATCTAGTTTTTCATTTAAGAATTTCCAACGTGATCAGGATTTCAGGAGCTTAATCAAAGAGCATAATTAGATGATGCTCGTTAGGATCTTTCTCACGAAGTCTACTCCCATCTCTCATATAAATTCTCTTTTTTCTATGTAAATATCTTGTTTATTGACATCTAAATTTTTGCCTAAAATTCATTTTTGGGATAAGACCATATCAGCGACTAACTATTGTACGGTACTTTTTAGGTGCCAAAATATTTCAAAAATTCATTCATTTGTTTTTTTTTGGTTTTTAATACAGCAACTTTTCAAAAGCAATTAAATAAGCGGCTCTAGCTGCCCGTGCTTTTAGAAAATCCAGCTTGGTATTTTTTAATAAAAGAAAAGCTTACCGGAGACAATTATATAGTCAGATTTTAAGGAAAAAAATGGCACTATAGTGATCCTCCATCAAGTTTTGGTACTAAATTGATAATAGCAAAGTTTTGGCACAACACATGATTTGAGTTGTGCAGTGCGCCAATCATATCAAACAACATCGTTGAATACATTTCTTTTTCGTAAACTGAAGAATTGGGATTGAATTGGTCCCGAACATGCTCTGTCATTGCTGTCCATACTCACAAGGTCTGAAACTTTCGTCTTTCAATCTCAAGAGAGAGCAAAGTCAGAGAAGAAGCAAATGCAAGGCTAAAGAGGAGAGATGAATAAAATTTTATTCAATTCTTCCTTTTTCTTATTAGTAGAAAGTAAATAGATTGTGATTTTAAATGAAATTATTTGTAAAAGAGAGGGTGTGCGTGTGTTTATGGGTCGGCGTTTGCTCATGAGTCTAAAAATGCATAGAAAATTGGTGGCTAACATAGAATTTTTATTTTGTGATAAACCATGCAAAAACCGTGAGATTCCCTCCAGGCGGTTGGGAAAAAGGACGAGAGACAGAGAGAGCGCGAGCCAATCGAAATCCCAACCGTCTTCTCGAAATCTGAGCTCTTCCTTTTCTCCCCGTCGTCTCGTCTCTGAGCTCGCGACTCCCCTCAGCTCCCCGCTCCTCTCTCCTCATTTTCTCCCCGTCGTCTCTGAGCTCGCGACTCCCCTCAACTCCCCGCTCCCCGTCGTCTCTGAGCTCGCGACTCCTCTCTCCTCATTTTCTCCCCGTCGTCTCATTTTCTCCCCGTCGTCTCTGAGCTCGCGACTCCCCTCAACTCCCCGTTCCTCTCTCCTCATTTTCTCCCCGTCGTCTCTGAGCTCGCTACTCCCACTCAACTCCCCGCTCCTCTCTCCTCATTTTCTCCCCGTCGTCTCTGAGCTCGCTACTCCCACTCAACTCCTCGCTCCTCTCTCCTCATTTTCTCCCCGTCTCTGACCTCCGACTCAGCTCCTCTGATGGTGCGCCTCAGGCGACAAGCTGCTCGCGGTCACGCTAATATCGGTCGGTTCTCTCTCTCTCTCGACATTTACTTACTGTTCTTCACGTTGCTTTTTGATCGGTCTCTCTCAATGCAGACGCCGCACCTGTCCCTCCGATCCGCCCCCCTTGCCGCCCCCGGCGTTACCCCAGCCTCTCGGTTCTCTCTCTCACCATTTACTTAGTCAACTAGTTCTTCGCTTCGCTTTTTGATCGGTCTCCCTTCCAATGCAGACGCCGCACCTCTCCCTCCGATCCACCCCCTTTGCCACCGCCAGTGTTGCCCTAGCATCTCGGTTCTCTCTCTCTCCATTTACTTAGTCAACTAGTTCTTCGCTTCGCTTTTTAATCGGTCTCTCTTCCAACGCAAACGCCACACCTCTCCCTCCGATCCGCTCCCCCTTGCCGCAGCCGTCGTTGCCCCAGCCTCTCGGTTCCCTCTCTCCATTTATTTAGTCAACTATTTCTTCGCTTCGCTTTTTGATCGATCTCTCTTCCAACGCAAATGTCGCACCACTCCCTCCGATCCACCCCCCTTCCCGCCGCCAGCGTTGCCTCAGCCTCTCGGTTCTCTCTCTCCCCATTAACTTAGTCAACTAGTTCTTCTCTTCGCTTTTTGATCGGTCTCTCTTCCAATGCAAACGCCGCACCTCTCCCTCCAATCCGGCCCCCTTGCCGCCATCGGCGTTGCCCCAACCTCTCGGTTCTCTCTCTCTCCATTTACTTAGTCAACTAGTTCTTCGCTTCGCTTTTTGATCGGTCTCTCTTCCAATGCAGACGCCGCACCTCTCCCTCCGATCCGCCCCCCTTGCCACCGTCGGCTTTGCCTCAGCCTCTCTGTTCTCTCTCTCTCTCCATTTACTAAGTCAACTAGTTCTTCGCTTCGAATTTTGATCGATCTCTATTCCAACGCAAACGCACCACCTCTCCCTCCGATCCGCCCCCCTTGCCACCGCTAGTGTTGCCTCAGCCTCTCAGTTCTCTCTCTCCATTTACCTAGTCAACTAGTTCTTCTCTTCGCTTTTTGATCGGTCTCTCTTCCAATGCAAACGCCGCACCTCTCCCTCTGATCCGCCCACACCTGCCACCGCCGGCGTTGCCCCAGCCTCTCGGGTCTCTCTCTCTCGATTTACTTAGTCAACTAGTTCTTTGCTTCGCTTTTTGATAGGTCTCTCCTCCAATGCATACGCCGCACCTCTCCCTTAGATCCTACCCCCCTTGCCGCCACCGGCGTTGCCCCAGCCTCTCAGTTCTCTCTCTCTCCATTTACTTAGTCAACAAGTTCTTCGCTTCGCTTTTTGATCAGTCTCTCTTCCAATGCAGACGCCACACCACTCCCTTCGATCCGCCCCCCCTTGCCGCCGCCGTCGTTGCCCCAGCTTCTCGGTTCTCTCTCTCTCTCCATTTACTTAATCAACTAGTTTCTCGCTTCGCTTTTTGATCGGTCTCCCTTCCAATGCAGACGCCGCACCTCTCCCTCCAATTCTGCCCCCCTTTCCGCCGCCGGCGTTGCCCCAGCCTCTCGGTTCTCTCTCTCTCCATTTACTTTGTCAACAAGTTCTTCGCTTCGATTTTTTATCAATCTCTATTCCAACGTAAACGCACCACATCTTCCTCCGATCCGCCCACCCTTGCTGCCACCAGCGTTGCCTCAGCCTCTCGGTTCTCTCTCTCTCTCCATGTACGTAGTCAACTAGTTTCTCTTCGCTTTTTGATCGGTCTCTCTTCCAATGCAGACGCCGCACCTCTCCCTCCGATTCGCCCCCTTGCCGCCTCTGGCGTTGCCCCAGCCTCTCGGTTCTCTCTCTCTCCATTTACTTAGTCAACTAGTTCTTCGCTTCGCTTTTTGATCGGTCTCTCTTCCAATGCAAACGCCGCACCTCTTCCTCCGATCCGCCCCCCTGCCACCGCCAGCGTTGCCTCAGCCTCTCGGTTCTCTCTCTCTCCAATTACTTAGTCAACTAGTTCTTCTCTTCGCTTTTTGATCGGTCTCTCTTCCAATGCAGACGCCGCACCTCTCCCTTCGATTCGCCCCCCTTACCGCCGCCGTCGTCGTTGCCCCAGCCTCTTGGTTCTCTCTCTCTCTCTCCATTTACTAAGTCAATTAGTTCTTCGCTTCGATTTTTGATCAATCTCTATTCCAACGCAAACGCACCACCTCTCCCTCCGATCCGCCCCCCTTGCCACCGCCAGCGTTGCCTCAGCCTCTCAGTTCTCTCTCTCCATTTACCTAGTCAACTAGTTCTTCTCTTTGCTTTTTGATCGGTCTCTCTTCTAATGTAGACGCCGCACCTCTCCCTCTGATCCGCCCCCCTTGCCGCCTCCAGCGTTGCCCCAGCCTCTTGGTTCTCTCTCTCCATTTACTTAGTCAACTAGATCTTCGCTTCGCTTTTTGATCGGTCTCTCTTCCAACGCAAACACCGCACCTCTCCCTCTGATCCGCCCCCCTTGCCACCCTCGACGTTGCCCTAGCCTCTCGGTTCTCTCTCTCTCCATTTACTAAGTCAACTATTTCTTCGCTTCGCATTTTGATCGGTCTCTCTTCCAACGCAAACGCCACACCTCTCCCTCCGATCCGCCCCCCTTGCTGCCACCGGCGTTGCCTCAACCTCTCGGTTCTCTCTCTTCCCATTTACTTAGTCAACTAATTCTTATCTTCACTTTTTGATCGGTCTCTCTTCCAATGCAAACGCTGCACTTCTCCCTCCGATCTGCCAACCTTGCCGCCGCTGGTGTTCCCCCAGCCTCTCGGTTCTCTCTCTCTCCATTTACTTAGTCAACTAGTTCTTCGCTTCGCTTTTTGATCGGTCTCTCTTCCAATGCAAACGCCGCACCTCTTCCTCCGATCCGCCCCCCCTGGCCACCTCCAGCGTTGCCTCAGCCTCTCGGTTATCTCTCTCTCCAATTACTTAGTCAACTAGTTCTTCTCTTCGCGTTTTGATCGGTCTCTCTTCCAATGCAGACGCCGCACCTCTCCCTTCGATTCGCCCCCCCTTGCCGCCGACGTGGTTACCCCAGCCTCTCAGTTCTCTCTCTTTCTCCATTTACTTAATCAACTAGTTCCTCGCTTCGCTTTTTGATCGGTCTCCCTTCCAATGCGAACGCCGCACCTCTCCCTCCAATCCGCCCCCCCTTGCCACCGCCGGTGTTGCCCCGACCTGCGGGTTCTCTCTCTCTCCACTACTTAGTCAACTAGTTCTTCGTTTCACTTTTTGGTTGGTTTCTCTTCCAATGCGGGCGCACACCTATCCCTCCAATCCACCCCCTGCCGCCGCCCGGCGTTCCCCGACCTCTCGGTTCTCTCTCTCTCTCTCTCTCTCTCTCTCTCTCTCTCTCTCTCTCTCCATTTACTTATTCAACTAGTTCTTTGATTCGCTTTTTCATCGTTCTCTCTTCCAACGCAAACGCCACACCTCTCCCTCCGATCCACCCCCCTTGCTGCCGCCGGCATTGCCTCAGCCTCTCGGTTCTCTCTCTCCCCATTTACTTAGTCAACTGATTCTTCTTTTCGCTTTTTGATCGGTCTCTCTTCCAATGCAAACGCCGCACTTCTCCCTCCGATCTGCCAACCTTGCCGCCGCCGGCGTTGCCCCAGCCTCTCGGTTCTCTCTCTCTCCATTTACTTAGTCAACTAGTTATTCGCTTCGCTTTTTGATCGGTCTCTCTTCCAATGCAAACGCCGCACCTCTTCCTCCGATCCGCCCCCCCTTGCCACCGCCAGCGTTGCCTCAGCCTCTCAGTTCTCTCTCTCTCCAATTACTTAGTCAACTAGTTCTTCTCTTCGCTTTTTGATCGGTCTCTCTTCCAATGTAGACGCCGCACATCTCCCTTCGATTCGTCCCCCCTTGCCGCCGCCATCGTTGCCCTAGCCTCTCGGTTCTCTCTCTTCCTCCATTTACTTAATCAACTAGTTCCTCGCTTCACTTTTTGATCGGTCTCCATTCCAATGTGAACGCCGCACCTCTCCCTCCAATCCACCCCCCCTTGCCACAGCAGGTGTTGCCCCAGCCTCTGGGTTCTCTCTCTCTCTCTCTCTCTCCATTTACTTAGTCAACTAGTTCTTCGTTTCGCTTTTTGGTCGGTTTCTCTTCCAATGCAGACGCCGCACCTATCCCTCCTATCCACCCCCCTACCGCCGCCAGCGTTGCCCTAGCCTCTCGGTTCTCTCTCTCTCTCTCCATTTACTTAGTCAACTAGTTCTTTGATTCGCTTTTTGATCGGTCTCTCTTCCAATGCAGACGCCGCACCTCTCCCTCTGATCCGCCCACCCTTGCCACCGCCGGCGTTGCCCCAGCCTCTCGGGTCTCTCTCTCTCTCCATTTATTTAGTCAACTAGTTCTTCGCTTCGCTTTTTGATCGGTCTCTCCTCCAATGCAGATGCCGCACCTCTCCCTCGAATCCTACCCCCCTTGCCGCCGCCGGCGTTGCCCCAGCCTCTCGGTTCTCTCTCTTTTCATTTACTTAGTCAACAAATTCTTCGCTTCGCTTTTTGATCGGTCTCTCTTCCAATGCAGACGCCGCACCACTCCCTTCGATCCGCCCCCCCTTGCTGCCGCCGTCGTTGCCCCAGCCTCTCGATTCTCTCTCTCTCTCCATTTACTTAATCAACTAGTTTCTCGCTTCGCTTTTTGATCGGTCTCCCTTCCAATGTAGACGCCGCACCTCTCCCTTCAATCCGCCCCCCCTTACCACCACCGGCGTTGCCCCAGCCTCTCGGTTCTCTCTCTCTCCATTTACTTAGTCAACTAGTTATTTGCTTCGCTTTTTGATCGGTCTCTCTTCCAATGCAGACGCCGCACCTCTCCCTCCGATTCTGCCCCCCTTTCCGCCGCCGGCGTTGCTCCAGTCTCTCGGTTCTCTCTCTCTCCATTTACTTTGTCAACAAGTTCTTCGCTTCGCTTTTTGATTGGACTCTCTTCCAACCCAAACGCCGCACCTCTCCCCCCGATCTGCCCCCCCTTGCCGCCGCCGGCGTTGCCCCAGCCTCTCGGTTCTCTCTCTCTCTCCATTTACTAAGTCAATTAGTTCTTCGCTTCGATTTTTGATCGATCTCTATTCCAACGCAAACGCACCACCTCTCCCTCCGATCCCCCCCTTGCCACCGCCAGCGTTGCCTCAGCCTCTCAGTTCTCTCTCTCCATTTACCTAGTCAACTAGTTCTTCTCTTCGCTTTTTGATCGGTCTCTCTTCCAATGTAGTCGCCGCACCTCTCCCTCCAATCCGCCCCCCTTGCCACCTCCGGCGTTGCCCCAGCCTCTTGGTTCTCTCTCTCTCCATTTACTTAGTCAACTAGATCTTCGCTTCGCTTTTTGATCAGTCTCTCTTACAACGCAAACACCGCACCTCTCCCTCTGATCCGCCCCCCCTTGCCACCCTCGACGTTGCCCCAGCCTCTCGGTTCTCTCTCTCTCCATTTACTAAGTCAACTATTTCTTCGCTTCGCTTTTTGATCGATCTCTCTTCCAACACAAACGCCACACCTCTCCCTCCGATCCGGCCCCCTTGCTGCCGCCGGCGTTGCCTCAACCTCTCGGTTCTCTCTCTCCCCATTTACTAAGTCAATTAGTTCTTCGCTTCGATTTTTGATCGATCTCTATTCCAACGCAAACACACCACCTCTCCCTCCGATCCGCCCCCCTTTGCCACCGCCAGCGTTGCCTCAGCCTCTCAGTTCTCTCTCTCCATTTACCTAGTCAACTAGTTCTTCTCTTCGCTTTTTGATCGGTCTATCTTCCAATATAGACGCCGCACCTCTCCCTCTGATCCGCCCCCTTGCCGCCGTCGGCGTTGCCCGGTCCAAATGCCGTAAGTCTCTCCGATCCCTTGCTTTTCTGCTTTGAACCGTGAAGAACATGAAAAGTAGTTAAAAACAGAAATTAGTTCTGTCAATTAGAATCTTCTTCAATAAGAAAGGATGCGTAGATGTAATGCTCTTAGGTGATTGTTAAGAAGATATACAGAGATAGAGAATGAAAATCTCCATTGTTAATGATGAAAACTGAATACAGAAGCAAATAGATGAAGCTGAATGAGAAGAGAGCTTTCTGTTGAGCTTTTCTTCGCGCCAATCCTCTGTTTCCTCTGTTCCAATTGCCTTTCGTTTCTGAGTTTCTTCTTATTGCTTCTTTTTAAGCTTTGCGGCTTTGCATTCTCAACAGTTAAGTACTTTCGTAGTGTTCAAGCAATAGAAAGATAGAAAGAGAGAAGTCGAGATGAGAAATTCTTTCGCTCATTGATGATGTACAAGTTCTCGTATTACATTGTCATTGAAATCAGAAGAATACAAAGCTTTTCTTGATTGATCTTCAAATCTTCGATATATCTTCTTGTCTCTACATTTTTTTGTTCTTCAGTTGGTCTTCTCTACAACTCTCTTACACTATCTCTTTCTGTTATTCTCTCTTGTTCCACCATTATCGAAAAACAGAGCTCAATATCTTTCTTTACTGCTTCAAGTTCAGCATCTTTCTTTACTACTCCAAGTTCAGCATCTTCAGCATTTTTCTTTATTGCCACAAACGCAGCATCAGCAACCCAGGAGATTGCGGCGGAAGCGACGCTCCAGATCTGGAGCGGTTGCTCTCCGGGAAATTCAACGATATCAAAAGTCTTGTAACTTTGTGATACCAAGAGCTCCTTTCATTAGGACTGTGAGTATATGCAATTAGTTGCTTTTGAGTTAGATGTGTCTTACTAGAAAATCTTCATGCATCTGATTCTTTCAGGTGGTATTCCTGACTAAATTTTTTTTGTGTAATTGCAGGTAAGAGAAATTAGCAACATGATAAGCAATGCTATTACTCAGTGGACACAGGAAGCTCTGTATGCTATTCAAGAGGTATCGCCTTCTGCTAGTTTCATTTGATACTCACTATGACAAAAAATTGAGTAGTTTCTTTCTTTATGCAGGCAGTAGAGCATTTTCTGGTGGAATTATTCGAAGACGCAATGCTTTGCGCTATCCATGCAAAGCGCGTTACCATTAGTAAGTCTTATTTAATTTCAAATTATGCTATGTGTGTTGGACTATGATTTGCTTCACCATAATATTATTTTGCTCTTTTCATCACAGTGAAGAAGGATTTTCATATTGCTCAACGGCTTAAAGGCAGGGGCCCCTCATGTTGGTAATAAATGACCAAAGTGAGTACACCAATCAAAAGACCAAGTTTTCCATCATGACTGTGCTAAACATGTTCGGATTAATAGCCTTGCTCCGTTAAAACTAGAAATGATTTAGTCACTCTGAAAATCCCACAATGTTCTCTCCCCATTCTGTGAATGACAAGTTCTTCATATAGAATTAGTAACATTAGGCAAAGCACATAGGGTATCCAAGCTGTACTGGAATTGGGCATTACCTCTTTGCTAGTGAAGCAAATACAGGGGATGCAACAAGAAGTCCAACCATAAATGCAGATGACAAGACACCATCCTGAAAATTATTCAAGTCAAAGTCCCCCTGCAACCAAAGTGCTATGATAAGGTTATAAGACATCAACACTATACTATAAATTCCTAAATGCTTGAAAAACTAGCTATGATTACAATAATGATGGTAAGAGAAAAATTGCCCAGAAAATTTTAAAGGAGAATAGGATGGAATTTCGGCTTCGACTTAGGAAGATGATAAAAATGGAGACCGGTGCAACTTACATTGCTTTACTATTCAACAAACTTTTATTAATAGAATTATGTTGGACCTTCAGAAGTGTTTTTACATTAGACAAAACTGTATAGACTGAAAACATAAAAAGGAACCCCAATAAGAAGAAAATCAAAAGCCTCCAATAGAATACTAGATATGTCGATCATTGTGATATTTTCAGCAAATTGGGAAAAAGATGAGAATGGCAGTACAGGAATACAAACTCTGGTTCTTGTTCAGAAAAAAAGATTAACCTCAATTTCACATTCAATCTGCTTAAAATCGGCAATAACAACCAGTACCAGGCCTCAAAATGTCCAATATAAAAGTCCCATGATACCGAAACAATAGACTTTTCTGCATAATCGAGACAAAACAAAATTCTTTACTTGCTGGATTCCTTTGCACGAAGTGCATTTTCCATCCTTTGTGCAAGTACTCCGACTACCATTTACACCATTACCGGCTATCACTCCTCAATCCACGTAATTTAACATGTTAATCACACAAAAGATGACAAGCAACCTGCATACAAAAAGTAAACTTCCTGGTTATTGCCCTAAACAATTCCAATATTTTAGTTACCCATTTCTTCGAGTATATTCTCTTAAAATCCTATACAATTCAGTAACTTCTGGTATGTAGATAAACATTGCATGATAGTAACTACAATTACACAACCAAATAGAACAAGTCATCTCTCGCTTAAGATTAGACAACACATTCAGGAAATTTTACGCTTGAAGGTCATGGCCAGCCTCATTCACACTTGTGAGGAAACAATTATGACCTCATTGACTTCTCAAAAAGTTGAACCAACGGTTAGCCAACCCACATTCTACTTTGGAAGCAACTCCTTCATACAAATACACAGTACAGCAGTGCATCACACCTTGTGTGCATGCAACAAGATCACTCTCCAATCGATGACAAAAGAATTCATGACAAATCATTATCATCAGTGATGAACACATGGTAGGAGGATCACTTATGTAGCTATGGATTTGTCTTTTAGGAACATTTGTGGAACATTTTTTGACGACCTTTGTGGAACTCGGGATAGATAATTAGCCAATAGTCAAGAAGGCAATCAAACATCAAAGAGGGCATAATTTTAAGCTCCTTCTATTTTGTGTAAAAAAAAAATTGGAAAAGAAAAAGTATTCTAATAAAAATGATCACTTATACCGTATTGCTTACAAAAATGAATTGACAAAAAATGTTTTATGCATTCATAAAGATATCTAGATATATATTATTGTCCTTAGTTAAAACATTTTTCATTAGCTAATTATTTTAAGGGGAAAATTATTCAAAAAGTCATAAACCTATTGCACTTTTACCAATTCAATCATTAATCTTTTAATTTTGCCAATTAAGTCCTAAGCATTTTCATTTATTGTCAATTCAATCCATCCAACCGATTTTGATTAGAAATTATTAATGTGGATAGTTGGCTCTAACGTGGCACTTTTTTAATAATTTTTAATTTTTAATTTTTTTCTTTTTATTTAATTTTTTGGCTTTTTTTTGGGGGTTTCTCTAGCTAGCAAGGGTTGCTGGCCAACCTCGCTAGCCCTCACCCGTGGCTAGCGAGGGTTGCCCACAAGATCCGAAACACCAAAAAGAAAAAGAAAAGAAAGTAAAAAATATATATTATTAAAATATTATTTAAAAATGTGCCACGTCAACGCCGATTGTCCACATTAGCAATTTCTGATCAAAATTGATCAGATGGATTGAATTAGCAAGAAGTGAAAAGATTTAGAATCAAATTGGTAAAATTAAAAAGTTTAAGAATGAATTGATAAAAATACAATAAGTTCATGATTTTTTGAATAATTTTTCCTATTACAAATGATCAATTTTACAAAAATGCTAATAGATAGGACCTTAATTTCATATTGATGGAACCCAATTTAGTGAGTGGTGTGTTTTTCTGGGACCAATGAATCTTGTTGCATCGACATGAGTTACCATCTCGATAACGGAATTATTTTTGCTAGAATATCTGTATATACTGAGAAATTGTTCTCACGAGTCACGACTAGCAATGGCTCCCGACTGTGCCAGGCCAATGGGTTGTGCTAGGCCCCGTTACGTTACGCTCGAGCACGTTTTGCCCAGGTAAGGTTTTTTATTAAATAATTAAAAAATAAATTTTCCATAAAATAAATTATTTACACTTCATGGTCGTTTATAGGGAGTCCTAAGTAGCGATAATTGAACAAGAATGAAATACGCAGCATAGTATATAAGACTCCGACTTAAACGAATTCATCTCGTAAAAAAAACGAATAATACCATACAAATTGCAGCTGTCAAAATACATATACATAAGAATCGAACTTAGATAAATACAATCTCATAAGAAAAATTACAACCTAATAATTAAAAACACAATACTAAACAGATTGATAAAAACACATTTTTTTCTGGTAGCAGGCCTCTTCTTTAGCTTAACCATTTCAACGACAAATCTGTCTTGTTGTCTTTTCGAGTGACTCATCTGACCACTAGATTTCAAAGATAATTTCACAGCACATACCAAGTAAACAACCCTCTTCTTGCCATTGAGGAGGTCCATAATGTTGACTATCTTCCAAACATTTGACCCTTGTCCAAGAAAGTTCTTTCAGAGTTGGCAAGCCATCTGGAAAATGGGTTGGGCACCGCCAATAATTTAAGTCAATTGCGAATTCCAAGCTTGTAAATATCCTTCAACAGAGATCGCTATTTTTATTTTTATTTTTAAGTAAGGAGAAGTGCATGATCGTGAAAATAAGAGGAGGGGGTTTGAATTTTGTAGAAATTGAATTTTTTTTCATTTTTTTATGATGAATGTGACCGTTCGGCCACATGTATTTTATTCTTAATGTGGCCGAACATCACACTATTAGAGATAATGGGCCATGCTTGGGCCGGCCCATTATGCCCAATGACCTGATCCAGCCCAGCCCAGCCCAGCCCAGCCCAGCCCAGCCCAGCCAGGTTAGAGCCTGCGGTAACAGCCCCTCCTCCAAGCTCAGGACAACGGTAACCTACGAATCGGAGACAGTGACTCTTTTCGGAATCGGAGTGTTCATCGAGTAGGGATTTTAGGGTTGGGTCATAGTCTTCATCGAGTAGGGATTTTTGGATATTGGTATTGTTGGGTTTGAATAAGGATGAAACTAATCGGCACCGGGCCAACTCAATCTGACCCGTTCTCTTGGGTTATATGATATTCAGGTCAAGTAGGGTCAGGTCAAGCATATCGTGCAATGTCTTGGGTAGGGTCGGGTTTTCATAAGCAACCCGAACCACAGACACCCCTATACTCCACCCGCTCTTTCCTCTTTCATTTTGGTCCTTCTATCTTTTCATTCTTCTGCTCTTTCCAGATCTGTTGCTTCCACATGCCCCATGATCAGTTCCTGTCTTTTAGTTTTAATTTGCTGTCAATTAGCAAATGAACTAACACAAACGGCAATAACGCTCTCAGCAACCCAAGAATGTGCCATCGTCCAGTAGACCGACTCATCTATCTCGCTATTTCCGGATCAATATTGTACATGGTCGTACTTTCACGAGATAGAAACCGCATCTACGAGTAGCTCTCCATCTGGTTAAGGTAAGCTGCATATTTCTTGCCGTAGTGAGTACTCTAGTTTTTGTTGCCAGGACAAATCATATGAAGATTGACCGTCATTTCATCGACAAAAGAAACTGTCCTGAGGAGTCATACGGACTTCTTATGCACCCTCAAACCATCAAGGACACGTTCACCAAGGGACCGCCATGCTTGATTTTCCCCGTCTCTACAGCAAGTCAAGTATCCGGGATATCTACACTTCAACTTGAGGGGGGCGTTAGTTGTCATCAAATGTAACTATCCTGTAATCTACTTCCATAGCTTTTTTGTAATTCACCACTTGATTTTCTACTTGATTAAGCAAGCTAAATCCACCATATCATGGAAAGTCATCTCAATTATCCACCTTTACAGCTGTCCATTCCGGGTTTATCTCTGAGTAAACATTTGCGCATATGCCATGGGAGAACAAAGCAGCAAGCAAAACTCAATCCTTGATCCTCTCCAACTTTTCACCTTCAATTACTTTTGAAATGGCGGATAAAGTGGAAGTCCAGTCACATGAGAGCAACAAGATCAATCCTGGGCTGTGATGTTGCGCACGGAGCGAGCGAGCGAGAGAGAGAGAAAACACGTTTGATGTTAAAACCGAGCAAGTGAAACATGACCATTCTAAAGATGCTTAGCGGAGGTAAGTCCCAAAACCTGGTACTTTTAGACACAGGCACATAGGAAATCAAACTTAATAACACTACCAAAATTAAATGTCATACTACTATTCTTGCTCCATTATTATCACCCAAACCCCACACACATTCAATCTCTTATCGCCTCGAGATCAGCAGAACGGACCGGCCGCGAGGATCTCCTCAGTCATCTTGCTGTCCTCGCCAATCTTGTAGTCAGTGAATGTCACAAAGTTGTTCTTGAACAGTTCGGCCAGCTTCATCAGGGTGTTGTTGTAGGCCTTCTTGTCCGACCAGGTGTTCACAGGATCGAGGATCTCCGAGGGCACACCCTCGACCTCGGTCGGGATCTCCAGCCCAAAGACCTCAGTCTTCTTGTAACTAGCTTCCAAGAGGCTGCCCGAATGTATGGCGTCAATGATCTTCCTGGTGTATGGCAACTTGATCCGATTGCCAGAGCCATAGCTGTACAATAGATGTGAAAGGTTTCAGTGTCAAAAAAGCAGCAACGAGATTGGCTCCAGAGTGGGGCTCAAACGTGTCATACCTCCCCCCTGACCATCCGGTGTTGACGAGCCACCCAGTTGCGCCATGCTTCTGCATCTTCTCAGCCAGCATAGCAGCATACTTGGTAGGATGCAACATTATGAATGCAGCGCCAAAGCAAGCTGAGAATGTTGCACGCGGCTCCTTGACACCCTCCTCTGTTCCGGCGACCTGTTGAACAGATCAACAGTTAGCACGTAATCAGATGCCATCTTCTGCAGATTAAGCATTTGGAACAACAAAGGAACCAAAGTTCAACAGTTGGACACATACCAGAGCAGTATAGCCGCTTATGAAATGGTACATAGTCTGTGCCAGGCTCAGCTTACTCACGGGAGGGAGCACTCCAAACGCGTCACATGCCAAGAGAATGACATTCTTCGGGTGTGGGCCAACGCACGGGATTTTCGCATTTGGTATGTACTCAATGGGATAGGCCGCCCGTGTGTTCTCTGAAACAAAGGAACAGATCAGATGTTGCGAATATTGTGCTTGTAATAACAAACTGTCATCATATTGTTGCGAGCCAAACTTGGTCATTAAGAATTGACCATCAAAGTCTTCTGATCAATAAATTAAGGCTTCTTGGATTTTTTTCAGTGAAGATATCTGAGATTATTCAAAAAGTAATAATCTTGATTTTTCTGCTTCAAATCATATTCTATTCAGCTACTGAAATTCTCCAACTATCATATTTATCACCTAAAAACCATACCGATTAGATCAAAACCGTACATCATTGGGTTGTGCTGACCCAGTTAGCTCAATGAAAGAAAGGGTTGACTTCAATTTTCTTTCAGGAATATACGAACCAAATCATAGCAAACAAAAACTTTGACATTTGAGCATATTAAAAATGAGAGTATCCAGCATAACAAAATCAAGAAACATGCAGATGTTTATCTTATTTAAAACAATTCAAAAAAGTCACTTAAGAACAACTCTAAAATAATAGAAATTATCAACGACAAAGATGTTTACCTGTAACTGACTTGTCAGAATAATCCACTTCCCTCGTGTGCTCTTCAAACACCACGTTTTCCACCACTGTCATCCACAAACATCTCGAGTCATTTTCATGCCTTGAGGGCATACGTAAACCAAAATCCAATTTCATTCAACTCAAAGTATACAAATTCAAAAAGGCGTGTTCAGAAATTACCAGTTCCAAACTTGATGGCATTCCAGATATCAGGCTCCTTCTCCCTCGACAAATCAATACATTTGGCATAGCAACCCCCTTCAATATTGGACACACCGTTCTCACTCCAGCAATGCTCGTCATCGCCAATCAAGTACCTATTGTGATCAGTAGACAGGGTAGTCTTGCCAGTACCTAAATTCAAAAGAAGTTCATCAGCAACGATCAAGGCACTGCAATCTCTAAGTTGTGCAGAGGATAAGGACTTTATAGAGAGAGAGAAACAGAGACAGAGAGAGACAGAGAGAGGGCACATATCATATGTCACAACCGACTCGGCACCATTTCCGATCTCCGATGGATACTATACCTGACAATCCAAAGAAGAGGGCAACATCTCCGTCCTTCCCCATATTGCATCCAGAATGTAGGGAGAGGATTTGACGCTTAGGCATGAGATAGTGCATTACACTGAACAGACCCTTCTTCATCTCCCCGGCGTATTGAGTGCCGAGGATGACCATTTCCCTCCTAGCAAGGTTAAGATCTATGCTAGTAGAGGATGTCATGTAATGGGTGTAACGATTACACGGGAACTGGCCAGCATTGTATATAGTGAAGTCCGGAGTACCAAAATTCTCCAGCTCTTCAGGAGTGGGTCGGATGCACCTGCCAACCCACCCAATTATCGAATTGTGTACACTAGGACTAATTCTTCCTCCGCCATGGGCTAATGAGTCGGAATGATATAACGCTATGCACACATACAGGATTCAATATTTTTAACATGACGGCAACGTTCAGGAGACTTATCTGGCAAGGCTTAACCTTTCGTGGACTGGAGACTATAGAAACAATTACTGCAGAAGATTTGTTAAAATAGTTCTTTTGTTTTCACTTACATGTTGTGCATGAACAAGGAATGGTAAGCTCTTGCAGACACAATCCACACTTTGATTCGGTTCACCGGGTCCCAGTTCAAGAATTGGTCGTTAACAAAGACCTGCAAATTCATGAGTTAGACTCCGTCATATTAATTTATCAATATGGGCATCGAATTTGAGAGTTAAGACTGTCATAGGACAAGTAAAAGATCCCATGATGTGTGTATGTGTGTGTGTCCACTCCATCATCATATGCAGCATCAACAAACATAAATATTGAGATTCATATTGTCCCTCGAGGGAATCTCCAGTGGAACCCACGTTCATTTTTGCTACAACTCCTACACAAACTGTTGCGTGACATAAATAACTATCAATTGAAGACTTCCAAGTGTTCATGTGCCATGACGTCCTCATGCAAAAATTATAACGTCCTCCGCGACTCCGAAAAAGGCACGGAGAGAAAGAAAAGCCAGTCGAGTACCGTTTTGGCGTGAACCAAGAAGAAGCCGGGGGCGAATCTTTGAGGGGCCGCCTCGCCATCTCCTCGGCGTCGGCAGGCTTCCACAGCTGCGCGGGGGCGGCGGCGGCAGTGGGGGGCTGCTCCGGTGACTGCAGCCGTTGGGATCGCAGCGGCAGTGGGCCAGGGGATTCGGCCATGAGGGCCGAAAGTTAGCTTTCTTGGTCGGCGTTCCCATGGCGTCATGCAACGGAAACCAGGTACTCCCCCATGGAAATGTGAATCCGCCGCAGCTCTCCATTTTATATGGGGCCAAAAAGAAAATGGTGAAAATAAAAAAGGAATTTTTTTATAGGAAAAAAAAAGGATTAATATTTCCTTTTCAAGGAACAGGGATTTACCCTTTTGCAAACTAATCTAGAAAAATAGATTTTATCCGCTTAAGAAAATTTAGAAGGTGAGGTTTGCTACAATAGTTCTGAATTTTCTTTTGGCTAATTATCGCATTTGAATGTCGATAATCATCGTGGAGAATCTTAAAAGATTATTTGCATCTGTTTCCTTCTTTTTTTCATGGGTATCTTAGAGAAAAAAGAATACTTTTAAAAAATGCCGCCTGAAAAAAAAAAAAAAATGCGTTACAACACGTTTCTAGTGTGCAAGGTTTTAAATTTAGGTTTCCTCTTTGAATTCACAACAGATAACTTGTTGCCAGGCCTATTTAATGTAAGTTCTCAATCAATTGCTGAAGTCAACTCATTGTTAGTACGAAGTAAATGCAATTATTTAGCATCCTTGTTGATTAAGTATCAACTAACTGTAATCAACCAGTGAGGTGTTGACACTTGAAAGAAAGTGGGGCCCATTATGTATCTTGTTATCATTTGCTTTAAAAGCATATCCTAGCATAATTTCGTCAATATAATGTATATGAAGTTCTTTCTATCGTAGTGAAGGGTAAATGAAAAAACATGAGGATAAATCTATAATATATATCATAAGAGGGCTTTTAAATACTCGATAAAATTTCGTTGACATCCACGATATATCAACCCGAAAGTCATCTCACGAATTCATATTATTCAAATGGATATGTATACTAGAAGTCTTAAAGCTTGTCACAAAAGTGCTATTAAGTCCTAAATTTTTCAAAATGTACAATTAAGTTTTAAAATTTGTCAAATTGATTCAATTGAGTCATTCCATTAACACCGTCAACATGTGTTAACCAAAAATACTGACATAACATTTTTAAATTTAATTATTTATCTTATGTGACATTTTTTGTTACTTTTTATAAGAAATAATAGTAAAAAAACTAAAAAAGCTAAAATAATTTAAACAACAAAACTGGGAAAAAAAAAGGGTAGGGACCGTGGATAGGCACTTCGACCACTGCTACCATTGTTAGAGGGGCCGGCTGCAGAGGGGGGTTGGCCCTCGTCGACTCGAGCGAGGCTCGTCCAAATCTAGGCAAGCCACGCTGGCCCTAGCCAAGGTATCCCCAAATCTAAGCGAGCCTCACCTGAGCCTTGCTTAGGCCAAGATGGCCTCACTCGGGTCGGTGAGGGTCACCCCGCCTTCGCCACCTAGGGCCAATGACCTTCGCCGGCCACTACCACAATGGGCGACAACAATGTACCCAACCATAATCCCTCCCTTTTTTTTCCAATTTTTTTTTAAAAATTATTTTGGCTTTTTAAAAAAAATTTACTATTATTTAAATCATATTTAAAGAAAAAGTAATAAAAATGCCATGTATGATAAATAAATTAATTTAACAATATCACCTCAATATTTTCCGTTAGACAAATTGATAGTGTTAACGGAATGACTCGATTTCACAAATTTAACAAGTTTTATGATATAATTGCATTTTTAAAAAGTTTTAGAATTCAATTATATTTTCACAATAAATTTTAGGACTTGTAGTATATATCCCTTATTCAAAGGAAACGTTTGAATATTTTACGCGCCATTCATTTCTGTCCGTAAATAAATCAGCCCCAAAGCCAATTTGGGTTCACATTAGCTTAATCCTTTTTTAAGTGTCTAAACTTGTAATTGTGATAATCTTCAAAGCAATTGACCCATATAAAAGCCGACCATGCGAAGTATGGCAAGAGCACTTTTCTTTATTATTATTTTTTTAAAGCTTTATAGGCAAGGGCACAAGTATCCGTCTCTCTTCTGCTCTAGACCATAGTCGATAAATGTTCTACCAACAAACTACACGTATATCAAGGACATAGGTGTAAATGAGCACAAACAGGAAGCAAAAATAATTTAAAGGGAAAAAGCCACCAAAAATTTTAAATTATGTCCACCGTGACATATTTATTCCAGCCTATTTTTTATGAAACCAAAAATCTCAAATTTATACTCATGCGACATGCAACATATTAATCAATTTTTGATGTAAATGTGTTACACAGATACAAATTTATGATTTTTTTATATTACAAAAAAAAATTGAGGTATTATGTCATATGGGTATAAGTTTGAGGGTTCTACAAGTTTGAGGGTGCTCTTTAACTATCCTGTGTTCTTTTCATTAATTTGTTTAGCAAAGAAACGATAACAAGATTGCATTTACTAACACATCCAACATTAAACATAGAATCGCATTCATAGTGAGGTGTGCCCCCCAAAAGTAATACAGGGAGTCCTTTAATGAAAGAGAAAACTATAAATAGTTTTATACACATGTATTTAATGAAATATTATGGAGGGTGTCTTGTCACTTTCTATATGCACCCTGCACAGGATACATGGGACAAGCCTGCAAGGTATGGGGTGGACATGCCTCAAACGTTGGAACCTACTTTGCACTCCCTGTTTCGATAATTGGAATTTTAACCTACCTTGGGATCTCTGATATTTACCCAGAATTTATCCGATCATGCTGGTTGTTGTAAGTTCCACAAGTTCTCTCACACACCCATAATTGTTATATAGAACAAAGAAGAACATATCCGTACATTAGTGATTATCATCCATCTCTCAAATGCTTCGATATTGAAGTTTAATCCTCTCTCTCTCTCTCTCTCTCTCTCTCTCTCTCTCTCTACCTTCGTAAAAAATTCGATTCTTGAATTATGCTTCTCTTATCTCAAATATATATAGAAGATTCTTTTTTTTTTATTGTGTATTTTTACTAATACATTCACATCATTAATTAATAATTGAAATACATCATAATAAAATTATTTGCTTAATCTTCCAAAGTGATCTATGGGCAAGAGGACACTATCCTTTACAATTTTATAAGCACAAAGATTGACACACTTATATAGAGATAACAAATAGACAAATTACTGAAATGGCAAGAAATTGATAGGACACAAGAATGAGCTCAAGATATTATTGGAGGGGAGAAAAACACTAAAAGTGTCCAAAGTTGTGTACCGTACTCATTTTAGGGTCAAAAGTTTTTGTCGGCTCACCTAAGTACTAAATCGAAGAAAAAAAGATCACTTAAATACATCCAGAAAGAAATTCTGATAAGAGAAATTATGTGACTTTTATAATTAAAAATTTTATTTGAGGTGACTTTTTTTTGCACTGAAGTGATCACATTTTTGTAATGATTGGCACTTAAGTGATCATATTTTAACAACAACTGATACTGAAATGATCATTTTTTAAGCTACTTTATGACATTGTCTAGCAATTATATGCTAAGCGGGCACGCTAGCAAGCCATGTAGGATTGAGAGATCAATAAAATATGGCCAAGTTAGATCTTCGACGATTCAAATCTGAGTTGACATTTAAGTGATTGTTTTTTTTTTTTAATGTGGCATTTAGGTGATTTGGGAAAAAAAATCAACACTAAAGTGAGTGACATACACAACTTTTGAAATTTTCAATATCCTTCTCCCATTATTGGACAGTTGAAAAAAAAAAAAGTAAATAATTTAGACTCCTTTTTGTTTTACAGAAAATGAATGTTTTGAAAAGTATTTTTATAAAATTCATTATTTTTATTATTTGAAATAATTAGTCAATAAAAAAATATTTTTATTATCGACAACGTTTTATGTGTAAATGTTTTCGTGAATAAAGAAAATATTTTTCATTCGCTCACTTTCGTAAGAAATACAATCCATCATGTTTTGGAGAAAATTTTCCACATCATTTTTCGGAGTCTCCAAGGGCCAACAAGAATCCAGCCGGGGTTTGCAATGGAGACGTCGATATGATGGAATGCGGTCGGTGTGTGATCGCTGCTATGTGGCAAGTATATCAAAGCTGTCCCCTTGAGAGTTGGAGGCCACGTCCAACTTCAAGATTGCAGGGTTAGGTACAAGTAATATCAAATTTATAATGGATCGGATCCGCCAGATTAGTTCCGTTGAAAAATCACGAGTTGAATTACAGGTATAGCAAACCCCTTAGTCCCTATATCACTGTGCAACAATCCTTCTGCATATCCTTCTACAAATTCAGCCGCAATCTTGTGATTATTTAGCCATTTTGTGGGAACAGCCTGAACGTGGATGAAGCTCGTTCCCTATTTACCTGAGCTTGAGAATGAGGAAAAAGTGGAGTGAGCCCGAGATCACCATTGTCGACAGGACTCCTTTTTACTGCATCTTCAACACTCATGCTATTTATCGTACCAAAAGTCTTGGAACCTCATCATACCAAAAGCTCCTAATTGTCCCTTTAACAATAACAGCCTCGTTTCACTTCACTCGACCACATGGATGTTCGTACCCGGTAACTAAGCTTTGTTAACAATCAAGTTTTTGGTAAAGACTCACAGTCCTAATGAAAGGAGCTCTTGAGGTTCCAAGACTTTTGGAATCGCTGAATTTCCCGGAGAGCGATCGTTCCAGATCTGAAGCGTCACTTCCGCCGCAATGCCTCAGGATCTTAAAGGGACAAGGAAAGAAATATATCACTAACTTAGTATGAGCTGAGTAGTAAACATCTGCACATATGCCATGGAAGAAAAAAAAGCAGAAACCATAGCTCAGTCCTTGATTCTCTCCAACTTTCATCTTCAATTACTTTTGAAATGGCAAATAAGAAAACGAAAGTCCCTCAACCATGTCCCCTGCATGTGATGCTGGTTGAGACGGATCCATCCCATGTAGTTTCCTTTGGTAACTCAAAAGTCACACAGAATAAATTTGTGCGAAATCCAGTCACATGAAAGCAACAAGATTAATCTGGGCTGTGATGTTGCACAGAGAACGAGCGCAAGAGAGAGGAAACAAGACTGATGTTAAAACCAAGCAAGTGAAAAATGATCATTCCAAAGATGCTCACCGGCGGTAAGTCCCAAAACCTGGTTGTTTCCCAATTAAAAATTTTAGACACAGGCACATAGGAAATCAACTTTAACACACTACCAAAATTAATGATCATTTTTCACTTGCTTGGTTTTAACAACATTGTTATTCTCGCTCATTTATTATCACCCCAACCCCACACATTCAAAATCTTTTCGCCTTGAAATCAGGTATTAACCCTAAATCATAGGGGAATTTGCTTTAAAAATAATGCTTATGGTGTCATTCAGCCTAATCTTCTTGGGAAATTACATAGGTCAACTCTAATGAAAGCTCCACCTGTTAATCAAACTTGGGGAGATCGAGATGGTGAGGTGGGACCCATTCTTGATCGTAATAAAATGAGTTTGGCTTAGTCTGCACATGTGGAAATCTATGAGTGTTTTATGTAAATCGGGAAAATGTCGAAAATGTCCTAGATCAATTGTACGGCGATTAATTCAATTTTAAATCTTTTAATTGTATTAATTTAGTTTCAAAATTTTTAAAAATTTACCAATATAGTCCTTTTAGCTAATTTTGGCAGGAAATTGATTGCTTTGACACTAATCGTGCTGACATTATGCAATTTTTTAAATTTTTTTAATTCATTTATTTATTTTATTTTTTCCTTCTTCTTTTTCCTCTCTCTCTCTCTCTCTCTCTCTCTCTCTCTCTCTCTACATAAAACATGTGTGATTAAAATTATAGAACACATGTTGCAATAAAACACATGTGACTATGAGTTACGACTTTTTTTTTCCAATGAATTATAAAATTAAAGGCGATTCGAACTAAAATTGAAGGTGAGGCCTAAATTTTTACCCAAGTTTCTCCATCATGAAAAGTATATGTTTTGTAAATCTTCGAGCAGGGCCGGACTTTAATTGGGCCCATCACATGAAAATGGTGAGAATCCATGATATATGAGGAGCCAGGCCCATGAAGACCACAAAAGGAAGTCAGGAACTTAGTTCAAAAAAAGAAAAAGGAAACGACTCCTTGAAATTGGATTCCCAATTGATGTTACTCTAATAATTGAGTTCAACCAGATTATATAATTGAATAGCCTTGCGCTATCAATAACATAATTAGACAATTTGATGCGTAAAATTTAAAAGGAGGTGAAAAAGTTAAAGGACTTCGTGATCAAAAGATAAAGTTGACGTTAATTTTATTGTTTACGAGGATTTCATGTGTTCATATATTCATGAGTGTTTTAGGAGGTGAAGATTAGTTGGAAAAAAAAATGAAGAATCAAACTCATACTTTCGAAACGTGATGTCTTTTAAAATAATTTCAAGCTAGAAATTTCTCCAAAAAATAAAAAATAAATTACTTGGGAAGAGAGAGAGAGAGAGCTCCATTGAGCCAAAGGACGAGATGTTTGCAAGGAGCACCTGCTTGAGCTTCAAAGAACCAAGGTCATTAACCTTATTTTGAAAACATATGAAAAAATACTCACATATCAATATTTGCATATTGTGAAAATTTGAAACTTTTCAAATTAAGTGAATATGAAAGTATGCCCATCGCAAAAAGTAGATATCTATTCAAGTGGTTTTAATTAAACTGCATGGTTCTCATATGGGCGTCAATAAGTTTTACTATATTTAGAGAATCATGGGAAAGCATCCGAGAAATCATGCCTCTCGGGAATGCTCATCTTCCACCCAAATTGAGTTGCTGATGTTGTTGAAGGATGTGCCAGAACAATGTCTCTTGCCTTCTAGACTTTGTCTTCGAGATCCGTGAGATGTGATCTTGATCTCGAAGCTAGCGTTCATGTGCTTGCAACCATATCCATGGCTTCGACCAACCATGAGACAAGTCTCACATGAGGTTCACATTCAAGTCCCCCTAGAAATGCCACTCTCTATAGTCGTACCAACCGCTTTTTGAATTTCTTCTTAGTTCTCTCTAATCCCAACCATGTTTTTGTAGAGCAATCAGAAAGTGAATTTGGAAAATGCATTATATCAACACCTCTTGCCTTCTCTAATCCCAACCATATCTTTTTATTTCTCTTTTCCCCTTACATCATTTTCTAATAAAATTCTATTAAATAGTAAACTATACTTAAATAACTAAAATAATAAAACACACAAAATATGCAATAAATATATATATATATATATATATATATATATATAAAATGTTGAATTTATATTATAAGATAGAAATAAGTTTTAATAAATAAAAACAAAATTGTTTTTTGTTTTATGAATTTTTATATTATAATTCAAATATCATATATATTCAACATAATTTTAATTCTATTAACTTAAAAATTTTACTATTCAAGGAAAATAACTGTTATATTATTAATATTAGAAATCATTCCACCTTTATACCACCTCTCCAATTGGATAATTTTATCCGGACTATATCCGTGTTTTATTCAACTTTATATTGTCTTGGGTATGAACCAAACATTTTATTATATCTTGAACTTTATCTTGATTACTAAACTTAACTTAAGATTTCTATATATATATTGCTAGGAAAAGAGGAGGGGATTATATTACCAAATAAGTTAATTTCTAATTGAAATATAGGTCATTGCGGTTGAATTATATATAAGCAGAGGCAATTTGCTTGAAAAGTGAAGATGTACATGGGACTCCAAAATAGATTTTGAGGCTTATATCATCATTCAGATGAATCTTTCTTAATATTACACAAGATTACCTTTTAAGTTGTTATTTATTATTGTAAAGTAGAGTAAGGATTGGGCAAGAAGAAACTCAGAAACAATGGTTGTGTAGAGATAAGGCTTGGCCCCTTCACCACACTTGTGGAAGAAGATTAACCATATTTTCTATGAAGATGCATGGAAAAGTGAATTTGCTTGAAATGTGAAGATGTACGTGGAACTTTAAAACAGATTTTGAGGCAAATATTGTCATTCAACTGAATCTTTCTAGGAAATTACACGAGTCTTATCTTTCAAGTTCTTCTTTTCTTTTAAATATTGTAAGAGTAAGAATTGGGTAAGAAGAAATCACAAACCATGATTGCGTAGAGATAAGGCGTGGCCCATTCACCGCACTCGAAAAAGAAGATTAACCACCTTTCTGTCTTTTATAGTTTCTTTTTAAAGCTACTTTTTGCTTTTTTTCCCTTTGCCACACTGACTGATGAAGAAGAAAATAATTGACCGTTAATTTTATACTTGCCACACAGGGCAATTAACGTGCATGATGGGAAGTAATTGAAACAATAGTTGGAACACTTAAAGAAAAACTAAAAAATTTATCATGTGGGAAAACATTGAACAAAAAATATAAGTAGTCAAGAAGTTTATCGTTTTAGAATTCAACCGCCAACCAAATGAACAGTGACAAGCATAACTTGTATAGTCAAAAAGTTATGAAGCTAACCACAAGCTATGTAAATTATTGATTACACAATTCATTGCTATTGCATTTGATATAGATATAGCTTTTTGTTTGAAATTGTGAAATACATCATCTATATGAGAGGATTTAATGGTCTCCGAGAAGTACTGTATTCTTAGAATCTTTCACTTATAGATTGAAATTTATTAGATCTATGTTTCAATTGATCTCAACATGAAGGGTTGTGATTTGAGCTAACAGTGAAGGCCCGGGAGGCATGGCTCAAAATCAGACTCACCTACATATATAAGCAAAAAAAGTTATATGGACCATAGAGCATACAACACTATATTAAAAAGCCACCATACAAATATGAGGCGAGTATACTATATCGGTATACTGTTACCATCTATCAATTGTTGAATTTGCAGAAGAGAGAGGCGACAATCGCGGGGCCGAAGTTGACAACGAGCGACAAAGTTAGGGTGCGCGCGAAGGCTGGGGTTGGCGGTGGGACCATTGTGGCTCATGGGGAGTTTCGTGCGTGCAGAGCTTGAAGCTTGAAAATAAAGAACGTGGAGGAGAGAGAAATGGAGAAAGCGGGAACAAATCGGCAGGAGAAAGTGGGATTACTTTACGGGGAAGGGGATAGTATCACCTCGGGCGCTACGTGGCGACCCTCTGCAGAGCACTTGATAAAAGAAGGAAAAAATTTTAACCGTATATTTATATATATATAAATGCATTGAAAATCTTAAAATTTATTACAAAAGTATAGTAAAGTCCTAAAACTTTTTAAAAATACAATCAAATTTTAAAATTTATCACAGAAATGCAATCGAATCCTAAAATTTAAAATAAAAATACAATCAATGGAAGAATTTGATTTGACTAATTTGACAAGTTTTATGACTTAATTGCTTATTTTGAAAATTTTAGAACTCAACTGCACTTTCATGACAAATTTTCAAGACTTAATTACACATTTTGAAAGTTTTAGGACTTGATTATACTTTCTTAATAAGTTTTAGAATTTTCAATGCACTTATCCTTTCTTGTCTTTTTTTATTACCATTTCATGTCTCTCATCCACTTAGTATCTTCGTCTCCACTTTTGCATGTAATATTTTATAAGAAAAATGTGAGATAGTCATTGGATAATCATGAATTCTTTTAAAATCTCTATGCGTCATGGTGCCTTATATAAAACATTACAACAAATACACCTTTTCCAATGGATCGTAGAAGTACAGGTGATCTGCACTGAAATTGTTGCTCCAGCCTAAATTTTTACCTAAGTCTCTCAATCATAAAAATGGACCTTTTTAAAATCTTCAAGTGGGACGTGACTTTATTTTGTTCTATCATATATAATATAGTGAGAATCCATGACTCATGCCCATGAAGACTAAAAAAGCAAGTCAAGAACTTATTAGTTAGAAATACAAAAAAGGAAATGATAGCTCAAAAAATGGCATTACTTTAAGGAAAAATGACGTGTGGTCTTTGAACTTTGGTCCAATATGCAATATGAATTTTGACCCAAAGTGCAATGTGGTCCTTGAACTTTTGATTTATTCAATATAATCCCTGAACTTTGTTATATGTTCAACTTAATCTATGAACTATCTAAAAATGTTCAATATTATCCCCCAATTTGAATTAATGGAAAAACAACATTGAACATTTTCATATAGTCCAAGGACTAAGTTGAACATATACCAAAAGTCCAAGAATCATTGAACAAATTGAAAGTTCGAGAACCACTTCCACATTAGGCTAAAGTTTAGGAACTAAATTGAACAAATTAAAAGTTTAGATATCACATTACACATTGACCCAAAATTTAAGGGCCATTAGTATTACTATCTCTTACTTTAATAATTAAGTTCAATCAGATTATGATCAAGACAAATTGAAAGAGGAAGAGAGAGAGGGGCATCCAACAAGATGACACAAAAAAAAAAAAAAAAATCTACTCGGTACGCAAGTAAGAACCAACAAATAAATAGCACATGGAAATGGGCATTTACATACGTGGCATGTGGATATCATTGCAAATATGTTATCTCGTCAACAAGTGCAAAGACTAACATACAATTGTTAATGATGATATTCACTAATGCCACGTTTTCAATTGTCGAGATACGATGGCGAACGTTCAGGGCGCGCATGATAACTATTTTGTTTTCCTATTTTTTTATATTTTTGTTATTGGGAACAAATTTGGAACAAAAATCTCTTTAGTAATGTAATTTCTTTTTTTTTTCTGGAACAAATTTTTACCTTAAAAATAAGTTTGAAATAGAAATCGGAAGTTAAATTTTTTTACTTTTCTATTTCTGAAACAAAAATGAGAAATAAAAACTCTTCATCACTTGCTCTAGCTACTACTCGGTTGTCCACATCCTTTTTGCCGCCACCCGCCGCCAATCGTCATCTGCCCATCACCTTCCGCTGCCACTCGAGAGGGAGAAATTATGTATTGTTATCAAACAAATTTCTATTACGGAAATTTTGTATCGTTGTCAAACACATATTTTTGTTCAGAAACTTATCCGAGAAATAGAAATAGAAAAATCTATTTCTGGCTAGAAATAAAAATTAATTTCTAAAATAGAATAGTTACCATTCTCGCCTCAATAGTAGCCATTGGTATAAGTTGTTGCAGTGAATAAGGCAATTACCAAAAACTATTGTCAATACCGCGAGTCATTCATTAGAAGATCGAACCCCACACCCCCCCTCCTCTCCGGCGCTCGGGCACAAATCAAGGAAATTCACTCTTTATCTTTGTTTACTAGCACTTCATTGTCAATTGTAACTTTTAGATTCGCGTCGTTGATTAAATTCAGACATATATCTTTATTTTAGGATCTACATCATCCATTAAATTCTGGCTTGGTGTTTTTATGTTCTAAAGCTATGACATTGATTAACTTCTGGATAGTTTGTTTACACCCTATTGAGTCTAATTTTTTGGCCTTTTCGTCGATAAAATTCCGAACTTGATTTGGGATTGTACAATGTTGTTTGGATTAAAGAAGTTGGTTTCAGGTTGCTTGTGATATTTTCCTATCCAAAATAGACGCATAACACTAATTTCTTTATATAAAAAAACCAAAAAACAACTTCCCAAAAAAGATACATAATGTATCAATTTTAAATTTTTCGTGATATTTACCCTATGGATTTTCACATAAACTTGTCACATCAACATATCACGGCACTATGTATTATCCATGTGAGCAAATTTAACGATAAAATTTGTCAGAAACTAACAGAAGTTAAATTTACCATAGATATACCAATTTAAGGTTCTTGATAGTCAAAAAAATTGGTTTGGATAAATATATCACAATTGTACAAGTTTAGGGTTTTTTGTGATATTAACCCTTAAAAAATTATACAAAATTATCTATGTCAACACTGACCATCCTACATGGCACTGCTGACATCCATGTTAGTGATTACCGATTAAATTGGGCAAATGGACTCAACTAGTAAAATGTAAAAAGATTTATGACTCAATGGCACAATAAAAAAATTTCGGACTGAATTGGTACAAGTATAATATATTTAAGAATGTTTTTTCCGTTCCATTTAGTTCATTGCAGATTGAATTAATTGAGGAATGGGATTCGGATTTCTTGATTTTTCATGTTTGGAGGAAAAAACCTACACTTGGATTTAGATAATTCATGAAATAGAATTCTTCAAAAACAATTATGAAATTTGATTACCTAGTGTCCTTTGGTCCTAAAAATTTCACAGCCATCAGTTAAATTGTGGTAAAGGATGTCCACATACACTATGGCCGCATACAAACCGTAATACCATCAATCGGCGAAAATCCTACGCAAAATATCAATTTTCAAGACCTCAAACCCAGCTTTCATTATATTGAATTCCTAACCCAACTGTGGCTCGCGCTCTCCGTCCCACTAGATTTTTCCAAAAGGGATTCGTAAAGTGGGGCAGAATCATCACTTGCTTTTATTACGGTCAAATTGAAGACTTTGTTGACAAAATGATCTCTAATGGAAAAAAGAAGACTTATAGTGGTAGACCAGGTTGTCACTTGTCAACCTTTCACCGCTAATTTTCCATGCAGGATTTGACTGGATGGCCCCTAACTTGGGTTTAAAAACAATTTGCAATTTTTATCTTGAGGGGTCTAATTGCTCCGATTATCTTTACTTGGGGGATTGCAATTTTGTTTAATACCCGGGCCACTTATGAAATTTCCAAGTGAGTTTATTTAGATCCTGCATCAAAATTATTTTCTATTTTATCTAATCACTTCGTGTACTTATAACTACAACCGCGTAAGACCTCGAATACTTGCCACTCCCCATTAAATAGGGATGCTCGAAGAAACCTAGATCTCTTGGTCAGATATGCAGATTTACGTATTTGACCAGCACCAACACGGTAATTAGATTCCTTGTTTAATTAATTTGCATAATCGAACTTCTTTACACGTTGGAAGTCATTGTCTAAGTAGACCAACCACTTCGATTACAACAACCAATCCGTATTTAGCCTTTGTACATATTTGACCAGCACTTTCAATTACGATGGCCGGCCACAGCATAAAAAAATAAAATGTTGTTGGGTGGGAGTCACCGTCTGCATTATGAATCTTCAGTGGAAACAACGTTGCATGTTTTATGAGATTGTCCAATCATTAAAAACATCTGGGTTGATCTCGTCCTACAAAATTGTCCTGAAGAATTTTCTCCATGAATGTTTCTCAATGATTGAAATTCGAGACTCGGCTGACATCAGGAGATTTAACTCCCACTATGATTGGAGTACTACTTTTGGCGTGAGCAAATGGCTTTTTTGGCAATGGCGAAACAAGTCTATTTTCCAAGAAAGATTTTTTTTTTTTTTCCTTTCAACCTTGTACAAGTAATCCTTTCACATACAAAGGAAATCATTTCTTCGCCATGATCAACTTGTCTACAAGTGGATCACCTACTTCTCCCATTATGGTTGCTTGGGATCCTCCTTTATCAAGATGAATTAACTGAATATGGACGGAGCATCTAAAGGTAATCCTAGACTTACAAGAGCCAAAGGATTATTCCATAATGAAAGGGGAGACTGGCTTGGTGGTTTTACCTCATTTCTTGGAATATGCTCGTCTTTACAAGCTAAACTATGGGCACTACGAATGGAACTTACCATTGCAAAGCAACAAGGTTCACAAACTCATCATTGAGATGGACTCCAAAATTATTAGCGAACTTGTTAACTCAAAGAGAGTAGCGGATAACACTAGTCTAGCACTACTTAAGGATATCATAAGGCTATTGAGCTCCCATTTTGAGTTCAAAATTCATCACATTTTCCGGGAAGGCAATCGACCTACTGATATGCTTGCTAATGATGGTATAGCAAAGCGCTTGGATACTACATTTTACTCACTGCCTCCTAGAGAATTATCTTATATTTTGCTTCGTAATAAAACTGGTATTGTAGACTTAAGACGTTAATATTTCTTAGTTTTGTACCTTGTATTCACCAAAGTAAAAATGAGTTGGCTAACAACGGCCTGTCAATAGCAACAGCATTGTCGTGAAGATGTATATTTCATGATTAAAAATGACTTCCATTGATTTATGATAACAAATAGCGAATAGTTGTCAAGTTTGATTTATGACAATTCACCAATGTCTACTGTAGAAAATTCTAGTCGCTAGCAAAAAGTTGTAGATTTCTTTTCTTTACAAAACCATAATAGTCACCAATTTAATTTTAAATCTTTCAATTTGACAAATTCATTCTTAAACCTTTTAACAATTTGTCAATGTGGAAATTACTGACGTAGACATCTACCGTCCTCTGTGGTAGACCACCTTCTTTTGATATAGCGGAACCTCGAGCTACATATTCCAAAAATCAATGTTCTTGTCGTTAAACCTACCACTCTTCACCTTCCCTTTGTCCATATTTGCACTCCCACTATTATGCTAAACTAAGCTTTGATACCAGTTGTTAGGAATGTGAAACATTAAAGTGAAAAAAAATTAGAGAAAAAGACACATGAATTTTTACCTGAAAAACCCTTTACGGTGCCACACTTGATGATCTTTTCACTCTCAATATCAATATATTAGTTTTCAAAGTTACAAGTTTCGACTATAAAAGAGACTGCCCTAATATATAACATCAATCTAAGGCGTAGAGAGTTACAAGTATGCCATTAGTAGTCATACTTCCTTCTCTCTTTAACATGAAAATTACATGTGGGCCATTAACAGTAAAAAAAAAAAAAGCATATCTGTTTTAATATTATTTTTATTTACGAGGCTCCACAATTCCACCGGCTTCTACATACAGCACTAGTTAATATACTATTTTTGCTTATATTCCTCTTCTATGTGAAGATCAAATGAAGAAAATAGGCATTTCGCACGTGTTTCCACAAAATGAAAGAATATTGACCCGTCAATTGCATGGAGATTTTGCTTGTGCTTAGTTAAATCTTATTGATGATAAAGAGCACAAAGAAATACAAGAAAGAGATATAATTTACTCACATGGCATGAAAAAAATTGCTGAAAATGAAGAAACAATAGTTGATAAACCATGATTTGTTTGATGAGAAAATTATCAAAAAAATCATAAACTTATTGCACTTACGTCAATTCAATGCTAAAGATTTTACTTGTGTCAATTGAGTCATATATATATTTCACATTTTTTTCAATTGAGTCTATCCAGTCAAATTTAGCCGTCACTGACATGAACGTTGATCATTCTACGTAGCACAGTCAATGCTAACGTGGAGGAATGGGATTCCAATTTCTTGATTTTTCATGTTTAGAGGAAAAAACCTACACTTGGATTTAGATCATTCATGAAATAGAATTCTTCAAAAATAATTATGAGATCTGATTACCTAGTCTCCTTTGGTACTAAAAATTCCACAGCCATCGATTAGATTTTGGTAAAGCGCCACTCTATTTCCACATACACTATTGGATACACACCATAATACCATCAATTGTCGAAAACACCCCTACACACAAAGTATCAATTTTCAAGACGTCAAATCCAGCTTTCATTATATTGAATTCCTAACCCAACTCCGGCTTGCGCTTTCCGTCCCACTAGTCATCGAGTCTTCCATTTATAATTTTTTAGCAATTGACTAACTGAATCGACCTTCTCCACCAAATTGTTTGACATGTGAATTTCGAAGAAAACTTGAAGTAATTCGACCATTCTTATCTTATAGCAAAATGACCAACGACTAATACTCAACGACCATTCTTATCTTATTAAGGCTTAAGGAATAATAATGTCCATCTATAAGTACATCATCAATCATGTTAACAGTATTAGACCTGAACCATCTCACCTCCCAAAAACCAACCATCCTCCAAATCATGATTTCCTCCTTGCTGCTGTCCAACCGACCTCCTTTCGGTGTCTTCTTCTTCTCAGTCTTCTTGGTTGGCACCACTTTATTTCATGGTGCCGGCGTTTCTGCTTCCTCCACTTCTTTTCTTGCTATCAACGCCACTGAGAATAAGGATGAAGCGGTGGCTCTCCTGAATTGGAAATATACTCTTGACAACCATAGCCAATCTCTCCTCTCTTCATGGCACGGTCACAATCCTTGCCGCTTTACCGGTGTCACTTGCAACGACTTCGGAGCCATCACCCAACTATATCTTTCCAATCTGGGTTTGAGAGGAACTTTAGAAGGCCTTGACTTCTCGCGCTTCACCAATATGGTTAGCTTGGAACTTGCCAACAACTCGTTCTATGGCACCATCCCCTCGAGTATTGGTAATCTTTCGAAACTTAACTATCTTGATCTTTGTGGCAATGAACTATCCGGGGACATTCCTCCAGGTGTAAGCATGCTAGAGAGTATTCACTCTTTGTACCTCTGTGCAAATAACCTAAGAGGACACATTCCTCCAAGTATAGGAAACTTGAGCAGCCTAATTGATCTTCATCTACGGAAAAATCAACTTTCAGGGCCCATTCCCACTTCCCTTGGGAAATTAGGCAATTTAATCACATTAAGCATTTCGGGTAATACCCTTTCCGGTTCCATTCCGAGAGAGATAACTGACTTGAGGAATTTGGAGTATCTCACCTTATGGGAAAATAGACTTTCCGGACCCATACCTTCAGAAATTTGGAGGCTTACTTCTCTAAATGCACTTGACATATCAAAGAACAATTTCATCGGCTCAATTCCTCGATCCATTGGTAACTTGACGAGTTTATTTTATCTTGGCCTATCCCTAAATGGAATCTCAGGATTGATCCCTCAAGAAATATGTGACTTGAGGAATTTGGAGTATCTCACCTTATGGGAAAATAGACTTTCCGGACCCATACCTTCAGAAATTTGGAGGCTTACTTCTCTAATTGTACTTGACATATCAGAGAACAATTTCATTGGCTCAATTCCTCGATCCATTGGTAACTTGACGAGTTTATCTTTTCTTGGCCTATCCCAAAATGGAATCTCAGGCTTGATCCCTCAAGAAATATGTGACTTGAGGAGCTTGAAGCATCTTCGCTTATGAAGAAATAGACTGTCGGGTTTCATTCCTTCAGAAATTGGGAGATTGGTACTTCTCGAAGAATTGGATTTGCAAATAAATGATTTGGTCGGTCCAATCCCATTGTCTCTTCAAAACTTGAGCAATCTTAATTTTTTAAGCCTTTACTCAAATCATCTTTCGGGCTCAATTCCGCAAGAGTTGGGAAAATTGACATCTCTTACAGTATTACGATTATTGGCTAATGATTTGACCGGTCCAATCCCTGCATCAATTGGAGGCCTGGCCAATCTAACTGAATTAGGCCTCGGTGACAACAAACTATTTGGTTCCTTGCCTTCTAAATTTGATAAGTTAACACGTTTAAATCGTTTGGATCTATCTAACAATGTGCTAGAGGGGGAACTACCAGACAACGTATGCCTTGGAGGATCATTGCAATATTTCTCCGCCATCAATAATCATTTCACGGGTCCCATCCCAGCAAGCTTGAGGAATTGTAGCACATTAATTAGATTGAGGTTAGATGGAAATCAACTTGCTGGAAACATTACAGAAGCTTTGGGAATATATCCACATCTAAAATATATAGATTTGAGCCACAATCATTTGAACGGTGAACTCTCATGGAAATGGGAGTATTATCGTAATCTGACATGCTTAAAGATATCAAACAACAACATTTATGGTGAGATACCTGCAATATTTGGAAGGATGGCTCAAATACAAATACTAGACCTTTCTTCCAATTATTTAAGTGGAGAGATTCCAAGGGAATTGGAAAGCCTATCGATATTGCTAGAACTTGATCTAAGCAGCAACACGATCACGGGAAATGTCCCGATTGGAATTGGACTCTTATTCTATTTGATACATCTAAACTTGGCATCAAACAATTTGAGCGGAATGATACCGGTGCAATTAGGCTCATGCAAAAGATTGTTGACCTTGAATTTGAGCAGAAACCAATTCCAAAGAAGCATTCCTTTTGAGATAAGCAACATACAAGTCCTCGAGGTTCTTGATTTGAGTTATAATATTTTAACTGAAAAAATACCAAGAGAGCTCGCAGAACTAAGAAAGTTGCAAGTTCTAAATATCTCCCACAACAGGCTCTTTGGTTCTATTCCGCATATTTTTAGTGATATGACAGCCTTAACTTCCATCAATATATCCTATAACAATTTGGAAGGTCCTCTCCCAAATGTCAAAGCTTTTAATGAGGCTTCATTAGAGGCAATTCAGCAGAACAAAGATCTCTGCAGAAATGTTGTTGGTTTACCGAAATGTGATTCTACTACGAGGAAGAAACACAATAGATGCGTTGGAGTTAAAATTACAATTATCCTCATTCTTTCATTCTTGGTGTTTTTCCTTCTATCTTGCACCTTGATCATTCTTGTAATCGTTAATTATCGTCGAAGAAGGATTATCAAGAGAGAACATAATAAACAGGCAAATGATTTGAAATTCATGCGTATTTTGAATTATGATGGCAAAGTTTTCTACAATCGAATCATCAAGGTCACACAAGGATTTGACTCCAAGTACTATGTGGGTAAAGGAGCATATGGAATTGTTTATAAAGCCGAGATATCAAAAGGCCAAACGATTGCTGTCAAGCAAGTCCCATCATCCCAAGAAGATAGTGAGATCATAGATTTGATACCATTTGAAAGGGAAATTCAAGCCTTAACTAATATACGCCATCGCAACATTGTGAAATTTTATGGGTTTGCTCTCATGCCCAATGTAGATTTTTGGTGTATGAGTACATGGAAAGGGGAAGCTTGAAAACAACTTTGAACGATGATGAAAGAGCATTGGAATTTCAATGGGACAAGAGGATAAATGTGGTCCGAGGAGTTGCGGATGCATTGGCGTATATGCATCACGGATGTTCACCTCCACTTATTCATCGAGACTTGACCAGTAACAACATTCTATTAGATCGTGATCATGAGGCTCGTGTTTCCGATTTTGGCACTGCAAGACTATTAAGGCCAGATTCATCAAACTGGACTGCTCTTGCTGGCACCATCGGGTATATTGCTCCAGGTACTTCGTAACTTTTTCAATTTTGATGGTATTCAGTGCCAAGCATCCTTTCTGCAATTGAACATTTTTTACTTTGGTCAAGTTCATTAGTTATTTAATCTTCTCATGGAAATTTTGTCACTCATATGGAGCTTTCAAGTTCAGTGTTAACGATAAATCTGATTTCCCTAATAAGGAAGGATTGGCAAAATGAGGTAAAACATCGTAATGGATCCATTTCAAAGATATTAAGTTCGTGTTACTTAAATAATCCTCATACTTATAGTGTCCGATAGAATCCTCTGAATTCCGCCGAAAAATAAACTATCAAATTAGTGTTGTACGTGAAGATTAAGTTGAACCTTGTACTTGTAATTGACATGTCATGGGAAGCAATGTTGTCAACTTGAATATAGCTTATGATCAAGGTTATAACAAAATGGTGAATTCTCTACTTGCAGAGCTGGCTTATTCTATAGCTCCAACTGAAAAAAGCGACGTGTATAGTTTTGGAGTCATCGCATTAGAGACAATCATGGGAAAGCATCCAGGAGACCATATCTCCTGGGAATGTTCATCGTCCACCCAAATTGAATCATCCACGCTATTGAAGGATGTGCTAGATCAACGTCTGTTGCCTTCTAGACTTCGTCTACGAGATGCGCAATACGTGATCTTGATTGCCAAGCTATCTTTCGCATGCTTGCAAGCTGATCCGCGACTTCGACCGACCATGGGACAAATCTCACATGAGCTTCGTGTTCAAGTACCCCCAGAAACGCCCCTGTCTGTAGTCAGCTTAGAGCAACTTCGCAACCTCGATGTCAGGAAAGTTGGAGCATTCACAGGAGAAGGTAAGTTCTCATAATGATAATGATTGCCTTCTAAATATCTTCTTATTTCTCATTAATTCTAACCCTGTGGTATATGATTTTCACTACAGAGCCAACTTCTCTATGAACGTTACAAGAGTAGAACGATGTTTGTCGTCGCGGCTCTAGAAATAATTGTGGGAAGGCTTCTGAGGAGATCTCATTTCACAGTTATTTCCAACTTTATGCACGGCGATCAAGAAATGAATTTGCAGAATGCATTGGATCGACATCTCTTGTTTTCTCTCAATCGTTATTAAAGAACATGTAGTTTCTATTGCTGGAACAGATAATGATACAAGTTATCTATGCATTTTTATTGATGTGAAGGCGTCATACTCAAATTTGCAATTGGTCCAATCAAATCACATTTTACTAATGTGCAATGTCATCATGAAAATTTTAGTTGGTCCAATTAGGTCACCAGTATACTTTAATATGTTTACTTTCCATTCTTTCATTAGATAATTTAAACGAAATATGGCATGGAGACCAATTTAATAACGCTGACAATTGATGGAGAAAATTACTTGGCTTTCGCACGCATCATGTTGACTGGAAATTGCAAAACTATAAGAGAATTTCACAATCAGTTCTAAACTTATTGTACCAATTTAAATTCAATCCTAAACTTTTAAATTGAACTAATATAATCTTAAACCTTTGAAGGAAAATGTCATTAAGTCCACTCTGATTTCAGTTGGTCCAATCAAATCACGTTTTACTAATGTGCAATGTCATACTCAAATTTTCAATTGGTCCAATCAAATCACATTTTACTAATGTGCAATGTCATCATGAAAATTTCAGTTGGTCCTATTAGGGCACCAGTGTATACTTTAATATGTTTACTTTCATTCTTTCATTAAATAATTTAAATGAAATATGATATGGACACCAATTTAATAACGCTAACATATGATGGAGAAAATTACTTGGATTTCACACGGTTCATGTTGAATTAAAATTGCAAAACTATGAATTTTACAGTTAGTTCTAAACTTATTGTATCGATTTAAATTCAATTCTAAACTTTTACATTAAACTAATATAATCTTAAACCTTTGAAGGAAAATGTCATTAAGTCCACTCTGCCAAGCCTCCCCGGATTTATTTGATACGGTAGTTCAGTCATCACCGGCCATTCCACGTGTCACAACAGCCAATTTTTTGTGAGTGAAACAACTCTATTTTTCTTCTGATTTCTTCTCTTCTTCTTCTTCTTCTTCTCTCCTTTCCTGTTCATGAATTACTCATCATCTTTGAGCTTGACATTGATCGGCCAAAGCTCCTTCGGCGCCACTTCATCAGTACCCACTACCGTCTAACCTCCAGCGAAGTTCGTCAACCTTTTCTCGTTCGTCGTGACCTCCCATGAGGTGGTCGTTGCTTGCTGTCAGATTTGAGATTTGAGGTGTATGCATGTGTGTTTGAGGAGTGAGATAGATAGGAAGGAGCAAAAGAATGAAGCCAGAAGCGATAGAGACTAGCCACGCACTCTCAAATCTAGATCTAAGATAGTTTGGCAAGAGATAGAGAGAGTGGTTACCGTCGCATGGGACGGCGGCTTGTTGCTGAATGGCAGTCTCCATAGCTGGCATCACGAGTTGTAGTTCGTGCCGTCACATGAGATGGTTCACGAGTTGTGGTTTCGGCAGCATGAGATGGCATTTGGGGAAAAATAATCTAAAAAGTCCTAAACCCATTATATTTTTATCAATTCAATCATAAACCTTTCAATTTTGCTAACTGAATCATAAATCTATTCACTTATTACCAATTAACTCTATCCGGCTAATTTTAGCTAGAAATTGCTTACGTGAAAGTCAACGGTGCCACGTAGGACTAACGGCATTGACATGAACAAATTTTAATATTTTTTAATTTTTAATTTTTTCAGATTTCTTTTCTCTTTTTCTCGTTTTCTCTTTCTTCTTCTTCTTCTTCTTCTTCTTCTTCTTTTTTACTTCTTCTTCTTCCTTTTGCCAATGACCAGCCACCGCCATGCCGAGCCAACTAGCCTCGCCTACTACAGGCAAGGCGCAGCCAAGCTAGGGTGATCCCCGCCAAGGCTCACCCTCACCCAAGCAAAACTCGGCAAAGGTCGGCCTTGCCCAAGCCAAATCTGGCTAGGCCGACCCTAGCCTGGTCCTTGCCCAAGCTAGGGTAACCTCAAGGCATCGGGCATTAGCAGGGCAAAGCCAACATTGAGCAAGGCTACCTTGGCCTAGTCAATGGCCAGCCTAGTCCCATCTAGCCTAAGCGAGGCCGATCCTCACTAGGCCTCGCCTAGGCAGGTAAGTCTCAACAAGGGCGCCCTCACCAGATCTAGCAAGACCAGCCTTGCTTGGTATGGGCAAAGTCAACATCACCTAGCCTAGGCAAGGGTTCACTCATCAAGGCTCGCCTGGCCACGCCTTGCTTGTGGGGGGCAAGGCCAGTCAGCTCAGCCATCGACAAAAAGAAGAAGAAGGAGCCAAAAGAAAAGAAAGAAAAAAAATCCCAAAAATTAATTTAAAAAATAAAAAAATATTATAATAATATAAATATTTATCCGCATCAGTGCCAACGGTCCTATATGAGACCATTGATTTTCACATCAATGATTTCCAGCTAAAATTTGACCAGATAGAGTCAATTAATAAGAAGTGAAAAGATTTAAGATTCAATTAACAAAATTAAAACGTTTAGAATTAAATTAGTAAAAATGTAATAAGTTAATGACTTTTTAGATGATTTTCTGGATGATTTGGCGACCTATGATCCAGCAGCAGACGTTGATTTGACAAGTGAGCTCGCAAATGAACGAAGCTGCCGAACCGACAACAATGGCTGCAGGCAGTCGAGCGAGGGTCAACGAACCCCACCGGAGGTCTAAATGGCATTGGGCAGCCATAGATGATCACCAGAGGAGCTTTGGCCGAGCGATCGCAAGCTTGAGGACGACGAATAGTGAAAGGATAAAAAATAATATCGAAAAATCATCGAATCATTACCGTCGGATGCAGCGATCATAGGATGGTCGTAGAAAGACGCGAATTCCAAGCACTATAAATAGAGACCGCACCTCAACAAGAAATTCCCATATGAAACCCGAGCAAATGTTGTGATTTTTACTATATTCTGGTATTGACAGTGATATTTGATCCATGGGCATCCATTCAAATTGAGGAAATTCTTATATGAAACGTTAATGGTTGGAATCCCCTCAATTATAATCATGACAAATCGAAACATCATTAAATAAATGAAATGCTACAGGTTTTTTTCCCCCTTTAATCAAAGGAAATTTTCATTCCTTATCCAAAAGATACATAAAAGGATCCATTAGAAATTTTAGAAACTACCACAACAAAGCAACCCTAAGCTTTAAAACAATTTTAAAAACCAAAAATTAAGTTATATCATCGTAGCATGATCGGTAGTGGTGTAAGCATATGTTTATCATTTAAAAAAAGATATGTGACTATATCCAAGCAAAAAAATTGGCAGCCGATCACTGAATCATACATCACCATCAATGATGAACACACGCTAAGAGGATCTCCATATGTAACCACAAATTTGTCTTTCAGTAATGTGCACCTAAGTTCAGTGTCTCTAACTAAACAAGCTTAGAACTGACATTTGTGACAACAAGCCGTTTAGCAAGTGCGAGACACTAAAAATGTTAACAAAAACATGTTGAACAAGCATAAACTTGACACCGGAATTGGTGCGAACATTATTCAAATTGAAGACGGAGTACTTTTTCATAACTAGATCAGGAGAGAAATGCTTTTAGATCTAAGATCGGGAGAGTATAGCCAAAAACAAGGGAAATAATGTGGTAACGAAGGAAATTTTCCGACCATTGTGGAACTTTGGGATAGATAATTTAGTCAAGATAGCAATCAAACATTGAAGAGGGCATTATCTCAAGCTCCTTTCATTTCATGAAAAACATAAAAATTTGAAAAATACATTTTCCTAGGAACAATCGCTTTGTAGCATATCACTTACAAAATTGAATCAACAAAAAATAATTTCTCCATTCACAAAGATATTTAGATATATTATTGTCGTTAGTTAAAATATTTTTCATTGTCTTATTATTTTAAGTAATACAAGCAATCATTTTTATGAAAATGTTAACAAACAAAACCTTCATTTCATATTGATGGAACCCAATTTAGGGTGTATTTGATAACATTTATGTTCTGATGAACAATTTTTTTCAGAAATAGCATTTTTCAATTTTTATTCCATGAAACAATTTTTGAGTAAAAGAATGCGTTTGATAACTACACAAAATTTCTATTCTTAAAATATAAAAAGAATATAAATGCCGTTGTAGCTACCCGATGGCTAGCGGAGGGGGTTGGCGGATGGCAAGGAAGAAGAAGAAAAGAAAAAGAAAAAAAAAGACTTATTTCTGAAAATTATTATGAGGAACAAGAAGTTATTTTTTCTACTTTGTGTTTCTATTCTAAATTTATTCCTTGGCTATTTATTCCTTAGTTGACATTGCCAAATGTATTTATGTTCTTTTTGTATTCCAAGGAATAAAAGAACAAAAAAAATTAAGGAGTAGAAATGTTACCATATAAGCCCTTAGCGAGTGGCATGTTCTTTTTAATGAGGATAGATGAATCTTGTTGCATCAGCTTATAAATAACCATCTTGATAACGGAATTATTTTTGCTAGAATATTGTATATATTGAGGAAATTGTCATCGCAAATAACGGGCCATGCATGGCCAGCCCATTAGGCCCAAGGACCTGATTTAGCCCAGCTCAGCCCACCCAGGTTAGAGCCGGGGTAATGGCCCCTTCTTCAAGCAAAGGACGACAGTAACCTACGTATACGAGACAACGGCTCTTTCGAAATTGAAGTGCACTCTAGGCGTGTAAAAAAAAAAACCCGTACCAGCTCGACCGAACCCGATCTGTCCCAAACCAACCCAAAAATTAGGGTATTTTGGGGTCAGGCCCTAGTCTTTCTTTGGATATGGATTTTTAAATGTTGGTACTGTTAGGGATTGCGTCAAACCAGACCAAGTGGGGACAGGTTTTAAGACACCCCCACAACCCGATCTCCCTCTCTCTCCACCCGTGCACAACAAGGATGAAACCATAGATCTAAGCCGAACTAATCCATGCCGGCCCAACCTGACCGGACCCATCAGCACCCCTAGGTTCTCCACCGTCTTTCCTCTTTCATTTGAGTCCTTCATTTCATTCTTTTGCTCTTTTCTCCAACACATCGGCCGTTAAAACTTCAGGATGTGAACGTTGCTCCTATGGGATTGGACCTATTTAACCCAGATCTATTGCTTCCACATGCCTCATGATCGTTTCCCGTCTTTTGGATTTAATATGCTGTCAACTAGCACAGACGACAATGTTCTCGGCGACCCAAGAATGCACCATCCTCCAGTAGACCGACTCGTCTATCTCACTATTTCTGGACCAATATTGTACATGGCGGTCATACTTCCGCGAGGTAGAACTGCCTTTACAAATAGCTCTTCATCTGGTTAAGGTACGCTGCATATTTCTCAAGTCACTCGCCTATATCTGGGAAGCTATGAAACAAAATGCCGTTTCCAAGGCTCTTCAGCAAAAGGCGATTGTTCCACTGCAGCGTCTTCTAGTTGCAGAAAACCACTTGGCTCGTCTCTATTCAATGACCTTGGTAGATCTCGTTTTCAAGATTTTATGGGACTATCATTGACTGATCTAAAAGCTTCAGCTATAAGATAAAGTACGTTATTTATAAGCTGCCATTCAATTTCACGCTTCTTGTAGCTCGAACTCTAGTATTTGTTGCGAGAACAAAGCATATAGACTGACCGTCATTTCATCGGCGAAAGAAACTATCCCAAGAAACAATAGACTTTCTATGCACCCCCAAACCATCAAGGACATGTTCACCAAGGGACAGCCGTGCTCGATTTTGCCTGTCTCTACAGCAAGTCGTCCTAGATATCTACACTTCAACTTGAGGGGAGCATTAGTTGTCATCAAATGAGTAACTATCTTGCGATCTATTTTCATAGTTTTTTGTAATTCACCACTTGATTTTCTGCTTGATTAAGCAAGCTAAATCCACCATATCATGGAAAGTCATCTCAATTATCCCAACTTTACAGCTGTCCATTCTGGGTTTATCTCTGAGTAAACATTTGCGCATATGCCATTGGAAGAGAACAAAGCAGAAAGCAAAACTCAATCCTTGATCCTCTCCAACTTTTCACCTTCAAGTACTTTCGAAATGGCGGATAAAGTGGAAGTCCAGCCACATGAAAGCAACAAGATCAATCCTGGGATGTGATGTTGTGCACGCAGCGAGAGAGAGAGAGAGAGAGCAAGTTTGATGTTAAAACCGAGCAAGTGAAACATGACCATTCTAAAGATGCTTAGCGGAGGTAAGTTCCAAAACCTGGTACTTTTAGACACGGGCACATAGGCGAGGGTTGCCCACTAGATCCGAAACACCAAAAAAGAAAAAGCAAAGAAAGTAAAAATATATATCATTATATATTATTTAAAAAAGTGCCACGCCAGCACCGACTGTCCACATTAGTAATTTCCGGTCAAAATTAGCCAGATGGATTGAATTAGCAAGAAGTGAAAAGATTTAGGACTGAATTGGTAAAATTGAAAAATTTAAGACTAAATTAATAAAAATGCAATAAGTTTAAGATTTTTTGAATAATTTTTTATATTACAAACGATGAATTGTTAACAGATAGAACCTTAATTTCATATTGATGGAACCCAATTTAGTGAGTGGCGTGTTTTTTCTGGGACCAATGAATCTTGTTGCATCAACTGATGAGTTACCATCTCGATAACGGAATTATTTTTGCTAGAATATGTATATATACTGAGGAAATTGTTCCCACGACTAGCAATGGCTCCCGATTGTGCCGAGGCCAAGGGGCTGTGCTAGGCACCATGTTACGCTCGAGCAGGTTTTGCCCAGTTAAGGATTTTTATTAAATAATTAAAAAATAAATTTTCAATAAAATAAATTATTCCCACTTCATGGTTGTTTATAGGGAGTTCCAAGTAGCGATAATTGAACAAGAATGAAATACGCAGCATAGTATATAAGACTCTGACTTAAACGAATTCATCTCGTTAAAAAAAAAAAAATCGAATAATACCGTACAAATTGCAGCTGTCAAAAAACAAATACATAAGAATCAAACTTAGATAAATACAATCTCATAAGAAAAAATTACAACCTAATAATTAAAAACACAATACTAAACAGATTGATAAAAACACATTTTTTTTCTAGTAGTGGACCTCTTCTCGGCTTGACTAATTCAACAACATATTTGTCTTGTTGTCTTTTCGAGTGACTCATCGACCACTAGATTTCAAAGATAATTTCACGGCCATACCAAGTAAACAACCTTCTTCTTGCCATTGAGGAGGTCCATAATGTTGATTGTCCAAGAAAGTTCTTTTAGAGTTGGCAAGCCATCTGGAAAATGGGTTGGGCACCGCCAATAACTTAAGTCAATTATGAATTCCAAGCTTGTAAATATCCTTCAACAGAGATCGCCATTTTTATTTGTTTTGAAGTAAGGAGAAGTGCATGATCGTGAAAATAAGAGGAGGGGGTTTGAATTTTGTAGAAATTGATTTTTTTTTCATTAATTTATGATGAATGTGACCGTACGGCCACATGTATTTTATTTTTAATGTGGCCGAACATCACACTATTAGAGATAATGGGCCATGAGTGGGCCGGCCCATTAGGCCCAAGGACCTGATCCAGCCCAACCCACCCAGGTTAGAGCCTGCGGTAACAGCCCCTTCTCCAAGGTCAGGACAACGGTAACCCACGAATAGGAGACAGTGACTCTTTTCGGAATCGGAGTGTACTCTAGAGCCTGGCCCAACAATCAGTGTATTTTAGGGTTGGGTCATAGTCTTCATCGAGTAGGGATTTTTGGATGTTGGTATTGTTGGGTTGGGGCTGGGTCGGGCTTTGACACCCCTGCAGCCCGATCTCTCTCTCTCTCTCTGTGTGCATGTGTGCAACAAGGATGAAACTAATCAGCACCGGCCCAACTCAATCTAACCCATTCTCTTGGGTTGTATGATATTCAGGTCGAGTAGGGTCAGGTCAAGCATATTGTGTAGTGTTTTTGGTCGGGTCGGGCTTTCATAAGCAACGCAAACTACGAATACCCCTATACTCCATCCTCTTTGGGCCCGTTTGGTTTGGCTTTGGAAAAATGCCCTTGGGAGAATGCAAATACCTTTAAAGTAAAGGGGTTTTCCGAAATATTACGCCGTTTGGTAAATTATAGTCTCAAATAACATTGAAAGATAACTTTAGCAAAATACCATTTAGCAAAACTTACATTACAAATGGGCTTTTGCTTTTATTATTTTTTTTTTAATCTAAAAATCAAATTCAACGGCCGGCGGAGCTAGATTGCCAGATTTGGTTGCCCAAAGTCGCGACCTCATGCGACACCATCGCCGCCTGGAGGCACAACCTCAGGCACCTGGAGGTATAGAGGCCAGATCTAGCGGCCTAAGGTCGCGCGGACCCAGGTGACGCGACCTCAAGCAACGCCATCGCCGCATGGAAGCACGACCTCAAGCGCCTGTCGCATAGGCCAAATCTGGCCTCCGAACCGCCAAATCGAGCGGCATGAGGTCACGTGGACCTCAGGTGACACCGCCTAGGTTGCGGTCATGCCACCCCCAGGCGGTGGTCACCGGGGACGTGCAACCCTCAAGCGGCAGTGGCAACTGCTAGAGAAGCCCGATGGCTGGGAAGAAGAAGACGAAGGGGGGAAGAGAAGATGAATAGTACTCGATGACATTTCCCAAATGCCCAATGCCCAAAGCAGCCCCTCCCCAGCTTTCGGCATTCAGCATTTGGAATGCTCATATTTGGGCAAATGAGCTTTCAAAAACTTTGCCAAATACTATCATTTTGGTCCTTCTATCTTTTCATTCTTCCACTCCTTCCTCCAACACACCTGCCATTAAAAACTTCTTGATGTGAATGTTGCTCCTACGGGATTCCAGATCTATTGCTTCCACATGCCTCATGATCGGTTCCTGTCTTTTAGTTTTAATATGCTGTCAATTAGCAAATGAACTAAAACAAATGGCAATAATGTTCTCGGCAACCCAAGAATGTGCCATCATCCGGTAGACCGACTCGTCTATCTCGCTATTTTTGGACCAATATTGTACATGGTCATACTTTCACGAGCTGGAAACCGCATCTACGAGTAGCTCTTCATCTGATTAAGGTAAACTGCAGATTTCTTGCCGTAGCTCGCACTCTAGTTTTTTGTTGCCAGAACAAAGCACATGTAGATTGACCGTCATTTCATCGACAAAAGAAACTGTCCTGAGGAGTCATACGGACTTCTTATGCACCCTCAAACCATCAAGGACATGTTCACGAAGGGACCACCGTGCTTGATTTTCCCCGTCTCTATAGCAAGTCAAGTGTCCGGGATACCTACACTAGGAGGGGCGTTAGTTGTCATCAAATGAGTAACTATTTTGTAATCTACTTCTATAGTTTTTTTGTAATTCACCACTTGATTTTCTGCTTGATTAAGCAAGCTAAATCCACTATATCATGGAAAGTCATCTCAATTATCCCAACTTTACAGCTGTCCATTCTGGGTTTAATTCTGAGTAAACATTTGCGCATATGCCATGGAAGAGAACAAAGCAGAAAGCAAAACTCAATCCTGGATCCTCTCCAACTTTTCACCTTCAAGTACTTCTGAAATGGCGGATAAAGTGGAAGTCCAGTCACATGAAAGCAACAAGATCAATCCTGGCCTGTGATGTTGCGCACGGAGAGAGAGAACAAGTTTGATATTAAAACCGAGCAAGTGAAACATGACCATTCTAAAGATGCTTAGCGGAGGTAAGTCCCAAAACCTGGTACTTTTAGACACAGGCATATAGGAAATCAAACTTAATGCACTACCAAAATTAAATGTCACGCCTCGAGATCAGCAGCTCGGACCGGCCGCGAGGATCTCCTCCATCAGCTTGTTGTCCTCGCCAATCTTGTAGTCAGTGAATGTCACAAAGTTGTTCTTGAACAGTTCGGCCAGCTTCAACAGGGTATTGTTGTAGGCTAAGAAACACGAACACTCTTCGGGACCCTTCGTATCATGTCCAACATTTCGACACATGTCCAATATGCTCCAACACGTTCCGACACGTGGTTAACGCAAGTCAAAAAAACCGACATGTGATTCTGACACGCATGGGTTATTTTTATAAATTTTCAAAACTTTTGGGGTCTAAATATAAATATATTAAAAAAAAAAAAAATAAATAAAAGCTAAACTTCAGTCATGCACGGGGTTTGGAGAGTGAAGAGTGGAGACTCTGGACTCTTCTCTTCAGTCTTCAGTCGCACACGCTTGAGCAGTAAGCAGAGCACTCTGGTTCTCTTCTTTCACCATGAGTGTCGCTGGTGTTGCTTTGCCGGCCGCGCGGCCCACCCCACCAGTCGCCGACTCACCGTAGCCCCCCGCGCCTCAGCCCCACCCATCACCACAGTCGCCTCCAACCCCGCCTTCGTTTCTCGCAAGCATAGAGCCGTCGCCTCTGCCTCTCACAGGCGTTGCCGAGTTGCTCTTCTTCATCTTGCGATTTCATCTTTTTGCTCATCTCAGGTTAGCATTTTGGATTTCCAATTTGGGATTTTTCGGCAAACCCTAGAGTTAGTTCGGGGAAAGGGGGACTTTTTGGACCCTCTTTCCATCTCTCTGTTTCCGGCGCTCTTGTGCCGTTCTTTTGCCGGTTTCACTCCCTGGTTGTTGTTGTTTTTGTTCGGTTCTCATTTTATTGGAAGACTCAGGTTGTTCTTTAGTATTCATGTGAAGAATGCGAGTTCTTGATCCTCGAGCTGGTTCCGAATGCAGGGAAATATCTGTGACGTCGTGGCTGTGTCTATCCAATCGCCTGCTTTTGCAAGAGCATTCAAACGAACGCTTATGAGGTCGTGAAGGGAAGCTATCTCCCCACCACCCAAACTGCACAAAATCTGAAGTCCAAGGTACCTTCCGACTTATTTCGTGATGGAATCATGGGAAGTAGCTGTTGGAGGTGAAGGGGCTAGGCGAGGCGCTTCTTATTTGTATCTTTTGTATTAACAATTTACGAATTGTGTCGAATCCGAGTGTTACATTGATGCTTATTAGGAGAACTGGGATTGCTGAATTGTTGCTTGCGATTATGGTAGAAGGATACACGGACAAGAGTAAGGGAAGTTCTGAACCTAACAATGATCCAGAGATTAAGGCGGAGTTGAATTTGCTAGGCATTATAAAAATGATTTCAAAGGGGAAGAGTTCTTATTTGCTGCTATGCACCAAGTAGGATTTACCCTGAGTGAACGGACTGATTTTTGTCATTTTTATTTATTGAGCGCTCTATTTTGAATAAGTCATCTATGAAGTAAGTGGCATCAAAATTGAAAACCTGAAGGGCATATCGGTTTTGATATGATTTTTCTCCATTTTTATTTCCTTTCCACTTTTGATATGATATTAACAAATGTAGAATTAATGTTTTTAGTATAGATTAATTCTAGGCTCTTTTTATTATTATTATTTAGTTATTTATGCATTTATATATAAAAATATTTATTTAATATTTAACGTGTTAGAATTCTTTACTTTTTCATAAATGATGTGTCGCGTGTCGTGTCCTGTCGTGTCACGTGTCGCGTGTCGGTGCTACATAGTCAAACAATTATCACGATGGTTAGAACTAACCGACTTTTATAACAGAACATACCTTATTTAAAAAGTAAGCAATTACAGCCATCAAATGAAAAAAATTAAATTCTGAAAATTTGCATACATTTAGTTGAAATGTCAATGAACAAGTTTTATGTTTAGCAATTTTTGCAAATGGAAACTTTAATTTCACTAAAATAATGAAACAAATTCAGAGATCTTAAGAAGACAGGCTTCGGGGCTTGGGTGCAAATTGATTATGCAAGTCGATCAAACCCTAAGAAAATCCAAACTAGCCTCAATTTTAATGAAACAATGTCAAATGAAAAATTAAAAAGTTGCTTTTGACCTTTTGTGTTTTGAGAATTTTCAAAGAAAGACATTAATTTCATCAAAGTTGCGAAAAAAACATTCAAGTAGTCAAAGAAGGAGCTAGGCGAGAAAGGATTCGGCGCTCTGTATCAGATCCTCTTTTTTTTTTTGGTCGAAAACATAACATATATTATATGCTTAGAGTTGAAGTTACACTAGAAAGCATATCGGAATACAAAAGATCTCGTAAAAAAGGAGGAGGATGATGCACCCAATTAGGGGAAAGCAGAGAGGCCCGATGGGCCTTAGTGGCCCGGTCCGCAACAGAGTGTTACCACAACTTCATGATGACAACTAAAAATGGCAAATGAACTTTTTATCTTCTAAAAATTTTTGTCAGTATAATGAAGAATAATGAACAGTTTTCATGAAGGACATGTTTCCAGATTCCAAAAGTATGATTCTATAAAAATCAAAGAACACATAATGGTCAAACTGGAAACAATTTCTCAGAGGCAAAAACGTCCAATTGAAGGACGATGGTACCTATTAAATAATATTATTTTTTGTGAAGTTTTTATGTGACATAGATCTTGGTATGGTGAACAAATCTCATAAAACTGACTCCAAAATCTCATCACAAAAAATCCTAAAAAATCATGAAACTACTGATGTCGCTAGAAACAGAGCTGTAAGCAGAGCATATCAATTTTCCATATTTTGACTTCCGCATTTCAATAGCATTTTGGCATATCAAACAACTTCCGATCACAGCTTATGATATGTCCACAGAAAGCTTAACATGGGTTTTACAAATCACAAAAGCACATCTTTGCAAAATATTATCATCTTAAATCTCAAAACAACATTCGAAAAACATTGGTCAGACAAGCATCCGAATTTCCAGAACATAGAATCAATCATCAATCAATCGCCAATCAAGCATCCATGTGATCAGCTACTTGAAATATAATTCCTAGACCATCAGATTCATAGCCCCAATTTTTTGTGATCGAAATAAGCTTTTCGATATGAATCAATCTTGCTTCATTGAATGACAAACAAATATTCATCGGTTTTAGAAGTCATATTTATCACGATCGAACTTAAGCTCAATAGAGTTAGCTCGGCCACCAAGAATCTTCAAGATATAGCCGAGATTAGCTCTTCAACGATCTGAATTGAAATCACAAGTCAAAGGTGAAAATTAGACTGAATCAAGCTTAAGTCAATCTACAAATGATGCTCAGAAGGAAAAGAGATGATCGGCAAGAATCTAGCTAGGATCGGAGGGACTCTGGCCAAGGATAGCTCGGGGATGGATTAGCAAGTGGCCTCGCAAACTCATTAATGTCATGAAGCCAGCTTTTATATTTGGTAATTCTTGATGATTTGTGGCGGGCAAATGGATCTTGCGGAGTGATTTTTTATTTTCAAACTTTGTGAATTTTAATTAATTTATTTTTAAAAAAAAACCTTCGGGTAAAAAAAAGCAACGCTTAGCGGAGGACCTCCGTAATCAATAAAGTTTATTGATTATTTAAATGGATATTGACACCATATTCACCTAAGTGTGCTTCAACTTGTTGATGTGCTACCTTTGCAAATTATTAAGACGACTTGCTATATCAACTCTCTCGTCTTAAAGTTTATGTATCATCCATGATCTCAGTTGTTATCTCCAAAAGGCCATTGTTATCTCCAAAAGGCCACAATTGACCACGCATATATTATTTCTGCAGGTTAAGAAGCCTCACACCCCTTTATTGAAGGTATGAGTTCTTCCTTCATGTGTGCTGTCTGCTGTTTGCTTGGCCATGTCACATCATGTCATTCTACGGTAGTTGCATGTGTGAGAGCCTAAATAACACAATGTTAATCTGGTGGGAAAAGATGTGGTTCTGGCTGTACATATTGTTCTGGTCTTTTTTTCTTATTAACAAAGACTAATGGTACCATGTCATGTTGCTTGGTAGTATTTTTCAGGCTATTGATTGTACTAGTGGTTTTGATAGCTTTCAGGGATCTAATGCTCCATTGCATTAGGGCGAGACCTATTATAGACATTCTTTTAGAAAAGCTCATGTAGTATCTGGAGTACAGAACTTTGAATATTAGCTTCTAGTTACCTTTTTCTTTCCTTCTCATTTGTTCTCTTCAACGTGCATCATCAGGACCTTGGGCAGTCTTTATTACTTTTTTTTTTTTTTTTGGCCTTTCCTCATTGTCATTCTTCTATTTTAATTTATCTTTTGTTTTGGGGATTTTTTAATTAATTTGCATTCTTCTACCTGTACAATGGAGGCCATTAACGATGATGATGATGATCATAGCTGTCAATCACATCCGACTGATCTTGAAAAGAATGACTGGAAAAAACAGAATGTAGTATTAATAGAGAATTATGAAAATATTTTCTTTTTACTGTTGTAAATATAAATATTCATCTCTGAGAAAATCAGAACATTTGTGCAATCACTTTCTAAGATGTCTTTAGTTGCCAATTAAAAGATATAGCTGTCCAGCACTATAAAGAGAAGTGGCAGCAAGTAGGCTTATGGCAGATTGCAGTACTGATAGCTATGTGATCGGCTTCCTGTAGTGCAGTATGTTCTAGTAATATGTAATTAAGTGCATAAGAGATGTTTTATTCTCTATTATGAGAAGTTTCTTATATTCTTGTGATCGGTGATCTCATTAGGAATCATCTTTCAGGTTACATATATATTTATATATATATATATATATATATATATATATATATATATATATATATATATATATATATATATATATATGTATTGGATAAATCAATATAATTAGCATGATATGTGATTTTAGTGATAACATGCCCATATCACTAAAGTTAAAATCACATGTATATGATGTATGTGAGTAGTAAAGTTTATATCCCTAATATGAGAGAGTTTCAAGGATTCAATTGAGTAGTAACCGCCAAAGTGGCACGCTTGATTGGGTTTGAGAAATTTCGGTCTCGTATGATGATTGGGATGTCTCCTGGTCTAATGCGTAGTCATACTCCCAAAGGAGGTGATTGTGTATTAGTTCATGGAGGAATACATGATAGTGTGGTAGAGGAGTGACTAATTCTAGTGATTCATTCCTCTTCCCTTATGGTACATGGCTCATTTTCTAGGGTGTCATCTGGCTAAGCGCATGAGACATGGACTTGGTTCCCGTGAAAATTGTTTAGATCAATTTTCGTAATCCTCATTTAGCTTCCTTAGTGTTTTGCAAAGGTGTGGATGGCAACCATGTTAGGCCTCTGATGGCAGATTGCACTGAAGAAGAGATTGGATTGTGTGTTTTCCATTCATGATGGATAACGAGAATAAATCTTTATGCATTTGATAGAGCAATAGAAGAAGAAAATAAAAACACAGTGACCTATTTTTCCCTGGCCTAGGAAATTTCTGCTGCTGGTTTTCAATATTTATTTTCTTGGTAACTGCAGCCAAAGGCTTATGCTGACAACTTCAAGTGGAAGGGCCCGGCGCCAAACTGAGGAACATTGATCTTTCAGTTTGCCCCTACTTTGGTTCATATTGAAGAGAGGTTCCATCACAAGCTGTCATCTTTTTTTGTTGTGTCTGGGACATAGTCCAGACTTCAAACTCCATTGTTCTTTGTCGTGTACCGGATGTATTGTTGCTCCCTGATGATAGCTCAGTGGTTATAATAATTGGCTAGAGAATGGTTCTTTTTTGCCTTCCTACTATCTCAATGATGAGATTATGTTTTGTTCACAAATTTAATTAAGGTCACACTCTACATTTCTGTTCATAAAGCTGTCGAAAAGCTGCAAAATTCCTGTAATTAGTGAAACCATTCTCGATGCATGTCAGCACAACTGCTATAGACATAGATGACCCTAGATGCTTGAAGAGCATGAAGTGTGAAGCGACAAGATTGTGGAGGCCATGAAAAGAAGTTTTCTTATAAGTACGTACCGTCAGAAGCCGAACTATTGTCTGTTTGATAAGGAATTGGCTTTGCTGTGAATTTGGAGTGGACTTTTCACGAGATCACAGTATTAACAAATGGGAAAAAGAGGGCACATTTTATGTCTTTTGGGACCTTGTTAATGGAACCACGGTTAACTTTTGTTCTTATTTGAATAGCCTGAGTAGCTTAGATTTGTGACACTAGTTAATTAAAATTGCGTATAGACTCGCTTTGCCTCTTAGAACAAATTTGAATGAGCAGGACTAGTAGAAATTTCATTTAGAAAAGGTACCCGTGAAACTTTAAGCTCAGATCACTCACAGAGCTTGATTCTAAACCCTAACCTCTCCCTGCCAGCACCTACCACTGCGAGAATCCATTCCTAGTGCCTCCAACGTTGCCGGAGTAGGCGCAAAATCGCCATCGCCTCCTTGCTCCTCTCCCTTTTCTATCTCTTGATTGAGGTTCGTGACACAAATGTCCAGATTAGGGTTGCTTGCCTTCAATTTGGGTCATATGGCAGGTTCCAATCATTGCTAAACTCCGATCTGCCTACAGTGGTTAACGGCCTCCCCAATTTTGGCGACAGTCTGTAGAAAGGAGAAAGAGAGAGAGAGTGATAGGTTTCGGGTGGTCAAGGCAGACGGTTGGTGGCTTCGTCATTGCCATAGTTTGGGACGAGATTTGGGAAAGAGATTGCTCATACTTACTAGATAATAGATAATTCTACCCTGTAAAATAAGATAGACCACAACTCAGGATATCTAAATTTAAGCGAAGTATTCAAACTTCTTGCTAGAGAAAATTTAGTTGTTTTGAGGATTACGTTTTTTTATAATGTCATGTACAATATTCCCATTGGCATGTCTTACTATATTTTGATTGAATATTTTACTTTGGTGAATTTGTCCATCCTTTTACTTTTTCAATGACTTACATAAGTCGACATTGCTCGAGATCTCACCCTAGTAAATTTCTGCCCGTCACTGAATGAAGTGGACATCTTATGGAATCTTCCATCATGTCAGCGACTCAGCGTTAACTTGTTAGTTATCAAATCCAAGTAATTGTCAGAATTTGCTTGTGAATTCAACTGAATCGTACCATTTGAAGCCTCGTCACCCAGACCCATTTATCGGGAGCCACAATATCCAAAGGTGATTTAAAACTGATAGGTTGACCTTGTGTCAACCGTATAAAAAGAGGGTATCCATCATCTCTCTCTCTCTCTCTCTCTCTCTTCTCTCTCTCTCTACTTCAATTCTATTTGTCTATTTTTCTCATTTTTAATGCAGCTTTATTTTTTTCTGTTAATATTATTACTTTAATTTCTTTGAAAAATTAAAAATGTAAGCACACGATAGAATACACTAGTACCTCATTTAGACCTTACCGTAAGGATCCCACAATTGTTACAAAATATGGATGAACATGGTTTTAGGGTAGAATTTGGAATTGAAGAATCCAAGTTCCAAAATATGCGAGGTGGGTTTCATGTTCCAAAAGTTGGTGAATCTATTTTTACGGATAGATTCCGAATTCTAGTTAGGTGGAACCTAAAATCTAAAACAAGTTTTTGTATTTTTTTTATTTATTTATGTTTTCGCATTATCCTATGTATTTTATGTTGTTCAATAATAAGTGTAGAATTTGGAATTACTAGTTTGAGTCTTCATTTTATGAGTGAGACTTCTACTTTGTTAATATCTCATATTCTTTGCTTGTCTAAATATAAGTTAAGGTCAGTAGATTGTAACAATAAGTGATGATCGTTAAATGTGATGTCTCATTGATGCTATTCAATTGATAATACATGTGGAACTTGGATAAATCTTAGAATTGACTCAACAACAAATAGAGGATCAGTTTTAGCCGGTAGATTTCAAGTTTCACTTGGAACCTATATCACTCATCCTTACAACAAAATATTTGATTCAAGCCATGATTACTTAGTGACCAAAAAAAAAAGAAACAAATAAAGAGCCTTGACCACTTGTTTCACTAGTAGGCATACGAACTTGTACTGTCAAAAGTTAGGAAGCTTGCTCATATAAGGGTAGCGGATGTCCAAGACATAAATTGACCCAAGGTTCATTAATATCTCGACCTGTTAAATTGGGTTGAAAATGATTTAATCAAATTGACCAATTTAATTCATTTTGACCCATTTTTATTTAATGCAAATCCAATGACATATACCTGATTTGACTCCTGTCTGATTCATATTGATAAAAAACTTCATATATATGAGAAAACTCAACCAGAGTGAGGTGAGAGTGCAGAATTGAGCAAGTGCAAGATTGAGTAAGAGTAAGAGTTATAGAGTTAAATAAGTCATGAAACCATTTATAGAGATGGATTAAGTCTAAATAAGTCATGAAACCATTTAACACCCATATTATCTTGGGTTTTATCATTCTAAGTTCATTTATAGACAAAAAAAAAAATTAAATTCAGTTATGACTCGTTTACTAAATATAACTAACGTATATAACTGTTTAACCCATCAAATATGGCTCAAAAAATGAATCACAGACTCATTTTGACAGCCTGATCTATTTTTTGAGCCATAGCTCAAATTTTGCAAGTACATTTTAACCCATCCACCAGTGAGCCACAATGCACGACGGTGACATGGTCACATAGTCAATGTAGCCCCAATATTAACAAGGTTGAACAATCTTAAGCATAATCCCACTAAAAATTACGAAAGCTTGCTTGAAGTAGATCTAATTGATAATAGATTTGCATTGAGCTTTCCTGTTTAAGCTGAAATGGACCAGCTTCCTGTATCGTTGTATGTTTTAACATATAATTGTATGCGGTTGAATCGGATCAGTTCGATAAGTTTGCTAAGTACTGGAATATATTTAAAAGGCAATAATCACTTACGAATTCTTCAATATCTTTTCTGTTTTTACCTTTCCAGTAATTCAAATGACTATTCCAATGCAAATGAACTTCGTCAAGAGAAAACGTGGTGGATATATTGCTTTCATCATAGTGCTGAATGCACAGGTTAACCACTAGTAGTGATCAGCAAACCCAAATTCAAAGTGAAATTATAATGAATAAAATTTAATTAATTAACAATTAAGTTGTGCAATTGCTAATTACATTTACTGCCTAATAAGTCCATTACAAGTGGAGAAAAATAGCTACAGAAGGATATAAGGACTCCGGTTTTGCCTCACAGCTGAAACATTTTGCTAATGGTGGAAACACAGCGATTTGAAAGGCTACATACCGGCTGAGCATCTTCATCCTATTACTACAGTAGACCTCCAGCAAGACAATATTCATTTAAGAACTGTAATTCCGCTCGTGTTGGGCGACAGCTTCTTCATGTAGTGCTTAGAGTCGCGAGACAGATTGATCCTTTTCCTTCTCTTCTCCGGTATCTGATCAATGGAGCACTGCGAGAAGTCACGCCTCACAAACCTACGCATTGACAAGGACTCAAGTAGTTGCAATTAAATGAATAGTCAAAGCGCACAGTGGCTGGCAACTGGGGTTGACCAACGTGCACAAGTGTTTCCGCTGCAAGAGGTAAACATATTCATGTTTATGAGAACCAGGATTAGGAAATATACCAATCTGCAGTACGGGTTGTGAGCAAGAAAAGCCTCTCCAACCCAAGAGAGGATGCTTTCTTTTCAATATAATCTGCAAATGACAAACCATAATCAGAGCAATCAATTAAATGGAGCAACAAAGAATCACCAAAAAACCAGTAGCACTTTATTTCTATGCAATTGACTTTCAATAATGAAGCTGAACACAATCAGCTTTTTCTACAGGCAAAAGAAAGGGCAATAGCGCTGTCTTAAGTCTATATTTTTGCTGGACATCAGATGTAACAGCAAGATGCAAAATATATATCATTGTATGCCATTTATGCCAGACTTCATAAAACAGAGAATAGAAAGGATTTCGAAGTCTCAGACTTCAGCATAAGTGGGATATTCAGAAGGTTACATGCATTTTTAAGAGAGAAAAACCTGTAAATGACAAATTTCTTCCCACGTATCAATTTTATACTAGTAATGGTCGTTTGTACCTTTCATCCTTGAGAATGAGGGTAAGGATTGAAATACAGCAACCCCAGTTATGTAATCTTGGTATATGGAAACAAATCTTGGTATTCACATTAGTCCATCCTGATGTTTGGAACTTTGGCTTCAAAATGGATTTATTCTCATGTTCTGCACTTGCTTTGCCGATTGCAAAAGTTAATATTCCAGATTGCTCCATTTTATTATTGCTAACTCAAAATTATTCTTTCTGTAGACAAATTAATAACTAAATACTTAACTTAAAAGGAGCAGATCCCAAAAGGACACTCTTATTCGGAAGGCATCTAATTGCAAGTTCAACCCAATAGATTGCATTCTTAGATCGAGATTCTTAAGTTATTAACACCCAGGGCATGCAACTAAAATCAACTTGCAGACCACAATCAAAGATATGGAACAACAAATAATGCTGGAGCCATATGGTCAGAAGCAACTTCTTACCAAGTAATTTATCTCCCTGTCCTTGTCCACGGCAGTCGGGAGAAACTGCAATTGCGGCAACCTCCCCACACTTCTCTTCAAAGAAAGGGAAAAGAGCAGCGCAAGCTATGATCTGACCCTCTCTCTCTACCACAATGAATGAATCCAATGCTTTGAGTAGCTATCCAAAATGTAAAGGCCAGAAGGATATACTGTCAACTTCAGATTGTGAAGTAAATAACTTAAAAAGATTTATTCTCTTCAAAAAAGCATGTAGAAATCTCAACAGACAGCATGGAGGAAAATTGCAAGATTCAGCGATCAGAAGCCCAAAAAGGGAGGAGGCATAACCTCTTGATCAGTCCTCTTAACCAATGTGCCAGAGTCTTCCAGAGGTTTTATTATCTGTCTTATTCCAGAAAAGTCTGTTTCCCTCACCATTCTGGTACCCTCATACAGATCACTGGAAAATAGATTAACAAACATTAGCAACAAATGAGACGGCATCAAGTATAAATCATGTCCCTTACAATGGTACAAGAAAATGTGTGATTTTCTATTTCAGCAGAATTAGGGAAGCATTCAATTACATCGATTACAGCCACATCGATCTATCATCCCAATGGTATCTGTTAAAAGGCTATACAGGGATATACTCTCTTGTAACAAGATAGAAAAGGAGGAACAAAGAATGTGTGACAGTAGAATACCTAAACATTCACAAAATAACTTTTGATGATCAAACAGATGCCAATTGAGTAATTTCACTACTGTCACAATCAGGATCTACAAACAAGGGATGCCCAGGGCAAAAAGTCAAGTCAATAACTCGGTAGATGGATGATCATGCGCTCAGAGGCCAACCATTATGCATCACTAACTTATTGACAGTACAACCTAAGCCCTTGCCCTAGTAAGGGTGAGGACAAGGGGATTTTAACCTTCACCTACTGCTGGTGGAATAAAAAGTTTGACCCCAGAAAATTAAATATGCAGGTATGAATAGTATGAGCATAGTTCCATCATAGCGCCATGATAAGCAGAAGTAAAACACTGCTTCAACCTATTGAACAGCATATATACATCAACCGTTGGGACAGTAATTTCACACCTACCTTCTGCTGTTGTGTTTTTAGACATGGCACTTTGTATACTCCAAAAACTTAACGTTAGCAAAGAAAAAGAGTTCAATAAAAGCTAGGATGGATGGGGGGGAGCAACAATGGGGAAGAGAGACACTTTTACCTTCCTTGCCATCAGTGAGAGCACCTTTTACATAACAAAGAGAAAAGCTAAATCCCACTACAGACATGTTCAACTTTGAGATTACAAAACCACCAATCACAGAGAACTGTTGTAGAGATTTGTTTTGATGTTTTTGAGAACAGCAGTAATGACATCCAGTTTCCTCACTGGTACTTGAAGTCTGGGGATCTAAAAGATCCCATAGTTTCTTTCCCAAGACAAGGAAGAAAATGAGGAGAAAGAAGATTGGCAGATTACTTCAGTGTAGAATTGTATTATTTTCACCTCTCGGCTCTTTTCTAAACAACAATGGAAGTTTTCCTCATTCACTGTTGCACTTACATCTTTCAAGTCATTGCATAACCTAAATCACACGCCATTTGAAAAGTTCAATGGTTAACCATTCTATAAAGCAACCTCACCCATCTCTTGATCAGAATTCTAGAAAACTATGACATGTCAAGATTTCACAGAGCTGATATATTTTGTAGTAAATTCTCTCCTCACAAAGCTACTATTAAACTGATAAGTGGCAAAATTCTGGAGCTTACTGAAACAAAGAACTATTGAAGTAGAGAATCCATACCTAGCCACCATAGTACCAATTCCATCTCTCTGAAAGAGTTCCAGCAGCAAAGCTCCATCTAAGGTGCCATCCACCAAATGAACCCTCTGAACTCCACGCTGATTGAAAAGCAGGAAATAGAATCAATGGCAATAATGAGGAAATTATTGATACAGTGCTTATATTTTTTCAAACATTAGCATAAGCATGCAGGAAGAAGCAGTTCCAGGACCTGGCGGTTTGAAGATTAATTATGAGACAAGTGCTGAAAGTGCACTGGTCTGATAATATCAAATAAGTTCTACTGCATTATGTTAACACAAATGGACAATATATGTGGCAGAAGCAAATGATGGTTAAGTTGCACACTACCCAACAAGATGACCTTTGTCTTGTTCCTCCATCTGAACTATAATTTCTGATGATAGTATAATGCATTCTATAATTGATCAAAGATTCAATTTCTCCTGAGTTCATAGGCAGTTACCAAGAGATTATATTGGATTCAGTGTTTGCAATTTAAGTAACAAAACAAACAGAAAAGAAAATTGCATGGTATAACATACAGTGTTCGGCAGAATATGGTGGATACTTGAGCAGCCATTCAGCAACCACTAATTTGTTCTGTTAGTCTTCACACGATTCTCCAGGAAAAACTGAATAGAAACCAAATGAACTGCAAAATGCCTAGACACAAACTTACGATGACAAAATTTATTGGTCTTCATGATTCACAAGTTCAAAGATTCCTGCATTACTACTCTTTTTTCTGCAGAACTAGTCTACAGCTCCTTCACCCAATATACAGTAGGTGAAAGTGAGTCCCACCCCAAGGTTGCAAGCCCCAGTTGACAACTTAACTGAGCTCACATAAAAAGTGATCAAAACCTGCCGACAGAAGCTGTGGTGGGACATGTCCCAAACATGATAATGTCGTGCACGGCACCAACGTGATAGAACTGTGCCACAAATATATGATGGGGCATGTCCAAACATGATTTTCTAGTTACGACAGTTAATTACTAGATAGAAAAAGTAAGAAGTTACCCTGCAAACCAAAGCAGCAACAACCAACTCTGCCAGGTAATCGAACCGACTTTGACGTTCCAAACCTCCAATAGCAAAACTTGTTCACCTTCCCAAAGTCCATTTCCGTTGTCAAAACCAACACCGTTTTGAAAGGTAGCATTCCCTTTCTCAAGGAAACCCTTTCCATTATGTGAAGGAGTGAAACTACTTCCATTATACAGAGAAGCTGCTCCATTGCAGTTCTTGCCTCCAAGACAGGTGCCAAATGCATCACCTTGACTGACAGCTTCCACATAGTTAGCTGCTGTTTCACTTTGCTTAGCTCGTTTTCTGATCAACATGTCTGCTTCATCAAGGGTTAAAAATCTGATAAGGCGTCCATTTTCATCGAGGATTTGACCATCTATGATACAAATAAGTTTTTCTGCACCAATAGCTAGAGCACAAGCTGTAGCGACTTCATAAGTGCTGCATCGATTTAACAGGAGTTCATCAAACGACATTAAAAAATAAAGCTATTAGACATATGGACCACATATTAAGCACCTTATACATTAGTCTCCTTGTTTGTGAGAGTCAGGGAGATCCTATGTCTAAAGCATCATTCTTGAGATATTACAATGAATGGTCAGTCAGTATATGCATAAAACATTCAGCACACACTTACAATCTGTAGAAAGCTCCCTTAGCTTTGCTACACCGAGAAACAGGAAGAAGATAAGGATATGACCCAACTTTCCCCATAAGTTGCTAATCAGTTTAAAAATTAGTTCTACACATTTTCTGTCAACAAGTTGACTAAATGCTTGAATCTATGAAATTAACATTTCCATTCTCCAAATCATCCCCGCAATAACTGTTTAATCAGTTAATCAACTTTACAGAGGAAGAAACACATGGGTGTTGGAGACACCCAAAGCTGTGAAGTCTCATCTGTAGTAGGCCATAAATAAAATCTAAACAGAACAAAATTGAATGGAAAGTTACGTCCACAACAGTACATCTTTCATTTTGAAGACAACTGAAAGGGTATGGCAAGATGATCGCATAAGCAAAACAAGCTTTTAAGATGGGATAGGCATCAAAATCAATAATCCATACTTGCAATTCAGAACTTCTCCAGAGCTGGAATAGCCCAGGTTGCTTAATACAACTATACATCCACCATCAAGCCTCTCACGAATGCGAGAAACATCCACTTTTTTTACTTCACCCATTGCCCCAAAATCAACACCTTCAATAACTCCTCTTCACCACAAATAAAATAATCCAGTTAGACGTGTGATTGAGTAATTCTACGGCTATCAAACGAACAATGTGCGATCCTATCCAACATCAACAGGGGGCAACCTATGTGTATGTTGATACGAAATGATTTTGCCTCCTTCGAGAAAAAAAATGTGTTATAAATGACTGAATTGTCCCGCTCTTTTTGGAAACTACAAAAATCACTCGTACCTGAGTTTTAATCTCTGCCCCTCTCTCCCTCCCTCTCTCTCAATGAAGATTTGAGTCATGGTAATCGTGACCCAATGACCAAAAAAGTCACCACCACCACGACACTTGGCCTCACCTAAGCCTAAGGTTGGCGAAATCAGATTTGATCTCATGGTCCCGAATGTCGCATTGAATGCCCAAATTTGAGGCGAGAAGGTGAAGCTAAGGTGGTATGGCAAAGGGCATCGACAACTTGAACGAAGGTTGGTAAGGATGACTGGCGGTGACAGCTGAGAAGCTATATTGAAATACAAATATTATAGGAAATTGTGCAGTGTCTAATGCTCTTTTCTTGTATCATGCACGATTAATCTTTTAAAAATTTGCTTTTTTATTTTGCTTTCGCTTTAAATATGTTTGACACAATCCTAATTCAAAGTGTCCCCATTCAAATCGTTATTTTCACAGAAATATATTTCAAATATGAGGAGATGGTCCACCACATCGCTAGATTAGATTTTACGTAGCTTTTCTAGATTGCACGCTTGTCTCTTATTGTGCTGAACATCAATTTTGACGCATAGTTTGCTTGTGGACATCCTAGACACCACCCTTTTTTTTTAGGTGACAATTATCCTAGACACCAACTTGACTGATATGACGAATTAAAAAGGCATTCATATATCTTGTCGTGATCCTAGAACAGGCCAAAGTGGTGGGGCTGGTAGGTAATATTCTTTGAGTTCATAATTTGATCACTAGGGCATAATTGGGAGGTGCTTTTCACCATTGGGATCTTCATCGTTCTTCTGGAGAAGTTCATTGGGAGACGATGTTGAATCCTCGACGAAATGGAAGGTTGATAGGTCACAGTCCGAGCCAAATCTTGCTTTGCCGTTCTAATGCAATTTTCAGGAAAATGACATTAAAGTGCCTACTCTCATGTCAAAACCTTTTACCACATCTTGTTCTTAAACTAGTATTTGCGCTTTCATCTTGCAAGGTAAAATTGTCACATCATGGCTTCTTGAAGAATCCAATCCACACTCACTCAAGAGTTGCCATGACCAAATCTTGATGAATAGAACTGCATCACTAGTCTTGAGAATGAAGTGAAGCCAGCCCTTAATGTACGGAAACAACTTACCAAGCGTTTTGATATACTCCAAGCTCGTCTCACTCCACCTCCGGCAGTTGCACACCAACAGTCTGATATTGATCCGGAACATAAAGGCAAGGGCGTATTTATCGATGGTTCGTTCACTGCTAGTGATGTGGTGAATGCTATAGTTAATGATGGAACACAAGTTACGGCAAGTGATGGGGCAAGCGATGGGGCGCAAGTTTCGCCCTTGGCCACGCGAAGGACTGACGAGGACAAACAAATCTTTCTTGAAGAGATGCTCCGACAACTCCAGGGCCACGAGATCAAGTATTGAGAGTCGTATCTCATTATGTTCAGCTAAAAGTGTCCTAGAAGTTTTCCCTATACTCGTGTAAGAAAAGCAAGTGTGTCAATTGATAGCAACACCTAATTCTTGATTGTGTGCTATATTATCTGAAAGAAAATGCGTGTGTGCTGAGTGTAATTGGTTTAGCAAATTACTAGTGCTCTTTAGCCTGACTTGTGCTGTTAGTGATGAAAGTGCACATAGACTTGGAGATAAAGTCGAACCACTATATATTATTGTGTTATTGTTTCTCCTTCATTTACCTGCATAAGCACACAATTTGCTTATAATCTTTAAAATGTGAAATTGATCTAATCTTTACTTAGCATTTGCTAATTTCGGAAAAAGATTGTCAAAATTTTTAAAACAACTTATTCACCTCTCTCTAATTCGTGTTGTTAGTCCTAACATAATAAATGCAAATTAGAACATAAAAGTGCACAAGAAGCTTCTTCCCATTACCAAAGAAATATCTTTAAGGTTAAACTTCCGATTTGAAAAATCTAGACTAATCTGATTGTATTCATCTTCATTTTTCAGGTAGCAAGAGGCTTCTTCCCATCACCAAAGAAGTATCTTTAAGGTTAAACTTCCAATTCGGAAAATCTAATCTAATCTCATTGTATTCATTTTCATTTTTCAGGTAGCAAGAGCCAAAGGTCCTTAATTGGATGTGACTAAACAAAGTTTGCTTGTACTATAATCCACAAACTATCGAGGGAAAAAAACACTACAAGCATCATAATCTTTATATATTGCTCATTTCAATGCTGTAACCTTTTGTTTCTGTTACTTGATTGCCATAGCTATTTTTCCCGATTACTTGAGTGTTTCACTTTTCAATTGATTACTTAAGCGTCGAAAATTTTTTATTATGTTCACAACAAGTGCTATGTATGTCAAATTTCCAGCACTTATAAGTGCATGATTTTAAAAAGTTATGGTATTCATGTAATCAATTGAAAATTACGATACTCAAGTGAAAGTTTTTTTTTTTTTTTTTGAAGTTATGATACTTGAAAGGTCGAAAAAATTTATAACATTTTAGTGAGTATTACACAAAAGTTGTGCCATATGTGATGCCTTTATCCTATCTATTAATATTCAATATTCTTTTTTATTTGATTAGACATGTGGGTGTCTTCACTTAATTAGCCCAAGGACCATAGTGGAAGCCTCCTTGAAATGCACATACTCATTAAAGATTGCTATATTTGTATGGAAACTAGTCCAATTTAAGCTTGTTCATGGAGAAGATGTTCTCATTAAAGAGGAAAAGTGTTAAAAAAAAGTCCTAAACCTTTTTTCAATGCCAATTGAGTCATTTCCAACTAATTTTGGCCATTTTTGCTGATTGGGCACCGGTTGGCACGATGTAAATAACTTTTAATAATATTTTAATATTTTAAAATTATCTTTTTTTTCTTTTTCTTTTTCTTTTTTCCTTCTCCTTCGCCTTTGTCCAGTTGGTCGCCGGACCTTGGTGACTGGCCAAAGGCAACGGTAGAGAGGTCGAGCCTCGCCCATGGCCAGCGAGGCTTGACCCTAGCTAAATCTAACGAGAGTGAGCCTTGCCGGCCTAGCATGAGGCCGCCCTCGTGGCCTGGCCGGCCTTGAGCTAGCCTTGCGCTGAGCTAGCAAGGGTCAAGCCTTGCTGGCCATGGGCGAGGCTCGATCTTGCTAGATTCGGCAAGGCTGGACCCTCGCCAGCCCACCGCGAGGCCACCTCATGACTACTAGTGAGGGCTTGAGCCTCGCCAATGGCTAGCGAGCCTTGTCGACTAGTACGAGGCTACCCTCACCGGCCATTGCCTCTAGTTGGTTGTCAAAGTCTACGAGGAAGGTCGGTGACCGGCTGGAGGAAGGAGGAGGAGGAGAAGGGAAAAAAAAAGAAAATAAAAATTTCAAAAATTTTGTAATATTATTAAAATTTATCAATGTCACTACCGATCATAACACATTAGCCAGCCGATGCCTAGTCAGTAAAATCTATCCAAAAGTAGCTATAAAAGATTAAATTGGCACTAAGTAAAAATGTTTACAACTAAATTGGTAAAAAAAATAGTTTAGGACTAAATTGGCATAAATACAAAAAATTTAAAACGTGTTAATACTTTTCCCCTCATTAAAGCGCTCTGATTTCGATTCAACTCACTTTTCAATCTTGTCGAGGATTTCATGCAACTCAAATACATATAGTTAAGAACGACCTTAAAAAGATTTGTAGTTTAATCTCCTAGTAAGATACAAACCTCGATAGCTTATTAAACTTTTGGTAGTGGAAAACCTTTAAAGAGTTTCCGGCAAAAGCTAGACAGCGGATAACCTTGGCACTTATATACCATGACCTGTTCCATGTGTTGCCAGTTATGTAACCATTTTTACAGGCACTAGCACCACGTGAATTATATAGCTCTCATCATCGAGTTCAAGTTGAGGGCAAAGGCCTTATATGATACACTTTTTTTCTTTCAATGTGGCATGGGTAGTTACAGGTTATGTGGCTTTTTCTTTCTTTCTTTCTTTCTTTTTTTTGCCAGTATTTCGAAATGGAAAAAGATGTGTCCAAAGGTGAAGATATAATTGATAGATAATAGATTAAGGCAAAGGTCGCTTCTTATGGATATAGACATGCATGCATGACTCAATCCAAGATGATGGTCAAGGTTATTGAGCGACCTGATGATCGCTCCTTCAAGGACCGTTTATGTGAGCTTATGTAAATTTGGAGTGATGTTACAACATGTTGACGACTTAATGTTGACCCTCAGTCTTGTCGTCCATCCCATGAAAATTGGGATCAAATTTATTGATAACATAAAATTTGACATTTAAATAAACAATATCAAGCATTCTTATTCTTTAATTAATTCCTCCGCTTTTAGAAATTAGAGATGAATATGAAATTTATTAAGGTAGAGTGATTGGTGGTCTATCGGGGAAATCTTGGGAAATAATACGTCAAAAATTGAAGCATGAAGAATCTCGTCAAAGAAAGAAAACGAAGAGAGATTGCAGCAAGAGAAAATTTCCTTGGTTGCTTTTTCTTGTTGTAAGAGAAGATTTACTTTACGCAATGAACAAGACCACCGTTAAGGCAGTATTTTCACTCACTTGGAAGGAGATAACTGGATTTGTTGATGTTTGGTAGTTGAGATAGAATTCATAATATGATAAAATTTATCGTATCCTATGTTTGATGTTTACTTAGAACTAAATAAAATCGGATATAAAAAAGATATAATCTAGATAAAATTATCCCATAAAGGAGGTGGGATAAACTATAAAGGTAATAAGATTTTATAAAAATTATTTTTCTTGAATAAAAAACTTCTTAAATTAATAAAATTAAAATAATATTTGAATATAAACAACAATTGAATTCTAATATAAAAAAAAATAAAATAAAAACAATTTTTATCCATGTTTTTATTTACATTTCATTCTTTCTATCTTATAATTATATATATTTATTATATATATATATATATATATATATATATTTATTACATATTTTAGTATTTTAGGTATATTTGTATTGTTTACTATTTAACAAAATTTTATGAGAAAATGATGTAAGGGAAAAAAAGAAATAAAAAGAGATGGAAAATAATTAAAAATAAGCACATAAAAATGAAGTTGTCAAGAGTGTTATGAGAGATTTTTACCGTCTTTATTCATTCAATTTTTAGATTTTTTTTTATATTAATATGCTATTTATACCAAGTAATGGATATCATAGGATATAAATATATATGGTTTTGTTGTTATTGTAATTTACCAAACGGTGGATATGATATATCAAATTTCCTAAATTTCATGTCATATCCTATTTAGTATTATTCCGTCTAGAATTTGAGACAACCAAACATAATTTTCTTACTCTAAAGAACATAGAGATGTTGACTTTTAATTTTTAGCCAAAAATGTAAGCAAAATTAGCAATTTAGGTAGTTTTTTTATTATTAAAAATGGTGAAAAAGCCACAAAAGCCCTAAACTATGCATGTTGTAATATATTTACCCTGTAATTTTCTATGACATCAAAAATCACATGCCGTCTCATTGTAATAGATTTACCTAAACCCTAATTTTGTACCTATATGACATATTTACTCTTTGTTAAGGTTCAATTAGATAATTATTTAGCCAAAACATCGTTTTTATTTCATTTTAGTCATGTGGGTGATGTTAGTATTTTTTTTTATGGTGCTCATTGATAGAACCTTAATGGAGGTAAATGTGTCACACAGGTACAAGTTTAAGATTCTTCTTTTATGTTATAGAAAAAAATTTTGAGCACTTGTATTACGGTGGATGTAATTTGGGAGTTTTGGTGGCTTTTTCCTTTAAAAATACTAATAAATAAAACCAAAATTCTAAATACCAAAAAAGAAAAAAAGGGCTTAAATTCCATCAAATGATTGGAAAGGATGTTAATTATATGCACTGGGCTCGATCCAATTCGTCCAAGCCAAGCCCCTGGCCCATGCACTTTTATTATGTCTATATGTTAAGTCCAACTTGCATTACAAAGACTCCTTGAAAGCCCAGAAACCAGACTATCTCTAGCCCTCAGTTTGTTACACTCAACCAACCCAGCCCTAATTCTCGTTCTTGACCCTGCCATTCGAGGGAACGAGGGGAAAGCGACGCAACCGTGGGAGAGCGCGAAAACGTGAGGAAAAAATCGGTAAAAAATCCTAGGATTGCTGTGTCATGGTTTTTGCAAAATAATCGATTTCTCATCACGTAGACGCAAGGCTGACAAAGCGAAACAAGAAAAGAAGGTTTTCCTTTTTCTTTTTTTTGAAGTGGGGGTGTGCTGCTAGGGGCTTCAAAGAAATTCCCATCGGAAGGAGAAAGTCTTGTTGCGAGGGTGAAAAGGACTTAATCAGCATATGTACTGCGCTAGCAAGCATTGGTTTAAAGTGTAAGTTAACCTTATTGTTAGAAAATTAGCCATTAGAAAGGGGCATATATAAATCAAACGAGCTCAGAAAAGGCACATGTCTCATAATCCGTGAATAAGAAAAGTAACAATAGTCTCCAGATATATACATAAGAGATTGTTCAATAACTAAAGACATCACAGCCAAATCATCCTGATAGTTCCTGACACTAATCCCGTCGTCCAACCGGCAGAGATGGAAACTAGAACAATCTTTTCCCTAAATCCACGCCGTTGCCTCGAGCCCACCTCAGAAAACCGCATCTAGCAGACAGCAACAGCAAAGTGCCGCTAAGCTGCAAAAAAGCCAAGATGGAACACACGCACGTTCATGAGTTCAGGAGCCGAGCAAGGAAAATATGCACGCCCATAACAACAAGCTGCTGGAAACCTACTGGCTCAAATACAAAGTAGATTTGAACCAAAAACTAAAAGATTCACACTTGATTTGATTATATTATACTTTTTCACAAGCAAATTTAATCGCGTGCTTTACCATCCTTCAAGAAAGCCAGTGTCCTTCCGGCGGCGCTGCTCCTCGTAGTATGGCTGGGCCGGCTGGCCATATCCTTGCTGCGGAGGATACCCCTGTGGCGCGTAACCCTGCGCCGGATACCCTGGAGGAGGATAGCCTTCGACTTTCGGGTACCCTGCAAGTAAAATATTTTGTTTTACGATACCAATAAAGACCCGCAAAAATCAGAAACGAACATACTACACATTCCCAGGAGACTACAGATGATGAATTTGAAAAATAGCAGAAAAGCATGGCGAATCCAAGAGAACAAGGTTACCTTGCGGGGGAGGGGCGCCGACCGGCGGATGATTCTGGTTGTAGTAAGTGCTCATATCTCTCTCTTCTCTTCTCTTGCAAGCGTTTCGGAGCGGGAGAAGACGAAGGTGAGAGAGGCGAGGGAGGAGAGGTGGATTTATATAGAGAGAGAGAGAGACCGGGACGTGAGACGTGCGGTTGAGGGAGCACCCAAGAATTTTCTTCTTCTGGAGAGAGGAAGAAACCGACTAGCCATGGCGGTTGACGAACGCGGTATCTTGCCTTAAAGGCTTCGTCCAACCGCGAAGGTTCGCTGTTGTGTCGTCGTCCACGTTGGAAAGGAGAGAGTTTTCGGAGACGGCCGTTCTGAAACGGCAATCTTCGTCTTTCTCCTCCTATTTTGAAACGAGCTACCCACATATTCACGCGTTACGAGATACTAATTTTTATGACTAAAAACATTGCTCAAAAGTATATGACCCATGACGTGGGACCCACATGACGTAACGACACATACACATCGAATTCACATATACCGTGTAATAATTGCTCATAAAAATCTATTTATTTATACGTGGGAATAAATAAATAAAAATTATGTTTTTTGGACTATAACATAACATAGTCGATTTTATGTTACTTTGGACCTTTGGTTCATTTCATACCATGCTATTGCTATGTAGACATCTAGTTTTTCATTTAAGAATTTCCAAAGTGATCAGGATTTCAGGAGCTTAATCAAAGAGCATAATTAGATGATGCTCGTTAGGATCTTTCTCACGAAGTCTACTCCCATCTCTCATATAAATTCTCTTTTTTCTATGTAAATATCTTGTTTATTGACATCTAAATTTTTGCCTAAAATTCATTTTTGGGATAAGACCATATCAGCGACTAACTATTGTACGGTACTTTTTAGGTGCCAAAATATTTCAAAAATTCATTCATTTATTTTTTTTTGGTTTTTAATACAGCAACTTTTCAAAAGCAATTACATAAGCGGCTCTAGCTGCCCGTGCTTTTAGAAAATCCAGCTTGGTATTTTTTTAATAAAAGAAAAGCTTACCGGAGACAATTATATAGTCAGATTTTAAGGAAAAAAAATGGCACTATAGTGATCCTCCATCAAGTTTTGGTACTAAATTGATAATAGCAAAGTTTTGGCACAACACATGATTTGAGTTGTGCAGTGCGCCAATCATATCAAACAACATCGTTGAATACATTTCTTTTTCATAAACTGAAGAATTGGGATTGAATTGGTCCCGAACATGCTCTGTCATTGCTGTCCATACTCACAAGGTCTGAAACTTTCGTCTTTCAATCTCAAGAGAGAGCAAAGTCGAGAAGAAGCAAATGCAAGGCTAAAGAGGAGAGATGAATAAAATTTTATTCAATTCTTCCTTTTTCTTATTAGTAGAAAGTAAATAGATTGTGATTTTAAATGAAATTATTTGTAAAAGAGAGGGTGTGCGTGTGTTTATGGGTCGGCGTTTGCTCATGAGTCTAAAAATGCATAGAAAATTGGTGGCTAACATAGAATTTTTATTTTGTGATAAACCATGCAAAAACCGTGAGATTCCCTCCAGGCGGTTGGGAAAAAGGACGAGAGACAGAGAGAGCGCGCGCCAATCGAAATCCCAACCGTCTTCTCGAAATCTGAGCTCTTCCTTTTCTCCCCGTCGTCTCGTCTCTGAGCTCGCAACTCCCCTCAGCCCCCCGCTCCTCTCTCCTCATTTTCTCCCCGTCGTCTCTGAGCTCGCGACTCCCCTCAACTCCCGCTCCCCGTCGTCTCTGAGCTCGCGACTCCTCTCTCCTCATTTTCTCCCCGTCGTCTCATTTTCTCCCCGTCATCTGAGCTCGCGACTCCCCTCAACTCCCCGCTCCTCTCTCCTCATTTTCTCCCCGTCGTCTCTGAGCTCACTACTCCCACTCAACTCCCCGCTCCTCTCTCCTCATTTTCTCCCCGTCTCTGACCTCCGACTCAGCTCCTCTGATGGTGCGCCTCAGGCGACAAGCTGCTCGCGGTCACGCTAATATCGGTCGGTTCTCTCTCTCTCTCGACATTTACTTACTGTTCTTCACGTCGCTTTTTGATCGGTCTCTCTCAATGCAGACGCCGCACATGTCCCTCCGATCCGCCCCCCCTTGCCGCCCCCGGCGTTACCCCAACCTCTCGGTTCTCTCTCTCACCATTTACTTAGTCAACTAGTTCTTCGCTTCGCTTTTTGATCGGTCTCTCTTCCAATGCAGACGCCGCACCTCTCCCTCCGATCCACCCCCTTTGCCACCACCAGTGCTGCCCTAGCATCTCGGTTCTCTCTCTCTCTCCATTTACTTAGTCAACTAGTTCTTCGTTTCGCTTTTTGATCGATCTCTCTTCCAACACAAACGCCGCACCTCTCCCTCCGATCCGCTCCCCCTTGCCGCAGCCGTCGTTGCCCCAGCCTCTCGGTTCCCTCTCTCCATTTATTTAGTCAACTATTTCTTCGCTTCGCTTTTTGATCGGTCTCTCTTCCAACGCAAATGTCGCACCACTCCCTCCGATCCACCCCCCCTCCCGCCGCCAGCATTGCCTCAGCCTCTCGGTTCTCTCTCTCCCCATTAACTTAGTCAACTAGTTCTTCTCCTCACTTTTTGATCGGTCTCTCTTCCAATGCAAACGCCGCACCTCTCCCTCCAATCCGCCCCCCTTGCCGCCATCGGCGTTGCCCCAACCTCTCGGTTCTCTCTCTCTCCATTTACTTAGTCAACTAGTTCTTCGCTTCGCTTTTTGATCAGTCTCTCTTCCAATGCAGACGTCGCACCTCTCCCTTCGATCCGCCCCCCCTTGCCACCGCCGGCTTTGCCTCAGCCTCTTTGTTCTCTCTCTCTCTCTCCATTTACTAAGTCAACTAGTTCTTCGCTTCGAATTTTGATCGATCTCTATTCCAACACAAATGCACCACCTCCCCCTCCGATCCGCCCCCCCTTGCCACCGCCAGCATTACCTCAGCCTCTCAGTTCTCTCTCTCCATTTACCTAATCAACTAGTTCTTCTCTTCGCTTTTTGATCGGTCTCTCTTCCAATGCAGACGCCACACCTCTCCCTCTGATCCGCCCACACCTGCCACCGCCGGCGTTGCCCCAACCTCTCGGGTCTCTCTCTCTCGATTTACTTAGTCAACTAGTTCTTTGCTTCATTTTTTGATAGGTCTCTCCTCCAATGCATACGCCGCACCTCTCCCTCAGATCCTACCCCCCTTGCCGCCACCGGCGTTGCCCCAGCCTCTCAGTTCTCTCTCTCCATTTACTTAGTCAACAAGTTCTTCGCTTCGCTTTTTGATCGGTCTCTCTTCCAATGCAGACGCCACACCACTCCCTTCGATCCGTCCCCCCTTGCCACCGTCGTCGTTGCCCCAACCTCTCGGTTCTCTCTCTCTCTCTCTCCATTTACTTAATCAACTAGTTTCTCGCTTCGCTTTTTGATCGGTCTCCCTTCCAATGCAGACGCCGCACCTCTCCCTCCACCCGCCCCCTTTCCGCCGCCGGCGTTGCCCCAGCCTCTCGGTTCTCTCTCTCTCTCCATTTACTTTGTCAACAAGTTCTTCGCTTCGATTTTTTATCAATCTCTATTCCAACGTAAACGCACCACATCTTCCTCCGATCCGCCCACCCTTGCTGCCACCAGCGTTGCCTCAGCCTCTCGGTTCTCTCTCTCTCTCCATGTACGTAGTCAACTAGTTTCTCTTCGCTTTTTGATCGGTCTCTCTTCCAATGCAGACGCCACACCTCTCCCTCCGATTCGCCCCTTTGCCGCCTCTGGCGTTGCCCCAGCCTCTCGGTTCTCTCTCTCTCCATTTACTTAGTCAACTAGTTCTTCGTTTCGCTTTTTGATCGGTCTCTCTTCCAATGCAAACGCCGCACCTCTTCCTCCGATCCGCCCCCCCTGGCCACCACCAGCGTTGCCTCAGCCTCTCGGTTCTCTCTCTCTCCAATTACTTAGTCAACTAGTTCTTCTCTTCGCTTTTTGATCGGTCTCTCTTCCAATGCAAACGCCGCACCTCTCCCTTCGATTCGCCCCCTTACCACCGCCGTCGTTGCCCCAGCCTCTCGGTTCTCTCTCTCTCCATTTACTAAGTCAATTAGTTCTTCGCTTCGATTTTTGATCAATCTCTATTCCAACGCAAACGCACCACCTCTCCCTCCGATCCGCCCCCCTTGCCACCGCCAGCGTTGCCTCAGCCTCTCAGTTCTCTCTCTCCATTTACCTAGTCAACTAGTTCTTCTCTTCGCTTTTTGATCGGTCTCTCATCTAATGTAGACGCCGCACCTCTCCCTCCGATCCGCCCCCTTGCCGCCTCTAGCGTTGCCCCAGCCTCTTGGTTCTCTCTCTCCATTTACTTAGTCAACTAGATCTTCGCTTCGCATTTTAATCGGTCTCTCTTCCAACGCAAACACCGCACCTCTCCCTCTGATCCGCCCCCGCTTGCCACCCTCGACGTTGCCCTAGCCTCTCGGTTCTCTCTCTCTCCATTTACTAAGTCAACTATTTCTTCGCTTCGTATTTTGATCAGTCTCTCTTCCAACGCAAACGCCACACCTCTCCCTCCGATCCGCCCACCCTTGCCACCGCCGGCATTGCCCCAGCCTCTCGGGTCTCTCTCTCTCTCCATTTACTTAGTCAACTAGTTCTTCGCTTCGCTTTTTGATCGGTCTCTCTTCCAATGCAAACGCCGCACTTCTCCCTCCGATCTGCCAACCTTGCCGCCGCCAGTGTTCCCCCAGCCTCTCGGTTCTCTCTCTCTCCATTTACTTAGTCAACTAGTTCTTCGCTTCGCTTTTTGATCGGTCTCTTTTCCAATGCAAACGCCGCACCTCTTCCTCCAATCCGCCCCCCCGGCCACCGCCAGCGTTGCCTCAGCCTCTTGGTTATCTCTCTCTCCAATTACTTAGTCAACTAGTTCTTCTCTTCGCTTTTTGATCGGTCTCTCTTCCAATGCAGACGCCGCACCTCTCCCTTCGATTCGCCCCCCCTTGCCGCCGACGTCGTTGCCCCAGCCTCTCAGTTCTCTCTCTTTCTCCATTTACTTAATCAACTAGTTCCTCGTTTCGCTTTTTGATCGGTCTCCCTTCTAATGCGAACGCCGCACCTCTCCTCCAATCCGCCCCCCCTTGCCACCGCCGGTGTTGCCCTAGCCTCTGGGTTCTCTCTCTCTCTCCACTACTTAGTCAACTAGTTCTTCGTTTCACTTTTTGGTTGGTTTCTCTTCCAATGCAAACGCCGCACCTATCCCTCCAATCCACCCCCTGCCGCCGCCAGCGTTGCCCCAACCTCTCGGTTCTCTCTCTCTCTCTCTCTCTCTCTCTCTCTCTCTCTCTCTCTCTCCATTTACTTATTCAACTAGTTCTTTGATTCGCTTTTTCATCGGTCTCTCTTCCAACGCAAACGCCACACCTCTCCCTCCGATCCGCCCCCCTTCTTTGCCGCCGCATTGCCTCAGCCTCTCGGGTCTCTCTCCCCATTTACTTAGTCAACTGATTCTTCTTTTCGCTTTTTGATCGGTCTCTCTTCCAATGCAAACGTCGCACTTCTCCCTCCGATCTGCCAACCTTGCCGCCGCCGGCGTTGCCCTAGCCTCTCGGTTCTCTCTCTCTCCATTTACTTAGTCAACTAGTTCTTCGCTTCGCTTTTTGATCGGTCTCTCTTCCAATGCAAACGCCACACCTCTTCCTCCGATCCGCCCCCCTTGCTGCCGCCGGCATTGCCTCAGCCTCTCGGTTCTCTCTCTCCCCATTTACTTAGTCAACTGATTCTTCTTTTCGCTTTTTGATCGGTCTCTCTTCCAATGCAAACGCCGCACTTCTCCTCCGATCTTCGACCTCGTCCCCCGTTGCCTCGCCCTCTCAATTCTCTCTCCGTCGTTCTTCTCTTCGCTTTTTGATCGATCTCTCTTCCAATGTAGACGCCACACCTCTCCCTTCGATTCTCCCCCCTCTCTTCCTCCTCCATTTACTTAATCAACTAGTTCCTCGCTTCACTTTTTGATCGATCTCCATTCCAATGTGAACGCCGCACCTCTCCCTCCAATCCGCCCCCCATTGCCACCGCAGGTGTTGCCCCAGCCTCTAGGTTCTCTCTCTCTCTCTCTCCATTTACTTAGTCAACTAGTTCTTCGTTTCGCTTTTTGGTCGGTTTCTCTTCCAATGCAGACGCCGCACCTATCCCTCCTATCCACCCCCTACCGCCGCCAGCGTTGCCCTAGCCTCTCGGTTCTCTCTCTCTCTCTCTCTCTCTCTCTCTCTCTCCATTTACTTAGTCAACTAGTTCTTTGATTCACTTTTTGATCGGTCTCTCTTCCAATGCAAACGCCACACCTCTCCCTCTGATCCGCCCACCCTTGCCACCGCCGGCATTGCCCCAGCCTCTCGGGTCTCTCTCTCTCTCCATTTACTTAGTCAACTAGTTCTTCGCTTCGCTTTTTGATCGGTCTCTCCTCCAATGTAGATGCCGCACCTCTCCCTCGAATCCTGCCCCCCTTGCCGCCGCCGGCGTTGCCCCAGCCTCTCGGTTCTCTCTCTTTTCATTTACTTAGTCAACAAATTCTTCGCTTCGCTTTTTGATCGGTCTCTCTTCCAATTCAGACGCCGCACCACTCCCTTCGATCCGCCCCCCTTGCTGCCGCCTTCATTGCCCCAGCCTCTCGATTCTCTCTCTCTCTCCATTTACTTAATCAACTAGTTTCTCGCTTCGCTTTTTGATCGGTCTCCCTTCCAATGTAGATGCCGCACCTCTCCCTTCGATCCGCCCCCCCTTACCACCGTCGGCGTTGCCCCAGCCTCTCGGTTCTCTCTCTCTCCATTTACTTAGTCAACTAGTTATTTGCTTCGCTTTTTGATCGGTCTCTCTTCCAATGCAGACGCCGCACCTCTCCCTCCGATTCTGCCCCCCTTTCCGCCGCCGGCGTTGCCCCAGTCTCTCGGTTCTCTCTCTCCATTTACTTTGTCAACAAGTTTTTCGCTTCGCTTTTTGATTGGACTCTCTTCCAACCCAAACGCCGCACCTCTCCCCCCGATATGCCCCCCTTGCCGCCGCCGGCGTTGCCCTAGCCTCTCAGTTCTCTCTCTCTCTCCATTTACTAAGTCAATTAGTTCTTCGCTTCGATTTTTGATCAATCTCTATTCCAACGCAAACGCACCACCTCTCCCTCCGATCCGCCCCCCTTGCCACCGCCAGCGTTGCCTCAGCCTCTCAGTTCTCTCTCTCCATTTACCTAGTCAACTAGTTCTTCTCTTCGCTTTTTGATCGGTCTCTCTTCCAATGTAGACGCCGCACCTCTCCCTCCGATCCGCCCCCCTTGCCGCCTCCGGCGTTGCCCCAGCCTCTTGGTTCTCTCTCTCTCCATTTACTTAGTCAACTAGATCTTTGCTTCGCTTTTTGATCAGTCTCTCTTACAACGCAAACACCGCACCTCTCCCTCTGATCCGCCCCCCCATTGCCACCCTCGACGTTGCCCCAGCCTCTCAGTTCTCTCTCTCTCCATTTACTAAGTCAACTATTTCTTCGCTTCGCTTTTTGATCGATCTCTCTTCCAACGCAAACGCCACACCTCTCCCTCCGATCCAGCCCCCTTGCTGCCGCCGGCGTTGCCTCAGCCTCTCGGTTCTCTCTCTCCCCATTTACTAAGTCAATTAGTTCTTCACTTCGATTTTTGATCGATCTCTATTCCAACGCAAACACACCACCTCTCCCTCCGATCCGCCCCCCCTTGCCACTGCCAGCGTTGCCTCAGCCTCTCAGTTCTCTCTCTCCATTTACCTAGTCAACTAGTTCTTCTCTTCGCTTTTTGATCGGTCTCTCTTCCAATGTAGACGCCGCACCTCTCCCTCCGATCCGCCCCCCTTGCCGCCGCCGACGTTGCCCAGTCCAAACGCCGTAAGTCTCTCTGATCCCTTGCTTTTCTGCTTTGAACCGTGAAGAACATGAAAAGTAGTTAAAAACAGAAATTAGTTTTGTCAATTAGAATCTTCTTCAATAAGAAAGGATGCGTAGATGTAATGCTCTTAGGTGATTGTTAAGAAGATATACAGAGATAGAGAATGAAAATCTCCATTGTTAATGATGAAAACTGAATACATAAGCAAATAGATGAAGCTGAATGAGAAGAGAGCTTTATGTTGAGCTTTTCTTCGCGCCAATCCTCTGTTTCCTCTGTTCCAATTGCCTTTTGTTTCTGAGTTTCTTCTTACTGCTTCTTTTTAAGCTTTGCAGCTTTGCATTCTCAACAGTTAAGTACTCTGTAGTGTTCAAGCAATAGAAAGATAGAAAGAGAGAAGTCGATATGAGAAATTCTTTCTGCTCATTGATGATGTACAAGTTCTGTATTACATTGTCATTGAAATCAGAAGAATACAAAGCTTTTCTTGATTGATCTTCAAATCTTCGATATATCTTCTTGTCTCTACATTTTTTTGTTCTTCAGTTGGTCTTCTCTACAACTCTCTTACACTATCTCTCTCTGTTATTCTCTCTTGTTTCACCATTATCTAAAAACAGAGCTCAATATCTTTCTTTACTGCTTCAAGTTCAGCATCTTTCTTTACTACTCCAAGTTCAGCATCTTCAGCATTTTTCTTTATTGCCACAAACGCAGCATCAGCAACCCAGGAGATTGCGGCGGAAGCGACGCTCCAGATCTAGAGCGGTTGCTCTCCGGGAAATTCAACGATATCAAAATTCTTGTAACTTTGTGATACCAAGAGCTCCTTTCATTAGGACTGTGAGTATATGCAATTAGTTTGAGTTAGATGTGTCTTACTAGAAAATCTTCATGCATCTGATTCTTTCAGGTGGTATTCCTGACTGAATTTTTTTTGTGTAATTGCAGGTGAGAGAAATTAGCAACATGATAAGCAATGCTATTACTCAGTGGACACAGGAAGCTCTGTATGCCATTCAGGAGGTATCGCCTTCTGCTAGTTTCATTTGATACTCACTATGACAAAAAATTGAGTAGTTTCTTTCTTTATGCAGGCAGCAGAGCATTTTCTGGTGGAATTATTTGAAGACGCAATGCTTTGCGCTATCCATGCAAAGCGCGTTACCATTAGTAAGTCTTATTTAATTTCAAATTATGCTATGTGTGTTGGACTATGATTTGCTTCACCATAATATTATTTTGCTCTTTTCATCACAGTGAAGAAGGATTTTCATATTGCTCAACGGCTTAAAGGCAGGGGCCCCTCATGTTGGTAATAAATGACCAAAGTGAGTACACCAATCAAAAGACCAAGTTTTCCATCATGACTTGTGCTAAACATGTTCAGGATAAATAGCCTTGCTCCGTTAAAACTAGAAGTGATTTAGTCACTCTGAAAATCCCACAATGTTCTCTCCCCATTCTGTGAATGACAAGTTCTTCATATAGAATTAGTAACATTAGGCAAAGCACATAGGGTATCCAAGCTGTCTTTGGAATTGGGCATTACCTCTTTGCTAGTGAAGCAAATACAGGGATGCAACAAGAAGTCCAACCATAAATGCAGATGACAAGACACCATCCTGAAAATTATTCAAGTCAAAGTCCCCCTGCAACCAAAGTGCTATGATAAGGTTATAAGACATCAACACTATACTATAAATTCCTAAATGCTTGAAAAACTAGCTATGATTACAATAATGATGGTAAGAGAAAAATTGCCCAGAAAATTTTAAAGGAGAATAGAATGGAATTTCGGCTTTGGCTTAGGAAGATGATAAAAATGGAGACCGGTGCAACTTACATTGCTTTACTATTCAACAAACTTTTATTAATAGAATTATGTTGGACCTTCGAAGTGTTTTTACATTAGACAAAACTGTATAGACTGAAAACATAAAAAGGAACCCCAATAAGAAGAAAATCAAAAGCCTCCAATAAAATACTAGATATGTCGATCATTGTGATATTTTCAGCAAATTGGGAAAAAGATGAGAATGGCAGTACAGAATACAAACTCTGGTTCTTGTTCAGAAAAAAAGATTAACCTCAATTTCACATTCAATCTGCTTAAAATCGGCAATAACAACAAGTACCATGCCTCAAAATGTCCAATATAAAAGTCCCATGATACCGAAACAATAGACTTTTCTGCATAATCAGACAAAACAAAATTCTTTACTTGCTGGATTCCTTTGCCTGAAGTGCATTTTCCATCCTTTGTGCAAGTACTCCGACTACCATTTACACCATTACTGGCTATCACTCCTCAATCCACGTAATTTAACATGTTAATCACACAAAAGATGACAAGCAACCTGCATACAAAAAAGTAAACTTCCTGGTTATTGCCCTAAACAATTCCAATATTTTAGTTACCCATTTCTTCGAGTATATTCTCTTAAAATCCTATACAATTCAGTAACTTCTGGTATGTAGATAAACATTGCATGATAGTAACTACAATTACACAACCAAATAGAACAAGTCATCTCTGCTTAAGATTAGACAACACATTTAGGAAATTTTACGCTTGAAGGTCATGGCCAGCCTCATTCACACTTGTGAGGAAACAATTATGACCTCATTGACTTCTCAGAAAAGTTGAACCAACGGTTAGCCAACCCACATTCTACTTTGGAAGCAACTCCTTCATACAAATACACAGGTACAGCAGTGCACTGTCAGCCGCAGGTGCATGCAACAAGATCACTCTCCAATTAGATGACAAAAGAATTCATGACAAATCATTATAATCAGAGATGAACACATGGTAGGAGGATCACTTATGTAGCTATGGATTTGTCTTTTAGGAACATTTGTGGAACATTTTTTGACGACCTTTGTGGAACTCGGGATAGATAATTAGCCAATAGTCAAGAAGGCAATCAAACATCAAAGAGGGCATAATTTTAAGCTCCTTCTATTTTGTGTAAAAAAAAAATTGGAAAAGAAAAAGTATTCTAATAAAAATGATCACTTATACCGTATTGCTTACAAAAATGAATTGACAAAAAATGTTTTATGCATTCATAAAGATATCTAGATATATATTATTGTCCTTAGTTAAAACATTTGTCATTAGCTAATTATTTTAAGGGAAAAATTATCCAAAAATTCATAAACCTATTGCACTTTTACCAATTCAATCATTAATCTTTTAATTTTGCCAATTAAGTCCTAAGCATTTTCATTTATTGTCAATTCAATCCATCCAACCGATTTTGATTAGAAATTATTAATGTGGATAGTTGGCTCTAACGTGGCACTTTTTTAATAATATTTTAATTTTTAATTTTTTTTCTTTTTATTTAATTTTTTGGCTTTTTTTGGGGGGTTTCTCTGGCTAGCAAGGGTTGCTGGCCAACCCTCGCTAGCCCTCACCCGTGGCTAGCGAGGGTTGCCCACTAGATCCGAAACACCAAAAAGAAAAAGAAAATAAAGTAAAAAATATATATTACTAAAATATTGTTTAAAAATGTGCCACGTCAACGTCGACTGTCCACATTAGCAATTTTTGATCAAAATTGATCGGATGGATTGAATTAGCAAGAACTGAAAATATTTAGAATCGAATTGGTAAAATTGAAAAGTTTAAGACCGAATTGATAAAAATACAATAAGTTCATGATTTTTTGAATAATTTTTCCTATTACAAATGATCAATTTTACAAAAATGCTAATAGATAGGACCTTAATTTCATATTGATGGAACCCAATTTAGTGAGTGGTGTGTTTTTTCTGGGACCAATGAATCTTGTTGCATCAGCTTATGAGTTACCATCTCGATAACGGAATTATTTTTGCTAGAATATCTGTATATACTGAAGAAATTGTTCTCACGAGTCACGACTAGCAATGGCTCCCGACTGTGCCAAGGCCAATGGGCTGTGCTAGGCCCCGCGTTACGTTACGCTCGAGCACGTTTTGCCCAGGTAAGGTTTTTTATTAAATAATTAAAAAAAAATTTCCATAAAATAAATTATTTACACTTCATGGTCGTTTATAGGGAGTCCTAAGTAGCGATAATTGAACAAGAATGAAATACGCAGCATAGTATATAAGACTCCGACTTAAACGAATTCATCTCGTAAAAAAAACGAATAATACCATACAAATTGCAGCTGTCAAAATACATATACATAAGAATCGAACTTAGATAAATACAATCTCATAAGAAAAATTACAACCTAATAATTAAAAACACAATACTAAACAGATTGATAAAAACACATTTTTTCTGGTAGGAGCTTAACCATTTCAATGTTTGTTGTCTTTTCGACTCATCTGATAGATTTCAAAGATAATTTCACAAATACAAGTTTTCTTGCCATTGAGGAGGTCCATAACGTTGAATGTCTTCCAAACATTTGACCCTTGTGCGAGAGAGTACTTTCAGAGTTGGCAAGCCATCTGGAAAATGGGTTGGGCAACCCCAATAATTTAAGTCAATTGCGAATTCCAAGCTTGTAAATATCCTTCAACAGAGATCGCCATTTTTATTTTTATTTTTAAGTAAGGAGAAGTGCATGATCGTGAAAATAAGAGGAGGGGGGTTTGAATTTTGTAGAAATTGAATTTTTTTTTTCATTTTTTTAAGATGAATGTGACCGTTCGGCCACATGTATTTTATTCTTAATGTGGCCGAACATCACACTATTAGAGATAATGGGCCATGCTTGGGCCGGCCCATTATGCCCAATGACCTGATCCAGCCCAGCCCAGCCCAGCCCAGCCAGGTTAGAGCCTGCGGTAACAGCCCCTCCTCCAAGCTCAGGACAACGGTAACCTACGAATCGGAGACAGTGACTCTTTTCGGAATCGGAGTGTTCATCGAGTAGGGATTTTAGGGTTGGGTCATAGTCTTCATCGAGTAGGGATTTTTGGATATTGGTATTGTTGGGTTTGAATAAGGATGAAACTAATCGGCACCGGGCTGACTCAATCTGACCCGTTCTCTTGGGTTATATGATATTCAGGTCAGGTAGGGTCAGGTCAAGCATATCGTGCAGTGTCTTGGGTAGGGTCGGGTTTTCATAAGCAACCCGAACCACAGACACCCCTATACTCCACCCGCTCTTTCCTCTTTCATTTTGGTCCTTCTATCTTTTCATTCTTCTGCTCTTTCCAGATCTGTTGCTTCCACATGCCCCATGATCAGGTCCTGTCTTTTAGTTTTAATATGCTGTCAATTAGCAAATGAACTAACACAAACGGCAATAACGCTCTCAGCAACCCAAGAATGTGCCATCGTCCAGTAGACCGACTCATCTATCTCGCTATTTCCGGATCAATATTGTACATGGTCGTACTTTCACGAGATAGAAACCGCATCTACGAGTAGCTCTCCATCTGGTTAAGGTAAGCTGCATATTTCTTGCCGTAGTGAGTACTCTAGTTTTTGTTGCCAGGACAAATCATATGAAGATTGACCGTCATTTCATCGACAAAAGAAACTGTCCTGAGGAGTCATACGGACTTCTTATGCACCCTCAAACCATCAAGGACACGTTCACCAAGGGACCGCCATGCTTGATTTTCCCCGTCTCTACAGCAAGTCAAGTATCCGGGATATCTACACTTCAACTTGAGGGGGGCGTTAGTTGTCATCAAATGAGTAACTATCTTGTAATCTACTTCCATAGTTTTTTTGTAATTCACCACTTGATTTTCTACTTGATTAAGCAAGCTAAATCCACCATATCATGGAAAGTCATCTCAATTATCCACCTTTACAGCTGTCCATCCCGGGTTTATCTCTGAGTAAACATTTGCGCATATGCCATGGGAGAACAAAGCAGCAAGCAAAACTCAATCCTTGATCCTCTCCAACTTTTTCACCTTCAATTACTTTTGAAATGGCGGATAAAGTGGAAGTCCAGTCACATGAAAGCAACAAGATCAATCCTGGGCTGTGATGTTGCGCACGGAGCAAGCGAGCGAGAGAGAGAGAGAGAGAACAAGTTTGATGTTAAAACCGAGCAAGTGAAACATGACCATTCTAAAGATGCTTAGCGGAGGTAAGTCCCAAAACCTGGTACTTTTAGACACAGGCACATAGGAAATCAAACTTAATAACACTACCAAAATTAAATGTCATACTACTATTCTTGCTCCATTATTATCACCCAAACCCCACACACATTCAATCTCTTATCGCCTCGAGATCAGCAGATCGGACCGGCCGCGAGGATCTCCTCAGTCATCTTGCTGTCCTCGCCAATCTTGTAGTCAGTGAATGTCACAAAGTTGTTCTTGAACAGTTCGGCCAGCTTCATCAGGGTGTTGTTGTAGGCCTTCTTGTCCGACCAGGTGTTCACAGGATCGAGGATCTCCGAGGGCACACCCTCGACCTCGGTCGGGATCTCCAGCCCAAAGACCTCAGTCTTCTTGTAACTAGCTTCCAAGAGGCTGCCCGAATGTATGGCGTCAATGATCTTCCTGGTGTATGGCAACTTGATCCGATTGCCAGAGCCATAGCTGTACAATAGATGTGAAAGGTTTCAGTGTCAAAAAAGCAGCATCGAGATTGGCTCCAGAGTGGGGCTCAAACATGTCATACCTCCCCCCTGACCATCCGGTGTTGACAAGCCACCCAGTTGCGCCATGCTTCTGCATCTTCTCAGCCAGCATAGCAGCATACTTGGTAGGATGCAACATTATGAATGCAGCGCCAAAGCAAGCTGAGAATGTTGCACGCGGCTCCTTGACACCCTCCTCTGTTCCGGCGACCTGTTGAACAGATCAACAGTTAGCACGTCATCAGACGCCATCTTCTGCAGATTAAGCATTTGGAACAACAAAGGAACCAAAGTTCAACAGCTGGACACATACCAGAGCAGTATAGCCGCTTATGAAATGGTACATAGTCTGTGCCAGGCTCAGCTTACTCACGGGAGGGAGCACTCCAAACGCGTCACATGCCAAGAGAATGACATTCTTCGGGTGTGGGCCAACGCATGGGATTTTTGCATTTGGTATGTACTCAATGGGATAGGCCGCCCGTGTGTTCTCTGAAACAAAGGAACAGATCAGATGTTGCGAATATTGTGCTTGTAATAACAAACTGTCATCATATGGTAGCAAGCCAAACTGGGTCATTAAGAATTGACCATCAAAGTCTTCTCATCAATAAATTAAGGCTTCTTGGATTTTTTTCAGTGAAGATATCTGAGATTATTCAAAAAGTTATAATCTTGATTTTTCTGCTTCAAATCATATTCTATTCAGCTACTGAAATTCTCCAACTATCATATTTATCACCTAAAAACCATACCGATTAGATCAAAACCGTACATCATTGGGTTGTGCTGACCCAGTTAGCTCAATGAAAGAAAGGGTTGACTTCAATTTTCTTTCAGGAATATACGAACCAAGTCATAGCAAACAAAAACTTTGACATTTGAGCATATTAAAAACGAGAGTATCCAGCATAACAAAATCAAGAAACATGCAGCTGTTTATCTTATTTAAAACAATTCAAAAAAGTCACTTAAGAACAACTCTAAAATAATAGAAATTATCAACGACAAAGATGTTTACCTGTAACTGACTTGTCAGAGTAATCCACTTCCCTCGTGTGCTCTTCAAACACCACGTTTTCCACCACTGTCATCCACAAACATCTCGAGTCATTTTCATGCCTTGAGGGCATACGTAAACCAAAATCCAATTTCATTCAACTCAAAGTATACAAATTCAAAAAGGCGTGTTCAGAAATTACCAGTTCCAAACTTGATGGCATTCCAGATATCAGGCTCCTTCTCCCTCGACAAATCAATACATTTGGCATAGCAACCCCCTTCAATATTGGACACACCGTTCTCACTCCAGCAATGCTCGTCATCGCCAATCAAGTACCTATTGTGATCAGTAGACAGGGTAGTCTTGCCAGTACCTAAATTCAAAAGAAGTTCATCAGCAACGATCAAGGCACTGCAATCTCTAAGTTGTGCAGAGGATAAGGACTTTATAGAGAGAGAGAGAAACAGAGACAGAGAGAGACAGAGAGAGGGCACATATCATATGTCACAACCGACTCGGCGCCATTTCCGATCTCCGATGGATACTATACCTGACAATCCAAAGAAGAGGGCAACATCTCCGTCCTTCCCCATATTGCATCCAGAATGTAGGGAGAGGATTTGACGCTTAGGCATGAGATAGTGCATTACACTGAACAGACCCTTCTTCATCTCCCCGGCGTATTGAGTGCCGAGGATGACCATTTCCCTCCTAGCAAGGTTAAGATCTATGCTAGTAGAGGATGTCATGTAATGGGTGTAACGATTACACGGGAACTGGCCAGCATTGTATATAGTGAAGTCCGGAGTACCAAAATTCTCCAGCTCTTCAGGAGTGGGTCGGATGCACCTGCCAACCCACCCAGTTATCGAATTGTGTACACTAGGACTAATTCTTCCTCCGCCATGGGCTAATGAGTCGGAATCATTTAACACTATGCACACATACAGGATTCAATATTTTTAACATGACGGCAACGTTCAGGAGACTTATCTGGCGAGGCTTAACCTTTCGTGGATTGGAGACTATAGAAACAATTACTGCAGAAGATTTGTTAAAATAGTTCTTTTTTCACTTACATGTTGTGCATGAACAAGGAATGGTAAGCTCTTGCAGACACAATCCTCACTTTGATTCGGTTCACCGGGTCCCAGTTCAAGAATTGGTCATTAACAAAGACCTGCAAATTCATGAGTTAGACTCCAGTCATATTAATTTATCAATATGGGCATTGCATTTGAGAGTTAAATGTCATAGGACAAGTAAAAGATCCCATGATGTGTGTGTGTGTGTCCTCTTCATCATCATATGTAGCATCAACAAACATAAATATTGAGATTCATATTGTCCCTCGAGGGAATCTCCAGTGGAACCCACGTTCATTTTCGCTACAACTCCTACACAAACTGTTGCGTGACACAAATAACTATCAATTGAAGACTTCCAAGTGTTCATGTGCCATGGCGTCCTCATGGAAAAATTATGACAAAATATTGTTTGACTACAACGTGTTACAACCAGGGTGGGTCCATGAGGATCCTAAATTCGTCCTCGTTTTTGCTAGGCTGATTGATGATGCATTTAACAAAACAAGAAAAAAGACACGGCCACTAATATATGATGCAGTTGAGGCTGTACAAACCAAAGAAATTGCCCAGAAATTCCCCTGCTTCTAGTGCCAATAAAGTTATTCACAAGAGGACGAAATTGCTTATCCCACCAAATGATCTTGAGAGCCCATACACCAACTTCAACATAAGGACAAGAAAGATACTATCCCTCCCATCATTTTCATCCCAAAGTGAGCTGTGGTTCCTCCTTTTAGAAAAATATATTGTTTATTACAAGAATAGTAAAAAATGATTCTGCTTTCAATCATAGAAATGCCCAACTACAGCATCAGAAGGAATCAATACTACAGACAAATATCCCAGGAAAGATGAGAACAAAAACCTTGTCCAAAGAATTCAAGTAATCCACTGCTCTCTCTCTGTTAACCAAGAAAGTCTGCTCGTCCATCTCAATGTTAGGTGATCCCCTGCAGATAAAAAGATTCAACCATGAGTTGATGGGGATTAAATTAGACGTCACAACCTTTTTAAACTAAATTAATGGACAAAATCAGCAAGGATCTGCTTTTTGTCTTTTTACTCTCGTGACGAGAAAGCTCGCACTTACTTTCCCCACCACAGTTCATCCTCGGTGGTCTCGTCCTTCACGACACGCTTATCCCTCGGAGACCGGCCAGTCTTCGCCCCGGACAGGGTCGCCAGAGCCCCGCTCGACGTGATGTACGACCCTTTCTCATACTTAATCGCCTGCTCGTACAGCTCTGCACAACCACATACACACACGCCCTCAAAATCATCGATCAATTGGACAAATCGCTCGCACAAATAACCAAAAAAATTCAATCTTCTCCTTTCAAAATTCCTCCTATGAGGAAAAGTTCACGGCCGTCCAACTCCCACCGAATAAGTCCACCGAGCCCGCGTCGCCATCCGGCGGGCCCCCTGCGCTTTTCCATTAGACATACGAAATCATAACTTCCATGAAACTCCCCGACCCACTTCCACCCATTTCGACCCATTTCAAGACAAGTCAAAAAGAGACGCCCCACCGCAAATTCCTCGTGAATTACAAGTTACAAGTGACCACACGGCCCCGCAAGTTCCCCATCACGAGTTGACGTTGAAAAAGCGGAAGAAGATTTTAGACGTACCGGCGGGGGAGAGGTTGTAGAGGACGTGGGTGAACTTGAGGGCGCTGTCGCTGGCGGCGAAGGCCGGGGTGAAGTAGTGGCTGGTGTCCTGCGAGGGCTTCGGGGTCTCGCTTTTCCTGGCCGGGTCGCCCCTCACCACCCGCGGCCCCGTCTCCCTCGTCAGCGACGCCAACGACGCACTAATTCCAAATTCAATAAAAACCAAAAAAAAAAAAATCAGGAAAATCGAATTAATCAGAACATGAAATTTAAAGATAATAATAATAATAACACGCGACTAAGATCCACTGAACGCGCCTTGGGGATTTTTCTTTTCTTTTATTTTCTTGTTAAAAAAATAGAGTTTGTAATTTCGGCTTGTCTCTTTTCTATTAAATCGTAAATTTTTATTATGCATCGCGAAAATGTTTTTATTTTCCTCCCAGGAAAAATGTTCCCTACCATCGGATTCTACGGGACCGGTCGAGCGCAGCTAAAAGCTGCTGCTATCCACCCCCTAAGTGGCACGCGCTTCGAAACATGGGGCGGGCCCCACGCGTTTAAGGAAACGAACAAAGGGGAAATTCCCTATATTCGGTAAATTATAATTCAATTGTTTTCAGAAAGTGCCCCTAACACTTAATAATAAACAAATAAATTGCTCCTTGAGAACTTCATTTTAATATACAAAATTTGAATTTTTTCCTTATTTGCTAAGGTGACATTTATATCCGAAGTTAATGCATTTTAATTTTATGGGATAGTTCCTGCAAATCCCCGAAATTATGTGGGGGCCCCACTTCCCTGCCTCCTGCAATTTCAAAGGATTTTCTGCATATATATGTATGTAGGTATGTAAGTCATCTTCTTCAAGCTTCTTCCACGTTACAATACCTGATGGACTGGAGCTGCTGCTTCTGCCGCGCCTCCTCGGAGACGGGGGAGAAGGAGCCCTGGACCCCCGTGTTCGGGGTGGTCGGCGCCGACCTCTTCTTCTGCAGCGAGTGGAGCTCGTCGATGGTCTGCGCCTTCACCGGCGTCGCGCTGTCGTCGTGGCAGATCGCGTTCTGCCTCTTGCCCCCGGCGCCGTTCGCCGTCGTCTGGATCTTCGTCAGCCCGTTCCTCGCCGTCCCGGCGCCGGGTGCGGGGGCGGCGGTGTTGCTGAAACTGAAGTCACTGTTCCCGTTGGCCGCCATTTTCGGTCTCTCTGTCCAAATAACAAGCAAGCACGAGCAATGATCACGATGCGGATCGGTGACTGAGGGCAAATCCCCCGAGCAGAGCGCAATTTATAACAGAGGACAAGATAAGGATCGTTTCTGTCGCGGAACGGAAAGGGCCGGATCGTGATAAGGACGAACGGGTTCCGCTCCACGTAACCGCGCGGGGCTCGTGTGCGAACCCCACCGGCATTTCAGTACCGGACAAAAACCCAGTTCCGACACGTCGGAATTTGGACAGCGAACTGGCTCAACAAAATCAAAAGAAACCCAAAATTCTACGTGCGGGCTTTTTCAAAGTCACGTCGCGGCGTTACGATCAACCGGCACTCTCGCCGCATTTCTCGCGCCAACCGCACCGCGGTCGTTCGTGGTTTCGACACGAAACCCAGTTGTCGTTCGCTCTAAATGCGTAAGATCGAACTTCCGTGATCAAGAACAGGAACCCCGTCGGACCATTTCAGCCATTAGAGAGAGAGAGAGAGAGAGAGAGAGAGAGAGAGAGAGAGGGAGCGAACCAGAGATGGCGAAGCAGAGCTGGAGAAATGGAGGAAGCTAAGCGAAAGAGAACGAGGGCTCGATCATGCAAGTAGGGGTGATGACGATGAGAGAATCAGGTTTTGGTGAGGAGGTAGGACGAGCCGAAGGCCGCATTTTAAAGGAGCTTCCGGGGTGGGGGCCCGATCTCTTGACCAGGGTTAGGTATTTTAACCCTACCGCGGTTAGATTCTATCCCTCGCGGTCAAGACCCATTTCACGAGAAGGGGGCAAGCCGGGCAGGAGCCCGAGTAGCAATCCGCTGGTGCGCGGCCACACGGCAGCTACGGTGCTTCCGCTCCCTGGATTTTGGTTGTAGGAATAACAACAAAATAATGCAAATGTGATGTCCGTTCACTTTTAATTCGTCTAGTGTGATTCATGAATTTTCCTTTCTCGGAAAATTCACATTAACAGAAAAAATTAGTCCACAACTTAAGTAAGTCATTCAATTTCTTTTATTTAAATTTTTATGGGATTTTTCTAAAATCGCAATGGTAGGATTACGGGCTAAAAATGGTATCCAACTCAGATAAGGGTCAAAAAAATGGTATCCAAATCGTGCCTATCTAAATAATCATCTATTTGGCCAAAATAATAATTAACGAAAATCAATATTCTTGTAGGGCATGGGAAATTGGGGAAAGTTTATTAATTTCCGCCCGCGTCTGGTCGCCACACCACACGCAAAATTAGCTGGGAGGTGGGACCCGCTAATAAGTAATCTCTATGGGGGTTCATCAGGACCCGCTAATTAGGGTTAGATGTTGCGTTGGACCCACGCGTTTGAGGCCCTTCGAATGGGTAAAGGAAGTCCTATAATCCTAGAAATTATAATTCCACCCCCTGTAGAAGGTGACTTGTACATTTTTGCCCACAATTTCTACGGTTGTCGTTTTGATTTGATCCGGCGGGAGGGCTTGATGGGTTTTAATTTGGTTCAATTCAATCTTCAATTCTAGCATCGATATATTTTTAATTTCGAATTGTGCGACAACCATTCCTAAGCTTTATAAAATGTCATGTATGTTGGGCTTGAATTTTCGGACAATTTAATATATTTTAAAAGATGGACATTGAACAAAATATTTTTTATCACCTGATATTAATATGATGCATCAAGTCAGTCATTTATTCTTCTCCAGTCTGGTAGGATATTTTGAGAAATACAACTCAAATAGTTATAAATATTACCATTTTGATATGTCTAATATCTCTAGACTTTGAACTAAAAAGTTGTCCCTAAAGAATGTGGACGAGAAATTCATCTACCATCAATTCAAGTTTAGAAACGACATTGAACATTGTCACATAGCTTGGGATTAGATTGAACAAATTTTTGAAAACAATAATGGACGTTGAATATGAACCACATTAAATAAATAAAAAGTTATGGGACTACACTACACATTAGACCAAAATTCATGTACTATTTGTGTCACTTTCCCAAACATATATGTATGCTTTCCAATTCAAATGTTGGAATATAGCAATACAACATTTATACATGTAATCAAATATCTCAAGAAATGAAATTATTTCAAACCAATTATCTTCAAAAACTCGCTAACAACACCAAGTAAAAAAAATTATCAATAACTGAATATCTACATGGAACCTATTAAAATATAATTTTCGAAAGATTGAACAATGTGAAATCTATCGCCAACTTTGAACTAACATCTTAATATTTTCAAGATGCATTGGTCACAATATTAAAAAAAAAAAAAAAATGGTCAATGAGTTTCATAGTATAGAAAGCGTTGACTAATCGTGCGAGTGCACCGAAATTCCGTGCGCTAACTGTACCGATCACTCTCTCTCTCTATCTAATGGCCATGCATCGACACGCAAGCACAGGGAAAGAGCGCGGGCCCCACGCGTATGCACCCGAAATTGCCAAAAAAATGAAATGTTTATCCCAATTAATTAAATAACATTTTCGAAATTCTTTGCTCAGTCCCCGAAAAATTTCCCTTTTCCGAACCCGGTTAAAAGCCTGTCGACAACCTGGATTGGCAAAAAGAAATTACTCTTTTTTCCTTTCTCAGGAAAATTCACATTAATAGAAAAAAATCGTCCGCAACTCGAGTAAGTCATTCAATTTCGTTTAATTAGATTTTGATGGGATTTTTCTAAAATCTCTGTGGTAGGATTACGGGCTAAAAATGGTATCCAACTCAGATAAGGGTCAAAAAATGGCATCCAAATCGTGCCCTTCTAAATAATTATCTATCTTGCCAAAAAAATAATTAACGAAAATCAATATTTTTTTGGGCATGGGAAATTGGGGAAAGTTTATTAATTTCCACCCGCGTCTGGTCGCCACACACAAAATTAGCTAGGAGGTGGGACCCGCTAATAAGTAATCTCTCTGGGGGTTCATCAGGACCGTTCGTTAATCAAAGGCCCTCCATCCATCAACGGCCGTTAGGGGTAGATGTTGCTTTGGACCCACGCGTTTGAGGCCCTTCGAATGGGTAAGGAAGTCCTATAATCCTAGAAATTATAATTCCACCCCCTGTAGAAGGTGACTTATACATTTTTGCCCACAATTTCCACGGTAGTCGTTTGATTTGATCCGGCGGGAGGGTTTGTTGGGTTTTAATCGAGATATTGTTAATTTCGAATTGCGTGACAACCATTGCTAGGCTTTATAAAATCTCGTGTATGCCGGGCTTGAATTTTTGGACGGTTTGATATATTTTAAAAGATGGACATTGAACGAAATATTTTTCATCACCTAATATTAGTTCTGCAAACCAAAATCATCTGAAGATTTGCCAAGCATATGAAATGGAATTTTACATTGTACATGTTTGTCTCAAATTCTTTTTCGAATTTTTTGGGATTTTTCTTCTTTTTTTCAAATGTTAATTTTTTTTTTAAAAAAAATTCCTTATGCTACATCTATTTGGCACTATAATGGCGTCGCTTGCGTGAAAAATAAAAGAAAATTTAATGAAGAAATGCCGGATAGGTTTTCCATATATTGAAGGCTAACAGAATAGTTAACTTGGAAAAAAGAGGATCATAAGTTTTAGGATTTTAAGTGGACAAAAAATGTTCTGGAACTAAGCTAAAGCGAGGAATTGACACAAATTTTACGGCCACCACTATCATCATCCCAATTTTTTTAATAAATAAATAAATAAGAAGATCAGACCCTAAACCTTGAAAATAGTGGAACAATCAGTTGAAAATTAAGGTGGTTTTTCTTGGTAGTGTAGTGGACCAGAAATGCAAACTCCATTTCATACGCACTACACTAAATAACGTGTCGTACTCCATTTCATACGCACTGCAATAAATAACTTGTCCTTCTTTTACTCATGATTCAGAACTATATTGACATCCGCACAATTAAATATTTCTCCATAAATGAGACAAACATGAAGCTTATGGCCACCCACCCGAGCATGGTATGGCTCGGCCCTCACAACTTTGTTAGCAAAAAGGGGAGAAAATACATTAAAAGTACCAAAAATTGTTTATGGCATTCACTTTAGTATTAAAAAGTTTTTACCGAATCACTTAAAGGTCAAATCGGAAAAAAAAAATGATCACTTAAGTATATCTAGTGAAAATTTCAGTCAAAAGTATTACGTGACATTTATAATTAAAGTATCTGACTGGACATTTTTAAAGAAATCCAATGTTCGCAAATGTGCAAAATGACATTGCCTAATCTAATATGGCTAGGTAGGGCATAAATGATGTCGCTCAATCCAACCGAGCAAAAATGATGTCACAAACGAGGTAGGTTATAGGGTTTGATTGTCATCAACATTGGCTGATTGTTGTACCACTCTCCCCATCACCATCGCTCGCTTTTTTCTCTCACCCAACCAAGCACGAGTAGAGACATGGGCAAACATCGCGTCAACCACAAGTGACGGCTTTTCTTCGTCATTTTCAAGCCTCCGGTGCCACTGCTAACCAACGCCATTCGTCATCCCAGAGCAACCAAAGAGCAGCTCTGTCCTGCCATGTTTCTTTTCAATGTCAAGTTAAAGAGATTTTATTTGAAATCTATAATGAGAAAATTCCGGAGATTTGAGGTGCTCAAATTGTGAAAGAGATCACAGCTAGCCAAGAGGAGAAATCATTAGGATAGTTTTACTTGAAAATATGGCAAGCAAGACAATCGGCAAAAGATTGATCAAGGAGGTTTTCTTTTTCTTTTTTTTTTATCAAAGAAATAGCTTTAATTACTAAATCAACCGCAAAATAATCACAACAAGGTTCGCAATTAGTACATAACACAACCCATGGTGGGGTTCTGGGTTGGGGTAGGGGGGCAGCTGGCTTAGTCAGCCAATTAATGGGGAGAAGATTTTTCCAGTGGGCTTTGACAATCCAATGCACAGAAGATTGAGAGAGAAATTAAGGGAAAGAATCAAGAATTTGATGCTCATGGAATGAGCTGGCCATGAAATTGTAGAGGTGATGAGTGAACTTGAGAAAGGAATCAAAGGATTTGCAGCAATATGGAAAAACTATTCATTCACTCGGCCAAATTTGGGCGTTCACGCGTTGAATGAAGCAAATGGAAATTTGACGGCAAATCACGACAAGGGGAGGGCCAACATCCTAGGATTTGAGTGCATGGATGAAAGCAAACTTTTGCCCAACTAAAGGAGAGGAATTTTCACATATCGAGGCGGACTTTTTGGCTGGAGTGGAGGCCAGTACAAGAAAGGACTTTCATCCCGGGCATTTCACAATTAAGGGTTTTTGATTGGGGCACGTCGATGAACACGGACTGGGCAACTTAAACGAGCTATATCATACTAAGAAATTAATGGAAGACAATCACATCATAATTTTAGGGAACACTATACACAACTTTTAGCACTTTCACTTATACACTAGTGCTCAAACATTGGCTCGTGTGAGCCTAAGCCAATCTAGGCTAGAACTTTTTATTGGACTTGGTTTATGGATTACAGTATGGTGTGACATTCAAAAAAATTTTATTTAACTATTTGTAGAGCTTTATATTAACCCTTAGGCCTTAGGTTGGTTTTTCGTCTTGATACTAATCAAATTGTTGAGATTGACAATAATCCTTCTTTATTGAGTGAACGAGAATTAAGAAATATTTATGGTAACCATTAGAGTTGACGAAGTTAGTAATATTATCCATGAACATATTGAGCAATATAATAGAGAAGTAAAGATGGATTCATTTCTCAAGGCAAGGATCTAGGATTAGCGCCAATTAATAAGTTGGAACAACTTCGTAAGTGTAGTCTATTTTCAATTAATCCCCTAATATATGAAAGGGTGAAAAGTTGCTTTCGTTGTTGTGAAATAAGAAGCCTTCATATCTTAATGCATGTATTTAATTTATTCGGAGCTATCAGAGCGGGATTCACTTTTTGGGGAATATGAGTGGGCCCATGCAAACTTGAGCCTAGACATTTGACATACCGTTTGCTGTGCCAATCAACAACCGATATTTAAAAGAAAACTTAATTTTTCAATGAAATCCCGCTTTGCACACACGGCTTCCCTAGCCATTTCAATCTTGAAATGGGTAGGAACTGCTATCGAACCAGCTCCTAGACAACGAGCTAGTCAGGTTGTCAGTGGTACTTCGATTCCTTCACCATCCTCGGTGACCCGTGAACACTTACAAACATATATTCAATAATAAGAGAAATTTGAAGCTCTTTAATTCATTTTTTTAAGAAATAAAATATTTTCACAATTTTCTTTTTGAAAAAACCTCATGTACTTGATGAATGGCAGAATTTTCCGCAAGGGGAGTGCCGACACAAGTACGCACTCCCCTGTTGCAAGCGAATAAAGCGCAGGGAGGGATTGAAGGGACCAAGGGCGCTTTCATTTTCATGGACAGTGTGGATTGGAGGAATTTACCTTCTTTTGCAGAATATATTCTCTTTGGAGCATTCCGATGCGTACAAATCTCAACAACTCTATTCACCCCATCGCCATGAATAATTGACACTGCAACCTGGTGATATAATTCCGGTCATTTAATTTATTAAAAAACCCCAACTTAAAAACTTAAATTAATAAATGAGGAAGATTATACTTATAAAGAATACAGGCGATGTGGGATTTTGTGCCCATCGGAAGGATTTATAATCCAACTGCTTGATGTGCAAAAATTCTTGTAATTTTTGTGATATTCTAGTTTCACGTCGAGAATACTTTGATTTTCTAATACAACTTATACGTGTATCTAATCATAATATGGAAACCTAATGCTTAGATTTTCAATATAAGATTTCTTTAACACAACTCATTAGTGTTAGAGTATCCATCAATCTACCATTAGCTTTAATATCATGATATTGTTTGTTAAGATCACATAGCAAAAGCTTTAATACCTTTTGTTTGTGGAGACTGTTAAGAGATAGCCTAAATCCAAGCTTATTAATATATTAAATTGGATCCACTTTTACTCAACTATGATATATTAATTGCTCTACGTCATATACTAATGTTTCAATAAAAGGATTTTTTTTTAATACAACCCATATGTTCATAAACACATGTTCATACAAATAGATAAATCTAATTGAGGTGGTTTGGCTTGAAAGTCAACGGGCACAAGGGATTAAGATGGGCAAACCACTAAGCTTCGCTCAATTCTTGACTCTTTCAAATGCAGGCAACCGTCCATTCCTCTGACAACACCACACCTCATCAAAGGAGAAATGTAGACGATAACGTTTTTGAACAAGCTATTTAGTCATTGAATCCAAAAAATTTCATATCTAATGCCGGTCAGACCAATGGAGGGATTACAAGTCCAAGCAAGGATGATCACATTGCTTAGCTAACTTTTGACCAAACAAGACCTCTTCAGCGGTCAGTACAGGGCACGTTTATTCTGCCCCATTTTCTGGAATTTGTAGACCTTGAAACAGTAAAGGAGAGTCGCGTCGGCTTGCAATTTGTTGGATTTGCTGATTGAGTGACACAATGAATTTGCAATGAGAATTTTATATGATCAATGGCTGAAATGGAGCCTCGTCTAAAAAATCTGGACAATAATTTCTCAATTGAACGAGGATTTATGATGCATCAGCTTTTGCTGTAATTGGATAACAATGCAAAGCATATACATATTAAATTAAGTGGAGCCTGACATGGAGCCTCGTCCTCCCATTTTTATTTTTTGGATTGATTATTCGTGGAAATGAAAACGATAATGGAGAGATGGTGGCGGGCGGCGGTGGCGTTGGAGTCTATCTTTTGCAGCATAGACTGCGTCCGCAAGCAAGGGGAAGGGATATGTTTTATTTATCCGAAGGAAACATCCTTCGACCTAAAAAACAAGAAAAGGAAATATCCCATTGTCATGATTATTTTTTTCCATTAAAATTCTTGTACGGTTATTTTTCAAATTATAAACCAAATAGAAAAAAATGTTCACTCGACAAAAAAATAGGTAAAAAATAAAACAATGAAAGTAACCACCCATTTCAACTAAAAGAAAATGCAAGGGTTCTTTTCAACCAAAAAAAAAAAAAAAAAAACCTAAAAGAAAACGCGCTATTAAAATATCTTAATTATCCTTGTACTACAATCAACCTTATCCTTGCACTCTACGAGAGAAATTCAGAATACTTCTTTTATTTTTTTTATTTTTGAATTGTAAACAGATTTTTTTATTAGGATAACTCTATTTCCGTTTTTTTTTTTTTGGTTAGAACACGCTATTTTTTCAATGTTAACTGACCAAATTAGCCTTCAATCACACAATTTGATTTAATATTTCTAACTTACCCCCTTCTCTTGGTAAAATTAATCTCATCATCTCTCTCCTGTAATACCTTATATTTGGGCTAAGTTTTTTAAAATAAATTGAGTGCCGAACACCAGAAGTGCTAAAATTTGGCACGGATGGATACTTAAGTGTCAAATGTTAGGAAAGTGACATTTAAATGCCAAATTGGAGCAAAATGAATCACTTAAATGCCAACGTACATGAAAATTTGGCCAAAATACTTATATGATGATTTTCTGGTAAGATAAGTACAAAACGATGTCATTTTGCTGCTTAAGTGATAAATAATTAATATAAAAATTAATTAAATAAAATTTTAAACTAAATTTATTTAAAACATTTTTTTTTTAAAAGGGAGCTTCTTGGCGATGGCAACAAGAGGGCTTAGCCCTCAGCCGCCTTCTTCCTCCATCCCTTTTTTTAATTAATTAATTAATTAATTTTTTTATTTTTTTATAACTTAATTTAATTAATTTTTATATTAAAATTAAAATCCGCGCAAAAACAACATCATTTTTGCGTTTATTTGCTAAAACAGCTCTCCAGCGAGCCATGTAAGTGAGAAAAATAATATAAAAAAATAGCCACGTAAGATTTCCGCGGAGTTCGTCAAAAGTGGCACTTAAGGGGTGCATGACAACCTCGATTTATGTTCCAAAAACAAATTTTCTATTCCAAACCTGTTTCTGGAATAGAAGTCTATTTCATAAATTTATTTCGTTTTTGTATTTCTATAATAGATTTCTATTCCGAAATAGGTTTAAAATATAAATCGAATTAGAAATTTTCTACTTCTCTATTTTTGGAATAGAAATGAGAAATAAAAATTTTCTCATCGTTTGTCAACCGATCCCTCATCCATTGCCGCCGACCATCGTCCGTCGGTTGCCAACCGCCTGTCGGCCCCCGCCGCCGCTGCAGCCACCATTTGTCATCGCTATCCGCCGATCCGCCACAGTCCGAAAAAAAAGAAATTTTGTGTCATTATCAAATGATTATTTTTGCTTAGAAACTCTTCAAGAAATAGGAATAGAAAAATCTATTTCTATTCTAGAAATTATTTCTGGAACAGAATGGTTGTCATGCACGCCGATATCCCACTTTAAAAAAAATGGCATATTTAAGTGTTACTTTCTTAACTTTTTATACTTAAGTATCCATTTGTGCCAAATTTTGACACTTAAGATGTACTTCTTCCCAAGAGTAGTTAACTTATCTCCGGGTGTTCTTTTAATTATTAAAAATAAAAGATGCCTTTATTTTAAGTAAAACCATGTTAGGAAGTGGGATAACATATTTTCCTTTCGGCGACAATGAATGCATTCTTTTGTTGAAGATATCATGTTCTTAATTTGCCTTGTTAGAAAATCGTTCATTTGCTTCTTTTGTCTAATTTTGAAGTGATTTTAATGGAAGTCCAAATCGGAATGTAACTTCTTCACATTTAAACTTATATTTACTCATGGAAAAGAACTTTGAGGAAAAGGTTTATGAGCAACATTAATAACTTGCTTCATGGTTGAACAATAAAAAATGCCTCGCATGGATCTTTCTCTTTCTTTTCTTTTTATCATCTTTCTATAGTCTTTATGTTAAGATATTTGAAGGGACATACGAATTAAAATCTTGAATTGAGTTTCTAACTTACTATATATTCAGGTTTTATTTTTATTTTTCCTATTTTGGAGGAAAAGGCAAATTGTTCTCTTCCAGCTAAGTTCAAAAAAGAATAAAATAGGAAATTTTAAATCAAACCAACATAGGAAAGGAGAAAATCATTAATTATTAATTTGCCTAAAAAGGGGCAAAAGTGTCAAATCAGTTTTAAACTTATTACACGGATGTCAATTCAATCTTAAAATTTTGCTCGAAATTTCAATATGATTATTTTAATCAATTTTACTAAAATTGATGACATGACGATGTGTCATGTAGAACGGCTAGCGATAATTAGATCATCATTCTAGCTATTTTTAGTGAAAATTAATCAAAATGATTAAATTGAAATTTCACACAAAATTTAAAAATAAATTGATAAAATTGAAAAATTTGAGAGTGAATTGATATCCGTATAAAAGTTTTAGGACTAAATTGGCATCTATGACTTGGTAATTTTCTTCTAGAAAAGGATGCTAGTGAATATCAATACATGCTTAATGAAGTCGAGGTTAATTTGAGCAGTTACCATTAAAAGGTTGTGCATTAACGAAAGGCATCCGCTAGTTCCATCCTCTTATTGACTCTTATTATTCTTCTATTGCATTGAATTGACTATATTATCTCTTGTGGTACCTATTGAGTTAAGATGATTTGTTACCATTTTTTTCTTCCTTTTCTTTTGTTTCAATTTTACTAGAGATGGAACTACCCATACTCTTTTCAAACAACACTTGTTAAGGTTACATGTGGTTTTTCCTTTTCTTTGGTGTCCCTCTTTTCCAAAGAATAGTTTATTTAGTAGATAGCTAACTAATTATTATGTTAATGAGTGTATATTCTCTTTTGTACAAGGAAACAATTCTTGTTTGATTATAAGTTTAATATGTGTGATTACATTGTAGCCTGCGTATTTTAACTTCTCTACTATTATTTTACTAAGTAAATTTAATAGTCTCTGTTTTAATATTTTTCATGCAATCATTGCATGATGTGAATAATATGACAAAGTTAAGTACATAAAAAATCTGAACTTCCGTGATCATGCAAAATGCAAAAGAAAATGTTCCTTAACACTTTATTACATATACTATATTTGCACGAATACTTTGTCTTAATGACGTGGTAGAATTAGCTGTTGACAAGAAATCACAACAAGTATAATGAGATTATGAGACAACCCAATCAAACCATTTGAGAACATATTTTTTGTCAATTCTAAATGTACCAGAATCTTCATGAAAATTATCCTCAAAGTACAAATGTACTGCAATAATATTTTAAATGAATCAGTTTTTAATTATATCAATAAGAGAGTTTATTCACTCAAAACAACATATATCAAGGAATAATGTTCAATTTATAGCAAGAGGTTTCAAATGAACTTGTTGACATGATTGATTTATATTCTCCATTCACAGTTTTATCATCAATAGATACATTTAAGCAATTTGGGTGCTCTTCAATATTGTCCTCCACAATGACTACACTACAAATAACAATACAATTAAAAATGAATTAATTGTGTGTAGTGTAGTCATCAATTGCAACATTCAATCTTTGAGTAAATTCTCATAAATTTGTTTCAAAAATCGAAGTCAAAAAATTCTCAATCATAAGAATTATCTGGGAAAATAAAAGTTAAACATTGGTGGAATAATTTTAGAATAAGACAAGCATGAACAAAACTCATAATGTAATGGATGTGGAAGAAGCGATTAGAGTGAACAAAAAAAATTGTTTGAAATTGATGTGGGTATTTTGTCTTTTAATAAAATTGAAACAAAAAAAATGGTAAGAAATAATCTTAAATTAAAAGTGGGACTCACAAGAAATTCAATGTAATAAAAGGGTGTCTGAAGCCAATAATGAGGTGGAAATAGCATAGGTTTTTAAAGAAAAGAGTGTAAAATGATGCCTCCTTTTATTTATTCAAAAAATAGCAAGTGCTTTCACCGTAGAAAATGATTTATTTAGAAGTAAAAGAAGAAAATGATGTCAAGTGTTTCTTTTCTCTATGCAATTAGACTTATATATTTTTATTTTAATTGATAACGTTGCACAAGGTCCTGAGCAGGACCTTAAACTGCTTAAACTGCCTGGGAAGCCAGGGTAGGGGAGCCCTGGTGCCTCTATGAAGACAAGGAGGGGAAAGAACCCCTCCTTGAGCTGAGAGGTCCCGACCTCAGCATGTCGGTAAAAGGCTCAACCCTATAACCAAGGGGACCCTCGAGACAGGACCTACAAGTTCGAAGCCCGTAAAATTGGTTGGTCCTGAGTAGGATCTTAAAAGGCTCTGATCACCAGGAAAGTCTGGGTAGAGGTGGGTTCAGGTCTCGAAAAAGATTCTGACCCCATTGCTCATCCTGTCCACAACTCCCTTACTGGAGTAGAGGACAGCCTAGATCCCCACAATGCCTTCCCCCTTGAAACACAGGGGCATGGTATAGGGAAATGAAAGGTCCGGGGGAAACCCCCGGATGGACGAACGTGAAAAATGATGTCAAGTGTTTCTTTTCTCTATGCAATTATACTTATATATTTTTATTTTAATTGATAACGTTGCACAAGAAATGAAACCAATGGCTCGTCCATGAAAACTAGTATTAAAGAAGAAGAAAATAATATATAGATATTTGGATCATGACTTATTATGCAGATTTGATAATCTCCAAGTAACCGTGCCTAATTAATCGAATCCATTCAATTTGTATATAATTGAAAAGAATGGATAAAGTTATTTAATTTGAATTATTTTAGGACATTACTAATTTACTTCCTATTTTGTTAAGAAATTTCTTTCTCATTTCTTATATACTCAACAAACAATTATCATTAGAATTTAGGTTCAGTTGCTGGTAACACTATATACCGACTCAACTCTTCAGATTTAGTTTTTGCGTGATTTAATATATCGATATTGAATTTTTACATGATTAAACATATTGACATTGAATTTTTGAATACCGGGGAGTGCAATTACCTCTTTTTTCCAGACTCTCGAAATAATGTCTACATACTATCCAAAGCCTTAAAAAATCTAGAAAATTAAGAAATTAAGTATGCCGGAACAAAATACAGGAAAAAAAAATAGAGAATAAACAAGCTCTAAAAAGTGGAACAATATGAGTCTAAATCAAAAAAGCAACTTTTGAAACCCATGAAGATGATCAGTTTTGAGGCTGAGATCGACCTCAAGGGGGTCGCTTTTGGCCTCGTGACTGACCCATGATCACCAGTTGTCTGAGATATCTTAAGATACTCGTATGTGGAGGATGACGCAAGCACAATCTCTAGAGAAAATATCACTTTCTCTTTTTACTTTTTACTTTTTACTTTTATGCAAAAATAAAATGGAATATGACTTTCTTTCTCCAAAAGCATTTCCATTGGAAGAGTGAATCCCAAGGTCCTCCTACCGCTAGAAAAAGCAAATTTTGCCGTATGCATTTCCTTTAGATGATGTCGATATTTAACTTATCTCGAATGGCGGTTAGTACCCCTGAAACACTCAAATGACCTAATTTTAATGCTTGTTGAAAGATTACTCACTATGCATGAGCACACTTATTTTGTGTGCGAATACCAAGGAAAAAATTATTCGATTAGTCAGAAATTTATTATACAAATATCAATTCAATTCTAAATTTTTCAACATTTATATGAAATTCCAATGTAATATTTTTGTCGAAATAGCATGAGACATGGAACAACGGATGATGAAATTATCACATCAATGATTCCTGATGAAAATTAATTATAAATATTACATTTAAATTTATTCATAAATTTATGACTAAATTGATAGAATTGTAAAATTTAGGATTGAATTGGTATCCGTACAATAAGTTTAAGACTAATTGATCAAGATAGGCTTATGGACAAAACTTCATTCTTGGAACAACCTATGCCTGCAACAAATTAAATGCTTATAGCGTTATAAGTTGGAGTCACCTGTAGGTAATATTTGAGCCTACCAGCCACCATTAATCGATACAATAAGAATTATATTTCATATATATGAATAGTGACTATAATAGTTAATATGTTTTATTAATACATATTAATTAGTTGAGTATTTTATCGTTATATATCATACATATCGTTATATAACATGTTTATTAATTGCATAGCGAATATATTAGGTATGGCCTATGATGCCATTTTCAATAGATTATCCTTATCCCTTTGCTCTTGCAGAGTCAATCAAACGAAGTAATACTTATTTCATTATATACACCAGCATCATAATATATGCTACCAACTCATTACGAATATCATCGCCGGAATTGCTCTCATATTATAATTTTAGTCATAATAGTAACTAAACATGTTTAAGTAATATGGCAAGTGATATGTTATGCATATCACACATGAAAAACTTACAATATACAAGTACTAACGTCCATTTCGATAATCCAATAAGAGGAAATTTCCTTCTGTTTTTATTGGTCGAAGAGGAAAGTTCCTTTGAGATGGTGGAAAACACGACCATGTTGAATACCATCCACTTGTTTAAAAATTTATATCCACCCCGCCATATCATTTAGCACATCGATTAATATCTATCGCTGCTCTATGACAAAAAATGTTCTTTCCCCTGATGCTCACACAATATCTGTTTCAACGCCACTGACCTCGTGCATCACCCATTGACTTTGCATGAACTTCTGGGTCTACGAGGCCTGACCTGATTGATGGATCTGGTGCCATTAGGCATTAAGAGTGGAAGAATCTTCTTTGTTTTTTTCCCTAAATATCTTTAAAGCTCCCTGGTAATTACGGTGATTGTGATGTGTCCCAACCAATTGAAACCCCCTCCCTCCCCCTTTTCGTCAAGCCTCAAACTTCAAACTTACACATGATCCGTTCACATGAAAGAACCACCATCTCCAATAGAAAATTCCCACCTATATGAACCTTCCCATGAGCCCGGGCGGTGAACTTTGAAAGTTGAGATGGTGTCACGTTCACAGCTCCTTCTAGGAGGGGATGCAACCCAGGGGAGGTCTTAAGTGGTAGAGGCTCGTTGCCTTTTCCCCAAGTAAACAACTGATTCTTTTGGGAAGCCCAAAAATTCAAAAATTCAAAAAAATTAAAAAAAAAAAGAAGAAGAAAAGGGAAAGAGGTGGGTAGGTGGTTCTTATGAGATAGATGGGTCAATTTGGGAGGTTCGAGACTGCACGATAGTTCTGATAAATGGGGTGGATGATGTGGTATGGGCAGTAATCTTGTCTTGATTTGGGGGAGGTGGGTATTGCGAAATGGGGTGTATAGAGAGCGTCTTGGAGAAATGAATGGGGGGAAGTGAATGGTGTGAGGGAAATTCCAATTTTGGAGGACAGCGACCCCTCTTTGCATTAATTTTACGTTCATGGATCATGCTGACCTAGCGACTACAGAACGAACAAAAATATTAAAATCCCAAATAGAAAAAAATGCATTTTTAAAAGAATAATTTTTCCAATCTTGAGGCAGTGGTTTTTAGCATTTTTTGGGGTGGGGTTAGGTTGGGTGGTTGTTTAAGTGTCTGGTCCTGGCCCGATCCCTAGCTTAGTCGGTCCAATGCAATTAGTCGGTCATTGAAGTTGCAGAGGAGAGAGAGGGTCTGGAATCTTTGGATCTAATTGAGCAAGCCTCGAATTTTTCCTACGTTGTTTTTCTTTTTCTGGCATAGAAGACGAAGAGAAAACCAATGACCAGCATGTAAGAATTGTTAAACCTATGTTCTAATACAAAGGGGATGTTGCTCATGCAAGAAGTACCTGATTCTTTTTTTTTTTATTATTATTTATTTACAATTGAGTACATGAAACTCTTTTTTGTTTAACCAAGTCCTTTAATTTCTTTTTTCTTTTTTCTTTTTAAATTTAGATATATTATCATATCACGTGATTTTACTAACGCGGCTTTCTTCTTCGGAAAAGCATAATCGCTCACGTGGCTTACTTATTCAACAAAAAAATTTCGCCATCTTCATTTAGATATTTGGTGATGACTTGGGGGGAGACTATGTGACTTGAATGATTTTAGGGGTTCAATATGTCTTTGGTACATGATATCATCTCAAGACGTTACATCAAATATCAATACAATTATTTTATTATTATTTAACAGCATTTACGTTTACGTTGCCAATTTCTCTTCGTGATTTCAAGGGAAGATTCACATTGATCTAGGTTTGAGAATTGAGGTACTTGATTGAGAATCAAAAGGGCAAATTACTCCATTACAAAACAGATAAAAATTCGGGTAGTTACAGGGTCATTATCCCAAATAGAAATACAAATAAGATTTACTCATTAAATAAAGCACTACTATATAGTAAGTCACAAAAAAAAAAAAAGGCCCTCGCTGTATTAAAAGGTTATAATCAATTGACCAGAAGTACATGAAATGTAAGTTGAACACTTGAAAAGGCATTGTTAGGGGACATCTTCTTCTTCCCTCCATTCCCGCTTCTTCCAAATGTGGTTCTAATTTCAGGATTTGCAAATCAGCTAAGGGTCGGGCTTATACATATTTTGGACCTTAGAACCATTGATTCAACCCATCAAACCCGGTAATGTAATCAGCCAAAGGATTATAGGATTTCTTTTTGGTTGAACCGAAAGGATGTGAAGGGGTGACTAGCAATGAATGTCACTTCAAGCGTCGCCGCAAGGGAAACTGAAAGGAGTTATAAGGTGAGTGGCTTTTGAGTGTCTTTTGCTTTACAAAAAAGAAAGGAAAAAAACCCTAATTTTAGAACAAGCGGTCGGTGAAAGATGAATAATATTTGGCGTAACCACCCGCAAGGGTGGCTCCGCTGGTAGGCTTCTGGACCTCCACGCTAGAGGCCGGAGTTCGAAACCCCTGCCCGGGGAGGCGGTGGAGACACTTGGCGACTTACCCGGGGTGCATGGGTGGTGATTTCCTACGTGCCTCCCTAGGGGTTTACTCCCAGTAGTCGGCCAGCCGGGATTCCTCCCGGGTCACCAAAAAAAAAATTTATATTTGGCGTACAATCAAATGCAGAAGGGGCTACTAAATCCACCTCCCTTAGGCTAAACGAAAGCGGACTGTTCAGTCTTATCAACGGCGCATTGGTCACGTTACCCTTAAAAAAATGGGCTTTGTCGACTTAGGTCAAATTTTTTGTCGCCTTAGGTAAAGAATATATATTGTCGCGAACAAGTTTTTGCCATTGCTCTAACGCCTATGCTTCAGGTGACAAAATTTGGTACCTTAGGTGACCCAAAAAAAAGGGTGAACAAAATTTGTCACCTTTGATAGTTTTTTATCGCGTTAGGTTTTATTTTATTATTATTATTATTATTTTTTGGATTAGGCGTGGCAATGGATATTTTCTTTTGTGACCTTAGACATTTTTCATTTGTTTTAAATTGGAATTCGATCGTGTTCATGTTTTATAATTGTCTTACTTGTAGATTAGATTATAAAATCTCACTACATCAAATAAGAATAATAAGCAGGAAAAAGAATTTCAATTTATCAATCAAATGTAAATAATATGCTCGACAACATACTTACAAGGCAAAAAATGTCGATTATTATAACTAAGCAAGTCCTCTCAACGTCTTGTTTTTCCACCTGTTGATCTCACTTCGATGTAGACACTCGAATGCATCAAAAGACTTAATTTAAAATTAGAAGGCTCTTTACCATCAATTATCTAAACTCAAACATTAACCAAACATATAAACAAAATTTAAAAAACATACTCACTAGCGCAACGGCGACAACATAGGTTGTCGTGTCACAAGTGTGGCCAGGCCAACGCCGCAACCAGATTTGGTAACCGCAATCCTGGAAAAGCATAAGCAATAATGTAGAATAACAATTAAGACCTTATGCTTCTCTTAAAGCTTAAATCTTAATCGCCTTAAATAATCCCAATTACCTTTCATTCCTCTTCGATGTCGTCTGGAGTTACACCTACTTCATTGGCTATTGGGCTAACGAGGCTTGAGCTCGAGAGAATTCGAGATTTGGGCCTTGTGAGCTGGAAATACACTCCAGGTTTGTCTGGTGGATCCGTTCTATCCTTGTGACCAGAGGTGGCAAATTGAGTTTAGAAGCCACCTTTTAACCCATATTTAATGATGTGGGTCATAAATGAGTTAGTTAACAACTCAATGGGTCCTAAATAGGTTGCAAATTGGTTATTTATCTAATAAATTTAGTAAATCATAGGTAGACAGTCATTTTTTTTCAATTCTTTTAATTTTCTGATTTTCATAATTTTTGAAAATTTTAATTTCTTTTCTATTCCTTTTTTCAAGGGAAATTTAGCGCGGGTCATTGACCAGTCATCGGTCACTGGTCATTACCATATTTGGTCATTGGCTTTCACTAGTCAATGGTTGTTGTTGATAGTCAATCACCACAGGTCGTTTGCTGGTCATCAATTGCGGTCACCACTATTTCTAGTCACCGGCTTCCATTGGTCATTGCTAGTTGCCACCAATAGTTGGTTGGCAAACATAGAAGAGAAAAAGAAAAAGGAAAAATAAATAATATAAAAAATTAGAACTTTCTTAAAAATTATAAAAATTATCCATAATGTTTTAGCAATATATATGTCGAAAAATTTACTGGTGAAAAATAGTTTTTATCTGAGGCGCATTTAGAAGTTGGTCCGGTAAGGCCCACCCGTATGAGTTTCATAAATCGCTGATTGTTATGGTGAAACTAGTTTTAATCTCTTCTTCTATAAGCCTAACCTTGTGAACCTAGACTGAGAAATTTGAACATGAACTCTCACTAATTTCATTAATTCTTCTAATCCTTTATCACCTGCTCTTGAATTTCGTTTCTTGATCACCTCCAATCAAATTTAATTTCCTATTTCAGCATAGAATGTTAGAGGCATAATATCTTCGATTGATGATCCAACACGCACTAAAAATTAAGTTTTGTTGACTAAAACACAAAATCCTATATATAAACCAATAAAAAAAATTATATTAGATAATATCAATACCAAATAAATAAGTGCACAAGAGTCATCCTGATTGACGTGGATTTGAATCAAATTTCGAAATCGTATCAATGCAAAATGAGAAACAAATCAAACATTGTGCATGGTTGTTATAGATGATGAAAATTGAAAAGGAAACACAATTTTATTTTTATTTTTTTGTAGTCGGAACCTTCTACTTTTGTTTATTGACTTGTTCCCTTGTTATTAAGACATTGAGCAACTAGATAAAGCTTAAAACACAAGGCCTAAAATATTCATTGGTGCTCACATATTTGTCATGAGCGTAGCACACAGCTACATTAACGCCCAACAAAAATTGTGTTGAACAAATCCAAATATTCCCAAAGAGAGGAACATTTAGTATCCTCTTTTGTGAATTTTTATATGGATTAACACAATGAAAAAAATCAAATTGATATACTTGTGATGATTTTACTTCAAACTAATTTTTTGACCGCTAAAGATCCCAAACTGGTACACATGTAATTAATTTACCCTTTTTTAGTTTCCATTAAATTTTATTATCAAATTGTTGAATTCAACGACATATGATAGCTAACAGATGTACCAATTTGGAATTTTACATTTTATTTGTCGCAGGCATATCAATTTGTGTTTTTGGCGATATTTATATGATTTAACATAAATTAACAAGAGGTAAATTTATCGTAAATGTATTAGTTTAGATCTTTTAGTGGTCAAAAAATTAGTTTTGGATAATTTTTTCACAAACGTATTGGTTTTAATTTTTTCATTACATTAACCCTTTTTGTATTTCAGTTGTTTTTTCCTTTTTTTAATAATTATGATCTTTTGGTATACACTTAAATGGTACAGAATCGGCCCAGAAAGAAATATGCTCGGCCGATTCTGTTTGTCAGGGCCAGGCCAGCCAATTGGGCCTGGAAAGTGGAAATTCAGGCCCGAATTCCATAAAAGCCTGGCCCGGCTTATCTGCACCCTATTACCAGGGGGTGCAATAAAAAGTTGAAATCTTGAAAGCCCATGCCGACCGGATCGGACTCGACCGGGTTTTGTGTTTATGTTTCGGCCTGGGGTCTTAGTAATTTTATTCATTTTTCGTTCTTGTAATAAAAAAAACATGAAAAACATATGATATTTCTCATTCCGAAGTAGAAGTATATATAATTCCTCGATTGAACTTTCTATTGATTAAACAATTGAAATAATAAATATACATCATGTGAATTTGAAAAGGTGGCCCGAAATATGTCAAGAAGCGGATCTTTGAGACCGAAAATGGCATCACATTTGGCCCCGCGGTGACAGGCTCTAAACGTGCTTTTCCATTGTATTTAGGAGCCCCATAACTCTACCTCGAATAAAGTTATGCTTTGTGAAAGTCAGATCATAAGTGTTTTTTAATTTTTTTTTTCGGATGAAATGTATACTCATGATTGCTTCTTCGTTAATATTAGATAATTAATCATTTTATTAAAGAAAATTTTGAAATTCAAGCACTAGGCGGAGCCAAACTGGAGCCAACCGAATAATTTCGATCTAGGATTTTTCCTTTGCCAAGCCTAATATTGGGCCTGTAATGTCAAGCTTATATGTTTGTGCTGGGCTGACAATTCCCTGTAGCCCTAGCCTGCCAAGCTCGTTTGCACCCCCAAGATCCAAGATTTGGGCTTACCCACTTTGCGCCCTTTTTTTTCGACGACCGCCTTGTGCCTTTCACAAGGAGAAAAATATTCCACGATTTGAAACCACCACATCATCGATCACGCGACATGGGTAAGTCTAGTTAACTCCCCTCAAAAGACGACACGTATCCTTTAATATTACATAAAAAATTAGAATCGGAAGCTCTCTTTTCTCTTTTCTCGGAGTGATTGACTACAGAATGGACTGAATACAAGTAACAATAAATAATAAATGTTGACGTTGCATATTTTTTCCCTATCCTCTTTGCAACAAAACTTGATGAGGTCCCCTTCTCTTTCACGTTTCAAACGCTCTCTTTGCAACAAGCTTCCATCTCTTTTCCTCTCCCAAGGCTATACCTCGCTCTTCTCAAGCTTTCCCCTCCTCCTTCTTCGCCTTTGTTCTCGTCGTTGTCATCATCTTTTCGGCTCTGGATCCAAAAACCGTTACTAATCTCTCGAACCCTTTCTTCATCTTCTAGTCCTAATTAGTCCCAATCTTGAGCTTGGGCAAATTGCCAATGATTTTGAAGCGAAAAAGACCTATATGGCTGGATATACTGACGTAGAGTTTTGGGTTCCAGCAACAGTTGCAAAGGATAAGGATGTTGTGCTGGAGGAGAGAGAGGTATAGATATTGTGAGACCTCTCTCTCTCCTAATCCTCTTTTTATTTTCTTTTGTCTATATTCTTGGTGGTGTCAAAACAATTCAATTCAAAATCAACCACAAATTAGAAGGGATTTGTTGTGGTAAACAATGAGCGTGGAGTTTGATTGTGAGCAGGTTATTTCCACTATTCTTGCCATCCATTATAACATCTATTTGCTTTCTTTTGTTAACTTTATGTGTTGCTAGTTGTTACTATTTAGTATTTAGCGGTGGGATATTATCATTTTAGAATCTTGACTTCGCACGGAATGACTTGCATCTCCATTGAGTGGAGACTGGACACTGATCTTTCAGTGTATCCCAAGGATGGTTGCCAGACCAATAATCTTGTTTTCACTATGATCCGTGTTCTTCCATTTTCAGTAGATGGTCAAGAAGCTATACATGCCAAATGCAAACTGCGAAATCTAATGTCATTTTCTCCTTTCGATGGGTTATTACAAAGTCGGGTTGTTTGTCTAGATGTTTTCTTTCCATCAAATTATCCAATGAGCGGCTTGATTTGTTTGCTTTTGGAGCTATTTATCATTCATGCAAAAGCTACTTTAAATTGCGTGAACACAATCGGTAGCTTCTATTAGATGCCTGTCTTATCTTAATACTAACACAAGTTTTTAACTTACACTTTTATGTGGGTGGTTCTCATCTTATTCTTAAAATGATATTACTAAAAAAATTTCGATAGATAGCATTTAGAATGTTATTAGGGATTAATTTTTTAACCCTTAAACAAAAATATCAGAATTAAATTGCATAACATATAATTTTATGAGCATTTTTTTGTTCGCATTATGCATTGGACGGACTGACAATAGATGGGCATTAATTTTTCCAATATTCTCATATATTCAAGTGATATATATTGAAGAATATATTTTTTGGTAGAAAGGAAAATTTCCGATAAAATATCAAAAAATAAAGGAGAATATGGGCGCGTTTGGTAACGTTTTTGTTAAAAAATTGTTTTAGGGAATAGAAATAGAAAAAACTATTTTTGCTCCAAAGAACAATTTTTGAACAAAAAAGGCATTTGGTAAATTTATTATAGGAATAAAAAATGAACAAACACATTTGGTAAATTTGTGTTATTTTTTTGTTTCTTTTAATTTTTTAATATTTTTTATTTAATTTCTTTCTTTTTTCTTTTTTTCTTTTTTGGCCGATTGCCGGGTCTCGGCCATGGCCGGCGATCGATCGACGAGGGCCGGCGGCCTCGCCCGGCCATGGCGAGGCTCGCCGGCTCTCGGTGAGCCCGAGCTCACCCGTATGCCCCCCCGTTGGCGAGGCTTGGCCTTGCCTTGCCGGGGGGGGGCGATGCTCGACGAGGTCGCGGCCACTGCCGGGCCATAGTCGAGGCCGAAAAAGAAAAGAAAAAAGAAAAAAAAGAAGAAAAAAGAGAAGAAAGAGAACATTTGTTATTAAAAATTGTTCCAAAAACAAGAAACATGTTTTTATTGTTTCTCGTTTTTATTCCAAATGTATTATTGGGAACAAAAAAATAGATTTTAAACAAAAACGCAAACAAACGCGTTTCTGTATTTTTTTTTATTCTCTGAAACAAAAAAATAGAAATTTTGTTTATAAACAAAAAAAAAAAGAACGTTAACAAACAAGGCCTATATATCTCAACAATATATTTAGGAAACTATGGGCGAGCAAAAATTGATTTTCATGCATATTGAGAAAGGAAAGTTGAATCTGATATGGGTAATAAAATATGCTACCAAGATCTAAGTCCCTCCCCTATAAAAAGGATTCGCATACGGAGAACAAAGGAGGGGCCTCACATATCGATACATACGGCCACACAAGAGGGTTCTACTTTTCGAGGCTTTTCGTTTGTTTTTTTTTTTTGGAATTCAAAATTCAATACAAAAGGAGGGGGCTTCTTTCTTCGGTTTGTTGGGGGGTTTTCTATTTCGTTTTTTTGGGAGTTCTTTTTTTTTTTTTGGGGTCAAAAGTCAACAAAAGGAGTAATGAGAGAGAGAGAGAGGGGACGTGTGAAAAAAAGAAAAGGAAAAAGAAAAAGCAAAGGTCTTCTTCTTCGTGCAGCCCAGCTTCCTCGCCGTCCGCGTCGCCCGCAGCATCTCCGCCCGCCGCCGTCCTCCTTCCGGCGAGCACCGCTCGCCCGTCCGCGTCGCCACCGCCGCCCGTCCCCCGCTGGTCGTCGTCCGCCTCTGCTTTGCAGCCCGAGCCCCCGACGCCGCTGCAGCACCTGCAGCCGCGACGACCGCCGCGCCAGCAGCCCGATCCCCCTCGCCGCGCCGGTTGCCGCCCCTCCGCCTGAGCGCCGCCCCCTGTCCTCGCCGCGCCGGTTGCCCGCCGCCTGCAGCACCTTCGAACGACGCCCGCAGCAGCCGCCTCTGCTGTCCTCCGCGCCGGCCGCCCCTGTTGCAGCACCTGCGACTCCGGCTGCCCCCTCGCCGCGCGCCCTGCTGCCCCTCGCCGGAGCTCCGAACGCCGGCGCCTCACCGGCCATCCTTGGAATTGTCACCCCTCCAAATCCAGCGTGCGATATCGAAAATTAGGTAAAGATCTTGTCTTGGGCTTTCAAATATTTCATTCCTTTATTTGAAATATTTGTACATGATTAAAATCCCTGATATGCCATTGTATTTGCAACCACGAGTAGCCTTCTAAATTGGAAATCCTCTTAATTTCACAACAAGCGTATAATTGACAGTCCGATTTCATACTCAAAATACGACTCACAATCACAAGAAAAAATCACCAATCCGATCTCACTTTATCTAAAATTGGTCAATATGATCTCATATGTGATATATGATTCGATCAATTTATTTTCAAAATTAAATAGACATGGATGATATATTGTTTGATTTGTTGATGTGCTGTTTTTGATGTCTTTATTTGATTGCTCTCGTAAAAAAAAAAACCCAAAAAATATATTTGAGTTAGATTATGTTCAAGTTAAAATATTGTTTGTTTTAGGGATATTTTGCGTGTTTAGAATAAAAAATTTATTTATTTCGAAAAATTTTTAAAAAATAATTTAGTTAGCACGTTGCACGTTTAATTATGTGACAAATTTAATTTCAAATTTCATTAAAAAGATAAAGGAAAAAAAAACTAGAATTATGGCATTCTTTGCATGTTATTGCATATTAGGATAAGATTGCATGTTTAATTTTATTTTCTAATTAGTTATAAGTTTAGATAATTTTCCTAGATAGGTTGCATTAGGGGTTATTTAGTTAAGATAACGTTCTAGTTTAAATTAGGATTTGGCCCAACCTAATTCCTAATATAAGTTGGAAATAAACATTTTTTTTTAATTTCGAATTTCATGAAAGATACCAAAAAATTGTCTTAGAATAAATTAATTTTATTCTCTATGATAGATTGCATGCTTATTAAGAAAACACAAAACATATTATACTTATGTCATATTGTTTAGGCCATATTACTATGTCATATTGCTTTATGTTAGATTAGTAGCATGCATTCTCATTAAATAAGTGAAACCAAAAGATTAAGTAATTACGTGTTAATTAGAAATCATATCTATGACTGTTAATTGAATTATGATCTAACATTACAGATGTTTTCTTGCTATGAGGTAAGTTTCATAATTTATTTATTGATTTATTTGGGTGTTAAATTGATAGATCTACGCACCCATATGATCACCTTATATGTTAGGAAAATAAGTTAAAATTAACTCAAATTGCCTACAAAACATTTTTTTTTTCAAAATAAAATATAAAAGTGTATTGAAAGGGCGTTAGAGAAATCTAACGTAATTAAGTCTCCGAACTCATAAATCTCTAGTTCGCAGGAGTAAGATCCACTGATAATAGATTAGTGGCAACTTCTACTTGAAAAATTAATGACATGTTAAGAACTTGAACTTTATTGATGAATTAGTATGAGATTAGAAGAGCCCGAGCTAAGTTTGGGCTTAGTAATCCATTAACTAAACCCTAAGTGGTACATCTGAGGTTAGGTTGCGACAACGCGAAATCTAGTTCATTTATTATCATTGATAACCTAATCTAATATATTATATTAAAAGTGACTTTTGCACATCAAATTCAATATATTTTGAAAGAAGGGAGTCTTTTCTTTTCCAAATAAAATTTAAGAGTTTTAAGAATTTTTCCAAGAAAAAGTTAAAGTTTAACATAGAATCTATCAACCAGCTATCAAAATAACCTATGAGATAAGAAAGATTAAGAAAATGACATAATAATAGATATTCCATCTAAAGAAATAAGCACTAAATGACATCTACAAGAATGAGAAAGTATCAAATTTATAATTTCAATTAAAAACGACCATCTGCACGATATGTGATGTAACATGTTTACAAAGAAAATCTACTCCTATATCTATAAAGTAATAAAGAGGAAATAAATTGTCTCAATGCGTAATATAATACATCATAGGTGTAAAATTACTTCCATTCAATCAAATACAGCATGTAGCCAAAGACACAATGAAAGTTAAAGTTACTTACTTGACAATTACCACTGAAAAATTATTCATCAATTGAGTTGAGTTAAATAAAAATAATATCTGATAATTCAAATTTTGCCAATATGACGTCAAAGATGCTTGATAAGTGTGGACTCAATTGGCATATTCATTATCTTTAAAATGATATATATTATTTTCAATTAATATATTTTTACATTTTTATTAGTATTGTCACTACTATAACTCCCCCCCCCCCAAAAAAAAAACGTCTTCACAAAAATTCAATGTGCAAGAATAGAAGCACTTTTAATAAAAATAAATTTTCAAAAAGCATCATATATTTAATTCATCGAATTATGGACAAATATACTAAAAACACCATTTGAATAGACTGATCGGGACTTTTTTTTTTAATAAATGCTTCATTATATCACTTATAAAAAATAAATGAATGAAAAAAATTTCAAGGTCCATGAAAATATTAAACATAAATTAATTAATTAATATGAAAATATTATTCATCAATTAATTATTACAAAATCATTTTAAAAAAAACAAGTTTCGGACCATTCAATTTTTCGCGAAAGCGTAGATTTATTAATTGGATTTGGCGGGCTCCTTGTCCCACGCACCCAAAAGAGAGGGAAAAAGAAGGCCGTTTCCCCTTCTTTCCCTCTCTCTCTCTCTCCTCGCTCTCCGCACGCTGCTCGACCTCCAATCACTGAGTCGATCGGTATGGTTTTCTGGGTTTGCTCGGATTCCTCGAATGATGTTGATGTTCTTCTTGTTCTTTTGCCTCAGCCGTTGAGATGGTGTCTTGCTCTGTTTCTTTTCGTTGGGTTTTCTTGTAGATTTATGCAAGTTTGAACCGTCTTCTAGTTCATCAGCTTGTCTTGCAAAGCCCTTGGGTTCCGGCGGTTCTTGGGTTTTGACTTCAGCCATGGAGAGATCTGGGTCTAGGAAGTCGAACCCAGTGCCTTAGTATATTGGATTACGCGACTGGAATGTGTGCGTTTTTCTTGCGTTTCTTTCTGTTACCGGAACGGCCCTTTTCCGTTAACGAGCGATGGGTTTCGATTGCAGAAGAATTCGCCGTCCGGAAGAGGTGGAAGAATGAAGAAAATGGACAGGAGTGGAAGAAGGCAGGAAGAAGGGCAGGTGCACAAGGTGGGAAGCATGATGAAGTCGCTGCCTTCGCAGACGCAGGTGCCCCCATCTTTACCTCCGAACAATCAGGTTAAAATATATGTTTTAACATTCATATAGATGGGTTTGTGGAATATTTGAGAATAGTTTTGGATGACAGTCAACTTGTCCTGGGAACAAGAAAGTTATGGTGTTGTTTTCGATTAATCGGATTTGGAACAGAAATGACAGCCTCATGGTATAAAAAACGATGTGTGAGTGATTTGCAAAGAGTTTTTCTTTTTAGTTCAGAAGATCCACTTCATAATACTATAAGCTGCAAAAAGAGGCAAATGTAGTTAGCTGGCTTGCAGAATAATGGACGATAAGTTTCTGAGACTAATGCACAGTTTGACTACTGATGTGCATCTATATAGCAGCATATTTAAAGAAAAGTTTTAAATTCAACTAGATTTGCCATTTGGTCAGTTGGAAGGTGGTTCAGAAACCATTTTCCAACTAATGGGGGTGGGGATATTGGGAGTTACATCTTTGTTGCTTTTTATAAGGCTCTGGTTGGAAGGTAAATCTTTGTTTAGTTGTTCAGGGCGTGTTTCCCAGATATAAGCCTCCTATTGGCTTATAGGATAAGAAACATAAGGACCACAGAGCCCCTTAGTTTTATACCTGAACAAGCAACTAAGTGAAACTGACTTCATTTTAAGTTTTTCTGTTGGTGAAGTTGCTTCCTTTTCAGTTTTTCTGCCTTCCAGGCTGTTAGGATATATCAGACTCTCTGTTGGTTTGAGAACATTAGATAGCATAGAGAATTAAATTTCCTGGTTAATTTTGTAGACTAAAATTTAGATTCGTAATGATTTTACTTGAGTGAGGTTGATTTCCTACTTGTAAGATTGCATGGAGTTTACTTGTCAAACATGATTTTGACTGGATATGGTATTAAATGCTATATCATCAAGTATATCTGGATATTTGAAACATCTTGTTTAAGTTGTAGCTCTCTTTGGATGACCTTATTCATCTGTCACTGTTAATGCCCAGGTGTTTTTGAACGAGTGGTGGCTAGTCAATGCTAATGGAAAGGGTTTGGCTATTGGAGGGTTTGCTCATAGAGAGTATTCCACTTCTCTCTCTTTTTGATATATATATGTTTTCATTCTTTTTTGAAAAAATTCTGCTGCAGTCCTACATATGCATTGTCTAATATATGCATTTGTAAAAATGCTGTCATCCATCGATCTTCTTATGTATAAGTCCAAATTGTTCACACAGCATATACATCCCTCATATTATTGCCAACTATAATGGCTGAACCCATCCTGCGCAAGAACAATCTGTAGAAGAGCAGGCACCTAATCCCTTAGCTTATTATGTGTAGTGTCAACTTTGGTTTTGAGAGAGATTCACGAGATGTAGCTCTCACTGCGATAGATCTATATCTTCTGGTTGAACTCCGTGGGGTTACCTCTCTTTCAAAATTTTAAACAGTGTACTTGAGCGAAGTAGGTTAATAACCAGTTATCTCAAGTCATCATCCAATAGAATCCATTCCAATGTCATTAAAGTGCTAGGTGCTCTTATGCTATTAAGACTCCCTGATGCCTAACGCATTATTCATTAGCCTGATTGACTGGAAGGACCAAGTTAAAAGTGTGGGATTTATTGGCTAATCAATCAATTATTAGGTCTTCAAACAAATTAGAATCCCTAAATGCTATTTTTGTTATTTTCCATGTATCATACAAAATGTTTCATAGAAGCAATAAAAATGCTTTTAAAAATTATTAATAATATCGAGATTTCTCATACATATTATCTAACAAAAAGAAATAATTTTTTTAAAAAGAATCAGCAGGTGAGTATCCTAATATTTTGTAGCCGTCATTGGGGACTTCATTTATCCAGCACAAGAAATATTGGCAGTGATAAAGCAGGCTTTTGATTTGGAAATATTAGCATGTAATAAAAATAGGCACAAGCTATTCTTTTCCATCATCCAAGTATCCACGCATTGTGCTCTAAAATTGTGTGCTTTAAAGAAGGGATAATTATACATGTCTGTGCTACATCACTTGTTTTCAGTACCATTTCTGGGCTGGAATTTCAAGAAGGTATTTGAATCTGTGAATAAAGGTTTTGCATCTCATAATTGTGCTAGCAGTTATGTCATGTCATGGTTGAAGCCTAAGCAAGTTTTGTTGTAACTTATCACAGCAGTGAAAGGTAAGCCTTTTTTGCTCTGCACCAATTGTGAAGAGGCACGATATTACCACCTTTGAGACAGCAGATGGCATGGCAATTATGGTTGGTGGTCTAATCAACCGGCTACGAACCCTGGAAAATGGATTTTCCACAAAGGTATGTAGAATACTTTCTTGTGAACAATAACTCTTGTTTGCTTGTAATTCAGTTAATAGTTTCTTCTACTATCAAGTCCATGGCATCTTACTGATCGATCTGAATAGGTGTGCAACAAATTCTTGCTTGGATTTCCATATGACTGGGCAGAGTATTCAACTTCCAGCTGTGGTGAATACTCTAGTGTCCAAGCTGGTTCAGTTAAGGCTGCAGCTTCCAAGAAAACTGACTTCCGGTCAAGGAGCACTACAAATTACTTTGAGGCAACTTCTCTTGATGATGTTACTGTGCCAAAGTTACGTGATCTATTTAGTCTGGGCGATCTTGATGATTCTTTCTTGATGAAGAAAATATATGATGATGTTGTGGGCATGTCGGGAAGTGGTGCTGAGCATGATGGAGAATTTCTTCATTCATGCAGAAAAAGTAGTCCTAGTACAGCTGCTGAAAGCCAAACTAATGAAGCTCAAATCAATGATAAGAAATCAAAGGAGGATGTGTTGTGCAAACACAAAGAGGACATCTGGTCTACAAGAAAAATTGTGAAGAAAGTAAACCATAACAGTGATCATCAATTGAGGGCCAGTTATGTTTTTAGACGAAGGGAAGGTGTTTCAACTAGAAGCATGACTAGATTTAAGGGGCTTTAAAATTAGTAAAGGTATAAATAGGCCCATGTGTGCGGTTCAGATGCATAACTCATATCCAGTATCATGGCACCCCAAGTTGCTTGGGGCATTCGCCTGGATTTTGGAGCTCCCTATAAAAGATGGCCAATGTCATCTCTTCTGCTTCCGAAGAAAAAGAATCTCTTCAAACTCCCATAACTCCACTTTCTCCATCATCTGAACAGACTTGAGGTTTTCCTTTTCCTGTTGAACAAGGCACTTTCAGTCCTGCTTTGCCTAATAAATATGGGTGCAATGGAGACCTTGGCATTGCCTCCAGTGTTGAGGGTGTAATTAAAAGGTTGTGCCAAGTGAAGTAATCATGAAACTGTATTTTGGAATTTGTTTCTAGGAAATGTGATGGGCCTGGCAATTCTTCCAAAGCGCAGGAGTCCATCACTTTCAGGAAGTTATCAAGGGGAATTTTCCGGAAGAAACCAAGGGGGTCTCTGTTTGTGAAAGTATGGTTGAGTCATCTTTTTTGGATTTTGATGGAGGTGGGGCTTCTTGGTAAAGGCAAAGTATGACAGAATCTGTTGGAAATCAGTTGTTTAATGGTCTCAAAGTTGGGCCGATATTCTCTAATAATAATGTGATAGGAGGTGTTTCTAATGGGGACAGAAATCTTCTAGGAAGGGAGGCATTGCCCAAAACAATGGCTCTCTTATCTGTCCATTAAAGATTGAAGTTGTTGATGATACTGCATCCGATGAACTTGTGTCATTTGCTGGAATTGGAAATAGGGGGGACAAGGAGATGGGAGACACAAAAGAAGTGGCATATGGAAAGAAGACGAAATGGCTTTGGACGAAAGAGAAATGTGCAAAAATGTTTATGGAGAACTGTGACAAGTTAGTGCATTTTTCTTAACCTATATATACTTGTTGAACAAAGGGAGACAACGAAAAGAAGGTCTTCTTGGGAAGAAGTGAAGGCCCTGAGGTTTATTAATATTTCAGAACAGTGAAGCTGTGCAGAGAGATTTATATGGACTGGGCCTTGCTAGTTCAACCTTGCTAGTTCTAAGCATCAGGTGCAGTCTACTTTGAGATTTTCTCTCCTGCATCAGTCTCTTGGGAGGAGGGCACAGGATCTGGTATTCTTGGTGGGTATCATCGCTTTAGTTGCTTCATCATAGTTTTTTCTTTGGCTATATTACCATAAACCTTCAAGAGAAGCTTGAAATGAGTTAATGAAGGTAGCTGTTTATGGCATCTTGATCACATTCTTGCAATGGCTTAACTGGCCAATGTTCACTGTGTGGTTATGGCCAGTCATCACAGGACAGTTGAATTTGCATATAGGAAACACTTTATTTTGGCAAGGGCATTTTGCCTATTTTTGTTTGGAGTATTTATTGTACATCTTGTCCTCCACTTATCTTCTTTGGCTATTTTGTTTGGTTCCAAGAAACATGCTACTAGGTTTGAGAATATTCTACTACAAAAAGGCACTCAACATTTCCTCTCTCAAGAAGAATACTCTAGTTTAATGTTTTTTCATGGACAAGGGTATATAATCTTGCTTTTTTGTGGTGATCAAGGACCATTAACTATACTTAAGATAAAACAGATGAAAAACTCAAGGAAAATGTCTTTGAAACGTGCATGAATGGAAAGCCTTGGGGCTTAGTTCAAAAATGTTTCTTAAAAAGCAAAAGATGCAACAGAAGAACTTTTTCTGGTCATGCTATTTTACAGAAGGGATCTTTTGAATACTCGGTTGTATTCTGACAACTTATTTCTGTATGATTGCTTAAGTCTGCCAGACGTGATGGGGCCAACTAATATCACTGATATCCTTGTTTTCCTCCCTCTTTTTTCATCCTTAGCAATTCTGGTTTCTTTTTGTTTTGCTTCGCCTTTGTGGAGATTGAGTGAGTATGCTAAAATTTATGTCATCGTTTGAGGTTATGTTGATGACTTTTTTGAAGAAAATGTATCCTTCATGACTTGCACCTTCAGCCATTATTGTTGCTTACATCCAATAATAGTCCATCAACATGTCAGTATACTCATATTGAGCTTGATTAATTTCCCATTCTCTGGCTCTCTTCTGTCTGTTTCTCCTTTTTCGCTTATTGTTATCCTTGGAAAAATCTCTTTCATATCCCCATGTCATTGTCCTTCCACTATCTGTTTGAATCAATACTTCTCATGGTTTTTTTTTACCACAGTCAAACTTAGGAATCATTTTATAACCTGATTCGTCAAATAATAATTGCTTTACAGTCATCTGCCTCATCGTGTCAATTTGATGATTTGAGTTTCTGTTTTGAACAGATGCAGTTGCTGGAAGTGGAAAGAGGGAAATCACAAGAATTTCTTTGTTCCCACACTAAAAACCAAACGGGAAACAAATGGGTCATCTGTCTCTTGATTACTTCTGCAAGGTACATTCAAAGCCTACGATTTACTACTCTAGGTGTATGGGCAGAGATCTGTGCCCATCCAAACTATGGAGGAAATGTAAAGAAATCCCTATAAGCAATTTGTTCTGCAAATAGAACATGATTTTCTCAATGATACTCTTATTCAGTGCAGTTTCCTCTTTGTATTGTCCTTTTACCTCTCGTTCTCTGTTTGTTTCTTTTGGTCAAAGCACTTTCTTTTAAGAAGACTTTGGTTGGAATTTATCATCACTTTCAGGTGGTAGTTGTGACGAATGAGTGTGCAGAACTACTACAAAACATAGGGCAGTGAAACAGATGTATGTCAATGTGGATCTTGCTTGTAGCCTAAGATATTGTCGATAATGATGACAGTGATGAGCCCTTCTAGATGAGTTGGTTGAATGGGTCTTATTGTTTGATTTTTCTGATGTTTGTGAAGATGGGGAGATGAAAAGTATATGAATTGGCTTCTGAGAGAATAAAAATGAACTGTTTTAGTTTGTAAAACAGGTGTTACTGGATAAGAAATTGGAAAGGTGGTAGGTAGGCTGTCAAAACTTAAGTGAAAACCCAAACTGAATCGGTTCAGTCCGGGTAATGGAAAATTAACCTTTCTTTTTCCCAGTTTCGTTCAGTTCATAACCCAACTGAACTTCCTAAACATTATATCCTACAAACTGTCTTCTTATGAGCTCCTCTGTCTCAAACCCTAAACCATTTTATCCTACGGACACAAGCAAACCTCAAATCCTCTCTCAACTGGACTCGACTCGATCTCCATCCAACTCACTCCTGCATCTCCGCACACCCATCCTCTCTTCTTGGCGATCAGAATTGAGAACTCTCGCCCTGACTCTTTCTCCTTGTCTCTCCACATTCTCTCCAGGTACAGTTCATGCCATCCTGAGCGTTGTTTTTGTTTCTCAAATTCCGTTTGATTGTGCTACTGTAGAGGTTTCCCAGATCATTGATTCACAAGAAAATATATTTCATTTCTGGTTGACTATCAGTCTTAAGCAGTTTAATTATGGCACTCTGGAGAAAAAACTTTTGCGGGCTTCCCATATATTGCCACATGTGTTTGTTCTTCTCAATCGGGTTGATTGAGGAATTTTCCTTCAACGATGATATTGCTAATGCGAAAGAAAAGAATTGCTGTCCTCAAATCAGCCTCTTGAAGCATATTAATTGTATAATGCCCTAGAGTCTAGTTTTAATGATGTATTGAAATTGACCTTTTAAGGCCCATCTTGTAGTTTTGATATGTGTCCCTATGGTGATGTTTTGCAGCTGTAGTGGATCCATCTATGTTGCAATAACTCAGTTGTTATCTCAATTGTTATCTGTTGTTTGAACTCACATTCGTAGGTTAGTCTCTACTGTTTGCCAGCTGAGTATCCTACATCACATGGTTCTCCAAATTGTAAAGCTATTCTGTTTGTTCAGTACTTCATGCCACTTATTCACAACCTGTTTGATAGAATGCCTGACTCAATCATAGACTGACTTGCTGGGTTCTTGTATATAGTCGATAGAAATGCATAAATTTGGAAATATAGGCATACTGTGTTGCTCACTGTTTTTGTGTGGTTGAATATGTCAAATGCTGTCCACGTGCATCAATTGTTTGCTGTTGTGTGTGCATTTCTTGGGTTGATTGATGTGAAACTTGCTTTGGAAGATGTACATTGTATTACTCATCTAAGCTACTGGACATGAGAAGTTCTGGTACAAATGACATATGAATGATGTTATATTCATAGTCCTTGAGGTGCATAAATATGCAGTCAGATGGACATGTATAATGCTTTATGGATATTGATTTCTCATCAAATTGTCATATTTTCCAGCCTTGTACATAATAAGGGTGTTTGCTGGTCACTTTTGTTCACGTGGAATATGAGGATTTTGGCTGGATAAACAACTTAGCAGTGTGATGAACTGGCATGAATATCCACAGTGGAAACCTCAAAGCCTGCCACTGCAGATCCTAATCTGGATAAGGATGGGTTGGATCTCCTTTCTGTAGGTTGACACTACTTGCTTTCACTAGTGAAATAACTAATTCACTGATAACTAAAAGATAATTATTCATTCACATGTAGGTTTTGTGTCTTGACCAATAAATATATGCTGAATTCAAGTCATTCCATTCATGAAAATGCAATTCGCTTGATTGGGGAAGAACTGCAATCATCAGTGCTTATGGTCACTGGCTATTCATGCTCACATTCTGCCTTATGAGCGAACTTATGCTGCATTTGTAATTTAACTATACACTCTTATCTGACAAAATTGCTGACACTTTCATTTTTTCCATTTTAGATATGAAAAGCTTAGGGAAGAAACATAATGTTCATTCATGAGATATGCTTCATCTCTATTTCATATATTTTTTTACTGAAAGTTTAAAAAAAATGGTTTGCATTAAACTAGCAATGCATGCTTTTTGGCAGGATTTTCGACATGCCTATGTCTTGTCAAGTTGAAAAAGATTGTTAATGGGAAAATTACTCCTATAATATATGATAGCAGGCCACAGAACCCACGATTGCTTTTACCTTGTGAGAATAGGGCATAAAAAGAGTGAAGGAAACCGAAAACTGACCCAAACCATGCTTTCGGTTTGGGTTGCAATTCGGTTCGGTTTAAGCACTCGCTCTAATGGTAAACCTGAACTGAACCAAACCATTAACATGTATCCTGAGAATGTATAATAAGATCACTTGGTCAATTGACTTGGAATATCTTGGAAAATTCAGGAAAAAAGCCTTGAAGGAATTAGATGAACGATTTGAGGTCCTGATGCTTTTTAGGACTGACTAGTGCTATACAAATTGAACACATGGGGCAGGTGAAACTATGCTCGGGCAATGTGGCAAAAGAAACAAAAAAGTCAAATTATTCATCATGTCCATGGACAAATTGCAATGTTAATAACTAGGGTTCACAAAGGTGACCTCATATTGGTGAATGTCCATAATCAAGGAGACTATAGGTTCATGATTTACTAGCAATGTCATATTGTCGAACGTCTTGGTACCTCTTTACTCTCTATGCTTGCCTCACGTGGGTTTGTCAGACTCTAATTAGTGGTTTTAATTTGTTTTTTTTTTTCTTTTGTTGTTTCAGTGAAATGGCAACAAGAATGAGGATACAGCAACATATGGCAATCGGAACAAGATTGTTATAGCCAGATAAGGTCCGCTGCATATCGATACTATGAGTACTCTGGGAGGGGGAAGATGAAAAATCTGTACTTCACATTGATCTGGAGAGAGTAATCAGGATGAAGAACAGTTTCCTAATCCAAACCGTGATGGTCGGGCTCTTGGTCCATCAGAGGGTCTCAATCTGTCGACAATATTCAGTCATCCGAATGTCTCACTTGACTATAAGCCCCGATTGAGCTTGGCATGTGGAGGATTCTTTTCACTGATTTTTCATATGAAAAACAAGTTTTTAGCAAAAAGGTCAAAAGCAAGTTGGACACAGATCAGGATCCCATGAATGCGATATGGATTGAGGTCAATAAGAGGATAATCTAGATAATGGGAGGACCTACAGACCAGTAGGACTTACAAACTGAGAAGGTAAATAGTAGCAAAGAGCTTATCTACATCCCATAACTTATATCCCATGAGATGGCGATATAAGTTAAGTCATTTGTTGCTGACAAACAAAATGAGAGACCATCGCAGGGCCGTGACATTCATAGTACCATGTCATAATACTTGTTATGGGGCACATTAGATGTTCAGATGCTGGAAAAAGTGGTTCATGGAAAAGACAGGATAGAGAAGCCTACTGTGATCAAACAACTGAATGATTGTAGGATTTTGACGACTCGGATTACTCTTCCTGAGAGCTCAACATGGGAGCGGTGCCTGAGGAGATTCCAGAGCAAATATCATCTGATTTAGTTTTTTTTTTTTGGTCGAACATCTGATTTAGTTAAAGCCTTTGAAATCTTACATTTCAGACTTGGTGAAAAGAGTGCGGGAGCCCGATATATTCTTACTTGTTCTGGATGACATTCCTCAACTTCCAAATCTGGAGTCAACGGGGATTCCTGAGCCAACGCCACTGAACGGTAAAAACGGAACTTGGCAACCAAAGAACAAGTTTGAAGCAAAATGACAGTGGACAGGCGTTGAGATCTAAATTTTGGTTACCATATTTAATTCTTTATCACAAGAAAATTAGGGGTTGGTTCAGCCCCAAAACAAAAATACCATTAGCTTTCGTTCACGTTGCTTTTTTTTTTTAGTTATGCATCATGTGTGAATCCTATGGTTTGAGTGCGGTGTTACCACGTAACATTGGAGGCACCTGTTGAAGATATAGTTGGCGTGGCGAATATAAAATTTGCACTTAACTCCATTTTAGAGATAAAAAATGTCGGCATTAAAGCCATCTTTTGAGCTTCGAATGAAAAATCGGATCATGAGATTAGTTGAAGTTTGAATAAAAAGAAATTTGTTATTATCCTTCAAAATTATTTCAACAAGGGTAGAGCTACCTCTATAAACAGAGGGCCTAGGGGCTTCTCACAATATGGACGGCTGAAGGAGAGACGATCGAAAAAGAGAGGGAAAAAGAGAGCAGAGAGAAAATTCATTGAAGAGGGGCTCCAGATTAGAGAGTTCAGCCCCCAATTGCCAGTGTGCCACCACGCTTTTCTGTGGTTTGCTGCACGTAGCCATCACGCTTCCCCCGATTGCTGCTGTGCCCTTGTTGCTGCCACACCCTGTTCCAAAGCCGCTTCCAGTGGAAGACGTATGTTCTGATTCCGAACTCCCACAACATCAACAACACGAAGAGCCTGGCGCGTCCCTCGTGGAGCCCCCTCCGCGAAATCCGATCTGATCTAAGCCCCATTGACAAAGCCTGTTATTCCTAGAGACGAGCGAAGCTCATTGGCGCCAGTATTTTTCCCCGAAACGCTTGCTGCTTCCTGACGAGTTCCCCGCAAAGATCGACATCGCACGCTGTCCGTTGCTCTCAGCTGCGTCGTGTTGCTGCCCCTGACGATAAAGGGTTGCCGCTGTTCCTCAACGTCGCCTACCCGAAGCCGCTGCCATCCCTGCTTCTGTCCACGAGCTGAGAAGTAGCAAATTCCTGACGACGCTGCTGCTTTCCCCGACGCTGCGGTGATCCTCCCGTCAGCACCCTTAAGACGCCACCGCCAAGCCGATCCGCCACAATTTTTTTGTCTCTGTTTCGCAGGTTGTCCGACGAACATCACAACGAGCTACCACCCACCAGCAAACGTAGCCTCACTTTGAGTGTCCTTGGCTGAACCTCCACTGTCAATCCCGCAAATGCTCACCACTTACGGCCGCCGTTGTGATCCACTTGTCAGCTTGTATTCAGAAACGACATCCACAGATTAGGTAATGATAATTATCAATCTGATCTTCAAATTTCATTGCCTATTTCAAATGATTATTATCAAACTTAGATTTTTTTGAGATTTTAGGCATTTTTCAATAGGATTTTATTGACAAAAATCATTATAATTATAAATTTGATTTGTAAGACTTTAGATAATTATTTTTAATTATTTTGACTTTTCCTACATATTGATGATATTTAGGGTTAAAATAATTTTTAATTTAATCGGCGAGACAATGAATTATTTTTTCAATTATTCTAATCCCTTGTTTGAAATATCGATAAATATCTTGAAATGGGTTGGATATATTTTTTTAATTGCCATGATTTGAAAACACCAGAAAGACCAAATCGCGCGATAGATTAAATAGTTTCCTAACTTGATTGGAATTTCATGTTTAGTTAGATTTGTCTTTTGGATTTGGCTGTAGTGTCTATCTAATTAAGATAAGTTTCTAAGTAATTGTTCAAGTTTGGTAGTTAATTTTCATTAACTATTTATATCGAATTTTAATATAAAAATGCCAAAAATATCATATGCATTGGTAGTTAATTTTCATTAACTATTTATATTGAATTTCAATATAAAAAATACCAAAAATATCATACATGTCATATAATTTACGTATTAGGCTCATTTAATTCAAATTGTACATTGCGTGTCATATTAAATTAGTTGCATTGAGAAACCTTAGCTAAGTTAGGAATAACATTTTTCTTATTTCTTAGCTTTAGGATTCTTGCTTTTTCTTGCAATTTATTTAATACTTCATTGGTTGTTGATTGTTATTTGGATGATTGCACACCCACGTGATTAATAATTTAGGCTAAAATCAATTTAAACCGCCTGAAAGAAATGAAAATAAAAGAGAAAATATATCTAAAGAGCGTTAGAGTAATTTAGCATAATCAAGTCTCCAAACTCATTTAATCTTTGGTTTGTAAAGGTAAATAAATTCTTCCACACTTTATTTGGGTATCTAATTGATTCACCAAAAACTGGTTAGTGGCAATTTCTAGATAAAAATCATTTGTCTATTAAAAAAATTGAACCTAAATTGCGAATATTTTGGAGAGCTTGAGTTATACTCAATAATCTATTAGCTAAATCTTAGGTGGTGCGCTCGAGATAAGGTCATGAGACCAAGATGCTGATTTTGGGTAATCATCTTTTCTTGGGAACTATTTTGCCATTGTGCAGGTGGAATAGTTCACTCTTCATTAATTCAAGCCATTGAAGGATGTGCATGATTCTTCCATATGGAAAAATGCCCTTGAAACATTGAGCCTGCAACGTGCAATTTATGGAGAAGATATTAAACCCTAATGGTTTCTGTATCAAGGTGCAGCAATAGAGGTCAGATGACAACGAAAAGTGAAATGTTATTTAAGATCGTTTCTTTTGGTGGTGGATTTTAGAAAGTCCAAAATTTTAGCAAATGCTCACTTGCTCAAAATTGATGAGAATGACAGATTTGTCAAGATTCAAACTCTGGATCAGCATAGGGTTGAGTTTCTCTCTATCCCTTTAGGTGATAGTTGTTTTTTTTTTTTTTGATGATCCAGGAAACCCCGGCCGACTGGCAGGTGGGAAGAACACTGTCCATGCCACCACGGTGGGTGGTTAGGTGGACAATACAGTTTTCTTGAAGCGAATATCCCCTTTTATTTTTAGCAATATAACCCCTCTTCAAAGCCATCACCTCTAGAGCTCCATTCACTCCATTGCCAAAATTCCTTAGTGTCTTGGCAAGACTAGAATTGGTGGTAGGAAATGGCAGACATAGAGGACAATCACCTTTGTTTGACAGTGCTGTGTAGGTGAATGGGAGACTTGTGGTCCGAAGAAGACATCACAGACCTAGGGGACGACATTCCAAAAGAAGAAAAACGACAAAGTGAGTTAACTCTTTACGGCAAGCTATTTTTGAAGCCCAATGTTAATTTTCAGGCTTTCAGTAGCACTATGAAGAGAGCATGGAAAACAGATTCAGTCAAATGTGAGCTAATTGAACTCAAGTTTCTTCTCGCTTATATTCCAATCAAGTCAAGAAAAAAGAAGGGTGTTAGAATCGGGACCTTGGTCCTTTGCGAGCAATCTATTAGTCTTTAGAGAGGGAGACCCAAACATACTTGAGCATTGTTTTGAATTCACGCATTATGCGTTTTGGGTACACTTTATAGGCCTTCCTTGAGCTAGAGTTACTGAAGATGCCATATGTTTGTTAGCTTTTGGATTGGGGAGAGTTGAGGAGATAAAAATCGAGGCGAGAAGCAATAACTCCCGGAAAAATGGGAAGGCTAGAGTGTTGCTGAATCTGTCCAGCCCGCTCAAAATTGGATCCATGATAAACTATGGGGACAAGAAATTGTGGATCAATTATAAGTATGAAAGGCTTCCTCACTTTTGCTACTCTTGTGGTCGAATTGGGCATTATGCTAATTTTTGCATTGAAATATCCTATGAAGAAACTGGACTAGCTTAGGATCAACTAGGTCGGTTTGATTTGTGGCTAAAGGCGGAAGTCAGAGAAGTTAGCCCTTATTGGAAGACATTTTATGGTAAACTTGAACTCTTTGCCTAGATTAAGAGGTTGTAATGGAGACTCAAATAGAGGTTACTGAAACATCCATGAAAACAACAGCAAAAGATCAAAATGCACTAGCTCTTGTCCCTATCCAGCTTGAAAAGAAAGAACAAATGAGTATAATAAGAAGGCACAACTCAGATCAACATCAAACACTATTTCTTTCTCCAGTTGGGAATGAGATACATTCACAAAATACTAAGAAAGGTAAGGTGATATATAAAGTTCCTACGGCTAAAAAACAAAAATGGGTCAGTCTCTATGAAAACCAACTCTTGGATGCCCCTATTCAATCTTGGGAAGGGGTGAGTACATGGGCTATGGTGGCTGGCCCTAATAAGCCACCAAAGCATAAATGAAGCTATTGAGCTAGAATTGTCAAGGGCTAGGCACCTCCTCGATAGTCCAGCATCTTAAAGCCTTAGTGGCTCAAGAGAGACCCAACTTGATTTTCTTCATGGAGACAAAAAATCAGAATACCATTATTGAGAGAGTGAGGAAAAAGACTCATTTCAAAGTTTCTTTTACTATTGAGCTAGTTGGCTTAGCTGGAGGCTTGGCAATAATGTGGGATGAGGAGGTCAAGGTGGAAGTGGAGGGAAGTTCTGGGGAGCTCATCAATATAAAATGCAAGGATCTTACTAACGGCGACCTAATGAGGATATCTTTTTTACATGCACCAACAAATTTTCAAGAGAGATTGAAATTGTGGCAAGCAGTGAAAGAAAGCAACAACTCCAATCCACTCCCATGGTTATGTATGGGAGATTTCAATGAAATATTGTACCATTGGGAAAAGTTTGGGTGTAGAGAGGTGGACCACTATAGAATTGCAGCTTTTTGAGGGTTCTTAGATGATTGCCCTTTGATGGATATTGAAAGCAAGGGTTGTGCTTACACCTAGTCCAACAACAAAGAAGGCAATGCATTAGTAAAGAAGAGATTAGACAGGACAATTTGTAATTTGGAGTGGAGAGTACTATACCCAAATGCGATGGCTTTTGCCTTATCGGCAATAGGTTGGAATCATAGCCTAATTGTTCTATCCCTACATCAAATGGAAAATAAAAGTCAAAAAATGTTTAGATTTGAACCATTTTGGCTCGAAGACCCGGAGTGTAAGGAGGTGATTAAGCGAGTTTGGCATGAAAATAGCTCTATTGAAACTAGTCTTACACAAAAAATAAGGTTGGTTGTTGCTGAATTGGCATGCAAATAGCTCTACTAAAACTAGTCTTACACAAAAAATAAGGCTGGTTGCTATTGAATTACTCAAATGGAATAGGAGGAAGTTTCAAAATGCCCAAAAACAGATCAATCCTCTCAAATTCTGGCTTATGGAGTTAACAAATACAACAAACGGGCAGCAAAACAAAGAGGAAACCAACAACATTGTTCGGAAAATTGAAGAGTTGTGAAGGCGAGAAGAAATGTATTGGTGTATGAAGTCCATAATAGAATGGTTAAAATGGGGGGATCAAAACACCAAGTATTTCCATGCAACTACAGTTCAAAGAAGACAGCAAAATAAAATATCTATGCTTCGGCTTGATGATCAAACCTGGTGTAGGAACCCTAAGACTCTTAGTCATCATATCCATAGCTTTTATCAATCCTTATTCACCTTAGTTAGAGACCGGAACTATCAACCTGTACTAGAGCAATGCCAAGTGGTGGTCAATGAGGAGATGAATGAAGATCTAATTAAACCAGTCACAAAATAAGAAGTAAAAGTTGTTGTTTTTCAGCTAGGGGCGACAAAGGCACTAAGACTGGATGGGCTAAATGGTTTATTCTACAAGAATCATTGGCCTATTATCAATGATGACATTTTCAGCATGGTGCAATCTTTTTTTAGTCAATGTACGTTTGAACCAGAGCTAAATAGAATGCATATTACTCTCATGCCTAAAGTAACAAGCACAGATAACATCACCCAATTTAGACCTATCAGCCTTTGTAATTTCAATTATAAAATTATAGCAAAAGTGTTAGCTCATAAGCTAAAACCATGGCTGCTAATGATAGTTTTAAAGAACAAACAGATTTTATAAGTGACGGGTAGATCTAAGACAACATATTTATTATCCAAAAGGTGATTCATCAACTAAGGGTAAGGAGGAAGAAGTGTAAATTTCAAGCCTTTCTAAAACTAGATATGCAAAAAGCGTATGACAGAGTTGAATGAAATTTTCTATGTGATTATATGCTGAGGTTGGGCTTCCATGAGAAATGGGTCAAATGGATAAAACAATGTATCTCATCGGTATCTTTTAGCATCTTACTTAATGGTGAACCTTCAGCTGCCTTTAGACCCACTAGAGGAATTTGGCAAGGAGATCCCCTTTCCCCTACCTATTTATTATCATGGCCAACACTCTCTCGACCCTTATGAGTAAAGTAGTACAAGACGAAAGTATAAAGGATATTCGTCTCAATTCCACATGTCCAACTCTCTCACATCTCCTCTTTGCTAATGATGCCATTTTCTTCTTAGATGGCACAATACGAGAAGCTTAGAATGTATCAAATGTACTGAATCAATACCGCTATGTGTCAAGACAAGCTATAAACCTCAATAAATCAGGCATTTTCTTTGGGAGAGATTGCCCTCAGAACCTTAAACGGAATCTAGCAGCAAAATTGAGAGTTCCTATCTCAGAAAGTTTAGGGAAATACCTCGGAATTCCATCTGACTTTGGCAGAACAAAGAAGCAAATGTTTTCTTAGATACTTGCTAAAGTCGAAAGGAAACTTGAAGGGTGAAAATAGAGGTTGATCTTAAAGGCGGGTAAAGAAATTCTCATCAAGCCCTTCCCCAATATGCGATGTCCATCTTTAAAATTCCAACTTCCATTTGTCGCACAATTGAGAAGAGAATAGCCTCCTTTTGGTGGAAACATAATGTAGCTAGAAGATGAGTTCATTGGAAGAAATGGGAAGATCTGAAAATTAAGAAAGATTGTGGCGGCCTAGGTTTTAAAGATTTTGTGGATTTTAACAAAGCTATGTTGGAAAACAAGTTTGGAGGATTGTCAAACAATCGAACACTTTATGGTGCCAAGTTCTGAAAAGTATTTCCTACCCTCGAGGTGATTTTTGGGTAGCAAAAAAAGGTACCCATCCATCATGGGGATAGCAAAGTTTATTGGTGGGGAGAGATGCGATCGAACTTGCCATTAGATGGGAGGTAGATGATGGACATACAATACGAATTAGAGAAGATGTATGACTGCCTTCTGGAAGAATCATAGGCCCAGCAAATAAGGAAGATCCAAGAATGGTGGCTGAATTAATTGATCACAATACAAAGGAATGGGACACGCACAAAGTAAATGGACTTTTTTTGGAAAATGTAGCGAAAGAGATCTTAACTCATCCTCTTAGCCTACATCCCCTTCTAGACAAGCTTGTGTGGACAGCTAATAGCTCGGGTTCATAAACTGTCAAGAGCGGCTATAACCCAATATATAACATAGCCGACCCCTCCACCAGACAAAATCCATCCCCATCCTACCAAGTTCCAAAATCACTATGGAATGAGATATAGAGGCTCCCGATTTCCCTAAAAGTAGATTCTTACTCTGGAATATATACAGCAACTCTCTTCCAACAAAGGAAAACTTGTACAAAAGACAAATGATACTTGACCCAATTTGTCAGATTTGTGGCCAAGCACCAGAGACAACGGAGCACATCTTCCTCCTTTGTGACTGGACAAAAATGTTATGGTTAGCCCCGGATTTTCAAGCCAACACAAATCCAGCATGTATTACTCGCATTGATAAATGGATTTTAGAAAACCTCACCTCCAGAGTCAGATCAAGATCGAAGACTCTCTTTGCGGCTGTTCTATGGCAGATTTGGAAGATCCACAACTTAATGGTCTTCCAAGGGAGGAAGCCCAACCCACTCAACACCCAATCAGAAGCTTGAACAGCCGCATATTTATGCACGAAATAGATTGCTAAGGGGAAGATTAGAATTAGCTAAAAGCCAATTGATCAAAGTAGCTTGACGAGTTGGAAACCACTAGATCCACAGACGCTGAAGGTAAACGTCAATGCTTCTTGGTGCAGCTCGACATTGGAGGGCTTGGTCACTGGAGTATGTCAGAACACAGCTGGCCTCCTTATCGCCGGCTTTACAAAGACGATCCATGCTTTGTTTGCTTGGGTTGTAGAAACCCTAGCTGTGGGTACGGGAGAAAAGAACAGCTTGAACTGCACGAATAGAACTCTAATAGGAAGCTTTAGCTGGAACTAATCTGCAGGTGCTCCTATCTTTAGACAACCTATCTCTGGTGGAGTGCTTATCGAGCCAAGAGGAGCCCCTTGGCAAGCCCAACCCATTGTTGCTAACTGCACGGTCTTATGGCCCAGCTAAGTGGTGTCTCTGTCTTCTATGAGCCAAGGGAAAACAACAATGCCACGGATTGGATCGCTAAAGCCCATCGTGTGGCATCCGAAAATTCCAACAATCCTCAAATATGCAATGGCCATGTTTTTTTTTTTTTTTTTTTTTATCTATTGGACCAACCAACCATGCAACAAGAGAAGTCTTTGGACTTCGATCGATTGATGGAATTCGGCCATGCATATGGAACACGCATGCCGAATTTATGAACAAAATTTTGAGAAGTTGGACTGTGCATGGACCATGCACGTCTTTTCTTTGAGCGATTCGCCAAAGAGGAAATGAATTTTATCACCATGCCGCTCGGTCGATTATGTACTTGTACATGAAGCAAATTGATTAAGGGAATAATAGTTGGTTTCTATGAAAACCGAAATGCTTCATATTTGTGCAGAAATTATGGGCTAATATTTGAAGATTATGGGCCATTTAATTTAGATTTTTTGGCCACAATTTTAAGGCCCAAAAAGCCCAAGAACCCCTTAATTGTCGACTAAGAGGAGGGGAAACCGGAAAGGGGGTGGGGGTGGGGGCCACTACTACCACGCCACTCTCCACCAGTCTCTCCCTTGAAGCCACCTGTTAACCTGCATGCTAAAAATTCACTAATCAATTAATCAAAGAAACAAAAGCATTCGGAATTGAGCAAATGAGAGAGAGACCAAGAGTGAGCGGGCGAGCAAGTGAGAGAGAGAGAGAGAGAGAGAGAGAGTTCAGGCAAGAGTGAGCGGCGAGCGGTCCGAGCAAGTGAGGGCAGAGAAGGAAGGTCGCCCTCCGCCCGTGCCCGTGATCAAGCTGCCGCCGTCATCACCGCTAGTCTTCGTCGCGGTTGAGCCAAGCCGCGACCCCCCGAGCCCTTGTTTTTGTTTGCAACTGAGTAGAAGAGCTTGAGGCAAGTGGAAGTTCATTAATCTATGTCTTTGCATGTTGCAATTATCTGTGAAATGCTGGTAGATGTGAGAAAATGCAGAATTGGGAGCTGCACGTGGCTTTGAATGATTTAAATGAAGATTGAGTGCTGTTCTATTGAGGACTAAATGTATTGTTGCTGTGTTGTGTTGGATTGAGCTCGATAGGAACTAGATTAAAGTTAGAAATCATTGCATGTTGCTTTTGAGTCTTGCTTGTCTCGAAAATTTAGTGAAAGATGGCTGTATTGATCGAGCAAGGTGAGGAAATGGTTGCCGAGTGGAAAAATGTGGTATATGTTGAGATGAGTGAGCTTAGGGATGCTGTGGAAGGTTTCTCTGTTAATATGAACTTGCTCAAAGTGTTCTTAGATGTTGTGGAAGAGACTTGAAGTATTGTAAGATAGATTGGTAGAGAAACAAATGGTTTGATTGAATTAGAAATGAAGAAAACCATATGTACCGATTCTGTTTTAAAGAAATTTTAGATAGAAAGTCTTTTTAATTGTATCGCTCTGATTTATAATGGAGAAGATAAGAAAAAGGAACAATTTTACATAATAGAACACCCATTAGATTAAGTTAGACATCTAAATATAGCCATATGAATATGAAAACATGAGGATAGGAGTGAATCTATTGAAATCAGTACTTTATTTGTAGAGAATAGCTTGACCTTTGATGATTCCATAAATTTTCTGTAATTTTATATATAGAATTGGATTTCGAACCCTAAATAAAAGTTGTAGGGCACATCCTTAGAAATAACATATCAAAATTTGAAAGCAGACGGACAAGATTTAGGTGGTGAAAATAATTTCTTTTTGTAGGTACTGAACTTGAAAGTTACTGCAGAATTTTGAAGGAAACAGAAAACTAGTACTCTTTTTACACAACGAATCTGACTTAGTGTCCTTCACAAAATTTCTTCCTTTAGGTCTCATATATAACAAACCAAAATTTCATAATTTTCTGAGTTCATTTATGGGTTATTCCGAAATTATTACTAAAACTGCGCATTGTGATGTTTGAGCTGTGTTGTTCCGAATTTGCTCAATTTGTCCCAAAGGTGAATGCATCTTAAATTGCTATTGACATTATGATACTGGCATTGGCATATTATGCAACATTAAGATTTGATGAAGGATCCTTAGGACATCTTGTCATTGCATTTGAAAGTATTTTTGGAAATTAAGATTTTAATTGTTGCCGTTGGACCCTTGGGTCAATGATGCTTGGGAGTCGGGATGCCCAAAGGATTGAATGAGTCGATGCCTTGTGGATGCTTGGTGGCCCTAAGTGGCTGAATGCCGGAGGTTTTTTCCTCGGAGCTTCGGGATGCCCGGATGTATGCTAGTCGGTACGTAAATCCGGAGGGCTGAGGTAACCATTCTCATGGTGAGCCTTGGAGGTATTCCTTGTGATGTCAGGTGGGGTACGAGATGCCTGGAGGTGTGATATGCTTTGGATGCCCGGTGGCCCTAAGTGGCTGAATGCCGGAGGCTTTCGCGATGCCAGGGTGGATGTGAAATCCCAAAAGGACGTAAACATTGGTCCTTTGGGGGGATAAAACCATTTGAATGATTAAATCTGATGATTATATTAAGTGTGAGTGTAGTTTAGTTATGGGACTAAATTGTATGGCATGGAATGGGATGTGTCATTACAGTTTGGCCCTATGATCGAGACTTGTGTAACTGGACATGCTGTATTTTAATCCTTTGAAACTGCATTTGCCATTGCATTGAAGAATTTCATGATTTTAATGCATGCTTATCCTTTAACTACTTGTTTTTGTCTATCTTTCATGAATCTGGATATTGATGGTACTGCGTGATATAACTTAATGAATCTTTTATTGCTGAGTGGTTGTACTCACCCTGTTTGGGGACTAACATTTCAGACTAGGAGATATGCCTCTGCTACCAGTCATCCTCGGCACATTCTATGGTATACTGGCCAATGTTGAGTGTGAGTGTACGGAGCATCATCACCTCGAGATACGAGGGTTGGTTTTTATTCGAGTGCGGGTTCTAGTCATGTATGACATTAGTTCGCCCGCCGGCCCAGTGGTTTAGGAGTTTTTGTTTGTGCACGTCCGCTGTGGTGGGATCATGCTAGGGATGTTGCCACCGCTGCTAGCTGACGGACCAGGCTAGGTGTGATCGAGAGTGACAGTTAGCAGATGAAGCATTTTTGGACCGTCAACACTGATTGATAGACTTTTGTACATGACCATTTGGAAAGAAAAGAAAAAGGGAGTCGGTTATCTTTTGAGTCTGTAGCCGGGTATAGAAAACCACGGCAAATTTTGGTGTACTGACTGATGATGTCTATCAAGCTTATGTAAATAAAAATGTTCGGCTTATCTTATAAAATTTTTAGTTGGTGTGCGTTGTTTCTGAATTTGAAATGGGGAGATGTTGGATTTTGTTTCTGCTATATGAACTGTGCTGGGACTGATCTAAATGATATAAACCCCCAGGATTTATGAATTTCTCAAATTTTTTTTTTTTATGGTGTCAGAGTAATAGACTTTAAGGTAAAGAGGAACGACATGATCTGTGGCGACCCTAACGGATCGAAGGCTGTTCCGGGGGTGCCACACATCGAGCCAACTCCCTTCCTAGTAATTGGTTTTATTTCCCTCCTCAGCCTTTAATTTCAATACTTTGTTTTGACTTTCCAACTAACGGTGCCCCTTTTGCAGGTTAGCAATGATATTTACTATCTTCCGACAAAAAAAAAAAAAAAACCTCCGAATTAGCATGTGTTGGCGAAATTACAAATTCAACTAGGGAAAAGTCACTTGTTTATGATCCAAGGTTGTTTGACTTGATGGATTCCCCAAGGTTGAGGAATGGGAGAGTGCTGCAGAGATGTTCTTAATGTGTAATGATCTTGCTTCAACTTCAAGTGGTGTGTCATGCTTACCATGGGAGCAATCCCATCATCTTGCCTGCCTTTAGTGTTCTCACATGCTGGAATTCTCTCGACTATCATGTAGGTCTAGGTCTATATAGAAGTTTTCCTTCGAGTTCTTATTTAGGTTATGGTTCAAGTGGAGAAGTAGAGAGGGCATAGGATAGAGGTCTTCTAAACCTTTGGTATAGGTTCAAATCCTATTGGACGCAATTTTTTCCATCTATTTGTTGACATTTCTATCTCAAGAAAGAATAAGTCAATTCATTTGGGACCCTGCAGATCCACTCTTTTTCCTATTCAAATATCAGCCCTTTTTCTCTGTGTTTTCACATCGAGAATTCTTTGCAAATGAAGAGATGTCAAAGGGGCTTTTACTTCTCAAACAAATTCCCCTACATCTATATATAAATGCCGGTTTATCAAGAATACGCAAAATAATTTAGTTGCATGCTTGAACGATAGCCCAAAAAGTCAAGAGAATACTTGCATAATTGGTTTATATTGATCATTCTTGGTTGAAACCAAGCGTAAAAATGATATTGCCATAAATTAACAAGGTAATATTTCCATTTCTTCATCAAAAATATGTATCTTTTGATGCATAGATTTCTATAAATAGAATCTATAGATAAAAATATCTATATAATATATATAGATAGATCTTGTGAACGTACTCCCTAGGCAAGATACTTAACGTGTTAGCTACAGCATTGCATGAGTCGATACGCACATCGCCTAGTATCCATCATTTACGCTTGTTATCATATTCTCTTGATGTTGGACGGCGGTACAAAGAGAGTGATTCTTTCTAAATTATAGTGAGAAAGAATGATGAACCTTGCTTGAAGCCTATAATTGAACTATTGATTTCTTTCATTCCCTGTGATCAAGCCTATAACGGCAAGCTACTTAGATCCGTCCCTCCCGAAGCCCACCTACGTCATTGCCTCTTGAAGCCTTGCCTATGCCATCGCCTCCTGAATTCTTGAAGAGGAAAGTTGGTTCATCACTAGGGATTTTTGTCGGCTTAATCCAAACCATCCTAAGACCGCCAGGGCCGAAGCATAATTTAAGCTACGCACCACCAATTCAAGTACAACACAAAAAGGTGCCTTTTTTTTAATCTATCTATCAATTATCACCTTAACTTGAGTTGAGTTCCATGGTCATCAATTTAAGATTTGGCTTCATTAGTGAAAGAGAAAAGAGTTTCTTTAGTGATGTTGAATTGGATTTGTTGTGGAATAGTTTTAGTTAGACAAGCAATGGCTATCGACGGATGAATACAGAGTATTATTGTGGGAGTGAGACTTAACTTCCATGATGATATGTTGATTCTTATAAAAATTATGCTTGATATGAATTTCGGACATACTTTCCTAGGGATAACTTTCCATACTGTTGTAAGCTAAGAGATCTAGGTCTTATCACAATTGGATACATTCGGTCTATCATTGTCTTGCTTTGTTTAAACTGGAAATGGTTCGATTTGCAACCTTGGCAATTTGCCAACTAGACTAGGAATATTGCTTTGATGGTGGTGACAATCATATTGAGTGGGCGCCAATAGGAACCAAGATAACCTCTTTGGTTTTACCTATATATGGGCCCGTGGAATAGTATCTTTGATTATATTGCTTTGGAGATTTGCAAATTATACACATCTCCATTTTGGCATTGCTTCATGGGAGAGTTCAAAATGGTTCAATGAGATCTATTACGGTACTCCAACATCTTTCCAAAAGAAACCATTAGTAGTAAATATTACAATTGTAACAAAAAGTTGAAATAACACCAGGATATAAAATGATTTCATAATAAGTACCTAACTAGTGAATGGGGAAAATCCATTCATAATGCCTTGCGGCATGATGTATGATGACTTTATCTACATAAAAAAAAATGACATAATTACCATAACGTAAATAAATTATCATAATGATTGTAACTTTTGAGAAAGTGTTTTCTACTGCTACAAAGAGGCATAGTAACTTAAAAAATATACAAACTGATTGATCACCAATGAAGCTCTTCTTGTACATTAAGCTATTTAATACCTAGTTAGGAAATTGGCAAAATCCATTTATAATCGTTGATAGCATAATGTATGGTGGTTGCCGTATTTATACTAAATTTTTTACCAATTAGTAAAATGTAAATACTAGATTTTTACTATACGAGAGCTTTCAAAATGGTTCATGAGATTTATTACGGTACTCCAACATCTATAAAAAAAAAAAAAAAAAAAACCATTAATAGTAAATATTACAATTGTAACAAAAAGTTGAAGTAACATTGAAATATAAAATGATTTCATAATAAGTACCTAGCTAGTTAATGGGGAAAATCCATTCATAATGCCTTGTGGCATGATGTATGATGATTGTATCTACATAAAAAAATGACCTAATTACCATAACGTAAATAAATTATTGTGATGATTGTAACTTTTGAGAAAGTGTTTTCTATTGCTACAAAGAGGCATAGTAGAGATTAGTTGCCCACAAAGGCCCGCAAGGCTCGGGGGCTCTTGTGGATGAAGCAGAGGCAGGTCTTCCTCAAGAGGCCCCAATCTAGAGATCAATTGCCCAAAGCTCCGTTGATCCACTTGCTTGTTCTTGGGCCAACATTGTGCGAGCTGCAACAAAGGGCTATGACCTAACATTTGTCCCTCCAACGTTTGTAGACAACAAGGCGGTTGTCAAGCTGTCCGAAGATTTGCTGGAGGCTACTGATCCCAAATGGTTCCATTGCTTGGTTGGGTATTTCGTGGGTAAAAACTTCCGTTTAAACTCACGGAGACAGCCCTTAGTCATGCTTGGGGATCGAAATTAGCTGGTGTGATGGCAAATGACCAAGGGTTTTATTTCTTTCACATCCCGTATGCTAATTTTCGGAGGAAGATATTAGAGGGTGGTCCGATCACAGTTGCTAGGGTTCCCCTTGTCCTTCAACAATGGAGACCCTTGATGGACTTGAAAAGGATAATCATTTCACCATCCTTGTGTGGATAAGGCTGAAAAATCTCCCATATGATCTCTAGTTAGCGCCAGCAATTAGTGCTATTGCTAGCACGGTAGGGAAGCCTCTCTATGTCGATCAATAGACCAAGCAAATGAACATGATCTCCTTTGCTAGGGTGTGTGTGGAGATTTCTGCGAACGTGCGTTGGTTTAGCTCAGTTGATGTGGTCCTTATAGTTGAAGACACCCCCCCTCCCTGCCTCCCTCCTAACCTTGGACATCTCTTCCTCATATTAGAGCTGCTGCCAACTTGATTGGCTCGTCTTAATTGATGATTCACCTTATAAAATGCCGTTATATGTTGTGCAAATGGCCTTCTTGACATCATTGCATCGAGCTCGAGCCAAAATGTTTCTGAACACCAAACATTCGTCCTCGTGAAATTGGTGTCAAAGTTGCTTGCGATTTTTCTTGGGGGCACAAGTTTTGTCCGGAGAAGCTTCTTGACAAGGAGGGCTACTTTCGAGCGTTTGCCCCTACAATTTTTCCATATTGTCGGGTCATCATGTCTTTGTCATCATCAAATTCAACTTGTTGCGAGGAAAAAGTCAACTCGTATATATTGTCGTCATCGAACTCACTAAATGAGTCCCACATCATGTCTTGTCATCATCAAATTCAACTTGTTGCGAGGAAAAAGTTTGCTCGTATATGTTGTCGTCGTTGAACTCCACGTCGATTGCATAGTGAAATCCAAGTTGAGTAGGAATGATCGGACGGCCACTGTTATTGTTCCCCGTTGTTATATGTGGAATGTGATTAAGCCGTGGTCAAGAGAAAGGAAGTAAAATATTGTTGACAAACGATTTGAGAGAGGAAGAGCAATTTGGTAGTCGGGGAATGTAGAAAAGTGGAGTAATGGGCCCAACTTATAGAATCCAATTTTTTTTCTTTTCGACCCCTAACGGTCACTTATATATAAGGCCAACGGTCGGCCCTTAGGGCTAGCTTGGGTCACTGGATGAGTGACCCAAAAATTAGCATAATTTGTCAAGCTTGGGCTGGTCCATTAAGGAACATGGCCTGACCCGGCCCAGACACAAAACGAGGCCCGACCCACCGCGCACAGGCCTGTGCCTCGCATGGCCTGGTGGCCAGTCCTGTGCTATTGGCAAAAGTCCTAATAAAAAAGCCGATCAGGCAACAGCCTACGATTTACAATTTAGTCATTGGCTGACAAATCTTCAATTGTATTCTGTTACAATGCTTACAATATGGATCAAAACAAATATCAATTTGGAGAGCCAGCCAGCATCTTGTTACTGAGTTGATACCGGGCCGAAATCCAAGCTTAAATATAAAGAAGCTAAAGATCCAAATCAGATCATGACGTTACATTTGATCCATAAGGTTCACTTGATAGAATACCTAAACAAACTCGTGAATAATAAAGTTATAACAACACAATTGATCCACAAAACCCCTCAATGGAGTGTTTGGAGTGCTCATCGATCATGAGCTTCTAATGGACAGAGTTCAAGTGGAGTTCATGACATTTTTGGTGATTAATTAACTTGAAACATGAGAAGAAGTCAAAGTTTGAGTGAAGAAGGATCCATCGACCAATTGATAACTATAGCAAAAAAGATCGGGAGTGATTACAAGTCATTCATGGAATACCAAGAAAGGCAAAAGGTAATTAGAGATTCTATGAAGGAAGATCGAAATGCATAATGAAATGGCACTATAGAAATAAGGGAGGAGAATGACACATATATCTCTCAAGGCATTCAACATGGACAATACACTCCAAACAAGAATTGTACAACATCAATCAAGAAGCGCATCAGATTTTTAAAGAGATTGTTCCCTTTAAATTTTGCTTAAGTTTTAAATTTCAAATTTGAAGTAGATTAGATTTCCTCGGTTCCGTATTTGTCTTTGAATCTAATTTCCAATCAACTCTTGTAAGCTTTTTACTTTTTCCGTGCACTTCGTTGATTCCCATCGAGTAGTTACTTTATTGGACAAATCCAGTCATCAAGCAAGAATTCATCCAGAATTTAAACCATCTGTTCTAACTAAACAAAAACTCCTCGCGATTTCCTTATTTGTTTTCTATTATTTGTGCACGCCTTCTCTTTCAATAATTCGAATCTTATAATGTCATTGAGACTTTAGGGCATATTAGAATCCATTAGCTTTTGATTTGGAGTCAAATTTAATAGTTTAATTGGTCATCGATCCAGTTTCAATTAGACTTTTACCATCGAAACTATTGAATTCCCGGCGACCAAAACTTGACAGTATCACGCGCGTCTCACTGACAAATAGGAGTGCGTCGGGGCTTCAGGATTCTGAAGCTAATGACTCAAATAATTAGGAGTTGAATCCTAACCCATCACGAGCCTTTAAGCCTAGGAATGGTGCTCAGGATGGGTGACCACCATTCAATCTAATTGTAGGTAGCAACCTAATTTAAGACAGAGGTGACTCGGGAGCAACCTCTTGATGATTTCTAGTGACCAACCTTTGGAATTTGGTGGCTAGAGAACCACTTTTCCGTTTTTCCTCCCCTCTAAGATTATGCACGAGTTCTGGACATCAAACTGAAGGTTCAAAGGCCGAGGACAGAAGTGGCCCACGTAGGTTTGGTATTGAGGCCAACAGCCCAATAGCTAGAGCTAGTCCAGACCAAGAAAAACATGTGCTACTTTTGGATTAGGATTTTGTCCCTTGATTAATGTTGCATGATTTTAGTATACCTCTATACTTTGCTATCATGTGAGGGCTTTCATTCACTATTGCCCGCTTCTATTGGCATCTATAGAAAAATATCTTTCAGAATCAATTTTGAAAGTAGGCATGAAATTTGGGGTATTCTATTAAAGGAAGAAGCGTTGATAATATCCAAAGTAAGAACTTATTGATGGTAAGGTCGATGTTAACATTACTTCTGAATTTGATTTAGGATATAAAGAGATGGTGTGAAGAAGCAAGTCCCTACTTCTAGCACCTCACAGTTTGGCCACAATTTTAGCTGTTTTAGTTTGATGAGAGATAGGGGTGCAACTTACGGGCAGCAAATTCAATTATGAAATGGGGTGATGCAGTTTTATATGATGCTCTATAAACCCTTCTCGGAATGGGCACGGAACAAGGTGTAACCAAGGATCACAGTCCCCATTATCACCCGTGTGAGTGACTACTGCCTCGCATCCCACGAGAGGCAAGGCCGAGGGTCGCCTCTCATCCCCATGGTGCAAGGGGGTGTGACAACAAAAGGCCAAAAAAAAAAATCAGCTGCTAGATAGAGAGAACAAAAGCAAAAACGATACAAGTAGCCTATGAATTTTAGTCTAATGTATAATCGATTTAATGGTTTATGAATCATATTGAATAAATTAAAAGCCTATTAACAACATTACGCATTGAGCCCAAGTTTAGGGACGGCATTACTCATTGGACCAAAGTTCAAAAATCATTTGTGCTATTATTCCAATCCAGAATGTGAGGATGAAGATGGAGTGCTTGCTTGAGTATTGTCCGTTGCTGCAAAAAGTAGGAAGCTCAAAGGTTCGTTCAAATCGAGGATGACTCGCTGAGATTATATAGAGATTAGAGAGGATGGCGGCGGAGAGGAGAGGAAAGCACGACTGAAAATGAGAGGGGGTAGCTCTTCGGTTTTCCAGAATATCGATGTCGAATCAAAGAGGGAAAGCACAAGGGAATGGGCTGGGCTTTAACTGTTTGCCCCTAAACATTCTCAGCTATAGCTTTTAAGAAAAACTACCCTTATCGGACCCAAATTTTGAATAACTTGAACAGTGACACGGCTGTCAGTCATGAGATTCTGCTCTCGAAGCTAACATATACAGGTTTTCGGAGCAACTAATACTTCAAATATTCCATTATAATGCGAATTACTACACTGACATTAAAGCCTAACACAATATCTTCGTATCATTAAAGTAAATGCTAGTAATTATTCAGATGGACATTTTAAATTCATTTAGCAACATTATATATAGGAAAATGTTATTCATATCATTAATTTTTTGTGAAATAAAAAGAGCTTAAAAAATTGAAAGAAATTGACTCCTTATCTCTTCTTCCGAGTCCTTGGTTTTGTCATCTAATCTTCTTCGAATCCTGCAATGGTTCAGAGATAAGTGAGCAAAACCGCTGGACAAGTAACACGCACCTCCTTACTATGGGATCAAGCATGTTCAAAATAATTGGTTATAATACTTTATAAGAAATTAAATGAAAGGTCACATTAGAGTCTTATTATAAGGTGTAATAAGCTTGCCAATAATAAACAGCGGGCTTCACAACAGATGTTCAAAATAGATTGATCGAAATAGGTGTTTAAAATAGCTGAAGTCGAAACAAGAATTTGCAACAAAGATACCCGATTTTCTGAAAAATCATAATCTTATTGCTTCGTCTAAGTTATATGATTAGAAATCTGCCCTGTGACAAGGCCCAATTAAGTTCAGCTCACATAATTTGGTGGCTCAGCCTGACATTTTGAATGTATCGAACATGACCTTCTTGAGACAAGAACACCACGAGTATCACAATTTTTTTGCAACATTTACTTAAATACCATAATTTTTTCCTAATATTTTAAGTGTCATAACTTCTAAAAATTGTTCAAACGCTATAACTTTCAATTGATTACTTGTGTCCCCAAGTGCTAAAAATCGAACATGACATCACACTTGTGGTGAACATTTTTAAAAAGTTATGGCATAAGTAAATGCCGTATATAAGTTGTGACATTCAAATGGTTGATACAAAAATTTGGGCATTCGAGTGTGTATCGTAGAAAAGTTATGATTTCTGTGATGTCCTGTGATGTCTTTTTCTTCTTCATTTTAAGAGTTCAAAGTTGTGACCTCAATAGATGAAGTGCATGAAATGTCAAAACCATTGTATCATATCACAAGTTCTAAGGTTAAAAAATCATATTTCAAAGAAGATTGATACTAAATAAAAGATATCTTCCAAGTAGTTTCCTTGAAACATATTTCGAACATTTAGTTGAAACAGGGAGTTTTCATGATACAAAAATAAACATAGAATTTAGTAAAAAATTACTTTGTTGTGACCTTCAAAAGTGGTCCTCACGTGCTCAAATGGTGCAGCTTCTCCCAAATCCTTACCTCACTCAACATTGAAAAGTTCATTAGATTAATTTACCTAAGAAAGCTCTCTATCTTATGAGGGAGTCACTAGTAGCCTATCAAGTGCTAAGAGCCAAGTGAGATATGGGTTACTTCCTACACAACCAGAAATCTAAGTGCATAAACTTGATTACACTAGTTATTTTACTAATGCCCTTTCGATACCCTAACTTGATTGATTTATTAACTAAGTGTCACATGCAATCTTTTACTCAATTATGAGTCCCAGAGATCTGTCCACCAAATGTCTATGCGATGTTTTTGTGTTTGTTATGATCCTAGTATGTGGCCTAAGTCATCCAAATAGGCTAAATGAAATAAAAGAAACACAACCAAGGAAATGACATAAAAGAATGGAAACAAACACATAAAAAATCGTAGGTAGGTAAGTAATAAAGTGCGTAAGATAACCTAATACGGCATTGAGCAAAGGATATTGCATGGCCATTTTATTAGACTTTATTATGAGCCTAGTGAGCTTGACTTTATACACTTTTTCCTATCTTAAAATGGGTAAAATAGATGTTTGAGCTCCTTTAGGGAAATTAGAATTTGCCGTGATAATCCTTAACTACCTTAGGTTAGGGCACCAAGCATATCTAAGATAGTGCTTGTTGAGCCCATTCCGATCTCTCCTTAGGATACAACTTAAATCAGAAAGTATCGGGATGTTATTTTTTGCTCACCAAATGAAAAACCCAAAACGAAAAGTATTTGATCGCCTAGAGCAAATTATCCAACCAAGAATTGTTCCGCCAAGCGAAATTGAATCTAGCAGCCCAAAAAATCGCTAAGGCAGAAGGTATAGGACACCCAAAAAATAAATGGTCGACCGAGTCGAGCTTATAAGTTGAGGTTTACGACCACAGATGTCACAAAAGCAAAAATTGAAATCGAGGAGCTAACGAGGAGTTCCAGATGAAAGGAGCCCACTGATTCAAAAGGCTTCTTGGGCGTATGTTATCCCAAGCTGAAGCAGTAGTAAAGTTGTCAGAAGGGTTGCCCAACCAGCGGAATTGATCAGGTTCATCATTAATTTCAGGAAGGGGGTCATCTCAAGAGTTGATCACTTCCAACACGCCTGAAGTGGTATTTGGAAAATTCAAAAAATCCACAACAAATGCTCCTTTAGGAAGCCGATGGCGATAAATATCCGCATTGGTAAACAATAAGTTAAACAACCCTTTAGGATGCCGGTTGTCAAACCAAAAAGAGATAGAGCAACCATTCCCCACATGCCAAGAAAATGATTTGCGAAGGCATAACAGCCGCTATACAGTTTGCAATAATCTTAGTTATGCATTTATACACCATGTTGCAACAAGCAATCGGTCTGAAATCATTTACCGTAGTAGCATTGAGGCATTGGGGTATAAGAGTAAGGATAGTGTTGTTGGATTCCTTCAGGAGCTTACCGGTAGAGAAAAAATCCTTAATCATGCAAGTAACCAAAAGGTCAACAATGTCCCAGCTATATTTATAAAATTCCACACCAAAACCGTCAAGGCCCGATGTATTTCCAGCAGTTAGGGAAAATAGGGATTCTCGAATTTCAATATTTGATACAGGTTGAGAGGTGGAGGATGTGGTTGTCGTCTAGCTCTCAAGGAATTACCAAACGGACATCTTGTATTGAAGAAACGGTGGAAAGAGGCAAATAGGCCAAAAGATCCCGGAAATGAGAAACAAGTAAGTAGTTGCTGGATTTGTGGAGGGTCTTAAACCAAGTTCCCTGCATTATCTATAAGAGAAAGAATTCTATTGAGAAGATGCTTCCTATTTACCGAATGGTGAAAAAATTTGGTGTTAAGGTCACCCTCTTCAAGCCACTTCACTCGAGATTTATGTTTGTAGAAACTTTCTTCTTGAAGAGAGAGATCAGAGAAGATATTAATGCATTCTCTTTCACGAGCCACAAGCTGTAAATTGAAAGAATCAAGATGGAGAGCCTCATGTACAACGAATAAAGCATTGTGGGCCTTAGCGGTTCTACTAGAAATGTTCGAGAATGACTCTTTGTTGAGATTCTTGAGCTTCGCCTTCACTCACTTTAGCTTAACATAGAAATATGTGCATGGCAGTGCCCATAATCAGAGAATCCCAAGCTTGGCACACTAAATTTGTCGAACGATGGATGCTGCTCCAAAAATTAAAGAATTTGAATGGCTTCTTAGTCTTCGGTGTTGGGAAAATTCTAACCACCATTGGAGAGTGGTCGAAAATGCCAGCCGGAAGAAAAGTCGCCTCAGAGAAGGAAAAAACACTGCTCCAACACATATTGATGAGAACTTTATCAATTTTCCTCTGTTTATGGCTTTCGCCAGAGGAGGTAGCCCAGGTAAATCTATAACCTGTGTACTGGAGATCCTTAAGACCCGCAAGTTCCAAATTTGTCATAAGAGGTAACCAAGTGGAGAGGCTACCCACTCTATCGAATGGATATCTTATGGTGTTGAAGTCACTAGCAATCGATCAAGGAAAAGGAGTGCGAACACTATTAGTTAGGACCAGATCCTGCCAAAGAGGCCGCCTACGCACAAACATGTGCTTAGCATATATAATAGAGAGGAAGAATACTTCACCAATAGCCAAACATTTTAGTTGTCCACGGATGACTTGGAGAGAAGACAAGTGGGAGGTGAACTCAACCAACTTCGGGTTTCAACCAATCCATATCCTACCTTTGTCCGAATGCTCATAGTTAGCAATTCAAGTCCAGCCAGGGATAAAACCGTTAGATAAAGAAGGAAACAAGATTGGAGAGGCCTTAGTTCCAGAATACCAATATTAGTAAGGCAATTAACTCTAACAAGATTTCTAATCTTAGCTTGCCTAATAGGACCGACCAGTCTTCCAATGTTCCATATAGCTATATACATATGTACAAGGTGGAGAGGAACTCACCTTTTACCATGTTCCTTCTCCGCGGTAGTCTTCGGTTTTGGGTTGCCAGGGGAGCTTTGAGCAGGGGAATAGGTCTGCTCTCCACTTGGAACTTGTACAGGGGAAGGCAATCTCATAATCATCCTCAGAAATTGAGGAGGTAACCATCTGCATGTAGGGGAGCATTCAAGTTTGCCGACGATGAGGGACCGACATCATGCTATAAGGGTAACACACCCTTAGTAGGAGTGTTCGAAATCCAAGGGGGGGGGGGGCAGCAACAGCACTAAAGGCTAACGCTTCCTTGCTGGATTAAGAAGCAATAACAGAGTCGGCTTCAGGGGCACCTGCACGACTGCTTTGTTTTCCTCGAACCAACTTCCTTCCTTCTTCCAGCTGAGGACGTTGTGTCCAAGCTCGGGAATCTTCACCAATAAGTGCTATTGGAGGAGAAGAGGTATGAGGAGGAGGCTTTGGTTTTGGGAGGCCACACACAAGACCAAAAGTGCAGCAAGAGGGAGAGACTGTAGGTCTCCATTCATACAACACATCGACACGGCAGGTTGTTCCCTTGATTTCAATTGGAATAGAATCAGAAAAAGCATAATCAGCATTGATTTCCACACACACGTACATAGGATAGGGTTTTAACTTGCTCAGTGTGTTGATCGACATATAAATGATGACCAAGAGTGCTAGCAATTGTGCTAATACCCATTGCAGACCGCAAAGCATAAGGAACATTTTTAAGTCGAACCCAAATTGGTACTGATTTATGGCTATTCCTTTTTAGTTCCAGTAGGGGATGCCATTGTTGGAGGATGAGCGGCACCTTGGCCACTGTGTAAGGCCCATCATCAAGGACCTTCCTCCTATACTTCGGATCCGGCAAATGAAAGAAATAAAAGCCATCCTCATTGGCTCGTACATCCAAGAGTTGAGTCCCCCAAAGCTTGCTTCATGGCTATTTTTGTCATCTTGAATGGCAATCGTTTGCCAATGTAGTAACCCACTAAGCATTCTTTTCATTTAGGATCACCTCCTTTAAGAATTTCAGATGGGATTCGGGCATAAGGTTCCCCATCAACAACATCCCGGGGCACGTAGGTAAGGTCATAACCTTTGGTAGCTGCATTGGCAACCTTAACCCACGAAAGGGCCTGAGCCTTAACGGCCTTAGGGTCAAGAGGGACAGCACATCCACGAATTGGCTTATGCAATCTAGCAGATTCAAGAAGGGGCTTATCAAAAGTTCCAGCAATAGTTGGACCACTAATCGAGTGGGCTCGGGTGGGAGAAGAATGGGCAGACGTAATAGTAGCCTTGCCCTTGTCCAAAGGAGGACGAGAATTCCTCCCTCGACTTTGGCCCCTAGCATGAGCTTGTTGGGCTTTCCTTGAAGTCTCAAGCTCACAGGTGGAAGCCACCCAAAAAGCAGAGCCTAGAACAAACAGTAAAAACCTAGAAAACCCTAATTAATGAGGAGCATTTATACCCGATGGTGAAGAGATTTCGAAAAAGTTTCGATAGAAAGTGAGGATGAGACCTAGGGAGGCAAACCACCAAAGCCCAGCAACACTTGACCAGCAAAAACAAAATTGCGACTCAAGGGAAAACTAGGAATGCAATCGAGGGACCATTGGGCACGAACAGGGAAGAGAAACACGAAATCCTTCAGTGGAGATGGAGAGGGTGGAAGAAAGAAGGGATCCACCAAAAAACAGCTCCAATGAACTAGCCAAGCAACCGGAATCACCCACAACGATCGTGCGTGAACAGAACCCAAGTCGCACGGCTAGAGAGCATTGTGTGAATAGTACCCAAGAATGGTGTAAATGTGAACTTGTTCATCCCTCAAATCCTATCATCTTGCTTCTTCTTTTTTCCACATGATTTGGCACACATTTTGCTTGATTTCTCCATGCATTAACTTATTTCTTTTTCTTGATTGAGAAAAAATTGTATTCATTACTCAAAAGGAAAGTGCGTGGTCTTCATGACAAAGCAAAGCGAAATCGAGCATGAATATTGAAAAGTAAAGCCAAATCTAGAAAAAAAAAATAAAGGAGGATGAACAGAACATTAATAAAGTGAAGCACAAACTCGTTTCACAAGAACAGATCTGTCAAATATAATTAATGGCCAATCATTGGATCTAATGTCTAGTCAATGATGTGCATACACTAGAAATTTCTTTTCCAATAACTACGAAGTTGTTAGTTAGAGGTACGTGCCTATGTTCGGCTTCCTCTACACCATCGTTGAACGAAGATGACCAAAATAGTTTAGCAAATTTTCATAATTCACCGAGATACCAAAACTTTTGCGATCATCATTTAGGTTGGAGGTAGAGAACCTATACACGAACAGAGCAAAAGGGCACCGACTCCCCAAAAGCATATTTATTAAACTCTATAATCTAGATCGGGTAAGAATAACACTCGAATCTAGAATTAAATCAAGAGAGTTTCAAACTCTCAAATCGAGAACTAAACCGGGAGAATGGACCTCCCAAATCTAAATTAGGAGAAAAGAATAATAAAATGCAAACAAAAATCAACAAAAGAGAAAGAGAAGGGTGAAACTAGCTCTGTGATATCTTGATATTCAACCCTTTCGAAATTTATGAAATGGCTATTTCATCAATGTATTGATAATTAATTTACTTCAAACTAATCACTTATTAATTAATTAATCTATTGGGAGAGGCCATCAATAATTAAAATGCAAAAGACTAGAGAATTCAATCAAGGATAAACCGCTTGACCATTAGAATCAACAATGGTCAATACTATGTTGTTATAAGTCAATTAGCAAACCAATATAAATCGATTTGACGAGAGTATGTACTTGGTTCGCGAGTAATTTTGCATGATTACAATACTTGTTGCGAATGACAATAAACCAAATTTCTATTGATTTTGTACTTGGGATACGTAATTGAACTCTCATGATTACATGACAACTGATAGTCATTTATGATTTAAGAGACATAAATGTGAATAGAAAATTATCGACCATGGGTTAACCGCATGAAAACCCTTAAAAGCCACCCAATAATTTAAGTGGTACTAAAGTTGCATTTAATCGATTTCAATTATGAAATTTAATTTGATTTCGAGTATTAAAATTTTAAAGTTTTTCAAGACTAACTTATTGGACATCACCTCATTCATCCATCAGTTTATCAACAAGTTTAAAATTTTTGGATAAGAACTAATTGATCAAGAATTGGAAGCTCAAAAGAGAATCTAGACCAAGCAAAGGCCAATGGGCCTCACGCCCATGTTGTTTGGCCAATAAGGCCCAATTGGGCCCACCAAGCCTAATTCAAGCACATTCAAGCAAACAAGCCCAAGGGCATATTTGGAAATTTGAACCAAAAAGTTGTGAAATGCCCAAAACACCCCTTTTCGAAGCTTTGCATTCATGGGCTAGAAGACAAAAGGAAAAAGGTGAAGGGAGGAGAAGATTTTCGAGAATTTTTTTTGGATTTTTCAAGATAAGAATTTGGGGAAAATCTCTCTCTCTCTCTCTCTCTCTCTCTCTCTCTCTCTCTCTCTCTCTCTCCATGCCCTAGGTTAGCCAAAGCCTTCTCTCTCATTTCCCTTCTTTGCCGCAAGTCACACCATTCCTCGCCACCATTGTTGCCACTGTGTGTTGCCACTATCATCCACCACTCGACTGTTGAGCTGCCATCACTGGGCCACCCTTACCGAACGACCACTAGCACCAAATCACTCCCTTAGCCACCCATTGCCACTATTCACACCACTGCGCCCCCACCCCCACCCCCCCTGCCGCTCAACACTACCACTCGCCCGTCCTTCACCACCTTAAGCCGCCACCACCACCATCGGACCACCATCACCACCGCCCAAGTCAAGCTTCCCCTAGCTTGGCCATGAGTTTGAGGAGTTGTTGCCACTACTATGGTGCCACCATTTAAACTGTGAGACTCAAGTTCTCGTCATCGTCACGCACCATCGCCCTAGGCTCACTGCCACTGGAAAAACCATGAGTTAACTCTTAATCCTTGATCGAGGAGTTAATTGCATTTAGGTTTAGGTTTAGTTTAAGGATAATAGTGGTTAGTGGTAGATAATGATGGTTTCGTATTAAGGTTGAGTGCAATTAGTTTAATTAATTGCAGTTAATATAATTAATCGTGGTTAGTCTTAATTAATTATAATTAGATTAATTAACTACTTTTAGTCTTAATCAATCGTAGTTAGATTAAATAATTGTAGTTAATTTCAATTAATAATGGTTAGTTCTAATTAATTATGTTTAGCGCTAAATAATGATGATTAACATAAATTAATGACGGATTAGTCGTTAAATAGAATTTTATGCTTAATTTGTTTGATAAAATTATGCATGATTCTTATTGTTTGAGCTTGTTATGCCATGATATCGATTGTCTAATTTATAAACCTTAAATGTTTTTTTTTTTTAAAATGATGGCTTGTTAGCAAGAAAATGACTTGTTTTGAGGTGTCATGTTCAGACACCATGTTTCACATGTTAAATGGGACAATGGGGTTTTAAAATGAAAACGTGCAAAATTTTGCAAGTTGATTTTGAGTATGTGATCACATGCAATTATTTTACCAAAATCTTAAGTGTAAAAGTTATTGAGGTTTGTTGTTTGAGCAAGAATTCTATTGCATTTGGCTAATTGATGATAAATAAAATTGGCTTGAGTGTTGGCGGACTTGAGTGTTCACTTAATTAAACTTGTCACCCAACAAGAGTTTGAGGATGATGCTCAATATTTATTGGATGCCTAGCAGGGGTCCAAATGTCAAGTTACAATTAAGGGGACCGATACTCCTTAAGAAATGCCATCTAGGTACGAGTTCTAAATGATGCCATGACCAATGGAGTGGGACGATGCTCGGTCATGCTGGAAAATCACCAACTCTTGTGTTGGCCATGGCTCGAGGGTCGTAATAATTGGAACACTTGTATTGGCAATGTGCATGAATATCATGAATATGTTCTAATTACTTATTATGCTCATTGCACACTATTGGCAAATGTAATGTACTAATACACCCATAGGCGAGGTAAGATTGTATATTATTGCATATTTAAGCTACCTTCGAAACAAATTTGCATTCTAATCAAAACTTAGGCCGTTAACTTGCTGAGATTTTTATCTCACCCCTTGTTATTAAAAAATTTCAAGACCGTAGCATGAAATGTTATCCCGTCTGTTTTGGGGTCCCTAGGGATGAAGATACGGATGTGACCTTATACCCTATTTTGAGAACCGATCAGGTGTATGAGCATGTAATTATAACAATATGGGTAAATGAGGGGTTGGCTGCACGAGTGTCCCATAGGTTCAAGGTTTGGTTCATTCGGGAGGGTGATGATCATTTCGACCCGGCTCAGGATTTAGATGGAATGCCCGGCTAGGGCATTGGTATGTAGCTGTGGAATCCTATGGACATTGACACCCCTAATGATGCCATTCAGGATTCGGACTATGATCCCGGGCCTCCTCTCAGATATTAGTGTTAGAAAAGCTTAAGTTAACCGTGACTCTTCTAACCTTTTTTGCTTGGAGGTTGCTTAGGAGTTGCCTTTTTGGAATTAGGCTTGTAAATGTTAAAATCCTAGGGTTAACAACATATAAATAATGATGCTGCTTTTGGAAATGTTTGACGTTGTGCTTTTACTATCCTTATTCTTTGTTGGTTGACTGGGTATTTATATTAAATGTTTTTGCTTGCATTTAATTGAAAGAGAAAAATAATGGGTCAGTAACGCATTATGGGACATCACAATTAATTGACCGTTGAGGGTTGTTCGCATGGTCGGGGGTTTAGAACGTGACAAGCTCAAAACCTATTTCATGGTTGAAGGTTAAAGAAGACCGTGGGAAAAGAGAGAGAAGAGAGAAAAATGACTTTTCAACTTCCTAATCAGTTGGAAAATGCATTAACTGACTTGATTGGTTGTTTCAGCTAAGTTATCTTGAGTTTTTAGACTATAGAGGTTGCAATTTGGTGATGGTCTTTTCTTCTTCTTTTTTATGAAGATGCAATGTCAATCTCAATGAGTGTGAATGATCAAGTGAGTTTTATCTTGTCTGGTCGATGGTAAATGTATCGCATAAATACAAATAAAAAAGTCTTGATGTTACAAATTTGGATAAATTTATCATATAGATACAAAGTTGAGGTTTTTGATGTCACGAAAAGTTTGGCGCATATATGTACACGGATATAAGTTTGGAGTTCTTGAGACCACAAAAAAAATGGGTAATTTGTTTGGGTCTTTCGGTGGTTCTTTTTCCTCTATAAACACATTATTTCAATGCTTTCAATGGTCTTTGTATCCACAACTTGAAAATTCTTATCAATCATACTTTCTCTCTATTTTCTCTTTGTATGTACAATTGCACAAATGGGGGTTGCATTAATTTTATCTTTATCCCCATTTATAGAATTTTAAAGTCCCGTGTCCTTTCTCCTGATCATTGTAGTGTTGCAGAACAATCATAGGCTCTTAATGCAAATTAATAAAAATTAGCTTGCCAGGGTCTTTGGATCATATCCTAGTATAGAGTTTGCAATCATTTTCTATTAAAGTTTAAGGTATCAGAGAGCGACGCAAATATCTCATATCACAACAATATTACTTATAAATAGTTGTGAAATCAAATTAGGTAATTCTTTGGATCGGCATTTGAAGACAAAATTTCTCACATTTGGTAATTCTTTAAACCCAGATCTGCTTCTTTCTTTTAGTACTCTCTATCTTGTGGAAGCAAATCAAATAAAATAGATTTTTTCAGCGGACGAAATATCATGACGAAATATAGAGATAACAACCTCGCTCATTACATATAAGTCAAATCCCTAAAGAAACGGATGAATGACTCCCCGTGGCGATGACAATGGATCAAATTTACCAATAACATCACTAGGCGACAGGCACCTGATGTGAGATATCGAGGTCCTTCTAAACAAAGTCAGTAGAAGCTCTCTTTCCTTTTCTTTCTTTTGCGAGTCCAGGAGCAGTTGCAGACAATAAGGCAAGAGAAAATGCAGTGGCTCTCGTCTCTGGTACCATCTAGGGAGACGTCCCAGTCACCCCCAGAAAAAGGCCAAACCTTGGAATTTGCGACAGTAGCCCAACGAGTCACTTTCAGAGCGCTGGTCCGCAATTACTAATATGGTAAGTGCCATGCTGATGAATGACACTTCGTCGATTTGCTTTTCATCGGGATCTCTAGACTTTGTACTCATCTTGGGAAAAAATCAAACAGAAAATTCCACAGGTGCCTTCTCTTTTTGTCTTGTTTCATGCTCCGGTGCAGGTCATCTGGGTTTTTTTTTCCTTCGCAAGGGGACGAACGAGTGAATCCAAAGTTGAAAACTAGGGATGGTGCTGAATCCATTTTGTCCTCAAGAGAAACTTGATTTCTCGATTGATGTGTCTCTACACATGTAAAAGGAGAGGAATTTGGTAGCCTGCTGGCAGAAGCATGAGCTTGTCCATATGTGATAATAGTGACAGTCCAGAACGTCTTGAGGTTTCAGCTGATAGCAGCTTCATGGATGGCGGCCCGGATTAGAATCTCAGTTTTATTGTGGGCAAAAAGACTAGAATAGAGCTGGCCTTTCTGATCTCTCAGGTTTCCTAAAGGCTCGTTTGATAAAAATTGAAAGATAAGATAGAGGGCGTAACTTTAAGCACTAAAATTTAAAATGTTGAAAACATAGTCAAAAAGTTGCTTCCTAATAATTCAAAGTTGACCCTGAATTTAATTAGTTCTTACCATGCATGAAATTGTAAGGCCTATTAGTTCAAGATTAAGTAAAAGCCAAAAAAAAAAAATCACAGTATACTCAATGTTTTAAAAAGTAATGAAAATTTTATAGGGGAATCTACATTTTAACATTGAATTGTTGCAGAAGTGTTAGGTGATTTGCTTGAAAAAAATTCTAAGTAAGTCTTTCACAACATTTAAATTTAACCTATCCAAACACACCGTAACCATTATTAGTAGATTTGACCAATTGTAATTGGCGAGATTATTATTACCATCATTTACTTTTTCTCTAAAAGAATTAAGTAGGCCCTCCCTTACTTATCACATTAAGCGATTTTTTTTACTTAGCTAAATCTTTTCAGTCAATGTTAGTTATAATTATTGCACAAATTTAATCTCATGTAGTCTTGCCTTTTCTATTTGCAGCACTTGATTGAGTTATCATATAGTGGTTATACCATACACATACGTGGCATTGAAACTCGGTGGAAAACAGAGGATGGAATTTGGTTTTCTGTGATTAATCTATCATTTGAGTGACTCGGGCGAAATTTTTTGCTTTGTAGGGCCCTGCTCATGGGACAAGGATTAAGCTTGGGGATTTATAGGCCTAAATCCCCAAGTTTTACATCCATGCTTCAAGATTTTCTCGTCTAAGATTATGACTGGACCGACCGGATTTGACTGTCTAGAACTAAAGTTTGGGCAAAACTCCATCCTAACTCGTCCATTGATCACTCTTTTATCTTGAGAACTAATTTGCTTTCCCTCGTATTTAATCAATCGCATCTTCTCGATTCCTTTTATTTTCGAACACTAAAGAAACAAAACATTGCAGAATTCCTCGGAACTGAATAAGGCCACGTAAGGCGGGCGTGTGCCAGTAGCGTGAGCCTCCGCTGAGGCGGGTGTTAGGAGAATCCTTGACGCCTGGTATGACCACTCTCCTTAGTTCCAGCAGGTCGCGGTGAGCATCCACTGTTTAGAAGCCTAGAAGACAAGAAACTGGGAAGACGGGATTAAATGCAACACCGTAGCTCCTCACGTATGAGCCCTAAGCTGCCACATCTCCTTCAAATCTCCATGAACACACGCGTGCACATGAGTCATAATTCTATTGGAATTGGCCCATACAATAACTGCAGAAACCTTTCAATGAAAAGTACACAAAAACCTTATGTTTCTCTATCGGTGTCTCGTGTTCTTCGCACAAGAACACAACGCGTTCTCCTTATGACCTCCCATTACACCCAACCGATCCACGTTCATAGCCGCTTTCAAGATAGACACTTCGCCAGAATTTTCTCACGCGCATTGGCAATGTGCGATGGGGGTGAGCCCTTTTCATGTGTCCACATCCTTTATGAGATGGGTCTAGCTTATTCAGGGTTTTTGCAGGATGAAAACATGTCCTCTGTCTGGAGCACATGTATCGTTGCTATCTGTACATTCCGTTTTGCATTTAAGATTTTCACTTGCGTGGACCTGAGATGTGGTATGGATTTTTGTGAGCAAGGTAGAGAGTGTCTGAGTTCATTTTACAAAAAGCGAATAACATGGATGAATGCACGTCATTAAGCGAGGCCATATTGCTATCTAACGACCTCCTCTACTTTGATAGAGACCTTCAGATTAGTCTACGGCTCATTTCTGTCAGAAGTAGGGGACAAAAGACGAAGAAGAGCTAAAAAATTACGGTATTTCAGTGTGGTTGCAATAGGAATCGGGATGAGAAAAATGGGATAGTTTTGCTTATCTCTCGTATAGGTTCATGAACTTAAATTTCGACTTGCTCAATTGAATTTTCCTGAATCGAATTGCAAGTTGCAGCGAGTAGTTCTTTGAAAAGAACAAGAATATCGTGTCATGAGCTCCCCTAGTGGCAAGGGGCAACTCGCAACTTAAGCCAATTATCGATCCGTTGATCTCTTCGGCGTGTTTAAGGACCCGTGATATCACTGCACAACCGCTTAAAGCAGTTCGAGATTCAGACTTGGGGATCGCGTCTTTTAATTCCTGGCTATTGTCATTTCCACTTCAAGAACAAATTTTAAGAGACTTGAGGAGGGAGAGAGTATCTTCTTAGACATGAAGTTCAACCACTTGAGAGTGTCTAGGGGATGCTCTTTGATGAAAAGGTAACCTTGGATTGGAAATTGTCCCTGAAGTTTCAGTCAAGTCTTTGGGATATCAATTCAACAGGTGTAGACCAAATGCCACTCATTAGAAGCAACCACACTGAATTTCTAGAAGGCTATGACATCATATGTGTGTATAATGACAAACAGTTGACGACTATAACCACATATTTTGAGGCACTATATTCCTTTTAAGAGGACCCCAAATTTTTATCTAGACTCCAATAGTGAATAGCAGATCTGTTTGTGTTCTCCTTGTAGCAAAACAAATTCCAGATCTGTTGCAATTCCCCTTTCCTAAACATCATAATCGAGTCTTGATCGTCACTTATCTCTATTCTTTAATCATGTGAACACATAACATAATTTAACCGAATTTCTGGAGAAGATTGTATTGTTAAAAATTACGAGTCATGCATAGCCTTAAGAACAAATTTGGTGAACCCTTATTCTACTCTTCATGAGGATAGGCATTAGATATAGAGATTCTCCCCACTTCTGATCTTCATCATAGATCTCTACCTCTAACTAGCCAATCAAGCACTTCCATCCCTGTAGGTGGGTTGGTGGGGGGGATTCCAGCAGCAAATGAATTGGGAATCCCCTTGGCATGTGGCCCAATAATGACAACCACTTAACCACCAACCAGAGTGAAATCACATTACCTGATCATCTTTGTCCTCCATCACCACCACACAACAGTTTAATAATCGAGTCAGGAAGGAACCAGGTTCTTATCCTCTCCGTTTGTCTATTAATGCGCTGATTCATGTCGCCTTTTTGGATTAGTTTAAAAATGGCAAGTCCTGGAAACAATCTCCATGAGACGGACCACACCACTCACTAATCATGCACTCGAGAAAACAATTTTGGTTAGGCCCGTCATCATTGGTTTCTGTCGCTATAGGGAGGATTTTTAGGCCCTAGCTCTAGGACCCTAGGGGAAGACGATGGAAGGTTTCACTCTTGGGTCCTAATTGCCATCCCGAAAGGAAATACCTGAGATTTTTTCCTTTCAGCAAGGACCAGGAGTCTGAGCTCAATCCCAAACCCGAGGGATCTGAGATATGCTATTGGAATTGAGAAATTTCTGTCCTTATTAGTAGATAAAATGATTTCTTTCACTTCTGAATCCCAAACAATTCGATTTACTGAAAAAGAAAATTATAAAAAAAAAAGCCTCTCGGTCTGTCATTATACCTCAAGAAGTAGAAAGAATTACAATCCGCATCCCACCTAAAATTCTAGAAATTCGTTGATAGCAACTTCTTTCTGTCGAGGAGTTTTTTTATTGGATACATTCTATTCTTCGTTTATATTTTTCGCCTATATAAAGCATATTTTCTGTCATATACTCATAAGTTTATTAGACCATGTTTCAAGAGGAAGCACAATGACATACCCAAAGCCCTAAAGGTTAGAATCAGAAGGATCAGTTATCCAACTTTCAATTAACAACAGAATTTCCTTTTTAAATTGTCAAAAATAGACTGAAGCCCAAGCCTTTCAACTAGAGGTAAGGTGCGGACCTGTGTTCCTGCTTTTAATTGAAGTTTAATGTATATAAAGCGTTGGGAGGTACCGATTCCATTGCTTTTATCCCTCATAAATCTCAAAGCCGAAAGATTCTTGCACGTAAAACTTGGCTCCGTAGCATTAGAGCAGTATATAAAACTCTCCATCATGTGGTCAAGCCCTCCACTCGTTTCCTTTACTTGATTCACAAAAAGGAAAAGGTCTAACAAACAAAAGGGTCGTGCTCATCTACAAATACAAGATTTTGCTAGGGAGACTAATTTAATCATGACCCCCTTTGAAAGTCCAAGAGATGTGTTTGTGGATCTACCATGTGGGCATGTCTCAAGATCATGTGCAACGGTGGTCCTTTCCTTAGGATTTGTTTAACCTTAGATTTTTTTTTTTAAAATAATTACTCTAGGTGAGTGGTGGTGGTGGCATACCATTTTTGATCGATGTGTTGCGGCCTCTTTAATAGACATTCTCACCTTTGAAGCATCGTGACTTCAAGACCTTTCTAGGGTTTGGATTGTTGGAAAGACCTCTATCTAATTAAAGGAAATTGCATTGTTTTGTTGAAGAAAAATCACTTTGATTACAATGTACTTAAAGCCCCAGGCAAAGCCAAGACATGGGAAATTATTAACTATTCCCATTCACACAAAATTCATATTATCTTTCATTTATAGACGAAAGAAAATAGAATGATGTCATCGAACTCTTTAATAAAATTCTAATGCAAAAGTACGGTAGGGTTCTTTCAAGTCTAAGCATGATTAGATCTCACGGTCATGAATCATATCGAGACAAGCGAATTGGAATATCCAAATGGAAATATAAAAGTGGACTTAAGGTTTTGATTTATGCAATGATATATTTTGTGCAATTTTTCAATTCCGCTCCGAGTCAAAAGGGAAGATGGGATTAGTCTTGACAGTAGCACTAGAAGCATACAAATTTCATTTAAATATAAATGATACTCTATTAAATTATTAAAAGATGAAGTATAGTCAAAGGCAGGTGCATGTGTTTCTTTAACCAAGCAGAAGGGAATACAATGAAACAGGTTATTCTTATATTAGTAATTTTGATACTTTTTTTCCAATTTTGTTTAATTTTTTTTAGTAAATTTCGAATTTATTATTTGGAGGTGGGAACATGCTGTTTATATGAGTAGGCTAAGGTTAAGCATCGTGTCGACCGTGTATTAGGATTATCAAGCAGTAACATGTTACTTGGAGGGTGCGCCGGGGTACTTGGCACATAATTTACTCCTAGAAAATGTCAAAACATTTTTTAATTTTCCCAGGAAAAGGGCCCTGTTCGAATTCTTTGAATACAAAAAAGAAAGATGTACACGTCGTGTTATCCTATTAGCTAGACACGTGGATTCTCATTTACAGTGGCCATGTGAAATAAAACTAAAAAAAACATAACTAGCATATAAAATGTTTATGAGATTTTAATAATATCTAGCATGAATATTTTTTTCAGTACGTTGTCCCCTTCGAAAGACTTTTATTTGTTCCCCCTTTTGCAGAAAAATATAATTATATCATTATTGCTTTATGATTTTTCATAAGTACTTTTCAAATTGAATAATTTCATTATTTATTTTCCTTTTGCCATAAACTGAGCATTGGTTCTCAAATTCCTTAACATTCTATTGTTAACTTCTTATAGACATATTGACAGTAAGATGAATGATATTTATGATCACTAATGGATAGTTAAAATGCGGAAGAAGTATAAGTAAGAATAAATCCAAGTACACATATCGTTCATCGAATGAATGATAATATGAAGTTTTTTATACCAATTGTGGAATTGATAAAAGTATCATCAAGTATATGCATTTTTTAAAAATTTACAATTCTATTAATCAAGTAAGTTCGAAGATGATTTCAATTTTAACATGGTTTCTTGTTTATATTAGTAATTTTTAAGTTTATTTTTGTTTCACAAATTGAGGTATCATTGTTTTATCCTTGACAAATACGTGGTTAGATCACCAGTGATCATTCTTTCCCCCTTTGTGTTGGGTTATCTTAATTTTGAAACAAAGAAATATATTATAACATGTCATCATCACCATAACCTTTTTTTTAGGATAAATTATACAAATAGTTCATGAGTTTTTGCTCAATGTGCAATGTGATGCATAAACTTCAAACTTACACAATGTGGTCATTGAACTTTGCCCTAATATATAATGTGGTCTATGAAATTTTAATTTAGTTAATATGGCTCATGAACTTGTGTTACATGTTTAATTTGATCTCTAGATTGAATAAAAATGTTCAATTTTACTCAAAGTTCATGAACGACATTACTCCCGATTTAAAATTTATAAACCACATTACACATTTAATCAAAGTTCTTAAACCATTTACATGATCATCCCCTATTATTATTATTATTATTATTATTATTATTATTATTATTATTATTATTATTATTATTATTATTATTATTATTATGTAAAACCCCTTTGCCATTTTTGGCCTTTATATTACGTTAAAGTGGCCCTTTTATGTTACGAATGGCAGCTAAGGAGTGCTGATGCAGTGACATACGAATTGATTTGACGGGTCCTTAGGCCAACGGGGGAAAAGTTGCTCGAGCTTTTCGCACTGTCAACTAGCCATGAATTCTGACCAAAAAAAAAAAAAAAAAACTAGCCATGAACGGTAGGTACTTTTTCCCCGTCCGTCGTAAAATCCAAAGGTGCACGATTGTCTAGACTAAAATGGGATAACCACATAATATTTTTTAAAATATTGATATTTTGATGAAAAGAAGTTTTCATAAGTCAACCAAACAAAATTTGTATTTGTAATCATCTTTATCTTGCTCTTAATAAAGTGATTTAACAATAAATATAACGTCCGTTATTGTTTAAATCATGTTGAACTTATCATTCTCGAAACCCTTTATATATGTAGTGCTGGGGTACAAAAGTATGTTTGATTTAGGTTATTACATTGTATTTGAAACATATAAATCTAAATAATAATTTTTAATGAAATAATATTTAGCATAAAATACATCAGATGATCATAAAAAAATGAAAAAAAAAAATCTATTGTAAATTGCATCATTGAGCATAATAAGTGATTGAGAGAAAGTTTCCAAAAAAAATTTATAAACATTTTATGTTTATGCCAACTTAATCCTACATTTTTTGAATCCTAAACATTTCAATTGTATTAACTAAGTCTTAAATATTTTGATAATTTATCAATGTAGTTTCTATAGTCAATTTTAATGGAAAATCGTTGACATGTACATCTATGATTCTACATGACATGATTAGTACTAACGTTGTTAATTTTCTAAAGTCACGCCACTATGTATTATTCAATTTTGTCATGAAAAGACCAATGTTGTACTTTCTTAATTTTCAAATTTTGAAAAAAGTGTCATCATGAAAATTATCAAAACTTTATAAAATCCTCAAGAGGCAGCATAACCTTTTCGTTATTCAAATCCTATTCATAAAATATATACATTTCCTCTTAATATATAGCAAAATGGTGGCATTAGTTAGGTAAAAAGTAAGAATAAAGTCATAGATCGAAAAATAAAAGTTGAGGTCATTGGACATTTCATATAAGAGATCACATCACTCATTCACCATAGTCTATTCATAATCCATTGATCTTAATATACATAAAATATATACAAATCATCTAAAAATAAATGTTAATTGAATTAAATAAACCAATAGAGTATTTGTTTTCGCGGAAAATAAATGATTTGAAAAATATTTTTCAAAAAGTAATCACTTACAAAAATAAATCAACGAAAATATTTTCATCATTCACAAAAAAAAAATGTAGGCATAAACTATTATTGATGATAATAATATTTCATTGGCTAATTATTCAAAATGTTATAAACGATTATTTTTAGAAAGATATTTTTCAAATAATTTATTTTATGTGTAATAAACAAAGCCTAAATTAACCTTGTCACTTGAGTTTCTTTTTGAAATGCAAGTAAAGTGATTCTAAATGCTCTCAAAATCATGCGGTGATGACATTATGAAATTTAATGGTAAGTCTATAAAAGCTTGTATTAGGTTGTCATTAATAGAAATTATGGTATTGTTGTAATTAATAGCATTAGATTCACTCGACTTGCAATTAAACCATGTTAAGAGACAACTATCTCGTCCACAATAGTAGTAGTAAACATTCACATGCATCATCTTCGTCAAAAACACTAGAACACACATCGTACATGTAGCCAAGCTTGACCTATACCACTTTTATCATCTCAACGACGGCTCAACATCTGTGGACATTTCTATAATTGTACAACACCAAAATGCAAAGGAATCCCTAGATAGCACATAGTTCAATGACCAACACAGTGCCCTAGTAGCAATCATATGGATCTTCAATGAATGTAGAGTTATAATTTTTTTTTCTCTATATAATTCAAGATCACGGGTTCACAAATTTGACTATCTAAACATTCACAAAACAAAAACAAACTCATGCACTCAGGCAAGATGATTTAACTCGGGGCTTGATCCTAGAACTAGCTCAATACAAGATCCAAAACTAAATGATAAAAAAACATAAAAGCAAACATTTACAATTGGTTTATTTAGCGATAAATAAATGGCTAGAATATATTTTTCTTTAAAATGATTGATTAGTACTCAATAGATAATACTTTTACCATCGATAACAATTTATGCTTTAATGTATTCATTCATTTATCTTTATAAGTAATTATCTTTCAAAATAAATTCTGAAAAGTGATTTAAAATTTTTAAAAGGGGCCTTAAAGTGAATATTCAAATCGCATTCGAATAGTAAGATGGGGATTGGGAAATTTGTAGATGGGTCACGGTCAGGCAGTGTGGTACAACTCGTACCAACGGAGAGGCTCTGAAAAGAGAGGCGACCTCGGAAATAACAAAGTAAAAAGGTTTCGCTGTTCTTTGCTCTGACTTTGAATTTAAGCCCCTCTGTTTACCCCTCCTCTGACCGCGTAGCAGTAGACTTCGCGCCCCTCGTGAGAATAAAATATCAAATCCAAACTTTTACACAATTTCAACTCATCGAAAATCGGAAAAATATTTAAAATAGAAATTTTCGATTAAATTAATATTCCGAAAAACCCTAAACTGCAAAATTATTTTTTTAATTTTAAATTAATATATTTATGACAAATTTGTTTTTCGTTAAATTTCATTAATTATAGGATTAATATCTTGAAAAACTTCAAACCGATACACATATGACAAATTTATCCAAAATTATGTTTTTAACAACTAAAAATCCAAAACTGGTATACTTTTAACAAATTTACCCTAAACTAGTACATTTGTGATAAATTTACTCTATGTTAGTTTTTGTGTCAAATTATTAAGTTAAATGACACGTGACATACTAATATGGGATTTTATGCTCTGTTGTCATAGTTTACAATTTTTGTGATTTTGTTGTGGTATTAATCTAATTTAGCGTAAGGTATATTTGTCACAAATTTACCAGTTTAGGGTTTTTTGCGGTCGAATAAATTAATTTGAAATAAATCTATCATAAATGTAATGGTTTATGATTTTTTTTATCAATCGGGATAAATTTTTCACAGATATATCAATTTATGACTTTTTTAGGGTATTAACCATAAATTATATTGCTATAATGAAAAACCACAAACGACATATCTTTGTGGCAAATAGGAGTGATACATCCGTCAATTATTATGAATCATCAAATTTAGAAATTTAATGTTAAAATTTAATATAAATTAACGGAAAGTAAATTTGTTATATGTGTATTAATTTTGGATTTTTGATAATAAAAAATTAATTTTGAAGTAAGTATGTCATGGCGGCATTAATTTAGGATTTTTGTGACTTTTATTCTAAATTAATTGAAGACAAACTTTCAAAAAAAAAGGAAAAAGAAAAAAGCACCGCACTGCTGCGACCGGCGACCGGCTAAGCTCCGCGACCAATCCCGAAGCAAGAAAACATAGTCAACCGGGAGAACGTGAAGAAAAGCAAAAGGTAGGGCCCACCCCACGAGGTTAAAAATTCGGAAAACCTGGGGAAGGGGCGGGGTGGGGGGGGGGTAAAAATTATTTGACACTTATTACCCCCGTGACATTTCGCGACGAGACCGCCCTCCGTCGGCAGTTCCCGAGGCGGAGATCTGACGGTGAGTTGACCGACGCCGTCCCATCCCCCCGCGGGGTGGGGGGGCGGCGCGGAACCCCAGGCGGCGGACGGCCAGCCGGGGCTAACGGCGTCAAGAAATCGACGGGGGAGTTGGCATCACGTGACCGTGTGTGAATGATTTGACTTTTTGACCCCGCTATTTTTATTAATTTTTGTCAAATCGGCCCCTGTCTAGAGGGAGACTGCGAGAGCCTCTTCTTCGACGACAGTGAAAGGACTGCGATGGTGCAGGTAGGGGTAGCATCAATGTCGGCCTCAGTTTCAGAGATGCATTCCATTTCTTTTTGGCTCTTTATCGTTTCTTGATCAATGGTTCTTATATTTTATAGTGAATTAATAAGACGAAAAATTTTAAATTGATATTTTTATAATAATTTTTTTCTAAATGAATTTTTATCATAAAACCTCTACACATAAATATCTGTGAGAAATTTATCTTTCATTAATTTTCATTAAATTTTACTGTTATATTATTAAATTAGATGATAAATGATAGTTTATGGTTTTATCATCCATCTTTCATATTTTTACTATTTATGTGTGAGCATGATTGTAGGGTAGAACTTAAAACTTGAAAACCAAACCAATGGAATTTGGAAACTAGTCCAATTTCAAATTCCAATGTATTCAAGGTAAATTCCTAATTCCAAAAATCGGAGAATTTGTTTCGATGAATAAGTTCTAAATTATAGATTTGTGGAATTTAGAAACTAGACTTGTAACCTAGAACCCGGAATCGGTTTTTGTATTTTTGTTGGCTCATAACTTCGAGTGATCCTATGGTACTTCATGGCATTTGATAATGAATGTCTAATATGTAACCATTGGTTTGAGCTACCATTTTATGCTTAAGACTTTTATTTTGTCAATGATTCATATTTTCGTGCATCTAAATATAAATTATGATCAATGAATTGTAGCAACAAGTGGTAGTTATTAAATGTAATAATTCACTACAATCGTTTGATAAATAATAAATGTAGAACTTGGATTGATTCTGGAATTGACGTTAGGACCTGTAACAAGATAGGTTCCTAGATCTAGAAAATGAGTAACCTATTTTAACAAGTTGGTTCTAAGTTCCAATGTAAGATTCCAGTATCTAGAAAATGAAGACCTTGTTCTAACGAGTTGGTTTCAAGTTTTGGGTGAAATTTATACGAAACTTGGAACCGCTTTATCCCTAATACTAATTTGTGATTTTTCGTGAGACTAATGCAATTTAATGGAAACTAACAGAGATAAATTAGTTACATGTGTACTAGTTTAGATTTTTCATGGTATTAACTATTGTATCTTTACAAAAAGGTAAATGAATTATTTTTAAAAAGTAGCTATACTGATGTCCAGTGTAATATTTAATGGTAGGCTCTAGTCTATAAGGACGACTCTTTGCTATGAACATTCATTTTTTTATGAGTAAAACAACAGGAAGGAGGGGCAATCAGTGTCAACGATTTCTCTGGATGTTACTGTATGATGCTACCACTCAGTTTGAGTGAGCCAGTCACCTTCACCTAGCCACAGTACTAGTGAGAGAAAATTTGTGATTATGCTAGCCATGGCACTATTGAAATGTACACCACAAACAAATCAAGGTTTATTGAGATCAAAAAGTGATTAGGGGATATGAATTTGTGACCAGGATGCCCATGGACCACTTGAGAGTAAGTGTCACGTTATTGTGGTAGTCATGTAATAATTGGTAATGAGGCGAGCTGAAGCTATGTAATTGGTTAGTCATAGGAAGATAATTGAGATCTAGTTATATAGAAGTAAGCCAAGAAACGAGGCAAGATGTGAACGAAAAATGACACTGTAAGCACGACCGCAGATAAAGGGCAAAATTTAATTTCTACCAGTCAAGATTTTCTTTTGCCTTATAAAAGGAAAAATATTAATGACCAAAAATCTTCGAAGATCCTTTTTTTTTGTCTTGTCTCTACATAAAGATTGAAAATCATGAGAAAGAAACTCGATTGAATTACTGAGGGGCCGCATCTTGTTCTTTTGTCGGAGAGAGAAGTGTTTGAACATGGTTGGGATTTACCTAATTCGTTGCTGGAATGATGGGTTCCCTAAGAGATTTCATCATAAACATGGTATTTGCATAGCCTTTAATTGTTCGTGAATAGATAGATAATGACCATAATTTATCATCTACGTAAATCCTTAGAAAACATTTTTCTAAAAACGATCGTCTCTATTACTTACAAAAATGAATGAATATAAAATATATTTTTCATTTGGGTAACTATTTAGACACAAATTATTATTAATAATATTAATATTTTTCATTAGTTGATTAGTTCAAATGATACAAGTGATTTTTTAGGAAAATATTTTTTAAATCATTCATTTTTTTTATTTTTTGCTAAACAAATGGAGTGAAATTAACACCCCATTGAACATGTAGATAGTCTCATTCACGTGCATTGCTTAAGAAATAACTCATGTACATTGACCCACATTTCAAACTTTTAAAATGTCTTTTGAGACCCCACCCCACACAAAGTTTTTTTTTTTTTTTTTTTTAAATTCAAAGAAAATCTGTTTTTTTTTTTTTAAATAATCATAAACAGATTGTGCTGTACCCAGGATCAAAAGGATGCTTGGCTACAGTAACTATATTCCTATATGTCGTATGATGCATTTAATATATATATATATATACCAAACACATAAGCCGCAATGCATGTACATTGTACATCGTACAATTATAGCAATTTACAATAGTATTCATCGAATTCTTTTTCTAAGTCGTATTTTTTATTACAATACTTCTCTTTTCTAAAAATAAAGAAGAGAAAAATAATTGCACATGCCCATAGACATACACGCTGATAACATAGATTCATTATGCACATAACAATAATGTAAATTATTGCATGATGGCGTATTATTCTACAATATGTTAGCGTAATGAGTATGTCCGCTATCTCTGTTAACTCTCAAACCCAAGAAATTATTATTCTCGCATTCCCTAATTAATTATATGGTGATCTCCATAATTTATTGTTTTTTCTTAAATGATGATGAATAACTTGAAAATATATCTAACTTGCTATTGAATAGATAAGCGGAGAAAGAAAAACAAATTGGTTTGAGCCAGTTCAGCTATAAAGGTACAAGTTCATATTAGGTAGAGAAATTCCAAAAAGGGCTACACTGAAAAAATTTACTTAAAGGTTTCGATATCGTACCTAACCTAAAATTCTAGGTCTCCCATTGGTCATATTCAAAGGGTTTGAACTCTCTTAATCAAGGGTCGATCGATATCATGAATTCCTAATGCCGTCGCCGGAAATAAGATTTAATAAAATAAAGAAAATTTGGTGGATTTACTTGTTTTTGTTCTTGGGGCCTCATGGTATTATCATCTCTACCACTCTTTTAAAATTCTTACGCAAACATTGAGAACAAATGAGGTTTGTTTCCTCTTTCGAACAATTGCTTTCAATTGACTTTATGAAGCATACACTCATGAGAAATTTCACGACAAAAATAGACAGATTCCTAATTAGTTCATTCCAAAATGCACGGGTTCATTACGTTATTCCCTTGACAGGAAATAATGCCAAGAATCAAAGTGAGGGTTTGGTTGGATTTGAATTGGATTTGGATCGGGTCATGTCGGACATGTCTCGCCAAATTCGTATCACATAAAAATGGTTAATAGAGGTCAATTTAGGTTTGAATTATTTTTAGACCCTTCCAAATTTGATCCGACTTACTTGTTTTTATTTATTTATTAATTTATTAACAATCTACTTGTTTGATAGGTTTAGTTGTAGCACATATGCATGAATGTTAGATCGTTTCATATATTAAAAATGGTCTCTTAAAATTTTTTCTCTTTTTGGTTTGTAATCCTGAGTTGTTAAGCACTACCTTTTGTTAAAAGCGCACTTTGTCAAATAATGAACCCGTTTGTGGGGCAATAACACTCGCCCCGGAAAATAATTATTGAAAATATAACTTCTTTTTGCGGTTTCTTTGTTAATCATTATTATGTCCCCAAATTGGGTAACCTAATCATCTAATTGAACTTCTATGCAAAAATCAATTTCCTCACATTCCCACTAGAAGATGGGACAAAAAACACTCAATACATGCATAATCAAAATCCTAGAAAATTATATAATGACCGATGATAATTAGACAGTTACGTCACTGATTGCTAGTAAAAATTGATCGAGAGGACTATATTAAACTTCGCATAAAGCAAGAAATCCATTACCTCAAATTCCCACTAGAAAGATGGAACAAAAGACACTCGATACATTTGAATCGAAAACCCTAGAAAATTGGGTAATGGCTGGTGATAATCGGATAGTCACGCTATCGATTTCCGGTGAGAATTAATTGAAAGGATTACATGGGATTTTACATAAATTTTTATAATTGAATTACTAAATTTATAATTAAAATGACATATGTAGATTTAGAATTGATTTGTACATTGGATTTCACATGAAAATTTAGAACTAAATTAGTAAATTTATAACTGAAATGACACTCGTATAATAGGTTTAAAAGTGACGAGGTAATTTTGTCAATAAAAGATGTACCTCGTGGTGATAAATTTTTTCTACTACTCGATTTCATATTAACTACACCACGTGGCCCACTTAGATGAATTAATGAAGACGGCACAATCATGTCGATAAAAGAAAGGATTTGGCATTGATTTTCATGTGTCAAGTGAGTAACTACAGCCGAATGCCATTATGCGACCCTTTTCATTGGCCCACTACGTGTGGGGGGCAATAATTGCCCCCGACCTATCGAGTTTCGAGATAGGTGCGGTACATTGTATCGTCGAATTGGGCATCATGAGGATCTAAAAAAGGGACGAGAAAAGAAAAAAGGAAAATGGAACGCCCGTTGCAAATTGTGACCATGTTCCGAGTGTTGAAGGATAGATGAATGGTCATTTTCGCCCGTGAAGTTAGGGTTTATAAGAAAATGCCGATAGGGATTTTAGGGGAAAAAATATCACAAAATTTTTTAAATTTATTACACTCATGTCAATTCAGTCTTAAACTTTTATTAATTAACTTCTAAATCATTTGATGATCTGTTAATGTAATGCACTTGACCAATTTTAATGATTGTATTAATTGATTCTAAACTTTTTGACGATTTATCAAGATAATTCATCCAGTGAATTTTAACTAGAAATTTTGATATAAACGACAGCTATTTTATGTGACACGACTAATGCTAACAAGGACAAAATTTAAATCTTTTTACATATATTAGAAAGGTTTTTTATTTTTATTTTTATTTTTCTTCAACCTCTTCCTTTTATGGTCTTTCTTTTCATTATCACCTGGCAAGCCCTTGCCAGATCTAGTGAGGGCGACACTTGAGGCTTAGAAGTTGCCTATAGTAGTGTCAACACTAGGCATGGATGTAGATGATAGTTTCTATTTGGCAGTTCGTGGAGGACAATACAAGTGTTCCAATCAGAAGTCAAAGGTCAAGAATCTTTTAATGACTCAAGTGAGATTAGAGCCACGACATTTTCTGTGATTAAGGTTTGGCTCGAGGAGAGTAGGTGTGGGAATGACAATTAACAACTCGAAAAGAGTGGACTTTGGTCGTGCTTATTTCCCTTTTTCTTTTTGGTATGGTTTCGATTTGGTGGTTGCGTTTTGGTTTCTGTTTCACTTTGTGCGTGTCCTTTGCCTTGGATTATACTAGAAAATCAGGCCACGGGATGCACAGGGCATTAAGATTATATCGAACTTATTATTATTTTTTTTATTTTCCGTCCTTCAAAATGAAATTTCATCACGTCAAAGTTGAACTAGGCGACGATTTGTTCTAAAAGATTATACCGTACGGAGTTGTTATGCAATAATAAGAAAAGAACTCTTCTTTTGAATGTTAATTGGAGTGGTTATATTTTGCGTTTAATATCATTCTTGTATTGTTAGGCCCAAAGAAGCAAATAAAAGAGGCTGAATATGTTGTTCCAAGAGGATAGAAGCTAATTCTGCAGAACCAATCCCTGTACAAATTTCGCTTTCACTAGTAAAGTAAACTTGTAATGTAAATGATGAAGACTAAAGAGTCCAGGGAAAGAGAATGTGAAAACGAGAATTATAGTGGTCCGACTCGAGTGTCCTAGCTCATCTCTTTCGTCTCCATCGGCTTATATAGGTCGCATTCCATTAATAACGCCAAAAGTACAAATTGTCGACTATCGCCAGTCTCCTTCTGAAGTAAGGAACTATTGGACCATTCGATGGTTGTTCTCAAACCTTGCACCTATAGCACGAGAGATCCTCTGTCCAAACCAAAAATCACGCCTCTCTTATGTAGATAAATGCATTCGTTCCAAGTACAATCACTTCTCTCATGTGTCAACATAACGGGTCCGTCACTCGCATTAACTCGCTTTGTTCCTCTCTCGTCGCTCTCACGGTGCTAGTAGCCAATCCCCGCCGCCACAGTTCAACCCTCTTACGTTTCTCTACCCCGGAAGCATGCGACCGGAGCTCCACAGAATTCGAACGGAGTCAATATCGGGGGCACGTTGCTACGGATTTCGGAACCCAGGTAATTCGAAGATGCTCGAGCTTACCAAGTAAAATCCTAGCTCTTTTTGGTAGGGGGATCCGATGCAACCCGAAAGAACCATTCACGGCGGCCGTCATTCTCCGCCATACAATCTTTCGTCATCTCCGCACATTTTACATCTATTTCCACACAAGACTCGCTAAAAACGGGAGGATGTCCCTTCAATCCGTCGACGTCCCACTCCAAAAGAGGTCGGCCCTACCCTCCCAGCGTCGCAAGGAGCCAATCCTCGAAGATCCCCCCACGACCCCCCACTTCATTAAATTCGCTACCCAACGAGCCTGTGGGTCCCACCCCCCCTTGCCCTACTACCGATCGACCGAAAACACTTCTTCACATGGAGAGAGAGAGAGAGAGAGAGAGAGAGAGAGGAGAGAGAGACCGCATTCCTTTCCTCAGTTTTTTATTTTTATTTTTTATTTATTTTATTTTTATTTATTTTATTTTTTATTTTCTGGCAGGTACACTTAATATTACAATTAATTCAAAATAATTTTCGTTTCAAAAAAATCTCAAATTAATAGATCTTATGTTATATTTGTCCCTAAACTAATTTATCACATGGCAGAAATGGCAAACTGATACATGGATATTGTATTTATTCAAAATTAATTTTCCCATTACAGAAAAATATATAAATTCCTCAAAATCTTTTTTATAAGGAAAATTCGCTAAGACTCGATTGATTTTTGCATTGAAAGCTTCCTAGAATTTCGAAAAATCTGCTAAATTTCATAATCTTTCCTGATTCAAAAATTGTTTGGGGGGGGGGGGTAAATGTGACATTGGTATTATCGGTTTGGGATTTTTCATGACACAAAAATTAGTTGCGACATGAGTTTATTGGCTCTTTTGAGGCTTTGTAATATCGACCCTTTTTTCTAGAGAAATGCTTTCATTTTTATTTTTCTTTATTTTACTGTGTTTGGCCGTCGACAAGGCAGTTCGCTTCAACGCACCGCATTAAAGGCGTTCCCAAAATTCCATGTCAGAGAGAGAGAGAGAGAGAGAGAAAGAGAGAGATAACATTATGAAGGAGGAGTGCATGCCATACCACACATGATAGGCATTGGAAACATTCTGCACGCGATAGGGTGATCGCCTCCGCTGCCACCGCTCCCCATTTAAGGCCTTATCATCCCACCAATTTTGTGTCCGGATAAAGGTGTACCTTATCGAGGCCGATCCACCGGATTCGGGATATTCATAAATTTAGCTGCCGATCTTACGCGGAAACATCAAGAAATACAGTAAATATGGATTAGAATTATATCGAAAACGTAGCGGGTAAAGGGCGGCGGCCATAGTTCACTCCCCTCTTGAATTGGTCAATAATGCCGGCTTGGTGCACCATTCTGAATGGACTTTGGACCACTAAAAGTCATCAAGCCAAAGTCAAGATGCGAGTTCCATGTATGGAATGCGGCTTTCATGCTTTGTAAAGAGATGGAATAAAAGTTCGAGAGTGAGTTGAGATTTATAATAAAACAAATAAGAAAATAAGTCGTGTGATGTTTTCAAAGTCTCTTAGCCCTTTGCCTAAGTGACCTTAGTGACTAAGCTTCAACATTTTTTTGTCTAAATATAACTAAAGCCCTTTACAATTTTAGTTTTTTCTCCGCATAACATTTAAATCAAAATTGCTTTTCAATACACTTTTCAATTGTAATTCACCGAATGCTATTTATATTTAAAAAACAAAAAACTTCTAGCCTGAAAATCATTTGCACTTCCCTAAAGAATTTCTCAAGTGCTCTCCCGAATGCAATCCAAGTACGACTATAGAAACAATTGATACTCTCTTTTCTTCTACCGTCTGTAACAATGTTTCCATCACTATTATTATTATATAGAGTAATGGCATCTTTTTCTTGCTGAAAAGAAAAAAAAGAAGAAGGCATTTTTACCGACATAGCCGAAAAGATCTTTTCCATTGATGCACATACAATCGAAAAGTTCCAAAAAAACCCAAAATTCAAGCGACGGTCAATACGACTCCCATGTGAAGAGTCACCCTTTCAGATCGGTCAACGGTCGACCGCGCCGCGAGAGAAGGCAGGCTCGAGTTTTCCAAAGCAGAACCGACCCGTTGACCGTCACGGCAGCCTGGGCTGGCAGGCTTAAACCCAAAAAAAAAAAAAAAAAAAAAAAAAAAAAGGAAAAAAAGAAAAAGAAAAACCGAAATATAAAAATGGGAAAAAAGCAAAAAAAACCGCCACTTGCCAGTTCCCAGTCACCATGTTTAAAATCCCAATACCGAAAACCCCACTACTAAAAAACATCTTCCAATCCTCCCTTTCGCATTTAAATAAATTAAAAATAAACGAGCAAGCAAATAAATAAGTAAATAAATAAATAAATGCGTTCGGATTATTTTCCTCCTATGGAGTTTTTATATCGTAATCTCCCCTCACCTTAAACCACCGGAGAAAAAGCTCAGAGCTAGAGATAGAGAGAGAAACAGAGTGTGGGGTTTTCAAATATATTCGGCAAGGCGAGAGCGAAAGCGAGAGACCTTTCTCAATTTTCTGCAGCGATCTTCTTCCTCCCTTCCTCCCTTCCTTCCTTCCTTCCTTCCTCCTGGCCATCTCCCCCATGTTCAGACCCTCTTGAATCCAAGAGCAAAACGAAGCCGACCACCCTCCACGACAGATACAGCGACGCGAAAACGATGGTCCTCGGCTGGAGACGAGCGTTCTGCACCTCCATCCCCAAAGACGACGACGCCGCCGCAGCCGCCGGTGCCGGTGCCGGAGCCGGCTCCGGCGCCAGGACGTTCTCCTGCAAGCTCCCCCGGCTCAGCGGCAACAATGGCGGCGACGGCAGCAGCACCGGGAATAGCCCCAGGATCTCCTCCAAATTCGGGTTCTTCTCCAATCCCTCCACCCCGCGGTCGCAGTCGCGGCAGCGGCCGGAGCCGGCGCCGGCGCCGAGCCCCAACCTCCGCTGCCGCACCGCCGCGGTGGCCACGCCGGCCTCGTCCGCGGCCAGCAGCCCGAGGCTCCAGTGCAAGACGGCGGCGCCGAAGAGGAGCGGCGGCGGAGGCGGCGAGCGCCACCAGAGCCTGTTCAATAACCTGTCCAATCCTTCCTCCCCGAGATCGCCGTCCGGCTTCTCTCTCCTCAAGGCGAGCCTCCGTCTATCCAGAGTAAGCGAACCGCGAATTGCTTTCTTGCTTTTTTTCCCCTTTTTCCCCTTTCGTCGCATTTTTTCGTGACGCTCGTCGCTGTCGTTGCCAGACGAGATGCGGAATCTGCTTGCAGAGCGTGAAAACAGGGCAAGGGACCGCCATTTTCACGGCGGAGTGCGCTCACACCTTTCACTTCCCTTGCGTCGCGGCTCACGTCAAGAAGCACCGGGTCCTCGCCTGCCCGGTCTGCAGCGCCTGCTGGAAGGAGATTCCCTTGCTCGACGCGCACAATATCGGCGGGGACGACGATGCGGGGTCGAAGATCGCGAGTTCCAAGCCCAAGCCGCTGCGAGCCTACGACGACGACGAGTCGCTGCTGTCTCCTAGCTCCGTCTCCCGATTCAATCCGATTCCCGAATCGGACGAGAGCAACGAGGATGATCAGCAACGGGAGGAGGATGTGGAGTTCCAAGGTTTCTGCGTCGGCTCATCGGCGTCGCCGTTGAGCAGAATGAGATTGTCGGACGAGGAGAACAGCGGGAGGAACGTGGAGGTGAGCTTGCTGCCTGAAGCGGCGGTCATTTCCGCGAACAAGAGCTACGGGACGTGCGCAGTGGTTCTGAAGGTGAAAGCGCCGCCGGCGGCGACGAGGGCGGCGTCCGCCAGAGCTCCGATCGATCTGGTGACGGTCCTGGATGTGAGCGCGAGCATGAGCGGCGAGAAGCTCCTCATGATGAAGCGCGCGATGCGGCTGGTGATCTCCTCGCTCGGCGAGACCGACCGCCTCTCCATCGTCGCCTTCTCCACCACATCCAAGCGGCTACTGCCGTTGAAGAGGATGACGATGACCGGCCGCCGGTCCGCGCGGCGGATCGTCGACGCGATCGGCTGCACCGGCCAGGCCGGGCTCGTGAACGACGCGCTGAGAAAGGCGGCGAAGGTCCTCGAGGACCGGCGCGAGCGGAACCCCGCCGCGACGATCGTGCTCCTGTCCGACGGCCAGGACCAGCGCGTGCACGCCAACGCCGCGAAGCAGAGGCGGAACTCCTCCATCGTGTCGTCCACGCGCTTCGGCGACATCCCCGTGCACGCCGTCGGCTTCTGCGACCCTGCGGCGGCGCGTCGGGCCACGCGGCGGCGCAGGACGAGTCCTTCGCCCGGTGCCTGAGCGGCCTGACGTGCGTCGTGGTGCAGGACTTGAAGCTCCAGCTCGGGTTCATCTCCGGGTCCGACCGGGTCGAGATAACGGCGGTCTACTCCCTGATGGGCCGGCCCACGTCGCTCGGGTCGGGCCTGATCCGGGTCGGCGACCTCTTCGCCGAGGAGGAAAGGGAACTGCTCGTGGAGCTGCGGCTCAGCGGGTCCCACCACGTGATGTCGGTGGGCTCGTCGTACCGGGACCCACTCACGCGCGAGCTCGTGTACTCGCGGGAGCAGCCGATCCCCGTCCCCCGCCCCCACGCCGTCCGATCGTCGTCCCCGCACGGCATCCAACGCCTCAAGAACCTCCACGTCACCGCGCGGGCGATCGCCGAGTCCCGCCGGCTGGCCGACCGCGGCGACGCGTCGGGGGCCTACCACCTCCTCTCGTCCGCCCGGGCGCTGCTGGTGCAGTCCGGCCTGACCTCCGCCGACGAGTTCCTGCGCTGCCTGGAGGCCGAGCTGGCGGAGCTCCAGCGGCTCAGGCAGCAGTCCCAGAGGGCCAGAGCAGCCGCCGGCGCAGCCGACGAGAGGCGAGAGCCCCCGCCGCCGCCGCCGCCCGTGGTGGGGCGGACGAGAAGCCGGAGCCGCTGACGCCGACGTCGGCTTGGAGGGCGGCGGAGAGGCTGGCCAAGGTGGCCATCATGAGGAAGTCGATGAACCGGGTTAGCGACTTGCACGGCTTCGAAAACGCCAGATTTTAGGCCCCACTTTTTCCTTTCTTTTTCCCATTTTCACTTGTCCTTTTTCTTCCCCGAGGAAAATATATATATATAAATATCTCACCTTGCAAGGCAGTATTTAGCGAGTAAGAATATAGTAAGCAATTCGAAAGAACATTGTATATTGTAAGGAGGTTCTTCTGCAATAAATTTTTTCAAAGAAGGCGATGCTTCAAATGATTGAAATGGCAGCACAGGGAGGGAAGGAGAGAGTGGGCCTGAGCCCATGAGAGTGAGGACGAGCAGTACCCGACGCGGAGGCCCTTTTCTGCAGGAGGCGGGGCCGGAGGGGAGGGGCGGAGCGGCCCCCACACGGCGGAGATGGGATGGCTCCGCCATTCTCTCTGGTTTGTCTCCATTATCGCCTCCTCACTGTTTGTTTTTCAATTATTATCGTCGTGGGTATGGTGGTAGTGGTGGGGAGGATAAGAGAAACAGGAAGATCAGAGAGAGATCCAAAATGGGGGGGTACTGACTGACTGAGCATTTTGTCTTTTTCTCCTTCCTCCCCACATCGTCCTCGTCCGGTTTGTCCTATTGCGTCAAATCCGTCGGTTAGGCGCGCAACGTGATCGGATGCGATGTTCTTTAGACATGTACTCATCGATGCTCCTCATGAAATTTTTTTTTTGTCGTTCGAGAATGCGGGGGATGGTGATGGGGATGGAGCTTTCCTTCGTCCTTTTCGTCCACGCCCTCTAATCGGCGCTAATCATGATCGTAAACAAAGATTTGTTCTTTTGTTCGCTGCTCGTGGTATTGGGTTCAATGTATGTCGTGATTGATTCGCTTGCATCTTCTCTCTCGTGCTCTCTTTCCATCTTTCATGTGCCGCGCATTAGGAGCACAGAGAGGGAGAGACGCGGGGCCGCGCCGAACAGGACGCATCAACATCGTCCAGTTAGCGAGAGAGAGAGAGAGAGAGAGAGAGAGAGAGAGGGGTACTAGAAATAAAAGGAGTGGGGGGAGGTGTGATGGGTGACCACCACTCGGTTCGGTCCCTAGAAAAACATTTCGAAACGGCCTTTGTGTTTTCTTAATTCCCATTCTCCTTTTCCTTAGGATTAAGACATTTAGAGAGAGAGAGAGAGGGGCTCCATCCAAGGATGAGTATTGATAGTAACGGGCTGGTGGTATTGGGGCACATAAGAAAAGATTCATTTCATGGTACCCACCTGGACTAAGTTCTCCTTTTCCAAGGAGAGCAATCAATGTTTCGCAACGGCCCTTTGCGGTCCTTTCGATCACGATGAATTGACTGGAGATCTTTTCCATAGAGTGGCACCATCTGTGGATAGGTGGAAAAAATATCTAACCCGCTCAAGCCTCGGAATAAAACGGTGGAGTGCTTGATTTATTGCCCATTGGAATTAGGTCTAGGCGGTTCGATAGTAGTCAATATTGATGGATATTCTGAGAGAATTGGGGGCTGATCACATGATTAGAGGGAGGGACCGTGCAATGATAATTAAAACCCAAGATGCTTCCCATTAGCAAATTTGCCTCTCCTTTTTCCACCAACGTTTTGTGAAGGATAAGGTTCTAATTTTTTATTTTTCAATTTCCCTTAAAAAAGGGGTGAGGGGTGAATAAAGAAAATGAAAAGGAAGGTGGATTAGAGGCTTTTTGGGAAGCCTAAATCTACGTGAAAGAGATGGAAAGGGGTCATCTTTCTTTTTGATTTCGAAGCAACTTTTGGCTGCTTTCAGGAGAGGGTGGGGAGAGGATGGGGGATCTCATTTCCCTTCGATTGCGCTCACTTTTATGGGGGGGAGCTTTCTCAGTGCTGTCAATGAGTACCCTGTGGCTTTAATGTCCTTGGGGGAGGCATTGCCCTAGGTGCCAAGTAGCTCCCCAACTGCTCTAGAAATAGACATCTCTCTCTCTCTTTCTCTCTCTCTCTCTCTCGATTGCAGGAAACAGAGGAGTTTGATCATGTGAAATCGAAGAGATTTCCTTTGACTTCGGCGTCGTATTTCTTTTTGTTGTTTTTCTATGTTAGGTATGTTTAGGATTACTACTTAGGGTCGTTATCTTCAATCGTGGAAATCGTAGAATATCTTGAGAGAGAGACATAATTTGATCTTCTTTTCAAATATTTTACTTGGCCTTTAAGTTTGGCTCCTTGTAAATAGATATGTTGTCTTTGATTGTAATAGAAACATTCGAATCAATAAAATTTGAGTTTATTTATATTCTTTGATGCGTCGGATTTTTCTATTCCTTAGGATTTTATTTCTTTTCATAAAATTAATTGTAATCCATCTCACTTCCGTTCTATGTCAATTCAGCCATTATGACCGTAATAATTTAGGGCGATTAGTTTTAGGTTTGGTTTGTTTCTAACCTGGGAATAGGTCAGTTTTGTTATATGCTTTGGGAATCGGTTACTTCTTGGTTTTAGGATATGATAGAAGTGCAGCCCTCCAAAACTTTAACTATCGAATTTTGTTGAACTTGTATTAAGATAATCTTTTCCTTTTTCCTTTTTCATTAATCTAGAAGTACAAGCAGTGGTGAATATGTTTAGGGATAAAAGTTACACAAAACACATTATGGAAGTACTTAAAAGATGACCAAATCAGACTTTAGGTGTGAAAATGAAAATTTCCATTTATTAATGGGTTAATACTACAAAAAAATACCCAACCACAATCAGCGCAGTTGGTGTGAGTTCTTTCCCTCATCATAGAGGTCGAGGGTTTGAACCCTTTTGTTGCTGAAGTGTTTGAAGTGGGGGGTCTTGGTGTTGGCCTCCTAGGCTAGCCTCCCCCGAGGTTTACGCCTAAATAGTGGCTTGCATCGAATTTTGTTGAACTTGTATTAAGATAATCTTTTCCTTTTTCCTTTTTCATTAATCTAGAAGTACAAGCAGTGGTGAATATGTTTAGGGATAAAAGTTACACAAAACACATTATGGAAGTACTTAAAAGATGACCAAATCAGACTTTAGGTGTGAAAATGAAAATTTCCATTTATTAATGGGTTAATACTACAAAAAAATACCCAACCACAATCAGCGCAGTTGGTGTGAGTTCTTTCCCTCATCATAGAGGTCGAGGGTTTGAACCCTTTTGTTGCTGAAGTGTTTGAAGTGGGGGGTCTTGGTGTTGGCCTCCTAGGCTAGCCTCCCCCGAGGTTTACGCCTAAATAGTGGCTTGCAGCAAGGCCCGACGGTGCCACCGAATCTGGAGGGTTGTGTGATCTCCGAAGGGTGATCTTTGGCGGTTCCTCGATCAACAAAAAAAAATACTACAAAAAAATTTCAAATTATGCCCATTGTGATAGAAATATCTTGATTTTTTTTTTTTACTTGTCCATTGTGATAGAAATATCCCAAACTTTCTTTTGTCATGAAAAATCTCAAATTTATACTAGTGTGACCAATATACCCTAGATGGAACTTAAGTATACGGTATATTTGTTACATATGCATAAGTTTGGATTATTTCATGATACAAAAAAGAAGTTAAGAGTATTTGTGTCATAGTGAGCAAGTTTAAGATTTTTGGTAACACAATTTTTTTTTTTTAGGGTTTTGTGTTATAGTGAGTATATTTTGGGATTTTTTTTTATTTTATAAAATTTGCCCTTTACTAATCAAAATAGATTTTTGGTCATTCAATGACCAACATACAGTGATTAAAAGTGTACTTTTGGCTAGAACCATATCGCAATGTGGATAGAGACAGGCAAAAACGGCTATATCAAGTGCAAATTCCTTTTAAAAGGTGACTACTGTGCTGCGAAAAGATGTAAATGATATGTTTGGCAATACATGTTTTAAAGTTGTCGCACCTCAATATTTCATGAGATGATATCTTAAAAGTCAAGGTAGCAGTTAAGGTGCTTGCCAAAACATATCTAAAGGCTGTAGTACCCCCTTTTCACAATTGGAGCTGCTGGGCAAAACTATACCCTACAGCTTCTATATCTTGCTTCAAATTTTGCAAATTTTTAGTTTCATCGGCAAACATTGGAATGATCCTAACATGGCTCTTTGCAAATTTATGCTGTTGTTTGAATATACTTTTACTAGGTTCAGGGGCACACATTACGCGAATGTGTATAGTGAGGTGGTGCCATCTAGTACCACTACGGGGATAACCTCTTTAGGCGATGAACCAAGCCGCAAGATTTGTCTATAACCTTTTGATGTAGAAGAAGCTGTAAGAATAGAGCTTCACAAGCTTTAATGTATTTGTTAACTTTTTGATACATTTTGTTTCTGACCCTAAAAGTCAAATGACATTTAAACAATATGGCATTAAATAAGGAATTCCGCGTACTCTAAATATAAAGAGAAATCTTATTTATGCAAAAGCTAAATTATTCAAAGTCTTTTCTAACTTTTCAATTTTTTTTTTCTGTTTTTATTTTTTGTTTTTTATTTTTTTCGTTTTTGTTTTATTTTCTTTGTCTGTCGTTCATCTTCTCTATTGGAAAGGATCTCTGAGCTCTAGTTTCACCTTCTCGTGGTGCCTTGTCTTCATTAGATGTTTACCGCCATCGAGGAGTGTCTCCGTGTCGCCATCCCCGTCAACTAGATCCTTGCTACCCTGTCATTAGAGGGCCGTGTTGACAATTTCCAAAGGAAGAGCAAGTGCGTGTGTAGTGAAATCATTCGCATGTGTTGCGAATGGTATTCGAGCTAAAGAGAAATTTCATGTAATTGGACAGTGAAAGTGGAAGTCTTGTGATCGTTTTGTTTTGGCATAACACTCAACAGAGAGGCACAGATAGATATCTTGGAAAGCTCGACAGCCATGGCCGAGTCTCTATATCTCCGCAAAATCGAAGCACCTCTTCTGCTGCTTCTTTTGTTTGGCTGCCATTGAAGTTGCTTCGAGCTCGGTTGCCATGGTTATGAAGATTAGGGAAAACCGTGAGGACATGTGGCCTTCAAATTCAATTTGAGCTTGAACAACAAACAGTGACTCTTGAGATGGAAAAAAAGGAAATTTGGATCGTGTAATGAAACTCACAAATCTCTCAGATGGAAAACCTGGTGCTGAGAACCTTTACGGTGGAGAAGATGAACAAACCGAAGAACTTAAAAAGAAAGAAAAGAAAACAGAAAATGAAAAAAAGAAATTGAGAAAAATAAGCAAAATGTGTTGATTTTCATGCCTTGTAGGACAGCTGACAATAGCTGGATTTTATGTTATCAATTTTCAGTGACACTATATTGACATTCACACAAAGATTTATGAGTAAATTGACATATTTAAAAAAATTAGGACAGAAATGGCATCTGTATGATACATTCGTTAGTGATTTGATAATTTTACCTCATTTGAGCTAACTTTTGAGTTTAAATTTTGAGGCCGTATTTATATGTCCATCTTGGCATTCTTTTTAATTGGTATTTCTTATTATTCAACCAATTACAACCCCAAACAATATATACAAAAAGCCTATTGCAAAAAGGAGAAATGCACGTAAAGTACTTCCATCAATATATGCCTGCGTTAGTTCTACATCTACAATCCTTTTAATCTTATCTCACATCCATTTGCTAGACGTTGCTATCTTCCCAATTTCCTAAACACTTAACTTTGAAATTTAATTTAAGGCTCTATTTATTTTGCAAAAAACATTTTATCAGAAGATATTTTCTTCATTTTTTAGCTTTTAGGTCACTTGAGTCAATGGCCTATTCAATGTAAAATCTATGCTCAAATTCAATAAAACAATCTCCTCTTTTAAACATTAGAAATCATTTTGCATAAAAATGAATAAACATCAGCGCTTGAGCCAGAGAGCTCGACGCTTTGGACAAGGGATCCCCAACACTCTTGCTTGAGTCCTCAATGGCTAGTCTCATGACCCTAATGCTTGTGCCTCAATGTGGTGCCTTAGACCTTGGGTCCCTCGCGACCATACCCAACTATGCAGCTCATGGGCTTGAGTCCATTGAGGTTGGCATTGGTATCTTGGCGGTTGAGTCGAAGGCCTCAACTCCCATGCTCGAGTACCTGGCTCGTGGGCCTAAGTTATTGAGGCCTAGGCTCAAGTCCATTGAGGCTCGGCCCATGTCCATGGAGGTCGGGCCAAACCCTGACGCTTATTCCTAGGTCTTTGGCAACTATACTTATGTCCTCCGCTCTTGCACTTGAGTCATTTGCATTTGAGCCTAAGTTCACAGTGGCTGGGCTTGAAACCCCATTTTGGCGCCTAGGCTCGGGACCTTGGTTTGACACTTGAGTTTGGGTGTATCGAGGTTGAGCACAGGTCCATGGAGGTTGGGCTTAGGAATTCAATGCTTGTGCTTGGGTCCTAGTGGCCATGTTGGGTACCTCATTCTTGTGCCCAAGTCTATGGCACTCGAGCCCAAGTCTACATAGGCCGAGCCTAAGTTCAATGAGGCGAGGCTTGAATCTATAGAGGTTGGGCTATGGAACTAGGTGCTCGTACCGAAGTCCTTGATGACCATACCTAGCTCCTATTCCCAAGTCACCTATACCTAGGCTTAAGTCCACAAAGGCCAAAACTGAGAACTTGGTGCTCATGCTTGGGTCCCTAATGACCATGCTTAGGCACCTAGCTCTAGCGCCTAAGTTACAGGCACCCGAGCCCAAGTCCACAATGCAAAGGCCCGATATTGTGGTCCAATGCTTAGCTCGAGCTTAGATCCACAAAGGTCCGATTAATGCTTGTGCTTGGTTCTCAATGGCCATGCTTGAGCACTCAACTTTTGCCCCTTAATCATTGACGCTTGGGCTTAGGTTGATCGAGATTAGGCTTGGCTCCACAAGGTTGGGCTGAGACCCTAGTGTTAGTTCCCAAGTCCCCAAAAGACATGCCCTAGTATTTGGCTCTCGTGCTCAAGTCATTAGCTCCCGAGCCTAGGTCCATGGAGATTAGGCTCAAGACCTTGATTTGATGCTCAAGCTTAGGTCCATTGAGGTTGGACCTAGATCCATATAGGTTGAGCTTAAGACCCTATTGTTTGTGCCTAGATCCTTGATGGCCATTCCCGAGTAACCAGCCTTCTCGCCTAAGTCACTCTCACTTAGGCCCAATTCCTCGGTAGTGAGGTTTAGGTCTATTGAGGCCGTGCTTAAGACCTTGGTGCCCATGCCCAAGTCCTTGGTGGTTGTGCTAAAGTCATTGGTGAATTTCCTTGGGTCCATCAAGGTTGGGCTAGATCCTTTGACGACTCAGTATGTCTTATATCGCACAAATAGTGTGTCTCTATAGGAAAAATTATTTTCAAATTTCCGAACGAGGAAAGTATTTTCAAGTTTATTTTCATATTTCAATCAAATATCAGAAAATATTCCATTTATCTGGAAATGACTTCTTAGGATGTTGACACCCGAATTTTTGTTGATATTTTAAGTATTTGCTTAATTTACAAAATGTAAAAAAATAAATAATATATATGCGAAGATAAAAAGAAAAATAATAAAAAAATAAAAAATACTAGGAAAAAATAAAAATATATATATAGTTGATGGCCCATCTACATATAGTCGGATAGCCCATCTACACCAAGCCCATTTATTTCAGCTAGAATTTCCATCCCACTAATCTCATTTCTTTTATGACCCAACTTCCCATGTTTTGAGCCCAAGAAGACAAGAAAGGAGCCCAGCCCTTGTCTCACATTCCTTGGCACATGCTCACGTTGTGAACAAGAAGGGGGTGACATGAGGATGAAAGCAACGAATGGGAAATAGGAAGAGAAAGCATTCGTGAGCGAAGGAGATGACAAGCAGTGACTCAAGCATGCCTGAGTCTTCTAAAACCAAGGTGAACTATGCATGGGAAAAGATTCCTCCTGAGAAAATATTAGGTAGGTTGGCCACACCAAGTCACCATGCAGTGGCTCAATTAAGAATTGACACGTGGCTGATGGGCCCCACATTTCCCTTCTTCAAACTTTTGCATCCTCTCTCTCTTCATTAATTGCTGGTCTTCTACTCCCTTGCATGAAACCCCCCACTCTTCAATTAGAGGACACGCTCTCTCCTCTCTTTTGCATCTTCCAAGAAAAAGAAGTTTGCTTTGTCTCTTTTTTTTTTCAAAATACTCTCTCTCCTCCTCCCCTCCCCCCAACAAAAAGCCCGTTGGTCGTGTCTCAAGTTGAGACCCGCCTCTTTCAACACGTCGCCTTTGCCTCCACTATCGCCTTCAAGAACCATTCCCTTTCTGTCGCTCCCAAGAGCCCCTGTTGAATAGCATCCCGAGCTTAGATCTGACGCCTTCGCCATGTTGCCTCAACCGTCATCTCCAAAAACCACTCCCCTCTCTCTCACCCTTAAGAGCCCTCGCTAGTCACATCCCGAGCTCACATCTGCCTTTTCCAACCTAAGAAGCATTCCTCTTCTTGTGTTTTCATTCTCTTTTTAAAGGAATATGAGATGAAGTCCAGATGAATCGGAAACACGTGGACTTTGAATGCGACATCCTGAATTTTCGGTCCTATTTTCAATTGAATAAATCAGGCCTTTTATCGATGCGCCTATAGTGTTATTCTCAAGCCGATCACTCGTGAGATAACTAGATTATCTAGGGAAGTTATTAAGAGATTTTAATGTAATAGACTTGAGGATTCAACCAGTAATTGACTACTTGACCGTGCTCATCTGCAGAGATCATTTCGGCACAGTAAGATCGATTAAAAATTAGAGATAGGTTGGTTCGACTAAGATGCGTGGTTAAATGTGGGTGATTTCACTAAATTGCAAAATTCTCGTTGATCGGTATTAGATTGATTTTTCTATCGTTTTGGTACCATGTGCTTGTATTTGAGACCCCAAGATGTTCACGATCACTAAGAGTAGCCAATGTGTCGAAGAGGTTCATTGTGGTTCGAAGAAAATTGACCACGGGTCATTTGTACTAAAAATTTCTGAAAGCTACATAATTGCTTAGATCAAGCTAAAATCGCGCCGGATTGAAATTAACCACAAATTTGAATCCAATTTTAGAAATCGAAAGTTTTGTCATGTTACAAGTCATTTTAGGAAATGTCGACTTGCCTTCTGAAGATTTTTCTACAAACCGAGACTTTTGAGAAAAAGTTGAGGTAGGGCTGTTTTTGTTTAGAAAATGCAAAGGACCGCTTTTGATTGTGAAATTGGGATGCAAGTGGGATTATTTAGTGAGGAAAATGCCAATTTGATCAAGGACTCGATATTGGAAATTTTAGGAGCCGAATTGAGTTGATTCATGAAGGATTGAAGTCCAATTAAAGGGAAATGTGTGCAAATTCGTGTGCCCCCATGGCCATGACTTGTGGACCATTTCAAAAGGCTTATAGAAGGGATTTTGTGTTGGAAAAGTTGTTGTGGAGGACAGCTTGCAAGTGGGACACACCAAGGGGACCAAGAGGATGAGAAGGAAGACCATGGTGGCCCCCTCCAAGCCAATTTGTCCTCCCCTCTCTCCTTCCTCCTAGCTACTGTCAAGTAGCCCCCTTCCCAGCCTCTTCAAGGTTCAAATATTTCCAGAGGACAGAGCCAACAGCCAGCCGAAGCCGCCGCCAGCCTGTTTGTCTTCCGTCAGCTCACCGAGTCACCATCGCTGCCCATGTGTGTCTCCGCCATCCTTGGTCACCATCCCGCTTTAGTTGTGAGCCCAGGTGGCCCCTCGAGCTAGTCGTAATAGCCTCACCGTCGCCGGAGTTGCTGGGTCACCCACCTATTGCCATGAAGCCCCGCCAAAGCCCGCCGCCGCCATTGATCCTTGCTCGCTCAACCAACCACCAACCAACCCTTCTCGGCCCTAGATCAACACTAGGTAGTGTGGGTGTCACTAGCATTGTTTGGCCCATTTTCAAGGCTTTCCCGATCCCGTTTGGCGGTCTCGCTTTGGAGTTTCTTGCTCCTCGCCCATCCCTGTCGTTTTGATCCGAGCACATCATTAATCAAGTGAGTTTAAATTACTAATCCTTGCTTAGTAAGTTAATGACTTTTAAGGGTTGATTAGTTTAAACTAAGTGTGGATTAGGTGGATAGTTAGATTAGATTAACAATTTAATTAACCATTATTGCATGTTAGGTGGTTAGAGTAGTGTAATTAGAGCCTAGACAAGCTCTAATATTTATCTAGAGTGGTTTGAAAATTTTCCTGGCTGTCTCGTCTTTCAATTAGGCTTTACGGGCCTAAATTCTATTTATTGGCATATATTAATTATTTTTCGAAATTAATTAGTTAATTAATTATTTATTTTCTGGAAATTAGACCGGGATAATTGATGATCGAAATTTTATACGATTGCGGTAGTGTGATTTGTTTGTTTAATTGACTATTATTTTGTGCTGATTGAATGTGATTTGCAATTTTAGGTATTTATCCCACAATTTATTTAATTTCAGTAATTAATTAGAGAATTACCGGGCATCGGCTTATAGCGCCAAAAATGTTTTTATCGATTATATGATTAGTGAGAATTTATAAGGTGAAAATATTGTATTTTGGCTAAGGCCAATCGTGTACCCACACATGAGTATTTTTTTTATCGGGTATGATAAAAATGGTGAAAGTGTTAGATGATTAGCTTCTGGTGAGCAATAATTTATCAGCTTCGGGTAAGTAATATATTCTATTATCAACTTTGGGTGAGTAGTATACTCTGTGGTCAGCTTCTGGTGAGCAATAATTTATTAGCTTCGGGTGAGCAATATACTTTATTATCAGCTTTGGGCAAGCTATACTATCTATTTTTAGCTTAGGGTGAGCAATCCTGATTTGATAGAGCCTTATAAATAGTATTGAATGGACCTACCATGGGAAGGTCGTGATGATATGTAATCGGCTGAGTCGATTGATCGATGGTTCGATATGTTTTGAGGAATTGAAATGTTGTGATGATTGATTGAGTTTATGAATTAAACTAATTTGCAAGAAGATATTGGGGCCAAGGTAAGTCCTACGACTCATGTTTGTGCTTAGGCAGCCCTCAAGGCGTATTTTCTTCCTAATCAGGTCTTAGGGGGTTGAACTTGCTAAGATGTCGTCTCACCCTGTTGTGGAATAACATTTCAGGTCCTTAGATGGCAGTTTTTCCTGAGCATTTTGGTCGACCAAAGAAGGTTACATAACAGACATCTTACATTTCATTGCATGGAAGCCCTAGGGATTGAACCTATGAGTTGATAAGGTTCATAGTCTGGGTCGATATGGGTCTACCCAAAAAGGTACCCCACTGATACCGATCATGGTATCGCCAGGCTCAGGATGGCCAGAGAGAGAGTCCCATATCGGAATCTAAGATACCTTTGTATGTAATGGAGGTTGTTTTTGGAAAGGACATGGCAGATCCTCCAAGGGGTTTAGTGATAAACACAGATCCGGACTGTTAGATCCAAGGTCCCCGGTGTATTCTGCTGAAGGCTCTAGTTGGAATGTGGATGAAGATAGAGAGGAGGACGAGGATCCTTAGTTTTGTGAAACCCCCACCCCTGTCTTGTAGACCATATATATATATACATATCAATTTGTATTGTATATGACTTGTTGGGATATGTATAAATAAGTGTGATGTTGGTTTCAAAAAATTATGGCCCTACTTTCTTATCCCATGTTGTTGTTGTCTAGGGATTATTTATTTTCTTCCGCATGCGTATTAAAATGAATGGGTCGGCAATGCATCATGGGACGTCACTATTTAATCAACCGCAGAGAGATGGACACATGCTTGGAGGATCGGGGCGTGACATTGAACTTTCATTTGTGTTTGCTGTTTGGTCTTGTTTTGTTTTATTTGTGTTTATGAGGGTGGTGTTTGTAACCTCTTTATGTTGGGTGTGGTTGGGTGTGCCGATGTCACGGCGTGTAACTAGTTTTCCTTCTTTTTCTTTTTTTTAGGTCAAAGTTCTCTAGTTTAGGTAGGCTTTACATTGCTTTTTTTTTTCCCCATAATTAGGCATTATCACTGTTATTCTTGTGTTTGTTTTGTTTTGCTTCATGCTCTCTTCATGTCTTGAATAAGTAGAACCTCTCACTTGGATCTGGTTCATTACATTGGCTATGGACCTCATGATATGCGCAAATCTCCCAAGATTTATCAAATTGGATGGCCCAAATCACTTAACTCACCATGAATTTAAACCTATGAATCTCAAGACAAGATTTAGCTATAGACATTTGTACAAGCAGTTTGAAGCAAATCAAAGCAAATTCCTTCAAGTTCAAACTGTACTTTCAATTCAAGAAATCCACTAGTAGAAATACAATATCGGTATTCAACATTATACCCCCTGCGAAAAAGGGAAAATCGTCGTGAATTCTCAAGACAAGATTTAGCTATGAACATTTGTACAAGTAGAAAGCAGAAAAGTCTTGGCTAAAGCAACATTATGGTTCTACAGTGCAGTGCTTCTGCAAAGGATGGATAGACACGGGCCTTCCCGAACACCTGAGATAGAGAAACAACATCCCTTCCTCCACTCATTATCCTCTCCTCCTCACCATCGCCTAAGACCACAACCATCTTCTCCTTTATCTTCTCCTTGTAAAGCCTTTGCATCACGTATGGTTTCGCGATGCTCACACTTGGCTAATAAACCCCGCAATCAAAATTTTCCTTCCTTCCGAACTCGAAGAGTTCTTTCCTGAGGATTGCAATGGGTCGTGATGAGAAGTGTAGGGGATGTGCAATTGTGTGGGGGCATGTGGATGTGGGGTTGTCATCTATAGAGAGAGGGAAAGAGATAGGGGGTTGGTCAAAAGGCGACTCCACTTGTCGGCGCTTTACTTGTTTTGGACTTTTTCCTTTGCGCTTCGCCTCCAAACTTGGGTAGCAAGGCAAAAAGGATGCTAAGAAAGAGGGTGAAGGTAGAGGTGACTTGTCGGAGGTGGATATGAGCTCAATGTGACCAATGAGGGGCTTTCTAGGGGCAAGAGAGAGGTTCCTAGAGGTGATGGTAGAGGCGACGTGGTGAAGGTGTCAAATCTGAGCTCGTATACCTTTGGTAGGGGCTATTGAGAGCAATAGAGAGGGAGTAGCTCCGGTGACAGTGGAGGGGGAGGCGATGTGCTGGAAACAATAGGAATGAGCTTGAGAAGCAATTGGCTGGGCTCTTGAGAGCAAGAGGGAGGGAGAGTATTTTGAAAAAAAAAAAAAAAGACCGGGTTTCTTCTTTTTCTCAAAAGATGCACAAGATAGAGAAGAGAGAGTGACCTCTAATTGAAGAGAGGGGGCTTCATGTGAAGGTAGGGAGAAGACTAACGATTAATGAGGAGGGAGAGAATGCAAAATTTTGAGGGAAAGATAGGGTCCATCAATCATGTGAAGTCATGTGTCTCTTTTTTCATTTGGCTGGTGCACGGTGGTGATTTGGCGTAGTTGACCAACCTAATATTTTCTCATTCCTCCTTACTAGTAAGGAATGCTTGAGGCGTGCTTGCTCAACAAAGGGGAGGATGCTAGATGCTCACAAGAAGAGAGTAGTGTTTAGCCATTGAGAGGAGGCTTTGTTGAAAAAGGATACAACCATTGAAGAGCTCAGCTGAAGGGAATTGGGGAGGGAGCTTGGACAAGAAACCGAAAAAGAGAGAGAGGCTGGTTCTTGGAGAGGGAGAGAAGCGACTGAGTTCTCAAGATCTTCAGTGGTGGTGGTCCGATGCGATGAGATCTACATGTCCGGTGTCCTCATCGGTAGAAGATGAAACACATACGGTTCCTTCGGAAGCGCATGAACACTAAGCCCTCTCACAACCTCATTCACATCCAATGCCTTTGACTCGTGATTTCCTTTTCCACCGGGTCTAATTTCCCAGGTGCCAATCTAGTATTTGTTGAAGGGAGCTTCGTCGATCGGAAAAGGCCATAGCCATGGGGTTAGTGTTGAAGAGACTTAGGACTGTATCGATCCAAGCATATATTGATGGCAATGGTGTTATTGGTTTTGAAGAATTTCAGCAACAAATCTAGAAGCCCTCTTGGTCTAAGCAAAGGACTAAGAGAAAGGGGGACTTTCAAAATGAAAAAGGTGTCAAGAGCAAACAATCGGTTTTAGTGTGAAAAATGCAGTTTTGTTCCCACTTGAAGTGGAGAAGGGAAGACTCCAATGCAAAAACGAGATATTGTCTCCAACACTGGAAGAGAGAAAAGAAAGAAGGAGTTCCCCGGAAGCCCGGCCACATTTGATGCTCTCGAGCTTGCAAGTTCCTTCTTCCACCACTCTAAATTTTCCAACAGTGAATTCAGGCATTGAGGAAATTCATATCCTCCTTTGAACTGGTGCCTACCATGAGTTTGATAAAATGACTCTAAGATACGATCATGAGAATGTTGTCCGCTTCAGCCATAGCTAAAGACACTAGTGGAGTTTGCATATTAGCTAAAGCTTCCTTGGCCATTAGAAACAATGGGATCTTTTCTCATTGATAAAGACATTATTGTTCAGCTTGTGAGTGTTAGCGGCCATTGTTCTTAATGTTGTTCTTGGTGTTCTTGGACCTTCTCGATGAAGGCATTAGTTCGGAGAAGATGATGCCAGCGTGAGGAGACGACCTAAAGTGATTATAGTAGAAGGCTTGATTAGGTTTGATTAGGGTAGGCTTAAGTTGGTTTAGCGCGTTTAGGCATGTATCCTTTTTCATGGGTTTAGATGAGTCTAGTGGTTTTGGGCTCAACTAGGATAGACAAGGTTGGGCTTATTTCTAGTCATAATTAGAATAATAATGGGCTTGGTTTGCTTGCTTGGGTTAGAGATATGGGTCGGAGACTAGGCAAAGCGATTGGATTGAATGCTGTGGGCTTAGAAGTTTTATAGGCTAACAATATAAATTGGGTTGGATATTCATGGACTGAATTTTATATTTGTATGAGGCCCTAAGGCTGGTTCGAATTTGGACCGAACTCAAACTTTTAGGGTTCGGGTCACAATCACCGGTTGCCGGGTTTCCTGATCCGATCTGAAGTTCATTGTTCACAATTTTTTTTTATAGAAAATTCAGAAATTCATTAGAACATTTAGAAAATTCAGAAATTCATAAAAATCTAGAAAACTCCAAAATAATTAGAAAATCACAAATATATATATATATATATATAAATTTAAAATTACATGTTCTTGAAAAAGTTTACAAATTGACTTTTTGGGTTGTTTTCTTCAAAAAGGGTGGAAGCCTCTTGATAAAATTGTGCTAAAAAATTGAATAAGCCCTTAAGGCTACCTTAGGTTTCAGTTGTCCTTGAAGATAATTGCCTTTGGTTGCATGATACTGATACATCAATTTTGGCTTTCCTTTAGACTGGTTAGGGTTGGCATTTATCTTTTCCATAATATTAAGTCTTTGCTATTTCATGTAATTTATGTAATGTTTTTCTTGATTACTGATTATTATACTAATGACTACGCGCCTACATGATCATCTGACATGTTGGTGGATAGGTATAAAATCAATCCGGACTACCAGACAAAAGTCATTTTATTTTTTTAAATGAATGAGATTAGGTACTAAAAGGATATTGGTTAGTTAATTAATGTAGTCAAGTTCCCAACCCTTTCGATTTTTTAGTTGTGTAGGAAGTGAAGTACACTCTCACGCTTCACTCGGTTCCTAATCGACCATAATAGACTAGTGGTGACTCATTTTTTTTTTCAGAAAATTCTCACAACTTCAATTTGCATACTCAATGTCATGAGAGGTATAGGTTTGGGAGAGCCAACGTTTAAATCTTGGGCTGTGGGCCAATATTTTAGGTAACACCCCTAAACCTGCTTTCCTCCATATTGAGGGGTAGGTCACGATAGAGGAAAATGTCAAATTTTTCACAAAACAAACGAAACCTACAATAATAAAAATTTATCCATATGGGGTTCCTCACGTTCTACCCTATGTTTGAGTTCAATTTACATTGCTCTTCCTAATTTTGATGCATTTTGTGTAGGTTTCGAATTTTAAAAAATGGCACATCTTTCATTTGGGCGTGATAATTTAAGGGAGAAGACACGTTATCACTATGCCATTTAGGAAAAAGTATTAGAAAAGTCCTAAACATATTGTATTGATGCAAATTTAGTCTTAAGCATTTTCAATAAGTACCAATTTAGTCATTTCAGCTAATTTTTGTTAGATATCGTTGAAATAGACACCGCTCAGTTAATGTGGCACGATCAACACTAATGTAGATAACTTTTAATATTATTTTTAGTTTTTTCAAATTATTTAGTTACTTATTTTTCTCTTTTTCTTTCCTCTTCTTCTAGTTGGTGACTGGCCAAAGGTGAGGGACCTTGCTAGAGGTCACATGCGTGGCCTCGTGTTGGGTTAGCAAGGGTTGAGCCTCACTGACCATGGGCGAGGCACATCCTTGTTGAATTCGACAAGGTTGAGCCTTGCCCAACCATGACAAGGCTTGAGTGCTCATTACATGCCGTGAGGCCACCCTTGTGGCCTCAAGTGAGGTTGGCGTAGTCCCTTGCCGGCCCTCACCTCTAAGCTATTGCAGACCTTGGCGATCTGTTGGAGTAAAGAGAAAGGAAAAAAAAAAAAAAATGGGAAAGAGAAAGAAACGAAAAAAAAAAAGAATAAAGAAAAGAAAAAAAATAAGTAAATAATTCACAAAAGTATTAAAATAATAATAAAAGTTGTCGACATGGGCACTGGTAGTGTCATGTTAGTTGGTTGGTATCCACATTAGCATTATTAGGCCAAAATTGGCCAGAATGATTGAATTTGCATTAGGTTAAAAGATTTATGATTCAATTGGCACTAGATTAAAATGTTTAATACTAAATTGGTGTTAGTAAAAGATTTATAACTAAATTGACACTAATGAAATATGTTGACTTTTTTGACACTTTTCCTTGCAATTTACACTAACCACTAAGTAGTCAATAGATCAGGATTTTTTAATGGCCAAGAGAAAAGGAAAGGAAAACAAACTACAAACCTAGTTTAAAATTTAGTTAATTAAATGTTGTGACTATTAGAGTATTTAAATATTAAATAAACGCCTTATCTTAAGGGATCAAGCTTTTAGACTAGTTGGCATTGATTCAACAAAATTTTATGTGGTATCATAGCTTAAAGCATTAGAATATTAGACAGTGATCTCACACCACGCCTTAATCTTAAGCCATACCACCTTAATCTTAAGCCATAACATAGTTGATGGTGATCTCATAGGATTTTTCAATAACGACAAAAGGTATCTCAAAATGTGGCAACGTTTCCGATAAACATTTGCCCTGTGACTCAACGAACCGATATTATATTAATCAAGACTAATCTTATATGAAATATAACATGACTGTCTATATTCGTCATGAGAAAAGCAATTGCAACATATATTGCTAGTGTAATTTTTTGTAGACAAGTGATCTTATAGAGATTAAATAGTTATAATTCTTAAATTAAGAGTGGATTAAATCACTTCTGTTGCTTTTTTTTTTTTTTTTAATATATTGACAATGAATGCTTTATTTTTCCTGAAAAACAAACTGTCATATTGAATGTTAACTGCCTAAAAGACAAGGCTCCCCATCAATGCGCAAGCTAAGGGAACTGTGAGATTGTCGTCAATCTGAGAGCTGAGAGGATGTGATTCCACCAGTGCAGAAGCAAAAGAGACCATCAAGAAACCCCCAACCATCTCCCAACTTCCTTGGATATAGCCAAATGAAGAAAAATAGGACAAAAACCTGGTAAACATAAGCAAATTGTAACCAGTCAGGCCACTACTCATGCAGATTTATAAAGAATCCTAAAAGACCCAACCCGAAGATTACCCGAGAGACGCTAAAAACCCAGCCGAGCCCATCGCGATGCTGCCTGCAACTGATTTGTTTGGGTTGTAAGGAATTTTATGTTGGCCAAACTGCCTTCCGATAATGTCTGCAAAGCCTGAAAACAAGCAAAAGCAGGTGTCTGAGCTTAAGCACACCTTTTTAAAATTTTTGGATGTTCGGGTGAATTATGTGAATATTCGAACTGATGACCACATCTCTTGTCACGCTGTTTGATATCTAGGTATCAATCTCAGCCATGACCAAAGATAACGTCATCTATTCTATTGAAGAAGTTCTCAGAACGTCCTCCCCTTATTTTTGTAGTTACGCCATTGAACCTATGCGGTAAAACAAGCGAGGAATAATGGGAGTTCAAATTACTGCACCATCTCCGGCACAGAGGTTGCATATTGCTGCAATTGCCACTGGCGAAGTCCTCCAGTAATATGCGCAGGCGAATGTAATCATGAGAACATAGTATAGTGGCCCTTCAAGGAGTTCCCTGAAAGAGAACAAGATGATTCCAAAGTTTTGGAAGTTAAGCAAGGCTTCATGGAAGCAGATATAGAAAAGAAGACCCACAAATGAGCAAGAAGAAGATCTAAGCTAGACCGAATTGCTTGATAAAGCAGATCACTAAGCAAATAACTAATTCAGAAAATCAGTATTGCGATTATGGTAATATCTGCAACATGACCCTATCAAACCAAGTTCACATCTGTCATCAATGCAATGCAGATGCTAAGTAACTCTGAGTTACAAACCTGCGGTCCCCGAATCTGCTCATAGACTTTACCGTCGCCTCATCTTTCCAAATGCCAGATCCCACAAGAAGCATGCGTACGATGTTAAACCCTGGAATTGTTGCAGCTAATAGTGCACCTCGATGCCCAGAACTGCAATTTATTAGCAATAGCCACTTCACCAAACAAATAGTCGGATTTTGAAAAAGAATTGTGTAGTCTTGAGATTACCTGAATAGTGGCCAGCAAAGCATGAAAACTAATCCTACGCTCACATGCACGAGCTTCCTGTTAAGTTTCTATATGAGGAAAAAGAAAACAGACATTTAGATGTTACGATCAGCTTGAAAACAACAATCAACTCTAGAACTACTTTGTTTATAGGGACTGCCTAGAGATGCGATTTTTTTTTTCTTAAATAATCAAGGGGAGTTGTGATAGATATTCAGCTATCTTTAGGCCCATGGAAACATCGACTAAGTTTTCAGATGTGCGGATGGGCTTGAACCAATATGCAAGTAGTTAACGGGATTTAAAAGGGGACTTCCAATTACTCAGCTGAAAATCCTGACGCCCCCAATCTAGTGGGTCAACTTGGTTTAATTGAGGTACGAATAAAACTTGGTCTGCTGAGTAAAACGAAACATGCGACCATCTGGAGACAGCATCGAAGATGGAAAGGAGGGAGTAATCCTATCCGAACCTGGACTAAGAGGCCTCACTTAGCCGTTTCTTCAAACAACTGCAGAATTGCCGCCGGACACGGCTGTAGCTAGTGCATCGGACATGACCAAATTAAGTGCGCCCTGCCATTCTTGACCCAACCTTCCTATGCTTACCCAAACAAGATAAAATCCTAATTCTTCGCCCGGTTCTTCTCCATCTTCTATTTCCCTACCAATTCTATCCTTTCCAAACAAATGGTGAGACTCTTGACTTCTTTCTTTCTTTGTTTTCTCAATTACGACCCTTCCAAACCGTAATGAATGGTAATGAAAGTGATGTCTCCTACGGTAACTCGCATGTAAAAAATAAAAAACAAATGGAAAGAAATCTACCATGCAATAAATTTCATCAAGCAAACTATTCAAAACCATTTTGATGAGACCTTCGACGGGCAAGTGGGTGGAGTGTAAAATGTACATGCAATAATTCAAGCAATTTTGATAATTACTTGAACTCGTAGAAAATCTATCTATAGCGTTTTAGAAAATTGTATTCTAATACATAAAGTACGAATAGAGGTGCACCCATATTGCGTTTATCAAAAAAGTTAGCATTAAAAAGATTTTAGAAAATCACCTCGTTAACCATTACAAAAGGTTTAAATTACTAATTAATTGAAAAATATCTTTGGCACATTTCAACTCTTTTTGGAAAAGTTGTTTGTTAGATAAAATAAATTCAAATACTAAAATTAAAAAACATATCCAATTAAATTTAAATTTTAACTCTCTTTGAAAAAGTTGTGTTGAATTATTGATCAATTTTCTAGAATAGCCTAGACGACTCTAGGATTTATGTTTTAGAAGTCTCTAGTTTAGGAGGTAGTTAAAGTTTGTGGCCATAAATATGTCCGAGGAGGAATACCTCCGACAAATGCAACTATAAATTTGCTTAATAAGTCGGTGTATTAAGCCTATGAATAGGCTTGAGATGATCGATCATGTACACAAGAGAGACCATCGAGCAGCACCAAAGTTATACGCACATTCCCACTTGCAATACCCCAAGTATTTTAATAAAAAATTAATGTAACTTGTCCCATTGTTGTTGCATGAGCCGAGAATCCCCATAAATTTTTACATCCTTACAAATTCCAACACCAAAATCTAGAACGATAGCGCTCATCCTATCCACTCGCTACTAAAACCATTCAGCTAACTACTTGACATCAAAATTATTGCCGACACTAGCTCCTATTCACTACCCATTCTTACTTTTGAAGGAAATAACTTTGACTATCGAAATATCAAAATGATTGCTTTCTTGATGTACAAAGATTTATGGGATATAATGACGAAAGTTTATGCGGTTCTGTAAAAAGGTGCAAGTTTGCTGGTAGTGCAACTGCAAAAGGATGCTTGGGTTTTATGTGTCATCTAGCAAGTACTGTTGAAAACGATACTTTAAAGAATAATTGATGTGAAGACCGCAAAGAGGACATGAGATCTACTACGAGAAGACTTCCAAAGGCACAATAAAGGTACACACCATTAGACTGCAATATCTTAGAAGTGAATTTGGAAATGATAAATTAAATATTATAAGACCGTCCAACAATATTATGGTAAATTAGAAGAACTATTATTGACCAAAGGGTAGTAGAAAACATATTGATGATATTACAAAAAAATATTATTTAATTGTCACCTCCATCGAAGAATCTAAGGATTTTAGATCCTGTCAATGAGTAAACTAATTGGAGCTTTAGAGGCTCATGGAAAAAGATTGATGACACAAGATGAAATTTCAGTTGAAAGTGCATTTCAGTCTAAAATAAAACATATGTCATAAATTTAAAAATTAACATTCATCTCCTAAAGCTAAAAAAATGGCGGAATGAGTTCTTATATAATAAACAAAGGACATATTGACCAAAGGGTTAAAAACATATTGATAATATTAAAAAAAAATTATTTAATTGTCACCTTCGAAGAATCTATTTTAGATCAATGAAAATAAATCAGCTTTAGAGGCTCATGGAAAAAGATTGAGAAAAGATTGTTGAAAGTTTTCAGTGATAAATCATAATGTAGCTTTTAATAAACAAAGGACAAAAAAAATATGGCCACTTTAAGAAAGATTGCAAAATTAATTGCTCAAAAAAATATGGCCAAGCAAATCACTCAAAAGCAAATCACTCTATATATTGACAGTGGGTGGAGTAATCACTTGATGGGATGAACCATTTAAACAAAGACAATATTAATTCAAGCTTTCTGTTAAGTTTCTAAATGATGAAAAAACAATTTAAATAAAGACATTCAGATGTAATGAACAGCTTGAAATTAGCAACCAACTCTAGAACTACTTTCTTCTGGGAACTGCTTCAAGAAGGGAATGCTTTTATGATAATCTAAAGGTATAGGCATGGAGATCTGGTTATCTAGAGGTTCAACTTAATTTGCGTGTAATTGGTGAAATTTGAATGAATAATTTCCATTTTTTTCAATTGAGAATTCTCTGCTGTTTCTAATCAATTACGTCAACCCAGTTATATGATATTGGAATAAAAGTTTGACCTCATGAGTAAAACGAAACATCCGATCATCATGAGACAGCATATTCTGCAGGAAAATCATCGAACTAACAAAGAAAGATGGGAGCAATTCTATCCGAACCTGGTCAAAGAGGCCTCGCTTAGCTGTTTCTTCAAACAATAGGCAAACCAATAGAATGATGCCGCCAGTCACGGCCGTAGCGAGTGCATCAGACACGACCGAATTCTGGTGGAGCATAATGACCATGGCCGAAGTCGCCGAACTGAGGTTGGATGAGAAGGAAGAGTAGGAGAGGTTGGGGAATCTTGAGAAATTAGGGGAGAAGATACCAGTCACGTCGCAGAGCCCGATAGCTGGTAGTGAATTCAACTGAAGCAGCCGCATTTTTATTTGCAGGGACCGCACCTTGAAGACTTGAATGGAGCTCAAATTTCGTAGGTGTCTCTATAGATTTCTAATTGTGCTGCACAATGTCGAAGAACTTAGGTAGTAGCTATGGTCCATTCGATAGAAAAGGAGAGATCGTGTGTATATTTCGTTGAAGGGTTTTTTGCAAAAAAAAACTTGGCAGGATATGTAATTAAATAGGATTAAAAAAGTAATTAGGTACACTGTGTCTGCCACTGGAATTAGAAACCCCAATTGTGAAAGAGGTAAAAAAGTAATCCTTAAATAGAACTCATGACAAGCCCGTAGCCCTCAGAAATCTAATAGCTCAAGAGAAATTGGTGAGGAAGAAGAAGAAGCAGAAGCAGCTACACCTAATCTAAAAGGAAACCAGATTGTTTGATGATAATGAATGGTGATACACTTAGTCAATAGCCTAACGCGGTCACCTTAATGGTGAAATTTCCTATACCGAAACCATTAGTAATTGGCTAAAGTTTAGTCGAGAAGAAAAAAGAAAAAAGTTCCTTTGTTTTTTAGTTTTTCAAGTTAGCATTCATTTTAATAAGTTTTCTTTGGTTGACAAAACTTTTAATAAGTTTTCTTTGGTGTACAAAACTTTTTCTTTAAAAAAAAAGGTTTTATCTTTGCATTTTTTGCTTAAACCTAAACAAATTCACCATAGCAACATATTCGTCACAGTATTCTAAGCATTAAAAAATAACAATCAACATTGTCGAGTGGCAAAAATCTATCGCACGTGGAGGCAATCTTCATTTATGAATGAAGAAAAAAGTGAAAGAAATGACAAATTCATCATCCAAAAACCATTACAAACATTTTTGAAATTGCAATTTTAGGTCATAGGCAAAGGTAAAGATGTGATTTGGCTTAATTTCCCACTTATTTCCCCAAATTTGCGGAGAATCAAACTAGGCGCGCCCCAAGAAACAAAATCTCTAACCATTCTTCACTCAACTTTCCTATGCGTTCCCAAAGAAGAGAAAATCGCGATTCTTCACCCATTTCTTCCCCATCTTTTATTTTCCTAACCATTACTATCCTTTCCAAACAAAAGGTAAGAGTCTTGACATCTTTCATTTTTGTTTCCCTAATTATTACCCTTCCAAAAAAGTAATGAATAGTTATCAAAGGGAAAAATTATCCAAAAAATTATAAACCAGTTGTAAAGCGATCAATTCAATCTTAAAATTTTCATTTATGCCAATTCGGTGCCCAACCTTTTGACAATTGACCAATTCAGTTATAAATCTTTTGATCTAGCAATTTAAAGAATTACTGATATAATTATTTTGGCTAATTTTTGCTGAAAATCATTAACGTTAAGTTTCCAGTTAGCTCTAGCACTAACTTGAACAATTTTTTTTTTTTTGATTTTTTCCTTAACTTTTCATTTTATTTACTTTTATTTGTTCATTTTTTCTTCATCAGGCTAGCAAGATCTTTGGCCATTTGCTGAGGGTTGGCAACCTCCATCTGCCATGAGGCAAGGACTAGCAAGGTCACTGGCCACTTGGTGAGGGCTACAATGCCCACGCTAGATTTGGCGAGGCAAGGGTATCACGGCCTACAAGTGCTTGCATGCCTTGGCCGAGATTCAACGGGGGCCGCCATCCTCACCTAGTGGCCCTTGGCCTCGTTAAGAAATAAAGAAAAATAAAAAATCAATACAAAGTTCGAAATTTTAAAAAATCATTATAAAATTATCCAAGTTAGCGCCAACTACCCCATATAAGATGGCCGGTGCTAATTGGATCATTATGTTGACGATTTTCGGTCAAAATAACAAAAAGGATCACATTGATAATTCATTAAAAAATTAAGACTAGATTAGCAAATTCTCAAAATTTTTAGGACTGAATTAATTGTCAATAAATTAGGACTAAAATGGCATAATTAAAAGATTTAGGATCAACTGGTTGCAGTATGATATGTTTAGAGTTTTTTGGACAATTTTCCTATTACAAAAGTGAGGCTTTTTAGAGTAACTTACATATGAAAGAAAAAAAAGTTAGAAAGCAATCTACCATGCAACAAATAGTTCATGGAAGAAAAAAATTGTGGGAAAATAACATATTTTATAGTGAAACGATGCAACTTTCATACTTTAAAATAATAATAAGATTTATTACACTGGAAATGGTTTCTCTATGTGATTGTAACGAGCCAGTTGGATTCCTAGTCCCAATCTTTTGCAATCGGGAATCATAAAATTAGTTTTGGGTTTTAGACTCCTGAAATCAATAACCTCTAACACAAACCCTTGAAAAATAATTTGGTGGCATAAGTGCAGATACATGCATAATTGATTTTGAGTTCAAGTGGGGGGGGGGGGGGTTTGCTAATATGTATCCTCAAAATCATGTAATCTCTTTAAAAATGAATAATTTTTTATTCAATTATCACATAAATTTCTCGCATATTATCTAAGGGGTAGTTTGTTTCTCTGCTGTGTTTTTGTACTAGCAGAAGTCCATTGACACCGTATAGGAAAGCATGTCATTCACAGGCCAATAGACAAGGAGTTATATTGGATGAATGTTGTAGACCGGCGGGATAATTGGATTACTTTTATTGTGATGACATAACTCATTTGTCGGTAGTAAGATATATGCACTGGATTTGTAGTACAATCAAATTAGTCTTAAACTTTGTCAATTTAGCTATAAAATTTTGCACAAGATTACTAGGTAGTCCTTAGCGGGACAATTGGGTTACATTTATTGTGATGACATAACTCCTTCATTGGTAGTAAGACATTCACCTGTTAGGATTATAGTACAAGTAAATTAGGCTTAAAAATTTTCAGTTTTATAATTTAGTCCTAAAATTTTACACAAGATCACTATATAGTCCTTAGCGGGACAATCGGGACAATTGGGTTACATTTATTGTGATGATGTAACTCATTTGTTGGTAGTACGACCTTCACCTGGTGGGGCTATAGTGTAATTAGTCCTAAACTTATTATACGAATGTCAATTTAATTCTAAATTTTTCAATTTTGTCGATTTAATTCAAAAATTTTGCACAAAATGCTATTTAGTTATTCTTGTCAATTTTAGTCGATAATCCTGACGCGGTAGTATGCCAAGTAGGATGGCTGATGGTGACTGAATTGCCATGTTAGTGATTTCTGGCAAAAAAAGACCATAAGGACTATACTGGCATTTCATACAAAAGTTTATGACTAATTGACAAGATTAAAAAGTTTATAATTGACTAGATATTTTCCCTTGTCAGGCTCGTGGGTGGAGTGTAAAATGTACACGCACTAATTCAAGCAATTTACACTCTAGGGCTAAGAGAAAAATATAGGCGTGTAGTTTTCTTAGAAAATTGTATTCTAACATATTATGCGTTCTAGCAAAAGTGCACAAATATTGTGCCGTATTAAAAAAAATCTGACATATGGAAGATTTTAGAAATTCGCCTCTTTAGTCATTACAAAACATTTACGTTATTACCTAATTTGGATAAATTATTGACACATTTAACCCCTTTTCAAAAATTTAATTACAAGAAATTAAAAAATAATATCTTGAAATTGAATTACAATTGAAATTAAAATATGCGACAGATTAAATATTTAAATTTACTTCTGATATAATATTTTTAATTTAATTGAGAATATTCTTAACAAATTGGATCGTAATTGAAGATCCTCTTTACTTTATATAATAGTAAAGATCTTTGCGAAGAGTCGATAAGTTTTACCTTGAAAATACGTTAAAAGGAACTTTAAATATAAAGAAGAACTCATCATAAATTGACAAATATTTTAAAAGTATAGTACAAATAATCTATTCTAGCGAGGTTGCTTGTTGTGAAATAACACGAAAATCATCAATTTGTAGTGAGGACTGTTGTTGTGAATCTTGCAATTAAAATCTAATGAGAGACGAAAAAAATTATCAAAGAAATTAATGAAAAAGGATAAGAAATGTTGGATATATATATATGATTTGATTCGAGTGTCGGTACTTATTTTAAGGGGAGAGTCGACCTTGGAGAATCCATTATTAGCTAGAGAGTTCTCATATTATGATAATCGCTCAATTTCTCATGTGATTCTCAAGACTAATACACAAATCCTAGTACTTTTTAAGATAGAGTTGACCTCATAAAATCCATTATCAATTGAAGAGCCTCGTATTGTGGTAATCGCTCAATTTCTCATGTGGTTTCAAAGACTCAATACACAAATCGTCACAAGCCTTGTTTCTTTCGCCAAGTCTCACTAGAAAGCCCTTAGAAAAAGTCTCACAAAACTAAGTTTTGTGTTATTCTCAAAATAGGTCTCAAAATCTGATTTGAAAACACCCGGCTAAAAGGATTGAATCGACAGTTTGGCTCCCACCCAAGTTGGGCCGGGTATTCTGGACATGTATAGTGAAAATTGTACGATTTGGACAAGTGGGTAGGTGTTCCGAGGGCCAGGCCTAGAGCCCAACTATGACTGAATGGCATCCCGGCCAATGCCAAGTAGCATTTTAGTTGCTAGGTCATTTGGCTGGAAGGCAAGTGCCCAGTCCCTTCGACATTGCTCCTCAATGACCCCTCCTAACCTGCCTCCAACTTTATCTTGATCTTTGGATTTGATGCAACTCCGAATTGGGTAGAATTAGAGCTACAAGCTCAATGAATTTCCATGTAGGCGCAACTTCCATAGTTAAGGGATATTGCTCGTCATTTATGCTGGCTCTTCAGATGCTTATGATGGGTGTTCATACTTCGTAAGTGCAAGAGCTCTAGCATAGCTCCAGTTTTGTCAAAGGAATAGGTTTTGTCATTATAATTGATGGGTTCTCTACTGTCAAGATCTTCGTCACAACCTTACCCTTCACCATAATGGTGTGGAGATAGATCCAACCCAAAGTCTAAGAGCAAACCTATTAGCTATATTACCTCCTTTGCTATAAAGGTTTGTGTCGTGTAATCTACCTCATTCAAAGATAAGGTGACATCGTCTTTCAGAGGCACCTTCCAACTCGTTGCATCCCATGTCAATGAAACACGTACCCTGAATATGATCTATGCTCATCCAAGTTTATGTCATAATCTAAATCCACATAGCCAGTGGTCTCACTATCATAATTGTCCATTAGTACACATTACCTTTGTATATTATCTCCAAGGATTCAATTCACAATCTCCTAATAGTCTTACCGGGATGCTTAATGTAATAGTTAATAGCTCCCATGGTTTGTGAAATGTTAAGTCTACTGTAAACCATGGTAGGCATAATGTGGTCCATTACATTAGAATAAGGAATGTGGGACATAACCTCAATCTGTGGTGGTAATATATTGAAAACTTTGAAGTGTTAAGCAAAAAGTTGTTGATTGCATGTCAAAAGACGCCACAATCTTCTCAATACATCTTCTAGGAACAACATATTATGGTGTTTGGTATTGGCCAAATGCAATTGTAAAGCTACTTAGTTACACGATAGTTATTGGCAAACTGGATGGTAGGAGTACTACTAGCTTAGCATTTACACTAGGTATTAAAATAATTTGATGGGCATCCAAAAGCAAGATTTAGTGGAAAAATTTTCCACAGAAGCTGAGCACATCATAGCTGCTACCACCACTAGTTAGGTATTATGACTTCGTAGAATATTAAAGGGCATCGAAGAAGTAAAAACAAAACCTACTTCAATATTTTGCAATAACAAATCCGCTATCGCTATGTCTCAGAATCTTGTTTTTCAGGAAAAAACAGAAAATATTGCCATAAAATATCACTTAATATAAGAAGTGGAAAATATTGGAGAGATAAAGCATTGGAAAACTCTGAAAAAGTCGAGGACATATTTACTAAAGCAATACCCCAAATCAAGTTTGAGATATTTTGAAGTATGATCAGAGTATCACAAAAATGGTTTGAAAAGGAGGGTTAAAGCTTTAATCTACTATTCTGGAAAAGCCTAGACTCTACAAGTCTAGTCTTAGTGGTAGTTGAAGTTTGTGGTCAAGGTTAAAAATAAGAAGAAAATCTCAGACAAATGCAGAGGTGATTTGCTGTATAAGTCGGTTATTGGAGCCTAGGAATAGGCTTGGTTGCATGGTCATAAATACAGAAAAGAAAACAACTATCAAAACCAAACCAATCACTATCAGCCTTGTAATCCTTTTTTCATTAAAATAACTATTGTTTTCTTCCACCCTTTGCTGTGTTGTCCCACAAACACACATCCACTCACATTCATATCAAAATCCACACCAAATACTAACATAAAATTGTAACATCTCTACACCGAAGATTGTGCTTTCCTTTCCCTTGGAGAGAAACGGTCATAATGAATGTTAACCACCTAGAAAACAAGGCTCCCCACCAATGCACAAGTTAAGGGAACTGTGAGATTGTCGTCAAGCCGAGAGCTCAGAGGATGTGATTCCACCAAAGCAGAAGCAAGAGAGACCACCAAGAAACCCGAAGCCATCTCCCAACTTCCTCGGATATAACCAAATGAAGAAAAATAGGACATAAACCTTGTAAACATAAGCAAATTGTAACCAATAAGGCCACCACTCAATCAGATTTATAAAGAATCCTCAAACACCCGACTGAGAATTACCCGAGAGATGCTAAAAACCCGGCACAGCCCATTGCAATGCTACCAGCTAGGGATTTGTTACGGTTGTAGGGAATTTTATCTTGGCCAAGCCGCCTTCCGATGATGTCCGCAAAACCTGAAAACAGGCAAAACCAGGTGTCTATGCTTAAGCCCGCCCTCTTTAATTTTCAGATATTTGGGAAAATTATGTGATTCCTTTGAACTGATGACCACATCTCTCGTCACACGGCTTGATATCTATGTATCATTCTAAGCCTTGACTGAAGATAACATCATTTATTCTATTGAATTAAGGAGATAACTTCACCCCATTATCATTTGTGGCATTAAGCACTGTAATATTATTTCTCAAGATTTAGGCCCATGACACTGAAGAAGTCCATAGTATGTCCCTTTATTTTTGCAGTTACTAGTCATTAAACCTATGCCAGTATAACAAGCAAGAAATAATGGGATTTAGACTAGTGCACCATCTCCAGCGCAGAGGTTGCATATTGCTGCAATTGCGTTTGGTGAAGTCCTCCAATAATACGCGCAAGCAAATGTGATTGTGAGAACATAGAATAGCGGCCCTTCAAGAAGTTCCCTGAAAATCTTGACTAAATCAAATTGCTTGATCGAGTAGAACACCAATCGAATAACAAGTTTAGAGATCAGTACTGCGATTATTTAAATACAAGCGATGTAATCCTATCAAACCTGATTCACCTCTGTCGTCAATGCAATGTGGATACCAAATAACTCGAGTTACGAACCTGCGGTCCCCAAATCTGGTCATGGACTTCACCGTCGCCTCATCTTTCCAAATGCCAGATCCCAGAAGAACATGTGGAAGATATTAACCCCTGGAATCAAAGCAGCTAAAAGCGCACCTCGATGCCCAGAACTGCAATTTATCAGCAATAGCCACCTCACCAAACTAATAATCCATTAGGAATTTAGAAAAAAAAAAAGAAAAAAGTGGTGTAGTCTTAAGATTACCTGAACAGTGGCCAGCAAAGCATGAAAACTAATCCAAAGCTTACATGCACAAGCTTCCTGTTAAGTTTCTGAACGAGGGACAAAAACAAAGACATTTAAATATAACAAACGGCTTGAAAACAACAATCAGGTCTAGAACAACTCTGTTTACAAGGACTGCTTTGAGATGCAAATTTTTTTCTATAATTTAGGGGCACGAGTTTGGACAGCCAGCAATATTTCAGGTCCATACACTCCGCAAGCCCGGGGGACTGGTCAAGTTCAGGTCGCTCGGCTCGACTTTGCGATTGGTTGATATGATTTGGATGGGTAATCTCCACCGCCCCAAATCAACTGGTCAACATGAGTTATTTGAGATGCGAATAAAATTTGGTCCAATGAGTAAAGCGAAACAGCCGAGCATCCCGAGACAGCATCGCCAGCAGGAAATTTATGGAACGAGCAAAGGAAGTAGGGAGTAATCCTGTCCGAACCTGGTCAAAGACGCCTCGCTTAGCTGTTTCTTCAAACAACCGGAGAACCGTGAGAGCAGTGCCGCCGGACATGGCTGTAGCGAGTACATCGGACACGACCGGATTCTGGTGGAGCATAATCACTGCCGGTTCGGTCGCCCTACTGAGACTGGATGAGGAGCAGGAGGAGGAGGAGGAGGAGAGAGAAACCAAATTAGTCGCGCCCTACCATTCTTCACCCAACTCTCAATTGCTTTCCCGAACAAGATAAAGCCCCAATTCTTCTCCATCTTTTCTGTCCTTACCCATCTGTCGCATCCAAACAAAAGGTAAGACTGTTGATTTCTTTCGTTTTTGTTTCCGCGATAGCTACCCTTTCGAAGGTACGAAAGTGATGCCTCCTACAGTAACTCAGGTGTTGGAAAAAAATGAAAGGTCAGAAAAAAATCTACCATTCTACAAGGAGTTCATCACGTAGACCGTTGAAAAACAATTTCTTTAAGAGGTGTGAAGTGCACATGCACTATATATTATGCAAAAGTTAGATGTGCACGTATATATAACGTGTATATAAAAAGTTGATTAGGCCATAACAATTCAAGTTTTGAAGCATCGGCCATTAGGAACAAAGCAATTGCGAAGGAATAAAAATTAGAAGGGTTTAAGGTTGTTCTGCCCTTTGACGTGTGATGTGATCTCTTTTCTTTCTTATGCTCCACCGTAAACGAATAAAACGAGCTCATTTGTGGTTTGATATTGATTCCGTCTTTTTTTTCTTGACGAAAAAGTCAATGAATGTCAAAATGCTGGTGCTGTCTTGAACTATTATTGTTATGCTATGGGTCAGTTTATTAATCTAAATAAGTTGGGAACTTTCCTTAGTTCGGGATGGCAAACTTAGGCTACATTTGTTTTCTGAAAAATATTTTTCTCATTTTTTGGCATTTGGATTGCATTGGAAAAAAAGTCAACGGAAAATGTATGAATAATTTCCTTTTTAATAAATCAAAAGTTAATTTTCAAAATATTAATAGGTATTGGTGCTTTGACTAAAAACTCTGCGCTTGGGCACGAGAACTCTAATGCTCATTCTTAGGTCACAGTCGAAGATCCATCTTGGTGCCCCTGCTTGGGCCCATCGAGGCCAAGCCCAAGGCCCTAATGCCCTTGTTTGATCCTTGGACACCTTGGCTTGGGTCCACAAAGATGAAGTGTAGGGCCTTGATAATTGTGCATGGAGCCCTTGTGCCCAGGCCCAAGTGCACAATGCCTGTGCCTGAGTTCCTAGTGCTCATGCTCGGATCTTTTGCACTTGAGTTGGGTTCATTGAGGACAAGGCCTGAGACCTGGTGCTCATGCTGGGTCCATCGAGGTAGGCCCCAAACTCTGATGCCCATGCTTAGATTTCCCATGCTTGAGCCCGGGTTCATCGAGGCTAGGCCGGGACCCATGTGCCCATGCCTAGTCCCTGACGCTCAAACTTGGGTCTACAAAGGCCAGGACTAAGACCCTTGTGCCTCCAAAAATCTTGTTTAGTACACTTAATCTAAAATAATTCAAATTTCAAAATATTGGTTGTCCATAACATGAGAATAGTCAATGTACTAAAAACTGCAAAATCTCTTTAATTGGTTAATTAACAAAGTCTTCTAAGGCATTCGTTAATAAGTTCTTTAAAAATAGCCGAGACCCAAATTTCTAAGAAGAATAACACCTTGAGTACCAAAACTTGGCACGGGTGAATGCATAAGTGTCAAAACTTATATAAAGTACATTTGAGTGTCCAAATCAGAGAAGAAAAGAATACTCAAGTGCCAACAATAAGTTATATCGAATTTCTAGCAACCACATAGACTGGTTTTATTATTAAAAATAACACTACGTCAGATTTTTGGCAAGCCTCACTGAAATTGACACTTAAATGTCCAATTTTTTTTTTTTTAATGTGACATTTAAGCGTACATTTTGGAAGTTGGTACTTATATGCTTACCACTCGGGATGTTCTTCTTCCCCAATTTCCATATGGCTCTGTCACATAGATATGTGATGTTAATTGCACAAGAAAAATGCAAGACCCAATGTTGCATCCGACCCTCACTAGTGTAATTAACCGCACTTTATTTCCTATTTAGCTTTTTGCATAAATAACTAAAGAACATCCTATTCATATAGAATCGTTATTGTTATAAACTTATAACCTTTAGTTTTTAAGAGAGTAATTTTTATCCCTAACGGGTCTCTAAATTATATCCATAGCAATTGAGATGAGAATCAGTAATAGGAACAATTAATTGCGACGTAATTTGATGCTGCTTTGTCCCGATTAAGTGACTTGACAAACCTTCGAGCCATTGCCATCCGTTAAAGGGCACATCAAGTTGCATTTTTCAATTGTAGGCTTGCCAAGAGGCCCAGGGGCCTTCAGCCCACACAAGAAGTCCATAGGCCTTGTGCAGGTAACGATAGTGGAAATATGGACATGCCGAAAATGAGAGGGTAATAACATGTATAATATCCGAACTTTATTTTGATGTTTAATGTCATTTCGGAAATTTTCTTTTTTAATTTAATCCATAAATATTCAAAAATTTGCTTAATGTAGTCTTGCATTTTCTTAACATGGATCATCAAGGTGATGCTTTTTTCACTTCTCCTTTGATTTAGACAGTCCATTTTTTGGTGTTTTGATCATATTATCTCTTGGGGGCATGCCATTTCTAGTATAACTCAATAGAAGTGATCTTTTCTTCAATTATTTGGTCAACGCTTTCTATTTTGTTTCTTCTTTCCATGCGGGTCTCATTTTCCTTCTTCTTCTTTCTTTTCACGCCTTTGATGTCTTAGTCCTCCATTTTTTGTGAATTGCCCCTCTCTATCTTTTTTCTTGAAGATCATTATCTTCTTTCTATGTCTCCCACTCCTTATTCTTCTTTTACAAATCTCTCCTGCATATGCAATCTCCAACATAACTACTTACTTCAACACTCAAACATGACATTGAAAACTACAATCAAATTAAACCATTAATTTGAATCCAATTTTATATTACCTAAAAAACACAACTCACCTATTGCCCTTGACTTTTATGCCTACACATAATGGAGAAACCTTATCTTTCTCTAGACACTCACACTTGCAAGAAGAGAGAAGTATATAAGGGGGGGGGGGGGAGAGAGAGAGAGAAGCAATGCTTCTCAATATTACCTTCCATGGTGCAAGAAGAGCTTGCGTGAGAAAAAAGACTTGCTAAGGAGGTCACCAGTGAGCCCAATGCTGGTGCTAGTGAAAGTGTGCAGGACAATAGGATTGGTATCATAGATAGAAAACAATGTACGATGGGGTTTGTGGAAGGAGGAGGAGGAGTGGAGGGCGTAGAAATAAGAAAATGACCTTCAAGAGAGAAAACAAGGAGGGACGATTTACAAAAGCAAAGACTAAGATGTTAATGGTGTGGAAAAAAAAAAAAAAAAAAAGAAAGTCTGACCTGCAAGGAAAAAAAAAAAAACAAAATAAAAAGCATTGACCAAATAATAAAAAAAGACCACTTTTATAGAGTTGTACCAAAAGTGATACATGCCTCAAGAGATGATATGGTCAAAACACAAAAAAATGAAGTGTCTAAATCAAAGGAGGAGTGGAAAAAGCGTAAGCCGACTCAAATTGTCACATTAGCGTTTATCAAGCCAAAATAATAGTGGAATCTTCTGTCGCTTTTTCAAGTAAACTTTTTTTTTCCCAATTAATTTTGGGCTAAAAAATGAGAGAGAGAGAGAGAGCCACATATAAATCACGGGGACCGCTAATATGACAAATCAAACATCAAGTTGATAGAAATTATAGCCACGTCATCTAATGTTGCTAGAATTTTTTCCGGAACGAGTACGTTGATTGGATTTTTTTCTTTTTAAGTTCAAGAACTATAAATAATAAGAAAATAATTTAGAGATCATATTGAATATTAAAAACAAAAAATTTAAGGAACTCGACGTCGTTATCTCAATATGAAACACGGTAATATCTATCTTTTGTAATGAAGAAAACTTACTCATGTCATTATATTCCTTTCTTTGCCCATCCATTTACCCTCTTGCATTGTTTTAAGCGGTAGTCACTTCCTTTTTGAATTCTTTTTGAACAAGTGACACCAAGCAGGTATCGCCACTTCTCCCACTACTTCCCTCCTATTTTCTTCTCTGAGTTATATTCTCATCTGACTTCACCCATTTTCCTAGTTCTTTTCTGCATAAATGCATACACTACGACCTTTCTTCCTTGTTTTAGAACACATGTCGTCTGTGTGCTCAATGGAACCTTTCACTCTCAGGACTACGCCTAAAATATCCCTGAAGGCCCTTAGGACAATAGAGGGATATCAAATATTGTTTACTTTAAAATGAATAAGAACATAATTTTTAAATGGTCAGTATTCCTTCTTTATGATTCCATAATCATAACTATGTTTTTCCTATTTGTACTACAATTTAGTAAAGCAGTAAAAGAAGTGGGAAGTAAGATTTGCTTAGACTTATCGGAAGATCAGTTTAACCCAATATTTCACTTATGCAGAGCTCAAGTTGTTAACTATAAGAATATATTTTATCAAGACTATTAATCTTACTTATACTATGTTTTACATAAAAAAAACCATAACATAAAAATAACGTAGTATAAGTGGGGAATAATGAGCATTGCAGTGGAGAGAATACGAGGCTGAGCGGTGTGGCTGTGGCTGTCTTTGTGGTAGCTGGGCTTTTCACGGTGGTTGGGACGACGGCAAGCAACGACTATGGCGGCACAGCGCGGTGGAGGTGGCTCAGAGGGAGAGGAGAGAGAAATTGGGAGCAATTGTTTTATTTAATGGGTGTGTGATTTTTAGAGAATGTGGGGGCATTTTGGTAAAGGTGAGCATTTTTGGGGGATGCAGACTGATCTAAGCCCTCGATTTTGCCGAGATGTAAAGTTATTTTTAAATTTGGATGAACTGAATCTGAAAGTTTAATCGGACAAGGACATCTCGAGTATTCACCGTTTACTTTGACAACAATTAGCTAAGCCAAGCCTCTACATCGCTACATTACTAATTGCCTTACTTCCCCGACTTCCCCCACTTCCCCGGAGGAGGTTGAAAAAGCTGTGATTGCTTTAATTTCATAAGTTCATTTGACTTGGTTTATTTTAATAATTGATGGAGATTCTCGACGGTATTTTTTTATTTGTTGTGGGGAAGGCTACTCTATACTAGTACTGGAATGATAATGATCGATCCTAAACCTCAAAAATCTTGTATTAAAAATAAGAAAATTGTCCAAAATCTCCTACACTTATTACACTTTTGTCAAATAAGTCTTAAACCTTATAATTTTGTCAATTGAATCTTAAACATTTTCATATTTTGTTAGTTGAATCTATTTGGTTAATTTTGACCGGAAATAGTTGATGTAGATGCTATTCATCTTATGTGGTATGGTTGGCACCAACATTGATATTTTTAATAATATTTTATTTTTTGAATCCTTTTATTAATTATTTTATTTATCTACTTATTTTTTTTTTTAACAACTGTGGTTGATGAGAGCTGTCTAGCCCTTGCTTGTGACCAGCTAGGCATGGCCCTCGCCCATATTATCGTGGGCAAGGCCGCCCTGCCCAAATCTAGGCAAGGTTGCCTCACTCGTGGCCACTATGGCTTTGCCCAATGGGTGAGGCCAGGCAAAGACATCTCAGCCTTCATTTGTTATCGATGAGGATGTCTTGACCCTCATCCTCTGTTGGTAAGGTGACCTTTGTTCAATGCCATGTTAGACAACCAACGTTCATTCATTGATTTTTTTAATCAAAATTGGCCGAATGAACTTAATTGGCAAAAATATGAAGATGTTTAAGACTCAATTGGAAAAATTAAAAGATTTAAGACTAAATTGACAAAAGTGCAATAATTTTAGAATTTTTTGGATAATTTTTCATTAAAAATAAACAACATTTCAATAGTTTTTTTTTTTTAAATAACCAGTGATTTGAATAGCATCAAATATCTAACAAGTACGCTTGATGTCTACAATTAGTACATTCACCTACTCGCTATTATAATGGATGTGATAAGTATACTAGAAGTGCCATAACTTTTACACGGTGCTTACTTGAGTGTCAAACTTTTTTTTTTCACTCACTTAAGTGGCACAAATTTAAAAAATCAATCACTTAAGTGATATCGGTGATTTGCCTTGTTGGAAAATCCGACATGGACGTTGGTTGTCCTACATAGTATTGTTGGTGCTAACATAGACAATTAATAAAAAATTCAAAAAAAGAACAACTCGAAATTGAAAATTAATAAAAAAAATTCTTATTGGACAATTTGCCAGAAATGACACTCAAATGATAAATTTTACTTCTATGTGGCACTCAAGTAAGTTCTATATGAAAGTAATGACACTCCTACTCTCCTTATCCAAAGCACTTTTATTTATAATTGAAAAGGTTGGGGAGGGGGCCAATCAATGCAACCGTCCCTCTAAACTTTACCATAAGGGTCTCATGTAGACAAATACGTTGCATTAATTAATTATTTATAAGACATGTTAATAGAAATGGGTATCATATATATATAACTAGGTATTTCTCATAAATGAGGCCCATTGCATATAAAATCCAAAATATTTTGAATTAATATTCGATCAAAAATCAAAAATATCTTCAAAACAATTATTATGTACTAATACACATAGAGTATTGATTATAAATTACCTTCCTCACCTCTCCTTTTTCACAACCATCGTACGACCCTTGACTCAAGAAAATCATCATATTCTCGCCTTATTATATTCGCATAAACTCAAACATAAATAAGTAGGTTAGGTTGAACATTTAGATTAGCAATTATGTGAAAAAGGATAAATGCATAAAGACTCACGATTTTTCCATCCATTTTTTGACTTCCAACGCCCCTATTACCTTATATTGACCACAATATCTCTTGCATCTCCCAAATTTAAGATTATTTCTTACCTTTTTTCTTCTCTTTCTTTAGAAATTCTGATACATTTTAGAATTGACAAAAAAATATGTATTTGCTTATGGTTTGATTGGATTTTCTTATGATACAATTACATTTGTCATTATTTTCTTGTCAACAACTAATTATTCCACTTAATTAACCATACTTTTCAGTTTTGTCAATATAATCTTAAATTTTTGGGCAATATTTCAAAGTTTTCTCGCCAGTTACCATTAAAAATCGCAACGTGACGTCTAGTCATCTCTAGCCATCTTAAGTGATCTACTAATGTGGGCAATTTGTTGATTCTACATTGCAATTTGCAATGGTAATTGGTAAGAAAAACTACACTTAAATGTCGTGCAAATGTGTGGGATTATATTGACAAAATTGAAAATATAAACTAAATTGACATCTATATAATAAGTTTAAGAGTAAATAATAATTTTCCCAAAAATTTAAATAATTACTCCTTAATGGACACATGTATAAGTATTTTTGGGATAAGTATACTAGGAGTGTCATAACTTTTATATGGTGTTCCCTAGAGTGCCACAAATTTGAAACATCAATCACTTAAGTACCATCGGCAATTTGCCTTTTTGGAAAATTTGACATGGACATCGGTCGTTGTACGTGGCATACTGGTGCTGACATGGACCACTAATAAAAATTCATAAATAATTAAAAAAAAATTCACATCGAAATGGGAAATTAATAAAAATCCACATGGGATGATTTGCTGAAAATGATACTCATTTGAGTATCATACGAAAGTTAAGACACTTCTGATGTAATTATCCCCATGGAGCTAAGTCTCACAACACTCCAAGTCTCCTTCACAAAGTCAACTACCGCCATGGCCTCTCCACGTGCTTTCTCCTCAGCGTCGCACCACAATAAGGCCGGTAGGAACAGCCACAACGCCATCGTGAGGATGAAACTGACCGCCATCGGTCCCGAAACTGCCCTCGGCAGATGGAATTTATTGGCGAACACTTTCTTGGCGGCGATCTCGATGGCCACGCAGAGGCCATGCATGAGGAAGAAGGAGGTGACCACCCACCTTGGCTCCTTACGTCCAATGTAGTAGAAAATCAGCTCATGCATGAGGCCCGAGACCAGGAAGCACGCGAATGATGCCGGCAGTGGGGCCCAAATCCTTCCAATCACACGGCTGGAAATGGACCTGGTATAAGAAAAGGAAGAGAAGAATGTATCATATTTTGAATTCTTTTTAAAATAAGCATATTGAAAATTCTAAAATTTATCATAAAAGTATAATTGCGTTTTAAAACTTTCAAAAAATGCAATTAAATAATAAGATTTGACACAAAGGTACAATTGAGTCCTATGACTTTCAAAAAGTGTAATTACAATTCCAAAACTTGTCAAATTAGTCTAATGAAATCCTTCCCTTGATCAAACACTTTGAAAATTTTAGAACTTGATTGCACTTTTATAATAAGTTTTAGGACTTGATTAAGCTTTTGGAAAGTTGTAGGACTTGATTATATTTTCGTAATAAGTTTTAGGACTTGATTACACTTTTTGAATATTTTAGGACTTAATTGTACTTTCATAACAAGTTTTATGACTTCTAATACACTTATCTTTCTTTTTATAATAAGACATGCAATGGATTCGACAAATTGCAAGTGTATAATTTAAGTGAATGGATAATCTAATGAGAATGCCTACCTTGCAAGCTATTTTTTTTGGTGTGAAGCCTTAGTATGTCTACCATCTATAGAATTTTTTTTTCTAATAGTCCATTAGATAGTATACAATTGTACAATTCAGTTAATCGTCAATGTTTCATACGTAAGACTTGGGTTTTGTTTTTTTGTCGATAGATAAGACTTGACCTACACGTAAAAAGATATTACGTAGATTCGTTTTGTAATCATATATGAGAGACATAATGGAACCACGTACTTTTTCCCCTATGTTTGACTCAAACCTAGTCAACGATTACTCAAGAATAAGCATATACATAGACATTTAATCAAAACCGTTCTATGAGTGTCGGATATTCACATATACTACCAGTAAAAGCTAATCGATCCATATCAAAATGATCCAAAATTCAATTCAGCACAATAGTCAACGATGAAAATATTTGGATCTTACCAAAAAAAAAAAAAAAAATTAGCATCTGACCTGACAGGTAAATATACGGTAGGCCGAAGTATATTTGTGACCATGAGGTTCCATCTCCTCCCCCAAAAGTCTTGTAGTGAGGTCGAGAGATACGGCTCTTCGAATTGTGGCTCGAGCCTGACGCCGACAAGTGCTCGGACCATGGCTCCGACCACAGCCAGGGACACCTCCAATCCGACGTACACATGCACACAATACATCAAGTTGATCATCACCGGATGAACACGATCCTTCCTCTCATAGGCGGGCAAAAAGGCAACTGTCACCAAGCACTTAATGGCATAATTCGTCGGTGACTTGAGGCCTCGCTCGTTGATCTCCGAACATGGGTGTTCTTCATTTTTGGTGCTCTCAATTGGGTTGTGAATCTTGATGGGAAGGCAAGCGATGGGAATGAAATATGCCAACAAGCAAGATTGACTTGACGACAATGGGCCTTTGCCATAGGCAAAGAGGATGAGCTTGAAGTTGGAAAGCCAAGCGATGAAGAATGAAGTGAGGCCTCCAAGAGAGATGGTGGTGAGGCTTAGAGGGAGCATGAAGAAGAGGCCTATGACCGGTGAAATGGCCAAGAGCCTCTTGGTTCCAGTAGGGACGGTTTGACCGATGGTGTGGCAATAGGTGAGTGATATCACCACCAAGGTCCACACCATGATGATGTTGCTGATCTCTCCCTCCATGTTTGCTCACTAGAGGCACACACTTGCAGAAGCGAAGCTTGTGTAGATACTTGGTGTTGTCCAAGTGAAGTTGTGTCATATGATTGAACTCTAGCTCTCTCTTTGCTCGAGAGACTGGTCTTAAATTTTCATTTATAAGGAGCTGTTGGGAGGGTTGATGCGGGGCTTGTTTTGAAGAATCGGGAATTAAATTTAATGAGAATTATTACCAGAACTAAATTAATGACTTCACATGTTGGCAGTCCAGCTATTCTATGTCTTATTCAATGTCGGTCGTGATGAGAAGTAAGAAATACGCGGTACTGCAAGATTGACCGTTTCTTATTGCTGAAGTGGTGTACGGTGAAAGCGAGCCATCCATTTTGAATAGTCACCATTTTTAACTCGGTCAATTGCATAATACCAAGTATTATTATAGTTGTTAGTACAAAATATGTTGTTTGTTATCATATATGCCTGCAATTGAATTTTACTAGTTTATGAAAGGTCCATGTAGATTATAAATATCAAGGATAAAGACACAAATGATTTATGAACTTTGGTTCAATATGCAATGTCATTCATGTGTAATATCCTAAGTTGCATGGACATGCGACATGGATACGTGACAAGACACGACACGACACGACACGCCAACACGTCATTTTTCAAAAATAGAGAATTCCGACACGTTGGGACACGTTATTATTAAATAAATATTTTTATTTTTAATTAATTTGATTCAAATTCATAAATAAATAAATAAATAAAAATAGTTTACAATGAATTTACACTAAAAAAAATAAAATCAACTTTATTTAAATAAATCTATGATATTCTATAATCATCAAAATTTATTATTATTTAACATTCAATATTTTTATTTTTCGAAATCACTTTTTAACTCATTTATTTATTTTTATAATAAAAATAATTTGCCACTCAAAATTATTCCCTTGAAAATGCTCCCAAAAAATATATATATCTCTTTTCTCTCTAATTTGTCATCCCCAAAAATCATTTCCCTCCCCCGTTTCTCTCTCCCCCTATCCCCCACGCCACCCCAAAATCTTTCCCTGGATTTCTTCCCTTTTCTCTCTCTCTCCTTGACCCTCCATGCACGACAGCACGTGCTGCCCACACCACCCCAAAATCTTCCCATGGATTTCTTCCTTACCCCCCCTCCCTCTCCCCCTCCTTGCACGATAGCACTTGCTCCCCACGCCACCCCAAAATCTTCCCCTGGATTTCTTCCCTACTCTCTCTCTCTCCCCTCCCCCTCCACAGCACCTACTCCCACGCCACCCCAAAATCTTCCCTCGATTTCTTCCCTACTCTCTCTCGCCCCCTCCCCCCACGTCAATTTCTTCCTTGCTCACATCACCTGCTCCTGCCCTAGGTTGCACGGACATGCGACGTGACATGACATGACACGACACGACACGTCGACACGCATTTATCAAAAATAGAAAATTCCGATATGCTATAATACATATATATTAAATGAATATTTTTATTTTTAATTAATTTGATTCAAATTTATAAATAAATAAATAAATAAAAAGCTAACTTTAACAAAAATTATTGATGAAACTAATAATTAACAAGAGATTAGAATGAACTTATTTAAATAAATTTATGATATTCTATAATAATAAATTTTTTTTATTATTTAACATTCAATATTTTTATTTTTTGAAATCACTTTTTAATCTCATTTATTTTATTTTTTTGACCAACCCCTATCCTCCCAAAATTTTTTTTTATTTCAATGCTTTTATTTTCAGACCCAAAAAAGTCCCCCCACCCATTTATTTCACCTTCTCCATCCCGCGTTCCTTTTCCCCTACAATTTGTCAGCTCATTCATTGAAAATTGAAATCGCACTGCTCCACCCACCCCTTTGCGCCAAGTCCCATCAAAACCCCTACTTTTAATTTTTTTTTTCTACTTTTCTTGTTAAAAGCCTAAAACTAAAATAGAAGAAAACTTGAAAACCCTAGCAGCCGATGCCTCCTCCTCCTCCCACGACCTCTTCTTCGTGATCTTTGCTCTCTCTTGGAATCGCTCAACTCCAGCCCTCCCTCTATCGCAATTGCAGCCACAGCCGCAGCCTCCAACTCTCCATGGCGGCGTCGCAGTCGTGGCTCTTTGGGTTGCTCTTCCTTTGGCCCTCCCTTCTAGTCACAACCTTGTTGTCGCTCGTGGCCCTCACCTCCACACCATCGCCTTCTTCAACGACCTTCGCACTTGTAGTTGCAGACCTGCCTTGGAAACTGATGCCTCTCGCAATTCCGAATACGCGTGTCCGAATGTGTCTAGAAGAGTTGACCACGTGTTGAAAAATTTGACACACGTTGACCACGTGTCAAAGCGTGTCCGAGCGTGTGGGACATGTGTCAGAAAATCCAACACGCGTTGACCACGTGTCGAAGCGTGTTCGAGCGCGTCGGACACGTGTTGGGGTGTTCGACATGACATGGAAGCTTTTAGAACATGTCGGTGCAACCTGGCTCCCGCCCCCATCAATCTCCCCCTCCCCCTCCCCCTTCGGTTTCTTCCCCCACCCCTCCCCTCCTCAATTTATCTCTCCCCCCACCCCACGCCACCGCCCTCTCCGGCCCCGATGTCTTTCCATCGTCACGCCAGCCCCCTCTTCGGCCTCGGTTTCTTTCCATCGTCCCCACTACCCTCCCCCTCTTCTTGCTAAAACCCTAACCACAGCCTCTTCTTCCCCCTCATCGCACAGCTCTCTCCAGGTCACCTCATCGCAGTCGCTCGCTGAAGGGCCTCTGGCCCTTTCTCTTTTGTAGCTGCAGCCTCACCACTGGCCCTCCATCGTCATCTCACCTTCGCCTCCACCCTCCATTGTCTTCTTCAACGATCCTCTCTCGACACGCGCGTTGGAACGTGTCGAGAAAGGTTGACCATGTGTCAGAAAATCCGACACGTGTTGATTGCGTGTTCAAACGTGTCCGAGCGTGTCCGAGTGTGTCAGACATGTCAACACGTGTCGAACACGACATGGAAGCTCCGGCAACGTGACCGGGCAACCTAGGTAATATCGTCCATAAGCTTTTAATTTACTTAATGTGGTATTTATGTTCAATCTAGTCACTAAATAATAAGAAAATGTTTAATGTCGTCCCTGAACTTGAATTAATGAAAAGATTACACTAAATATTTTTATATAGTTTAGAAATTATATATTTCACGTATGGCATTATATATTGGAATAAAATTCAAGAATCACATTAAACAAATTAAAAGTTCAGGAATCACATTACATATTGAGTCAAAATTCAGTAATCATTCGTGTCATTTTCTCTAAATATTAACATCCTCTCTATAATGATTATTTGTTGTTTATTTCTTGGGGGAATGAAGTAGTCCACAGTTTGGTGGCTGGCTTATTGCTACCTGATTATAACAAATGGAATGAAGATTTGCTTCATCGGTTTTTTGATGAAGACATTATCAGGGAAATTCTTAGCATCCCGGTGCACCCAACTTATACAGAAGATAAGCTTATTTGGACAAAGACTACCAATGGCCAATTAACTGTGAAGAGTGCCTATCAAATAATTCGACAAACTGACATCCACATTTAGGACAATAGACCATCCTCTTCTTTCCAACTACCTTCAACACTATGGAAGCAAATTTGGAAACTCTACATCCCACCTAAAATTAGGTTCTTCCTTTAGTCCATCACTCAAAATGCCCTCCTATCTAAGGTTAATCTCTTTCACTGACATATTAATGTAGATCCTATCTGTAGGGTGTGCACAACTCAGACTCCAGAAACACTAGAACATCTTTTCCTTCTCTGTCCGCGGACTTCGACTATATGGTCTCACCCTTGGGTTCGCATACAAATTCTACCTACTCAAATCAAGCGTATTGAAGAGTGGCTAGCTAACAGGTTCATGGAAAATCAAAACTCACCAGGTATGGAGGTTATTGCTATTCTCCTCTGGCACGTCTGGAAAGCATGCAACGGATGTCTATTTCATCACTAGCAGCCAGATCCCGTCTTCGTTGTGGAAGCGGCATGGGCTACCTCCAACTTGGCAAAGCATCCGCAGTCCACCATAACAGGATCCATCCCCCCTCGCTCGACTCCAGGATCTCTGTGGAGGCCCCCTGATCCTGGTACATTAAAAATCAACATAGATGGAGCCTTCATAAGTGGTAATATCTCAGGATCAACGGCATATATCTATCGTGATCATACTGGTTCTATGCAAGAAGGTTTCACCTGTGCAGCCACAGCAAATTCTGCTTTGCAGATCGAAGTCCAAGCTTTGAATATAGCACTACGCCATCTTCTGCGGATCGGGAAGTCTAATGAGCCCCTCATCATCGAGATGGACTGTCTCTAGGTGGTCGACGCCGTGCACGACCCTCAGAAGACCATGGGAGAGCTGCTCGCTGCTAGCGGAAACGGCCGCCTTACTCCCCTATTTCTCTCGTCTTCTCATTAGGTTTACCAGACGCGAGACAAACGCACCTGTGGACTGGGCTGCCAAGGCCCATTCTTGCGGGTCCCTGTCTTTCGCTGATGTCTTTCCCCCTCCCCCAGCTTTGTTTAATTTACTGCTTTCGGACGCGGTACAAGTGGGTTGTTCTTCAGCGTTACTTAAATGAAATGTCTAATTACGATAATAAAAAAAAAAAAGTAGTCTGTCGTATTCGACCGGAAAAAAATGTAGACTGTCGTCAGTAGCTCAATATTTAAGTCTTCGTAAATAACTTAAGCAGATTTTTTTTTTTGAACAGGAACTTAAGCAGATTCAGAGCCGCCAAAATCCACGAGCAAAAGCGGGATCAAGAGATTCGAGTCAAATTTGGGGCAGACTTAGACCCGACACCCATTTGAAGTCATCCTAAGAAAAAAAGTCATTGAGGCATATTCATGATCCAACATGGGAGTAACTACACTTACCAAAAAAAAAAAAACATGGGAGTAACTACTAAAAGAATTGCTCACAATGCGTTTTAACCATAATTTCTTGGGGAAAATAAGCTTGGACAGTTTCATGCATTCCATACAAGTGCCTTTGTAAACATGTCAATCATTCACTAAAGGAGTAATAATATAAATGGTTTATAAACTCTGACCCAATATTTAATATGGTCCATGAATTTCTAATTTATTCAATGTGGTCCTTTGAATTGATTCACAAACTTTTGATACATGTTCAATTTTCTTGAATTATACAAAAATGTTCAATGTTGTCCTTCCATTAATTTAATTTTAGGGACAATATTGAACCTTTTCGTATAATCCAAAAACTAAATTAAATATGTAACAAATGTTAAGAGACCACATTGCACATTAGACTATAGTTCAAGAACTAGATTGAACACATTAAAAGTTCATGAATCACATTGTACATTGGGTCAATGTTCAAGACCCATTTGTGTCATTTTCCCGTTACTAAATATTAAAAAGGGAGATGTTGTCGAAGCAGAAAAATTTAGCGAACTCCTACTTCTTTCACAGTTTCAAGGCATTGAAACCCGCATAGCTTACCATTTCTTTTATATTGTGAAGATACAGCATGTGTAATAATAATGTCCAGCCTAATTTCTTAGAAACCTTTCAACTATAAATCCAATCTCAATTTTTTCAGGAACTTTTTTTTTTTTCGTAAAAAAAATAAAATAATTCATCAACTTTCCAATCCGGTTCCAAATTTGCTCCGTTAACTCATCATCCACAAATTGCCTTTGATTTTTTAAAAATTATCATCACCAAGAGGCTATTGTTATTCTATACAAATACAAGGGTGTTGATGAAAACACGGATAATGAACATTTATGTGGTGCTGATGTTATAATTTTGAAGAATCAATGGCCATCTTTTGATGCATGGGCATTTCTGTGAGTTGAATGAAATTTGGTAATATCTATTCAGACAAAAAAAAGGTTCATGTTAGAATCGGCAATGAATTTAAAGTTGAGGGTTTTTTAAGGGTATTGAGCTAATAATGCCCATTAAGGTGCAGCATAATTCCTCAATAAATTAAAACCCTCACACAATCAGGTCCACTGCTTGCGGACTAATATTTCGAGCTATGTATACCAAAACTTGCCATTAAACTATTTAGGAGCAATCATCTCTAATTGATTAATATTTAATTGGAAGAAGACATCCTAAAAAGTCAAAATAACACTGAGACAACTAACGATTAATAACGTTACGAAACAACAAATCACACTTAATAGGTGAATTTGACTGTGTCACCCATCGATTAAAGGTAAGCAGGGATGCGAGTATGGTTCATATGAATAACATTGATCTTAACAAGTAAAAAGTTCGTTTTGGCGTTCCTTTGTATAGGGACGCCGCTGTTAAGGAAAAGGCACTGGGGCTCATCCTTATAAAATACGTGGAACCATGGAAGAGTATATGATGCCTATGGTCTCACTTTAATTACCTCCACAAATATTCTACACGTCTTCCCTAATATATTGCCTTCTAATGTTAAAAAGTGATCTTACTGGGGGGAAAATTACCAACTTAGTATAAAATCGATTGTACGAGTGCTAATTCAATTCTAAACTTTTCAATTTTATCAATGTAGTCTTAAACTTGTGTGCGACATTTAGATATAATTCTTCTAGTTAATTTTTGATGTTGTGGTCCACATAAGATGTCATTTCGAGGAAAGCTATATGATGATTGGTAACAATTAGACGTGACTTAAGCAATTTTTTGTGGCATTGGCCAGAAAGATTATATCGGAATTTTGCACAAAGGTTTAAAGTTATATTAACAAAATTAAAAAAAATTAGTATTGAATTAATATTTATATAATAAATTTAGTACTCATTTGATAAATATCTCTGCTAACGTAGGTGGATTTGGTTAGGTGTTATAGGAATAGTACTTTAAGATCAATTCCGTGTCCTAGACATTTTTTTTCCTTAGCAACTATTATTTTGCCGCAAATAGTTTTTGTTCTTGACAAGAAACAATTTGAGAAAATTCAATGGTCTAAAATGAAACACCGGAGGGCCCATGCACCGTACATACAGCTTGAAGGCACTGTCAGGTCGCTTGGAAGACTTGAAAGTCTTCAAGCTTGCTTTCCTCGCACAGCCATCGACAAACACTTCTTTGAGGGCTAGTTTTTCCGTGTGCAGAGCAGAGGAGGCCACGATCTTCTTCTCAAACCCAGCGATCAACGTCCTCCGGTCGTCCCGAGCGACTCCGGCAACGAATCCCCCGACGAATCGGCTGGCCAGTACCAGGAGCCATCGATATTCATCTTCACAAAGCCCTTTCCCGGCAGCAGTGACCACAAACACGGAACGATTCTCTTCGACTTATTCTGGATTTGCCCTAAAGTGTTCGGTTTTATGAAATTCTTGCTCAGAATGAGTGCGTCGTCCACAATCGAGGCCGGATCTGGTCGTCGGGGACTGAAATACCCATTTGTATTTTGTTGCGTTCCTTCCTGTGTAATTGGACCAAAAGTCTCCTCGATCAGCTTCTTAACAAGAATGGACAAGTGGATTTATGAAAAGATGCGGGCTAATCTCAAACCGTGCGGGCTAATCTCAAACCGTTCCAAATATTTAAGGTGTTTTTTTAGAGGAATCCGTGATTTAATATTTGATTTCATAATACTAATTTTTGTACATGTTTAATTATATATGTTTGAATTTACTTTTATTTTACTTTTTGATTTTTTGGTTTTCTTAAGTCTTGTGGATCGAGTTTGTTGATCGTTGGTATGTTATATAGAGTTTCATAGCGTTGACTTACAAATGATATGAGTTTGAATATAACACGGTTATAAATCCATCTTTTGGACTGGGAAGTCAAAATAAAGGTGTCATCTTTACTTAAAGTGCTATTTGTTCACTTAGAATCTCCAGAATATCCAATGAATGTATGGTTTCTTTAATGTTGTATTTGAGATATTTTCAATTTAGAGCTTGAACTGGCCTACATAATTTGACAATCCAAAGTGCTATCTATTTTTGTAGTGCCAATTTTCAAGGACAATTTGGTCCGAGGTGCTGAAGATTTTACCGATACAGGACCATTCGTGCTATGGGTAAAAAAAAAGCATGTTTTCAGTGTTACAATCATCAGCATTAGATGGCGACTTAGGGAAGACAGTATCGTTCTTCTTCTTTTATGTTGCCAAATTTGTTGCTTGGAGCCATTCAGGCAATGAAACAAAAACCTGGATAAAATGCGTTTTTTTTTATGAGTCTTAAAATTGGTCTAGTCAGTTCTTTGTCAAATCGAATTTGAGTAGGGCCATGTGGCGATTAGGTGTCTTTCCTCTGGTGAGGCCGCGAAAACGGTGATATACAATGCCATGGGTTTGTTAATGTCTGTAGTTTTTGCAGGAGGAAGAGAGTGTGCCGGCTGCATTGACCGACCGATTGATGGTTGGGCATGCAGAGGGCAGCGCAGCAGCAGCGGTGGCGGCTGATCGTGCAGAACTTGTCGAGGAACTTGAGCTTCAGCAGCAACATGGTGTTGTCGAGGACGAGGAGATGTCGAGGTCGGCTCTGTCAACTTTCAGGGCCAAGGAGGAGGAGATCGAGAGGAAGAAGATGGAGGAAGAGACCAAACGCTTGGCCACTGTTCACGAGGTACGCCATATGAAATCCCCACATGAAAGAGAGAATCTATTAGAAGATGACACCTTTGTTTTGACTTAGGTCATATATCTTTTGGTATGCCATATATCTTTTGGTAGAGAGAGAATCTATTGTCGGAAAAGTGGCAATATCTCTGAACATCTTTACCTTAGGTCCAAAGGTATATCACCTCAGCTGAATCTTTTCTAAAGCAAAATTATTGATCACACAATGGAAATATCACTTACAGGGAAACACAAAAATTTAAGGGTAAACATGAGAGTACCTTTCCAGCTGTTGTATTAGCAGAACTTTTGTTCCCTAGTGTTGTATCTTTCGTTTTGCTCTCTTAACCTTATTTGCATCATACAGCTTCTACAATAAAAAAAACCAAGGTTATCACAAAGTAGTCGTTAACAGGTAATTAAAGTCCATTTAATGTCGACAGGTCAATTAAAACAATCTTAGAACAAGATTCATACCTTCCCTTCCTTTCCTTTGAACCCCAAAAAGTGGCAAGATTTTTCCATTGATCTCTTCTCACTCTCTGACAAATTCTTCAGATGATTTAGAGTTATCATAGTGAGCAGCTTTTAGATCACTTTTCCAATATCTTCATTTAGGATTGGAGAATCCAATCTTCTATATCTCATACGAAGATAGTCAAACTTAGACTACAGCAAAGAAATATTAATAATGATGTTAAATTTATTTACAGCACGAATGGAATTTCATACTAGTACAAGTTAACTACCTCTACAATCCTAATCGTAGCATTTCTCATATCCTTGGTAATTTGCTTTCAAGTTGTAAACATGGGTGCCAACTCACTTGCAATGGCTCTAAGAGACTCCCCAAACCTCAAATAGGCTTTAATTTCTTCCTTAACTTGACAATGATTCGTTTCCTAGGAGAAAGATTCCATAAGCCCGATAGACACAAAACGCTGCATTTCCTTTTTCTAGTGGCAGCTAATAGATAAGAAATTCTAAATATCAAAAGGAGGATCTAATATTATCAAACCATATCAATACTCGGACCACTTCAGTATAATATGATGAAAAGTTGTACGCTATATATGTAGGTAGGTATTACCAAATGCATTCACATTTGTAGTCGCTTCTTGAAGCTGCTCAGTTTCAATCTCTAAATTAGAATATAGCTCATCACCACCGTGTAATTTTTGAACCTCACAGCTTATCTGCACCGTGCATGAAACGTATGATCATGCATCTTGTGTTTCCCATGGATATAAATCACCAAGACAGAAAGTATTAACAATTCTTAGAAGAGATCAGCAACTTGATTTAAAATTTTCATCTAATTATACATATTACCTTCATTTGCGATAGGTGAATGGTTTAAACAATATTAGATGAGATGGCAAATGTAAAAGAAAATTGTCACAACAAGAAAGGCAAAGCAACAAATAAACAAACTTAAACTCCTCCAAGCCAAACTCAACACGGAATCCTAAGGACAAAACTCCTAAAAGTTCAAACCCTCACTCAGAATGAATCCTTAGTATGCTAAACACGTGATTGAGGCTTAGTATGAACGATAATTGGGACTCAAATTCCATGAACTGCACGAATTGGAAAAAGAAAAAGCAGGGTATTGGACTTTTTCAGGAAACTAACAGAGGTTAAAACTTGCAAACCAAGAAACAGAAAAGAAACCAAGGCAAAAAAACAATTGCAGGAATCAACAAAAAGCGAGGCAGAACAAAAGGGTTCACATCACAATCGACTATCAGCAAATACGTTTTAAGGATATCGAGTTGATTCTTGAGTCATGAACCGCCAGCACTCCAATTCCTAAGCTATCAAAAAAGCCGTACCCAAACGACGAAAAGAACATAGAAAAAACCGCAGTAAATGACACCACCAATGAACAGAGACCAACTTAGAGTCAGCAAGTCACTCAGCATTGGTGAAAGCGAGAGAAAGAGCCTGAGCTTGAGCTTACATTGAACGATGCGAGTGATGAACAGAGAAAAAGTTAAGAGAGAAACTGAACGGTTTGTGGTGAAAAAAATCAGATGGTTCCCACATCAGCGGTGTCTTTCGTTGTGTGATGTAACTTGTCGAGGCAACTTTACAAGCTGTCTTTTCGAATTTTTTAAAGATTTTTTTTTGGGTCTAAACTTCATCTTTTCATTCAAAAGCTTGTAGAAACCAAACCCACTAGCGAGTTATCAAAATAGAGCAAATCTCAAAGGCTACGTTTGGTCGTCCGGATTTCTAATTAGGATATGACTAGATATGATAGAATATGAAATCCTGTGATTTTTTATATCATGTCCATTGTTTAGTGAATCGTAATATTAAAGTCGGATATACTCATATCATATCATGCATTTTTTTTTATATAAATGGCATATCATTATAAATGAACCTAAATGTTCATAAATCATCTCGTAACATTATTCCTTAATTTATTTGTAATTTATTTGTAATTTAATTTTTCTCTTTTTTATATTATTTTATTTATTATTTCTTTTTTCCCCTTTCATTATTCTTTAATAAAAGTTTATCAAATAGTAAACTGTATTAACATACCTAAAGTATATAATAAATATAAATATTTAATTTATAGATTGAATGTTTATTATAAGATAGAATTAAAGTTGAATATATAAATTAAAATAAGATTGATTTAAAATAAATTTCTATTTTTCATTTTTAATTTCTTAAATTAGAATTCAAATATTATTTATATTGAAATATAATTTCAATTTTTTTAATTTAATAAGTTAGTTATTCGAGAAAAATGACTTTCTTATTATAGACATTAAAAATCATATCCACATTTATCCCACTTCCCCAATAGGATAATTTTATCTTACCTATATCTCCCTTATATCTAACCTTATTTTGTCTTGAACAAGCATTAAACGTAAGATAGGATAAATCATATCCTATCCCGAATTTTATCCCGATTGCCAAATGCAACCAAAGAGTTTGCAAAGGGCTTGTCAACTACTTTTGGGAGAGGGCTTTTTCCCCCACAGGATTTTGCTACCCAATCAGCTAGCAATTCGAGGCCCCGTTACAATGGACTAGCTAACAATTAGAGGCCCCATTACAATGGACCATCTTTAAATTAGAGAAAAGAAAAGAAAAGAAAAAAAAAGCAGTGGCCCGTTGGCCCCGCTAATAAATGCACGGTCTTCCTAGAGTGAGTGATTTGTAGACTTCAAGCGGTTCACTAAGTTGAGACAGTCTGACTCCAAAGTGAATCGTTGTACTGCACGAGGAGAGAGAAACTTCAAAGTCTCCACCATGGTAAGGGTTTCAGCTTGCTCCGCCAAGGAGACAAGTACGTTCTTTGCAAACCCATCAATCAAAATCCCAATAGAACTTCGTCACACAAGGGTGATTGATCCTTCATTGGAGACCGTCACTTTGATTTAAATGGCAACGTGATCCACAGGGTATGGCAACGAATTTGCATCTAGAAAAACGTATTTGTGATGCATATTTGCGGCAGTGTGTGGACAGAAGATGCGGTCAGGAGCCTACTTGAGGCATGGTAAATGCCCCTTAGTCTAATTTTTTCATTCAATGAAGGACAATTTAATGAAGTTATAGTAATTTTCTCATTTAGTGAGAGCATCAAATAACAAATGATACGAGTTGGGAGCCTAAATCCATATTATTTCTTGTATAGATATCTCATTCTCTATCCAAATGTTTCATTGGCTTTTGTGGGGGCAACGGAATTGAAGGTTTCACCCTTCAAAATTGTCAATTAGTACACAGGTCACCAAACTTTTCTAGACACTCAATTTTAGAGATGTTGACTATTTCTAAATGTTATTTAAAATATTATTAAAATATTATTAAAAATTATTTATGTTAGCACCAATTGCACCACATAGAACAACTGGAGTCTATGATTTCTAATCAAAATTGGTTAGATGAATTGAATTGGTACAAATATAAAAAGTTTATAACTCAGTTGACAAAAATAAGATTTATGACTAAAATTGAAGGTTTCACCCTTAAAAATTGTCAATTGGTACATTGGTCACCAAACTTTTCTAGACACTTAGTTTTAGAGAAGTTGACTATTTCTAAATGTTGTTTTAAAAAAATATATTATTTAAAATAACATTAAAATATTATTAAGAATTATTTATGTTAGCGTCAATTTGCACCACATAGGACAATTGTAGTCTACAATTTCCAATCAAAATTGGTTGGATGGATTGAATTGGTACAAATATAAAAAGTTTATAACTCAGTTGACAAAAAATAAGATTTATGATTGAATTGAAACAATTGGAATAAGTTTTAATTTTTTTTTCGGTAATTTCCCCTATCTTTAAGGTCAAGACACGTCGGGATCCATTTCACCCCCCTTAGCGCTTGCTGCACCACATAGGACTACTGGAGTCTACGATTTCCGATCAAAATTGGTTGGATGAATTGAATTGGTACAAATATAAAAATTTTATAACTTATTTGATAAAAAATAAGATTTATGGTTGAATTGAAATATTTGCAATAAGTTTTATTATTTTTTTTTTTTGCAATAAGTTCTAGAGAGCGATCAACAACTCTAGGATGTGTTTTGTCGATTTTTGTGGATTCGATTTTTTAAAGTCACGGGTGGTTATTATAGTTCATTAGTAATTTGTTTAATGTTTTTCCATTTGAGGTCGATAATGTGCCTTGGTTTGCGTTGTGAAAGTTGTGGAAAGAGGCTATTCCCCTTCATGGCCAATGGGGTGATGTTTTCCCACAAGTTTAGTAGGTTTCTTGCGGTTTAAAAGTATGTATTAATTTTTTTATTTTTTACTTACAGGTTAATGGATTTTTTAAAGAGATATGTTAAATAAATACGAGCAAAATTTCGTAGGTTCTATTTATAAATGGGTTCATGCATATCTATGGGGGCCTTCTCTCGGGGTCTCGTGTAGAGTTTCCTAGAATAAGTTTAGTAGGTTCCTTGTGGTTGAAAAGTATGTCTTAATTTTTTTAACTTACAGATTAATGGATTTTTTTAGCGGATATGTTAAATAAACACGAGCAAAATTTCACAGGTTCTACTTATAAATGGGTTTAATGTATATTGAGGCCTTTCTCTTATAAATGGGTATATGCATGTTTGTCGATTCCTTTCCCTTGAGATCTCGTGTAGAATTTCTAAAAACTGAGGCGTTACAAGTGGCTTTACCCTTTACCTCTTTTATTGGATGACACTTGGAAATGGAATTGCATTGCCTGTACTAGTAAAATTTTGCGAGCTAATCATTTTGTTTTTCTGTTCTAAATTGAAGTTCATTCATCCAATGTCTCAGTACTGAAACATGATTCAAAACATAACAAATTCCAAATTCCAGGAGGGTTAGGCGAGGCAAAGACAGCCAATCAGAGGATGAGGACCTTCTCTGATGGGCGTTCGCAATCCACCGCTACTCGGTTGGCTTCACAGGGGCAGTGGGCTATTGAAATTCCTTTTAATTGGGCCAACATGCCTTTGCATTCCTAAAATATGCACCGAAGGACCTATGGGATTAGTTAGACATATTGGCTTGAAGACGAGTTCAGATCACTTGGAAGACTTAAAAAGTCTTCAAGCTTCGTTTTCCTCGCACGATCTCGACAACCGCTTCTTGGAGGGCTAGGGTTTCCGTGTGCAGAGCAGAGGAGGCCACGACTTTCCTCGCAAAGCCAGCCATCATCGTCCCCTGGTCGTCCCGAGCGACTCAGGCGAGCGACCCCTCCGACGAACCTGCTAGCCAGGACCAGGAGCCCATCCATATTCCTCTTCACGAAGCCCTTTCCTGGCGGCAGCGACCACGAACACGGTACGATTCTCTTCTGACTTATTCTGGATTTGCCCTGAAGTGTTTGGTTTGATGACATACTTGCTCCGAATGAGTACGTTGTCCACAATTGAGGCCGGATCTGGTCGTCGGGACTGAGATACCCATTTGTATTTTTGTTGCGTTCCTTCCTGGGTAATTGGACCAAAGTCTCCTCGATCAGCTTTTTAACAAGAATAGACAAGTGGATTTATGAAAAGATTGCAGGGTAATCTCAACCTTTCCAAAAATTTGACTTGCAAATGATATGGATCATTGGGAGTTTGAATATAATGCGGTCATTTAGGGTGCGTTTGTTTGCGTTTCGTTAAAAATTGTTTCCATTGTTTCAGAAACATAAATAGAAAAAAGTGTTTCGCTCCGAGAACAATTTTTTTTTAAAAAAACGCGTTTGGTAAACTTGTTCTCGAAATAAAAAATAAACAACGAAACACGTTTGGTAAATTTGTATAATTTTTTTATTTCTTTTATTTCTATTTTATTTATTTATTTTTTTATTTTTTTCTTTTTTCTTTTTTCTTTTTCCTTTTTTCTTCTTTTGGCCGGGCCGCCGGCCTCGGCCATGGCCGGCGACCGTCGACGAGGGCCGGCAGCCTCGCCTAGCCACGGCAAGGATCGCTGTAGCTGGGCGAGGCTCGGCCTCACCAGATCTGGGCGAGATTGAGCTCACCCAGCCCGGCGCGAGGTCGGCCTCGCCTTGGCTGGGCGAGCTCGAGCTCACCCAGATCCAGCAAGGTCAAGCTCGCCCAGCAGCCGGCGAGGGTCGGCCTCGCCGAGCCACCACCAGGTCGGCGTGGGGGTGGCTCGGTGAGGCTGAGCCTCGCCGTGGCTGGGCGAGGCCGCCGGCCCTCGTCGGCCGGTCGCCGGCCATGGCCGAGATCGGCGATCGGCGAAAGAAAAAATAAAGAAAAAAGAAGAAGAAAATAAAAAAGTGTTTCTAAGTTTTGTTTCAGAAATAAGAAACACAAATTTGTTGTTTCTTATTTCTGTTTTTTTTTATGGGAACAAAAGAACAAAAAAGGAACAGAAACGCACCCAAACGCGTTTCTGTTCCTTTTTTGTTCCTAGGAACAAAAAAACAGAAAAAGTGTTCAAAAAAAAAAAAGAAATACAAACAAACAGACCCTTACATACTTGCTTCTTTTTTGTTATTCGTAACTAAATTTATATAATAGTCTCCGATAGTATTTTTGATGATTTTCTCTAATCATTGGTAATCTCATTCGTGATATATTTACACGATATGTTTGTGGTTGACACCTTTCAATCAGCCAAGGGCAAAAGGCCTATCTTGTTCACCCACAAGGGAGAGAGAGAGAGAGCTGCTAAAGCTAAAGTTTAAAATGGAGAGCTCAGAGGCAGGAACATCATTAGGAAGCGAGTATCAAGTGTTCTTGAGCTTTAGAGGACCCGACACTCGTACGGGATTTTTCCGACTTCCTCTACCATAGCTTGACCAATGCCGGCATCTATGTCTTTCGAGATGATGAAGAGCTCCCTATTGGTGAAAGAATCAATGGAGCGCTTGTGAGAGTGATCCACAACTCTAGGATCTACATCCCCATCTTCTCTCAAACTTACACTTCGAGCCAATGGTGTCTTTGTGAGCTCATGCACATTGTGGAGAATGCCTCCAAGTCCAAGGGGCATAAAGAGATCCTACCTATTTTCTTTGACGTGGTACCCGACGATGTTAAGCTGAAAACTCCGTTGTATCGTGATGCCATACTCAACTTGGAGCGCGAGAAGAAGTTGAGCACTGAACAAGCAGATTGCTGGAGAGAGGCTTTGAAGAAGGTTGATGCGATAAAGGGTTGGGAAGCCAAGAAATACAAAGGGTGAGCTAGCTGCATTCTAAGATCCTTAATATTTTTTTCCTAGTTGCAAATACTAGGTAAATAATTAATAGAAAGAAGTAACATATTAGATGCGGGTAGGAGGAGAGAATTCAAAAACATAAAAATCATGCTAGAACTACTAAAATTGTTAATGTTCATGATTTCACTAGAGGCACCATCACATGTCTATTTCTAATTAAGAAATAAAAATAGAAATGAAAAGCTCATTTTTTTTCCTTTCTTTGATGGTCTATATAAATTTTGTTCCCTTTTTCACCTTTGTCGTTTAGTAAGCAACTCTTAGTAAAATTCTAATTCTTCTAGAACTACTACTCATCACCACAATTGAGGTGGCACTTCCACTAGTAATACTAAATGGTATTCGTGTAAAATAATGTGAAATTGCTTGGAAAAAAGGCGTTTTTATATAACGGGTGACAAAGTGAAATAATTGAGTACCATACACGTTCTTGTCTAATAATTTGATATTTCAATTAATACATCAGACATTCCTCCTCCTGAGCATATAATGTCCCACTTCTAAGGTTGTCACATGAATATAACTAATAAAATGCTAATTCACGATGCATAAATAGTTGTACATTCGTCTTGCAAAATCAAGATTAACATAATTTGAAGATTGCTAATCACATCTTGGGATCAAGAATTTTTGTCACGACACAATGCAACACGTGGCACCTAGCAATGTGAATTAGAAACCCGTTTAAAAGTGACGTAGATTTGACCCCAAAAAAAAAAAGTGATGTAGATTCATATTGTTTATGGTTACATAGAATTAGCTAGAAAAATCAAATCTGAAATCCTTCGGGGTCAATTCCATCATTTTTGTCAAAATGTTTGTTTTATGCATGCTTGGTGCTATTTTGGGACTTTACAAGATCACGTACACGTAAGGTTTGCATAACACATCAAATGACAAATATTAAGTTATCAAGAGGGATAACTAAGAAAACTTTACATTCAATACGAAATTTGGGAAGAAATGTCTTGATTGTTGATGTCCCATTAGTTATCAAATTATTGCGCAGTTAAGCAGATGCAATTGAATAACATCAACTGCTAGGAAACTGACAAAAGAAATGAGAATACGTTGAAGTCTGATGGAATTGTATCACGAATGAAATTTAATAATTAGATTGGTTTTTTTTTTCCTACAATTTTCCCTATTGAAGTGGTTTTCCTTCATGACATCGAAGGTGAACTAATAAAGTTGGTTGTTGAGGATATTGTGAAAAAATTGAAGATAAAGCAAAAGTTCTTACCTAAACATTTAATTGGAATTGATGATCGAGTGGTAGCAGTAAAAGATTTGTTAGGCATAGACTCTAGAGGTGGGCGGCTCATTCAAATTCATGGCATGGGTGGTCTCGGTAAAACGATCCTCACCAAGGTCGTGTTCAATCAACTTTCTACCCACTTTGGAAAGTGTTGCTACTTTCTTGAAGATGTTTGAGAAAAGTCATCAAGAACTGATGGTTTGGTTGAATTGCAAAAGAAGTTATTATTTGAAATAGGAAATGCTGCAGGAATAGGAAGCATTGATGCAATTGACTGTGGAATGACGAGGATCAAAGAAACACTTCGTTGTAAGAAGGTCTTCATTGTACTAGATGATATTGATAAAAGCGAACAAGTGGAGAAATTAGTTGGAAAAGGTGCTTTGTTTTTCAGGTTCTAGAGTACTAATTACTACTAGAAACAAGGATGTTTTGCAAATCACTGGACCAAAGTACAAAATTTTAAAATATGAAATGAAGGTGATGAGTAGTGACCATGCTTTTCAGCTTTTCAATAGACATGCATTTAATAGCGACTCTCCTCCAGATGATGATTTTGGTATTTCAAAGAAAATTGTATCTGCTATCGGAAGACTTCCTTTGACTATTGAAGTAATTGGTTCAATGCTACATAATGAAAAAAAAAAGAACTATGGAAAGAAACATTGGACAAGTTAAGCAAAACACTTCCAAAGGGTGTTTACAAAAAGTTGAAGATTAGCTATGATGCATTGACTTTTCAAGAGTAACAAATTTTTCTGGATATTGCATGCCTTTTCATTGGTAAGGAAAAGACAAACGCAATTTATATGTGGAATGATTGTGGACTGTTCCCAATTGGAGGAATTGTGGTCCTCAAAAGGATGTCCTTAATAAAAATTGGAGAGGACAATGAGTTTTTGATGCATGATCAACATAAAGATCTCGGAAGGGGAATTGTTTGTAATGAAAATCCGATGAATCCTGAAGAGCATAGTAGGTTATGGATTGAGGATGAAGTCCTCGATACAATAAAGGCAAAGAAGGTAAAAATAATGAGAGAACGGATCGATTCTCTTTTTTCTTCTTGGTTTTAATACTTTTCCTCAATAAAATAGAATGTTGAATACTACTTGTTTCTTGCTCTCATTTGCAGATGAAGAATGTTGAAGCAATGGAACTAAAATTGTATCAGGAAGAATTATCTATCAAAAGTGAAGAGATTGGAAGGTTTGAAAAGCTAAGGTTCCTTAGAATTTGGGGTGGAACCTTTGTCGGCAATCTAATGGATTGTTTTCCCAAATTAAGATGGTTCTGTTGGAGTGCTTTTGCTTTAAAGTGTGAGCTAACCAATATGCGCTTAAAGAATGTAGTTGTCCTTCAATTTCATTGTATTGCCATAGACGATCTAAAATTATGGAGCCTAATAAAGGTGTGTCATATGCTTATTTCTATTCTTTGTCCTTGAAAACAACATTTGAAATATTCCTCCATTGGATAATGCATTCACTTTTTGCAGGAGGCAAGAAAATTGAAAGTTCTTAGTTTTCGTCAGTGTCATAACATAATCAGAACACCAGACTTATCAGGGTGCTCAACTTTAGAGAGGCTTACTTTTTGGACTTGCTGCAGTTTAAGGAAGATTGATGGCTCTATTAGGAAATTAAAGCATATGGTAGACTTGACACTTGAGCATTGCCCTCTGCTTAAAGGTTTGCCTGAAGAAATTGGGGACCTACAGAATCTAGAGTGCTTCTCTTTAGAGGGGTGTCATCAAATGGAAAATCTACCGGATTCCATATTTAAGTGGAAATCATTACGGGAGTTGCAGCTTTCAGGTCTGGGATTGCTTGGGAATCGTTCAATGCATTGGGTTAAAGCCAATTTGATGGGTCAACTTCCTTCTAAAATTAGCTTCCTTTCACGACTGCAAAGACTGGTGTTAATAGGCTTTTATGAAATTCAAGAGTTGCCGGCCCTTCCAATAAGTTTAACCCATTTGGAAGTGTCATCTATGTCATTGCAAGTTGTCCCAGACCTCTTGTCGCGACCAAATTTTTCAAGTGTGGACCACCTAAGGTTTGGCTAATGGATTGTTAAGCTTAGATTTAACTCGGGCTCTCCCAAGCCCATACCAATTCGTGACTTTCGATTCAAGTTCTTAACATGCAATTGTTTTAATTAGGAGTCGCCACTAATCTATTTTTGGTGGATTGATTAGAAACCCAAGTAAAATAACGGGAGAATTATTTTACTCCTACGAACCAGAGACTATGGGTACGAGGACTTGGTTACATTAGATTTCTCTAATACCCTTTCGGTACCATTCTTTTATTTAAAAAAAAAATGTTTTGCAGGCAGCTTGGATTAATTTTAAATCTAATTCCCTAACATGTGAAGCGATCGTGCGCAAACCACCAATTTAACACCCAAGTAGAGTAGTAAATAAATTGCAGGACTTACCTCATAGCAATGAAGGCATCTGCATTGTTAAATCAGAATTCACATCAACAATCCTAGATATGATTTCTAATTAACATGCAATTTCTTTTTGTTTTTACTTAATTAATTTAAATTGTGCAATATGCAATGCATGCTACTAATCTAACATGAAATATTATGACATGACAATATGACCTAAACTATATGACATAAATAAGCATGCTGTCTATTATAAAGAAATGCAATAATTAAATATGCAATTTAATTTAACCCAAATGACTTAATGCTAATGACGTGCGATGCAATGCAATGACGTACAAAATTATTTCAATTAGAATGACATGTGAGCTATATGTCACGCGACATTTATTAAGTGACCTAATATGATGACGGTCAATTTCTAATTAGAATGAACCTAATAAAAATCACTAAATGACGTGCATTGTATGAACCTAATTCTATATAACGTGCACATGATTTTTATTTTCCTAATAACTATGCAATCTATCATAATAATGACGTGCAAAAATGCCCTAATTCTAAATTGTTTATGAAATTCGAAATTTAAAATTGCCAAATAATTAAACGTGCAATTTAAATTAATGAGAAGAAAATATGATATCCTAAATTAATGTTTTTGGTCTTTTTATTTAAGAAATTCGAAATAAATTTCCTATCCTAAACATGCAACATAACATTAAAACCAGTAACATCCTAACATGCATTTAACCTAACTCAATTATTATTATTTTTTTTTTTGGGCTTTTTCCTTTACGGGAGCAATCAAATAAAGGCATCGAGAACAACATAGCAACAAATCAAGCAAGATATCATCAATGTCCATTTAATTTTGGAAATAAATTGACGAATCGTATCTCACGCATGAGATCGGATCGGTCAATTTTTAAATAAAAATCACGAATCGTATCTCGAGCGTGAGATCGGATTGATGATTTTTCCGTGCGATTGCGGGTCGTATTTCGAGCATAAAATCGGACCATCAATCATATGCACGTTGAGGAATTAGGAATATTTCCTAATTTAGAAGGCTATTCGAGTTGCGAATATCGGTCATGTGCATCAACAAACATATCAAATAAGGAAATGGAATTTTCGGAAATTAAAATAATCAAAAAATTTTACCTATTCCGAATATTAATTTCCAAATTGGACTTTGCGCAATTGGACTAGGATTGCAACCGGCGCTTCGGGTGGGACAGTGATGGGCAGTTTATGGCCAATGAACCTACAAAGCGGAACTTTTACGGGATGGCCCGGCTCATGGATGAACTCGCGATAGGCTCAGCACGGCGTTAGGAGAACAAGTTGTCTCGTGGTGGATCACAAGTGGCTCATCAATGTCTTCAATTCGTTGAGGCACGTCGACAGCAAAGGACAAGGACGGCAAAGCAGGTTTGCTCGGCTTGCGATTGTTGACCCACGGTGGACGAAATTTACCGAGACTGGGACTCGCGTTGAGGATCTCCGTGAAGCCTCTTGGGATTTGTTAATACAAATGTGGGGTCTCTCCTTGGCGTTTTCTACAATGACGAGGATGTGGGCAGAACCTGAAAAAAAGAATTAAGAAAAGAACGTTAGTGGAATGCAAATATGTGATATTGATGAAGGATCGGCTTCCCCTTTCTTGTCTTTTTGGCAAAAAGCTTCCTCTGCTTCTCTCGCCTTGGACCACTCCAGACAAAGAGCACCGCTTCAAAGGCTTCTCTTTTTTTATGCTTTTGGTTACTCTCTTGTCCTCTCTGGATCGTCTCTTAAGAAGTGATTACGCGCCAATCGCGAATCTTCCGATGAAGTCGACCCAGACCAACCACGCGAATTGTAACGGAAATAAGTCCTCTAATGGCCGAACTCCCTCTCTATTTTTTCTCACGTGTATTCCTCATGTGCTCTGAAAATTATAATTTTCCGACCCCGAAAACCAAAGAGAAGAAGCCCCCTCCTCCATGTCCTGTAGCGAATGTTCCACAAATGCTTTTGCCTTGTCCGAGATTCCGTTCGTGTATGTGCACGAATTCTTGGTTTGTTCAGCTGAGAATTCTCTGGTTTTTACTAACCTCTTCGCGCGTGTGGCGAGGAGCAGCTTAAAGCTCGCGGTGCAGGGACTTGCAGATGGCAATGGGTCGAAACTTTTCACGGCGGCTAGCGATGAGTTATCAATGGCAAATTCGAAGCAGCAACAGACAGCCACGAAATTTTGATCTCACGGCGTCGGTGATTGAACTTTGCTGAGGATTGCTCGCCGGACTAAGAATTCGCCTGGAATTGCTGAGCATCGGGTTCATGACACGTCTGGACAGCAGCTTCGTCGTCAAGTTTGGAGTGATGCTGGCGGAGCATGGCTGTGCGTTGGTGGATGAAGAACTGAAGGCTGGAACAGTAGGCCAGAAATTGTCGGGCACCGGTAATTGCAGGAACAACGTGGGAGTGGAAGTATGGCAGCAACGATAATGACTAATGGATCTTGGGAGGCGGTGATAGAGCAATCCCAGAGTTGTGAGCGAAAGAGCAGATCTCGTCTCTCAATGCGGCCGTGTATTCAATGTGTGGCCTCCTTTTTTTTATCTTCTCCGTACGTGGCTCTTATATAGGTGAATAACTTTGATTTTCGTGGATTATTTTACTTCCTTTCTCAGCTCACGCATGAAATCTCCTTTGATTATGAAATATTTCTTGTCTTGAGACATAGAATATATCGCTCAAAATACCCCCACGTGTGATATTCTTCTTGATATTTCATGCTTAAACTTTCAATCTTCTGCAATATATCACCTAATGTGAATATATGAAATAATTACCGAATATTGGAAGAATAATTTGAAAAAACTGAATTGTCAACTCGTAAAGGTGAAGCTCATCTGCCGCTGACCAAATGCAAAAAATGCAAATGCACCTAAATGCAATTAATTATTTTTTTCAGGGATAAAATTAACCCCTAACTTTTTAATGCAGTAAATAACTAAACGGGTGCCCAAAATTTAGGTGTCAACACCTCTCAAACTTGACTAATTTGGTTCATTTGAACTTAAGTGACAGCTCTGAATTTGGCAAATGAAGTAGAATTCTCACCGGTGAGTTAAGCTGGATTGGGAGGTTATCCAAACTGGAACAGTTGAGATTGTGTCTCCTCCATGTCCCTGCTCCCACAAAGTTGGCTTCCCTTCCTCGACTTAACCAACTCCATTTATCTGGATTGAACTTGCAATTCATGCAATTTCCCTCTTCTCTATTAGAGCTAATCCTTCATAATTGCAATTCAGTCACATTACATTCCTCCAACTTAAAGAATTTGTCAGATTTAAGGCTCATTCGCTCTCAAACGGAAGAGATTATACTTGATGGGCTTCAGCTTCCCAATTTAACGGAGCTTTCTATTAAAGAATGTGGACCCCTCAAGAGATTCATGCTATCCAGCATTACGAAGCTAAAAGAGGCCAGCGTGAATGACTGCCCAAAATTAGATGAGATCCACATCGCTGGGGTGCTGAAATCGTTGTAAAAATTGGATATCAGGGTATGCGAGTCCTTCGGAAGGTTTGTGTACGTCGACATACATTGGGAATCTTCTCATGAATCTTCACTAGTCCTTGCATCGAGAGTCTTCAATAAGTTGCAGTGTCTCTCGCTAATTTGCAATGAGATACTCGGTATTTAAGTTGTTGGTACGTTAGAATCGTTGGAGGACTTGGAACTTTCTGGTGATCATTTGCAAAGTCTTGGTGGTTTGTCAAAATTAAAGAATCTCCAGTCCTTGAAAATACATTCCGGCCCAGAGCTACGGATTGTCGAGGGCCTCAACAAGTTAAAAGTTTTTAAAGTTATTGAAACTAAGAGGCTGTGGACTGTTGAAAAGTCCGATTGATGTATCGACCACTAAATTGCCAAGTGATTGCTGCTTATCTATCAATCATTGCCCGAAATTACTTGGGGTTAAGCAAGAATTCACAGGTTCCGTCCAGAGTTTTAAGCGTTATAAGGTGAGTCAGAAAAACCATCCACAAACATGAATTCAACTATTAGGCAGATTTGTAATAATTGTGGAAAATAAAAAAGCAATCATACAAACATGAATTAAACTCGGTCTCATTTATGTTAAAAACCAGTAGACGCATGTGATGTTCTCTCTCTCTCTCTCTCTCTCTCTTCTTATTTTCTGTAAATGAGAAAGTTACACATTTGCAGTAAGAGAAGTTCAGTTTTTATCACAAATATTTGGAAAAACTTTGTATTGTAGGAGATATATATATGGAATAGCTTAGAGCCTATTATTTGAAATGTTTTCTCATTTTATAAGAAACAAATGGTTTTACTTAGCATCTTTTGATATACTGCAACTTTTTTTTTTTTTCCATTTCTTACTTAATACCAATCAATATGACAATGACTTTTGTGATTTGTGATATTTATAGTGAAGATAGAACATTAAAGGGATAAATGCCATAGTCCTTAATTTTATAAATTTGCAATCGAGTCATAAAACTTATTAATTTGGTACGATTGAGTCTCTTCGATAATTCCATCCAATTTGATTGACGAAAATTTTTTGTCTAAGCATTTTTTATTCATTTCTCTCTCCTTGGTGGCATATAGCTTAAAAGAAAAGGTTTGTGTGCAAAAACGTCGCCTCAAATTTCTTAACCCTGATTGAGTTTTCCTCTCAAGTTCTCCTCACTTCTTCATTAGTCTTTCTCGTCCACAGTATACTTCTTGTTCGTGGAGTCCGCTTCTCATTCATCGATCCTCCTGTTCTTCGTCTGAGTGTCCTTTTTACTTCTTCGTTGAATCCCCATATTCCCTCTTTGTTCAAGAATGACAAGGTCGAGTCCTCGTGGAAGAGCTCAATGTGGCTGACGGCGACATTGGGTCCCCTTTGTCCGAGCCCGATAGCGTGAACGAAGGTGTTATAAGCCACTACATCAAACTTAATCCCTTTTATTGTATTTTGCTTCCGTTCCGATGGAGATATGTGAACTCATTCAAGGTGTTTTCTCTAGTGAATTGAATAGGTCTGAAGTTTGTGAGTGATTTAAATGAGTATATGCACCTGCACCGGAAGTTCTTGCAATCTTACTAGTCTTAGCAAAATAAAATATAGGACGTCCAAAAAAAAAAAAAAAAAAACCAGTGCATTGTTTGCATGATTTTGTTCGGGTTAATAAAGGCGGGAGCAACTATATTTAATGCTCAAGTTTGCGGTTCTCTGCTTTGAAAACATGCTAGAAAAACTTAGGGATGTGGCTTGATTATCATACATGCCACCCCTTCGAAATTTTCTGAAAAGTCAATTTCAAATTATTAAGAATCCATCTTTTGGACCGGGGAGTCAAAATAAAGGTGTCATCTTTACTTAAAGTGCTATTTGTTCACTTAATATCTCCAAAATATCCAATGAATGTGCAATTGTATTTGGGATATTTTCAATTTAGAGCTTGAATTGGCCTACATAATTTGATGATCCAAAGTGCTATCTATTTTTGGAGTGCCGATTTTCGAGGACAATTTGATCCGAGGTGCTGAAGCTTTTACTGATACAGGACCATTTGTGCTATGGATGGCGATTTAGGGAAGACGGTGTTCGTTTTTCTTCTTTCATGTTGCCATATATATTGCTTGGAGCCCTTTAGGCAATGATACAAAAACTGGATAAAATGCATTTGTTTGTGAAATTTGGTCTAGTCAGTTCTTTGTCAAATCGAATTTGAGTAGGCCTAACATATGGTAATTAGGTGTCCTTCCTCTGATGAGGCCACGAAAATGGTGATATATAATAATGCCCTGGGTATGTTAATGTCTCCCGTTTTGGCAGGAGGAAGAGGCTGCATTAACAGACGTATCGATGTTTTGGCACCCATCGTTGGTTTCGCATGCAGAGAGCAGCACACAAGAACAATTGCGCGTACCAGGAATGATGGAGGAACTCCTGGCTCCATTTGAGGTGAATTCCCATCGGTAGACTAGCCATATGCCTGAAGTTTGAACACTTGGTTTGGTTGCATTCAGTGTGGACAGTGCTGAAGTTTTAGTACTTGGTTTATTAGTATTCCTCCTAACGGCGAAGATGGTGGAATATACTTGGTTTATCAGTGGGAACTGTATTGACGTTTAAACACCTGGTTTATCAGAGGTCACCGGGGTTTCTGTTGCTTGAAGATCAGAGAGAAGAAGAAGAAGAAGAAGAAGAAGAAGAAGAAGAAGACCATGATGCAGGCGCGCGAGCAGCAGCCCTTGCAACAGGTCCAGCAGCAGCAGCTGATCCTGCAGAACTCGTCGGAGAGCTTGAGCTTGAGCAGCAGCATGTGGCTGTCGAGGGAGGACGAGGAGATGTCAAGGTCTGTTCTGTCCACTTTCAGGGCCAAGGAGGAGGAGATCGAGAGGACGAAAATGGAGGTCCGCGACTGCATCCTCTCCCACCTGGGTCGGATGATGGAAGAGACCAAACGCTTGGCCACTATTCGCAAGGTACGCAAGATGAAATCCCCAAATGAAATTGGTTTACTCGGGGGCTTTTTTTTTTCTATGTTCTGTTAATAGCAAATAAGAGGCGAGGGGTTTTTGTGGTTATATTTATGGAGATTTTTTTGTTACTTTGTTTTGGAAGCGAACAGCAAAACGGCAGCGAAGATGACGGTGGCGACTGCAGAGGAACAAGAGACAGGCGGTGGTGAAGCAGATGAGGCATCACGTCGCGTCTGGTCAGGACACCACTACTCGTGTCCGGATACATCTAGTTCTTTCACTGCGATTTGCTTTTCGTTATTGCATTGGCAGTTGGCGTGGCTTTTTGTATCGGACGGAATTCATTTCTGTGTTGAGAGAAATTGGTCTTGAGAAAAAGAGTTGCTCTCAAATTTCCGGTGGTTTTTGTATGTCTAATTTATAATTAGAATGCTTTGAGAGTGCTGAACTCGAAATAGTCATATTGGTTTTTGGTTGCATTCAGTCATTTGTATCATCTGGTTGAAAAAATTCATAGTTGAATGAAGTTTTGAGATTTTGAATTCGCGTCTCATTTGATTCATGAGATGCTCTACATGTCACGGACTTCTAGAATACTTAACATTCATGTAGGAATGCTTTTATATCTGAATCAATCACCCCAGATTTCGGCATTCCAATCGACGAGGCTGGTAAAAAAATATCGTGGACCTCCTAAAAAGCCTAAAGGTGGCTTGCATATGTGACTTGATAAATTGAGTTGGACCAACAAAATGGCATAGCATTATGGAAATTGCTTTCTAATGTGGATGAAGGCCTGTGTCTGACACGCCGGAAAGTGACACGTGAAACCGACGACCACGAATCCGAGCCAAGGGACCTGACAAAAGCAGAGCAGAGTCCCAAGCTATACATATGTGACCGTTCGATGATTTCAATAAGAGTTGAAAAAAAAAAAAAACTAATATATTCAGCACAAGAATTGAGTATGTCTCCATTGGGTACTTGATTCCAAAATCTTCTCAAAGCTAAATCTATTAACTTATCAAAGTCATAAGATTCAAAAAACAACAAATTCAAAATCAAAAGAAGTTGACGTGCTCAGGAGTTATGACGCTCAACTTGCGTAGCCTTCGCACAACAGCTATGAAACCCCTGAATCATCCATTTAATCATGTCACACAAATCACAACAAAAAGGTGAATACTTCTCACATATGGACTTTCGCCTTTTTTGCGCAATCCAAAAAAATTGTCTCTACATACTGAAGGACGATGGTCAATTTTTCATCGGCATCCATAAGTCATTAGACTCTCTAGATTGCTCTTTGTACAGTTCCAACGCAAGAAAGGAATAATTAAACAAGGTAGGTTCAGAGAGGGAGAGAGAAACACCCTATCTCCGAGCGAGAATCACTGCAACAAAAACACTATGTTGCTGTGTTTTCCTTTTCCGCATTCTAAAGCAATTTTAGCTGTAGCTTGGACTTAAGGTTCGACTGCACATGAAAGAGGTCCTATCATTGCTATAAAATCTTTTCTAGCCTCGTCATACCTTGAAGATGTGGGAACTGCACTAGTTCTTTAATGAGCTTTCTTCAACAACGGGCACAAGAAGCTGTTTTGTCCCCTTTTTACTGGACCTAAGACATTTATAACAAAAACAAATAGTTCGGATGCGGGCTCTACAATGATCACTGTACCTTTGGAGATAACACTAACCTCATCCCTTACAGTGTGGCTCATGACTCGACAATGGAGAGCATAAACTTGTGTTTGGAGATCTCTATTGTTTGTTATGATGGTCATCATCCTACAAAGCAAATGAGTGCAGGAAAGAGGATTAAGCATAATGGGTGCAAAACCAGCACAAGAAATCATGTTAGTGATCACTATTTGAACATCGCACAATTAAACCTTCAATAATTTGGATTGGAGAAGGATTTAGAGGAAGCTTAGTTTGCAGAAAGTAATACAATAAATGAACAGACAAGCTCAGAACTAATCTTAAAGCATATCAAAACGTAGAGAAGCTATTTGTTAAAACAGAATAAGCAAGACATGATCAGCCACATTTCCCATCACTTGAAAAAAATGCAAAGACATGAACAGAGGAGCTCCATTCACTTCATTGCAAAATAGTTGTGAGTGGCCAAGGCATCTTATAAACATTAGGACCAATATTGAATGGCTGTAAACCGAGAGGCAGAGTTCACAAATCACAATCATTGTTGCAACCCAATAAACTTGAGAAGTTCAATTATGAAAATAGAAGCCTAACCTTAAGAGCAAGAAGAAGAAGAAATGCATTGAGGGCCAAAAATAGGATAATGTAAGGTTATCAGCATATGGTATTAGGTAATCTAATAAACCCATACATCAAACAGAGACCATTTGCAAGCATTTGACTGTGTCCCTCATCCACTCTCAAGTGCCAAAACAGGCAACATTTAAACTTCTCTTCAATATAAAAGATGCTATAACACTCCAAGTTCTATACAGAGAAGGACAAGAGAGCTCAATAGTGACTATCTGGAAACATGGAAAGAAAGAGCAATGCCCAGCAGTGACTAATAAGGGCAATCACTTGTATACTTTAAAATGAACAAAAAGGACAAGGCATAATGCAAGAGAAGTAAACCCAAAACATGATTTAGTCACAGCAAAATAATAATAATAATAATAATAACAATATGCTAAATTTGTATTCCATTTCCAAGCTCCATCGAAGCAATACTGATGCCATACTCATGTTTCAAGTCTATCCACCTATATTCCTTTTAAAACCACCTTAGTGTCCAATATCCAGGTCACTCAGTATTTAGTAAATGAAACACCTTTCACTGTTTTAATATTTAATAAATTAGTCACACCTCATGGCTCATGACATGCTTACCTTGTCCAGATCTTGTGAGACCACTTCAAGTCCACCGCATGTAGACAATTCTGTATAATAGTAGCAGCCTTTTGAGCCTGTAACTCTTGTACATCTCCATTTGTCTTTTGTACTTTCTCTTTTGTTGCTTTCAGTATCTCCTTCACCTCGTGAATCTCTTCATCTTTCTGTTTCTCCGACCTTATGTTCTTGGTTGGAAGACAACTATACTCCTTCAACTTGTGAATCTCTTCATTCTTCACTTTCTTTGACCTTAAGTTCTTGGTTGGATGACAACTAGATTTGGAGGCCCCAAATCATTCAGGCATGGGTTACGCTCTAACATCAGACCATCCAGGTTTCTCTTTTCCCAACACTAGAAAAACACTATTTTGAGGGGGTGTTGTTCCTTCCAATTTCTGAGTATACCTCCATGAGATCATTCATACATCCGTGCAATTTAGTAGCATAAAAAACTTATAAACTAATGATGTTACTATATATTGGCAAACAATTTTAAGCTGAAGTCATAAGTACGTACGATTGCCTTTGATCCTTGACTCTGCTTCCTATCATGTGCCAGAACTTGGTTTAATCAGCATAACTGAATGAATCATATCAAGAAGACATTCAATATTTCACACTTTCCTGTGAAACAGGAAAAGATGTCCAGAGATATCAAATTGAGAAAGTAATCACATTCTTTCTAACTATAGTTGTTCCTTGCTGATTTGTTGTGTGACTTCATCCACTGAAACCATATGAAAACACACACTAGGAAGTTAGACTTTAGGTTTTAATTTTAGACTATTTACTCTAGCTTGCCCCCTTTTCTTGATCCATTCATGTTCTGCACAGATAGCTGTATAAATTCTTAATACATTGTAACAGAAATATTTTCATTGCCAAGACTGCATAACATTTGCTGACACTAGATGAACTATATTGAATAACTTTTCAACAGTTGTGCGGATGTGTGTGATGGCATAGCTAGTACTTGGCTACTCCAGGGCTACAGTACTTTTCTGTTTTTCGATCTCTCTCATTAAATCACGCTGCAGTCAGGTTAGCAAATTAATAGAAAATTGTACAGGTTTCATCATCTCAAATTCACTTACAGCTCTAGCTGGTGTACAGCTCTTTTGTTAATGATGGTGGACTATGTGGGCTATATAAATCTGAACCAAGTTATGGATTATTGTGCTGTCACTAGCAAACCCAAATCAAAGAGCTATGGGAATAACAAGTTATCAATGCAGGTGCTGAGAACATAGACAATCTTAAGGAGGCAATTCTAGAACACATTCTATGTTTTCTTCTTATGACAACTACTATTCAAAACACATGTATTGTTGGAAAAGTCGCAAATATCTCTAGACATCTTTACCTTAGGTCCAAAAATATATCACTTCAGCATAATCTTTTCTAAAGTGAGATTATTGATTTACACAATGGAAATATCACTTATAAGGGATCAGAAAAATTTAAGTAAAGATGAGACTACCTTTTCTGCAATTATTCTTCCCGAACTTTTGTTCTCTAAGGTGTATCGTATTTTTTGTTCTGCTCTGTTAGCCTTATCTGCATCAGTTAGCTTCTGCAATAAAAAATATGAAAAATAGAAAAGTTATCACAAAGTAGTCATCAATAGGTAATGTCATCAATAGGTAATGAAAGTCCCTTACCAAAAAAACAATTAATGAAAGTCCATTTAATGTTGACAGGTCAATTAAAACAATCCTAGAACAAGATTCGTACCTTCCTTGTTCCTTTGCTTTGAACTCCAAAAAGTGACAAGACTTGTGCATTGATCTCTTCTCAATCTCTCCAACAGATTCTTCAAATGATACAAGAATGATTGAGAGCTACCATAGCGAGCAGCTTTTAAAATACTTTTCCAATATCTACATTTGGAATTGTCGAATCCATTTTTCTGTAACTGGTATGAAGATAATCATGCTTAGACAGCAAGGAAATATTAATAATGATGTTAAAATGGAATTTCATGCCAGAACAAGCTAACTACCTCTACAATCCTAATCATAGTGTTTCTCATATCCTTGGTAATTTGCTTTCAAGTCGTAAACAATGGTGCCAACTCACAAGCGATGGTTCCCAGAAACTCCCCAAACCTCCAATAGGCTGCATTTTCTTCCCTAACTTGACAATGATGCATTTCCCAGGAGAAAGACTGTATACACTCGATAGACATGTAAAGCTGCGCTTCCCTTTTCTAGTGGCAGCTACTAGACAAGAAATTCTAAATATTGAAAGATGGATCTAATATTATCAAACCAGATCAATACTTGGACCATTTCAGTATAGTATGATGAAAAATACATGCTATATATGTAAGTAGGTCTTACCTGATGCACTCACATCTGTAGTCAATTTCAGTCTCTGAATTGGAATGTAGCTCATCACCATTGTGTAATTTTTCAACCTTCTCGTCTAATTCACAGCTTATCTGCACTGCGTGTGACCCCGCACGAATGACCATGCGTCTTGTGTTTCCCATGGATATAAATCACCAAGACAGGAAGTATTAACAATTCTTAGTAAGAGATCGCAACTTGATTAAAATGCTCATCTATTATCTTCATTCGCTGTAGGTGAATGGTCACAAGAATATTTGATAAGATAGTAAATGTAACAGAAAATGGCCGCAATAAGAGAGGCAAAGCCATGAATAAATAGACTTAAACTCCTTCAAGCGAAACCCAACACGGAATCCTAAAGAAAAAGCTCTCAAAAGTTCAAACCCTCACTCAGACCGAGTCTTGTTATTCGAGACCAGGAATGACCGAAGAACAGCAGCCGCTTGCCACTAGAATGAACAAAGAAGGAAAGGAGATATAGACAGGTCGGAAAAGCTTGCTACTTCTCCTTGCACCAAGTCTCAATCACAGAATTGAGCACGCTTTTTGTGCTCTACCCTTCTTTTGCTACTGCTTTGGCAGTTGAGCCACAAAACAACTGCCTTCCATTTAGTATTTGACAAATAGAATAAACCATGAGAATACGTCTGAACACAATTCGCGGTATTTCAAATAGATGCAACCACCTGCTGTAACATTGACTTCACTCTCAAACTTCAGACCTGTTTAATCCCCAAGAGAAAACACCTCAAATGAGTTTCCATGCCTCCATCAGAACGAAAGCAGAATACAAGAAATGGGATTAAGCTCAATGTAGTGGCTTATAACACTGTCATTCCCACCGTCGGGCTTGGACGAAGAGGACTCGACGTCATTGTTGGCTCATCAAGCTCTTGTGCGAGGACTCAACCTCGTCACGTTCGATCGAAGAAGAAATTTGGGTACTCGACAAAGAAAAAGAAGGACACTTGGACGAAAAACAGGAGGATCGACAAATAAGAAGCGAACTCCGCGAGTAATATGGATGCTCTGGACATTTGGGCTGAATCTTAAACAACGACGTTTTTGCACACGGACCTTTTCTTTTAAGCTCTATGTCAGTAAGAGAGAGAAATGAATAAAAAAATGCCATGTAGAATTTTCCATAAGCTAAATTGGACAAAGTTAATAAAGGAACTTACCGAAAAAAAAAAAAAAAAAAGAGGAACTTTATTGTACCAAATTGATAAATTTTATGATTTAATTGCATTTTTTGTAAATTTTAAAATTTGATTGTACTTTCACAATAAATTTTAGGATTTTTAGTATACTTTTTTCAATATTAAAAGAACCAAATACTCATTACACAACTAAAAAAAAAAAAAAAAAAAAAAATTGCTAAGAGAGGTGTTTCAAGAACACAGCTACAAATCAAGTGGCTTATGTCCTTGATAAAATTGAGCGTTCCTTGAATTTTGCGTGTGGCTTATGTCGGCCAAGCAGGATGTGTGTGTTGGGGTTTCATGAATCATGTATAAGAAAAACAACATAATAAACGCAGCGGAAACAAAAATATATTTCACACATGATTCTCCTTAGGCGTTGTTCGTGCGTTTTAATCAAAAATCTAAACATAAAAGGGAGTTAAACGAAATACCTCTTGAAGCGCGCTTTGAAACAAGTCGGTTCGGATGTTCTGCAATACGAGTCCCACAAGCGTCGGACCTCTAGTTCAGACACACCAACAACGAACGTCGAACGGAAGAGAGAACCTTCGGATATCCACCACTTCGATCGTGCTAGCAATCACGTGGAAAGAATCCGTCGTATTCTTGGTGTATAGTAGTCACGGCCCGAACGAGAGAATTGTTTCTCTTATCTTGCGTCTTAAAATACACAAGAACACGCATACAATTTGCTCTCTGTTTTCAGCAAAACATTTTGTCTCTAAAACACAAAATGCACAACAACCTTTTCTCTGTTTTTCAACAACACCTTTTTCTCACATCCTCAATTGCTTTTTATATTTAAAAATGACCAGCAACGGTTGCTGATCAATGGACGATCAGCAACCGTTGCTGATCGTCCATAGTGGATAATCGTGCATGAGCGGTTGCTCATGCACGATGGTCGCGCATGAGCAACCGCTCATGCACGAACGTGGCATGATGGTCAGCGGTTGCTGACCATCCATGCTTCAGGCATAATGGTCAGCAACCGCTGACCATTATGCTTCGTGCATGTGCACGAATTCGTGCACATGCACGAACCTTTAATTTTTTTTTTTAATTACTTAATTAATTTTAGGGCATACTTCTAACAATCTCCCACTTGCACTAAAAACAACTTGTTTGGTATGTTAACATATATCCACTTTGGGCATGCGTGTGCATCATATGCAAGTAGGCTCGTGACTATAATACAAATTAAATTAAATCTCATTTAATTTAATTTCAAATCGACTCAATTCGATTGCAGTAATTGCAAACATATTTGCAATAATATTTCTCTCTTGTTCCACGTCATCCTAGTTGTTTATGGTGTGTGACATCCCTAGGTTCATCACTAAGCTGGTAGTAAGACTTGTACTAACACATTAGTACTTCCAAAAGAATTAATTGTCCCGATTAATCTTTTAGGTCCTACAAGCCACGATTGACATCTAGCAATATGTCATGGCTACCCAGATAGTGTGAATACTTTAAGAACATAATGAACCCGTCATCCTTTGGCTACAAGTAATTCAATCCCTTTGTCTTACTATGTCCCGATCAAACAAAGACCATGGAATATTTGTCAAGTCATTAATTCGATCATATGCACAAATCTAATTGACATGCATTTTATTCGAGACATAAACAATTTATTCTCAATTACAACCCCGGCCGAGGATTTCAATGCGTGTCACAATTAGATCGCATAGGACATCATTATCATACCTTGCATATAACAAGGAGACAGATTCCATATTATGCACACGTGTAACTTCGTATATGAACAAACTATGACCATCAGGTATAAAGACGGATCGACGACCCGGCATTATGTGTACCCGTGAACCATAGTTGTTCGATACACAAGTTAACACTATGCCTCAGGTCTAAGGATTATTTACACAAAACCAAAGCATGAACAATTAGACATTGACCACGCTAAAAGCTTCCATGTCGCTAATCGTTCCATATGCGTCACGTTCAGTGAATTTGTCTAATACAAAACACCTGTGTTCTAACTCAGGCATCATAATACCCAATGACATGTGACTCATCATTCCCTTAAGTATCCAATACTTAATGGCGAAGTTAAGAACACACTGGTCTCAACAGGATTATTAATATCCACTTAATAATCCATCAACTGGGAACAATTTAAAGATTCAGTCTAACTATGAACCCGTCACATATATTCTTGACGCCTCAAGAATAGGTCTAGTTGCAACCGATCTTATGGAATCATTCATCAATATAAAATAATTGGACAAATGAATGAATACGTCGTTGCCATTAATTAAATAATAATAATGAAAGTACAACTGAAATCCCTAATATGTAACTATTACATAGTAGCTTTAAGGCATACATCCAACAATTTCCCAGTTGCACTAAAGCCAACTTGTCTGGTACCTCAAACCCATTTTGTCAATATGTCTTTCAAAAGAAGACTGAGGTAAGGCCTTAGTGAAGGGATCCGCCACGTTTTCTCTGAGGCAATTTTCTGCAAGGCGATATCACCTCTCCCAACAATTTCTCCGATGAGATGGAAGCGTCTCTCAATATGCTTGGACTTCGGGTGAGACCTTGGTTCCTTAGCTTGAGCTATCGCCCCATTGTTGTCACAAAACAATGTGATCGGTTGCTCAATTGAAGGAACGACTCCAAGTTCTGAAATAAACTTCTTCATCCAAGCGGCTTTCCTTTGCCGCTCGTAAGCAGCTACATACTCGCCTCAGTGGTGGAATCGGCAGTTATGCTTTGTTTGGAACTTTTCCAACTAACTGCACCACCATTGAATGTGAAGACAAAACCAGACTTAGACTTATAATCATTAGGATCCGATTGAAAATCGGAATCGGTATAAGCTACAACTTTAAATTCTCCTTCTCCATATATCAAGAATAAATCTTTAGTCCTTCGCAAGTACTTAAGAATATTCTTGATTGCTATCCAAAGGCTCTTCTCCGGGATCGACCGATATCTCGCTAGTAATACTTACAGCATGCGCAATATCGTCTAGTACATAGCATAGCATACATTATGCTTCCAATAGCGGATGCATATGGTATCTTTGCAATCCGCTCTCTTTCTTCCAGAGTGTTGGGACACATCTCCTTAGAAAGACGGAATCCTTGCCTAAAAGGCAATAATCCTCTCTTGGAACATTGCATGTTAAACCGTGTTAACACTTTGTCTATGTACGTAGATTGTGAGAGGCCAATCAATCGTCTTGATCTATCTCTATAGATCTTGATACCTAAAATGTAGGTTGCCTCTCCTAAATCTTTCATGGAGAATTTCTGTGACAAGAATAGTTTTATCGATGATATCATTGGTACATCATTTCCAATCAAAAGTATATCATCGACATACAAAACCAGAAATGCAATTGCACTCCCACTGATCTTCTTATATACACAAGGTTCATCCGGATTTTTGATGAAGCCAAATGATTTGACTACCTCATCAAAACGGATGTTCCAACTTCTGGAGGCTTGTTTGAGTCCATAAATGGATCTCTTAAGCTTACACACCTTCTGTTTTTCACTATTGGATTCAAAACCCTGTGGCTGTTCCATATAGATGTCCTCATCGAGAAATCCATTTAGAAAAGCCGTTTTGACATCCATCTGGAATATCTCATAATCAAGGTGTGCAGCTATAGCCAACATAATCCGAATGGATTTTAGCATGGCCACAGTGAGAAAGTTTCGTCATAATCAATTCCTTCTTTTGACAATATCCTTTTGCCACCAGCCGTGCTTTGTAAATTCCAATTTGACCTTCAACATTCATCTTCCTCTTGAAGATCCATTTACAGCCAATTGGTACAATACCATCAAAGCGTGCCCCAAGGTCCATACCTCATTGGAATACATTGAGTCCATTTCGGATTTCATGGCTTCTAGCCATTTACCAGAATCAATGTCCAACATCACCTCCTCATAGGTCTTAGGATCACCGGGTTGATCACTATCATTCACAATGAATAATGGTTCAATATGATCAACCGAGTGTCTATAACGAGCAGGTGGGCGAGACGTTCTCGCACTTCTCCTAAGAGGTTGTGTATCAGAAGCTCCCACTGAATCAGAGGTTGGTATCTGAACTCGGTTATTTGGTACTTCATTATTTTCTTCTTGTAAGACTATTTTCCGCCAAACACCACTTTCTTGGATGAACTGATTCTCCAAGAAAGAAGCGTGCTTGCATACCAAAATTCTTTGGTCTGAATGAAAATAGAAATAATATCCAAGAGTTTCCTTTGGATATCCAATGAAGCGACTTTGTTCAGATCTTGCCTCCAATTTTTCCACTTTCAGCTTTTTCACAAAGGTCGGACAACCCCAAATCTTAATATGATTAAGACTAGGTTTCCTACTATGCCATATCTCATAGGGCGTAGTTGGAACAGATTTGGACGGCACTCTATTCAGTATATATACAGCTGTCTCAAGGGCATATCCCCAAAGGGATATTGGCAAATCGGTGTAACTCATCATAGATCGTACCATATCTAATAAAGTACGATTTCTTCGTTCGGATACACCATTATGTTCTGGAGTTCCAGGAGGTGTCCATTGTGATAAAATGTCATTCTCTTTAAGAAAGTCCAGGAATTCAGTACTAAGGTATTCACCTCCTTGATCTGATCGAAGAGCCTTAATACATTTTCCCCGCTTGTTTCTCAACTTCAGCCTTGAATTCCTTGAACTTTTCAAAGGATTCAGATTTATACTTCATGAGGTATAAATAACCATACCGTGACTGATCATCGTGAAGGTAATGAAGTAATTATAACCACCTCTAGCAGATTCATTAATTGGTCCACATACATCTCGTATGTATTAATCCTAATATGTCGCGCTCGCACTTTGTCCCACAAAGGCGCTTTGGTCATTTTTCCTAGAAGACATGCCTCACAAGTCGAGTATGACTCAAAATTTGAAGGATCAATGTATCCATCATTACTCAACTTGTTAATTCTGTCTTCTCCAATATGACCTAATCGGAGATGCCAAACATACTTTTTATTTTGACCATCTCTAGGGCGTTTATTAGTTATGGCATTTATATCAATTCTATTTTGCTTATTGACATTGGTAATCGCATTATCGGGCATTGTAATGGTATAAAGATTGTTGGTTAATGAGCTAGAACCAACACATATTATATTATGATAAATAGAACATACATCATCAGCAAAAGAAAATTCATAATTCTCTTTACCCAAACGAGGTATAGAGATGATGTTTCTAACAGCATTCTTATAATGCAAACAGTTCTTTAAAACCATTACATGTCCAGAAGGCAAACATAAACGAAAAGTCCCTATAGCTAATGCAGCAACTCTTGCTCCGTTGGCAAACGTCAGGACAATCTCATTTCGCCCTAGCATCCTGCTTATTTCCAGATTCTACAAAGACATACAAATATGTGAAGTTGCAGCAGAATCTAGAACCCATGAGCTGGATTCAGCACTAACCATAAGATTAGTTTCAATAAGCATAGACACCATACCTTCATAAGGTCGGTTCTTGGGCTTGACCTTCAAGCTCGCGAGGTACCTCTTACAGCTCCTCCTCCAAAGCCCTTTGACACCACAAGAGTGACATTTCCCTTTATCAATCATGGGCTTTGGTTGCACAACAAGCCTGGTGCCTCTTCCATTTATTCTTCTTTAAAACAGTCTTACCCTTTGAAGAAGAAGCCTTAACCATAGCCACTATATTTGGCCTCGTGTTATGCATTTCCTTCTCATAAACTACCAGCATGCTACGTAACTCAGCAAGAGTTTTATCCATCTTATGCATGTGGAAGTTTTGGACAAAACCAGAGAAGGAATCGGGTAAAGATTGGAGGATCAAATCCACAGCTAACTCATTATCCATAACGAGATTCAGCCTAGCCAATTCTTCAATGTGCCAGATCATTTTCAAAGCATGATCATTAACAGATGATCCTTCAGCCATCCTCATACGGTACAATGCCTTAGATATCTCATATCTAGAGGTTCGACCATTCTCATCAAAGTATTCCTTTAAGTGCAAAATGATCGACGCAACATCTTCCATAGATTCATACTTCTTCTGTAATTCATTATTCATAGAAGCAAGCATATATGACCTAACTTTTAAGTCATCATCACGCCACTTATCATAAGTGACACGCTCCTCTTGGGTCCCACCCTCAGGAAAGGAGGTTGGCATCTTTTCATCAAGCACATACCCAATTTTTTCTGAATTGAGAACAATTCTCAAATTCCTCACCCGCCGTGAAATTGGGTCCACCAAACAATTCTTGTCAAGTATAGAAGCGAGTGGGTTTGTGGTCACCATTTTCGTAGAGTAATAATATATCTGTTGCAGAAAATAAATTGTTAGCCGTTGTATCTTTCAAAGTAACTATTTCATTTTGGTCTTTAAATGAAACAGATCCTCCCACTAAATTTATCTTCGAATCCCATACTCCTTAAGATGGGAAGCGGTAATCTTTGTTGGGTAAAGATTACTAGTGGGGATTGGAGTCCCACCAGTCCAAAGTCCACCTCACCTAACAGTTATTGGTGTCTTATGAACTTAGTGAGTGAACTAGCTTGTTCAACGCATCATATGCGATTCCCAATCATAACTTCGGCCTCTAGACCATGAAAGCCTCACCTAACAGTTATTGGCATCACGATCATAGTTAAGTCTAGCCCATCGTCTCATGCAAGTATTGAAAACACAAATGATTCCCTCACCTGACAGTTATTAGAAATCATTTGGCTTCAACCCCACAGCATCATATGCATAATGGAGTGGTCCAATATTATAAATGGTAATTAACCCCTATGTATCCATAACCGGTTAGTTAACCACTATAATATTGGATCAAACCACGATGATGGAAGGCCACGAGTCCGAAACCCGTTTCGACTTAATGTTCTTTGTAAGGAGATTTGGGTCGTTATTAACGGTCTCACTTTGCACATTAACCGGTTTAACATGCACAATATCATAAACAATAAATAAATAGATATCACATAAACATCTATCCTATGTGGTGATCATGGAATTATGGTTCAATGGGTCTCGAGCCAAAGAGACCCATTTAGCCATTTTAATGTTTTAATTATATGGACCTGCTCTTCACTTTTCTTCAATCTTTGAACTCTTCAAAGACCGGGCCCAAAGAGCTCACCGGTTTAATGGCTCCTCCAATGGCTCCTTTCTCTTGTAGTATTTACATCAACAATTGAAATACTAAACTATACTAAAAATTACATATCAAGAAAAATTAAAGTAAAATAAAAGGAAGGACGCAGCCTCCATTTAATAATTACATCCCCAAAAAGAATACCTGTAATCATCATACATTCATCCATACAACAATCACAACAATTAGGGATTTTTCCATGATCACCACCCTTCCTTACGAGCCATAAATTCAAAATTTAAAGCTCTGGAAGGCATGCATAAAATTCTGCATATCATTTGCAAAATATAAACATCAAGTATAACAAGTTACGGATTTTTGATTCAAAATCGATTTAGTTCTAATTTTTGCTTTGTTGATTAAATTTATCACATAAATCAATCAACTTCTATAGGCCACATAAGAGCAAGAGAACCAATTCTCTTAACAAAAGTAAATTGGCCATTAGAGTGCAAAAATATATTTGAACTATAAATCAATTAAACGCACGAAAACGCCTAAGGTTGGCTCGATACCACTCGTTGGGGTTTCATGAATCATGTATAAGAAAAACAACATAATAAACGCAGCGGAAACAAAAATATATTTCACACATGATTCTTCTTAGGCGTTGTTTGTGCGTTTTAATCAAAAATCTAAACATAAAAGGGAGTTAAACGAAATACCTCTTGAAGCGCGCTTTGAAACAAGTCGGTTCGGATGTTCTGCAATACGAGTCCCACAAGCGTCGGACCTCTAGTTCAGACACACCAACAACAAACGTCGAACGGAAGAGAGAACCTTCGGATATCCACCACTTCGATCGTGCTAGCAATCACGTGGAAAGAATCCGTCGTATTCTTGGTGTATAGTAGTCACGGCCCGAACGAGAGAATTGTTTCTCTTATCTTGCGTCTTAAAATACACAAGAACACGCATACAATTTGCTCTCTGTTTTCAGCAAAACATTTTGTCTCTAAAACACAAAATGCACAACAACCTTTTCTCTGTTTTTCAACAACACCTTTTTCTCACATCCTCAATTGCTTTTTATATTTAAAAATGACCAGCAACGGTTGCTGATCAATGGACGATCAGCAGCCGTTGCTGATCGTCCATAGTGGACAATCGTGCATGAGCGGTTGCTCATGCACGATGGTCGTGCATGAGCAACCGCTCATGCACGAACGTGGCATGATGGTCAGCGGTTGCTGACCATCCATGCTTCGTGCATAATGGTCAGCAACCGCTGACCATTATGCTTCGTGCATGTGCACGAATTCGTGCACATGCACGAACCTTTAATTTTTTTTTAATTAGTTAATTAATTTTAGGGCATACTTCTAACAGTGTGCTCCAGAAGCACCTAAGGTACTTTAGTCGATCCTCCAGGCATTCATTCTTTTAGTCGTGAAGGTTTCATTTCGAGTATAGATTCAATTTCCGCTGCTTATTTAACTTTTGATGTCGAGGTTGAGTCTTGATTTTAATTTCTTCTATAGTTTAGTCGATTGTGTCCATGAAAAAATTATTAATTTAGCTAGATTGAGAACAAACCAGTTTTCATCAAAGTTGTGATATACCTAAAAACACAAAATGTATTCATGCGTATGCGAAATCACATAGACAAAATTTCATCAACCTGCTTCCATAACTATGCTAGATAGCAAGGGGGGAAAAGGAGGAGGGAAGGCTTTATCTAGTTGATTAACTAATCTTTTCATTTTCTGGTAATAAGTTATTTCTCTCACCTAGAAGCTTATATCTTAGGCAGCTAAAAGGTCAAGCCCATGACATATATTACTAATCTCATGGACCAGGTAGGGTATAAAATTGTCTACATCTGCTGGTGTGGAAAATTGAACTCCCGTGACGCGCTCAATCCACACACACAATTTCTTTCTTTAATCACTATGCGAATCCTGCAAGATTTACTAGAACACATCCTATGTTTTCTTCCTATGACAACTGCTATTAATACAAGCCTATTGTCGGTAGGAAAAGTGGCAAATATCTCTGGACATCTTTACCTTAGGTCCAAAGAAGTATCACTGCAGCAGCATCTTTTCTACAGCGAAATTATCGATTACAATGGAAATATCACTTATAGGAAAACACAAAAATTTAAGGGGAAACATGAGAGTACCTTTGCTGCTGTTATTCTAGCAATATATATGTTCCCTAAGGTGTGTCGTATCTTTTGCTTTGCTCTGTTAGCCTTATTTGCATCACTCAACTTCTGCAATAAAATAAAATGAAGGTTATCACAAAATAGCCATTGACAGGTAATGAAAGTCTATTTAATGTCAACAGGTCATATTAAAACAATGGTAGAACAAGATTTGTACCTTCCCTTCCTTTGAATACCAAAAAGTGACAATATTTTTCCATTGATCTCTTCTCACTCTCTCTAACAGATTCTTCTGATGATACAATTATGATTTAGAGTTATCATAGTGAGTAGCTTTTAGATCACTTTTCCAATATCTCCATTTAGAATTTGAGGAATCTAGAATCCATTTTTCCATAGCTGGCATGAGGATAATCGAACTTAGACTACAAGCAAGAAATATCAATAATGATGTTAAATTTATGGCAAAATGTTACAAATGATCCTTGAACTTTCATCTAATGTTTAATTTCATCCTTGACCTTCTGATTTGCCCAATTTGGTCCCTAAACTTTTAACAAATGTTCCATCTAGTCCTTCTGTTTGTTCAAACCGTTAAGTGATGATGGAGCATTAATTGATGATGTAGAATTAAGTTGGATTACTAGAATTATGAGTCAATAAATATCTTTAAAAATGAAGGAAAACAAATTAGGGTCAAGCTTGAGATGAGAGCACTGATCACAAAAGCAGAGAGAAGAAGAGGTTCCGTATCTCTTTTTTGGATGGTGGCCACAATTTGACTTGTTTTAAAGGTAATTTCCATGTGGATATTCCACATTTCCTTTTTTATTTTATATTTAAGAGACTAAAAGCCATGTAAGCCAATTCATTAACTTTAACTAACGGAAGGACGAAAATGGTCAATTTTCAAATAGTAAGGGACTAGATTTGACATTTATCAATAATTCGAGAGACCAAATTGAACAAATTAAAAGTTTAGAGACGAGTTTGCACATTAAGTGGGAGTTTAGGGACTATTTGTGACATTTTCCTAAATTTATTAACAAAATGGATGGAATTTCGTATGAGTACAAGCTAACTAAACTACCTCTACAATCCTAATCATAGCGTTTCTCATATCCATGGTAATTTACCTCAAAGTTGTGAGCAATGGCACCAACTCGCTAGCAATGGTTCCAAGAAACTCCCCAAACCTCCAATAGGCAACATTTTCTTCCCCAACCTGATAATGACTCATTTCCCAAGACAAAATACGCCCAATAGACACGAAAAAGTTGCACTTCCATTTTCTAGTGGAGGCTACTAGACAAGAAATTCATAATATGGAAAGAAGGATCTAATATTATCAAACCAAATAAATACTCGGACCATTTCAGCATAGTATGACGAAAAATTGTATGCTATATGTAGGCAGGCCTTACCAAATGCATTCATATTTATAGTTTCTGCTTTAGACTGCTAAGTTTCAGTCTTTGAATTAGAACATAACTTGTCGCCATTGTGTAATTTTTCAACCTTCTTGTCTAACTCACGGCTTATTTGCACCATGCACGAACCCACAAATTTGAGCATGCATCTTGTGTTTCCCATGGATATAAATCACCTAGACAAAAAGTATTAACAATTTTTAAAGAAGAGATCAGCAGCTCGATTAAAATGTTCATCTAATTGTATACATTATTCATCCGTTGCAGGCGAAAGGGTTACAATAATATCTTATAAGATCGTAAATGTAATAGAAAGTCACCACAATGAGAAAGGCAAAGCCATGAATAAAAAGACTTAAACTCCTCCAAGCGAAACCCAACACGAAATCCTAAAGACAAAGCTCTTAAAAGTTCAAACCCTCACTCAGAATGAATCCTTAGGACGTTAAAAATTGTGATTGAGGCATAATATAAATGGCAATTGGAACTCAAATCACATAAACTGCTCGAATTGGAAAGAAGACAAAGCAAGGTAACACCCCATAATTTGGGTAGGAAACTAGAATCTACCAGGAAAATAACAAAGGTTAAAACTTGCAAACCAAGAAAAAGAAAAGAAACCAAGGCAGGAAAAAAATGCAAGAATCAATGGAAAGCAAATCAGAACAAACGGGTTCACATCACAATCGACAATCAGCAAATACATTTTACGGATATCGAGTTGATTCACGAGTCATGAACCTAAATCACTCCAATTCCTAGTTATAAAAAAGCCAAACCAAAAAGAAGAAAAGAACATAGAAAAAACCACAGTAAATGACACCACTGATGAATAGAGACGAACCACAGTCAACTAGTCACTCACTAGGCACAGGCATTGGTGAGAGCAAAGACAATGTGATTGATGAGGGGAGAAAAGGTTAGAGAGAAGCTGAACGGTTTGTGGTGAAAAAACTTTAGAGTTTTTTTTTTTTTTAAGTTAAGAATAATGATGCGGAAGAGATTAATATGAAATTTATGTAAATTTCGATGTTCTAGAAAAGAGTAGTTGAATAATTAAGGAGATAAAAAAAAAATCTAATCAGATATAGATAACCAAAAAAATATAGAAAATCAGAAAAAAATAAATATCTCTATTATACCAATAATTAGAAATTTATAATTTGCGATATTTACAATAAAAATAGAATATCCAAAGCATAATTACATCAAGAATCATAAATTTGTTGGGAAATTCAAAATAAAAAAAGCTATTGTAAAGTCCTAAAGGGTTGTCTAATCTTATATTTTAATTTTTTAAAGAATTTTCAATTTTTTTCTGAATTTTTTTCTCATTTTCTAGAATTTTCTGAAATTTATAATGATTTTTCTGAATTTTTAATAATTTTTTTATTTAATAAAATATTTATTATTTTTTATTTATTTTCGAGATTAAAAATCTATGCATGTGGAAATTTTTTTATTTTTTGAATCTTTAAATATTTTTGGAATTTTTCTGAACTTTTTTATTTTTATTGTTATTTAAGAATTTTCTATTTTTCGATTTTTTATAACAATAATTTTTTAAAATTTTCGTAATTTTTCTATATCTTCGAATTTCCTAGTTTTTATTGATTTTTAGGATTTTTATATCTTTTATGAATTTTTTTAGAATTTTTTTAGAATTTGTTTATTTTATTTTATTTTATTCTATTCAGCGAATGGGTTCGGACCGTTAATCCGATCCGAATCTCTGACCCGAACCGTATAACCGGATCCGACTCGCGTCGGATTAAAACCAATTTCTAATATTCTTTTGAATTTTTTAATTGATTTGCCTTTTTTTATTTTTTTTTTTTTTTTGTCTTTTCCTGTTTTTGTCTCGTTCTGCCTGCATTTCTTCCTTCTTCTCTCGACATCCTCTACCCGAACACCATCTTCAACCTGCAGCTCCACCTTTCGCGGCCATTTTTTTTTTTTTTTTTTTTTTTTATATAATCCTTTTTAACGAAACAAATATCATCACCGACGAGTTTATCACGAGAGCTTAGATCACCGCCGACCTATCTCCGACTGCCGATCGTCTATTCCGACCCACTTTGACCACCTCCGGCTGCCCACTCCATCTATCCGAAAACTTAACAAAAACCATCCTACCGAATCCACATTTTTAACAGCAGCAACCCCAGCAAGTTAACAAGAAAACTTACATTAGAATGAAGCGAGATGGGCTAACTAATATGCCCCTGAAACGCTGACTTCGCTGGTGCGATGGAATTCTCCGACGGAAAGCTTTCCGGCATTGGAGATATGCATGCACGTTGGACTCGAGCAAAGATTTTTCATCAAATCACATAGAAACACAGATAAAATTATAGTATTAGACATGATTCAACAAATAACCCAGCAAGTACGAATCGATCATGAGTTTAAACGTGATTGAACTTTCGGCGCTTTCTTAGGCATTTTGATCAAACGTGCAATTTGCAGATCTTTCAATAGTTCTCTGATTTTGATTTTAACGAGATCCTCAGCTTCACACGTTACGTACAGACTTTAAAACACCATTTTTAGCAACAATAAAAAAATTCGTTTTATCAAAGATTCTTTCAAGAAAATCGATCGAGTCCAGCATTTCTTTCTCGGCCAAAACAGAGACAGAGAAGAGCGTTTGGAGCGAGATTGTTCCCGGTTTGTTTGGCGGATCGAGCTCTCGATTGACGACGATGAAGAGCGTCTGGTTAGAGCAACTGTGAAGAACAACTCGCGGATTGGCCTTTGACCGGAGCTCTGAAAATCGTCGGCGAGCTCCGGCGATGCGGTTTTCCGTCGCTCCTAAGCGGGATGCACTCTCTCGTTCTCTCAGATTTCTCCTTTCTCCTTGGCTGCTTCCAGCGAGCTCTCCTCCGTCGAGCGAGCTACACGTCTCTAGTGAACTTTCCCCTGGCTGTCCCTCCTTCCCTCTGGTTGTCACTTTTTTGCAGAGCCAACCTTGCTCTCCCCTCCCTCATCAATGGCCGAACGCTCCCGTCTTTCTGCTGTGTCGCCGCGGTCGCTTCTCCTTTTCTTCTCCCCAAGCACGCTGGTCCTTACCGAAGCAAGGCCAGAGGAAAGGCTGGGCTGGGCATTTTGTTTCTTTTTAGTTCTGATGGGCTTTTGTGAACAAAGAAAGGAAAACGGGCCAAGGAAAGTGAGTTTGAAAGACATAAACGAAATAAGAGAAATTGGCTGGTTACGCGGGCTCGGCAGGTCCGAAATTTGCTAAAAGGAATATGGGCTCCGAATTTTATTACCATTTTTTTTTATCTCCTTCGTTTTATATCTCTTTTTTATTTTTTTTATTACCATTACTTTTTGTTTAATTTTCTCGTTTGCTTATTATTATATTTATTTATTTTTATATCTTGTAAAATGAGCGAATACTTAAAACATCTATAAAAATTTGAGTGTCAACATAAACTTTTGTGCGAAATTTCAAAATAGTCATTCTAGCAAATTGCTAATATTGTGGTCCACATAAGATGTTGCTTTGAGCAAAGCCGTCACTGTCATTTACTATGTAGGATGACCGGAGATGACTAGGCATGACATCAACAGTTTTTGGTGGCAGTTGGACGGAAGAACTTTTTCAAAATTTCGCATAAAGGTTTAAAATTACATTGGCAAAATTAAAAAATTTAGGATTGAATTAATATTTATACAATGATTTAGCATTGATTTGATAATTATCTCTCCTGCCATGATATAGAAATAGTACTTTAAGATCAATTCCATGTTCTAGGCATTTTTTTTAAGCATATAATATTTTGGCACAAATACCTTTAGTTCTCGACAAGAGACAACTTAAGAAGTTCAATTGTCTGAAACTGATTTCTAGGTTTTATAGATTTCCAATATTAATTTAGTAAAAACAATCGAATTATTGTTTTGAAGATTCAATTATGTTATATATGATAAATAATTATTAAAAGCTTCTTGCTTGTATTCTATTTCGGATATCGATGTTAGAAATAACATGTCTCACATTCTAGTCATAGCATGTGTATTTGAAGAATATTATTTGACTTTATCCATTTCTTTTTCAAGCCAAATTCGAGTGGCATCACTATGTCCCTCTTGCGAGATTGAAATGTCATATAATGGATCAATAGTTTTATATTCTAATAATGAATAACATCTAAAATTCAACGGCTACTAAACATAAGATAAGTAAGTGGAAAATAAAAGGGTTAATACCCTAGAAAACCCCAAACCTGGTGACAAATTTACCCCAAACTAATTTATTTGACTGCAAAAAACTCTAAACTGGTAAATTTATGACAAATATACCATATGCTAAATTGGATTAATACTACAAAAAAATTACAAAAATTGTAAACTGTGACAAACGGAGCGTAAAATCCTAAATTGGTATACCGGTTAACCACACGTGCCATTTAACTTAATAATTTGAGAATAAAATTTAACGAAAACTAACATAGGGTAAATTTGTCACAAGTGTACCAGTTTAGAATAAATTTGTCAAAGGTATATCGGTTTGGGGTTTTTGGTGGTCAAAAAAATAGTTTGGGGTAAATTTGTCACATGTGTACCGGTTTGGGGTTTTTCAAGGTATTTACCCAAAATAAAAAGCAATGGATTGATTATTTCTTATCTTCTTCTTCGTCTTTTCCTTCGCACAAGAAAGGGTTTCTCCTCATTTCTTTCTTGTGTTGACATTAAAGCGTTTTTCTTATCATGTTCATTAAAGATGACCACCGTTAGTATAAAATTCTTCCAGGCTTATGGAAACCTATTTTTATATATATTACGTGTGTATACATACATACATACATACATACATTTATATATATATATATATATATATATGTATGTATATATATTCTCGTGAACTTATGAAATGAAAACAACTATGATGAGATAGGGGTGAGCATGGTCCGGGTTGGGCCGGTCCACCCCTTAATCTTATGACCAACTTGCACAGTGTTGGTTTTCAATTTTTGGGACCGAGGACCGACCTTATTGAGCTTGGGACCAAGGACTGGACTGACCCAATGGGTTCGGTCCGATTCCAAGGTCAACTCGGGACCAATTGATAATTTTTTATTTCATTTTTTGTACTCCTTAAAAAAACAATCAATGACCGGACTGACCTAATGGGTTCAATCCGGTTCCAGGGTCAACTAAGGATCAACCGATAATTTTTTATGTCATTTTTTATACTTCTTGAAAGGGCAACCGAGGACTGGACTGACCCGATGAGTTTGATGATGAGCGAGGTCAGCTAATAAAGGTAAGCGATGAGGGTCAAGTGGGGTGAGCGTCGAACAGAGTGATAATCAAATGTTAAGTAGGGAGCCACAAGCCAAGCGAGCATCAAGCGGCGAGTGGCACAAGTGACCCAAAGCAAGCAAGGTGAGCGTCGAGTGGCGAGTAGAGAAGTTATTTATTTTGATTTTGGCAAATTGAAGACTAAGATGACAAATACAACAAAAGATAACGATTACTAGAGGAGGATGTCGTAAAGAGCTATTTATGTCATTTTGGACACCGTGAAGACTCCTCACAAAAACATTTACTCCTTCGTAAATTATAATTATTTACGTCGTAAAAGACATTAAAAATCTAAGCTATTAAATAACAATATAAAGTTACTTGAACTCCTTACTAAAGAGCTATTTAATATTGTTGACGTCGCTTATTTTAAGGTTTTCTCCATATAAAAAAATTATAAAGGGTTGGTTCGGGTTGGACTGACCCTAAACTCCCAGAATTGAGGACCAACCTGTATAGTGTTAGTCTAGGAATTCTAGAACCAAGGACCAACCTAGTCTTCCTAGGAATCGGACCAGGACCGGTAGGGTTGAGCTGGTCCAAGGTCGGTCCAAGGTGCTCACCCCTATGATGAGATGCTAAATAGAGTAGACTTGGACCTAAGCAGGTCCTTAAAATACTTAAAGGGAAGAAATAGGTGAGAGACTCACCCCAAGATAAAAGACCCTATAATGTCACTCCCATATTCCCTCCTCTTCGGGAAGAAAAAGATAAAGAGGAGAATTAGGAGGCCCTTTAGTTGTGAAAATAGACTCCACATCAGGGTGGAAACACTCTAGCTACTATCGGATAGACAAGTATAATAGTCTTTCACATCTAGGGTGAAAAGGGGAGGGTGAAATGCCCTCTGTTGGACTGGCTGCCTTATAGCAAGGTCCAGATAATCAATTGCCAACTCCAGTATCCCCGGTTATCTAGACCTTGCTAGGAGTCTACATGAAAAGTGTTAAAATATGTCTCGAGTTTAAGCCCGAAGCGAATTGCTGAATTTTGAAAATAAATTAGTTAACTTATGGATAAGGAAATATTCCTATCATTCAAGCAGAGATTGGCAAGTGGAGATGCACTCATCAACTTCATCAGCCAAGAAAGGAAATATAAACTTGATGAAAGGAAGTTGGACTTCCTAATTTAACTTGGCTTGGGACTTTTCTCTTTGATCGAGACGGTGCACGTACAAGCATATATATTCGTGGTTTGCTTGCATGAATATTGGGGTTAGGATCGTTGTTGATACGAGCATTGAAGCGCCGTTATTCTAGCGAGTGCTTGGTGGGTTTTTCGTTCGTGCAATTACATCCAAGAAGTTTAGTGTTTGTGGTCGATTAAATCTTGAGATAAGATTTGCGTGTAATTTCTCCGTGAGATTGAGAGATTATTTTAGAGGAATTTCGGGACTAAACACTGCGTGCGTTATTGAGTGTAATTGGGGCTTGGGAAACACCCAGAAAGTGTTTGAGTGACTTGAGTGTGTAATCTCCTTGTATCGCTTAATTTATAGTGAAATTTGCTGCTGCTCTCCCCGTGGACATAGGTCTTTACGACTGAATCACGTAAATCTGGTGTCCAATTTATTTTTCTTCTTCCATCTATATTTTGTTCGATCGCTTGCCCTTTCGCAACAAGTGGTGTCAGAGCTAGGCTTGGCTAAGTTGAAGCGAATCGATGGTGACAGAAGAAGTAAAAGTGAAAATCAATAGATTTGATGGGAAGGATTTTAATTTCTAGAAGATACATATTGAAGATTATCTTTACTAGATGAATCTACACTTGCCTTTATTTGGAGAAAAACCAGAGATGATGAAGCAAGCTGATTGGGATTTGCTGGATAGACGAGCTATGGGTGTTATTTGGCTGACGTTGGCTCGTAACGTCGTGTTTAACATCCTAAAGGAGAAGACCACTGCTGATTTGATGCAAGCCCTGTCGGATATGTACAAGAAGCCCTCTGTGATCAACAAGGTCTGTTTGATGCGACGTATGTTTAACTTGAAGATGAAAGAAGGTGCGTCAATTGCAGATCATATCAATGAATTCAATGTGATTGTTAGTCAATTGAGTTCAGTCGAGATTGATTTTGAAGATGAGGTACATGCTTTGATTCTATTATCCTCATTGCCTAATAGTTGGAATATTACCGTTACTGCGGTTAGTAATTCCTCTAGGTCAACAAGTTGATGTTTGATGGGGTTTGGGATTTGATTCTGAACGAGGACATTCGTAGAAGAGAATCTAGCGAATCTGTATCTACTGCTCTAGTAGGTGAAAATAGAGGAAGATCTGTAATACGTGTGGGTAATGGTAGTACTAATATGAATAGATATAGTCAATCTATGACTGTTAATGTTGCCTGTTGGAGCTGTGACAAGAGGGGGCATCTTAGAAGGGATTGCCTTAAGCTGAAGAATGAGAGGGGTAAGGGAATTATAGTTGATTCTGCAGATAATGTTGCAGCTGTAGCAGATAATGCCAATTATGTCTTGTCTGTCACTAATGATTCATCGTTTGATGGATGGATTATGGATTATGGTTGTTCTTTTCATGTCACACCAAATAGAAACTGGTTGATCACTTATCAGTGCATGGGTAGTGGTAAAGTCTAGTTAGGGAACAATGTTGAATGCGATGTTGTGGGTGTTGGTGATGTTAAAATCAGCATGCATGGTGGTATGTTGAGGACATTGATTGGAGTGAGACATGTTCCAGAATTGAAAAAGAACTTAATTTCCTTGGGTGCCCTAGATTCAGTTGGTTGCAGGTATTCTTTAAAAGATGGAGTTATGAAGGTTGTTTGAGGTGCCTTGGTGATAATGAAAAGAATCAAGCACGATGGCCTGTATAAACTTCAAAGTGAGACAGTGATAAATTTCGCTGCGGAGACGTCTGATGCATCTGTTCGAGAGTCTTTTGACTACTCGAGGAAGACCTTGGTGTTTGTGCCAAAGCACAAGTTTGATGCTGGTGTCAGGATCTCACAGTCAAAAGCTTTGATCGAGATGGAGACTGGTAAGTCGATCAAGCATGTGCGAACTGGTAATACCATGGAGTTTTGCTCGGAGTTGGCAAATAAATTCTACATGAAAGAGGGTATAGTGAAACACCGCACTAATGCCAGTAAATCACAACAATATGCAGAATTAATGAGCAGAACATCACTAGAGACGGCCCGAAAAATTATCTCTAGTGGTGGTATTGCTAGGAGAATCTTAGCTGATGTGCTAAGTACGGTAAGTTGCCTGGTGAATAAATCCCTATCAACTGCTATTGAATGGCGAACTCCTGAAGAAGTGTGGTCATATAACGTTGCTGATTATTCTATTCTTAGAATGTTTGGTTGCCCGTGTTATCTTCGAGTGAGTGATGGTAAGCTCGATAGGAGGGCAATGTGCATATTCCATGGCTATGCACAAGGTGAGTGGGGCAATCAATTATGGTGCCCGGATATAAATTCACCTGTTGACAGCAGAGAAATTACTATTGACAAGTCTCCGATAGTTCTAGCTAGGAGTGTTTATGGTAGTGTTAATACAGATTTGAACGGTGTTTAGCTTGAGGTGGAGTTGCAACCAGAAACTCCTGAGGTAGCGAGTACGAGTACTAGCAAAGTAATCGACACAGATGATGTTTGTAGCGAGGTGGAACTTATAGAGTCAACGGTTGTTGTAACTGCTGAAATTAACAAGGTACGTATTCAATCTCTTGACAGATATGGATGCAACAATGGTTTTGCTTTATCTGCGGTTAAGGAGGTTGTGTTGAAAAATTCTTGCGGAGCAGTTAAAGGTGTCTGTAGAGTTGGTATTCTGATGAGGTCCTCAGTTATGGCGAAGTTCAACTGAAGCTTGGACTTGGATAATATCTGTGACGGTTGAGCCAATCCGGGGTTGTGGGAAAGTAGCAGTAGAGTTTGAATTTTTGCGAAGCGATTGTGACTTAACTCAAACATCGAGCCAAGATGGAGAATTATTAAAATATGTCCTGAGTTTAAGCCCGAAGCGAATTGCTGACATTGACACTATGATGTGGACAATTTTTATAATTTATTATTATTATTATTATTAATTTTCTTTCTTTTCCGTTTTTTTACCAAGTTCAATGAGGGCCACTCGACCCTCGTCGACCACAAGCAAGGGCCGACGACCTTTGACCATGACTGGTGAGGGCTTCATAGCCCTCACTAAGTCTATGGCAAATGAGGGTTGACGGCCCTCATCGGACTTAGAAGAAAAAAAGAAGAAGGAAAAGTAAGAAAGAAAAATAATATATAAAATCAAAAATTCAAAAAATCTAACAAAATTATAAAAATTGTCCACATTAGCGACAATCGTGTTACATAAGACAACCAACGTCTATGTCAGTAATTTCTAATTCAAATTGATTGAAAGTACGATATTGGCAAAATTCATGACTTAATTGACAAAAATAAAATATTTATAATTGAATTGGTATTCATATAATAGAAATAAAAGTTATGAGAATACTGATGGCTTAGTGGGTTAATCTCTTATTTCTCAAGCCACTAAGTGATTTGGTTGTGTGTGTGTGTGTGTGTGTGTGTGTGTGTGTATTTTAAATAATTATGATGAAAAGTAAATAGGACAATTCTATTGTTCAGCTAAAAAAATGATTTTTGTTCATTGCTTATAGATTTCTAATAGAGTTAATAAATATAAAAATAAAAGTAGAAATAAGCTACCAAATTCCTTATTATTCCCTAACTTATTGGTAATTTAGCAAGAGTTTCATGAAATTACCAACTCTCTTAACATTTTCCACTAAGGCCTCGCATGGAAACGTTCCAAAAAATGTTTCGGAACACTTTTGTACTTTTTTTGTTTTTAAACAAAAAAAGAACAAAACTCGTTTGGTTGCGTTTTTGTTTTTTTTTGTTTTTTTGTTCTGGAACACAAAAAGAATAGAAACGAGAAACAAAAAAAAGTTGTTTCTTGTTCCATAAACAATTTTAAAGAAACGCTTATCTTTTCTTCTTCTCTCTCTTCTATTTTCTTTTTCTTTTTTTTCTTCTTTTTTCTTTCACCGGTCGCCGGCCTCGGCCATGGCTGGCGACCGGCCGTCGAGGGCCAGCGACGCCGTCAAGGGTCGGCGACCTCGCCGGAGTGTTGCCGGTCCCCAGCGAGGCCGAGCCTCGCCTTGGCTGGGCGAGCTCAGCCTCGTCGGATCTGGGTGAGCTCGAGCTCCCCCAACCTGGCGAGGCTCGGCCTCACCGGATCTGGGCAAGCCCGAGCTCGCCCAACCAAGGCGAGGCTGCCGGCGAAAGAAGAAAAATAAAAAAGAAAGGAAAAAATGAAAAATAAAATAAAAATATTAAAAAATTAAAAGAAACAAAAAAAGAATAAAATTTACCAAATGTGTTTCTATTCATTTTTTATTCCTGGAATAAACGTTACCAAACGCGTTCTTTTGTTCAAAAACTGTTCCCCGGAACAGAAACACTTTTTTTTGTTTCTGTTCCCCGGAACAAAAAAAGAACATAAACATTACCATGCAGCCCCTAACTTTTTGTTTGAATCATTAACATTTACCAACAAATATATGAATCTTTTAATGTTTATTTGAGTGACTTATCAACTTTTTTTCCGATCAAATTACCAACTAGTTTTGGTTTTCCAGCTTTCATTTGAATTACTTACCGATATTTATTTGATTTTACTTTAATTTATCAAATTTTCTTATTATTACCAACTTTTATTTGTCTCTCTTATAGATGACTTAAATTTATCAACTTTTATATGACTTCACCAACCTTTAATTGTGTGAGTTAATAGTTGTCCTCCCATTAGATTATTGAATAACTTTGATTTACTAAGTTTCATTTAAATTGCCTACCAATGTTTATTTTTCTAAAAAATTTATCCACTTTTTCAATGAGTTACCAACTTTGATTTGCCTCCTTTACCCGCTTGTTAAATCTACCAACTCCTTTTTAGAAATTGCTAATGGGAATTGGAATTGGAGTGATTCTCAACATTATCCAATCAAGTCATTAACAAAATTTGCATTACATATAGTTAGTTGAGTTAGCTATTGATGTTTGTTTATTTTTAATTAAAACTTTCCCTTGTGATTGACCCAAAAAAAATTTTTTCCTTTTTTTTTTGGTAACCCAGGAACCCCCGTACAGCCAGCTGTCGACAAGGTAAATTCGAAGCAGTACTAGCGCAAGACCCACTACCACGACACCGCACTTAAGACCACTAGCAATGACACTGGGATTCGAACACCCTCCCTTGCGTTAGGGGAAGGAGGCCAAAGCCAGCATTGCCACCACATGGGGTGGTAACTTATCCTGTTTACCACCAATGTTTTAAATTTATCAACTACCAGATAAAATTATCAATCTTCATTTTAGTTACTAATCATGTCACTCCAATTAAGTAGCCTAGTGGTTATGCATTGCCATCTCTCATTTGAGTTGCTTATATCAAAGTTCATTTATTTTTTTATTTACGAAATTTGTATTGAGTCACTTCTTTTGTTTGCCTTCTTTACAAACTTTATAAATCTACTGGTTGTTTTTAGAAACTTTTAGCAATTGCCTACTTTTAACTAATTAAGTTTCCAACTTATTTTGCATACCGACTCTTACTTGAGTTAGCTACCAATGTTTATTTAGGATTTGCTTTTAAATTGCCAACTTCTCTTATCTTTAACCAAAAAAAGCTTCTCTAATTACTTACCAACTTTTATTTACCTTTCTTACTAAAGGTTTAAATTTACCAACTACTATATGAAATTATCAATCTTTGTTTGCGTGACCTTACAAAGTTATCAAGGGTCAAATTACCAACTAGTTTTGAGTTTCTAACTCTCATTTGAGTTGCTTATCAATAGTTAATTATTTTTACTTACATGGACTAGATTTTCTATTGAGTTACCACTTTTATTGGCCTCACTCACTAACTTTTTCAATTTACCATCTCTTTTTTGAAATTGCCAACTTCATAAGAGTGATGACTAGTATATTTCCAATCAAGTTACCACCTCTTATTTAAGATACTTGCCAATATTTATTTATTTATTTATTTTAAATTACCATCTTCTTCTATCTTTGACAAAAACCTTTGTTTATCTCTTACTAATTTTTATTTACCTTTCTTGGCAACACCTTGAATTTACTACTACTATTTGAAAATTCTAACCTTTTTTGTAGGCAAAAGTACACTACAAGTGCGAAAATTTAGCACAGGTGGACACTCAAGTACCAAGATATCTAAAATGTACACTCAAGTGCAACTATTTTTGATAATTGGACACTTAAATGCCAACTCTAGTGAAGCTAGCCAGAAATTCGATGTGGCATTATCTTAATAATAAATATGGTCTATGTGGCTCGCTAAAGTTGTCTACTTAGCAATCAATGTGCAAAACGGCATTGTTTTGCCCCCAAATTTGATTTTTAATGTAATTATTAATTATATTAAATTTAAAAACTAAATTAAAAAAAAAAAAAGGAGAGAGGTAGCATTCATTGAGGGCCTCCAAAGCCCTTACCATGGTTGCTCACCATTGTCAGAAAGGGTCGACGATAATGGGGCAAAGGTCGATCGGGGTCACTGGCCCTCGCCTAAAGGGGCTAAGGGCTGCCGTTAGTTGTGATGGGGTCACCCACGACCTCTCACTCTAGATTTGGACAAAGGCCTACAGGCCCTCGTTGGCATTCAACTAAGGTCATTGGCCACTTGTTGGGGTTTGGTGACCTCGGCTAACCCTCATCCCACCATCACTGGCCCTTTTTGGCAATGGTGGGGTGGCGACGGCGACAATAAGGGCTATGGAGGCCCTCGCTGAATGCTACCTCCCTCGTTTTTCCTTTTTTGTAATTTAGTTTTTTATTTAATAAATCGAATTTGGAGTCAAAACAACATCGTTTTTGGCATATCTAGCTACGTTAGCATCCTGTAGATAAGTTTTTAAAAAGAATTGCCATATTAGTAAGAAAATCTTGTTTTTAAAAAGAATTGCCACATTAGTAAGAAAATCTTGCCGGAAAGAGCCACATTAACAGTTTAGTTGGAAATTCTCGCAGTTGGCACTTAGATGTTCATTTCTTATCTAATTTTGGTACTTAAGTTTACCTTTTAGAAGTTATGGTACTTAAGTATTTACCTATGCCAAATTTTGGCACTTAGGGTGTCTAGCACTCCTTTTTTGTATGATTCACCAACCTTGCTCCAATTATTTCACAAAATATATGTTTTATGTAGCTTAACAATGTTTATTTGGTCACATATGCCTTCGTCAATGACAATTGGTGGCTTGGCCCTAATGGCATGTCTTAAGAATAATATGCATATGTTCAACTCCATAAAGGTTTATATCATAGTGATTATGATAAACAACTAACTCATTATCCAAGCATCTACAAAACCAATTCTTAAGAAAAATATGCATATGTTCAACCCCGTAAAGATTTAGATCATAATGATTACAATAAACAACTAACTCATTATCCAAGCATCTACAAAACCAATTCTTAAGAAAAATATGCATATGTTCAACCCCGTAAAGATTTAGATCATAATGATTACAATAAACAACTAACTCATTATCCAACCATCTACAAAACCAATTCTGAATTTATTTCATAAATTGGATTCACAAATCATATAGCCTTTCATAATTTAATCCATCAAGCACAATACTTTTTACATAGCATTTCCCAAACCTTATAACAAATAATTAATCACAAACTATTTTAAGAAATGGTTTACTATGCAATATCCAATGAACAAATGGGTAGCAATTACTTGATCTAGCTTTATGCAACAAATATGCTTGAAACACCAATTTTCCTTTTTAATTTTTTCAATACATGGGTTTCCAAATCTTAGAAGAGATAAGCATCACTCACTTGACATTGGGAAACCAAACAATGAAAACTACTTTGAGTAGAAAAACTCAAAATCTTATATATTGAGTAAGAAATATATAGCAAAAGAAAGTAGATAACTATCCAAAACAATATTCAATTAAACTAAGTTTATTCGTGAATAAAACTACTCTAACATGCCAATGGGATGCTTACTCAAAGTGGGAATAACTAGAGAGGCAATAATAAGAGGACGCGGACACTTGGAGTGCCAAAATTTGGCACGGGGGAATATTTGAGTGCCAAAAGTTCCAAAGGGTACACATAAGTGCCAAAATATGAGTAAAATGGATCGTTAAGTACCGATGACGAGAAAATCCAGTCAAAATATTGACGTAACATTTTTCTAATGAGATAAGTGCAAAACAATAAAAACAACCATTTTGCATTTTGACGTGGAAAGAAAAGCCAAAAACAATGTTGTTTTGTTTGGAATTTCAATTTTAATATAAATATTATTAAATTTAATTTAAAACTAAGTTTACTAAATAAATAAATAAATAAATAAATAAATAAATAAATATATATATATATATATATATATATATATATATATATATATATATATATATATAAAGGAAGATGGGTTTGAGAACAACGTGGGCGCAGCCTCTCACTGTTACCGAGAAAGGCTGGCGATGGTGGAGGGAGGGTCAACTAGGGTCACTAGGCCTTAGCTAGGTGACCCAACCAGCAATGGCCCTTGGCTTGACTGGGCGAGGGCTAGTAGCCTTCGCTGCATTTGAGGGAAGGTTGGGACCCTTGCCCCAGATCTAGACGAGGGCTTGTAGGCCCTCGGCGCCGGTTGGTTAGGGTCATTGCTTGTTGCATCCCCTAACCAAGGCTTGGTGACCCTAAGCAACGCTCCTCTCACCATTGCCGACCCTTCCCAGCAACGATCGGGAGGCGGCAGTGAGGGTTATTCACACCTAAATTTTTGCCCAAAAATAGTTCATGTCAAATTCTTGCATATAGATTATCTAGGTGTTTAATATAGTGTTTTAAATGAAAGATGTTTTTTCTATAAAAATAATAATAATAATTTTAAAAAAAGGAAAAAGAAGAAGAAGAAATTGAAAAAAATGAGCAAGTTGGGGCCAATGATCTAAATGTGACTAGCCAAGCCCAAGAGGTCAGATTGGAATTCAAATGGCAAGTTGGGGGGCCAAAATACAATTTCCAAAAGTTGAGAGACCAATTCGCAAATTTTGCAAAATTTGCGCCCGAGCCCCTAAATCATCATCTTGGTCACCAAATAAGTTGAAATTGAATTTGGGCCAAGTCGAATCAATCAAATCAAGCCAAAAAGACCACATTTGTATTGAATTGGGTATTTTCGGATAAGAAAATGGCCAACTTTGAGGGACTCTCTTGCAAAATTGGGTGGAGACAATTGCGAAAAATGGTCAAGATCTTAAGCTACTATACATGAGGTTGCTAATTGATTAGAAACTGTGGCCAAATTGATGGATTAAAGCACTCAAACCAGCTACCAAAACCCAGCCCACGGTTAGGTCTTAATTCAGAGCTACTAAGTAGGCATATTGGTGGCCCCACCATATCTCACTCAGCCGCCCATTTAGCTCGATATTTGCACGTGGTGGAAGACCATATATAGTAGTGCAAGTGGACGGAAATTGGCCAGGGATAAGCCGTTGAAAGCACGGGAAAATCACAGCAAAGTTCGCACACTCAACAACTACAGAAGTTAAAAAAATTGGTTAAGTCAGAAGAGTAGGTGAACCAGCTCAGTTGGCAGGCTTGGTAGGTGGACAAAAGACCAACCAAAAATCCCTTAATTCATGGGATAAGATCACTGAAGCAAGGGCTTTCAAGGGATGAGAGAAAGGGACGAGAGAGAGAGAGAGAGAGGAGAGCTCGGAATCGTTACCCAAAGACACCTTCCGAAGCAACTCTAGAAAAGCAAAAATCCAGAAATTCCAGACCGACTTGGAGAGAGAAAAGTGAGATTTTCACATACCTGCGGCCAAAATTAGCCAAAACCTTCAACTAGAGAATGAAGCTTCACTCAAGGATCTTTCCAACCATAGGTCGCACGTCCCAAATGGAGATTGGGAAGGCCTCCTAAAGCTCCCCGAAACAGTGCCCTCCTGGCGGGCTAAGAAAGTCCGAAAATTTTTCTGTGTCGAGACTGGTTGGTCACGAGTAAGGAAAGTCAGTGTTTTTGAGAAATTTGAGAGACAAATGAGGAAAATCTTGACTTTTAACCCAAACTAGAATACATATAGTTTGGCGTGGTGTCAAGTTTTCCAACAAAATACGTCTAGAAGTCTAATGTTAGAGGTCAACGAAAACCTTCGTTGTCAGTTCTTTTTTTTTTTTTTTTGCAGATCTCATTTCCAATTGAAGAAGCCAACTTCCACAGGCCCCTGAGGATAATTTGTCGGTTTCATCGGCCAAGAACCACTTGAAAAGGAAACTAGAAAGCAAGTTAAGCATCCTAGATGTATTTATTTTCGAGTTTGAGCATGTTTTGATCATGAAAATTAAGAGGAAAACTAGCCCGGAAAACTGATTTCTGAGGCTGAAATTTTTCTAAAGTGTTTGAAATCTCTTCAAGAGTTTTGCATGTGTGCTTCTTGGAAAGGTCGTTTTGATGTTGTTCGGTGGGTCATTCTCTATGATGTTTCTTGCATTTATAAGCTCATGTTACCTATGTTCACTCGGATTAAGTAGTGGTTCCCTTAGATCTCGTATGTGATGAGTGTTGGGGCTTGAATATGGGCATTCAACCTGTTTGCTTGACTTGGGTTCAAACCCAGATTTGCAAAATCAGATCAAACCCGCATATTTGATGACGATTTCAGCTTGGTTTTCGTGTGTTTTAAGCTGTGATTTCTATTTAATCTTACTCCTTGCATGTGATAGTTTAACCTTGATGTTTTAGTTCCACATAATATTGCTCACGCGTTGAGATTGAAGGCCGCAAACATGACCTGAGGAAGCTAGTTTGGGGTGATTTGATGCACGCCAAGTGTTCAACGAAATGTGCAAACCAAGTTTCGATCTTGAAACGGTCAATTTGAGCCCGGTTATTGTGATATTCATGTGCTGTGTTGTTCAATGTTAGCATATATCGGTTTAGGAAATTATTATTTTTATTTAAATAAAAAATAAAAAAATCCAAAAATCCAAAAATTTCAAATATATATAAGTGATAGATGTATCAAATTAAGGCAAAAATGGCATCTATGAAATTTTCCTATTTTTAAAAGGTCATTTTCCTAATTTAATGCTATTTTGGTATTTTATGATCATTTTTGTAAATAATCCATTTTGCATAGATTAAAATTATCTAGAGTAATTTCATGCATATTTAAATTTCCATTTCGCTCACGGGGGTCCTGTCCCGGGGTGTGATAACAAGGCCATGTAATATTATTTGCCCGACTTGTATCGGGTTTACCTTTTCTGCGTTTATTTTCAAGTCATTTCAATTCTTGGATGTTTACTTACGTGCCGCTTTTCATTAATTTGAGTGTAAATTTCTCTTCTAAATTATGTTAGGATTAGTCTAGACATTAAAAAAAAAAAACTACAAAAACATTTGCATGGACACTTAGTGATTTCATAAAGATTATAATTGGTACTCAAGATTGTATGGTCATTTAGATAAACGACCTTCCAAGTTAGTGGAATCGCAATGTCGCTAATAGAAACATTAGCGTAAACGAGTCCCCGTTCCTAGAAATCTCTGGTTGCGTATGAATTGAGACAACACTCTCACTCTAGCCGGCCCCAATAGGCTAGTGGTGACTCCTAGAATTACATAGGTTGTTAAGAACTAAAAAACGAATCCAACGTCGTGCGAGGTACGGGTTTGGGAGAGCCCGCGCCTAATCTAGGGCCATTGGTCCACCTCTTTAGGCAAATACCCCTAAACCCTTTTCTTTTTCCCCCGAACGGAAAAAAGGAGGTCGTGACAAGGGCTAAGCTGCAAACTCATTTTTTTAATATTTATTTATTAAATTTAGTTTTAAATTTAATTTGATTAATATTCATAATAAAATTCAAATAATGGGCAAAATGATATCATTTTGGCTCTACTTTACCCACTTAGCTCTCCAGTAAGCCATGTAGGGGAGTTATATTATTAAAAAAAATGCCATGTGGGATTTCTTGCATCTTTTTAATATGTATTGTCACTTAAATGTCTCATTTTTCAGAAAAAAGTGGCACTTATTTGTATCTTTTGTAACTTTTGATACTAAAATGTCCCTACATGCCAAATTTTTACATTTATGCTGTACTTTTGCCCAATAATAGGCCAAGGAAGTCTAGAAATCAAAATAATCAGGGCCAACACTTGTGGAAAACATAACACTTGTTGGTGTTATTGGAACATGAGGGCATACTTTCTATGTGGGAAAATGAGACGTGTATCACAAGATTGTTCTATATTGAGGATGCTCCGAATGATAGTAGATAATCCTTTTTATATGGGCAACTTAGATATATAGCACACAATTGTTCCATGTAGAGGAATACCCCTATTGTTGGTAGGCCACAAAAAAACCTACAAAAGTAGAGGGCAATGAAAAAAGTTTTTGTATGCTTAATTAGGAGGCAACAACATCTAATGCATTCATGAAGTTTTTTGTTGAATTATCACTTTTTATTTGCCTTATGTACCAACCTATTTCACTAACTAAAATTATCACTTTTTATTTGCCTTATGTACCAACCTATTTCACTAACTAACTTTGCATCACTCACTCTTTATTTTAGTTACCAAATGTTTTTTTTTTAATTGCCAATTTCTCTTATTGCTTACGAAAAATAGTGGAAAAATTCTAAATAAGAGCCTGAAGTGCTCTCATTTTTTCAAATAAGGATTGGAAGTGGACCTTGTCCTAAATAAGCGTCTAAAGTGCCATCATTTTTTTTTTTAAATAAGGGCGTAAAATGGATTTTCTTTGATATAAAAGCTTGAAGTGGCTATATTAATTTCAAAGAAGAGCTTGACTATCCAATTGGTCAAGGGTATTTTTGACATTTATCATTTTTAATTCATTTTTTCATTTTTCCTTTTATTCTTTTCCTTTTTTTTTTTTTTTCTGGTTTTCCCTTTCTTCTTCACTAATGGCTAGCCCAACCTAGCCATCGACGATGCCTTGGAAAGGGTTGGGTGAGGGTCGCCCTCCCCCAATTTGGTGAGGGCCACCCTCGCTAGCCATAAGCAAGGGACAGCCTCACCTTAGGTGAGGCTGTTCGTCACTAGCAGTTGGTGAGGGATGGCCTTGCCTCAGCAAGGTGACCCTCATTGGAAAGGGGAAAAAAAGGGAGAAAAGAGAAAAAGGAAAAAATAATTTAAAATTAAAAATGTATTTTGATGAAAATACCCATAATCTCCTGATGATTGACGAAGTTAGGCCCTTATTTGAAATAGCCATGGTTACTTCAGGCTCTAATTTGAGATGGGCATGGCCACCTTAGCCCCTTATTTGACACAAGATCCACTTTAGGCCCTTATTCAACACAAGGTTCGTTTTAGGCCCCTGACTCTCATTTGAGAAAATTAGGGCATTTCATGTTATTATTTGGAAAATTCCCAAAAATATTCTCTCATTATTTCCAACTTTTATTTAGCTTTCTTACCCATACCATAAATTAGTGATTAAAGTCACATCATCGGATGAATAAGTTTATTTTGGAAATATGACTTCTCAATCATACTTGATCATATGTATATGATTCAAGCTTTAGCAATAGCCTAGTTAACTCTTCAAAGTGGCGCCTCGTTGTTAGGGATGTCTTGGTTATTAAGTTGAAATACACTTGAGGCATTATAAAAGGCTTCATATTATACCTCTTTTATTAGATAACACTTAGGTTGCATTTTGCAGTCGGGACAAAATTTAGGATATAATAGAATTCATCATTTTTTGCGTTTAATGCCTACTTAAGATAAGATAAAGTTAGATATAAGGGATATGGATTGGATTAAATTATTCCATGAGAGAGGTTAGATGAAGGTGTATATGATTTTTAACATCCATAATAAGAAAGTTATTTTTTTTCAAATAACAAACTTCTTAACTTAATGAAATTAAAATTATATTTCATTACAAATAATATTTGGGTTATAGTAAAAGAAATTCAAAATAACAAAAAATAACAATTTAGTTGATTTAATTTATCTTATTTTTATTTATATATTCAAATTTAATTCTTTTTATAATATAATTTCAATATATAAATATAAATATATATTTTATGTATTTTAATATTTTAGGTATATTTGTGGTTTTTACTATTTAATAAAATTTTATTTGAGAATGATGGAAGGGGAAGAAAGAAATAAAAAGGAAATTAATTTTAAAAGAAAGGAAAGTAAATAAAAAAAACCAATTAAAAATAAAGTAGGCAAAAGGTGTTCCAAGAGATTTTTACCATCTCCACTTGTAAAATTTTTGGTTCATTTATACTAATATGATGTTTATATCAAAGAATGTATGTGATATGATATGTATATATATGACTTTATTATTATAATTATCAAACGGTGAATTGGATATAACAAAATCATTGGATTTCATATCCTGATTAGAAATCTGAACGACCAAATGTAGCCTTAGAATTATGTTTGGCTGGAATGGAATCATAGTGCCCTCTTAGATCACAGAAAGTAATAAATTTATGAATAGAGGTGCTCAAAATTAATCTCCCAAGCATATCAAAGCATAGACAAGATATTGTGTGATTGCACTAAAATATTACTTCTTAAAACATAACGAGCAAGACATGATCAGCCACATTTTCCATCACTTGAAAAAAAAAAATGCAGAGACGTGAACAAAGGAGCTCCATCTAGTTCATCGCAAAACACATAGTTTTAAGTGGCCAAAGCATCTAATTAACACCACAACCAATATTGAATGGCGATAAACCCAGAGGCAGAGTTCACAAATCACAGCCACTGCTACAACGTAGTAAACTTGAGAAGTTCAATTATGGAATGTAAGCCCAACCTTAAGAGCAAGAAGAAGAAAAAATGCATTGAGGACCAAAAATAGAACAGTGTAAGGTAATTAGCATGTGGTATTAGGTAAAATCTAGAAAACCCATATATCAACAAAGAGCATGTCCGAGCATTTGACTGTGTCCCTCAAGCACTCTCAAGTGCCAAAAAGGGACAACGTTTCAATTTTTCTTCAATATAAAAGATACTATAACCCTCACAAGATCTATATAGAGAAGGAAAAGAGAGCTCATCAGTGACTATTTGGAAACATGAAAAGAAAGAGCAGTGACTAATAAGGGCAATCGCTTATATACTACAAATTGAACAAAAAGGACAAGGCTTAATGCAAGGGAAGTAAACCCACAGCATGATAAGACATGGCAAAAAGAAAAACATGGTTACACCATGCCACATTTTTATTCCACTTTCAAGCTCCATTGAACCGATCCTGATAAACTCATGTTTCAAGTCTATCCATCAATATTCCCTTTAAAACCACCTTAGTGTCCAATATCCAGGTCACTCAATATTTAGTAAATAAAACAGCTCTCACTATTTTAACATTGAATGAAATTAGTCACACCTCAAGGCTCATGACATACTTACCTTGTCCAGATGTTGGGGAGACCATTTCAAGGCTGCTTTATGCTGGCAATTCTATTTAATAGTAGACATCTTTTTGAGCCTCTAACTTTTGTACATCTCCATTTGTCTTTTGTAATTCCTCTTTCGTTGCTTTCAGTATTTCCTTCAACTTGTGAATCTCTTCATCTTTCTCATTCTCTGACCTTGAGTTCTTAGATAGAAGGCAACTAGATTTCTTCAACTTGCGAATCTCTTCATCCTTCTCTTTCTTTGACCTTAAGTTCTTGGTTGGAAGAAAACTAGATTTCGAGGCCCCAAATCATTCGGGCATGGAATATGCCCTAGCATCGGACACTCAGGTTTCCCTTTTCCCAACCCCAGAAAAACAATATTTCAGGGGAGGCTTTCTCTTTCCAAGTTCTAAATATACCTCCATGAGATCATTCATGCTTCCATGCTGTTTAGTGACATAAAAAACTTATTAAAATAATGATTTTACTATTTACTGTCAAGCAATGTTAAGCTGAATTCATAGATACGTACAATGGCCTTTGATTCCTAACTCTGCTCCCTATCATGTGCCAGAACTTGGTTAGTCAGCATGACTGAATGAACCATATCAAGAGGACAATCAATATTTCACACTTTCCTGTGATACTGGGAAAGATGTCCAGAGATATCAAATTGAAAAAGTAATCACACTCTTCCTTTCTATAGTTGTTCCTTGCTGATTGTTATATAACTTGTCATCCACCGAATCATATGAAAACACATCCTAAGAAGCGAGACTTTTGATTTTAATTTTACACTATTTATTCCAGCTTGCCCTCTTTTCTTGATCCGTTCTCTTCTGCTCAGATAACTGTATAAATTCCTAATACACTGCAGCAGCAATATTGTCATTGCCAAGACTGAATAATATTTGTTGACACTGGATGAACTATATTGAATGGCTTTTCAACAATTGTGGGGACGTGTGCATGCATGTGAAATGGCACAGCTAGCAATTGGGAATTCTAGGGATGCATTACTTTTCTATTTTTTGATCTCTCTCATTAAACCAAACTGTAGTCACGTTAGCAAATTAATATAAAATTGTACAGGTTTCATCATTTATAATTTACTTTACAGCTCTAGTTGCTCCAATTTGATCCTTTTTTGAGGGGGATAAAACTTCGATTTGGACTATTCAGCAGTCCCATTCGGCTGATGCTAGTGTTATTGTCCATCTTGATGGCGGCTTGCTAACCTTGCACAATTTTAAATCGCCTTGTACTAATTTGAGCTTATAGGAAACTTACCTATCAATATAATAGGTTTAAACATGGACAATCATGGATGAGAGACATCTATGATACCCAATATCCTCAAAAAGCTAGCTTTGTGATCACAATTAAAACAAGACTGATCGAATATTAAACAAAAATTAATTTTTATGTTCTCTCCTATATTTCTATTCTCTTCTATCTATTACCAATCTTGACGTCTTCTCATTCTTCTTCTCCTTCTAGTTATGTGCTTCATCAATTGGTATTAGAACAATATTCATCCTGCATTATTTAAAATTAGAGCCAAAAGCATTGATTACATTGTGGTGAAGGTTTTTTCATCCATAATATGGTTTTAGTGAGACTTATGATGATAACAAGTTAAAGGAATGGGCGCGCCATGTTCAAGTTTTGCAGGAGTTTTTTTTTTTTTTTCTTTTTTTTCTCCTGGTTTGGAAGTTTTGCAAGATTTAGTGAGTCAAAAATCAAAGAGAAAAAGTGTCGATCTCGCTTAACCGGCAGAACACTGCAACCAAGAGCACATATTGTACCATTCATATTTTGCACCAGCCACTTGTCGGTGTGAAAATTTATCCTCGCAACCAATGTGCTATTTTAGCTACTAATCTACAAGTTTATTATTCTAGACCTGGGGAAGGATAGGGCAAATCAAGAAAGAGATGCATTGGGAAACTCGTCAATAGCAGAGTTCTTCTTAGTGGGCGAGACCGATATAAGATCCATATCAAACTAGAATTTTTATCTTAGCAACCAGTACTTATATTTGAAATTTTCTTATCTTACTAGATTCTTGTTTTAGGCTTCTGTAAGTGAGACACCGACAATTCAGAACATTTGATTGAATATGCAATCAAGTCCCAAATTTTGAATTTATGAAATTAAATCCTAAACGGTTTTCATTGAGTGCAATATAATCATGTTGGTAAACTCATGGTCAAATTTGCTAACATGGATGCCAAAATCTGACTTGGCATTTTGTAATTTCTTTTATCATACATGCCTCTGATGTGGTGCTAATGTGGCCCCATGTTAGGAAAATTCAAATATTAAAAAAAATTAAAAAATTGGAGAAAAACTTTAAAAAAAAAAAAACAAACAAAGACTAGATAAAACTAAAAGTCGTAGAGAGTGGAACCGTCGGCGAGGGCTGTTAGAGGGTTTCGGAGACGGTAGAACTGCCCCTTCTGAAAATGTCCATGAGCAGAGCCAGCACTTCTTTTTCTTTGTCCTCATCCTCCGATTCATTTTAGTTGGCACAAACCTGTAAAATATCAAATCATAGAGTTTGATTTTTTAGAATGTTATGTCGATTCAATGGGCTTATGAAAAATGAAATATTTTACCTCCAATTAGGGATATTTATACGTATATAGTTGGCATTTTATCCCCTTTCAAATAGATAAACTTATACCGGTAAATGGATAGAGCTATAGTTGAACCAAATTATATGCAGGCATGGAGATATATAAAGAAGAAAAACAAAAATAAGTCTTATGTTGTTTGGTATTGAGTATCTGATTTTTTTGAGAGTATCAATCAATTTCACAAATCATTTCTTTCTCTTCTTTGTTGTCAATTGTTGATCTCGGCATCCCCTTTCCGCTTCTGCTTCACTTCTCCTTATTGTCTCAAATTATTTGGTATCAGAGCCAAAAAAACTGATTATATAGCTTTGAAATTTTCCAACCAAATTGATTTACGTGCGAGTCCTATTTTTTAACGGATGATGATTTTGTCTAACTTAGGCATTTTTATTTCCTTTATCGTGAGGCTTAGCTATATTAAACTATAAGTTATATATTTCATTAATATTTTATGATTTGTTTGCTTAGCTTATGCTGGAAAATGGAGAGAGCTAAACATAAAGCATATTATACACACGCACGGAGATATACAAAACGAAGTTTTTTTTTTTTTTTGAATATTTGATTCTCTATGCATCTAACCAATTCAATGAGTTGTGATACAGTCCAAATACCTTACGTTACTTTTGTGGCACCCCTCAATGATTATGTTTGTGTTTTTAGGATGCGTGACAACCCACTAGGGGTGAGCGTGGTTCCCGGGTAGAACCGAGAACCGGGGAACCGAACCGTAGGTTCCTTACCGGTTCCCGGTTCTAAGAAGACCGGTTCCGGTTCCCGGTTCCGGTTCCCGGTTCCCATAGGAACCGGAACCGGTTAAATTTACGATTTAAAAAAAAAAAAAGAAAACTCTAATGTACCCCACGATTTCCCCCTTCCCTTTCTTTCTCTCTCTGTCTTTTCTCCCCTTTTTCCTCTCCTCACGTCACTTCCTGCTCCCCCACTCCCACCCACTTTTTTCTTTTCTTCTCTCTCTCTCTCTTTCTCTCCCCCTCTCTCGGACGGAACCCCCTTCTTCTTCTTCTTCTTCTTCTTCTTCTTCTTCTTCTTCTTCCTGCTTCACCCACCACCACACCGCCGCCCCACACCCAACTCACCACCACCTCTTGGCCACCGAACCACCACCACCCACCGGTCGTCCGACGGGCCATCTTGCCGTTGAGCCCGACGAGCAATCGCGCCGTCCGCGCCGCTGCTCGCCGCCGAGAGCCACCTCCCTTGACACCGCCGCTGGACGCCGTCACCCCTCGCTCGCCTCGCCGCTCAGCCACTTGTCGTCGACGCCGCCATTAGACGTCGCTCCTCCCTGCGGTGGAGGCTGCTCGCTCGCCTAGCCACCCTAACGCTGCTCGCTCGCCACTCGCCCAATCGCCTCGAAGCCGCTCGCCCAGTCGCCCCGACGCCGCTCGCCGCTCGCCTAGCCACCTAATGAGCCTTAACTCCACACCCCTTCGCCTCCGCCTCCACCTCCACCTCCACCTCTAGCTCAGTCGCACCCCCACTCTCTCTCTCCTTTCGCCTGTCTGGTCGGGGGCGACGCGAGACGCCCTTGGAGACTTCGGCGGGGGCCTACCGGCTGATCGACGACGAGACGGTAGGGTTGGATTTATCTCAGTTTATTTGGATTTTTAGCTTGCAAAATGTTTTTGTAGGACGTATGATAGTTGAATTTAACTTAAGTCATTTAACTCGACCATGTTATGTTCATTTTAGTGACAAGTGGACCATATTTTTCTCATTGAGCCTTCCGTATGGAGACCTGGGATTTGTTAAAATAGCATGCTACTGAAGTGAGAGAAGCTAAGTCCAAGTTGTTCTTGTCTATTATGTTTATGCAATTTCAAGGGAGTATGGAATTAATGTAACTTTAGTCTTTTACCTTTTGATTTTATTGTAAGCTTCTATTTCATTTCACAGATCCCAACAAATGGAGCTGGTTTGATTGAGTATATATGCCATCCTTTCTGGTCCCAGAAATACTGTCCGTCACATGAGCATGACAACATAGCTCGATGTTGTAGTTGCGAGCGTTTGGAGGTAGTGGTCTAGGCTAGCACAAGTAAATTTAATGCCATGCTTTGTTCCCACAATCTTGCGAATTGTATATTTTAAATGCATTGAATCAGCTATACTCATTTTTTTGTTTTTCTTTCTTTTGATATTTATTTTACCTACTGACAGTCGTGGAACACAACATACATATCTTTGGGAGATGGACGAAGTTTATGCCTCGAGTGCATGGAATCTGCTATCATGGACACTAGTGACTGTCAACCACTTTATCATGCGATCAGAGACTACTATGAAGGAATGAACATGAAATTGGATAAGCAAATTCCAATGCTTTTGGTTGAAAGACAAGCACTTAATGAGGCTATTATTGGAGAAAAAAATGTACGACATGATATGAGGTTTGGGTTTTCTTTCAAAGTTGGCGTGCCATTCCTGATGCTAGTTTTTCTGCAGGGCCACCATCACATGCCTAAGACAAGAGGTTTATGTCTTTCCGAGGAGCAAACTGTGTCCAGTGTATGAAATTGGACATCTACTGATTTTGCTTTCAGGAAATCCAGAGTAAATCCTTGAGCAAGATTCACTTGTTCAATTTTACACTAATTTCATTGCTTTTGTATTCAGGTTCACCCAGACTTGGAGGCCACCGGCTTGTTGGAATGAAAACTCAACCCCAGAAATTGACAAGGAAATGCGAAGTTACAGCCATTCTTGTTCTTTATGGTCTACCAAGGTAAGTGTGACTGAAAAGCTCTTGTTTCGCAAAGTAATGAATACATTTATTAAGTACACAATAGCTCTTCATATACACGTTTTAAAAATTTGTAGGTTAGAAAGACTTCTTGAGGATGAGTTGACAAACAACTGCATATTTGACGGGTCTTCCTAAGTAGACAATCTGAACTTTTCCAATGCATAGTTGTTAGGAAGTCCCATTAAGCTGTGACAGAGAGACTTTCCCAGCATAAAGCTTCAGAAAAATGGTCTGATGCTAATGAAACTTGTATAGTTCAATGGATGCTTATACTTCATTTCGGAGTGATGGCATTATGGGTCGTGTTATGGAGAAGTACGTCTTGGAAGTGAAAGTGTTGTGATAAGTTGGCGTAGCTATTTCTCGAGATAAGTATTGTGAAAGTTTTGCTTAACTAAAGATGAAAAAAAAAAAGAACCTGTAAGAACCTGGAACCGACCCTGGAACCTGTAATAGGGTAGGTTCCAGGTTCCAAAAAATTAGGAACCTGTACCCGAGGGTAGGTTCCAGGTTCCAGGCGGAACCTATAAGGAACCTGGTTGGAACCTGGAACCGCTCACCCCTACAACCCACAAGAGAATTTTATGTGCTTGACCCAAAAGTTACTTTTATTTTTTATTTTTCATTTAGGACAGGCATAGGTACCTACCAACTCAATTTCGCTCATTTTCAACTTAACATCCCATCAACAAAGAAGCCTTAAAAAATTTCAACCCCATTGCAAAAGTCGCCTATCCTCTTCATCTCTTTCCTCTCTTTATCTTTTATGTATCCTTTATTGACTTATTCACGATTGAGTCGAATTGTCAAAAGGACAAACATAAAGTTGTGGAAAAACATAAAAGAGACAACAATCATGCACGATTCTCTCTACTTTTGCTTTTGCCAACATATAATAGAGTCATGCCACACGTTTTCAATTTTTCTTGCGTTTACATGGGGGGTTTCACAAGGATATAGAGATGAAACTTCATGTGTTCATTACACGGGCATGGCTGGAACATAGCGACCCCATTCCACGCATTTTCCCTCTCCTTGCGCTTGTCGGCGTGAAAATCTGTCCTCACAACCAAATGCTATTTTTGCTACTAATCTACAAGTTTATTCTACAGTTGTGGAAGGATAGGCCAAATCAAGGTAAGAGATGCATTGGAAAACCCATCAATAGCAGAGTTCTTGTGGTGGGAGAGATGAATGTAGGATGGGAATCAAACTACGAATTTTTATTTGAGTAACCCTTATTTGTTATTATCTTATAAGAATATTTGCTATCCACTATGTTGATTCTCATTTTAGGTTCTTATAAATGAAAATTACACCAAAAAAAATCATAATGTTTGGCCGAATATGCAGTCAAGTCCCAAATTTTGAATTTGTGCAATCAAGTCCTAAACGTTTTTTGTTGGGTACAATTTAATCCTTATGACAGACTCATAACCAAATTTGCTAACGTAGATTCCAAAATTGGATGTGGCACTTTGTAATTTCTTTCTACATTGGTGCTAATGAGGCGAAGAAAGACCTAAGAAATTATTTAAAAAATCAGAGAAAACCTACATAAAAGGAGACAAAAACTGAAGAAAAAAAGAAATTCATAGGGTGTGGAACCGTCGATGAGGGTTGCTTGACAGTTTCAAAACAGCGGAATTGCCCACACTTACAATCTTCATGACATCAGCAGAGCCTGCACTTCATTTATTTTTCTCCTTTTGTGTCGATTCAATAAGCTTATGGAAAATGAGAGATTTTACCTCCAATCAGAGATGTAGATCGACTAAAAGGAATAATCACGAGCTGAGCTTGTTCCTTCTTAAGATATAGCCCTTGACTATATTCTTTCTTCTGCTCTTTTGAAGATTCTAAAGTGTTTGCACATATATAGTCATCATTTTAATCCCTTTCAAAGAGATCAACTTGTGCTAGAAAATTTAGGGAGCTAAACTTGAATCAAAATTCTTTGCACACTTGGAGATATATAGAAAATAGGTTGTATGTTGTTTCTTATTGATATCGAGTATTGAGTAATTAAGAGTATCCAATCAATTTCATGATTCGTGATATAATCCCATTGCCTAAATTATATGCACTCACGGATATATATGCAAAATATAAGCTCCTCGAGATTATGTTTGTGTTTTCCTGCCCTTTTTAATGGTTAGAGTTGAAAAATGGGACCTTGAATTATGTTTGTGTTTTCCGGATGCCCTTTCTAATGGTTAGAATTGAAAATGGAACAAGCCTCCATAGAGAATTTTATGTGCTTGCCTCAAAAGGCAGGTTGGTTTTTATTTTTATTTATTTATTTTAGGAAAAGCAAGGGCACCTTCCGACCTAGTTTCTATAAAGTTGTTTGGCATTTTTTAGAAACTTCATGCCTCCCTTCAACTTTTTGTCGACTATTGCTTTGCTTCACTTCCATAAAGTATGCACATGCGAGGGTTTCCTTGGTGTTTCTTTTTACCCTTTTCGAGTGCATTATTGTCCTTCTCAGGTTCGCATCGAAGTACTGTGCCTGATAACGGTTGACACATCAAGCAAGCTACTCTATGCATAGAAATTTTACAGATAATTTCTAAAATATGTGTCATAGGGTGACACATTTACCTCAAATCTTTTTTTCAAACATAAAAAACCCTAAATTTTTTTTGCGACACCATATATTTGGGTAAATCTGTTACATATCTGCAAGTTGGAAATTTTTAGTGTTACAAGAACAAGTTTGAGATAAATATAATGTGTCAAATAAATATAAATTTAGAATTTTTGATGTCATAAAAAATTTAAGATAAATATATCGCAGTAGGCATAATTTAGAATTTTTTGTACAAAGGTTTAAAGTTATATTAGCAAAATTTAAAAATAGTACTGAATTAATATTTGTACAATAAAATTTATTACTCATTTGATAATTATCTCTCCTAACGTAGGTGGATTTGGTTAGGTGCTGTAGGAATAGTACTTTAAGATCAATTCCGTGTCCTAGACATTTTTTTTCCTTAGCAACTATTATTTTGCCGCAAATACTTTTTGTTCTCAACAAGAAACAATTTGAGAAAATTCAATTGTCTAAAATGAAACACCGGAGGGCCTATGCACCGTACATACAGCTTGAAGGCACTCTCAGATCGCTTGGAAGACTTGAAAGTCTTCGAGCTTCCTTTCCTCGCACAGCCACCGACAAACACTTCTTTGAGGGCTAGTTTTTCCGTGTGCAGAGCAGAGAAGGCCACGACCTTCTTCTCAAACCCAGCGATCAACGTCCCCCGGTCGTCCCGAGCGACTCCGGCAACGAACCCCTCCGACGAATCGGCTAGCCAGGACCAGGAGCCATCGATATTCATCTTCACGAAGCCCTTTCCCGGCAGCAGTGACCACGAACACGGTACGATTCTCTTCTGACTTGTTCTGGATTTGCCTTGAAGAGTTCGGTTTCGTGAAAACCTTGCTCAGAATGAGTGCGTTGTCCACAATCGAGGCCGGATCTGGTCGTCGGGGACTGAAAAACTCATTTGTATTTTGTTGCGTTCCTTCCTGTGTAATTGGACCTAAAGTCTCCTCGATTAGGTTCTTAACAAGAATGGACAAGTGGATTTGTGAAAAGATTGCGGGCTAATCTCAAACCCTTCCAAAAATTTAAGTTTTTAGAAGAATCCGTGATATAGTATTTGATTTTATAATACTAATTATTGTAAATGTTTATGTAAGTTTGAATTGACTTTTATTTTTTACTTTTTGAATTTTTGGTTTTCTTAAGTTTGTTGATTGTTAGTCTTTTCCAGTTTCCTAGATTCACATATAAGGTTTCACAATCTTTAAAAAATTCGAATAGTGTTTTTTATAACTTTTTTTTTTTTTTAAGGTCCATAGTAGTGTTTTTAAAATTGGCAAGATTGAAGAAGGTATATTCTTTGCTTAGAAAATGCATATAACACACCTATCAAATAATCTCTCCACATAAGCAATCTTTTATTCAAAAAGTCTTCCTAGAATTTCGTGAGTGGAGAAAAGTAGTTGGCAAAAGCAATGTTATATAGCATTTCATAACGTTGACTTACAAATGATATGGATCATTGAGAGTTTGAATATAATACGGTCATCTAAATACTTGACTTTAGTTTTATTGTTATTCTGTAACTGAATTTATATATTGTAATCTCACTCCTGATATATTCACGCCGTATGTTCGTGGTCGAAACCTTCAGTCAGCCAAGGGCAAAGGCCTCTCTTGTTCACACACGAGGGAGACAGCTACTAAAGCTAAAGTTAAAATGGAGAGCTCAGAGGCAGAAGCATCATCAGAATGCGAGCATCAAGTGTTCTTGAACTTCAGAGGACCTGACACTCGTAATAATTTTACTGACTTCCTCTACCACAGCTTGGCTGATAGTGGTATCCACGTCTTTCGAGACAGTGAAAACCTCCATGTTGGTGAAAGAATCAACGGAGCGCTCCAGAGAGCGATCGACAACTCTAGGATCTACATCCCCATCTTCTCTCCAACCTACGCTTCGAGCAAATGGTGTCTCCGTGAACTCACGCAGATTATGGAGAACACCTCCAAGTCAAACGGGAATAAAGAGATCCTACCTATTTTCTTCAATGTGGAACCCAAAGATGTTAAGATGAAAACCCAGTTATATCGCGATGCCATTCTCATTTTGCAGGGCGAGGATAACTTGAGCATTGAAGAAGTAGATTCCTGGAGAAAGGCTTTGACGGAGGTTGATGCAATAAAGGGATGGGAAGTCAAGAAATGCGATAGGTGAGCTTGCTGCATTCCAAGATCCTTCTTTTTCCCTAATATTTTTCCTGTTTGCAAAAACTAAGTAAATAATTCACAGATAGAAGGAACATATTAGATGTGGGTAGGAGGAGAGAATTCAAGAAACATAAAAATTCATGCTAGAGCTACTAAAATTGTTAGTGTTCTTGATTTCACTAGAGGTGCTATCATATGTCTTTTTTTAATGAAGAACTGAAAATAGAAACGAAAGCTCATTTTTTTCCTTTCGTTGATGGTCTATATAAATTTTGTTTCATTTTTCACCTCTGTCATTTAGTAAGCAACTCTTAGTGAAATTCTAATGCTTCTAGAACTTTTACTCAAAACTTAATAACGTAGATATATCACCACAAATGAGGTGGAACTTCCCCTAGTGATACTAAATGGTATATGTGTGTAAAAAAAATGTGGAACTGCTGGAATAAAGGCATTTTATATAATGGGTGATGAAGTGGAATAATTGAGTACCATGCATGTTCTGTCTAATAATTTGATCTTTCAATCGATACATCAGATATTTCTCCTCCTGAACATATAATGTCCCACTTCTAAGGTTGTCCCATGAATATAACTGATAAGATGCTAATTCACGATGCATAAATAGTTGTACATTTATCTTGCACAAACAAGATTAACATAATTCGAAAATTGCTAATCACGTTGGGATCAAGTCAATTTTCAGGTGTCAAGAGACAATGCGACACGTGGCACCTAGCAATGTGCATGAGAAGCACGTTTGAAAGTGATGTAGATTCATATTTTTTATGGTTATAGTATTAGCTAGAAAAATCAAATCCGAAGTCCTTCGGGATCGATTCCATCTATCTCGTCAAATGTTTGTGTTATGCATGCTTGGTGTTATTTGGGAACTTTACAAGATCAAGTACACGTAAGGTTTGCACAACATATCAAATGACAAATGTTAGGTTATCAAAAGCGATAGCTAAGAAAACCTTACATTCAATACTAAATTTGAGAAGGCACATCTTGATTGTTGATGTCCCATTAGTTATGGAATTATTGTGCAGTTAAGCAGATGCAATTGAGTAACATCAACTGGTAGGAAACAAATGAAAAATTTGAGATTCTTCTGAACTCTAGTGGAATTGTATTATGAATGAAATTTAATTACTAGATTGTTTTTTTTTTCTTTTTTTTTCGCAATTTTCTGCTATTGAAATGGTTTTCCTTCATGACAGCTGGGCCAAACTAATCAAGTTGGTCGTTGAGGAGGTTGTGGTTAAGTTGAAGATAAAGCAAAAGTCCGTGACTGAACATTTAATTGGAATCAATGATCGAGTGATAGAAGTAATAAATCTGTTAGACATACACTCTAGAGGTGTGCGGCTCATTCAAATTCATGGCATGGGGGGTATCGGTAAAACGACTCTCGCCAAGGTCGTGTTCAATGAACTTTCTACCCACTTTGGAAAGTGTTGTTGCTTCCTTGAAAATGTTCGAGAAAATTCGTCAAGAGCTGATGGTTTGGTTAAATTGCAAAAGAAATTATTGTCTGAAATAGGAAATGCCGCAGGAATAGGAAGTATTGATGAAACTGAACGTCTAATGGAGATGATCAAGGAAGACTTCGCAATAAGAAGGTCCTCATTGTGCTGGATGATGTTGATAACGATGAACAAGGGGAGAAATTAGTTGGAAAAGGTGCTTTGTGTTCAGGGTCTAGAGTACTGATTACTACTAGAAACAAGAATGTTTTGCAAGGCTCTCAACTGAAGTGCAGTATATTACCTTATGAAATGAAGGTGATGAGTAGTGATCATGCGCTTCAGCTCTTCAGCAGACATGCATTTAACAAGGACTCTCCTCCAGATGATCGCGATGATATTTCAAAGGAAATTGTATCGGCTACTGGAAGCCTTCCTTTGACTATTGCAGTAATTGGTTCACTTCTGAACCATGGAACACAAGACCTATGGAAAGAAACATTGGACGATTTACACAAAGCACCTCCAGAGGGTGTTTTCGAAAAGTTGAGGATTAGCTATAAAGCATTGACTTCTGGGCAGCAACAAATTTTTCTGGATATTGCATGCTTTTTCATTGGTGAGATAATGACAAACCCAATTTATATGTGGACAGATTGTGGTTTTTCCCCAATCCGTGGAATTGAGGTCCTCAAAAACAAGTCCTTGATAAAGATTGGAAACGACAATGAGTTTTTGATGCACGATCAACTTAGAGATCTTGGAAGGGAAATTGTTCGTCAAGAATATCGAACGAATCCTGAAGGGCCTAGTAGGTTATGGATTGACGATGAAGTCCTCACTACAATGGCAACAAAGGAGGTGGGATACTTAACGAGAGAACTAATAGATTCTCTTTTTGCTTCTTGATTTTAATACTTTTCCTCAATAAAATGGAATGCTGAATGCTACTCCTTTCTTGTTCTCGTTTGCAGATGAAGAAAGTTCAAGCGATGCAAGTAACTCGCACAAGAATATCTATCAGAAGTGAAGAGATTGGAAGGTTTAAAGAACTAAGGTTCCTTAGATTAGATAGTGGAACCTTTGTTGGCGATCTAATGGATTGTTTTCCCAAACTAAAATGGATTTATTTGAGTGATTCTCCATTTTTCACAGTGTGAGCTAACCAATATGTGCTTAAAGAATGTGGTTGTCCTTGAATTTTCAAGCATTCCCAGTATAGACGATCAGAAATTATTGCAGTTAATAAAGGTGCGTCATATGCTTATTTCCTTTCTTTGTCCTTAAAATGCAACATTTGAAGTGCTCTTCCATTGGATAATGCATTCACATTTTACAGGGGGCAAAAAAATTGAAAGTTCTTAGTCTTGCTAATTGTCATGGCATAACCAGAACACCAGACCTATCCGAATGCTCAACTTTAGAGAGGCTGACTTTTTTGAATTGCAACGGCTTAACAAAGATTGATGGCTCTATTGGGAAGTTAAAGGATCTGAAAGATTTAAAGTTTGATCTTTGCGATCGCCTTGAAGGTTTGCCTGAAAAAATGGGGACCTACGGAATCTAGAGCACTTCTCTTTACAATACTGTTGTGCAATGAAGGAATTACCGGATTTCATATTTAAGTGGAAATCATTGCGGGAGTTGCAGCTTTCAATTGCACGTCCAGTGGAGTTACCGAGTGCCATCGGAAAGTCTGAGAATCTGAAAGCGCTTCAAGTTGAAGGAAATTTGAAAAGTCAACTTCCTTCTGAAATTGGCTTGCTTCTGCGGCTTCAAATACTGGAGTTAAAAGGGTTTGATGAAATCCGAGAGTTGCCGGACCTCTCAAACTTGACTAATTTGGTTAGGTTGAAACTAGATGACGGCTCCAAAAACATTGACGAACGTGATGGAACTTATACTGGTGATTTAGAGTGGATTAGAGGGTTATCCAAACTAAAAAAATTAAGCTTGTGTCTCCTCCATGTCCCTGCTCCCACTGAGTTGGCTTCCCTTACTCGGCTTGACAAACTCCGTTTGTGTGGATTGAACTTGCAACCCCTCAAGCAACTTCCCTCTTCTCTATTAGAGCTAACCCTTGATAATTTCAATTCAACCACATTTCTCTCCTCCCACTTAGAGAATTTGTCAAATTTAAGGCTCCGTCGCTCTCAAATGCAAGAGATAATACTCGATGGGCTTCAGCTTCCAAATTTAATGGAGCTTCTAATTTTTGGCTGTGGACCCCTCGAGAGATTCATGCTATCCAGCATGACGAAGCTAGAAGAGGTCAACGTGGTGTGCTGCCCAAAATTAGATGAGATCCACATTGCTGGGGTGCTGGAATCGTTGCGCAATTTGGATATCAGTGAATGTGAGTCCTTCAGAAGGTTCGTGTACGTTGACAGACATTGGAAATCTTCCCATGAATCTTCACTAGTCCTTGCATCGAGAGTCTTCAATAAGTTGTGGGGACTCCGCATAGAGTTTTGCGATAAGATACTCGGTATTCAAGTTGTTGGTACGTCAGAATCGTTGCAAGACTTGACAGTTTCTGGTAATCATTTGCAAAGTCTTGGTGGTTTGTCAGAATTAAAGAACCTCGAGCGCTTGTGCATAGAGTCCAACCCTGAGCTACGAATTGTTGAGGGCCTCGACAAGTTGGAGTTTTTGAAGCTCTTATACCTTCGTGACTGCCCATTGTTGGAAAGTCTGATTGATGTATCGACCACCGAATTGCCAAATGATTGCTACTTAAGTATTGTCGATTGCCCGAAATTACTTGGGCTTAAGCAAAGATTCGAAGGCTCCGTCCAAGATTTCAAGCAATATAAGGTGAGTCAGCAAAACCATTCACAAACATAAATTCAACTATAAGGAGATTTATAATAATTGTGGAAAATAAAAAAAGAAACAATCATACAATAAGTCTCGGTCTCACTTACTTTAAAAACCAGTAGACGCATGTGATGTTTTCTCTCTCTGCGTTTTTTTGGCTTTTCCTTTTTTCTGTATATGAGAAAGTTACATAGTTGCAGTAAGAGGTTCAGATTTTATCACAAATATTTGGAAAAACTTCATTTTATAGGATATATATAGAAATAGCTTATAGCCTATTATTTAAAATTTTCTCTCATTTTATAAGAAACAATTGGTTTTACTTAGCATTTTTTCTACGTAATATACTGCACTTTTTTTTCTCCATTTCTTCCTTAATACAAATCATTATGACAATGACTTTAATGATTTGCAATATTTATAGTGTAGATAGAACATTAAAGAGATAAATACATTAGAAGTCCTAAAACTTACAAAAATTACAATCGAGTCATAAAACTTGTTAATTTAGTATATTCGAGTCTTTTTATTAACTTCGTTCAATTAGTCAAATGAAAAATTTTGTTTATTCTTTTCACACTCCTACGTGGCATAGAGCTTCGAGCCTTCAAACACAATGTTTGTGTGCAAAAACTTGTGCCCTTTTAAGGTTTGCCCCAAATTTCCAAGCCCTGATTGAGTATTCTTCTCGAGTTCTCGTCACTTCTTCATCAGTCTTTCTCGTCCATAGTGTACTTCTTGTTCATGGAGTCCGCTTCTCATTCATCGATCCTCCTCTTCTTCATCTGAGTGTCCTTTTTCTTCTTCGCCGAATCCCCAAATTTCATCTTCGTTCGAGCGCGACGACGTCGAGTCCTTGCGCAAGAGCTCGATGTGGCCGACGGCGACGTCGGGTCCTCTTCGTCCAAAGCCGGGCGGCGTGAATGAGGGTGTTATAAGCCACTACATCGAGCTTAATCTCCTTTCTTGTACTCTGCTTTCATTCCGAAGGAGGTATGGGAACTCATTTGAGTTGTTTTCTCTTGTGGATTGAATAGGTCTGAAGTTTGGGAATGATGTCAATGGGTATATGCCCAAACGCAGGATGTTGTTGCGATCTTACTAATCTTAGCAAAATAAGAGATAGGATCGTCCAAAACAAAACAGAAAAAGGACACAGATTGTTCGCATGCTTTTGTTTCGGTTGATTAAGGTGGGAGCAACTATATTTAATGCTCAATTTCGCGGTTCTCTGCTTCGAAAACATGCTAAAAGGATTGGGGATTTGGCTTGAATATCATGCATAACGCCCATGGAAATTTCCTGAAAACTCAATTTCAAATTATTATGAATCCATCTTTTGGCCTGTGGAATCAAAATAAAGGTGTCATCTTTACTTGAAGTGCTATTTGTTCACTTAGAATCTCCAGAATATCCAAAGAATGTACGATTTCTTTAATATTGTATTTGGGATATTTTCAATTTAGAGCTTGAACTGGCCTACATAATTTGACGATTCAAAGTGCTATCTATTTTTGGAGTGCCGATTTTCAAGGACAATTTGGTCTGAGGTGCCGAGGCTTTTACTAGTACAGCACCATTCGTGTTATGGGTAAGAAAAGCATGTTTTCAGCATTACAATCATCAGCATTAGATGGCGTCTTAGGGATGACGGTATTCGTTTTTCTTCTTTCATGTTGCCAGATTTCTTGCTTTGAGCCTTTCGGGCAATAAAACAAGAACCTGCATAAAATGCATTTGTTTGTCAGTCTTAAAATTGGTCTGGTCAGTTTGTCAAATCGAATTGGAGTAGGGCCAACATGTGGTAATTAGGTGTCCTTCCTCTAGTGAGGCCACAAAAATGGTGATATACAATGCCCTGGGTTTGTTAATGTCTCCAGTTTTTGCAGGAGGAAGAGATTGTACCAGCTGCATTAGCAGACCCATTGGTTGGGCACCAATTGATGGTTTCACATGCAGAGAGCAGTGCACAACTGCAAATGCACATACCGGGAGAGATGAAGGAACTCCTGTCTCCATTTGAGGTAAATTCGCGTCGGTAGACTAGCTATATGTCTGAAGTTTGAACACTCGGTTTGGTTGCATTCGGTGTGGACTGTACTGAAGTTTAAATACTTGTGTTATTAGTATTCCTCCTGGCAGCGAAGATGGTGGAATATGCTTGGTTTATCAGTGGGACCGTACTGAGGTTTAAATACTTGGTTTATCAGAGGTCACCAGGGTTTCAGTTGCTTGAAGATGAGAGAGAAGTTTCAGTTTTTATCACAAATGGTTGGAAAAACTTCATATCGTAGGAGATATATAAAAAGAATAGGTTAGAGCCTATTTTTTAAAATGTTTTCTGGTTTTATATGAAACGAATGGTTTTACTTGGTATATTTTCTACATAATATATTCCACTTGTTTGCCCATTTCTTACTTAGTACTAGTCATTATGAAGATGATTTCCACGAGTTGCGATATTTACAGTGAAGGTAAAACATTAAAGGGGTAAGAGCACCACTAGAATATTAAAGGGGTAGGTGCACCATAAGTTCAAGAACTGGTTGAGAAAGTGCAATCGAGTACTGAAATTTGTCAAGTTGGTGCAACCGATTCCTTTTGTTAACTCCGTTTAATTTGCCTAACAAAAAATACTGACGGCGCTTTTTTTTCATTTCACTCTCTACATGGTGTAGAGCTTAAAAGAAAAGGTTTGTGAGCAAAAATGTCTCCGTTTAAGGTTTGCCCCAAATTTCCAAGCCCTAACTGAGTTTTCTTCTCCCTTTTTTTTACCTCTCCTAACTGAGTTTTCTTCTCTTGTTTTCTTCACTTCTCCTAATTTGTGGAGTGTTCTTCTCAAGTTCTCCTCACCTCTTCATTGGTCTTTCTCGCCCATGCCTCCATGGTGTACTTCTTTTTCGTGAAGTCTGCTCCTTGTTCATCCATCCTCCTATTCTTCATTTGAGTGTCCTTTGTCAAATCCCCAAATTTCCTCTTTGTTCGAGCGCGATGACATCGAGTCCTCACGCAAGAGCTCTATGAGGCTGACGGCGACGTCAGGTCCTCTTCATCCTAGCCCGTCCGCTTGAACAAAGGTTTTACAAGGCACTACATCAAGCTTAATCCCCTTTCTTGTATTTTGCTTTTGTCCGATGGTGGTATGTTAACTCATTTGAGGTGTTTTCTCTTGTGGATATAATAGGTCTGAAGTTTGGGAGTGATGTCAATGAGTATATGCACAAACACAGGAAGTTGTTGCGATCTTACTAGTCTTGGCAAAATAAGAGATAGGATTATCCAAAACAAAACAGAATAAGGACACGGATTGTTCATGTGATTTTGTTTGGGTTAATCAACAACTATGCTTAATGCTCAATTTTGCGGTTCCCTGATTGGGAAAAATGCTTAAAAAAATTGGGAATTTGGCTTGATTATCATGCACGTTGCCCCTCCAAAATTTTCTGAAAAGTCAATTTCAAATTATTATGAATCCATCTTTTGGACTGGGGAGTCAAAATAAAGGTGTCATCTTTACTTAAAGTGCTATTTATTCACTTAGAATCTCCAGAATATCCAATAAATATATGGTTTCTTTAATATTGTATTTGGGACGATCCAATGTGCTATCTATTTTTGCAGCGACGGCGGCAGCAGTGGCGGCGGCAGCAGTGGGAGCAGCTGCGGCAGCAGCGGGAGCTGTGGCAGCAGCAGCTGTGGCTGCAGCAGCAGCGGGAGCTGCCGCAACCGCAGCAGCAGAAGCAGCGGTGGCAACAGCTGCGGCAGCAGCAGCGGCAGGGAGCTGGGAGCGGCTGCAGCCGCAGCAGCTGTGGCAGCAGCAGCTGGGGCGGCGGCAGCAGCAGCTGGGGCGGCTGCTGCTGCGGCGGCCGCCACAGCAGCAACAGCAGCAGCTGCAGCAGCTGCGGTGGCGGCAGCTGCGGCGGTGGCAGCTGCGGCGGCAGCAGCGGCAGCTGCGGCGGTGGCAAGAGCTGCTGTGGAAGCTGCGGTGGCAGCAGTGGTGGCAGCTGCAGCAGCAGCGGTGACAGCGGTAGCTGCGGCAGGCAGCGGCTGGTCTTGCAGAACCCGACGGCAGGCAGCAGCTGGTCTTGCAGAACTGGTTGGGGAGCTTGAGCTTCAGCAGCAATTTGTCGCTCTCGAGGGAGGAATAGGAGATGTCGAGGTCTGCTCTGTCCACTTTCAGGGTCAAGGAGGAGGAGATGGATAGGAAGAAGGTGGTCTGTGACTGCATCCTCTCCCACCAGGTTCGGATCAAGGAAGAGACCAAACGCTTGGCCACCATTCGCAACGTATGCAAGATGAAGTCCACACATGAAATTGGTTTACTCGGGGGTTTTTGTGGTTATATTCATGGAGAGTTTTTTGTTACTTGTTTTGGGAATGAACGACAAAACAACATTAAAGATGACGGTGGCAAGTATAAAGCTGCTGAGGAACAAGAGACAGGCGATGGTGAAGCAGATGAGGCACGACATCATGTCTGGTCATGACACCGCTGCTCGTGTCCGAGTACAGCTAGTTCTTTCACTACGATTTGCGTTTGGTTATTGCATTGGCAGTTGGTGTGGCTTTTTGTATTGAAAGTAATTCATGTCTATGTTGAGAGAAATTGGTCTTGAGAAAAATGGTTACTCTCAAATTTCCAGTGATTTTTATATATCTAATTTATAATTAGAATGCTTTGAGATTGTTGAACTTGAAATAGTCATATCGGTTTTTGGTTGCATTCAGCCATTTGTATCATCCAGGGTGTGAAAAAATTCATATTTGAATGAATTTTTGAGATTTTGAATCCGCATCTCATTTTACTCAGGAAATGCTCTATACATATCTTGGACTTCTAGGAGACTTAATGTAACATCTTGAAATATGATCTCGTCTAAATTGGTTATTCACGAGTTAACTATAATATAAATGTGACATGGAATTCGATCGGAAATCAACTATCAACTGCTTTCGACCATAATAATCGAAGAATCAATTCGATTTTTTTTGATTGTTGGTCTATTACGAGTTAATTAATTCCTGATTAGATGATGACCGTTTTATACTCGGATATAATGTGAAACCTTACGATTTTTACAACAACCGAGAATTGTCTATGATCGAAGATCCACAAACGTGAATTAAAATTATCTACCACGGGTCAAACGCACTAAAATTCTTAAAAGCTACCCCAATAGATTAGGTTGTACTAAAATCGAGTTCGGTCGATTTTAACCACAAAATTAAATTCTGTTTTGGGAATCGGACATTCGAGGGTGTTACGATTTATTTTTAGAACCTCATCTCATTTTTTCGGCAAATTTTCATCGAGTTCAAAATTTTTACGGAAAACTAATTTCGGCAAAAAGAAAATAAGAGAGGAAATTCGTATGGGCTGCCCTATTGGAATATAAGAAGAGTTTGTTTAGGAAGAAATTGAAGGAAAATGGCCATTGCAGGGATGCAAGACTTTGTGGGCTAAAGACTTTGAGACACAAGCACTTGAGTGCTTGGATATTTAGGCTTGGCTCTCATTGGATGCTGCTTAGACTTTCTTGGTCTCTCTCCCTCCTTCCAATTTCCCCTTCCTTTCCCATGCGTGTAGGCCCTCTTCCCTTCTGCCTTCTTCCTCTTCTTCCCACCTTTACTTCCCCTCACGTTTCCTTCCGCACGTTGTTGCCGCCTCTGCTCCATCTTCATTTTCCCATTTCTAGCATCGACCACCCAATGCCTTCACCAGCTAGTCACTACCCTTGTCCATCTGCACCGCTTAGTCTAGCGTCCAACGCGTCCCACTAGCCCCAACGCCTCCAGCGTCTACCTCATGCCCTTAGCCGCACGTCTAGCTGGTCCGCCAACCTCCAACCTGCCGAGTAACCGCCTATAGCACCCTCACCACTCCAACCACGCTCGCCTGGCCGTCCAACACCACCAGTCGAGCCCAACCAGCCTGCCTCAACCCCAAGCAGAACCGGATTCCAGCCCTTGGCCGTGAGCCTTGTGGGCTGTTTTTAGCCTCGATTGAGCTTCCGTTGGTGACGTCGTAATCCCAAGTCCTCACCGTCGTTGCGTTGTTGTCGCCGTGAACCAGTCGTTGCTCTAATTTAGTGAGTTAACGCCCTAATCTCAGATTAAGATGTTAATTGCACTTAGTAGGTTAACTAGTGTTAATTAGGATTAGTGTTAAGTAGTTAGTTAGGCTAGTTTGGTTAGTGTAACTAGGTTAGTTAGATGGTCAGTTAGTTAGGTTACTACCCTAGGTTAGGTTAGGTTAGTTGAACTTGGGTTAGCTTCGTTAACCATGGTTAGTTAATCAAGGTTAGTTAATCGTGGTTAGTTTAATTTACCGTGGTTAGTTTAATTAAATTAGATTTATTTAATTAATTGCAATTTATTTAATTAATCATAATTAGCGTAATTTGTGATGGATTAGCCATTTTTTCATAATTTTACACTGATTCTCATGGTTGAATTTATATGTGAAATTGATTGCTTATTTGTGCATTTGAGTGCTTGGTGCTAATTATGGATTATTATTGCAAAATTGGATTTTATGGTATTTAATTAGAAAAATATTGGGTATCGGTTTTTGATGCCAAAATTTTTATATAGTATATAAAACCGTGGGAATTTGAAATGATAATGTACCATACTTATTGCTTTGATTTAAATGTGTGACCGTGCACGATTATTTTACTAGGATAATTTTTAATACGAAGAAATGTGGCAAAATCCATTATTTGAACATGAGGTATTTTGGGTACAAAGCACGTGTTCTTGGATAAGTATGTGCGCGTGTGATCACCTAAATACCTTGATGCATTTACACAGAGTAGTTAATCCATCCTGATGCGTTTACGTGGGACAATGCTTAATTAAGTTCAAATGCCCCATGTCAATGGAGGCCGGTCGCGGTGGAGGCCGGGCCAATGCTCCTTTATGGAATGCCATCTTAATGCGTTTACGCGGGATGATACCTTGCCTGACGAAGCGGGATGACGCCCGATTATGCTAGATGACGAGTTGGCTATGGCCGTTGGGTTGTAATAATTAGAACACGCCCGAGTGGTTGTGATAGTTGCGCCTGATTATGAGGCAAAATTGTGTAGCATGGTATGTGACATGTCATAATAATTTTACCTTATAATCAGGACCCTTGTGATTATTTGTGATTGAAATGATGTGTTCCGATTATTAAGTAATGCTTGCTGCATTGATAATGGTATATGTGATGTACTAATGTGTAGGGATGTGCCGAGGCGAGATAAGTCTTGTGTGATGTCTATTTAGGCTGCCTCCAGGTGAATTTGTGTCCTAATTGGAGTTTAGGGGTTTGACTTGCTGAGATTTTTATCTCACCTCGTCATGGGTTAATAGTTTCAGGTCCTTAGTATGAAGAGGCAACTCGTTCGTTTTGGGGTACCGAAGGAAATAGACTACGAGTCCTCCTACTTCCCTATGCCTAGGACCACCTAGACCCGTGAGTTAGTTGTGACCACTATTTGGGTCGATGAGGGTCTCCGTCACTAGGTACCCATCGCTTCAAGGCATGGTTCATTGACTATCCTAATGAGGCTCGGGAAGGTCCTTTGTAGGGTTTTGACGGATCTCCCGTTGTAATCGAGGATGGAAAAGTAGCTCACCCGATGACATCGACATTCCTGATGATGTCGTGGAGAACCCGAAACTTGAGATAGAATGGTCTGGAATGTAGGTGGCCCAATAGTTTCTTTTGGAGTTAGATTGTATATGGACTTGTAGGGCTAATCTAATCTGTTTATAAAGTGTGGTTTGTGATAAGTGGCTATCCTACTTTTACTATCCCTGTGTTTATTTGTTGTCTGGGGTTTTTTAGTTCGCTTCCGCAAGTGCATAAAACGAATGGGTCAGTGACATGTCTTGAGACGGTGCATTTTTAATCGACCACCGAGGGATGTGCGCATGGCTGGGATTCGAGGTGTAACACTTAACATTCAAGTAGGGATGCTTTTATATTTGAATCAATCACATATCGCAGACTTATAAAAGACTTAACATTCAAGAAGGAATGCCTTTATAACTGAATCAATCACTCGAGACTTTAGCATTCCGATCAACGATGCTGATAAAAAAATATTGTGGACCCACCTAAAATGTCACGCCTTGAACCTCGAGCATGCGCACATCCCACTGCGGTCGATAGAAAAGCGACTTCCCAGGACACGTCGCCGACCCATTCTTTTTAATGCACATGCGGAAGCAAGTAAATAATCCCCAGACAAAATTCAATTGGGATAGAAAAGCAGGATCACATTTTCAAAACCAACCACGTACTTTTTATACATATCAAACCAATTCATTTACAGGACTAGGCTATTAACAAAGATCTACAGAAGATTAGTCCTAAAAAACTAAGCTGTTCTAAGATCAGCTAGACAGATCCATTCACCGGCTCTTTAGGCTCCACAGGCACTAGGGGCATCGGGTCTTCCACCAACCCATTTGGAGGATCAACAGCACTCTCTCCTAGAGCGACATCTATAATACCAGGGGGAATATCAAAACACTTGAGAGGGCCATCCAGGAATCCATCAGGTCTATAGCGATACCACGCTCTAAATCGATAAGGGACCCTACCAGGAAGGTTCTCATCGACCCAGATGGTAGTCACCACAAGCTCATAGACCCAATGACTTCCGGGATCGGCATAGTCAAAAATCCTCTCAATGACCCTCACTGGTCTACCAAAAAGCTCCGGAGGATCCGCCATCTAGAGACTTGAAATATTATCCCACAACAGGGATGAAAAAATGTCTCAGCGAGTCCTACCCTCTAGAACTCGATTAGGAAGAAAATAAGCCCCAGGGTGCTCTAGCCACACAAAGAGAATAGAGGACTTACCTCACCTCAGTCCTTCCTGCACGTCAGCACAATTCAATTCTCAATCACATTTGATCATTCACAATGATTCAATTCAATCACATTATCTATCTTTCCATACTGTCTATCAAACCAGTTGTTAATAAGACGTATGCTTTCTAAAGCTGTAGCTGATAGATAATATAATAGCTCGCCAGAAGCTGCCGCAATATTCAATATAGTATACTATAACTCACCAGAAGCTGCCGCAATATTCAATAGAGTATACTATAGCTCACCAGAAGTTGCCGCAATATTTATATATATGTCTATCATAACTGCTCGCCAAAGTTATCAATTCAACAATAACCCAATCCATTCCTCAATCAAATCAATCAATAGATTCAAACTGGTCCTACCAACCAATTATGATGCCAATAGCTGACACCAGGTATTTTCAAGTTAAATACCAAAACTTCTCCAATTTCACTTAATTTCACATTTTTGGAATTATTAACCACAATCATCATTTTCACTCAATTTTGCAATTACACATACAATTGATACAAACTGACCATACTCTGCTGCGATCGGTCGAAATTCTAACGACCGCCATCCCGGCAAAATTTTCGAAATTATTAAATAATTAAATTTAATTCCGAATATTAAATAATTAAATATTTTTTATAATAATATAATTTAATAAAATAATATTTATAAATTCGAAATAATTATTTAATTAAAAATAATTAATTAGGGCTTAAACTAGATTACACTAATTTAAACATACAATTAGCCCTAATTAAATATCCATTAAACTAATCATACAACTAATCTAATTTACATTAAAATAATCTAATCTAACCACCTAAATCTAATTAGACTAACTAAACACCTCTTAAGCATGATTAACTTGCTAAGCGAGGTTTAGAGGATAAACTCACCGGTTTTGCGCGTCGGTGAGTTCACGGCGACCACAACACCAAGGCGGTCGATAAACCCCAAAGCGGCGACACCAATGGAGGCTGAGAAGGGCTTGAAAACGGGCCATGAAGTCTCCAAAACCTTGTTGTCTTCTGCTTCTGATCTGGACTGAACTGCAGAGAAGAAACCAGCAACTTCAATGGCGAAAACGGGCCGATCGGAGCTCCGACGAGTGGGTGGTTGGCAACCGGCGGCTCCCGGGGGTCTTTGGGGTCTTGTAGGAGGTTGGGATGGGCAAAGGAAGGGTCGGAAAGGGGCGAAACAGCAAAAAAACGCGAAACAGGTGGAACCGGGCGAGTCTAGGCGGTCCAGCGTACCGTTCCTTCACGCCGTATTTCGAGAGGCTACAAGGTTCTTTTCTGGGCACCGTCAAGTCCTCCTGTACAGTTTGGATGTCACAGAGATGATGGTGGGTGGAGCGAGGGCTGATTCGATCGGGAAGACTACTTTTTACTCGAATCTTTGATGAAAGGTCAGCTGGAGCAGAAACTGAAACAAGGAGAAAACAGGGGAGGAAAACGGCCGACGATGGCCTTCCGGGCATGCAACGATGGAGGGGCTGGTGTTGCTCGGTCCCTCTGGTTTTTGCTGAGCTTCTCTCCTTCAACAACAATGGAGAAAGCCAAGAAATGGGGAAGAAGAAGCTGCTGAAGAGGAGGGGCTCCCTTGGTGGCTCTCTAGCTTGCAACACTTGTCAATCTCTCCTTCCACTTGCCCCCACCATGACATCACATGCCATCAGCCACTCTCTCTCCTCAAGCTTCCTCCACAAGCTTGTTAATAGGTGCAAAATGTCCCTAGTCCCATGGCATACGAATTTTAGACATTTATGCATCAAATTCAATCAATTCTCACTCAATTCCATCCAATTGAAGCTCAATTAAATCAACCCATGTGTTCTTAGCCTTCTCATGAAATTTCCCCGTCAAATGATCCAACTTGCATCTTGAAGATTCAATTAAAAACGACCCTCTGACAATCTCGAACAAAAACAGCCTTACTTTACTTTTCTGCCAAAAATCTTGGTTTGTAGAAAAAATCTTCTGGAGATGAGTCGATGTTCCTAAAATGAATTGTGACATGCCAGAACTTTCAATTTATGAATTCGGGTTTAAAATCACGGTTAATTTCAATATGGCGCGATTCGAGCGTGTCCTAATCTACCAGTAGCTTTTAAGAAATTTTCAGTGCAATTGACCCGTGGTTGATTATTTTCAAGCCACGAAATAATCTTTGACACATTGACGACTCTCGATTGTCGTGAAAATCTTGAAGTTTCAAATACGAACATAAGGTACCCAAAACGAAATAATAATCGGTTCAGTGCCGGTTGACGAAGATATTGAAATCAAGTGGAATCACCCACACTCTAATTACATATCTCAGTCGAATCGACCTATTATTGATCTCTGTTCGATTCTGATAGTGTCGTAATGATCCTTGCAGATTTATACGGTTGAGCAGTCGGTTCATGGTCAGATTCTCAAGCCTATTGCATTTAAATTCCTTAACGGCTTCACTTGATAGACTAGTTATCTCGTGAGTGATTAGCTCGGAGAATTGAACAATATGCGCGTCGATGAAAAGTCCGTCTCATTTAATTGAAAACAGAATCAGAAATTTGGGATGTCACATAAAAAGCCTAAAGGTGGCTTGCATATGTGACTTCATTACATTGAATTGGACCTAACAAATGGCGTTGCATTGTGGAAATTGCTTTCTAATGCGGATGAGGGCCTGTGTCTAACACATGCGCGAAATTGACACGTGAAACCGATGACTGCAAATCCAAGCCAAGGGATCCAACAAAAGCAAAGCAGAATCCCAAGCTATACATGTGCGCCCGTTTGATGATTTCATTAAGAGTTGAAAAAAACTAATATATTTAGAACCAGAATGAGTATTTCCCGCAGGTTTGCAAATATGCAGAGATATGGAAGTTCTATTGATAATCACGGATTTTAGTGTCTTTAGTGTAGAAGTACACAAGTATTTAAACCTCTGATAAATCGCTGGGCTGAGGAAAAGAAAACAATGAGACTTCATTTATTCCTCCTGCTCTGACCATTCAGGGTAAAATTTTTAATCATTGTTTACGGCGGAATGTTTCCTGCTCGAGGGGGTCATCATTGTCTCGCTTCTAGGGCACCTCTAATAGAATAATTCCCAAACGATAATTACAATATCAGTTAATCCCGTTATATATTTAATCCGCTTAGGTATGTTTGCAAGTGAAATGACTGTTTCTTCAACATAGCAGCAGCTCTTTTTGGAAGACGAATGAGTCTCTCCGCCTTTTGTTCCGTTCTCAAGTCCCTAGTCTCGTTTTTATTGTGGACCAGTTCGTTAACATACCATCGAGCCACTTTTAATTTAGCATAATGACACTAAGCCCTTATTGCAGCCAATGCAACTAAATTTAACTGCTTTATTCTTGGTACCAAAAATTAAAAAAACTGTTTTCCCCTACTTGCTACATCAAAAATTAAATCATAGGCTTTTGATAAAAAAGAAGAAGCAATTTTAGTAAGATTTGTAATATGAATACCTTTATGCTTGGTAGAAACATAAGGTGTTGTCCTAGGATTCCATTTCCTAGCACCATGACCAAAATGAACTCTCGCTTCCACCATCTCTTCCAAATTGATATTCCAATACCTTCTTGTCATTTCTGCCCCCCCCCCCCTCCTTCTTAAAAAAAAAACTACGAGGTTGCCCTAAAAACAAAATAATTGTTTCAATGGAACCTTTTCTTCCATCGGAGATTGGTCGTGTGGATGTCGATACACAATCCAAACCCCTACCCTCTATTCTCGATTATCTTTATTTCAATTATACCACAAAAATAAAGAGTTTTTAATTAAAATTAAAAGGTATGAATCCATTTTTAGGAATCATTAAATCCTCTAAATGATTGTTTGATGTATCATGAAACTTCTTTGAAATGGATAAATCAAATAATCTATGTGGTGGAACAAAATATCTCTGATTTCCCCCTCGAAAAAATACTCTGCCAGTTGCACCTAACGACTAGCAGGCAATTCAGGGATATATTAGACTATACATGAGGCCAAAGTTGTTAAAATGAGAATGAATCGAAGTTCTCCAGTAAGACTGGTAAGAACAATTAAAGCTTTCTGTCGGATTGCCAAACAGCCAATAACTTTCCATTAGAATATCTAGTTTTCAGTAGTAAAGCAACTCTGAAGCATGAAGCGGGAACAAGTGTACTGAAGATGAGGGAAGTAGGACTTTCAGTATTTCAACCTAACACAAATGTACACACTCACTCAATAAATAATGGAAAGCTTAGAAACTTGCCATTAGATCTCGCATTAGATATAACCAGCACAATGACCCAACAACTACATAGAACAACTGACAATTAATATATCATATTTTCTTTCTTCACTCGTATGAGCTGCTCCTTTTAACATCTATATTTTGCCCTTTGAGCTTTGATTTCAGCTAGAAGTTAGCTCTTCTCAACCTTGTGGCACATTGATTGGCTTGATCAACACAATGATTGATTCCTTTCAAGGAAGTCGGCTATCATGTCCCTGGCTCGATTTGGTGTGTTCTGATCAACCACAACTTACCATAATCGTAAAACCAATTCCTACATTTTTCCTTGTCTTTGCCATAAGAATTGGTGATTGAAGACCACAAGAGTAGTTAGGCTCTGAGTCGACCTCACTAGCAATTACACCACTTGAATTTAGATGTTGGTGCCTCTAATCTTCTCACCGCCATTCTTTGATTTGGCAACTGAAGGTTCTACTAAATGTAGCAGAAGCAATGGAGGAATGCGACAGAAGAAACATATGTTGACTATCAAGGTTATATCATGATTCTACCAGGAGCTTCTTCACTATAATATAGACAATGCAAAACAAAAAGAAAAACATCTGTATAAAAAGAAGTGGAGTTTGCTGTTGCAAGAAGAATAATGGATTCACAGACATTACTATGTATAGCCTTATCACAAGAGCGTTGAAGAAATTGGTGACATTTAAGCGTGAAGTTGGCCACGTTACAACTCAAGTCATGTGAAGGTGAAGTTTAACTCCCGTTTTGGACTATAATAATGCTACGAAGAGAATATTCATCCCAGAACCTTCATATCCTGCGAACAATTTGAATTCTATCTATTTTTCCGTTTACATGCTTGGACTTCTATTCCTTAGTGGGCCGCCATCATGCATGTGTGAAAGAACTGATGGATTCTCTTTTTTCTTCTTGGTTTTAATACTTTTCCTCGATAAAATAGAATGCTGAATATTATTCATTTATTGCTCTCACTTGCAGATGAAGAACATTGAAGCAATGGAACTAAGATTGTTTCATGAAGAAGTATCTATCAAAAGTGAGGAGATTGGAAGGTTTGACAAGCTTATGTTCCTTACATTTGGGGGAGGAACCTTTGTTGGCAATCTAATGAATTGTTTTCCCAAATTAAGATGGATTTATTGGAGTGCTCCTGGTTTAAAGTGTAAGCTAACCAATATGTGCTTAAAGAATGTAGTTGTCCTTCAATTTTCATCGATTGCCAATATAAACAATCTGAAATTATGGTGCCTAATAAAGGTGCGTCATATGTTTATTTCTATTCATAGTCCTTGAAAGCAACATTTGAAATGTTCCTCCACTGGATGATGCAATCATTTTTCACGGGAGGCAAGAAAATTGAAAGTTCTTAGTCTTTGTGAGTGTCATCACATAACCAGAACACCAGACTTGTTGGGATGCTCAACTTTAGAGAGACTTGCTTTTTGGACTTGCTGAGGTTTAAGGAAGATTGACGGCTCTATTGGGAAGTTAAAGCATCTGATAGACTTAACGTTTGATCATTGCCCTTTGCTTGAAGGTTTGCCTAAAGAAATTGGGGACCTACAGAATCGAGAGCGATTCTCTTTTAATTGGTGTCATCAAATGGAAGAACTAATGGATTCCATCTATAATTGAAAATCATTACGGGAGTTGCAGCTTTCAAGCCTAGGAATGCTTGGGGAATATTTAGTGCTTTGGAATAAAGCCAATTTGTAAGGTCAACTTCCTTCTAAAATTGGCTTACTCCCGCAACTGCAAAGACTAGTGTAAAGAGAATTTTATGAAATTCGAGAGTCGCCGCCACTTCCAATAAGTTTAACCCATCCAGAAGTGTCATGTATGTCATTGCAAGTTGTCCTAGACCTCTCAAACTTGACTAATTTGGTTGAGTTGGACCTAAGTGATGGCTCTAAAATTGGCAAACTAGATAGAATTCATAGCGGTGAGTTGAGATGGATCGGAAGGTTATCCAAATTGAAACAGTTGAGATTGTGTATCCTCCGTGTCCCTGTTCCCACTAAGTTGGCTTCCCTTCCTCAACTTAACCAACTCCATTTGTCTGGATTGAACCTACAACCCTCAATGCAAGTTCCCTCTTCTCTGTTAGAATTAACCCTTGATAATTTCAATTCAATGGCACTACTCTCCTCCAACTCAAAGAATTTGTCAAATTTAAACATCTCTCCCTCTCAAATGTGAGAGATTCAACTTGATGGGCTTCACCTTCCAAATTTAATGTATCCACATGTTGATAATTGTAGACTCCTCAGGAGTTTCATAATATCCAGTATGAGGAAGCTAAAGTTGGTCAGCACGAAGAAGTTCCTTGAACTAGATGAGATCCACATCGCTGGGGTGTTGGAATCATTGGAAATATTACAAATCGGAAAGGTCTTGCCCTTAAGAAGCTTTGAGTACGTCAACATAAATTGGGAATATTCTCTTGAATCTTCACTAATCCTTGCATCGAGAGTCTTCAATAAGTTGCAGTATCTCTATCTAGGTTTTTGTGACATGCTTGGTATTCAAGTTGTTGGTATGTCAGAATCATTGGAAGACTTTTTACTTGCTGGTCAACATTTGCAAAGTCTTGGTCGTTTGTCAAACTTAAAGAACCTCAAGTCCTTCAAAATATATTCCGGCCTTAAGCTACGGATAATTGAGGGCCTCGACAAGCTAAAGTTTTTGAAAGAATTGGAACTTACTAACTGTGGATCGTTTAAATATTGGCCACCGAATTGCCAAATGATTGCCGCTTATACATCCACCAATGCAAGAAATTACTTGGGCACTTTAGAGGCACCTTCCAGAGTTTCGCGCGGAACCAGGCGACCTCAGGTAACGCGGACCTCAGGCGACGTCGCTTGAGGTCCGTGCGACCCCAGGTGATGCCGCTTGAGGTCCGCGCCGCCTGGGTCATGCGTCGCAGCACCCCTAGACGGTGGTCACCGGTGATGCACGACCCTCAGGCGGCAGCGGCGGTGGATGCCGGAGAAGCCTGGTGGTCAAGAAGAAGAAGAAGAAGAAGAAGAAGAAGAAGAAGAAGAAGAAGAAGAAGAAGAAGAAGAAGACAATGAGGAAGAAAAATGATGAACAGTAGGCGTGGCATTTCCTAAATGCGGAATGCCCAATGCTCCCCTTCCCCAGCTTTCAGCATTGAGCATTCCGAATGCTCATATTTGGGCAAAGGGGCTTTCAAAAAATTTGCCAAACACTAAAATTTTTCCCCAAGGAGCTTTGGGGGCCCAAAGCCCCTTGGGAATGCCCAACCAAACAGCCCCTAAGAACAACCAGCCACAAACATGAATTCAACTATATGCAGATTTATAATAGTTGTGGAAAATCAAAAAATATTCATAAATATGAATTAAACGCGGTCTTGCTTACTTTAAGCACTAGTAGACGCACGTGATGGTTTCTCTCTCTGTCTTTTTTTTTTCCCCTTCTTTCCGTTTACGAGAAAGTTATACAGTTGCAGTAAGAAAAGTTCAGTTTTTATCACAAATAGCAGGAAAAACTTTGTATTGTGGGGGATATATATAATATCTTAGAGCCTATTATTTAAAAAAATTTCTCATTTTATAAGAAATAAATGGTTTTACTTAGCATTTTTTCTACATAATATACTGCACTTTTTATTTTTTTTCCATCTCTTACTTCATACCAATCATTATGACAATGACTCATCATTTGCGATACTTACGGTGAAGATAGAACATTAAAAGGATAAATGCAATAGTTCTAAAACTTATAAATATTACAATTGAGTCATAAAACTTGTTAATACAAGACAATTGAGTCTTTGTTAATTTCATCTAATTTGATAAACGGAAGATGCTAGCTATGCATTTTTTATTCACTTCTCTATGGCATAAAGCTTAAGAGAAAAGGTTTGTGTGCAAAAACGTCTTGTCCCTTTAAGGTTTGCCCCAAATTTCCAAGCCCTAATCGAGTTTTCTTCTCAAGTTTCCCTCACTTCTTCATCAGTCTTTTCTGTCTATAGTGTACATCTTGTTCAATGGAGTCCGCTTCTTATTCGTCGATCTTTATGTTCTTCATCTGAGTGTCCTTTTTCTTCTTCGTCGAATCCCCATATTTCCTCTTTGTTCGGGCACGACAACATCGAGTCCTTGCACAAGAGCTCGTTGAGGCCAACGGCGACGTCAGGTCCTCTTCGTCCAAAGCCAGGCAGCGTGAACAAGGGTGTTATAAGCCACTACATCGAGCTTAATCCCCTTTCTTGTACTTTGCTTTCATTCCAAAGGAGGTATGGGAACTCATTTGAGGTGTTTTCTCTTGTGGATTGAAGAGGTCTGAAGTTTGGGAATGATGTCAATGAGTATATACCCAAACGCAGGATGTTGTTGCCATCTTACTAGTCTTAGCAAAATAAGAGATAGAATCGTCCAAAACAAAACGGAAAAAAGGACACAGATTGTTTGCATGATTTTGTTTGGGCTAATTAAGGCAGGAGCAACTATGTTTGATGCTCAATTTTGTGGTTCTCTTGTTTGGAAACATGCTAATGGGGATTTGGCTTGATTATCATGCGTTCTACCCCTTCCAAATTTTCTGAAAAGTCAATTTCAAATTATCATCAATCCATCTTTTGGACTGGGGAGTCAAAAGAAAGGTGTATTCTTTATTTAAAGTGCCATTTGTTCACTTAGAATCTCCAGAATATCCAATGAATATATGATTTCTTTAATATTGTATTTGGGATATTTTCAATTTAGAGCTTGAACTGATCTACATAATTTGACGATCCAAAGTGCTATCTATTTTTTGCCAATTTTCAAGGACAATCTGGTCTGAGGTGCTGAAGCTTTTACTGGTACAGGTCGATTTGTGCTTTGGGTAAAAAAAGCATGTTTTCAGTGTTATGATCATCAGCATTAAATCATGACTTGGGGAAGCTGCTATTCTTTTTTCTTCTTTCATGTTGCTAAATTTGTTTCTCGGAGCCCTTCTGGCAATGAAACAAAAACCTGGATGGAGTCTTTTTCTACTACTCATTTGTCTTTTGATGCTTGGGTTGAGTCTTGATTTTAGCTTCTACTATAATTTTGTTGATTGTGTACATGAAATTTTCTTAATTTAGCTAGATTGTGAACAAAACCAAATTTCATAAAAATTGTGATAAACCTAACAAGATAGAGTGTATTTTTGCGTATGCGAATTCACATAGATGAAATTTCATCAACTTACTTCCATAAATGCACTAGATAGAAAGCGGAGAAAGAAGGAGGGGGGCCCTGTCTACTTGATTTATAAGTAACCTGGTTATTTTCTGGTAATCAGATATTGTTTCTGTTTCCAAGGAACTTATCTTGAGTAGATAAGGTGCCACGCCCATATCATATCTTACTAATCTCATTGACCAAGTATGGTGCAAGTCAAAGATTGGCAAATGGCTTAGTATAAAATTGTTTGCATTTGGTGGTGCAAGAAATTGAACTAATATGATGTACCGAATCTGCACACTCAATCCCATTCCTTAATCACTATTTTATTTATCTTTTTACATGCTATCGTTTCCATCATATATAGACCATTTCTTGTAATTCAATCACAAGGAATGCAGTTAAACTATATATTTGACTTTTGTCAATATCCTTTTGAGGAATTTAGAACATCTTCGATCTATTCCTTTTATATAGTATACAATGACAATTAGATTGAACACAATAAACATAAGTCGCCAGGCATTACTGGTTGATTTGATAGCATAGTTTAATCATGCTATTCTTAATGTAGAACTTTCTCGAATTATTGATTGTGATTTTATTTTACCAGAACCATAGGAACCAAGCTCTCACGGTACTTGTACATGTTTTGGAGGCTTGTTTTGTTTTAAAGACCCCTAGCATCATCCTTGTTGGCATGCAGGGAAGGAAGTAACATATTATTTAGTGGGCCAATGCACTAAAGAGTCTACGCTAAGGTATTACATTTAAAAAAAACAAAAAAAGCCATAAAGGCACAGTTGAGCTATAAATTGATTTGAAGTAGTTTGTGGATGCAAAGTTTAACCTGAAATTGATGATTTGATTTTGAACTGTTGAGTATGACCGACAAAATTTGATTTCTCAACCCCATGCACGAGTTCAACTCTATAAAGTCTACATGCTTGAGATTAAACTCAATTTGTTTCAATTATTCAAAACTTAAAAACTAAATCACAATGTGAAGCTTGAACACCATCTCTAGTTCTAAAAAAAAAAAAAAGATTATACAAAGATTATACACAGTTGATGCGTGATACTTATTCATTTGACTGCATAGTCTAATCATGTTTTTCCTTTTTTTTTTCCTGAAATTTTCTTGAAAGATTGATTGTAATTATGTTTTTCAGGATTGAAACTCTCATTGGACTTGTCCATGTTTTAGGGGCCAGAGGCTTGTGAAGATTTGAAGACCACTAGCATGACATCACACTTGTTGGCGTGTGAAGAATGAAATAGCATATCATCTAGAGAGTCAATGCAGTAAAAGTGTCTAAGATAAGGTGTTAAATTGATTTGAAGTTGTTTGTTGATGCGAAGTTTAACTTAAAAACTAAATCACAATATGCAGTTTGAACATATGCATGTTTTAGATGTTGATTGTTTGATATTGAGCTGTGAGTATGGTGAAACTCAGTTTTTCAATTCCATGCTCGAGCTCAATTCTATATTAGCATATGCATTCAAGATTAAACTCAATTCAACTTCATTATTGACAAGTTAAAAACTAAATCACAATGTGAAACTTGAATTCTGTCTGTAATTCTCATAAAATTATAAAAAATAAAATATGAAGTGATATTTTTCTTCCATTTTCCTAATATCCTTTAAATTATTAACACAATTTGCAAGCCACATGAAATCTAGTATTGTGAAATTCGGCACCTTTGAGATCGAAATGAGTGAGTTAACCATAATCAAATATTACAATATAAAGGTTGATTAATAAATGTACATGAAAACTCTTTCAGCTCTATTGCGTTTTATTTCTATGTAAATATATCTAGTTACTTCACTGCTGGGGAGTGGCCTGAGTAGCCAACCTTCTTGATCGTTTGTCTCGGTTTCCTTCGCTTTGGCTGAGGTTTGCATTGCGAGCTGCTGTTCAGAGAGATCGCCTTGGCTCTTCTTCAAGGGTTGGGGTGGGGATGCCATTGTTTGGCTGGCTAGTGGGCTTCCTTGTTAGTTGGTCCCTCTTTTGGTTGTAACCTTTGTCCTGGTGTTTGCCTTGTTGTTGTGCCGTCGTTGGCTTTTCCTTTTCTTTCCTTTGGCACCCTTCCACTCATTATGCCCCTTTACATTTTGAGTGCAAGCTTCAGTGCCATTTAGTTTGTACATTTGGTTAAAGCTCAATACAATTACCTTTCACCAAAAAAAAAAAAAAAAAAAAAAAAAAAAAAAAAAACTGATTCCAAAGAGGTCTTGGGAAGATTTGGAACTAGTCGGACCAACAAAATCCGTATCAAGGTCCTGAGTGGGTTGGGCCGGGCCCAAGCATAAGCACTCCTGCCCATTACGGGCCCAAAAATCCATTGAGCTCAAGTGAATATCAAGGCTTGTCCATGCAAAGCCAATTTTCTTGGCTAAGTCCCCCATTCAGGACGGGCCCTAGGAAACATATCCATTGTCAAGTCTATTTGTTATTTAACAAGCACTTTATGACACGTTGCGACTAGCAAAAAAATTTAAACAAATAAAGTATGGTCAATTAACTGAATGCATGCGCATGCGCATGCAAATGCAATAAAAGCTCCAATTGCTTTTCCAATGATTAGGAAACCTTGCACGTGAAGGGCAACGAGTGAACGATGATGGGCCGGCTAGGGATGCCCGATCCAAGCAACCTCCGCCAGAGATCGCACAACCTCGGGCAACCGCTGCCTGGGTCTAGCGACCTTAGGCGACCCTTGCGACCTAGGTGATGGTCAATTGGGTTGCACGTCGCCAAGTTGCCCAGGGTTCGGACATACAATTGCAGATCGCTAACATAAGGTTCATCAGCACATGAAAGAGCTTCTATCATTGATATAAAATCTTTTCAATGAGCTTTCTTCAATAACAGCCACAAGTAGACATTTATGACAAACAAATAGTGAGAATGCTTACAATGAATAGTATACCTTTGAAGATAACACTAACCTTATCCCTTAGAGTGTGGCTCATGACTCAATGATGGCAAGCGCAAAATGATGTTTGGAGATCTCTATTGAGTGTTATGATGGTCATCACCTTACTTATCAAAAAGCGTAGGAAAGAAGACTAAGCATAATGGGCGCGAAACTAGCACAAGAAACCATGTTAGTGATCACTTAAACATCACACAATTAAACCTTCAATAATTTGGACTGAAGAAGGATTTAGAGGAAGCTTAGATCACAAAAAGTGACAAAATTAATGAAAAGAGGGGCTCATAATCAATCCGTAAAGCATATCAAAACATAGAGAAGATGTTACGTGATCGCACTAAAAGCTTATTAATCAAAACAAAATGAGCAAGACGTGATCAGCCACATTTTCCATCACTTGAAAAAAAAAATGCAGAGATGTGAACAGGGGAGCTCCATTCACTTCATTGCAAAAAACAGGGTTATGAGTGGCCAAAGCATCTTACAAACACTAGGACCAATATCGAATGACTGCAAACCAAGAGGCAAAGTTCACAAATCACAATCATTGATGCAACCAGTAAACTTGAGAAATTCAATTATGAAAATAGAACCCTAACCTTAAAAGCAAGAAGAAGAAGAAATGCATTGAGGGCCAAAAGTAGAGCAGTGTAAGATAATTAGCATATGGTATCAGGTAAAATCTAGTAAACCCACACATCAATAGAGACCATTTCCAAGCATTTGACCGTGTCCCTCAAACCACTCTCAAGTGCCAAAATGGGCAACATGTCAACTTTTCTTCAATATAAAAGATAATGTAACACTCCAAGATCCATACAGAGACTATCTTGAAACCTTGAAAGAAAGAGCAACACCCAGCAGTGACTAACAGAGGCAATCACTTATGTATTTCAAATTGAACAAGAAGGACAAGGCATAATGAAAGAAAAGTAAACCCAAAACATGATTGGACACAGCAAATAGGAATCCCGATACCAAACTCATGTTCCAAGTCTATCCACCAATATTCCCCTTAAAACCACTTGGTGTCCAATATCCAAGACACTCAATATTTAGTAAATGAAACACCTTTCACTATTTTAACATTTAATGAAATTAGTCACACCTCGTGGCTCATGACATAGATCCTAGTCCAGATCTTGTGAGACCACTTCAAGTCCGCTACATGCTGACAATTCTGTATAATGGTAGACATCTCTTGAGCCTGTAACTCTTGTACATCTCTATTTGTCTCTTGTAATTGCTCTTTTGTTGCTTTTGGTATTTCCTTCAGCTTGTGAATCTCTTCATCTTTCTCATTCTCTAACCTTAAGTTCTTGGTTGGAAGACAACTAGATTCCTTCAACTGAATCTCTTCATCCTTCTCTTTCTTTGGCCTTAAGTTCTCGGTTGGAAGACAAGAAGATTGGAGGCCCCAAATCATTGGGGCATGGGCTATGCCCTAGCATTGGACATGTCCAGGTTTCTCTTTTCCCAACATTAGAGAAACAGAATTTCAAGGGGGTATTGCTCTTTCCAAGTTCCAAATATACCTCCAAGAGATCATCCATGCTTCCTTGCAGTTAATAACTTAAAGAACTTATTAAACTAATGATGTTACAATGTATTGGTGAGCACTTAAGCTGAATTCATCAAGAATTCATCAATACACATGATTGCCTTCGATTCCTAACTCTGCTTCCTATCATGTGCCATAACTTGGTTAGTCAGCATAACTGAATGAACCATATCAATAAGACATTCAATATTTCACACTTTCCTGTGAAACAGGGAAAGATGTCCAAAGATATTAAATTGAAAAAGTAATCACATTCTTCCTTTCTATAGTTGTTCCTTGCTGATTGTTATATGACTTGTCATCCACCGAAACCATATGAAAACACACACTGGGAAGTTAGACTTTTGGTTTTAATTTTAGACTATTTATTCCAGCTTGCCCCCTTTTCTTGATCCATTCATCTTCTGCTCACATATCTGCATAAATTCCTAATACATTATAGCAGCAATATTGTCATGGCCAAGACTGAATAACATTTGTTAACACTAGATGAACCATATTGAATGGCTTTTCAACAATTGTGGGGACGTATGCATGCATGTGAAACGCACAGCTAGTAATTGGGTAGTCTAGGGCTACAGTACTTTTCTATTTTTCGATCTCTCTCATTAAACCAAACTGTGGTCATGTTAGCAAATTAATAGAAAATTGTACGAGTTTCATCATCTCAATACCTCACAGCTCTAGTTGATGCATAACTCTTTTGTTAATGATAGTGGGCTATGTGCACTAGACAAACCTGAACCTAGTTGTGGATTATTGTACTGTCACTAGCAAATCCAAATCACAGAGCTAAGGAAATAACAAGATATCAATGCAGGAACTAAGAACTTAGACATTCTTAAGGAGGCAATTCTAGAACACATCCTATGTTTTCTTCCACCCACAACTGCTATTAATACAAGCCAATTGTCGAGAAAGTCACAAATATCTCTGGACATCTTTACCTTAGGTCCAAAGATGGATCACCTCAGCAGCATATTTTCTACAGCGAAATTATTTATTACACTGGAAATATCACTTATGTGGAAACACGAAATTTAAGGGGAAACATGAGAGTACCTTTGCTACTGTAATTCTAGCAATATTTGTGTTCCCTAAGGTGTGTCGTATCTTTTGCTTTGCTCTGTTAGCCTTATTTGCATCACTCAACTTCTGCGATTAAAAAAAAAAAAACAAGGTTATCACAAAATAGTCATTGATAGGTAATGAAAGTCAATTTAAGGTTGACAGGTCATATTAAAATGATGCTAGAAGAAGAATCGTACCTTCCCTTCCTTTGAACTCCAAAAAGTGACGTGATTTTTCCATTGATCTCTTCTCACTCTCTCCGAATGATTCTTCTAATGATACAATTATGATTTAGAGTTATCATAATGAGCAGCTTTTAGATCACTTTTCCAATATCTCCATATAGAATTTGAGGAATTTAGAATCCATTTTTCCATAGCTGGTACGAAGATAATCAAACTTAGACTACAAGGAAGAAAAATCAATAATGATGTTAAATTTTTTAACAAAATGAATGGAAATTTATACAAGTACAAGCTAACTAGCTCTACAATCCTAATCATAGCGTTTCTCATATCCTTGGTGATTTACCTCAAAGTTGTGAGCAATGGCACCAACTCGCTAGCAATGGTTCCAAGAAACTCCCCAAACCTCCAATAGGCAGCATTTTCTTCTCTAACCTGACAGTGATGCATTTCCCAAGACAAAATACGCCCAATAGACAAGAAAAGCTACACTTCCATTTTCTAGTGGTAGCTACTAGACAAGACATTCTAAATATGGAAAGAAGGATCTAATATTATCAAACAAAATCAAAACTCGGACCATTTCAGTATAGTATGATGAAAAAATGTACGCTATACGTAGGCATGCCTTAGATGATGCATTCACATTTGTAGTCTCTGCTTTAGATTGCTAAGTTTCAGTCTCTGAATTAGAACATAGCTTGTAGCCATGGTTTCGTTTTTGATATTATCCATTCCATGCGCTTGGTAGGTGAATCTAGAGCTGAGAAGATCTTTTCTCATCATGTCTACAGAACCAGAAATCCTTGAAGCACCAGTTTCTCTTGCACCCTCTTCTTCATCTTCAACCCCTCCAAAATTTCGTGTTTCCAATGCTTCCAAGATAGACTATCTCTGTGAAGTCTCTCTTAGCGATGAAACCAAGATCTCAGAAACCAAGCTTCCTCTTATGAACCCTTACTCCGCTTTTGCTAAACCCACCTCATCATTCTCACCTATCCGGTCCATTCGTCAACTTATTCACCAAACCCCAAAGCAAGTAAAGGAGTACGTTCAGTCCTCCAAATTTGACCAGCATCCCATTCCTGCTACTGAAAAGGAGTACTTTGTTACTCTTTAGATCCCTCCAGAATTTCCCAGACAATGGGTTCAACAGGGATATTCTCATGTCCATTATGGAGCTGTTCGTCTTGCTCTCACCTTCCATGGTCGTAAAGGTTTGCCAGTTGTGGCAAGAATGGCGTTGTTAGATACCAGATTTTTATAATACCAGCATGCTTGCATCGGTACTGTTCAAACTACTCTGAATGCCAGAATAGTCTTTGTGACTTTGTATCCAAACTTCAACATCGCCCTTTCAGATCCCCAGCTACTTTCTTTCTTGAAAGTCCAAGTTCAGCTCACTGGAGCCCAACAAACTGCTAACTCTGTAGCTGTAACCCTACATTACCAAATGGTTTATCGAGTGCAGAACCATGCTCTCGACCTCAATTTCAACAATGGTAATGAAGATGCATTGTTTATCTCTATGCAGAATGACCAGGCGTCCTGTATCCATGTTCCCAGATGAATCCCAAAGGATACATTAGCTAAGCTCCTTCCAGAGATTTGGATCACCAACTATGAAAAGCTACACCAGCATAACAAGCCTTTCCAGTCTACGGACTCAGAATTCGTACGGAAAAAAGATGGAACTATTTCCATCAAATTTGGCAAGGAAAAGGAAGAAAGTCCTTCTATCTTCCAGACCCTCTTCATAATTGAACCATGTGTTCCCGAATCCATTTTCGAACCAGACCCAAAAAAGCATATTCGACACTTCGATGGTGATGGACATCCTGTTCATTACTATAAAGACAATTATGGTCATTGTTTTTGGGATCCTTTCTGCCAATGTTCTTACTGTACAAATTCTCCTGACGAGGTAGACCCTCTTGCAAGATCTCCACCTCGGCGGAAAAAGTCCAAGGATAAGGTATACCAAAGGTACTTAGACGGAGATTCCTCCGTTGATACTCTTGGTGAGTGTAACAAATACCAGTTTATGGTTTCTTATGCACCACCCCCACCACCAGAGTCCAGTACTACCTCCCAAGTCTTACCAGATCCACCAAAGTCACCTCCACCCTCTCCTCCTCAGAAAAATCAAGCTCTCTCTCCATTTTATAAGCCAATCCTCAAATGGGCTAAGAAACATTCTTACCCGCTTGAAGTCCCAACAGAAGTACCACCCACTTCTTCCATTGCCATGTTCCAAGATACTGACTTTCCTCCTCTTGTTAAGGAAAGTTCTAAACTCTCGTTTCCTGCTTCAGAAGAGTTTATTGATCCACATGGTAGATACTGCAATGTTCCTAAAATTCCTCTCCCCACTGATGTGGATGAACATGGGAGACAGAAAAAAACCCTACTGCTGAAGCCGTTCTAAACTGGCAATCAGAGACTCTGTTGGCACAAAACAATGCCTTCAAGGCTATTGATTCCAAAATTGGAAATGTGCAACAAGATCTCCGAAGATATGATGAAAGCACCAAAAAGATACTTTATGAGTTCCAGAAAAGGCTTCACGCCTTGGAATCAGGACAACATCTTGGGTATCATTATCTTGAAAGTCCAAATCCAGAAATAGAAAAGCTCAAGAAGCAAATCCAACTTCTTGAAGAAGGAAGGTTTAGACCTTTCGATCTGTTGGCACCTCCTGTTAGAACAGGGTATTTACCCCCACATCCATAGACGTCCATTTTTGCCACCATCCCAGAAGATCCCTACAGAAGAGAACCAGATATGGCAGAAATACGAAATCGCCTCAAGGCCCTGCAGAAGGAAAAAGGAAAAGAAAAAAGCTCACCTACAGAATCAAGTTCGATTGTTATAAGAGACAGGCCAGAACAGATGATGTTATCAAATCCATTAGAATCTTTTCTAAAGGATTTGGGTACTCAAGAACCTGATCCTATTACCCAACAGCCTGAGCCTGACCCTGCCATTCCAGAAAAACAAATTCTGTTTCCAGCTGAACATACTGAATCATATTCAGCCTCTCTTTCTTCCTCCTCATCCTTCTCAATCCCTACAATTGATTCCCCCCTCATTGCGCCAGTAACTTCTCAAATATTCATGGCTAATCCTCCATATTATGAAATGGAATCAAATTATTCTGATCCAGATATTGGTCAGACAAACAATCCTACTCCTAGGCATGTATCCATGGCATCAAAACAATTCTTCACCATCGATGATATTCCTTATCCAAAATGGCCAGAAAGACTTGAAGAATTTCATACTTGGTTGAATACACAGTCCATCACCAACCATGATATGAATGATGTCCTTTACAACTTTGTTACAAGGTTCATAGGAAGCCTTAAACTCTGGTGGCAATCAATTTCAGAACAAGACCAGATTTTGTTTCTGATGTCACCAAATTTCAGTCATGCCATTACTTACTTATATCATGTTTTTGTGGGAAAACCCGAAGATCTCATAGAGATAAAAAGAAGAGAATTTTTCGAAAGAATATACTGCTCCCTTCAGGAAAAGCACCTTGATAAGCATTATTAGCTAATGCTTCAGCTCTTTTACTAAATTGGCGCAAATCCAAATCTGAAGCATGTCTTCCTTACATCCATTCCAAAAGAGCTATCCCAGATGGTTGAAAGATCTTTATTTGGAAAACAAAGAAGAGTGCAAGATATTCCCTTGGGAGAAATACAACAAGAAATCCATCTATGCTTTGAAGAATTATGCTTAAAGCGTCAGATGGTCCGTACATACATCACAGATGACAAGCGCCTTGAATTGGCTTGTTCTCGCCAAAAGTTAAAAATCAAATGCTCCAAGCAAGACTGTGATGGTACTTGTGGCCAGTATTCCCGGAAGAAAAAGCACTACAAGAAGTATTCGATAAAGAAATCCAAACATGGATCCAAGCATTTTCGGAAAAAGAAGAAATGGCGATACCTACGCAAAAGAAAAGATCGCACATGCCATAAGAAATCAAATTGTTGCTACATTTGCAACAAGAAAGGACATTTTGCCAAAAATTGTCCTCAAGCGAAAAAAGGTCAGAATCATCTAATTGAGAATGAGACAGGTATTTCTCTTGAGAATGATGATATTGAATCCTTATTCTCTGCTGATGAAGAACCATCTGACCAAACACTTTGTGTCATTCCCTCTTATCAAACCTCCAGTGACACTGAGTCAGACTCAGAATCTGAAGACATTTTTCATATATCCCCCACATCTTCAGAACCACATCTTGACATATTCTCAAGTCAAACTCACTGCCCCCATTTCCCTATAAAAATCCTCACTTCAAAGTTTGCCAAGCCAATCAATGTCATTGCTCTCATTGATACCGGAGCAAGCTGTTCCATTTTTGATACTAAGTTCTGCCTGAAGAATATAGGACTCCTCATGTCCGATATTTCAACTCCGCCTCTGGAGATACTTTCTCCACAAATGTCAGGACTACTCCCATAACTGTCTAGTTCTTTCCCCAGTGTTCCATAAATGCAAAAATCTTTGGGTCAAACGTCCCCAATAAAGATCTAATAATTGGGTGGGACATCATGACTCAAATCTCTCAACTTCGCATCATTCCTGGAAAAGGTCTTAGATACAAAAATCAGTTCTCTGAGTTTGTCAATATTCAGAGACTATTTTCCATTCAGATGAGTCTATTAGATCTAATCATGCAAAAGTTGCTAGAATCTTGTTCGGAATCCCATTCAGAATTCACCCAAAAATGTTCTCATCCTTTATGGGAAAACCCAGAATTTTTTGTTCGCCTCCCTTTAAAAAAAAAATGAAGACATCAACCCAACAAAGGCGAGTCATATGGGAATGAAGCCAGAACACTTGGCTTTAGCTCAAAGGGAATGCTCAGAATTATTGCAACAAGGCCTTATTGAAATTTCTGATTCTCAATGGGCTTGTGAAGCCTTTTATGTCAATAAGCGCGCCGAGCAAACCAGAGGAAAAATGAAAATGGTGATTAACTATCAACCTCTCATCTTTTTCTCCAAGATGATAAGTTCCCTTTACCATCCAGAGATTCTCTTTTTATTGGTCTAACCAAGGCCCATATCTATTCCAAATTCGACCTCAAAGCCGGATTTTGGCAATTGGGCATCCATCCTGAAGACAGATCCAAAACAGCATTATGTATCCCGAACCAACACTTTCAGTGGAAAGTCCTTTCTTTCGGCCTAAAGGTAGCACCATCCCTTTTCCAAAAGGCCATGTGTCGTATTTTCCAACCAATCTTGTCTACTGCAGCCGTATACATCGACGATATTCTGCTCTAGAGTCCTGACAAGCAATCACACTGTTAACTTCTTGAACAATTTGCAGAAATCGTGAAAAAGCATGGTATTATGCTTTCTCAAAGGAAAATGAATATTGCCCAGACAGAAATCGAATTTCTTGGTATGCACCTCAATAAAGGTACATACTATCTAGGGCCACATATCGCTCAAGAATTATTGAAGTTTCCTGTAGAAAACTTCACGACAAAACAAGTTCAGCAATTTCTTGGGATAATCAATTATCTCAGGGGTTTTGTCCCACACATTGCAAATCTGCTGATTCCTTTACATTCCATGCTGAAAAATAATTCCCCACCTTGGGGAAAAAATCAAACTAAAGCAGTCGCTGAGCTTAAGGAGATAATGCAGAATCTCCCACCATTACAAATACCATCAACAGGAAAAAGAATTCTTCAAACTGATGCCAGTGATTAATACTGGGCGGCCATCCTGTTCGAAGAAATTGATGGTAAGAGACACATCTGTGCTCACAAAAGTGGAAAGTTTTCTCAAGCAGAAACACATTACCATTCCACTTTCAAGGAAATCCTAGCAGTAAAAAATGGAATAAAAAAATTTGAATTTCATCTCATCGGCAATCACTTTTTGGTAGAATTAGACATGGCATCTTTCTCCCAAATGACCAAGTTTAAACAGAAACAGATTCCAAACTCTCAACTACTTCGATGGGCTGAATGATTTTCAAAATACTATTTTGAAACCAAACATATTCCTGGAAAGAAGAATGTACTTGCTGATTTCTTGTCAAGACCAAAAGCACTAGCCGAAATCAACATGTACATCAAAAGGCCTGCTTTCCATATGCTCAATCATGGTGTCAAATACAAGATTGAGAAGATCAAAGATTTGCCAAGCCAGAAATATCCCCAAGAGATTATTCAGCAAATCCAGAACGACAGTCTTACTGAGAACATGGAGAACCTCATGTGGCAATGCCACACAGACCTTTTTAGATTCAATGGAGGTTCGATTCTTTATCCTTTTGGGTTAAATTTGAATTATCATTTCATTCATCATCTTATTTGGAAGGAAGATAATTTCCCTAACCAGCTCAAGACGCTGTTATGGTACTTAACAAATAAGTACTTAATAGCTATTGAGATTCCCACCAAAAGATTCATTGCCAATCTCACCAGGATATTCTTGCTCTGAAGAAACATCGAAAAAGAATGTGATAGAAATCTTTTAGATTTTCTAAATTGGTTCTATCATCCTACATGTTGGAAACAAGACTTGGAAAGAGAACTGAGAACCATGACACCGAATCCAGAGGTCCACACCATCCTGTTTTTCCGACGTCCATGGTATTTTTATAGAAACAATGGTAGTATTCTCGATGCACCACTCGAAATAGGAAGCATAGCCTATAAACCTCACTTGAACAGCCGAGAAGCCCGGATTCACAAATCTTATCCAAGATCTGTTAGATTTTGTGAACACGAATACTGAGAACTCTAGAGAATCCTATGCCAGGAAAACAAGACCATTCCCGAAGATGTCTGGAATAATGCACCCACTACATGGGATCATTATGACCTAGCACCAGAAGCTAAGGAAGCACTCAGGCAATACAGACAAGCTGCATCATCCCAAGAGCATGAAATGACAAGCGAAGATGACATTGTCCAGTCTACTCAAGACCCTTACGCATGCTTTGGAGGTCCTCTGTCCCAGAATCCCTATGAACAAGGACCTTCGTCCTCATTTTAAGACATGGACACATCTTTTTATGCAAAGCCATCCAATTGGCATCAGCCAAGCATTCCTGCCAATACTACCAGTGAAAATACTAACTCGGCAGAAGAAGAAGCATCCCATTGGGCTCATGAAGCATCCTCATCTCGAAGGCTGAAGCAAATCCTCTCACCTCAAGACCTTCAAGCCCTCCAGCAGAAATATGAAGCACATCTCTAGAAGACAGCTCAGATGATGACTCAGTGTGTAGCTACAACGCCCGTGACGGACGTGATTGTTGAGTCCGTACAATTTCACTGTAGCAAAATCACTGTTCACTTTTACTGTAGCACTAGGCTAGGGAAAGTACTGTTCATAGTGTGCGAATAATTCCCTCCCGGAAGTTTCCGGTGCCGTTGTTTATATCTAGACCCATGAGTTGGTCCCTGTGTGTGTCCTTGTAACCTTTCTTTGCCTATATATGGCATTGTTGGTGTAATGTATCGGGCAGAGTCCCTTGAAGTAAAGAGTGTGCTTTATGAAAAACCTCTCTATGGCTTTCTAAAATCCCTCTTCTTCTCCAGCCTGGTAGGATCCTCCGAGAAATGCAGCTTGGGTAGATTAGAAACGTTTCCATCCTGGCATCTTCTGAGTGTCTCTAGGCTCTAAACTAAAGGGCTAAGTGGTTTTCTACTAAAAGGCTGTCCCTGAAGGGCTTAAACGGGAGTTGTTCGCCCAATGTGGGATGCATACCTGTAGGAAATTTACTCTCCTTCCCTGCAATGTGTGGGACAAAACCCCTGAGATAATTGATTATCCCAAGAAATTGCTTAACTTGTTTTGTCGTGAAGTTTTCTACAGGAAACTTCAATCATTCTTGAGTGATATGTGGCCCTGGATAGTATGTACCTTTATTGAGGTGCATACCAAGAAATTCGATTTCTGTCTGGGCAATATTCATTTTCTTTTGAGAAAGCATAATACCATGCTTTTTCACGATTTCTGCAAATTGTTCAATGAGTTGACAATGTGATTACTCGTCAGGACTGTAGAGCAGAATATCGTCGATGTATACGGCTGCAGTAGACAAGATTGGTTGGAAAATATGGCACATGGCCTTTTGGAAAAGGGATGGTGCTACCTTTAGGCCGAAAGGAAGGACTTTCCACTTAAAGTGTTGGTTCGGGATACAGAATCCTGTTTTGCACCATGCGCAAACCCACGGATTTGATCATGCATCCTGTGTTTTTTATGGATATAAATCACCTAGATGGAAAGTATTAACAATTCTTAGTAAGATATCAGCAACTTGATTAAAATGTTCATCTAATTATATATATATTATCTTCATTCGCTGCAGGCAAAAGGGTTACAAGGATATCTGATAAGATCATGAATGTAGCAGAAAAGGGCCACGATAAAAAAGGCAAAGCCATGAATAAACAGACAAAAACTCCTCCAAGCGAAACCCAACGCGGAATCCTAAAGACAAAGCTCTTAAAATTCAAACCCTCACCCAGAACGAATCCTTAGGACGATAAAATGTGATCGAGGCATACAGTAGTTGGAACTCAAATGACGTAAACTACACGAATTGGAAAGAAGACAAGGTAGGGTAAAACCCCATAATTCAAGTAGGAAATGGGAATCTTTAAGGAAAATAACAGAGGTTAAAACTTGCAAACCAAGACAAAGAAAAGAAACCAAGGCAGGAAAAAAAATGCAAGAATCGATGGAAAGCAAATCAAAACAAACGGTTTCACATCACAATCGACAATAAGCAAATACATTTTAAGGATATCGAGTTGATTCATAAGTCATGAACCTGCATCACTCCAATTCCCAGTTATTGAAAATGTGACATCCTGAAATTCGACCCCGTTTCGATAAAGTGAAATGGGCATTTCGTCGATGTGCCTATGGCCCTTTTTTCTCTAAGCTGATCACTCACGAGTTAACTAACCTATTGGGTGAAGCTGTTAAGGGATGTATCTGCAGTAAAATCCCTAAAAGCTACTTAGTTGGATTGGGCTAAAATCACGTATGATCGATTTTTAACCACGAAATTGAACTCGATTTTGAGAATCAAATTTTAAGCGCATCATATTTCTTTTTTTTTTGGACATTGTCTCATCGTTCGTCAATTTATTGATGAGTCCAAAATTTCAAGAAAGAAATTATAGGAAGAAAAATTGAAGACCAAAAGAAAATAGAAAGAAAAAGGGGAAGAGAAAAGGAAAATATGAATAATGAAATTAATTATTTTCTTTTTTCTCTCCCTCTCCCCTTTTCTCTCTTTTTCTCTCTTTTCTCTCTCTCTTCTCTTCCCTCTCCCTTTTCCCTCGTGCGGATTTCCTCCCCACCGCCTGCCCTCTCCCTCTCTCTTTTTCTTTTGACTAGTCAACCCTTATCTCTGTCTCTCTTTCAATCCTTATCTCCTCTCTCTCTCTCTCTCTCTCTCTCTCTCTCTCTCTCTCTCTTCTCCCCCACGTGACCTTCTTCTTCTTCTTCTTCTTCTTCTTTCTTCGATCTTCTTTGTGCGAACCAAACCAAAACCAGCAAAGAAGAACAGCAGCTCGCCAAGGACCACCGTTGCCCATCCCGCCGCTGCACCGGAGTCAGACCACCCGCGCGCCCGCCGCTCGTCGCCGTGTGCCGCCAGCCCCGTTCCCCCGCGAGATCTAGCTCTGCTCGACCCTATTCACCTCTGTCCAGCCCCCGTCCGGCCACCTTCGGCCGCCGCTCAGCCCCGCCGAACCTCCCCGGCATCCCCCTCGTCCTCCGCCGGCCTCCCCTCGCCGTTTTAGCCGCCAGATCTGCTCCGGCCAGCCAAGGGCAGAGACCCACAAAGTGGGTTTCCAGCGGCTTTAGGCCCACTTTTGGGCCGTTTCCGGGCCCTGAACCCAAGCCATGCTTTGGAGTTTGTTGTTCCTCGCGTCGCCCCGTCGGATTGATCCGATTTGCGCGCGATTTTGTGAGTAATCTCACTAATCCTAAATTAGTTGGCTAATTATGCTTAAGGTTGGTTTAGTTTTAATTAATTATGTTTAGGTGGTTAGATTAGAATAAATTAGCAATTATTAGTCAATTGTGATGCGATTTAGATAAATTGATTGCGCAATTAGCAAGTAGACGTGGTCTACTAATTATTAGAAGTGCCTCGGGATTTTTGCCGACCCTTTGTGGGCTCCAATTAGGCTTTTCGGGCCTAAGGGGAATTTTTAGTATTTAAATATTAATTTTCAGAATTAAATTAAATAATTATTTTTTTTCGAAAATTCAACTGAGATGATTTGGAACCAGAATTTTATGCTGGTGACCGTGGTGAAGTTCGTTTGTTTAATTGGGCTTTATTTTGTGCTAAATTGAATTTTTAATATTTATTAACTAATTTTCGAAATTAATTAATTAATTATTTTTCGGAAATTAAGATTTTGATGGCCGACGACCGAAATCTCGTGCTGATCATCGTGGCGTAGTTAGTTTATTTATTTGAGTTCTACATTGCATGAAATTAAATAACTTGTGATATTTTAGGGATCTACCCTAAATTGTTTGAAATTGAGTGAATTTGAATGATTGATTAGTAGCTGGCCGAGTATGTTTATTTAGCATTTATAATGCTTTTATTGAGTTGTAAAGTAGATGGAGTTATGAGAGAATTGGAAATACTCTGGGATTGAACCGATCAGACACGATGTATGGACCTACGTGGTTCGGTGATTGGGATATCACTGGCGAAAACGACGCCTTAAAGAACGCACATATCAGTCTAGTACTCATATTGTTATAGGCATGTATGGTTTGGTGATTGAGGACCTCACTAGCGAAAACGGCGCCTTAAGAATGCATACACTTGTCTATTAAATGCATTGTTATAGGCATGTGTGGTTCGGTGATTATGGACCTCACTGGCGAAAACGGCTCCTTAAAGAACGGACACAATTGGCTAGTGAGTACATGGTTATAGGCATGCGTGGTTCGATGACTAAGGATGTCACTGGTGAAAACGGCGCCTTAAAGAACGCACGCAATTGTCTAGTGGATAAGTCACCTTGGTGAACTTGATGCCCGAGAGCATTGACCTAGAATGGTCCGTCTGACATGTAATCGACTAGGTCGATAGATCATTGCTTTGATTTCATGTTGTGAATTGATTGACTGAATGGAAATGACCGTAAGTGGTCTTGTTGGCATATAATCAACTAGGTCGATTTGATCGATACTTCGATCGGTGATATGATTGCTTGGGTGCCTATTATGAATTGTACTGATTTGCAGGTGGGATCTGAGGCCAAGGTAAGTCCTCTGCCCTGTGCGTGTTTAGGCAGCCTGTAGTATAATAGTTTACTAATCTAGCCTTAGTGGGGTAGAATTCGCTGAGACATAGTCTCATCCCAATTTGGGGAAATCATTTCAGGACCCCGTTAAGGAGCTGAGGAGAAATTTGAGGAGGAGTACTCTGTAGTGAAACTTAAGGAGAAGAATTTTTGGAAGAAGAAGATAATCCCGAGAGGGGCCTTGAGTACAGCCTAGATGGACTGAAATTTTGTCTTCTTTTTGAGATCTCCATTTTGATGTGAATAGAGATAGAGCGAATAGTTATGAAGTACTCTGGTTTGTGTTTTGTATAAAAGTTTGGTTATAAGTTTCAATATGAAAAATATGGCCCTGCTTTTCTATCCCATCGTTTTATTGTCCGGGGATTTATAATTGCTTCCGCATGTGCTTAATAAATGAAAGGGTCGGCGATAAATAGTCTTGGGATATCGCATATTAAAATCGACCAAGAGAAGGATGTGTGCGTGCCCGAGGATCGGGGCGTGACAGAAAAAGCTGAACCCAAAAGAATATAAGAACATAGAAAACCACATAAATGACACCACCGCTGAACAGAGACGAACCAGAGTCAGCGAGTCACTCACTAGACACAAGCATTGGTGAAAGCAAGGACGAACGGAGAGAGAGCGCTTGAGCTTGAGCTTGCAGCAAATGATGGAAGTGATGAAGAGAGAAAAAGCCAGAGAGAAGCTAAACGGTTTGTGGTGAAAAAACTTTTAGAGTTTTTTTTTTTTTTAAAAGTTAAGAATAATGATGTGGACGAGATTAATATAGAATTTATGTATATTTTGATGTTCTAGAAAAGAGTAGTTGAATAATTAAGGAAATCAAAGAAAATTTAATTAGATATGCATAACCAAAATAAATATAGAAAATCAGAAAAAAATAAATATCTCTATTATACCTATTATTAGAATTTCATGATTTGCAATATTTACGGTGAAGATGTAATATTTAAGGGATATGTGTATTAGAAATCATAAATTTGTCAAAAAAGTGCAATTGAGTCCTAAAATTTACAAAAAATGCAAATGAGTCAAAAAAAAATTTCAATTTGGTATAATTGAGCACTTTTGTTAACTCCGTTCAATTTGACTAACAATAAATACCAAAATTTCCTCTTCATTCGAGCACGACAACATTGAGTCCTCGCACAATAGCTTGACGAGGCCAACGACAACGTCATGTCCTCTTTGTCCAAGCCCAATGGCAAATGGAGTCAATTATTGTACAATCTCTTTAATATTGTATTTTGGATAATGTCAATTTAGAGATTGAACTAGCCCACATAATTTGATGACCCAAAGTGCTATTTATTTTTTATGTGCCAGTTTTCAAGGAAAATTTGGTTTGAGGTGCTAAAGCTTTTACTGGTATAGGAACATTTGTGCTTTGGGTAAAAAAAGGCATGTTTTCAATGTTACAATCATCAGCATTACATCGCGACTTAGAGAAGACGGTATTCAATTTTCTTCTTTCACGTTGCCAAATTTGTTGTTTGGAGCCCTTTAGGCAATGAAACAAGAACCTGGATGAAATGTGCTTGTTTATGAGTCTTGAAATTAGGACTAAAGTACAGCCCAAGTGCCAAAACTTGGCACGGAGGGACACTTAAGTGCCAAAAGTTTCGAAAAGTATACTTATGGTGCGTTTGGTAACGTTTCTGTTCAAAAATTATTCCTCGAAACAAAAATAGTTTTTGAACAGAAGAACGCATTTGGTAAACTTGTTTCTAGAATAGAAAAAGAATAGGAACACGTTTGATAAACTTGTATAATTTTTTTTTGTTTCCTTTTTCCTTTTTTTTATTTTTTCTTCATTTTGGCCGGTTGCCAGCCTCGCCCAGCCACGGCGAGGCTCACCGACAGTGCGAGCTCGGCCTCTACTTGGCTGGGCGAGGTCGAGCTTGCCCTGATCCAACAAGGTCGAGCTCGCCCAGCCACCGGCGAGGCTCGGCATCGCTAGGCCACCGCTAGGTTGGCGTCGCCTGGCGGTGGCCCAGTGAGGCCGAGTCTCGCCAGTGGCTGGGAGAGCTCGACCTCGCTAGGGACCGACAACGCTCGGCCTCGCCGAGGGCCGACAACGCTCTAGCAAGGTCATCGGCCCTCGACGGAGTCACCGGCCATGGCCGAGGCCGGCGACCGACCAAAGAAAAAAGAAGAAGAAAAGAAAGTGAAGAAAAAAAATAGGTGAGAGAACAATTGTTTCTTGAAAATGTTCCAAAAACAAGAAATAAGTTTTTTTTTTCTTGTTTCTATTCCAAATGTGTTCCCTGGGACAGAAACAAGTCCCAGGAACAAAAATACAAACAAACGCATTTCTGTTCTTTTTTGGTTTCCCGGAACAAAAAAACAGAAATTGTGTTCATAAACACATCCGAGAAACACAAACAAACACACCCTTAAGTGCCAAAATTGGAGGAAAATGAATTACTTAAGTGCCACTCCGGCCAATTTTCCGACGAGTTGAGTGCAAAACAGCGATGTTTTGCATGCTAATGTGGCGAGAAAACGCAAAAAAACGACGTCGTTTTGTGTCTACGTGGTAAATAATTAATATAAAAAATAATTAAATGAAAACTTAATAAATAAATAAATAAAGTGGGGGCATATGGGAGTCGACTGAGGGTTGAGCCCTCGCCGCCACCGCCGGGAAGGGCTTGTGACGGAGGGGGGAGGGTCGGGGTCGCCGGCCCCTGGCTGACCTACGACGAGGGTCACGACCCTCGTCCCAGATATGGGCGAGGGCTCGCGGGCCCTCACCGCCTCCCTACCGTTGCCAGGAAGAGTCAGTGACGGTGAGGGGAGCGTTGGCTGGGGTCCCCGGGCTCCAGCCAGGGGCCAACAACCCCAGCAGACCCTCCCCCCTCAGTCGCCGGCCCTTCTCGACGATGGCGGGAGGTGGCGGCAACAAAGGCTCAGCCCTCAACCGCCTCCCATCGCCCCCCTTTTTAAGTTTTTAATTTTTAATATTTTAAATAAATATAGTTTTAAATTTAATTTAATTATTTTCCATATTAATTATTTACCACATAGACACAAAATGACGTCATTTTTGTGTTTCGCCATGTCAACATGCAAAACGACGTCGTTTTGCACTCACCTTGCCGGAAAATTGTCAGTTCAGCAATTTAGCCGGATTTTGGCTGGAGTGGCACTTAAGTAATCTATTTTGCTCTAATTTTGGCACTTAAGTATACATTTCGAAACTCTTGGCACTTAAGTGTCCCTCCGTGCCAAATTTTAGCACTTGGGCTATACTTTTGTCTAAAATCAGTGTAGCCTATTCTTTGTCAAATCGAATTTCGGTAGGGCCAACATGCGGTAATTAGTTGTCCTTCCTCTGTTGAGGTCGCAAAAATGGGGATATACAATGCTAAGGTTTTGTTAATGTCACTGGTTTTTGCAAGGCCAAGATGAATGCTACAGGAGAATCAAGCAAGTAGATGGTTGGGCGTGCAGAGGGCAGCGTACAAGAACGAATGCGCATACTAGGAAAGATGAAGACCTTTCGCTACAAAGGTAACTTCCCGTCGGTGGACTAGTCGTATGCCTGAAGGTAACATCCAACCAAATCTCGCATTACGCACAACCAGCACAACGACACAACCCATGCATAGAACAACTGACAATTGATATATCATATTTTGCCATTTCAGCCTTGATTTCAGCAAGAAGTTAGTTCACGTCGACCTCATCGCGCCTTGATTAGCTTGATTCACACATTGCTTGATTCCTTTGAAGGAAGTCGGCTATCATGCCCCTAGCTCAATCTGGTGTCTTCTGATCAACTCAAACTTATCCCAACCATAAAACCAATCCCTACATTTTGCATAGTCCTCGCCATGAGAATCCATGATCAAAGACCACAAGAGTAGTTAAGCTCCAAGTCGACCTCTTTAGCAGCTACACCACTTGGATTTAGATGTTGGCGCCCTTAATCTTCTCGCTTTCGTTCTTTGATTTGGCAATTAAAGGTTCTACTAAATGCAACAGAAGCAACAGATGAATGTGACAGAAGAAACACATGTTGACTACCGATGTTATGCCGTAATTCTACTAGGAGCTTCTTCGCTATAAAATAGAACAATGCAAAGCAAAAGGAAAAGCATCCATGTAAAGAGCAGTGAGACTTTGTTGTTGCTATAAGAATACCTTGCTTACAGACATTACCACGTTTAGCCTGATCACAAGAGCATAGAAGAAATTGGTGACTTTTAAGAGCAGTGTTAACCACGTTAAAGCTCAAGTCATGTGAAGGTATCGGTGACATTTATTGTGCTGGTTTCGTGCCCATTATGGTTAGTCCTCTTTCCTACACTCAAGTCATCAGTGACTCCCAAAAGACAAGTACATAGGAGGAACACAGACATATGCAAAGCCTCGCCAAGGAACTGTCCATGAAAAACGGGTTTTTTGTTTTGTTTCCTAAGTGTTGTCTCAAGAGATATAAATCAAATTAGAACTGGAGCTAAGAGTAGAGTGGATAACACAACGATGATGATTGCAATTAAAGATCATGGCGCCAATAGAAGGGTACCCGTAGCACCAGATGCTCACTGAGGACTGAGTCTTGTTATTCGAGACCAGGAATGACCGAACAACAGCAGCAGCTTACCAGTAGAATGAACAAAGAAGGAAAGGAGATATGGGCAGGTCAGAAAAGCTTGTTACTTCTCCTTACACCAAGTCTCAATCACAGAATACAGCACGCTTTTTGTGCTCTATCCTTTTTTTGCTTCTGCTTTGGCAGTTGAGCCACAAAACAACTGCCTTCCATTTAGTATTTGACAATTAGAATAAACCATGAGAATATGTCTGAACACAATTCGCGGTATTTCAAATAGATGCAGCCACCTGCTGTAACGTTGACTTCACTCTCAAACTTCAGACCTGTTTAATCCCCAAGAGAAAACACCTCAAATGAGTTTCCATGCCTCCATTGGAACGAAAAGAGAATACAAGAAAGGGGATTAAGCTCAATGTAGTGGCTTATAACACTGTCATCCCCACCGTCGAGCTTGGACGAAGAGGACTTGATTTTGTCGTCGGCTCTTCAAGCTTTTGTCCGAGGAATCAATTTCGTTGCACACAAACAAAGAGGAAATTTGGAGACTTGACGAAGAACAAGAAGGACACTTGGACGAACAACAAGAGGATTGACAAATAAGAAGTGTACTCCATGAATAAGAAGGACGCTCTGGACAAAGAAGGATGAAAAAGTGAAGAAAACTCAATTAGCGCTTGGAAATTTGGGCTAGATCTCAAACAACGTTTTTTTCACACACAAACCTTTTTCTTTTAAGCTCTATGCCAGTAATAGAGAGAAATGAATAAAAAAAATGCTACATCAACATTTTCCGTCAACCAAATTAGACAAAGTTAATGGAAGGACTTGATTGTACCAAACTAACAAATTTTAGGACTCAATTATACTTTTTGTAAGTTTTAAGACCGGATTGTACTTTTACGACAAGTTTTAAAACTTGTAGTGCACTTTTCCCAGTATTAAAATAATCAAATACTCAATACACGACTCAAGAAAATATTGCTAAGATAGGTGTTTCGAGAACACAACTTACCTGGTCCACCTATCCATTAATCAATTGACTTACTAGAAAAGAACACTATGGCCCCGTTTAATTTGGCATTTGGAAGGGGCTTTGGGACTTTAAAGTCCCTTGGCCAAATGCAAATGTGTTTGGTTCGATTTTTTGGACAATTTTGGCAAAATGCAATTGCATCTCCACATGACTTTAATGGTCTTTAGCCCAATGTAGCTCTTGAGGTACTTTGGAAAGTTACATCTTGGGAATACAAGTCCCTGATATTGTTTATCTTCTCTAAAACCACTGCATGGAAGCAGATCAAAGGCTGACGACCATCAACCAAGGGGTCGCGTGGGCCGGCGACCACTGCCTAAGGGTCGCCCAACCCCGGCAACCGTCACCGAACCTCAAGCGATGCCTGGGTCGCGCGACCCAGGCAACTAATGGCCTGAATTGCTCGACCCAGGCACCGTTGCCTGGGGTCGCCTAAGGTCACATGATGGTCGCCTAGGTCAAGCGACCTAAGGCGACTACCGACGCCTAAGGTCTTGCGAACCAAGGCGGCCAACGCTTGGGGTCGCGCGACCTCAGGCGGCCTTGCCTGAGGTCAGGTGACGGCATCTGGCGGCCAAATCTAGCCATCCAGCGGTCCGGTGGCCAGACTTCAAAAAAAAAAAATTTAATTTAATAAAAGTCCTTTAAAAATGCAAATTTTATTAAACGATATTTTGGCCAAAGTTGTTTCTCAATGCACTTTAAAAGTACAATTCACCGAACGCTATTTGCATTTTGGAAAAGCCCCTTCACCCAATGGTATTTGCATTTTTGCAAATACATTCCCTAAAAGCCGAACCACACGAGCCCTATGTCGCTGTCTTTTCTTTCCTCGCATTTTAGAGCAATTTTAGTCTGCAGCTTGGACACACAAATGCAGATTGCTAACTTAAGGTTTCACTGCACATGAAAGAGGTCCTATCATCACTATAAAATCTTTTCTACCTTCGTATCTTGAAGATGAAGAAATTCTAGTAGTTCTTTAATGAGCTTTCTTCAACCACGAGCAGAAGTAGCTGTTTCATTCTTTTTTGCCAGACCTAAGACATATATGACAAAAACAAATAGTGCTCTACAATGATCGTTGTACCTTCAAAGATAATACTAACCTTATCCCTTATAGTGTGGTGACTGGATGATGGAGAGCGCAGAATGATGTTTGGAGATCTCGATTGTGTGTTATGATGGTCATCATCCTACAAATCAAATGAGTGTAGGAAAGAGGACTAACCATAATGGGCGCGAAACTAGCACAATAAATCATGTTAGTGATCACTTGAACATTGTTGCGACCTACCCCTCGGGGGGAGGGAACAAGTTTAGAGATATTGACTAAAGGATGGGCTTATGGCCCTTGATTAGGCATGGGCTTTTCCAAGCCCATACCCCGCGTGACATTGGGATATTTTTTAGGAATTTTACACAAAAGGAGTTGCCATTAGCCTATTGAGGTCAGCTAAAAACCAAGTGAGGTATGGGAGTGTACCTCACTTCCTACGCAACTAGAGAATCTATGGTCGAGACTTAATTACATTAATTGACCAATTAGTGTCCTTTAAGTACCTAATCTTGTTCATTTTAAAAGAAATGATTTTTGTCAGGTAGTTTGGATTGATTTTATACTCATCCACTAATATTTGAAGTAATCATACAAGTGCACAATCATTAAAATAAAAATCGGCAACCAAGATCCTAATGGCAGTAAATTGAGCAAATGCAATTAAACATCCACAAATGTAATCAAATATGCGAATTAAACATGCGATACAATCAAGGTGCAAGAAAATAAATGCCTAATTATGCTAAAAAGGCAAGACATGGTAATTCCTAACCAAACTTCACATTTTTAAATTTTCGAAATTTTTAATAAATTTTTTTATTTTTATTTATTTTTATTTTTATTTTTTAAAAATAATTTTAATTTAAAAAAAAATGATAAACTGGGTCGGGTCCGACCTAACCTGACCCGGTATGACCTGGTCAGGCTCGGCTCGAATGAGGGCAGGTCCAACCTGCCCGAAAAGGGGCAGGCCCAACCAGATGGTCGGGCCTGCACTTAATTGCGAGTTGGGCCCGTTCGAATGGCCCAACCCCGTTTGCAAAAGGAATCCCCCCCCCCCGCAGGCCCGCGACCCAGACCAACCCCGGGCCATTAGTTTGCGACGCACGAGGGATTGAGCAGGCCAAATCCACGATCTGACTCGACTCAACCCGTCCTCCTTTGGTCAGCGACCTCCAGTCGCGACCAGAGAGGACGACACTACACCCCCGGGTGGTTCTCCAGCTCAGGCGCGACGATGTTGCCTCGGTCTGGCGAGGGGGGATGGTATGGCCTCCAAGGAGACCGTGGCAATGCTCCGGCGACCGAACAATCGAGTTGAAGAAAGGAGCTACAGGGCTGGTTATCAGCTGGGCAAAACAACAAACAGGTGGGGGGGGGGAAGCACCCGGGACTCTCGAGATTCCGGATCCAACCAAGACTCAAGGCAGGTCTGAGGTCCTCAACACACGGCCAACAACTAGTGACAACCTAACTAGGGACTAATGGAGGCCGAAGCTCGCCCGAACCAAACGGAACGAGCTCCGGTCGGCTCAACTTCAAAGCGCACACCAAGTGTTCGAAGGAATGCCAACCTGAGTTCCCAGGAAGACGGTGGCTGTCAGCGGGCAGACGGGCCTCCAACAACGGCTAGCTGCTCCCTTGAGCTTCCCTCCTCCCTTTGGTTGCTTCCCTCCTCCCTCTGGTTCACTCTCTCTCTTTCGAACTCTCCCCGGTCTCTCCATCCCCTCCTTGTGCTCCTTTCTCTCTTGCTTTTTTTTTTTTTCTACAGGTCCTCCAAGACTTTCAAGGCCAACGGCAGGCGTGCCTAGATGCTAGCCTGTGGACCACCCTACTCCCCGACCTGTGGATCATGTCGGAGCTACTCCCCTCATCCTCCTGCTCCCTCTGTCCCTATGCTATGCTCATGTCTTCTACCTCTCTGCAGGTTGCGCGTGCAGGACACCAGAGGGAGGAAGGATGGGCGCGGGCCGGGCCAAGGTCGAATCCGACCCGAACCGGCCTCTTTCATTTTTTTTTTAATTTTTTTTAGTGATTAAGTCCTAATTTTTAGTGCTATTAAGTCTTAAGTAAAATAGTGAAATTTAGGTGTCAACAAACATCACCCAATTAAACCTTCAATAATTTGAATTGGAGAAGGATTTAGAGGAAGCTTATATCATAGAAAGTTAAAAAAAAAATAATAATAATGAACAAAGGCGGTGCTCTTAATAAATCTGTAAAGCATATCAAATCATGACAAGATATTACGTAATTGCTTTAAAAGCTTTTTTTTTGAGACAGAATGAGCAAGACGTGATCAGTCACATTTTCCATCACTTGAAAAAAAAATGCAGAGACGTGAATAGAGGAGCTCCATTCACTTCATTGCAAAACACATAGTTGCGAAATTCGTTAACACAAACTCGGGGCTGAGTGGCCAAAGCATCGTATAAACACTACAACCAATAATGAATGGCTATAAACCCAAAGGTAGAGTTCAAAAATCACCATCATTGCTGTAAGCCAGTAAACTTGAAAAGTTCTATTATGAAAATAGAAGTCTAACTTTAAGAGCATGAACAAGAAGAAATGCATTGTGAGCCAAGGATATAGTAGTTTAAGGTAATCAATATATGGTATTAGGTAATCTAGTAAACCCATTCATCGACAAAAACCATCTCCAATCAACTGTGTTCCTCAACCACTCTCAAGTGCCAAAACAGGCAACATTTTCTACTTCTCTTCAATCTAAAAGATGCTATAACACTCCACGGTCTATACAGAGAAGGACAAGAGAGCTCCACGGTGACTATTTGGAAACAAGGAAAGAAAGAGCAACAACCAGCAGTGACTGGTAAGGGCAATCGCTTGTATACTTCAAAGTGAAGAACAAGGACAGGACATAATGCAAGAGAAGTAAACCCAAAACATGATTTAGTCACAGCAAAAGAGAAGAAACATGGTTACATCATGCTACATTTGTATTCCACTTTCAAGCTCCATCAAAGCGGTCCTCATACCAAACTCATGTTTCAAGTCTATCCACCTATATTCCATTTAAAACCACCTTAGCATCCAATATCTAGGTAACTCAGTATTTAGTGAATAAAAAACCTTCACTATTTTAACATTCAATGAAATTAGTCACACCTCATGGCTCATGACATGCCTACCTCGTCCAGATCTTGTGAGATCACGTCAAGTCCGCCACATGCTTAAATTTTGTATAATAGTAGACATCTATTTAAGCCTGTAATTCTTGTACATCTCCATTTGTCTTTTGTAATTGCTCTTTTGTGGCTTTCAGTATTTCCTTTGACTTGTGACTCATTCTTTGACCTTAAGTCTGGGTTGGAAGACAACTAGATTTCTTCAACTTGTGAATCTCTTCATCCTTTGCTTTCTTTGACCTTAAGTTCTTGAAGACAACTAGGTTTCTCTTTTCCCAACACTAGAGAAACAGTATTTCAAGGGGGTATCACTCTTTCCAAGTTTCAAATATGCCTTCATGAGATCATTATACTTCCCTGCAGTTTAAAAACATAAAAAACTTATAAACTAATGATGTTACTATCTATTGGCGAGCAATTTTAAGCTGAATTCATAAATACACCCATTTGCCTCTAATTCCTAACTCTACTTCCTGTCAAGGGCTAGAACTTAGTCAGCATAACTAGATGAACCATATCAAGAAGACATTCAACATTTCACACTTAACTGTGAAACAAGAAAAGATGTCCAAAGATATCAAATTGAAAAGGTACACTCTTCCTTGCTATAGTTATTCCTTAATGATTGTTATACGACTTGTCATCCACCAAAACCATAAGGAAACACACACTAGAAAGTTAGACTTTTGGTTTTAATTTTAGACTGTTTATTCCAGCTAGCCTCTTTTCTCGATTTGTTCATCTTCTGCCTCGATAACTGTATAAATTCCTAACACATTGTAGCAGCAATATTATCATTGCCAAGGCTGCATAACATTTGTTGACACTTGATGAACTTTATTGAATGGCTCTTCAACAATTGTGGGGACATGTGCATGCATGTCAAATGGCACAGCCAGTAATTGGGTATTCTAGGGCTGCAATACTTTTATGTTTTTTGATCTCTTCCATTAAGCCAAACTACAGTCACCTAAGCAAATTAATAGAAAATTGCACAGGTTTCATCTATACTTGGACTATTTCAATATTCTACGATGAAAAATTGTACACCATATGAGTAGGCAGGTCTTAACAGATGCATTCACATTTGTAGTCTCTCCTTTAGAATGCTAAGTTTCAGTCACTGAATTAGAACATAGCTCATCACTGTTGTATAGTTTTTCAACCTTCTCTTCTAATTCACATCTTATTTGCACCGTGTGCAAGCCCACAAATTTGATCATGCGTCTTGTGTTTCCCATGGATATAAATCACCCAGACATAAAGTATTAACAATTCTTAGTAAGAGATCAGCAACTGCATTAAAATGTTCATCTAATTATATATATCATCTTCATTCACCACAAGCAAATGGTTATAATTAAGATCATAAATGTAACAGAAAATGGCCACAAGAAGAAAGGCAAAGCCATGAATAAACAGACATAGACTCCTCCAAGCAAAACCCAACACGGAGTCATAAAGACAAAGCTCTTTCAAGTTAAAAATGTGACTGAGGCATAATAAGTCGATGATGGGAACTCAAATCACGTAAACTGCACATATTGGAAAGAAGAAAAAGGAAGGGTAAAACACCATAATTCAAGTAGGAATCTGGACTTTATCAGGAAACTAACCGAGGTTGAAACTTGCGAACCAAGAAAAGAAAAGAAACCAAGGCAGAAATAAAAATGCAGGAACCAATGGAAAGCAAGTCAGAACAAACGGGTTCACATCACAATCGACAATCAATAAATACATTTTAAGGATATCGAGTTGATTCATGAGTCATGAGCCTGCGTTACTCCAATTCCTAATTATCATAAAAGCCAAACCGAAAAGAAGAAAAGAACATTGAAAAAAAACCACAGTAAACGACACCACCGATAAACAGAGACGAACCAGAGTCATTGAATCACTCACTAGGCACAGGCATTGGTGAAAGCAAAGATGAACAAAGAGAGAGAGCGCTTGAGCTTGAGCTAGCAATGAACGATGGGAGTGATGAAGAGAGAAAAAGTTCAGAGAGAGAAGTTGAACAATTTGTGGTGAAAAAATTTCAGAGTTTTTTTTTTTTTTTTTATAAATAAGTTAAGTATAATGATGAAAGAGATTAGTATGGAATTTGTGTATATCTCTAATTTTAAAGAGTATCTGACAACCTATTTATGAGCTTTATTAAATGACTAATTAACAAAATTAAAGAAAATTAAGTCAAATATGCATAACCCAATAGATATATAAATTCAGAGAAAATATATAGGCATACTTTAATTGAAGCATGACTTGTTTTTATCCACTTCTCTTTAGGGTCTTTGCATACCTGTCTGGCGTGGGACTTTGGCTTGTCTCTCTTGCCTCTTGTATATCCGACCTTCTATACAAAAGCCTTCAATGTAGGACTCTGAGGTCAAGAGTCCCATATCAAATGAGCACATAAAGAATGTGAGAGAAGTTATGCATAAAACCCACCAAGCCTTACTTCAATCAAATTATGTCTCTCTTGCTTTTTGTCTAAATGTTTGCATGTTAATAACAGTTAGAAAACTCTTAATAATTAAGAGTTAGAATTTTTCTTTTAATAATCTTAATACATAAATTAAAGTTTAAAAAGTAATCGATCAAGTCTATGTGGTTTCATCTTTGGAACCGGAACCCGATTAATTTCATCGAGGAATCGAAAACCAATTTTAGGGAATCGAAAATCGGAGCGACTTCCCTTGGGATAGGACTGACTAGTCGGTTCGATCCGATCGATCCCTACAGTTACTTAGGGCCTATTTGTTAAAAATTATTTCTGTTCCCTGGAACAAAAATTTCTATTTTTTTGTTCCTAGGAACAAAAAAGGAACAGAAACGCGTTTGTTTGCTTTTTTGTTCCAATTTTTTTTTTTTGTTTCTAGAAACACATTTGGAACAAAAACAAGAAACAAAAAACAAAAAGTTGTTTCTTGTTTCTGGAACACATTTTAAGAACACTTTTTTCGCACTTTTTTCTCTCTTTTTTCTTCTTCTTTTCTTCTTCTTTTTTCTTTTTTTTTTTCTTTGGCCGGTCGCTAACCTCAGCCATGGCCGGTGACCAGCCGTCGAGGGCCGGCAACCTCGCCGAAGTGTCACCAGCCCCCAGTGAGGCCGAACGTCGCCGGCCCCTGGCGATGCTCAGCCTCGCCTTGGCTGGGCGAGCTCGAGCACCTAGCGGTGGCCCGGCGACGTCGAGCCTTGCCGGCCGCTGGGTGAGCTCGGCCTCACCGGATCTGGGTGAGCTCGATCTCGCCCAAATCCGACGAGGTCGAGCTCGCCCAGCAGTCGGCGAGCCTCACCGTGGCTGGGCGAGGCCGCCAGCCCTCATCGACCGGTCGTCGGCCATGGCCGAGGCCGGCGACCGGCCAAAAAAAAAAAAGAAAAAAAGGAAAAAGAAAAAATAAAAAATAAAAAAGAAAATTAAGAAAGAAAATAGAAAAATAAAAAAATAAAAAATAAAAAAATTATACAAATTTATCAACACATGTTTCTATTCTTTTTATATTTAAGACAGTTTTACCAAACGTGTTTTTTTGTTCAAAAATTATTCCTTGAAGCAAAAATACTTTTTTCTATTTCTATTCTCAAAAATAATTTTTAAACAGAAATGTTAGTAAATGTACTTTTATACTCACCCCCTATGAAGAGGAGGAGCTTGACTATGTCAAGATGCCCCACTGAATTTCACAGTGTCCTTCAGGTTTAGCTTTGACCTGCGTGTTAAGTTTGTTTTTCACATTGTGTCTAGTGACTGTAATCGTTGTGTTCGTGTCCATCTTCTATTCGACAATTCCTAATTTCCACTTCCAATTCCAACTCGAGTGCTTTTTTTGTTTCGAGCACTTTAATGCGCTTTTATTTTTATCTCGCACTTTAATTTCCTTTGACCTTGCAGCCCAATATTTTGATTATCGCAGGGGTATGTGTCTTGTACTTGTGAAACATCTTTGATGAGTGGAATTGAAAGGGGTTAGAAAAAAGACCGGATTAATTCACTAAATATTTTCAACTTTAAGTCCAATCTCAGTTTTACCAAAGAAAATCTCCCAACAATTTTCTTTTGGATTATTGACATTATAATGAATCTATAATTGGTCATCATGTTGATAATTATGAAAGAACTAGTGCTTGCTTTGCAGTGAAAGTTCGGGATGAACCGAATTAGAATTAAACCTAAAATTAACTAATTTTTTGATGGAATTAGGTCGGAAAAGACCTAATCGCGAAAATCTCAACCCCTCTCGCGTGGACACATGGAAACTTATTTGTGGCCTGTAATCATCAACTCCCTCGGGGCCTTCTGATATCAAACCAAATCTTTGAATCAACAGCAAAAGCAAGGAAAAACCCAAATATTATATGATATCCTTGCCCTAAATGCTGTGGAGAATTTATCACCGCACACGATAATGGAACCAAGGAAATGGAAATGGGAATGAAAATGGAAATGGAAATGAAAAATTGGCCAATCGTTTTCGATCGCGGTGCGAAATATCTTACCGATGGTCCACCGCGGGTACATTTCCATCGAAATGTCACAAAAGATAGCGACGTTTGGAAGCAACGAGGAAGGTGCATGGGGACTGGTACGGGCGCCGGAACCGGACGCGATATGCATACGGATTGGAAAAAGACTTGCAGATGGACTTCTAATTTCTGCATATCTTTTATAGAATAAAGAAAACTAGGAAAAACTCAAGGTGAATAGGTAAAAAACCAAGGCTGGAGCTAGTTGTAGTATAAAATAAATTGAATCTTTCACATTTCATATAATTATTTCATATATGTCTACCACTTACCAAACTTTCATTTGTATCTCTTATTTCTCTGATATTTAAATAAATCTCCCTAATTGGATGTAAATTTTTTGAGTTAATACTATTAAAAACTCAAAACCAATATAGTTATGATATGTTTACTCAAAAATAATTTTTTCAAGCTTATAACAAATTTACTCTCAATTAATTTCCGTTTAATTTTACTATTAAATTGTAGCAATCGACAAATGTATCAGTTTGAGTTTTTTGTGGTAATATGATAGTTTTGGGCACAAGTGTATCAATTTTAGATTTTTTATGGTCAAAGAATTAGTTTGTGGTATATTTGTTACAAGTTTACAATTTGAGATTTTTTGTAGTATTAATTCAAATTTTTTAATTTTTTTAATTTTTTAATTTTTTTAATTTTTTTAATTTTTTAATTTTTTGCTTTCTTTATTTAATTTTTTCCACATGCAAGAGAAGGGTGCTTCTACTTGTATATGTATGAAAGGTAAATTTGTTTGAGCACTGTACTTTGGAATTTTTTCTATTCTGTGATATATGTCCATGCCTTTGCATCGAGGTGAAAATAGTTCCATTTAATTTTCATTTTTTCGATACCTCATTTACGCAAGACCAATAAAGAACCGTGTAGTGCCTTGCCTTTCCACCTCGCAAGCCGGATTTTTCTTTTGAACTAACTTTTTGAAAAGAATGATACAATTCCGAAATCCGTCCTACTTGTCCATGGCCTAGAGTCTGCCCTTCCCTAGGTCGGGTACACTTTCAATGATTTAATCTTAACTCGTTCTAAGATTTAAGATGAAAAGAATAATACGATGCCAATCAACGTGTTTATTCAAAGCTGTGCGCCATCTCATTCATTCGTCATGGTAATTCGTTCAGCATAATAGTTCAAGAGACTCTAATCACAACGTAGACATTTAGCATGCTATCAATATTTAAGTCTAAATTCAATCAGGCTCAATCATCATGCAAATCATTCAACATCATGCTATTTCAATTGGCATTTAGATCCAAACTCAATCAACTTAAAAGCATTGATTAGAATTAGGTCATGTCATGTTTAACCTTGACTAAAATTTCATGAAGCTACTTTACATAAATAAAAGAAAACCCCAAAAAAGAGAATTAATTAGAATTGTTAATTAGTTAGTAGAATTATGATTAGGCTGGGTATAGAATTTCGGTGCTTTATTTGTATATAGAAAAATCAATTCAATCGAATTGTTTGAATTTATATTTCTTTCTAGCAATTTATTTATTTCATGCTTTGTTACTGGTTGTCACTTTAACAATTGCACACCCACATGAATATTCCCTCACATGATAGTGGTTAGGTTTCAAATCAATCCTAAAAAAGGCACTGAAAGAGCATTTAAGTAATTTAGCGTAATCGAGTTTTGAATTAATTGTAAGGGATTTTGCACATTTTACTTGAGTTTCTAATCGACCCACAAAAAACTAATTAGTGGCAACTTTGGAATAAATTAATTTTTCACATTAAAAAACTTGAATTAAAAGTTGCGAATTGATAAGACTTGAGAGAGCTCGAACTAAATATAAACTTAATAATCCATTAGCAAAATCTTAAATAGTTTACCCTAAAGGGCGGTTGCGATAATCATCCATTTTAATATTTCCTAGTTCTACAACTACTAATGAGTAGGACGAGAGTTGTATCAGTGAGGGGCTTTCCAAGAATCGATTTTTGGTATAGTTTTGGGATATTTGTACATAAAATTGTACTGCTACATTTGTTGAGTTTAGTTTGATTAGTCACTTCAGATCCTATATCTTTTTGGTGGACTTCAAGACTCTGATCCTTATAATCAAGTTATTGTTATATCGGATATTTTTATATTTTGACAATAGGCAAATATTAGCTATATATGAAGCTACGTCCTTTAAATTGACCAAGTCAATTTCCTATCCACGAGTGGGAGTCGGAACGTGCCGGTTGGAAAGTAGTAAAATCAAGATAACACAATACATTAGTACACATCAAGATTTTCGTCCACGAAGTCTCTAGTGAGTAGAAAAATCACTGCGATTTTCTCTTTTGACTATGAAAATCCGTACTGTGTAAGACCGAAAGTACATGACACAATTATGATGCGGACGAGGAAAAACACGCCCGAGGAGTCCTACTAGCTCACGGAAATCGAAAGTCCAACAAAAACGGTGTTATCACTTTGGGATCGGGAGTCAAAATTAGAGGACCCCCAAAATCTTTCTCACTATTCTTTTTTCATATTTTTTACATTTTGAATTCGATTTCAACACGACATCTATCTTCCAAGACGACAGCTTTTTACTTTTATTTTTTAATTTCTTTGTCTCCATTCATGGAGTGACGACCACCCTCATTCCTTGTGGGGTATCGAGTATTGAAATGAAGTTGTAATTGGGGGGAAAAAAGAGTTTAATAAGAATATATAATCATGAGGTGCGCATAGCTTTGATACGGCAATTTCACCATCTATGCCATGCATGTCAATAGCTTGGAAGGTTTTTCAAAATGCTACTAAATGTGTTTTTGGACCCTCATTCTTAAAGAAAATGAAAATAGAAATTTAGTAATTTAGTAATTTTTGCTTGTTTGTTTGCTTGTTTGAGATGACATATGCCAAAAATTAGTATTTTCTTTTTCCACCAAAATTTAAAATATCTATTAAACTTTAAAAAATCATAAAAATTATTTGTGAATCTAACGTCGGCAATGCACCGCAATATTATCATTTTGTAATTAAGACAACCTATTGCATTATTTATAGAATGATTTTTTTTTTTGGTAGCTCTACCCCTTTTTTGGGATCACTTACTTTTGTTGCCCTTTAAGAATCTGAAAGGCCAAATATTGAATTGTCTAATCGCATTATTTATAGAATGATTTTTTTTTTTTAGCTCTACCCCTCTTTTGGGATTATTTACTTTTGTTACCCTTGAAGAATCTGAAAGGCCAAAAGTTGAATTGTCTAAACATTTAAACAAGCAACTAAGATGCTATCAAATGATTAGTTAATCTAATCAAGCAGACATTAGTTGATGAAGAGTTTCCAAAGAATGATTGATATCGGTGGCAATGTAGGGAGTATGTAAACAATGGCTTATGATCAAATCTATTCCTTCCATAGAATTATATAAGGGTCAAATCACGCGCTACTCACTCATGCACAAATAGATAATTATGCATAAGAAAAAGGATATGATTTGATTTACGAAATAGGAGGGGGACAATTTAAAAATATAATAGTGAAAAGAGACAGATAGTAGGGGGTGATTTCTGAAGGGGTAGATATGAGAGAGAAAGAAAAGAAAAACTAATTTAGGAAATCTAGAAGGTGATATAAAGGAGTGTTTTTCATTATATATATACACAAACACAGACTGCCATAATTAAATGATGTTTGTTATATAAAACAAGTGTTCTATCAATTTTTCAGTTATTTATGCAATCAAGTGTCAATTTTAAGGTCGGATTCACCGATTTTAAGCTGCTATCTTTCTTTGGCGGGAGAAAGCGAGGAACAATGTCCCTACAATAACCGGCTCTGCTTCCTAGCTTGCTTTCGCTTTATGTGGAGTGCTCGGTGATACAAATAATGAGATTCGCCGCAACTTTCAGCACAATTTGACTTTTAGACGGGATAATTACCAAAAAAAAAAAAAAAAAAGGTTATGTATAAAAATTAATTTAATTTTAAACTTTTAATATAGTTAATTTAGTCATAAACTTTCGAACGATTTGTCAAGATAGTCCTTTTGACCAATTTTAGCTGGTTATCGTTGACGTGAACACTGTCCATTTTATATGACGCTACTTATATAAACTTGGATAATTTTTGTAATTTAAAAGAAAATTTTGATTTTTATAATATTTTTATCCTTTTTTTCTTTGTGGGCAACAATGCTAGGTGTATGTTAAGGGGATCTTAGCTGTCCAGCTCTCTCACCTGCTTTATAACCGCTGCGGCCCACCTCTCCTCTTGAGATGTCTTTTGAGGATGACACCCCCCAGATTGGCATCAGAGCCAGGTTAAGGTGGATCCGAGTGTATGCTAAGGGGATCTTAGCTATCTCACCTCACTTGGGAGAAGCCCTCTAACCTGCTTTCTAACCGCTACGACCCATCTCTCCTCTCAAGACCTCTTTTGTGGATGAGACCCCTAGATGGCTTGCAAGCCCTCACTAGCCATTGCTCATCCTATCAATGATTTCCAATCAAAATTGATCGGAAGGATTATATTGGTAAATTATTAAAAAGTATATGACTAAATTGGCCAAAAGAAAGTGTTAAGGACTAAATAGATATCTATACAACCGACTTATGATATTATTGATAATTTTTCCAAGTTTAGTATATTCTTCACATTTGCAAATAATCACATCAGCGGTTTTCAACTTTATGTCTGAATTTATCTCTAATAAAAAAAAAAAGCAGCTACCAATTTATTCATTAAATAAAAGGAATATACTTTTTAGTTGGGTCCACAAGCAGAGAAAAGGGAAGCAGTGCCTAGCTAGGAAACCTTAATATTTTTTTTTTTTTCAATAATTAGTCATTGGATATATTTCTTTTTTTTTTTTTTTTCACTTTAGCATAGCTGCCCAAAGTCAAGACTTCTACGAATATAGTTGCCGGCCGCTCCGTTTTGCTGCCCCTTTATGGCTAATTGCTTGTTTACAGTACTCTAGGTACTATATATTATTTTGATTTTTTTTTTTTATTGTTGATCTTGCTGAGTCCTAGGTTACCCTTAGGGCCTGTTTGGCAACGTGCCAAACAGTGCCAGATTCTGATTTTTTGTTCCAAAAATCAGTTTGGGACGAGAATCGCGTTTGGTAAAATTTTTTCTTCCGGGAACAATTTTGGACAAGATTTGAGAATCAAAAAAAAAAATTGATTCTCCGTCCGAGAATCAGAAAAAGAATCAAAACGGTAAAACCCTCGCTCTTCCCTTTTGTCATCCTGGTTGCCGTCCGTCATCGCCCGCCACCATCCGCCGCCCGCCGCCGGTCGCCGGTCCGGCGAGGTCGTCGGAAGCTCGCCAGGCTAGGGTGAGGTCCGACGAGCTTGCCGAAGGCAAGCCTAGCCTCGCCGGCAACTAGGCAAGGCTCGGCCTCTCCGGTGGCTAGGCGAGCCTCACCCAGCTGCCGGTGAAGCTCGCCTAGCCACCGGCGAGGCTCGCCCAGCCTCGCCGGTGGCCAAGCTAGCCTCGCCGAGGCTGGGTGAGGCCAGCCTAGCCACCGGTGAGGCTCGGCCGACGAAGGCCGACCTCGCCGAGGGCCGGCGACACTCCGGTGAGCGTCGTCGGCTAGATGAAGAAGAAGAAGAATAGGAAAAAAGGGAAAAAAAAAAGAAAATAAAGGAAAAAAAAGAAAAAAGTAAAAAAAAATATTTAAAAATTAAAAGAAATTAATTTGGAACATAATCAATTAACACGGTATCAAACGCAATTCTATTCCAGAATCAAAAATTTTAGACAGTTACTAAACGCGCTTTTTTACTTAGAATCAGTTCCCGAGAACAAAATCAAAAATAATCATTTCTAGTCGGGAATCGGCTCCGGAACGTAATCGTTACCAAACGTGCCCTTAGCTTGTAGGCAAGTGAAAACTAATAAAAACTATGAGTCCGGTCGTTTTAAATTCGGCGTTGCTTTTGGATCTTCTCAACTTCTCAGAATATATAATAAATTTTATTCTGCAAATTTGCAATTCATATTAGAGTTTTAAGTTCATTTATTTTACATTTTATCATTTAATACTAGCGAAAAAGCACGCGCTACGAGTGCGTAAAGAAAAATGTAGAACCAAATTCTTAAGGAATATATGAAAGATTTTGTTTCATTTTAAGATTGATGGATTTATGAGATGGGCTTAAGGCCCATCCGCTCAAGCTGGGCCCAAAAGGGCCCGGCCCACGAGAATGGGGCCCGTGGAGGGGGAAGGTATAAAAGGGATGAGAGAGAGAGAGAAGACAACGTTTTGGAACATAACGTACGTCTTTTCTCTTCTCACGCTCTCTCTCCCAAGAAGAAAAGACAGTAAGCATACGGCGCACTTTCCTTCTTCCTTCAAGGTGTCATCGGATCGAACGGGGCCAGAATTTCTTCCTCTTCTTCGGCATTGGTGTTTAATCTGTGGCTAACAAGGTACGCTCGAATCTGTGGTGTGCTTTACGATCGGTGATGCGTGTTTTCTGGACTTCGTCTTCCGCATTGATTTAGGAGTTCGATTCGGTGTCGAATCCTGTTTTGGGGATCCGTTAAACTCTACAAAGATAAAAGTGATTCAACTTGCTCAATATCATAGAGGTTCAAATTGAAGTTTGGAATGTGTTAGGCATTTTAAAAATCATGACCTAAGCTTATTTTTGGATTAGAATTTTGCCCCCTCATTTAGTATTGTAAGACTACAATTTACCATGGGTAATCCATGTGATTTATAGGTAAAATTTTGAGGTTGAAATTCCCACCAAGTTATTTTTATTCAAGAGTACATGTTCAAAGCTCATGTGAGTATATATAAATCCAACTCACATACATCGTTAAATTAAACGAATCTCATGTGAAACTCACCTTAGGTAAACATGCAACGAAAGCAACTAAGAATATTTTGTGCTGAGAATGGCGAATAGGTATCTTTCCCAAATTAATGACATTTTCTGAGCCCTTGTTATCATCTTTTTATATAAGATTAAGTAAAAGACATGAGATAACTTTTGCCTTCTTCTCTCCTCCTTTCTAGGTTCTTCATTAGACCCAAATTACCTGTGTAAAAGTGGCACAAAGTGGGTGTGATATGATGGGATAACCATTATTTAAGTAGATTATCACCGTGAATGGAGTGTCGCTATATGGTTCGCACGAACAAAATCCAAGTGAATCAGGATCTACGTGCACCGTTGGATCGAGTTCCACTAATTGTGGATTTTGATTATCTCCACTAGGTTGAAGGAATCAAATGGCTGCTGATTGTGATATGATAGAATCCACCAGATTCACCCTTGCAGATAAAAAGATGGTGCGCCATCTAATCCATGCAAATGCGAAAAGTAGCTGCCTGATCTAATGGTAAGAAGTAATTTGTCTTTCAAAAGGTCCCGAGTTTGAAATATACTGAAAATAACAACAAAATCAATTTTTGTCATAGGCCTTTGCTATCTTATGTTGAAATGATTCTTTGATTTTTATTTTTATTTTTTGGATACACCAAGACACTATGGTAATGGACTCATCAAATTGGCAAACTTCTCCCTATTGGAGCGAGCAGACATGAATCAAGTGGAACATTTCGAAAAGGATATAAGGTCCTTATGCACCTGTCCTTCCCACCTGCATCACTTTTCATGATACCAGCAGTCGCTTTTATGTCCCTCTTGCACGCCATGAACACGACTTACATAGACAGTTGCATCATTCTCATCTTCTATTTTGTTTGTTCACCTTTTAGACTCTTCTACAAAAGTGGCATTGTAAAGTTGCAATTTGCAGAGGAAGCATAAAATAAAATAACATATAATAAAAACCCCCACCCACTTGTAAATGTTTATGGGGGAGTCCTCCCGGGAAGAACAAGGTCATGTTCCATAAAATAAAATAACATATAAAAAAAAAAAAAGTAGTCAGAAGAAAGTGCCCCAGCCTCCAGCTAAAAGGCATTAGCGAGATAAAACCCTAGCTTTTTTTTTCTGCCTCCAGCCAAAGCCCATTTATGTTAGTGCTTTTCCGGTTTCACACTATGGCCATTTTCTTCCTTCCTTTTAAACTTCCCCAGACTTTTTAATGATCCATCGAGAGGTGAATTCTCAAATAGTGAAAAACAGTAATTCCTTACATTTTTTTCATAACCCTTATACAAAATTGCCGAAATAGACATGATGTTTATCACTTTGCAATCAATAGGCAAAATTCACCGGTTTTTATCATCCGATTTGACGAAAGAAAAGAGACTTATTGTTGCGATCCTTAGAAAGCCCCATCTCTATAATTTCATTTTCTTTTTCTTCGATTCTTTTTCCTTTTTTTTCCCTAGTCATCATCTTCCCTTTCAAATTCTTTCTCCCATCAACGGCCGAATTCTTTCTTAGATTTATATGTTTCAGATTTAATTACCCTTGATAAGCTTTTGTACTATTTTCAACGATTTGTGTACTCTTACTTTTTATTTTAAAATTAAGGTATTTTCAGTACTTGTTCTATTATGGTTGAGTATTCAATTTTAGTTTATTTCTTAATTTCTGTATATTTTTACTAATTTATTGAGCTGACTTCATTAGAAATACCTATTAGCAACAAATATTAATTAAAAAATTGGATGCATCATAGTGAAAATTCTGCTTCTGTCATTCAAAATCCTAACTTCCTCACTGCTTTTGGATAAGGATTTGGATCCACAGTATTGTTGCTCCAGTTTATATATAGGTCAAGAAGCATAGAATGAGCTTTTGGTATTGTTTATCTGGCTTTTGTGTGGGTTGTATTTGTAAACGTGCATTCTCTTTTATCTATTCTGATACGAGGGGCCCGTTTCTGTACGACGGATGGGAAATTGTAAGTTGTTTTAATACAGAATGTAAGCAAAGATTTTCTTTGAAAGTAAATTTAATACAAAATGTAATTTTAAGTCTGTTCCAAAATAAATAAATAAGCAAAAGGAAAGATACTATAAAAGCTCTCACAAAATGATTGAAAGAAGTAACTTAATTAAGGAGCAACACGTTGGGTCTTCTTAATATATATTTACCATCCATGATTATAGTCAGATTTATACTTCTCTAAAAACATTTTTCTCGTATTGGTTTTAAAATCAACTTTACAAAAGTTGCATTCATCATATATGATATAGCTATGAAAAAATTATTTTGGTTGGTGTTTGTAATTTATACAAATCACCAAGCAAGAATTAAAGTTATTTGCATTTGAGTGGATTAGGTGCAATTTGGAATTTCCCCAATGTTAAAGAAACTTGTGTTAATTGGAGTTATGCTTTGAAAAAAAAAAAGGAAGGAGGAGGCCGTGATCGAAGTTTGTGCAACGGAATAGTTCGGACTACCAACTTAGGAATTTCAAATGTTAAAGAAGTGTTGTACCATTTGAAAAAAAAAAAAAAAAATCAAATTGAACATGATTTAAAATGGTAGTTTAATGGTTTTAAATGCGCTCCATAAAGAATAAAAGAAAAATACAATTAACAAAATCCAAGTACCTATTTCTTTTCTTTTCTTTTTCTTTTTTTTTTTCAACAAGTACCTATTCTAATTACCTATATTTAGATGTGTACATTGATGAATACATAATCTTGCTTTGGGCCAAAGGTAAATATACAAAATTCTTTTACTTTTGAATAGCGGGGCGATTCACCTAAAAACTTCGAAATTGATTAACTAATCCCTTGAGTACAATAAAAATATTTAGGTACACTATGTTCACATGTCAATGATTATAACATGTACCAATTTCCTTAATTATTCATTTTACTATTTTTATGTTTTTGTCTCGCTAATTGGTTAACAGGTTTAAGTATTATATGGTCATAAGGTTCTTTTCCAACTCAATTATAATAAAGACTCATGTAGGAAGATCAACTAGTTACATTTATAAATTAATTTTTTATTGTGACATTAACTAAGTAAAAATATTAACTTAGGATAGAGGAACGGAAATTGTTACCATGAACGCACCATATATATCATTCTGTGTGGAAAGCCCAAAAAGAGTATCCTCAGTAATAATACAAAATGGTGGTAATTACTTGATGGGGAAGCTTACGTTTGAATAACATTACAATACCTCACTCATCCAATGTGGGACTCTAAATGTTACCAACTCATCAACTTAAATCACTAATATCCTCATCAGTGTTGATTGTACCCCTAGTGATTCTTCCTCCATTCAATGTGTGGCCCAATCCATCATTGCTAGTTTTACCATCCTTGAAGTCCGTTAGGATCTACACCTTGTTCGAGCTTTCTCGCCCTACAATCACACCCCACCCTCATTATATTGGGTATGGGCCTAGTCCATCCATATACCATGCACCTACTAAAGGGGAGGGATATGTTTACGAACATGAACATCACCTACTTTTATGTATAGTTAGGTTTGCACAAATTCCATTCGCACGTCATGATATTCATAACCCAAAATTTTTAGATGCATGATTAGAGGAAGTTTTCACTAGTCAAATATGAAGGGAAATATGGCACTTTTCATAACATTTACAATTTTAGGTATGCATTTTAATATCCTAAGTGAATTTATTAAATCTTAATTTTTTTCTAATAAAATTAAAATTTAGCTTGTCGCGACATTACCCCTTTCGGGGAAGATTGTTAGGTTTAGGGGCATTGTTAATTTTAGGCCAATGGCCTTCTATTGACTTGGGTTCTCCCAAGCATATACCTCGCATGATATTGAGTGTTCACGTTTTTAATCAATTAAGCCTATGTGAACTTTCATTAAGGAGTTGCCACTAGCTCCTCTGGGATATGTAGTATATCTTACTATTCATGTAAATAGAGATTCTAAACTCGAGGATCATGTGCTAACTAATGCCATAACAACCTATAAAAAAAAAAAAAAAATCTAATGTTCTTCCTAATCATTCTAAAATAAGAAATGACATTCAAATATTGAAAGACATAATTAATTATAATCATGAATGAAAGCACACAAGCATCCTAATATCGTTCCTACAAATGAAAACAAGACAATACAAAACCCCTCCCCCAAAAAAAAAAAAAAAAAAAAAAAAGATTGTAAAGCCCTAAAGGCTTATCCAATTTTAGGTTTTAATTTCTAATGGTTTTTCAATTTTTAAAATTTTTTTTAGAAATTTTTATTTAATTTATTTTTTAATTATTTATTTATTTTTAATGAAAATTTTTTAATTTTTAATGATTTTCTGAAATTTCTAATTTGTTATTGATTTTCGAATTTTCGAAATTTTTTATTATTTCCTAAAGACTTTAAAACTTATTTTTATCATTTTCTGATTTTTATTTTTTTAAATTTTTTAATTTTCGATTTTTAAAAAAATTTTAATTTATTATTTATCTATTATTATATTAGGGGAACGGGTTTGGACCAGATCTACCCGATCCGACCCGTTGGCCCGACCGGTCCACCGGATCCGACCCGGTCGGATAAAAAACGAAAATTTTCGATTGATTTTTTTTAATTTTTTAATGATTTTCTTAATTTCTTTTATTCTCTCCCTTTTGTCTTCTTCCCAGTTTTGTCTTTCCCTTTTTTTCCCCTTCACCTTCTTCTTCAACCTTGCGCCTTCTTCTTCCCCGAATCTCTTTTCCTTCTGCAACTTAACCGAACCAGAATTATCGGCGACGAATCAACCTCTATACGCGTCGTCGCTGGCACACACATCACCACTGAACCAACACCTACCAACGGTCAACTACTCCGACAGACGGGCACCAACTCCGGCCGCTTACTCCGGCGACCACAACAATAAACGGAAAATATACGAACGAGATTAATTTCTTCCATCCTAGCCTTTCTAGCAAGCATATAATCACCAGTACACTATAAATCGAAGAGACAAACTGACTGGGAGGCTTTGAATCACAAACTTCGTCGGCGAGCGGCAATATCTCCGACGACAGCTTTCGGGCATGAGGATACGTGTGCTTGTTGAGCTCGAACACAGATTTTTCATCACATGCGTAAAAACACAGAGGAAACACTAATATTAGGCCAGATTCAACTGATACAGAAGCAAAAGGAAATCGATCTTAAGATTCAACATGAGTTTCAGTCTTCTCTCAAGCATTTTGTCGAGCGACTGACTAAAGGATGTGTTCCAGAGAGATATTCGATGCAATTTTCGTATCAAAAACGATGTATAAAAGCCTGAAACATCATAGTATATGTCAACCCAGTCTTAGATTATCACGGTTCACTTGAAACTTTCTTCTAGAGTTCGGTGTTATTGAGTATCACATATTTCATTCAGGCAACACGTCGAACAGATGGCACGCATTGAAGGACACGCGCTTCAGACTTACATTTACAGCATTCGTTAGTCCAACCCCGATTCGTCAACCTTCAAAACATCATGAATCATCCTAAACTTGCTTCGGTCTGTCAAGATTTAGATGAAAAAGTTCGACTCAGACAAGGATTTCCGGCCAAAAAACAGGGATAAAACAGGGGCTTCGGGAACAAGGCCCCTACCTGTCTTTTCACTGAGTCAAGATCTCGATCGGCGACGGCGAGGAGCGACTAGTTGGGCTCCTTCTTCGGGTGCAGAATAGACCGCCGAATGGGTAAAGGCTGGCTGACGAACCGACCCTTTACCGGAGCTTCGGAAACCATCGGCGGGCTCCGGCGATCGGGTTCTCGGTCACTCCCCCCTTTGCGTCTCTCTCCTCTCGCCCCCGATATGCCTCGGCCGAGCCTTCTCTCCTCCCTCACGTTGCGCTCGCTTGAGGAATCTTTCTGTTACGCCCTTGCCAGCTCATGGATTCTAGAAGGTTCGGACTTGGTCACGTCACGGCTTCTCACGCTTCCTGCTCACGGACGCTCGCACGATCCTGTTCTTTTTCTCCTCACCCGCGCGTCACTCTTTCCTCCCTCTCCTCACAGATGCTGGTTCGTGCAAACCAAGGGGAAGAAGTGACCTTGGGCTGCGCCTCTTCTCTCTTCTTCTTCTTTTTTAATTCTAACGGGCTTTGAAGAAAACAAAAAGTAAGACATTTGGGCTGACCTTTTTTGGTTCTGATTGGGCTATGAAAGAAATAGATTTAAAAAGAAGTAAAAGATGGGCCGAGGGGATTAAGGGAAATGGGTTGGACGCCTTGGCCTAGAGGGCCAAAAAATTTGTTAAGTGGGCTAGACAAAACCGACCCGCTCGATTTTTTATATCCTTTTTTTGTATGTATTATTTATTATTTATTTATTTTTTTTTGGCAAAAAATGGACACTTGATCGGTTGACAAAATTTGGGTATCAACATAACTTATTAGATTTCAATGCCTTTTTGTAGTCTCTTTCATCTCTAAGGTTCAAGTATTATAACTATACCATCATCCGCGCGAAACTCTTTGCATAGTGACACAAAAATTGATACTTGTCCCACTTCAAGTGTGTTGCAACCCTGTCCTATGGGCGACTTAGTGTGATCCAATGCTAATTGATTATATTGTGTCATTTGACATCAAAGCATCATTGAAAGAAGTATTTCGACAACAAAGGCTTTGGAAACAATCATCTCAATGACAAAGATCATGAGGGGTAGGCGCTTTTGGCAAGAAGGTTGTATGTGATGAAGGTTCTCTATTTTAGATGGATCTTTGAATTTGAAAGATCTATTTCAGATGTAGATCAATTTTCCCACTAGATGTATGTATCTAGAAATTGACAAGTAAAATTAGTTGATTCTATTTTAAAGGGACACGTGGTTCTGGAGGAGTGGAAAAATAAAGGAAAAATGTATAGGGTGTACAAGAACAAGAATCACCCCTTTCAAGGCAATTTAGTTGCTTATAGTTTAAAGAGACACATGTCGTTTTGGAGGAACGGAAAAAAAAAAGGAAAAACGTTTATGGCGTACAAGGGCAAGAATCACCCCTTTGAAGGCAATTTAATGTAAAAGAGCATATAAAATTCCAAGCTCATTCTATTTAGTCAAAAGGTGGATGAGAGGTTGGAATTGACAATGTTTAGGATAAGGAGGATTTTAATGTTATAAGAAACTTTCTTTTGATCGCTGCCAACTCTTTTGATAGCAAGGTGTATGGAGGTCAATGAGTGATAAGGTTAAACTTGTCCCTGATGAAAAAAGGAAGTGCACACCTCGTTTGAAATTGCCAACGTAGGGCAATTATTAGGAAAAATTTATCAAAACGACTATATGAGAAATTCGTACGAAAGTTTAGGACTAAATTGACAAAATTGAAAAATTTATAACTTAGTTCTAATTTATATGATAAGTTTACAACTAAATAGACAATTTTCCTAAAAGTAAGCCAAGTCACAATTTCTGATGATTGACATATTGGTGAGGGCAATGTTTATTTCGAAGTAATAGGACCGGATAAAAAATGATTTTATTCAGGGATTATTGTTGGGTCCTACTCGAACCTTGTTGGGGATTTTTTTTTTTTTTTTGGTCATGAATTCCAAGTGACCTTGTAAATTCAAATTTCGATTGGCTATATTCCAGGTGAGATGGATTTTCCAAAATAGTTTCTTGCTTTTGACATTCACCGTCGCCTTCCAGACTTACCTTGAAAAAGGCAAAAGCCAATCGATTTTTCTCTGGCCTGTTTTCGATGGATTTCAAAGCCTTGATACTACTTTCCATGGATTTCAAAGCTTCAACTTCATTTTGAAGCCGAGTCTTCTCACCAAGTCTATAGATGCTCTTTTGCAATAAAGCCATCCAATATGTCTTGTAGATTGTTCACTTTCTGGCTACAAGACTGTCCAAATATCTTGACAATACCTTGCCCCATGATCTATTCACTACTTGCACTTAGGTCCTTCAAATTGCAGTAAATAATGAACGCTCAAAGGAGCTGATGGCCCTCGCCAACCCCACCTGGTGTTTGCTCCTTCATGATTTACGATTATAGATTAATTGACCCCCAAATTTTTTACATCTTTTCAAAGAATGAAAAAAAAAAAAATCTCGAAATCAATAAGATGTACATAGTATCCACACTTAGTACGAAAACAGTACACTCATTTTTATTTTAATACATGCATAACCCTACTAATTAAGGTCCCGACACGAGGGCATGCTGGGTAGGATGTCTCTAACTATATCGTGCCTTCTATTTGTCTGACGTACGCTCCACCTATGGATGGTGTCTCAAATTTTGAACACGCTAAACTGAAGATCAACGTGATCTCCATGGGCTGAAAAAGGAAGAAATCATGTATGTTTGGTGCAGTCCAAATAACGGCTCAAGCCTAACAAAGTCCGGAGCTTTCGGAGCTTCCGGATAATAATATTTGGCCCAGTTTACATTTTGGTCATCAATAAGCAAAGAGCTTGCGGGCTCATATTCGGACCCAGGAGTGATTTTAGAATTACGGGAGATTTTGAGGGTTTTCTCACCAAGAAGTGTATATACGGTTTTTTGTCTATGATATAATTACTATAACAAAACGTGATAATTTTCAAGATTTTTCACTTGAGTTATCTTCCCTTTAAAAAGGAAATTTTCTCTAGTTAGTCTTTCAATTAGTAGGTTACCAACATATACATCACCGACATTTAATTTTTGTTAAGTTTCCATGTGAATGACAGCATAATTTGTAACTCACCAAGCAAAGTCCTGGTTGATGCATAAGAGTTTCATGTCTTTGGTCTAGTTACTTTATATGAACTTAGATCATCACTTGGGTTTATACATATTTCATCTTTTCTCTATTTGCACTTGGACTAAGTTGCAATGCGGTGTTATGGGCGACCGTTAACGAGTGTCCATTTTAACCGTATCATGTATGAATTTGACCAAGATGGGTTGAATGAATTTACCGAACATGAAGACATAAGAAGTTACTGAACATGTGAAGTGCGGGAGCTAGAGAAAAATAAGATGGACTCGACCAATCATGGACGCTCACAAACCACATGAAGACTCGCACAGAGTTTGTGCTTTCAATTTCCTTGTATTTTCGCTTTCATGCACTTTTATCTCCGTGTAATTTCCTTTCAGTGATGTCAATTTCCAATTCTGTGCATTTCCTTTCAATATAATATCAATTTCAATGCAATTTACATTTTCTCCCGAGACGTTTTTTGAAAGTAAGATCTAATCATTTTCTCTAACCTACTATTTTCCGTATATTTCATTGCCTTGCTCCAACTATAAAATACCAATTTGAATTCAAATCGCGAGTTTTTTCGTCAAGCATGTAGACGCTCAAATCTAGTTATAGAAATCCATCCTGTCATGTAGATTGTCCACTTTCTGCCTATAGTTTCGCTCGGATATATTGACAATACTTTGTCATGTCTATTCACTATTTGTACCAAGGTCCTTCCAAATTGATTGTCTGCATTCAAAACCCTTTGACTGCGATACAATGTCACATAGTTTGTTTACCTTCTACAATTTCGAGGTTTATCAAAACATTTGACGTTTCATCAACATACCTCTCCAAATGTACCTATTATTAGCCTTTTGATTATTTATCATCATTAAAATAGTCGCAAGGAAATTCATACTACAGTCATGTTGAATAATTTTTAAAGAGTGATACTAGATAATTGACTCAAGTGCCCTTTTGGGGCTCTAGGACAAGTGGAATCAACTAGAAAATTCAAAAACATTGATAGAGATGTGAAACATTCACATACAATGACAATTATGGAAAATCTAGATGGGTTACATACTATCTATTATTGTAGGTATGACTGATGCCTTTTCATAATGTGGAGATAAATACATAATTACGGCAATAAATTGTTGTACACTATTATTAAAACCATGTTTTTCATCTGTCTATAGTTGGAGGAAACCATACCTCTAATTGGTGAGTTAAAAATATAGACATCACCCGCATTCTTATTTAGTTTAGTTTCCATATGAGGGATATCCATGACTTATAACCTAATAATAAGAGGCATAGCTGGAGAAAATTTCCTCCAATCACGAAGGAAAATATGACTCTTATCTTGTCATATTTGAATCTTCTTTCAGGATATATGAATAGATGTTACTAGATCAAGTGAAATCTAGCTTCCAGCAATTAAATACTTTAAAGTTTGTCTTGCAAATATAGAAAACCAAATAGAGTGGACTTAGGTCATGGTTGGTTACAAAAGAGAACTCAAAATCATTGTGTTTACCTGCCCCCACAATTTCCTCTCATTTACTGCTTAACATCCTAGCAACTAAGAAGCCTAAAAAAGTTTCGACCCCATTGCAAAGAGTCTCCTGCCCTCTTCTTGTCTCTTTCCTTTCTTATTTTATATGTATACTTCATCCACTTGCTCGCAATTGAGTTGAATTGTCAAAAAGAAAGGCTGTGGAAAAACACGAAAGATAACGTCAGAAACATGCCTCCCCTTTTTCTTCTTCCAACATATAATGGAGTCGAGCCACCCATTTCACTTTCCCTGCGTTTACATGGGGCTTTCGCGAGGAGTTGAATGAAAGCTTCGTGTGTTCATTACTTGGACATGGCTTGACTAAAGTGGCCTATTATTACTTTTACAGCCAAAGAAATTGGCATTATTTTATCCCTTGCATTTCAAGTCTTTTTGGATGATTCACTTCTCTGTTGGGATTCCACCGTAACTTCACTCTTGCGTTTTAATCATATGTGTAAAAACTGTGCCATCTCTCAAATGGATCCAATTTGATCTTGTTTTGAGGGGGATAAAACTTTGACATTTGGACTAATAGGCAGTCCCATTCGGCTGATGCTAGTGTTATTGTCCGTCTTGATGGCGGCTTGCTAACCTTGCACAATTTTAAATCGCCTTGTACTAATTTGAGCTTAGGGAAACTTGTCTATCAACATAATAGATTTAAACATGGACAATCATGGACGGGAGACATATATGATACCCAATATCCTCCAAAAGCTAGCTTTGTGATCACAATTAAAACAAGAGACTGATTAAATATTAAACTAAATTGATTTTTATGTTCTCTCCTATATTTCTATTCTCTTCCATCTATTACCAATCTTGATGTCTTCTCATTCTTCTTCTCCTTCTAGTTATGTTCTTCATCAATTGGTATTAGAACAATATTCATCCTGCATTATTTAATATTAGAGCCAAAAGCACTAATTACATTGTGTTGAAGGTTTTTTCATCCGTAACATGATTTTAGTGAGATTATGATGACAAAAAGTTAAAGAAATGGGTGCGCCATGTTCAAGTTTTGCAAGAGTTTTTTTTTTTTTTTTTTTGGTTCGGAAGTTTTGCAAGAGTTAGTGAGTCAAAAATCACCGAGAAAAGTGTCAATCTCGCTTAACAGATGGAGCACTACAACCAAGAACGCATATTGTACCATTTAGATTTTGGGCCAGCCACTCGTCGGTGTGAAAATTTATCCTTGCAACCAATGTGCTATTTTAACTGCTAATCTACAAGTTTATTATTCTAAAGCTAGGGTAGGATAGGGCAAATCAAGAAAAGAGATGCATTGGAAAACTCGTCAATAGTAGAGTTCTTCTCAGTGGGCGAGATTGATATAAGATGTGAATCAAACTAGAATTGTTATCTTAGTAGCTGGTACTTATAAGTGAAATTTTCTTATCATACTAAATTATCGTTTTAGGCTCTTATAAGTGAAACACCAAAAGTTCAAATATTTGATTGAATATGCAATCAAGTCCTAAATTTTGAATTTATGCAATCAAATCCTACACAGTTTTCATAGAGTGCAATATAATCCTGCTGGCAAACTCATGATCAAATTTGCTAACATGGATGCTAAAATCCGACTTGGCATTTTGTAATTTCTTTTAACATACATGGCTTTGATGTGGTGCTAATGTGGCCCCACGTTAGGAAAATTCAAAAATGTTAAAAATTAAAAATTAGGAGAAAAAAAAAAAAAAAAAATACAAAGACTAGATAAAACTGAAAGTCATAGAGAGTGGAACCCTCCGTGAGGGCTGTTAGAGGGTTTGGAGACGACAGAACTGCCCCCACTATAATGTCCATGAGCAGAGCCTATACTTCTTTTTCTTTGTCCTCATCATCTTATTCATTTTAGTTGGCACAAACCTGTAAAATATTAAATCATATATCTTGATTTTTTAGAATGTTATGTCGATTCAATGGGCTTATGAAAAATGAAATATTTTACCTCGAATCAAGGGGATGTAGACTGATTGAAGGGAGTAATCACGAGTTAGGCTTGTTCCTCTTAAAGATGTAATTTTTGTCTACTCTCTCTCTCTAATTCTAAAATATTTATACGTATATAGTTGGCATTTTATCTCCTTTCAAATAGATCAGCTTATACCAAAAATGGATAGAGCTAAATTTGAACCAAATTATATGCACGCATGGAGATATATATAAGTTTGTTGTTTGATTGTGAGTGTCTATTTTTTTTTTTTTGAGAGCATCAATGAATTTCATGAATTGTTTCTTTCTCTTCTTTATTGTCAAATGTTGATCTTGGCATCCCCTTTCCGCTTCTGATTCACTTCTTCTCCTTATTGTCTCGAATTATTTGGTATTAGAGGAAAAAACTTGATTATATAGCATTGAAATTTTCCACCAAATTGGTTTACGCGCGAGTCCTATTTTTAAACGGATGATGAGTTTGTATGACTTAGACATTTTTATTTCCTTTATCGTGAGGCTCAGCTACATTAAACTGTAAGTTGTATATTTCATTAATATTTTATGATCTGTTGGCTTAGCTTATACTAAAAAATGAAATGGAGAGAGCTAAACATGAAGCAAATTATATGCACGCACGAAGATATATACAAAAAGAAGTTTTGTGTTTTTTTTTTTTTTTATTGAATATTTGATTCTCTGTGCATCCAACCAATTCAATGAGTCGTGATACAGTCCAATTACCTTAGATTACTTTTGTAGCACCTCTCAACGATTATGTTTGTGCTTTCAAGATGCCTTTTGCATGGTTAAAGTTGAAAAATGGGACCACCCACAAGAGAATTTTATGTGCTTGTCCCAAAAGATACTTTAATTTTTTCCTTTTAGGACAGGCACATGTACCTTCTGGCTTAGTTTCTCTCATTTTCAACTTAACATCCCATCAACTCAGAAGCCTCAAAAAGTTTCAATCCCATTGCAAAAGTCTCCTGTCCTCTTCATGTCTCTTTCCTCTCTTTTTCTTTTATGTATCCTTCATCGACTTACAATTGAGTTGAATTGTCAAAATGACAAACAAAAAGTTGTGGAAAAACACTAAAGAGATAAAAATCATGCACGAGTCTTTCCCCTTTTGCTTTTGCCAACATATAATAGAGTCGTGCCACGCGTTTTCAATTTTTCTTGCGTTTACATGGGGGATTTCACAAGGAGATAGAGTTGAACCTTCACGTGTTCATTACACAGGCATGGCTGGAATAGCGACCCCACTCCACGCGTTTTCCCTCTCCTTGCGCTTGTCGGCGTGAAAATTTGTCCTCACAACCAATATGCTATTTTTGCTGCTAATCACTAGTTTATTCTACAGCTGTGGAAGGAAATGCCAAATCAAGATAAGAGATGCATTGGAAAACCAGTCAATAGTAGAGCTCTTCTCGGTGGGAGAGATCAATGTAGGATGGGAATCAAACTATGAATTTTTATCTGAGTAACCTTATTTGTTATTATCTTATAAGAATATTTGCTATCCACTATGCCAATTCTCATTTTAAGTTCTTATAAATGAAAATTACACCAAAAGTCCCCAATGTTTGGCCGAATATGCAGTTAAGCCTTAAATTTTGAATTTATGCAATAAAGTCCTAAACATTTTTTGTTGAGTGCAATTTAATCCTTTCGACAAGCTCATAATCCGATTTGCTTACGTGGATTCCAAAATTTGACATGGCGCTTTGTCATTTCTTTTTGCATTGATGCTAATGTGGCGAAGAAAGACCAAAGAAATTATTAAAAAATCAGAGAAAAACTAAAACAAAAGGAGACAAAAACTAAAGAAAAAAGAAATTTGTAGAGAGTGGGACTGTTAATGAGGGCTGTTTGAGAGTTTGGAAACAGCGGAATTACCCCACTTTTAATGGCCATGACATCAGCAGAGCCCACACTTCCTTTATTTTTGTCCTCCATCCTCCTTTAACATTGTAGTTGGCATAAACCTATAAAATATTGAATCAGATAGCTTTATTGTTTAGAATACTGTGTCGATTCAATAAGCTTATGGAAAATGAGAGATTTTACCTCAATCAGAGATGTAGACCAAGTAAAGGGAGCAATCACGAGCTAAGCTTTTTCCTCCTGAAGATATAGTTTTTGACTATTTTCTTTCTTCCTCTCTTTTGAAGATTTTAGAATGTTTGCACATATATGTCATCATTTTAGCCCCTTTCAAAGAGATCAACTTGTACTGAAAAATGTAAAGAGCTAAACGTGAATCAAAATTCAATGCACACATGAAGATATATACAAAATATGTTGTATCTTGTTTGTATTGATATTGAGTATTTAGTATTTAAGAGTATTCAACCAATTTCATGATTCATGATATAATCCCATTGCCTAAATTATATGCACGCATGAAGATATATATAAAATATGAGAGACGCCTCCTTGAATTATGTTTGTGTTTTCTAGATGTCCATTCCAACGGTTAGAGTTAGAAAAATGGGACAAGCCTCCACAGAGAGTTTAATGTGCTTGATTTAAAAGGCAGGTTGATTTTTTTTATTTTTATTTATTTATTTAGGAAAAGCAAAGGCACCTTCTGACCCAGTTTCTATAAAGTTGTTTGGCATTTTTAAGAAACTTCATGCCTCCCTCCAACTTTTTTTCGACTATTGCTCTGCTTCCATAAAATATGCACATGCGAAGGTTTCCTTGCTGTTTCTTTTCACCCTTTTCGATTGCATTATTGTCCTTGTCAGGTTCGCATCAAAGTACTCTGCCCGATAATTGTTGACACATTAAGCAATCTACTATATGCATAGAAATTACACGGGTAATTTCTAAAATATGTGTGACAATGAGCATAATTTAAAATTTTTGGTGACTTTTATCTTAAAATATAATCATGCAAGATTGAAACTTCTTTTCATTCCTAAAATAAACACCGGAGGGCCCATGGGCTTAGAGACGAGTCTGATATGCACTGTATATATCGGCTTGAAGTCACGCTCAGATGACTAGGAAGACTTATTAGCCTTCGAGCTTTGTTTCCTCGCACAGCACTGACAAACACTCCTTTGAGGGTTGGTTTTTCCGTGGGCAGAGCAGGATGAGGCCACGACCTTCTTCGCAAACCCAGGGATCAACGTCCCCCGGTCGTCCCGAGCGACTCCGGCAACCGACCTCTCCGACGAACCGGCTAGCCAGTACCGGGAGCCATCGATATTCATCTTCACGAAGCCCTTTCCCTGCAGCAGCGACCACGAACACGGTACGATTCTCTCCGACTTATTCTGGATTTGCCCTGAAGAGTTCGGTTTCATGAAAACCTTGCTCAGAATGAGTGCGTTGTCCACAATCGAGGCCGGATCTGGTCGTCGGGACTGAAATACCCATTTGTATTTTGTTGCGTTCCTTCCTGTGTAATTGGACCAAAAGTCTCCCTGATCAGCTTCTTAACAAGAATAGACAAGTGGATTTATGAAAAGATTGAGGGCTAATCTCAAACCTTTCCAAAATCAACGCCCCCCGGTCGTAAGCGAGAATCCGACTTAGTATTTGCTTTCGGCGTTAAATCGGCTTTGGAACCGAATCCATCGATTTCATATTTGAAGCTTTTTTTCGTAATACTTTAATTATTTGCCCTGAAGAGTTCGGTTTCCTCCTCCCCTCTCTCCTTCTCCTTTGCCCCCTTTATATCCTTTCCTATTTTCGATATCTTCGCATCCTGTTTGAAAATACAATTTATGAAAAAGAAAACTTTTGCGTTCCTTCCTTGAAAAACATTTTTTTAGAATTTGATCCATGATTTAATTTTTATTTTTTACTTTTTGAGTTTTTGGTTTTCTTAAGTCCTGCGGATCGAGTTTGTTGATTGTTGGTCTCCTAGATTCACATACAATGTTTCACAATCTTTTAAAAAATTTGAATAGTGTTTTTAAGATTTTTCTTTTTGGTCCATAGTGTTTTTAAAATTGGCAAGATTGAAAATGGTACATTCTTTGCTTAGAAATGCATATAACACACCCATCAAATAATCTCTCCACATACAATCTTTTGTTCAAAAAGTCTTCCTAGAATTTCGTGAGTGGAGAAAAGTTTTGGCAAAAGCAATGTTATATAAGCGTTTCATAGCGTTGACTTACAAATGATATGGATCATTGAGAGTTTGAATATAATACGGTCATCTAAATACTTGCTTTTTGTTTTATTGTTATTCTGTAACTGAATTTATATATTGGTAATCTCACTCATGATATATTCACGCCATATGTTCGTGGTTGAAACCTTCAGTCAGCCAAGGGCAAAGGCCTCTCTTGTTCACATCAAGAGGGAGAGAGCTACTAAAGCTAAAGTTAAAATGGAGAGCTCAGAGGCAGGAGCATCATCGGAAGCAAGTATCAAGTGTTCCTCAACTTCAGAGGACCCGACACTCGTAGTGGATTTACCGACTTCCTCTACCATAGCTTGATCGATGCTGGCATCCGACGTCTTTCGAGACAATGAAGAGCTCCGTGTTGGTGAAAGAATCGATGGAGCTCTCTCTCGAGAGCGATCGACAACTCTAGGATCTACATCCCCATCTTCTCTCAAAACTATGCTTCGAGCCAATGGTGTCTCCGCGAGCTCACGCAGATTGTGGAGAACACCTCCAAGTCGAATGGGAATAAAGAGATCCTACCTATTTTCTTCGACGTGAATCCTGACGATGTTAAGATGAAAACCCTGTTGTATCACGATGCCATTCTCAATTTGAAGCACAAGAAGAAGTTGAGCACTGAACAAGTAGATTCCTTGGAGAGGCTTTGAAGAGGTTGGTGCAATAAAGGGGTGGGAAGTCAAGAAATACGATGGGTGAGCTTGCCGCATTCTGATCCTTATTTTTCCTTAATATTTTTTCCCGTATGCAAAAACTAAGTAAATAATTCATAGAAAGAAGGAACATATTAAAAGTAGGAGGAGGAGAAAATTCAAAAACATAAAAATCATGCTAGAGCTACTAAAATTGTTAGTGTTCTTGATTTCACTAGAAGCACTATCATATGTCTATTTTTAATGAAGAAATAAAAATCGAAACGAATGCTCATTTTTTTCCTTTCTTTGATGGTCTATATAAATTTGTTTCCTTTTTCACCTTGTCATTTAGTAAGCAACTCTTAGTAAAATTTTAATGCTTCTGGAACTACTACTCAAAACTTAATAACATAGATATATCACCACATTTGAGGTGGGACTTCCACTAGTAATACTAAATGGTATGTGTGTAAAATAAAATGTGAAACTGCTGGAAAAAAGGCTTTTTATATAATGTGTGATGAAGTGGAATAAGTGAATACCATGCACGTTGCTGTCTAATAATTTGATCTTTCAATTAATACATTAGACATTTCTCCTCCTGAACATATAATGTACCACTTCTAAGGTTGTCACATGAATATAACTGATAAAATGCTAATTCACAATGCATAAATAGTTGCACATTCATCCTGCACAAAGAAGATTAACATAATTTGAAGATTGCTAATCACATGATGGGATCAAGTCAATTTTTGTCATGACACAATGCAACGCTAGGCATCCAGCGATGTGAATGAAAAGCACGTTTGAAACTGATGTAAATTTATATTTTTTATGGTTACATAGAATTAGCTAGAAAAATCAAATCCCAAGTCCTTCTAGATCGATTCCATCTATCATGTCAAATGTTTGTGTTATGCATGCTTGGTGTTATTTTGAAACTTTACAAGATCAAGTAAGTACACAACATATCAAATGACAAATGTTAAGTTATCAAAAACGATACAACATATCAAATGACAAATGTTAAGTTATCAAAAGCAATAGCTAAGAAAACCTTACATTCAATACAAAAACTGAGAAGGCACGTCTTGATTGTTGATGTCCCATTAGTTATTGACTTATTGTGCAGTTAAGCAGATGCAATTGAGTAACATCAACTGCTAGGAAACGAACAAAAAAAAAAATTGAGATTCCGTAATTCTAGTGGAATTGTATCACAAATGAAATTTAATTACTAGATTATTTTTTTTCGCAATTTTCCCTATTGAAATGGTTTTCCTTCATGACAGCCAAGGCAAACTAATCAAGTTGGTCATTGAGGAGGTTGTGGTTAAGTTGAAGATAAAGCAACAGTCCGTGACTGAACATTTAATTGGAATCGATGATCAAGTGATAGAAGTAAGAAATTTGTTAGACGTAGACTCTGGAGGTGTGCGGCTCATTCAAATTCATGGCATGGGGGGTATCGGTAAAACAACTCTCGCCAAGGTCATGTTCAATGAACTTTCTACCCACTTTGGAAAGTGTTGCTGCTTCCTTGAAAATGTTCGAGAAAATTCATCAAGAAGTGATGGTTTGGTTAAATTGCAAAAGAAATTATTATCTGAAATAGGAAATGCCACAGGAATAGGAAGCATTGATGAAACTGAACATCTAATGAAGAGGATCGAAGGAACACTTCGTGATAAGAAGGTCTTCATTGTGCTGGATGATGTTGATAACAATGAACAAGTGGAGAAATTAGTTGGAAAAGGTGCTTTGTGTTCAGGTTCTAGAATACTTGATTACTACTAGAAACGAAGATGTTTTGCAAAGCACTTGGACCAAAGTACGAAATGTTACCTTATGAAATGAAGGTGATGAGTGGTGATGATGCGCTTCAGCTCTTCAACAGACATGCATTTGAGAAGGACTCTCCTTCAAATGATCACTATGATATTTCAAAGGAAATTGTATATGCTACCGGAAGACTTCCTTTGACTATTGTAGTAATTGGTTCATTGCTGAAAAATAAAACACAAGAACTATGGAAAGAAAAATTGGACGAGTTACGCAAAACACCTCCACAAGGTGTTTTCGAAGTGTTGAAAGATTAGCTATGATGCATTGACTTTTGAGCAACAACAAATTTTTCTGGATATTGCATGCTTTTTCATTGGTGAGGAAAAGACAAACGCAATTTACATGTGGGAGGATTGTAAACTTTTCCCACTTTCTGGAATTGAGGTGCTCAAAAACAAGTCCTTGATAAAGATTGGAGAGGGCAATGAGTTTTTGATGCACGATCAGCTCAGAGATCTCGGAAGGGGAATTGTTCATAATGAAATCCGATGAATCCTGAAGAGCGTAGTAGGTTATGGATTAAGGATGAAGTCCTCGATACAATAAAGACAAAGAAGGTGGAAAACTTAATGAGATAATTGATGGATTCTCTTTTTGCTTCTTGGTTTTTATACTTTTCCTTGATAAAATAGAATGCTGAATGCTACTTGTTTCTTGCTCTCATTTGCAGATGAAGAACGTTCAAGCAATGGTACTCAAATTGTTTCATGCAAAAGTACATATCAAAAGTGAAGAGATTGGAAGGTTTGAAAAGCTAAGGTTCCTTAAACTTAGGGAGGAACCTTTGTTGGCGATCTAATGGATTGTTTTCCCAAATTAAGATGGATTGATTGGAGTGCTTTTGGTTTAAAAAGTGAGCTGACCAATATGTGCTTAAAGAATGTAGTTGTCCTTGAATTTCATTGCATTGCCAGTATAGACGATCTGAAATTATGGAGCCTAATAAAGGTGCGTCATATGCTTATTTCTATTCTTTGTCCTTGAAAGCAACATTTGAATTGTTCCTCCATTGGATAATGCATTCACTTTTTACAGGAGGCAAGAAAATTGAAAGTTCTTAATCTTAGTGAGTGTCATCACATAACTAGAACACCAGACTTATCAGGATGCTCAACTTTAGAGAGGCTTACTTTTGGGAATTGCAAAGGTTTAAGGAAGATTGATGGCTCTATTGGGAAGTTAAAGCATTTGATAGAGTTAACGCTTGATGGGTGCCCTCTGCTTGGTTTGCCTGAAGAAATCAGGGACCTACAGAATCTAGAGCACTTCACTTTAAAGGGGTGTCATCAAATGAAAGAACTACCGGATTCCATATTTAAGTGGAAATCATTACGGGAGTTGGAGCTTTCAAGTCTAGAATCGTTTGGAGAAAGGTTAGTATGTCGGTTTAATGCCAATTTGAAAGGTCAACTTCCTTCTGAAATTGGCTTACTTTTGCAGCTGCAAAGACTGGTGTTAAGAGATTTATATGAAATTAGAGAGTTGCCGGCACTCCCAATAAGTTTAACGCATTTGGAAGTGTCATCTATGTCATTGCAAGTTGTCCCAGACCTCTCAAACTTGACTAATTTGGTTGAGTTGGACCTATGTGACGGCTCTGAATATGACAGCCTTGAATATGGCAAACGAGATATAATTCATACCAGTGAGTTAAGGTGGATTGGGAGGTTATCCAAACTGGAACGGTTGAGATTGTGTCTCCTACATGTACCTGCTCCCATTGAGTTGGCTTCCCTTCCTCGGCTTAGCCGACTTTATTTTTTCTGGACTGAGCTTGCAACCCTTAACGCAAGTTCCCTCCTCTCTATTAGAGCTAACCCTTGATAAATTCAATTCAATTGCGTTACTCTCCTCCAACTTAAAGAATTTGTCATGTTTAAGGCTCAGGCGCTCTCAAATGGAAGATTATGCTTGATGGGCTTCAGCTTCCAAATTTAACGGATCTTTATGTTGGTGAATGTGTACCCCTCCAGAGATTCATGCTATCTGGCATGAAGATGCTGAAAAAGGTCGCCATGGTGTGGTGCCCAAAACTAGATGAGACATTGCTGGGGTGTTGGAATCGTTGGAGGTTTTGCGTATCCGTGATTGCAAGTCCTTCAGAAGGTTCATGTACGTTAACGTACATCGAGAATCTTCTCATATATCTTCACTGATCCTCGAATCAAAAGTCTTCGATAAGTTGTGGCATCCCTGGCTAGAGCGTTGCTATAACATACTTGGTATTCAAGTTGTTGGTATGTCAAAATGGTTGGAAGACTTGACAATTTCTAGTCTTTATTTGCAAAGTCTTAGTAGTTTGTCAAACTTCAAGAACCTCAAGACCTTGAACATATCTTCCTGCCATGGACTACGGATTGTTGAGGGCCTCAACAAGTTAAAGTTTTTGAACAAATTGGCACTTGGGGAATGCGGATCGTTGGAAAGTTTTATTGATGTATCGACCATCGAATTGCCAAATGGTTGCCGCTTAACTATCCAAGCTTGCCCGAAATTACGTGGGGTTAATCAAAATTTTATAGGCTCCGTCCAGAGTTTGAAGGGTTTTAAGGTGAGTCAGAAAAACCATCCCAAACATGAACAACTATAGGCAGATTTATAATAATTGTGGAAAATCAAAAAACAATCATACAAACATGAATTAAACTCGGTCTCACTTACTTTAAAAACCAGTAGACGCATGTGATGTTTTCTCTCTTTCCTTTTTTTTTTTTTTTTTCTTTTTTCTGTATATGAGAAAGTTACATAGTTGCTGTAAGAGAAGTTCAGTTTTTATCACAAATATCTGGAAAAACTTCATTTTGTAGGATATATATAGAATAGCTTAGAGCCTATTATTTAAAATGTTTTCTCATTTTATAAGAAATGAATGGTTTTACTTAGCATTTTTTTCTTGTAATATTCTCCACTTTTTTGTCCATTTCTTACTTAATACTAGTTATTATGTGATGACTTTTGTGATTTGTGATATTTACAATGAAAATAGAACATTAAAGGAATAAATGCACTAAAAGTCTTAAAACTTATAAAAACTACAATCTAGTCATAAAACTTGTTAATTTGGTATGATTGAGTCCCTTTGTTAATTCCATCCAATTTGACTAGCGAAAAATGCTGTCTATGCATTTTTTTATTCATTTCTCTCCTACGTGGCATAGAGCTTAAAAAAAAGGTTTGCATGCAAAAATGTCTTGTCCTTTTAAGGTTTGCCCCAAATTTCCAAGCCCTAATTGAGTTTTCTTCCCAAGTTCTCCTCACTTCTTCATCTGTCTTTCTCGTCCATAGTGTACTTCTTGTTCGCGGAGTCGGCTTCTTATTTGTCGATCCTCCTGTTCTTCGTCTGAGTGTCCTTTTTCTTCTTCGTCAAATCCCCATATTTCCTCTTCGTTCGAGTGCAATGACGTCAAGTCCTTGCGCAAGAGCTCGATGAGGCCGATGGCGACATCGAGTCCTATTCGTTCGAGCCAGACAGCGTGAACGAAGGTGTTATAAGCCACTACATCGAGCTTCATCTCCTTTCTTGTACTTCGCTTTCATTCCGAAGGAGGTATAGGAACTCATTTGAGGTGTTTTCTCGTGTGGATTGAATAGGTCTGAAGTTTGGGAGTGATGTCAATGAGTATATGCACAAACACAGGAAGTTCTTGCGATCTTACTAGTCTTAGCAAAATAAGAGATAGGATCGTCCAAAACAAAACAGAAAAAGGACACAGATTGTTCGCATGATTTTGTTTGGGTTAATTAAGGCGGGAGCAACTATATTTAATGCTCAATTTTGCGGTTCTCTGCTTTGGGAACATGCTAAAAAAAAATTGGGGATTTGGCTTGATTATATTCAAATTGTTATGAATCCGTCTTTTGGACTGGGGAGTCAAAATAAAGGTGTCATCTTTACTTACAAGTGCTATTTGTTCACTTAGAATCTCCAGAATATCCAATGAATGTACGATTTCTTTAATATTGTATTTGGGATATTTTCAATTTAGAGCTTGAACTGGCCTACATAATTTGACAATCCAAAGTGCTATCTATTTTTGGAGTGCCGATTTTCAAGGACAATCTGGTCTGAGGTGCTGAAGCTTTTACTGGTACAGGACCATTCGTGCTATGGGTAAAAAAGCATGTTTTCAGTGTTACAATCATCAGCATTAGATGGCGACTTAGGGAAGATGGTATTCGTTTTTCTTCTTTCATGTTGCCAAATTTGTTGCTTGGAGCCCTTTGGGCAATGAAACAAAAACCTGGATAAAATGCATTTGTTTGTGATGTTCAAATTGGTGTAGTCGGTTCTTTGTCAAATCGAATTTGAGTAGGGCCAACATGTGGTAATTAGGTGTCCTTCCTCTGGTGAGGCCACAAAAATGGGGATATACAATGCCCTGGGTTTGTTAATGTCTCCCGTTTTTGCAGGAGGAAGAGAGTGTGCCAGCTGCATTAACAGACCTGTTGATGTTTTGGCACCCATCGTTGGTTTCGCATGCAGAGAGCAGCGCACAGGAACAACTGTGCATTCCAGGAAAGATGAAGGAACTCCTGGCTCCATTTGAGGTAAATTCCCGTCGGTAGACTAGCCATATGCCTGAAGTTTGAACACTTGGTTTGGTTGCATTCGGTGCGGACTGTGCTGAAGTTTAAATACTTGGTTTATTAGTATTCCTCCTGACGGCGAAGATGGTGGAATATACTTGGTTTATCAGTGGGGACCGTACTGAAGTTTAAATACTTGGTTTATCAGAGGTCACCAGGGTTTCTGTTGCTTGAAGATCAGAGAGAAGTTCAGTTTTTATCACAAATATTTGGAAAAACTTCATATCGTAGGAGATATATAAAAAGAATAGGTTAGAGCCTATTTTTAAAATGTTTTCTGGTTTTATATGAAACGAATGGTTTTACTTGTATATTTTCTACATAATATATTCCACTTTTTTGCCCATTTCTTACTTAGTACTAGTCATTATGAAGATGATTTCTTACAGGGGTAAGAGCACCATTAGAATATTAAAGGGGTAGGTGCACCATAAGTTCAAGAACTGGTTGAGAAAGTGCAAACGAGTACTGAAATTTGTCAAGTTGGTGCAACCGATTCCTTTTGTTAACCCTGTTTAATTTGTCTAACAGAAAATGCTGACGGCACTTTTTTTTTTTTTTTTTTTTTTTTCACTCTCTACGTGGTGTGGAGCTTAAAAGAAAAGGTTTGTGAGCAAAAATGTCTCCGTTTAAGGTTTGCCCCAAATTTCCAAGCCCTAACTGAGTTTTCTTCTCCTTTTATTTTTACCTCTCCTAACTGAGTTTTCTTCTTTTGTTTTCTTCACTTCTCCTAATTTGTGGAGTGTTCTTCTCAAGTTCTCCTCACATTGGTCTTTCTCGTCCATGCCTCCATGGTGTACTTCTTTTTCGTGATCTGCTTCTTGTTAATCCATCCTCCTATTCTTCATTTGAGTGTCCTTTGTCAAATCCCCAAATTTCCTCTTTGCTCGAGCGTGATGACGTCGAGTCCTCACGCAAGAGCTCAATGAGGCTGACAGCGATGTCAGGTCCTCTTCATCCTAGCCCTTCCGCTTGAACAAAGGTTTTACAAGGCACTACATCAAGCTTAATCCCCTTTCTTGTATTTTGCTTTCGTCTGATGGTGGTATGTTAACTCATTTGAGGTGTTTTCTCTTGTGGATATAATAGGTCTGAAGTTTGGGAGTGATGTCAATGAGTATATGCACAAACACAGGAAGTTGTTGCGATCTAACTAGTCTCAGCAAAATAAGAGATAGGATTATCCAAAACAAAACAGAAAAAGGACACGGATTGTTCACGTGATTTTGTTTGGGTTTATCAACAACTATGCTTAATGCTCAATTTTGCGGTTCCCTGCTTGGGAAAAATGCTTTAAAAAATTGGGAATTTGGCTTGATTATCATGCACATTGGCCCTCCAAAATTTTCTGAAAAGTCAATTTCAAATTATTATGAATCCATCTTTTGGACTGGGGAGTCAAAATAAATGTGTCATCTTTACTTAAAGTGCTATTTATTCACTTAGAATCTCGAAAATATCCAATAAATATATGGTTTCTTTAATATTGTATTTGGGACGATCCAATGTGCTATCTATTTTTGCAGCGGCGGCGGCAGCAGTGGGAGCAGCTGCGGTGGCGGCAGCGGCAGCGGCAGCCGGCAGCTGCGGCAGCGGCGGCAGCAGCAACAGTGGTAGCTGCGGCAGGTAGCGGCTGGTCTTGCAGAACCCGACGGAAGGCAGCAGCTGGTCTTGCAGAACCCGACGGCAGGCAGCAGCTGGTCTTGCAGAACTCGTCGGGGAGCTTGAGCTTCAGCAGCAACCTGTCGCTCTCAAGGGAAGAATAGGAGATGTCGAGGTCTGCTCTGTCCACTTTCAGGGTCAAGGAGGAGGAGATGGATAGGAAGAAGGTGGTCTGTGACTGCATCCTCTCCCACCAGGTTCGGATCAAGGAAGAGACCAAACGCTTGGCCACCATTCGCAACGTATGCAACATGAAGTCCACACATAAAATTGGTTTACTCGGAGGCTTTTTCTTTTCTATGTTCAAGTAATAGCAAATAAGAGCTGAGGGGTTTTTGTGGTTATATTCATAGAGAGTTTTTTGTTACTTGTTTTGGGAATGAACAGCAAAACAGCATTAAAGATGACGGTGGCAAGTATAAAGCTGCTGAGGAACAAGAGACAGGCGATGGTGAAGCAGATGAGGCACGACATCATGTCTGGTCAGGACACCGCTGCTCGTGTCCGAGTACAGCTAGTTCTTTCACTACAATTTGCTTTTGGTTATTGCATTGGCAGTTGGTGTGGCTTTTTGTATTGGACGTAATTCATGTCTATGTTGAGAGAAATTGGTCTTGAGAAAATGGTTACTCTCAAATTTCCAGTGATTTTTGTATATCTAATTTATAATTAGAATGCTTTGAAAGTGTTGAACTTGAAATAGTCATATTGGTTTTTGGTTGCATTCAGTCATTTGTATCATCCGGGGTGTGAAAAAATTCATATTCAAACGAATTTTTTAGATTTTGAATCCGCATCTCATTTTACTTAGGAAATGCTCTATACATATCTTGGACTTCTAGGAGACTTAATGTGACACCCTGAAATTTGACCCCATCCCGATAATATGAAATGTGCATTTCGTCGATGCGCCTATGGTCATTTTTTTTAGTTGGTCTCTTACGAGTTAACTAATCTATTAGGTGAGGCCGTTAAGAGATATAAATGCGATAGATTCGAGAATTCGATCGGAAATCGACTATCGACTATTCGACCATAATAATCGGCAAAAATCAATATGATACAGTTATAATTGAATTGTGATCGGAAATAAGTTGATTCAACAGAATCACGTAATTAAATTGAGGGTGATTTCGCGTGATTGCGAAATTCACGTTGAACAGCATTGACCCAATTTTTTTTTATCAATTTTATACTTGGTACATGTAATTGAAACTTTGTAATTTTTACAACAATTGAGAGTTGTCTATGAGTCAAAGATGTACAAATGTGAATCGAAAATTATCGACCACGGGTCAAACGCGCTAAAATTCCTAAAAGCTACCCGATATGTTAGGTTGTACTAAAATCGAGTTCGATCGATTTTAACAATAAAATTGAATTCGGTTTTGGGAATCGGACGTTTGGGCATGTCATGTCACGATTCATTTTTAGAACTTCGTCTCATCTTTTGGGGAATTTTCGTCGAGTTCAGAATTTTTGCGAAAAACTAATTTTGGCAAAAATAAATTAAGAGGGGAAATTCGTGCGGGCTACCTTATTGGAATATTTGACCACCAAGAAGAGTTTGTTTAGGAAGAAATTGAAGGAAAATGGCCATTGGAGGGATGCAAGACTTTGTGGGCTAAAGACTTTGAGGCATAAGCACTTGAGTACTTGGATATTTAGGCTTGGCTCTCATTGGATGTTGCTTAGACTTTCTTGGTCTCTCTCCCTCCTTCCAATTTCCCCTTCCTTTCCCATGCGTGTAGACCCTCTTCCCTTCTGCCTTCTTCCTCTTCTTCCCACCTTTACTTCCCCTCACGTTTCCTTCCTCACGTTGATGCCGCCTCTACTCCATCTTCATTTTCCCATTTCCAGCATCGACCACCCAACGCCTTCACCAGCAAATCGCTGCCCCTGTCCATCCGTGCCGCTCAATCTAGCGTCCAGCGCCACCATCCCACTAGCCCCGACGCCTCCAGCGTCTGCCTCATGCCCTCAGCCGCACGTCTAGCTAGTCCGCCAACCTCCAGCCCGCCAAGTAGCCGCCTATAGCACCCTCACCACTCCAGCCACGCTCGCCTGGTCATCCAACACCACTAGTCGAGCCCAACTAGCCCACCTCAACCCCAAGTAGAATTAGATTCCAGCCCTTGGTCGTGAGCCTTGTGGGCTGTTTTTAGTCTCGACTAAGCTTCCGTTGGTGATGCCATAATCCCAGGTCCTCATCGCCGTTGCACCGTCGCCGTGAACCGGTCGTTGCCCTAATCCGATGAGTTAACGCCCTAATCTCGGATTAGGATGTTAATTGCACTTAGTAGGTTAGTTAGTGTTAATTAGGATTAGTGTTAAGTAGTTAGTTAGGTTAACTACTTAGTTAGGCTAGTTTGGTTAGTGTAACTAGGTTAGTTAATCGTGGTTAGTTTAATTTACCATGTTTAGTTTAATTAAATTAGATTAAATTAATTAATTGTAATTTATTTACTTAACCATAATTAGCGTAATTTGTGACGGATTAGCCATTTTTTCAAGATTTTACACTGACTCTCGTGGTTGAATTTATATGTGAAATTGATTGCTTATTTGTGCAATTGAGTGCTTGGTGTTGATTATGGATTATTATCGTAAAATTGGATTTTATGGTATTTAATTTGAAAAATACTGGGTATCGGTTTTTGACGCCAAAATTTTTATAATAGTCGGGAAGAACAGCTTCCATGCCTTAGCCTCCAGCTAAAAGGCATTAGCGAGATAAAACCCTAGCTTTTTCTGCCTCCAGCCAAAGCCCATTTATGTTGGAGCTTTTCCGGTTTCACACTATGGCCATTTTCTTCCTTCCTTTTAAACTTCCCCAGGCTTTTTAATGATCCATCGAGAGGTGAATTCTTAAATAGTAAAAAACAGTAATTCCTTACATTTTTTTTCATAACCCTTATACAAAATTGCCGAAATAGACATGATGTTTATCACTTTGCAATCAATAGGCAAATTCACTGGTTTTTATCATCCGATTTGACGAAAGAAAAGAGACTCATTGTTGCGATTCCTTAGAAAGGCCCCATCTCTCTAATTTCATTTTCTTTTTCTTCGATTCTTTTTCCTTTTTTTCCCTAGTCATGATCTTCCCTTTCAAATTCTTTCTCCCATCAACGGCCGAATTCTTTCTTAGATTTATATGTTTCAGATTTACTTACCCTTGATAAGCTTTTGTACTATTTTCAACGATTTGTGTACTCTTACTTTTTATTTTAAAATTAAGGTATTTTTAGTACTTGTTCTATTATGGTTGAGTATTCAATTTTAGTTTATCTCTTAATTTCTGTATATTTTTACTAATTTATTGAGCTGACTTCATTAGAAATACCTATTAGCAACAAATATTAATTAAAAAATTGGATGCATCATAGTGAAAATTCTGCTCCTGTCATTCAAAATCCTAACTTCCTCACTGCTTTTGGATAAGGATTTGGATCCACAGTATTGTTGCTCCAATTTATATATAGGTCAAGAAGCATAGAATGAGCTTTTGGTATTGTTTATCTGGCTTTTGTGTGGGTTGTATTTGTAAACGTGCATTCTCTTTTATCTATTCTGATACGAGAGGCTTGTTTCTGTACGACGGATGGGAAATTGTAAGTTGTTTTTGTGGCACCCCTTGATGGCCCCCGATCCAATTAGGGTCACCACAGTTCGCTTACCATTCACTTTTCCTAATAACATGTCACTCTAATACCATTTCAATCGTAGCGGGTCCATACAACCTAGGGGTTTATATCTTTTAGATCGGTCCCTTGCACAATTTATATATGGAAGCACATCCAACAAGTCTCTTCCCTATATTCAGAAAACGATGCACACCAACTAAACATTTATAGGTAAAAGCCGCACACTTTTATTTACTTAAACCAAATGGACATCATTCATCGGTACATCAAAATGCCGCAGTCTTCTATACTCGGCTATACTTCAAAAGATGATCGACATCTCCTCTCACAATCGTATGCTTAAGGTCCATCAACTAGTGTCGGCGTCCAAAAGTTCCCTCCTTTGCTATCCTTCTCCTAGCGGTCATATCCAACCGCTCAATCCATCCACTAATCTGAAATGTTGATCCCCGAAGGGGTGAGTACAGCCACTTAGCGGGTAAATGACCAATAAACCACTCAATGCATCATGCCACACAATCATCACAATCATAGCATTACATGTCATTAAAGTATCCATGCACAATTTACCTTGATATCATGCACATGTCATCATACCTCATGTACATACATCATCATATAGTCATTACCATATGTCATATACTTACCATCATCATGTCACATGTACCATCATCATTACCATGCATCCATGCACATATCATCATCATATCACATGTGCCATCATCATTACCATGCATCCATGCACATATCATCATCATATCACATGTGCCATCGTCGTTACCATGCATCCATGCACATATCATCATGTCATGCATATATCATCATGCATATTTCAATTTCAATTTCTCAATTTCATCCTTTCATATTGGACCGTCACATTTCTCTTTCCGGGACCACTGTTTGCATCTCATATTCATCACTCACGCCCAATCCTGGCATTGCGAGAACCCTCCGGCACCCCCACGCTCCGGACATCTTGTACCCCAACTGGCATCATGAGGACCCTCCGGCACAATATCTGCCGGGCAACCGGCCATACCCTTTTAGCCAGGCATCTTGCATCCCATCTAGCATTACGAAGTATCCCCCGGCACAATACCTGCCAGGCTTTTGGAATTACGTACCGACATACCACCAAGCCTCCCCTGGAATTATGTACCGTATACCACCGGGCATCCCGACACTCCCGGGGAATCTCCGGGGCTCGCCATGAAAATGGTTTCCCCTGCCCTCCGAAATTACGTACCGACATACCACTAGGCCTCCCCTGGAATTACGTACCGTATACCACCGGGCATCCCAACACTCCCGGGGAATCGTCGGCTCACACCTCCGACGGCCTTCTCACTTATCTCAATTCACATCTTCAATTATAGTTCAATTTTAACACGGCATGTGATGTGATGGCAATCAAGATCATTTTCATCCTTTGAATTCATACATGCATCTCCAATCATCATCATACATGCAGCAAGACACAATCATTCATAAAAATACAATTCATGGAGTCCAAATAATTTAAAATAGTCCATTTATCATGCCTTTTTGAAGTTTACTAAATTCCAGCTTGTACCATTTTAGAAAATATTTAAATTAAATATCCATATGATTCTCAAAAATCATGAAATTAAGACATGTGATAGACAAGTCAATAAGATAACAATTTCATGTAAAACACATGCCCAAAAGAGTTTCACACAAGGAGATATAATTCACACAAATACAGCATGCAATTTCGGATAGAAACAGAATGCGCAGTTTTTGAAATAATTCAATTAAAATACCTGAATGACCTCCGAAAATTATGAAATTTTACCAGGTTATAGTTAAGACACTAAAGAATATTTTTCGTGAAGACATCTAGGCCAGATTCGTTCTAAATAATTTTCTATAGTCATCCAAAGCTTCTGATTCTAGCACCGAAACGTCCAGCATAGCCATCTCCGAAATATCGAGTTTTCACCCACTTATTCTTCTTCGTTTTCTCTGAAAATTGGATATGTTTTACAGAAAGAGGTCCCCTACAACTTTCATTAAGGGATCTAAGTGAAATTTCCAGAGAATAGTCACCATATAGGTCCTAGAAGTCTCGGGTGTCCAGTACCGTATTTCCAGATTTACCGTCTTCAAGAGAAAGTCGATTCACTAGGCTACACTTGCTCATTTTACCTCAAATTTGAGTATGTTAGTCTTTAGGATGTTCTCTACAAGTTTCATGAATAAGTATAAGAGAAATTCTCGGTAAAAATCAACATGCAACCCACAAAGCTACCAAAAGGTCAGTAAAACAGTTCCAGATCTAGTGTCTCCATAGGAAGAGGGTTTGACCCCTTAAATTTCCACCATTTTGTCCCAAATTTTAGTATGTTGTAGTTTAAGATGTTGGCTACAACTTTCACGAAGAAATAAAAGTCAAAATCCAACTCGAAACATGCATGCAAGCCTCCACAAAATTCTGGGTCGGGTGGTTCACACGAAATCAGCAAGCATATTCAAAAACAAGTCACATTCTTGCTTCGGTTTTGTCTACCCTAGCATCCGAAATCTACCACCAACAAATCATACATACAAGACACACATGCAAGAGTGGAAATCAATCCCAACTTGCCTCTAAAATCAAACAGATGACGGCACACGGACGGCGAACGGACGGCGACGGCTCCTTCTCCTCCTCTCTCGGCGTCCCCTTCTCTCTCGCAACTCTCTCTCTCTCTCTCTGGCTTGGCCGAAAGCCCCCAACCGGCCACTCTCTCCTCCTTTTATTTCCCCTAAACTTAATCATTGCAGCTGCATGTGGCCGCCCAAGATGGCCAATGGGGGCAGCCACACCTTGTGCAACCTCCATGCCACTTGGCAGCTCGGAGGAAACACATGGCCTCCTTCATGCAAGATGGGCCTCCATTTTCGGCTGGGCTTGGGCCAGCAATGGGCCGGCGATTTCTCCTCCTCCTTTGGGCTCCGCAACTAGGCCCAAATGGCCGAAAATGGGGTGAGGTCATGGGCTGGTTTTAAGCTAATACTTTGGCCCATATCTCATTCTAATAATCCTCCTCAAACCTCAATTTTATAAACACCTAATTGAAATTTATAAATCACAAAACTTTGTGACCTATCTTAATAAATTCCAATCCATAATCCCACATGGCTAAGAGCTTGGCCAAAGTCTAAATGCAAGACATTAATTTAAGCACCCCTAATGAGTGGCAAGGAATTCTAGGATGCCACAGTTTTAATACAGAATGCAAGCAAAGATTTTCTTTGAAAGTAAATTTAATACAAAATGTAATCTAACTATACTAATTTTAAGTCTGTTCCAAAATAAATAATAAATAAATAAGCAAAAGGAAAGATACCATAAAAGCTCTCACAAAATAATTGAAAGAAGTAACTTAATTAAGGAGCAACACGTCGGGTCTTCTTAATATATATTTACCATCCATGATTATAGTCAGATTTATACTTCTCTTAAAACATTTTTCTCGTATTGGTTTTAAAATCAACTTTACAAAAGTTGCAATCATCATATATGATATAGCTATGAAAAAATTATTTTGGTTGGTGTTTGTAATTTATACAAATCACCAAGCAAGCACATTAAAGTTATTTGCATTTGAGTGGATTAGGTACATATTTGGTAACTCAGTCCCCACAGCTGGAGCGTTTCACTTTGCAACTTGACGTGGCTATAATCGGAGTTATGCTTTGAAAAAAAGAAGAAGAAGGAGGAGGAGGATGAGGAGAAAAAATAAAATCAAATTGAGGAGGAGGAGGCTGTGATCAATTAACAAAATCCAAGTTTTTAATTACCTAACGGAATAGTTGGGATTACCAACTTAGGAATTTCAAATGTTAAAGAAGTGTTGTACCATTTGAAAAAATAAAATCAAATTGAACATGATTTAAAATGGTAGTTTAATGGTTTTAAATGCTCCATAAAGAATAAAAGAAAAATACAATTAACAAAATCCAAGTACCTATTCTAATTACCTATATTTAGATTGGTACATTGATGAATACATAATCTTGCTTTGGGCCAAAGGTAAATATACAAAATTCTTTTACTTTTGAATAGCGGGGCGATTCACCTAAAAACTTCGAAATTGATTAACTAATCCCTTGAGTATAATAAAAAATTTAGGTACACTATGTCCACATGTCAATGATTATAACATGTACCAATTTCCTTAATTATTCATTTTACTGTTTTTATGTTTTGTCTCGCTAATTGGTCAACAGGTTTAAGTATTATATGGTCATAATGTTCTTTTCCAACTCAATTATAATAAAGACTCATATAGGAAGATCAACTAGTTAAATTTATAAATTAATTTTTTATTGTGACATTAACTAAGTAAAAATATTAACTTAGGATAGAGGAACGGAAATTGTTACCATGAACTCACCATATATATCGATTATATACACTAAGACTGGATCATTCTGTGTGGAAATCCCAAAAAGGAGTATTCTCAGTAATAATACAAAATGGTGGTAACTACTTGATGGAGAAGCTTATGTTTGAATAACATTACAATACCTCACTCATCCAATGTGGGACTCTAAATGTTATCAACTCATCAACTTAAATCACTAATGTCCTCATCAGTGTTGATTGTACCCCTAGTGATTCTTCCTCCATTCAATGTGTGGCCCAATCCATCACTGCTATTTTTACCATCCTTGGAGTTCGTTAGGATCTACACCTTGTTCGAGCTTTCTCGCCCTACAATCACACCCCACCCTCATTATATTGGGTATGGGCCTAGTCCGTCCATATACCATGCACCTACTAAAGAGGAGGGATATGTTTATGAACATGAACATCACCTACTTTTTTGTATAGTCAAGTTTGCACAAATTCAATTTGCACATCATGATATTCATAACCCAAAATTTTAAGATGCATGGTTAGAGGAAGTTTTCACTAGTCAAATATGAAGGGAAATATGGCACTTTTCATAACATTTACAATTTCAGGTATGCATTTTAATATCTTAAGTGAATTTATTAAATCTTAATTTTTCTAATAAAATTAAAATTTAGCTTGTCGCGACATTACCCCTCTCGAGGAAGATTGTTAGGTTTAGGGGCATTGTTAATTTTAGGCCGATGGCCTTCTATTGACTCGGCTTCTCCCAAGTACATATCTCGTGTGACATTGAGTGTTCACGTTTTTAATCAATTAAGTCTATGTGAACTTTCATTAAGGAGTTCCAACTAGCTACTCTAGGGTTTATTAGAAACCCAATAAGACATGTAGAATATCATACTATTAATGTAAATAGAGATTCTAAACTCGAGGATCATGTGCTAACTATTGCCATAACAACCTATTAAAAAAATATATATATATCTAAGGTTCTTCCTAACCATTCTAAAATAAGAAATAACATTAAAATATTGAAAGACATAATCAATTATAATCATGAATGAAAGCACACAAGCATCCTAATATCATTCCTACAAATGAAAACAAGACAATTTAAAACACCAAAAAAAAAAAAAAAAAACCATTGTAAAGCCCTTAAGGCTTATCCAATTTTAGGTTTTAATTTAATTTTTCAATTTTATTTTTTAAATTTTTAATTAATTATTTTTAATTAATTATTTATTTTTAATGACATTTTCGGAATTTTTTTAATTTTTTAATGATTTTCTGAAATTTATAATTTGTTAATGATTTTCGAATTTTCGAAATTTTTTATTATTTACTAAAGTTTTTAAAACTTATTTTTATCATTTTCTAATTTTTAATTTTTTTAAAATTTTTAATTTTCGATTTTTATAAAAAAATTAATTTATTATTTATCTATTATTATATTAGGGGAACGGGTTCGGACCAGGTCTACCCGATCCGACCCGCTGGCCCGACCGGTCCACCGGATCCGACCGGGTCGGATAAAAAACGAAAATTTTCGATTGATTTTTTTATTTTTTTTTAATGATTTTCTTAATTTCTTTTATTCTCTCCCTTTGTCTTCTTCCCAGTTTTGTCTTTCCTTTTTCCCCTTCACCTTGTTTTCGACCTTGCGCCTTCTTCTTCCCCGAATCTCTTTTCCTTCTGCAACTTAACCGAACCAGAATTATCAGCGAAGAATCACCCTCTATACGCGTCGGCGCTGGCACACGCATCACCACCGAACCAACACCTACCAACGGTCAACTACTCCGACCGACGGGCACCAACTCCGGCCGCTTACTCCGGCGACCACAACAATTAACGGAAAATATACAAACGAGATTCATCTCTTCCATCCTAGCCTTTCCAGCAAGCATATAATCACCAGTTCACTCTAAATCGAAGAGACAAACTGACTGGATGGCTTTGAATCACAAACTTTGCCAGCGAGCGGGCATGAGTAAATGTATGCTCGTTGAACTGGAACACAGATTTTTCATCACATGCGTAAAAACACAGAGGAAACACTAATATTAGGCCAGATTCAACTCATACAGAAGCAAAAGAAAATCGATATTAAGATTCAACAATTAATGAGTTTCGGTCTTCTCTCAAGCATTTTGTCGAGGGACTGATGTGCAATCTGAAGAATGTGTTCCAGAGAGAAATTCGATGCAATTTTCGTGTCAAAAACGATGTATAAAAGCCTGAAACATCATATTTCATGTCAATCCAGTCTTAGATTATCACGGTTCATTTGAAACATTATTTTCGAGTTCGGTGTTCTTGAGTATCACATATTTCATTCAGGCAATACGTCGAACAGAGGGCACGCAAAGGACACAAGATTCAAACTTAGATTTACCACATTCATTTAGTCCAACCCGGATTTATCAACCTTCAAAACATCATGAATCATTTTAAACTTGCTTCGGTTTGTCAAGATTTCGATCAAAAAGTTACATCGACGCGGACAAGCATTTCCGGCCACAAAACAGGGATAAAACAGGGGCTTCGGGAAGAAGGCCCCTGCCTGTCTTTTCAGTGAGTCAAGATCTCGACCGGCGACGGCGAGAAGCGACTAGTTGGGTTCCTTCTTCGGCTGCAGAAAGACCGCCGAATGGGTAAAGGCTGGCTGACGAACCGACCCTTGACCGGAGCTTCGGAAACCATCGGCGGGCTCCGGCGATCGGGTTCTCGGTCACTCCCCCCTTCGCGTCTCTCTCCTCTCGCCCCCGGGGCCGATAAGCCTCGGCCGAGCCTTCTCTCCCTCCCTCACGTCGCGCTCGCTTGAGGAATCTTTGTGTTAAGCTCATGGATTCTAGAAGGTTCGGACTTGGTCACGTCACGGCTTCTCACGCTTCCTTGCTCACGGACGCTCGTGCGATCCTGATCTTTTCTCCTCACCCGCGCGTCAATCTTTCCTCTGTCTCCTCACGGATGCTGGTTCGTGCAAACCAAGGGGAAGAAGTGACCTTGGCCTGGGCCTCTTCTCTCTTCTTCTTCTTTTTTAATTCTAATGGGCTTTGAAGAAAACAAAAAGTAAGACATTTGGGCTGGCCTTTTTTGGTTCTTATTGGGCTATGAAAGAAATAGATTTAAAAAGAAGTAAGAGATGGGCCGTGGGGATTAAAGGAAATGGGTTGGACGCCTTGGCCTAGAGGGCCGAAAATTTTGTTAAGTGGGCTAGACAAAACCGACCCGCTCGATTTTTGATATCCCTTTTTTTTTTTTGTATTTATTATTTATTCTTTATTTATTTATTGGCAAAAAATGGACACTTGATCGGTCGACAAAATTGGGTATCAACATAACTTATTACACAAATTAGATAAAAAGGAGAAAGAAAAGGCTTAAAAAACAACGCCGTCAAATTAGAAAAATTGGATGCCAATACGTAAATGGTTAATTAATGCAAAAAAATAATCAACCGATATAGAGTATTTCCAAATATCACCTTAAATTTCAGCTAAACATTTCAAATTTCTTCCATGAGTCAAGGGCATAATCCTCTTTTAATAAACATTTTTTAAAAGATTCTTGTTTTCAATCATTTCGTGCTTTAATTAATTGTTAGAAATTACACGACGAGCATCCGATATATGTAATTCGATCATTTAATTATCAAGCCCTTTCTTTCTCCCTTCCTTTCACTTTCACTCACTGGCATCGCCTACTCTTTAAAGCACCTCACTAACACCGTCGAAGTACTCATCAAATAATATTAGCAAGCTTGATGCCCAACCAAAGTGCTGATATTAAGCTTGTTTTGAATATGAACACCTCAAATATGCTATTTTTCCTCCATATCTTCCCTTAACAAATGAGATGAACATGCAGAGCTCTTTTCCTATCTCTCAAATTGTGCACAATTTTTTTTCTGACTCAAAAAAAAAAAAATCCAATTTTCTTTGGCTCTGGAGAAGTGAGGAAGGAGGAAAACCTTTAAAAAAAAAAAAAAAAGCGAATATAAAAATTGAAACTTTCGAAGAGAGCTCTGCATGTTCATTTATCTCTTAACTCAAAATGGGAGCAGGTTTGACCAGCTTTGCGGCCGCCGGAAGTGCTCCGTTCGCCCCGTTTTCTAGCCAGCATCTTCGAAGTGCTTGGAGCTTGTTCGTTTCTCATTCCCAGGCTCCGATTACCATCCTCATTGGCCTTTTTTAGTTCTGATGGGCTATGAAAGAAATAGATTTAAAAAGAAGAAAAATTCAGGTACCAACATAGCTTATTAGATTTCATCGCCTTTTTGTAGTCTCTTCATCTGAAGTTATAACATCTTTAAGGTTCAGGTATTATAACTATACCATCATTCATGAAACTCTTTGCATAGTGATGCAAAAATTGGTATTTGTCCCTCTTCAAGTGTGTTGCAACCTTGTCCTATGAGTGACTTAGTGTGATCCAGTGCTACTTCGATTACATTGTGTCGTTTGACATCAAAGCATCGTTGAAAGAAGTATTTTGACAACAAAGGCTTTGGAAACAATCATTTCAGTGACGAAGATCATGAGGGGTAGGTGCTTTTGGCAAGAAGGTTGTATGTGATGAAGGTTCTCTATTTTAGGTGGATCTTTGAATTTGACAGATCTATTTCAGATGTAGATCAATTTTCCCACTAGATGTATGTATCTAGAAATTGACAAGTAAAATTAGTTGATTCTATTTTAAAGGGACACATGGTTTTGGAGGAGTGGAAAAATAAAGGAAAAATGTACAGGGTGTACAAGAACAAGAATCACCCCTTTCAAGGCAATTTAGTTGGTTATAGTTTAAAGGGACACATGTCGTTTTGGAGGAACGGAAAAAGAAAAGGAAAAACGTTTAGGACGTACAAGGGCAAGAATCACCCTTTGAAGGCAATTTAATGTAAAAGAGCATATAAAATTCCAAGCTCATTCTATTTAGTCAAAAGGTGGATAAGAGGTTGGAATTGACGATGTTTAGGATAAGGAGGATTTTAATGTTATAAGAAACTTTCTTTTGATTGCCGCCAACTCTTTGATAGCAAGGTGTATGGAGGTCAATGAGTGATAAGGTTAAACTTGTCCCTAATGAAAAAAGGAAGTATGCACCTCATTTGAAATTGCCAACGTAGGGCAATTTTCAGGAAAAATTGATCGAAACGACTATATGAGAAATTCATACAAAAGTTTAGGACTAAATTGATAAAATTGAAAAATTTAGGACTAAATTATAATTTATATGATAAGTTTACAACTAATTGGACAATTTTCCCAAAAGTAAGCCAAGTCACAAATTCCGATGGCTGACATATTGGTGAGGGCAATGTTTATTCCAAAGTAATGGGACCGGATAAAAATGATTTTATTCGGGGATTATTGTTGAGTCCAACTTGAACCGTGTTGAGAATTTTTTTTTTTTTAATGAATTCCAAGTGACCTTGTAAATTCAAATTTCCAGTGGCTGTATTCCAGGTGAGACGGTTTTTTCAAAATAGTTTCTTTGCTTTTGACATTCACTGTCGCCTTCCATACTTATCTTGAAAAAGGCAAAAGCTAATCGATTTTTCTCTGGTTTGCTTTCGATGGATTTCAAAGCCTTGATCCTACTTTCTATGGATTTTAAAGCTTCAACTCCATTTTATTTTGAAGCCCAGTCTTCCCACCAAGTCTATAGATGCTCTTTTGCAATAGAGCCATCCAATATGTCTTGTAGATTGTTCACTTTCTGGCTACAAGACTATCCAAATATCTTGACAATACCTTGCCCCATGATCTATTCACTACTCGCACTTAGGTCCTTCAAATTGCAATAAATACAGAACGCTCAAAGGAGCTGATGGCCCTTGCCAACCTCACTTGGTGTTTGCTCCTTTAAAATTTACGATTATAGATTAATCGACCCCCCGAAAGTTTTGCATCTTTTCACAGTACCCCAAAAAAAAAAAATCTCATAATCATAAGATGTACATATTATCCACACTTAGTACGAAAATAGTACACTCATTTTTATTTTAATACATGCGTAACCTTATTGAATACAGTCCCAACACAAGGCCATGCTGGGTAGGATGCCTCTAACTATATCGTGCCTTCTGTTTGTCTGACGTACACTCCACCTAAGGATGGTATCTCAAATTTTGAACACGTTAAATTGAAGATCAACATGATCTCCATGGGCTAAAAAAGGAAGAAATCATGTATGTTTGGTGCAGTCCAAATAACGGTTCAAACCTAACAAATTATGGAGCTTCTGGAGCTTCCGGATAAGGATTATTGACCCGGTTTACATTTTGGTCATCAATAAGCAAAGAGCTCGGGAGCTCATATTTGGACCCAGGAGTAATTTTAGAATTACAGGAGATTTTGTGGGTTTTCTCACCAAGAAGTGTATATACGGTTGTTTGTCTAGATATAATTACTATAACAAAACGCGATAATTTGCAAGATTTTTCACTTGAATTATCTTCCCTTTAAAAAGGAAATTTTCTCTAGTTAGTCTTTTGATTAGTAGATTACCAACATATACATCACCGACATATAATTTTTGTTAAGTGTGCATGTGAATAACAGCATAACTTGTAACTCACCAAGCAAAATCCTGGTTGATGGATAAGAGTTTCATGTCTTTGGTCTAGTTACTTTATCTGAACTTAGATCATCACTTGGGTTTATACATACTTCATCTTTTCTCTATTTGCACTTAGACTAAGTTGCTATGCGGTGTTATGGGCGACTGTTAACGAGTGTCCATTTTAACCGTGTCATGTATGAATTTAACCAAGCTGGGTTGAATGAATTTACCGAACATGAAGACATAAGAAGTTACTGAACATGTGAAGCGCAAGAGCTAGAGAAAAATAAGATACACTCATTGAATTGTCTACGTTTACATGGGGGATTTCACAAGGATATGGAGTTGAAACTTCATGTGTTCATTACATGGGCATGGCTGGAACATAGCGACCCCACTCCACGCATTTTCCCTCTCCTGGCGCTTGTTGACGTGAAAATCTATCCTCACAATATGCTATTTTTGCTGCTAATCTACAAGTTTATTCTACAGCCGTGGAAGGATAGCCAAATCAAGATAAGAGATGCGTTGGAAAACCGATCAATAGCATAGCTTTTTTAAGTGGGAGAGATTAGTGTAGGATGGGAATCAAACTATGAATTTTTATCTAAGTAACACTTATTTTTTCTTATCTTATAAGAATATTTGCTATCCACTATGCGTATTCTCATTTTAGGTTCTTATAAATGAAAAGTACACCAAAAATCCTGAATGTTTGGCCAAATATGCAGTCAAGTCCTAAATTTTGAATTTGTGCAATCAAGTCCTACAAAATTTTTGTTGAGTGCAATTTAATCCTTTCGACAAGCTCATAACCTGATTTGCTGACATGGATTCCAAAATTTGATGTGGCGCTTTGTCATTTCTTTTTGCATTGGTACTAATGTGGCAAAGAAAGACCAAAGAAATTATTTGAAAATAAGAGAAAAAGTGTGACATGACAAAATCTTCAATTTCTGAAATCTGACTTTTTAGGGCAAATGACTCGTGACCTAGATTACTTGATAGTTTTCAGAACTTTTTAGGGCAAATGACTCGTGGTCAATTTTCTTCAAGCCACTATGAACCCACTCGACTCATTGATGACTCTCGATTGTCGTGAAAATCTCGAGAATTTAATTACGGACACAAGGTACCAAAACAACAGTAAAATCAAACTAGTGCCGGTCGATGAGAATTTTCTAATTTGGTGGAGTCACCCACGATCGACCACACATCTCAGTCGAATCGACATATCTCTGATCTCAAATAGGTTTTATATTGTGCCGGAATGGCCTTTAAAGATGAACACAATCGAGAAGTCGATTCTTGGTCGAATTTTCAAGTTTATTGCCTTAAAATTCCTTAATGGCTTCCCTGGATAGTATAGTTCAACTTTAAGAACAGCCTTATAGGCGCGTCAATGAAATACTTGATTTATTCAATAGAAAACAGGACTACAAATCTGGGATGTCATAAAAAGTAAAACAAAAGGAGACAAAAATTGAAGAAAAAAGAAATTCATAGAGATTGGGACTGTCGATGAGGGTTGTTTGAGAGTTTGGAAACAGTGGAATTACCCCCACTTATAATGGCCATGACATCAATAGAGCCTGCACTTCCTTTATTTTGTCCTTTATCCTCCTTTAACATTGTAGTTGGCACAAACCTACAAAATATTGAATCCGATAGCTTTATTTTTTAGAAATGAGAGATTTTACCTCCAATCAGAGATGTAAACCGTAAAGGGAGCAATCACGAGCTGAGCTTGTTCCTCCTGAAGATTTAGTCTCTGATTATTTTCTTTCTTCCTTTCTTTTGAAGATACAATCATCATTTTAGCCCCTTTCAAAGAGATCAACTTGTATTGAAAAATGTAGAGAGCGAAACGTGAATCAAAATTCTATGCACTCGTGGAAATATATACAAAATATGTTGTATGTTGTTTCATATTAGTATCGAGTATTAAGTATTTAAGAGTATCGAACCAATTTCATGATTTGTGATATAATCCCACTACCTGAATTATATGGACACATGAAGATATATAAAAAATATGAGAGAACTCCTTGAATTATGTTTGTATTTTCCGGATGTCCATTCTAATGGTTAGAGTTGAAAAATGGGACAAGCCTCCACAGAGAATTTTAAGTGCTTGACCCAAAAGGTAGGTTGATTTTGTATTTTTATTTATTTATTTTAGGAAAAGTAAAGGCACCTTTCGACCCCGTTTCTATAAAGTTGTTCGGCATTTTTTCGAAACTTCATACCTCCCTCCAACTTTTTTTTTTTGACTATTGCTTTGCTTCCATAAAATATGCACATGCGAGGGTTTCCTTGCTGTTTCTTTTCAACCATTTCGATTGCATTATTGTCCTTGTCTGATCCACATCGAAGTACTTTGCCCGATAACGGTTGACACATTAAGCAAGCTACTCTATACATAGAAATTACATGAGTAATTTCTAAAATATGTGTGATATTGATCATAATTTAAAATTCTTCGGTGACTTTTATCTTAAAATATAATCATGCAAGATTGAAACCCTTTTCATTTCTATAGTAAACACCGGAGGGCCCATGGGCTTAGAGACGAGTCGGATATGCACTTTAATCTTCGAGCTTTCTGTCCTCGCACGACCACCGACAAACACTCCTTTGAGGACTAGTTTTTCCATGTGGAGCAGAGGAGGCCACGACATGAGGCCACGACATTCTTCGCAAACCCAGCAGTCGACGTCCCCCGGTCATCCCGAGTGACTCTGGCAGCCGACCCCTCAGACGAATCGGCTGGCCAGTACCAGGAGCCATCGATATTCATCTTTACGAAGCCCTTTTCCCGGCAGCAGTGACCACGAACACGGTACGATTCTCTTCTGACTTATTCTGGATTTGCCCTGAAGTGTTCGGTTTGATGAAATACTTGCTCAGAATGAGTGCGTTGTCCACAATCGAGGCCGGATCTGGTCGTTGGGGACTGAAATCTCCATTAATCCCATCTATTGTATTCATTTTTTTGTCCCGATGGAGGTATGTGAAGTCATTTGAGGTGTTTTCTCTGTGGATTGAATAGGCCCGGAGTTAGGGAGTGATGTCGATGAGTATATGCACAAACATAGGGAGTTCTTGCGATCTTACTAGTCTCAGCAAGATAAGAGATAGGATTGCCAAAACGAAACAGAAAAAGGGCACAGATTGTTCGCATGATTTTGTTTGGGTTAATTAAAGCGGGAGCAACTATATTTAATGCCCAATTTTGTGGTTCTCTGCTTCGGAAACATGCTAAAAAACATTAGGAATTTGGCATGATTATCATGCATGCCACCCCTTTGAAATTTTCTGAAACGTCAATTTCAAATTATTATGAATCCATCTTTTGGACTGCGGAGACAACATAAAGCTTTCACCTTTACTTAAAGTGCTATTTGTCCACTTATAATCTCTAGAATATCCAATGAATACGCAATTTCTTTAATATTGTATTTGGGATATTTTCAATTTAGAGCTTAAATTGGCCTACATAATTTGACGATCCAATGTGCTATCTATTTTTGGAGTGCCGATTTTCAAGGACAATCTGGTCTGAGGTGCTGAAGCTTTTACTGGTACAGCACCATTCGTGTTATGGGTAAGAAAAGCATGTTTTCAGCATTACAATCATCAGCATTAGATGGCGTCTTAGGGATGACGGTATTCGTTTTTCTTCTTTCATGTTGCCAAATTTGTTGCTTGGAGCCCTTCAAGCAATGAAACAAGAACCTGCATAAAATGCATTTGTTTGTGAGTCTTAAAATTGGTCTGGTCAGTTCTTTGTCAAATCGAATTGGAGTAGGGCCAACACGTGGTGATTAGGTGTCCTTCCTTCTAGTGAGGCCACAAAAATGGTGATATACAATGCCCTGGGTTTGTTAGGGCGTGCATAGAAACGTTTCTTAGAAACGTTTCCGGAACACTTCGTACGGAAAGTGTTAGGAACAAAAAAGAACGTTTAACGCGTTTGGTTGCGTTTGTTCTTTTTTTTTTTGTTTTGAACGAAATAAGAACAAAAAAAAAAAACAACAATTTGTTGTTTTCTTAAAACATTTCTTGAAGAAACATTTCTCTTCTCTCTCTTCTTCTTCTCTTCTTCTTTTCTTCTTTTTTTTCTTCTTTTTTCTTTCGCCGGTCGCCGGCATCGGCCATGGCCGGCGACCGGCCGTCGAGGCTCGGCCTCGCCCAGATCCGGCGAGGCCGAGCGTCGCCGGCCCACGGCGAGGCTCGGCGTCGCCGGCGCGGGCCAGGCCGAGCCTCGCCTTGGCTGGGTGAGCTCGGGCTCGCCCAGATCCGGCGAGGCCGAGCCTCGCCATGGCTAGGCGAGCTCGAGCTTGCCCAGATCCGGCGAGGCCGAGCCTCGCCGGGGGCCGGCGACGCTCGGCCTTGCCGGATCTGGGCGAGCCCGAGCTCGCCCGGCCAGGTGAGGCCCAGCCTCGCCCAACCACGGCGAGGCTCGGCCTCGCCGAGGGCCGGCGAGCCTCGGCTGTGGCCGGGCGAGGCTGCCGGCCCCGTCGGCCGGTCCAAGCGGAGAGGCCCGGTGACCGGCCGAAAAAAAGAAAAATAAAAAGAAAGGAAAAAAATAATAAAATAAAAATGTTTAAAAAATTAAAAGAAACAAAAAAAGAATAAAATTTACCAAACGTGTTTCTATTCATTTTTTATTCCCGAATCAAACGTTACCAAACGCGTTCTTTTGTTCAAAAATTGTTCCCCGGAATAGAAACACTTTTTTTTTGTTTCTGTTCCCAGGAACAAAAAAGAAACAGAATTGTTTCCATGCGCAGCCTTAATGTCTCCCGTTTTTGCAGGAGGAAGAGATTGTGCCGGCTGCATTAACAGACCCATTGATGGTTCGGCACCCATCGATGGTTTCACGTGCAGAGAGTAGTGCACAACCACAAATGCGCGTACTGGGAGAGATGGAGGAACTCCCTGCAGAACTCGTCGGGGAGCTTGAGCAGCAACAGCAGCAGCAACAGCAGCAGGAAGATCAGAGAGGAGAAGAAGAAGACCATGATGCAGGTGAGCGAGCAGGAGCCCCTGTAGCAGTTCCGCCGGTGGCGGCAGCAGCTGTTGGTCCTGCAGAACTCGTCGGGGAGCTTGAGCAGCAACAGCAGCAGCAGCAGCAGCAGGAAGATCAGAGAGGAGAAGAAGAAGACCATGATGCAGGTGAGCGAGCAGGAGCCCCTGCAGCAGTTCCGCCGGTGGCGGCAGCAGCTGCTGGTCCTGCAGAACTCGTCGGGGAGCTTGAGCAGCAACAGCAGCAGCAGCAGGAAGATCAGAGAGGAGAAGAAGAAGACAATGATGCAGGTGAGCGAGCAGGAGCCCCTGCAGCAGTTCCGCCGGTGGTGGCAGCAGCTGTTGGTCCTGCAGAACTCGTCGGGGAGCTTGAGCAGCAACAGCAACAGCAGGAAGATCAGAGAGGAGAAGAAGAAGACCATGATGCAGGTGAGCGAGCAGGAGCCCCTGCAGCAGTTTCGCCGGTGGTGGCAACAGCTGCTGGTCTTGCAGAACTCGTTGGGGAGCTTGAGCAGCAACAGCAGCAGCAGCAGGAAGATCAGAGAGGAGAAGAAGAAGACCATGATGCAGGTGAGCGAGCAAGAGCCCCTACAGCAGTTGAGCCGGGCATCCCGCGGCTGCGCCTGGTCCTGAAGCAGCGGGGCGAGCAGATCCTCCTGCAAAACCAGGAGAAGCAGCGGCGGCGGCAGCAGCAGCAGTGGCAGCAGCAGCAGCAGTGGCAGTAGCAGCAGCAGCAGCAGGAGCAGCTGGTCCTGCAGCAGCAGCAGTGGCTGGTCCTGCAGCCGTGGCGGCGGCGGCAGCGGGAGCAGCGGGTCCTGCTGGGGCAGCAGCAGGGGCTGGCCCTGCAGCGGCAGCAGCAGCAGCGGTGGCTGGCCCTGCAGCGGCGGCGGCAGCGGTAGGTCCTGCAGCAGCTGCAGTAGCAGCAGCAACAGGTCCTGCAGAACTCGTCAAGGAGCCACTGCTCGTGTTCGAGTACAGCTAGTTCTTTCACTACGATTTGCTTTTGGTTATTGCATTGGCAGTTGGTGTGGCTTTTTGTATAGGACGTAATTCATGTCTATGTTGAGAGAAATTGGTCTTGAGAAAAAGGGTTACTCTCAAATTTCCAATGGTTTTTGTACATCTAATTTATGCTTTGAGAGTGCTAAACTTGAAATAGTCATATCGGTTGTTGGTTGCATTCAGTCATTTGTATTATCCGGGGTGTGAAAAAAATTCATATTAGAACGAATTTTTTAGCTTTTGAATCCGCATCTCATTTTATTCATGAAATGCTCTATACATAACTTGGACTTCTAGGTGACTTAACATTCAAGTAGGAATGCTTTTATATCTGAATCAATCACATATCACGGACTTCTAAAAGAGTTAACATTCAAGGAGTGCTTTTATATCTGAATCAATCACTCGAGACTTCAGCATTCCGATCAATGATGCTGGTAAAATAAATATCGTGCGCTTACCTAAAAATAAATGAAGCTGACTTGCATGTGTGACTTGATACATTGAATTGGACCTACAAAATGACATTGTATTATGGAAATTGCTTTCTAATGTGGATGAGGGCCTGTGTCTAACATGTGCAAAAGTGACACGTGAAACCGACGACCGCAAATCCGAGCCAAGGGATCCAACAAAAGCAAAGCGGAATCCCAAGCTGTACATATGCGCCCGTTTGATGATTTCATTAATAGTTGAAAAAAAAACTAACATATTTAGCACAACAACGAGTATCTCCCGTAGGTCTGGAAGTGTTATTGAAAATCACGGATTTTAGTGTCTTTAAATATTTAAACCTATGATAAATTGCTGGGCTAAGGAAAAAGAAAACAATAATACTTAATTTTTAGGGTTAATATCCTGAAAAATTCCAAACTTGTACATCTGTGACAAATTTACCCAAAACTATTTTTTTGATCATGAAAAATCTCAAAGTACACCTATGATAAATTTACCCTAATTGACTATAAAAAAACCCTAAACTGGTACATTTAACTAATTTATTCAATTGCCAAAAACCCCAAACCGGTATATTTGTGACAAATAAACTATCCATTAAATTTGATTAATACTAAAAAAAATCACAAAAATTGTAAACTGTGACAAAAAATAAAATCCCAAACCAGTATACGAGTTAACTATCATGTGTCATTCAACTTAATAATTTGACAATAAAATTTAATGCAAACAAACATGGGGTAAATTTGTCACAAGTGTACCAATTTGGGGTAAATTTGTCAAATATGTATAAGTTTGGGATTTTTTTATGGTCAAAAAATTAGTTTATGGTAAATTTGTCATAGGTGTACCAATTTAGGGTTTTTCAGGAGTATTAACCCTTCATTTTATTCCTCTTGCTCTAACCATTCAGTGTCAAATTTTTAATCATTGTTTACGGTGGAATGTTTCTTGCTCGAGGGGGTTGTCATTGTCTTGCTTCTAGGGCACCTCTAATGACACTAAGCCCTTATTGCAGCCCGTGCTACTGAATTAATTGCTTTATTCTTGGTACAAATAATTAAAAACTGTTTTCCCCTACTTATTACATCAAAAACTAAATCATAGGCTTTTGATAATTAAAAACAAAAAAAAAAAAGAGAGAGCGATTTTAGTAAGATTTGTAATATGAATACCTTTACACTTGGTAGAAATATAAGGTGCTATCCTAGGATTCCATTTCCTAGCACCATGACCAAAATGAACTCTCCCTTCCACCATCTCTTCCAAATTGATATTCCAATACCTTCTTATCATTTCCGTGCCCCCCCCCCTCCCCCCCGTTTTGTTTCTTAAAAGCTACAAGTTTGCCCTCAAAACTAAATAATTGTTCCGATGGAACCTAATCTTCTACCTGAGATTGGCCGGTGGATGTCGATACACAATTCGAACCCCTACCCTCTATTAGCTGTTATCTTGATTTCGATCACCACAAAAAATGACCATAAATAAAGAGTTTTTAATTAAAATTTAAAAAGTATGAATCCATTTTTAGGAATCATTAAATCCTCTAAATGATTGTTTGATGTATCATGAAACCTCTTTGAAATGGACGAATCAAATAATTCTATGTGGTGGAACAAAATATCCATGATTTCCCTCTTGAAAAAATTCTCTGCCAGTTACATCTAATGACCAACAGGCAATTCATGGATACATTAGACTATACATGAGGCCAAAACTATTAAGTTCACTAGACTTTTTGTAACAGAATGAGAAAGAATTGAAGTTCTCCAATAAGAATGGTAAGAACAATGAAAATTTTTTGTTAGATTGCCAAACAGCCAACAACTTTCCATTAGAATATCTAGTTTTCAGTAGTAAAGCAACTCCGAAGCATGAAGCCGGAACAAGTGTACTGAAGATGAGGGAAGTAGGACTTTCCAGTAGTTCAACCTGACACAAATGTACACACTCACACCTCAATAAACTATGGAAGGCTTAGAAACTTCCCACCAACTCTCGTATTAGACACAACCAGCACAATGACACAACACCTTCATAGAACAAATGACCATTGATATTATCATATTTTTTTCTTTACTCATGCAACTGCTCCTTTTAACGTCTATACTTGGCCCTTTGAGCCTTGATTTCAGTAGAAGTTAGCTCACGTTAACCTCCTCGTGCCTTGATTGGCTGGATTTGCACAATGCTTGATTCATTTCAAGGACGTCGATTATCATGTCCTTAGCTCGATCTGGTGTGTTCAGATCAATCCACAACTTATTACAACCATAAAACCAATTCCTACTTGTTTTTGCAATGAGAATTGGTGATCAAAGAACACAGTAGCAGTTAAGCTCCAGTCAACCTCATTAGGAGTTATACCACTTGATTTAGACATCAGCGCCCTCAATCTTCTGGCCACCATTCTTTGATTTGGCAATTGAAGGCTCTACTAAATGCAACAGAAGCAACGGATGAATGCAACAGAAGAAACATCTGTTGACTATCGTGGTTATATCAGGATTCTGCTAGGAGCTTCTTCACTATAACATAGACAATGCAAAGCAAAAAGAAAAGCATCTGTATAAAAAGAAGTGGACTTTGTTGTTGCAAGAAGAATAATGAATTCACAGACATTACCATGTATAGCCTGATCACAAGAGCATCGAAGAAATTGGTGACATTTAAGCGCAAGGTGTTGGCCACGTTACAACCCAAGTCATGCGAAGGTGAAGTTTAACTCCCGTTTTGGACTATTATAATGCTACGAAGAGAATATTCATCCCAGAACCTTCACATCCTGCGAACAATTTGAATTATGTTTCTTATTCTGTTTACATTCTTGGACTTCTATTCCTTAGTGGGCCGCCATTATGCACGCGTGAAAGAGAGAGAATCTATTAGAAGAGCTCGCCAAATGCTACATCAGTGACTACCAAAAGACAAGAACATAAGAGGAACACAGACATGCAAGCCTCGCCAAGGAGCTGCAAAGCGAGATATGTAACTGCCCATGAAAGACAGGTTTTCTTTTTTGTGTCCTTAGTGTAGTCTCATGATATATAAAGCAAATCAGAACTGGAGCTAAAAAAAAAGTGGATAACACGATGATGATGATTGCAATTAGAGATCATGAAGCCAATAGAAGGATACCCACAGCACCGGATGCTCACCAGGAGTGACCGAAGAATAGCAGCCGCTTACCAGTAGAATGAACGAAGAAGGAAAGGAGATATAGGCAGGTCGGAAAAACTTGTCACATCTCCTTACACTAAGTCTCAAACGTTGACTTCACTCTCAAACTTCAGACCTAAAATACTTTATTAATTGGTGGATGATGTATTTCTGTATCCTCCCCTATTTTTTACATTCGATTAAAAGCCACTTCAAATAGGAGTTAAAGGAGTCGATCTTCTAGGAATTCATTCTTTTAGTCATGAAGGATTCATGTCGGGTACAGTGTCTATTTCTGCTACTCATTTAACTTTTGATGCCTAGGTTGAGTCTTAGTTTTATCTTCTACTATAATTTAGTCGATTGTGTACATAAAAATTTCTTAATTTAGCTAGATTGAGAACAAAACCAGTTTTCATAAAAATCGTGAAAAAAAAAAAAACTAAAAAGTGTATTTATGCGTATGTTAATTCACATAAATGAAATTTCATTGACCTACTTCCATAAGTGCACTAGATAGAAAGGGGGGAAAGGAGGAGGGGGCTTTATCTACTTGATTTATAAATAAACTGGTCATTTTCTGGTAATAAGATATTGTTTCTCCTTCCAAGAAACTTATCTTGAGCAGATAAGATGTCACGCCCATATCATACCTTACTAATCTCATGGACCAAGTAGGGTACAAGACAAAGATTGGGTGAATGGCTTAGTATTAAATTGTTTGCATTTGGTGGTGCAAGAAATAAACTTATGTGATATACTAAATCTGCACATATAATCCTGTTCCTTTAATCGCAATACGAATCTCACCAGATTTATGTATCTTTTCACATGATATCATTTTCTATTTTATATAGATCATTTCTCATATTTCAATCTCAATGAATGCAATTATTTTTTACTTTCATCAGTATCCTTTTGAGTATTTCAATCTCAATGAATGCAGTTAACATCTTCTATCTATTTCTTATAAATAGTATACATTGACAAATAGATTAAACACAGTAAAAAAAAGTTCATATGTATTACTGGTTGATTTGACTGCATAGTTTGATTATTTTAGTTTTTTTTTTTTTAAATTTTCTCGAAAGATTGATGGTGATTATATTTTTTAGGAATCAAGCTCTCATGGGACTTGTATATGTTTGAGAGGCTTGGTGAAGTTTTGAAGACCACTAGCGTCATTCTTGTTGGCATGCAAGGAATGTCGTAGCATATTATTTAGTGGGTCAATGAACTAAAAGTGTCTAAGAAAAGTACTTCATTTGGAAAAAAAAAAAAATTGCTATAAAATTGCAATCAAGCTATAACTTCATTTGAAGTAGTTTGTTGATACAAAGTTTAAGTTGAAATTGATGGTTTGATATTGTACTGTTAGTATGCCAAAACTTTGTTTCTCAATCCCATGCTCAAGCTCAACTCTATATAGCATATGCGTCCAAGATTAAAGTCGATTCTACTCAATTATTGATAACTTAGAAACTAAACCACAATGTGAAACTTGAACTCCATCTCTAGTTCTCATAAAAAAAAAAAAAAAAAGTAATATCATGCTTTCATTTTCCTAACATCCTTTTAAATTATTAACACAACGTGCAAGCCACATGAATGTAGTATTACAAAATTTGACACCTACAACATTTGACACCTGTAACATGTCATCGAAATTAGTTAGATAACCACAAGCAAATATTGCATTATAAAGGTTGACTAATAAATGTATATGACAAACTCTTTCAGGTCTGTTGCGTTTGCATAGCGCGCGCCCATTTACTTTTATCTTTATTTTTAGCTCTTACGCTATAGATGATTCCAAGATGTTGGCTTTGCTAATAATCGGAAACGGAACAAGAGAATCGCCTCGTGTCCTCAACATCCTTCGGGACAACGCATCACATATCCACCCAAAAAACATCAACGGATGAATAATGTGAAATCCTCGTCTCTGTTGGGTACTTTGTTCCAAAATCTTCTCAAAGCTAAATCTATTAACTTATCAAAGTCATAAGATTCAAAAAACAACAAATTGACGTGCTCAGGAGTTATGACGCTCAACTTGCTTAGCCATCACGCAACAGCCATGAAACCCCTGAATCATCCATTTGATCACGTTACACAAATCACAACAAAAAGGCGAATACTTCTCAAGCATGGACTTTCGCCTTTTTCGCGCAATCCAAAAAAATTGTCTAGATGTACTGAAGGACGATTGTTCATTGTACAGCTCCAATGCAAGAAAGGAATAATTAAACAAGGTAGGTCCAGAGAGGGAGAGATAGACACCCTATGTCCGAGAGAGAATCACTGCAACAAAAACACTATGTTGCCGTGTTTTCCTTTTTCGCATTCTAAAGCAATTTTAGCTATAGCTCGGACATAATGTTCAACTGCACATGAAAGAGGTCCTATCATCGCTATAAAATCTTTTCTAGCCTCGTCATATCTTGAAGATGCAGGAACTATACTAGTTCTTTAATGAGCTTTCTTCAACAACGGGCACAAGAAGCTGTTTTGTTCTTTTTTTGCTGGACCTAAGACATTTATAACAATGCGGGCTCTACAATGATCAATGTACCTTTGGAGATAAAACACTAACCTCATCCCTTAGAGTGTGGCTCATGACTCGATGATGGAGAGCGTAAACTGATGTTTGGAGATCTCTATTGTGTTATGATGGTCATCATCCTACAAAGCAAATGAGTGCAGGAAAGAGGATTAAGCATAATGGGTGCGAAACCAGCACAAGAAATCATGTTAGTGATCACTACTTGAACATCGCACAATTAAACCTTCAATAATTTGGATTGGAGAAGGATTTAGAGGAAGCTTAGATCACAGAAAGTAATAAAATTAAATGAACAGAGGAGCTCATAACTAATCTGTAAAGCATATCAAAACGTAGAGAAGCTTATTTGTTAAAACAAAATGAGCAAGACATGATCAGCCACATTTCCGTCACTTGAAAAAAATGCAGAGACATGAACAGAGGAGCTCCATTCACTTCATTGCAAAAAACATAGTTGAGAGTGGCCAAAGCATCTTATAAACACTACAACCAATATTGAATGGCTGTAAACCAAGAGGCAGAGTTCACAAATCACAATCATTGCTGCAACCCAGTAAACTTGAGAAGTTTGATTATGAAAATAGAAGCCTAACCTTAAGAGCAAGAAGAAGAAGAAATGCATTGAGGGCCAAAAATAGAGTAGTGTAAGGTTATCAGCATATGGTATTAGGTAATCTAATAAACCCATACATCAACAGAGACCATTTCCAAGCATTTGACTGTGTCCCTCAATCCACTCTCAAGTGCCAAAACAGGCAACATTTCAACTTCTCTTCAATATAAAAGATGCTATAACACTCCAAGATCTATACAAAGAAGGACAAGAGAGCTCAGCAGTGACTATCTGGAAACATGGAAAGAAAGAGCAACACCCAGCAGTGACTAATAAGGGCAATCACTTGTATACTTCAAAATGAACAAAAAGGACAAGGCATAATGCAAGAGAAGTAAACCCAAAACATGATTTAGTCACAGCAAAAAAAAAAAACATAGTAACAATATGCTAAATTTGTATTCCACTTCCAAGCTCCATCAAAGCGATCCTGATACCATACTCATGTTTCAAGTCTATCCACCTATATTCCCTTTAAAACCACCTTAGTGTCCAATATCCAGGTCACTCAGTATTTAGTAAATAAAACACCTTTCACTATTTTAACATTCAATGAAATTAGTCACATATGGCTCGTGACATACCTACCTTGTCCAGATCTTGGGAGACCATTTCAAGGCTGCTGCATGCTGACAATTCTGTTTAATAGTAGACATCTTTTGAGCATCTAACTCTTGTAAATCTCCATTTGTCTTTTATAATTGCTCTTTTGTTGCTTTCAGTACATCCTTCAACTTGTGAATCACTTCATTTTTCTCAATCTCTGACCTTAAGTTCTCCGTTGGAGGACAACTAAATTCCTTCAACTGAATCTCTTCATCCTTCTCTTTCTTTGACCTTAACTTCTCAGTTGGAAGACAACTAGATTTGGAGACCCCAAATCATTCGGGCATGAACTGTACGCCCCAACATCGGACACATCCAGGTTTCTCTTTTCCCATCATTAGAGAAACCGTATTTCAAGGGGGGATTCCTCTTTCCAAGTTCCAAATATACCTCATGAGATCATTCATACTTCCCTGCAGTTTAGTAACATAAAAAACTTACTAAACTAATGATGTTACAATTTAGTGGCAAGCAATTTCAAGCTGAATTCATAAATACACACGCTTGCCTTTGATTCCTAACTCTGCTTCCTATTATGTGCCAGAACTTGGTTAGTCATCATAACTAAATGAACCATATCAAGAAGACATTCAATATTTCACACTTTCCTGTTATACAGGAAAAGGAGTCCAGAGATATCAAATTGAAAAAGTAATCAGATTCTTGCTTTCTATAGTTGTTCCTTGTTGATTGTAATATGACTTCATCCACTGAAAACATATGAAAACACACACTAGGAATTTACACTTTCGGTTTTAATTTTAGACTATTTATTCCAGCCTGCCCTCTTTTCTTGGTCTGTTCATCTTCTGCTCAGATAATTGTATAAATTCCTGATAAATTGCAGCAGCAATATTGTCATTGCCAAGACTGCATAACATTTGTTAACACTAGATGAACTATATTGAATGGCTTTTCAACAATTGTGGGGATGTGTGCATGCATGTGAAATGGCACAGCTAGTAATTGGGTATTCTAGGGCTGCAGTACTTTTCTGTTTTTCGATCTCTCTCATTAAACCAAACTGCAGTCACGTTAGCAAATTAATAGAAAATTGTACAAGTTTCATCATCTATAATTTACTTTACAGCTCTAGCTGCTGCATAGCTCTTTTGTTAATGATGGCGGACTATGTGTTCTAGATAAACCTGAACCAAGTTGTGGATTATTGTGCTGTCACTAGCAAATCCAAATCACAGAGCTAAGGGAATAACAAGATATCAATGCAGGTGCTAAGAACATGGACAATCTGAAGGAGGCAATCTAGAACAAATCTTATGTTTTCTTCCTATGACAACTGCTATTAAAACACGCATATTGTCGGAAAAGTCACAAATATCTCTGGACATCTTTACCTTAGGTCCAATGATATATCACCACAGCAGAATCTTTTCTAAAGTGAAATTATTGATTACACAATGGAAATATCACTTATAGGGAAACACAAAAATTTAACGGAAAACATGAGAGTACCTTTTCTGTTTATTCTAGACAAACTTTTGTTCTCTAAGGTGTGTTGTATCTTTTGTTTTGCTCTGTTAGCCTTATTTGCTTCACTCAGCTTCTGCAATTAAAAAGACAAGATTATCAGAAAATGGTCATTAACAGGTAATGAAAGTCTATTTCATGTTGACAGGTCATATTAAAACAATATGTCCTTTGAACTCCAAAAAGTAACGAGATTTTTCCATTGATCTCTCCTCACTCTTTCCGACAGATTCTTCAAATGATACGAGAATGATTGAGAGCTATCATAGTGAGCAGCTTTTAGATCACTTTTCCAATATCTCCATTTGGAATTCAAGGAATGTAGAATCCATTTTTCATAGCTGGTATGAAGATAATCAAACTTAGACTACAACAAAGAAATATTAATAATCATGTTAAATTTATTTACAACATGAATGGGATTTCATATGAGTACAACTAACTACCTCTACAATCCTAATCATAATGTTTCTCATATCCTTGGTAATTTGCTTTCAAGTTGTAAACAATGGTGCCAACTTGCTAGCAATGGTTCCAAGAAACTCCCCAAACCTCCAATAGGCTGCATTTTCTTCCCTAACTTGACAATGATGTGTTTCCGAGGAGAAAGATTCCATATGCCCAATAGACACATAAAGCTGCACTTCCTTTTTCTAGTGGCAGCTACTAGACAAGAAATTCTAAATATTGAAAGACAGATCTAATATTATCAAACCAGATCAATACTCGGACCATTTTAGTATAGTATGATGAAAAATTACACTAAATATATGTAGGTAGGTCTTACCTGATGCATTCACATTTGTAGTCTCTTCTTGAGGCTGCTCAGTTTCAATCTCTGAATTAGAATGTAGCTCAACACTCATTGTGTAATTTTTCAACCTTCTCTTCTAATTCACAGCTTATCTGCACTGCGTGTGGACCCACGCATATGACCATGTGTCTTGTGTTTCCCATGGATAAAAATCACCAAGACAGGAAATATTAACAATTCTTAGTAAGAGATCACAACTCAATTAAAATGCTCATCTATTATCTTCATCTACTGGAAGCAAATGGTCACAAGAATATCCGATAAGATCGTAAATATAACAGAAAATGGCCACAATAAGAGAGGCAAAGCCATGAATAAACAGACTTAAACTGCTCCAAGTGAAACCCAACACGGAATCCTAAAGAAAGAGCTCTTAGAAGTTCAAAACCTCACTCGGAATGAATCCTTAGGACATTAAACAATGGGACTGAGGCATAGTATGAACAGCAATTGGAACTCAAATCACGTATACTGCATGAATTGGAAAGAAGACAAAGCAGGGTAAAACCTCATAATTCAAGTAGGAAACTGGAATCTATCAGTAAAATAACAGATGTTAAAACTTGCAAACCAAGAAAAAGAAAAGAAACCAAGGCAGGAAAAAAAAATGCAAGAATCAATGGAAAGCAAATCAGAACAAACGGGTTCACATCACAATTGACAATCAGCAAATACATTTTAAGGATATTGAGTTGACTCATAAGTCACGAACCCGCATCACTCCAATTCCTTGTTATCAAGAAAGCCAAACCGGAAAGAAGAAAAGAACATGGAAAAAACCACAGCAAATGACACCATCGATGAACAGAGACGAACCAGAGAGTCAGCGTCACTCACCGGGCATAGGCATTGGTGAAAGCAAAGATGAATGGAGAGAGAGCGCTTGAGCTTGAGCTTACAGTGAACGATGTGAGTGATGAAGAGAGAAAAAGTCAGACAGAAGCTGAACGGCTTGCAGGGAAAAAACTTAGTTTTTTTTTTTTTTTTTAAAGTTAAGAATAATGATGCGGAAGAGATTAATATGTAATTCACGTATATTTTTCCGATGTTCTAGAAAAGAGGAGTTGAATAACTAAGGAAATCAAAGAAAATCTAATTAGATATACATAACCAAAATAAATATAGAAAATCAGAAAAAAAAATAATTAAATATCTCTATTATACCAATCATTAGAATTTATTTACAATGAAGATAGAATATTTAACGGATAAGTACACTAAAAATCTTAAATTTGTCGGGAAAGTACAATCGAATCCTAAAATTTATAAAAAAAATGCAAATGAGTCAAAAAACTTTTCAATTTGGTATAATTGAACCCCTTCGTTAACTCCATCCATGAGTAACAATAAATACCTAAATTTCCTCTTTGTTAAGGTGCAACGGCGTCAAGTCCTCACACAAGCGCTTGATGAGGCCGATGATGACGTCAAGTCCTCTTCGTCTCATACCTATGGCAAATGGAATCAATTATTGTATGATTTATTCAATATTGTATTTGGGATATTGTCAATTTATAGATTGAATTAGCCTACATAATCTGACGATCCAAAGTGCTATTTATTTTTGGAGTGCCAATTTTCAAGGAAAATCTTGTCTGAGGTGCTGAAGCTTTTACTGGTACAGGACCATTTGTGCTTTGGCTAAAAAAAAAGCATGTTTTCAGTGTTACAATCATCAGCATTAGATCGCGACTTAGAGAAGACGGTATTCATTTTTCTTCTTTCGCGTTGCCAAATTTGTTGCTTGGAGCCCTTTAGTAATAAAACAAGAACCTGGATAAAATGTGTTTGCTTATGAGTCTTAAAATTGGTCCAGCCAATTCTTTGTCAAATCGAATTTGAGTAGGGCCAACATGTCCTCCCTCTCTTGAGTAAAAAATTATATGTCCTTCTTCTCGCCAGTTTTTGCAGGCCAAGATGAAAAAGAATCAAGCAAGTAGATGGTTAGCGTACAAGAACGAATGCGCATACTAGGAAAGGTGAACTCCTTTCGCCGCATTTAAGGTAACTTCCCATCGGTGGACTGGTCGTATGCCTGAAGTTTGAACACTTGGTTTGGTTGCATTCAGTGGGGACCGTACTGAAGTTTGAATACTTGGTTTATTAGTGTTAAACTGAAGTTGAATTTTCGTTGGGCTGAGGAAAAGTAAACAATGAGACCTCATTTTATTTCTCCTGCTCTGACCAGCGGTCAAATTTTTAGTCACTATACATGAGGCCAAAGCTGCTAAGTTCACTTTATTTTTCGTAACAGAATGAGAAGGAATGAGAAGTTCTCCATTAAGAAAGGTAAGAACGATGAAAGCTTTCTGTCGGATTGCCAAACAGCCAACAACTTTCCATTAGAATATCTAGTTTTCAGTAGTAAAGCAACTCTGAAGCATGAAGCGGGAACAAGTACAGAAGATAAGGGAAGTAGGATTTTCAGTAGTTCAACCTAACACAAATGTGCACACTCACCTCAATAAACCATGGAAGACTTAGAAATTTCCAACCAAATCTCGCATTACACACAACCAGCACAACGACACAACACATGCATAGAACAACTGAAAATTGATATATCATATTTTCTTTCTTCACTTGTGCGAGCTCCTCCTTTAAATGTCTATACTTTGCCCATTGAGCCTTGATTTCAGCTAGAAATTAGCTCACATCATCCTCGTTGCACCTCAATTGGCTTGATTCACACAATGCATGATTCCTTTCAAGGAAGTCGACTATTATGTCCCTAGCTTGATCTGGTGTCTTCTGATCAATTCAAAACTTACCCCAACCATAAAACCAATCCCTACATTTTTCCTTGTCTTTGTCATGAGAATCGGTGATCGAAGACCACAAGAGTAGTTAAGCTCCGAGTCAACCTCTTTAGCAGCTACACCACTTGGATTTAGATGTTGGCGCCCTCAATCTTCTCGTCACCATTCTTTGGTTTGGCAATTGAAGGTTCTACTAAATGCAACAGAAGCAACAGATGAATGCGACAGAAGAAACATATGTTGATTATCAAGGTTATACCATAATTCTACTAGGAGCTTGTTCGCTATAACATAGGACAATGCAAAGCAAAAGGAAAAGCATCCATAGAAAGAGAAGTAAGACTTTGTTGTTGCAATAAGAATATCGAGTTCGTAGACATTACCATGTTTAGCCTGATCACAAGAGCATAGAAGGTGACATTTAAGAGCAGTGTTAGCCACGTTAAAACTCAAGTCATGCGAAGGCATAGTGTGACTCCCGTTTAAGAATACAATTCTACATCAGTGACTCCCAAAAGACAGGTACATAGGAGGAACACGGACATATGCAAGCCTCGCCGAGGAATTGCCCATGAAAAACAGGTTTTCTGTTTTGTTTCCCAAGTGTAGTCTCATGATATATAAAGCAAATCAGAACTGGAGCTAAAAAAAGTGGATAACACGATGATAATTGCAATTAGAGATCATGACACCAATAGAAGGGTGCCCATAGCACCGGATGCCCACTGAGGACCGAGTTCGTCATTCATGACCTGGAATGACCGAACAACAGAGCCGCTTACCAGTAGAATGAACAAAGAAGGAAAGGAGATATAGGCAGGTCGGAAAAACTTGTCACATCTCCTTACACCAAGTCTGAAAAATTGACTTCACTCCCAACTTCAGACCTATTCAATCCACAACTGAAAACACCTCTAATGAGTTCACATACATCCATCAGAACGGAAACAAAATACAAGAAACGGGATTAAGCTCGATGTAGTGGCTTATAACACTGTCGTTCATGCCGTCGGGCTTGGACGAAGAGGACTCAACGTCGTCGTCAGCCTCATCAAGCTCTTGCACGAGGACTCGACGTGGTCACGGTTGAACAAAGAGGAAATTTGGGGACTTGACGAAGAAGAAGAAGGACACTCGGACGGACAACAGGAGGATCGACAAATAAGAAGCGGACTCCACTAATAAGAAGGACACTCTGGACAAAAGACAGGATGAAGAAGTGAAGAAAACTCAATTATGGCTCGGAAATAAGGGGCAAACCTTGAAAGCCATTTTTGCACACAGACTTTTTCTTTCAAGCTCTATGTAAGAGAGAGAAATGAATAAAAAAATGCCACATCAGCATTTTCTAATAATCAAATTGGACAGAGTTAACAGAGAGATTCGATTGCATCAAATTGATAAATTTTATGACTCAATTACACTTTTTGTAAGTTTTAGAATTCGATTGCACTTTCATAACAAGTTTTAAGACTTTCAGTGCACTTTTCCCAACATTAAAAGAATCAAATACTCATTACACAACTCAAAAAAATATTGCTGAGGGAGGTGTTTCAAGAACACAACTTACATGGTCCACCTGTCCACTAATCAGGTGACTTATGTCTTGATGAAATTGATTGTTACTTGAATTTGCCCGTGGCAGGGGTCCGCCGAGCAGGATTTGCGCAACAAAAGCACCTAAAATAATTGTTTAATTGGTGGATGATGTATTTCTGCATCCTCCCCTATTTTTTATTGTTCGATTGAAGGCCACTTCATATAGGAATTAAAGCAAACGATCTTCCAGGCATTCATTCGTTTAGTCATGAAGGCTTTATTTCGGATAGAGTATAGTCTATTTCTGCTACTCATTTAACTTTTGATGCTTAGGTTGAGTCTTGGTTTTAATTTATTCTGTAGTTTAGTCGATAGTGTACATAAAAACTTATTAATTTATCTAGGTTGGGAACAAAACCAGTTTTCATCAAAGTTGTGATATATCTAAAAACACAAAATGTATTTATTCGTACGCATAGATGAAATTTAATTAGCTTTCATAACTATGCTGGATAGAAAGGACGGAAAAGGAGGAGGGAAGGCTTTATCTACTTTTTTTTCTTTGGTCGAAAGACTTTATCTACTTGATTTGTAACTAAATTTTTTCATTTTCTGGTAATAAGATATTGCCATATGTTACTATTCTAATCGACCACGTAGGGTATGAGTCAAAGATTGGTTAATAGCTTTGGTATAAATTTGTTTCCATGTGCGAAATCGAGCTCGTGATGTGCCCAATCCGCATACAAAATCCCATTCCTTAATGACTACACAAATACCACAAGATTTACGGTATTTTTTCACATGATATTGTTTCCTATTATATATAGATCTTTTCTCATATTTTAATATTAATGCAGTTAACCTACATATTTGACTTTCGTCAATATCTGTTTGAGGAATTTAGAACATCTTCTATCTAATTTCTTGTATATAGTGGATCAATGCACTAAAAGTGTCTAAAATTAGGTATTTCATTATAAAAAAAAAAAAATTGCTATTAAGGCGCAATCGAGAAATTCATTTGAAGTAGTTTGTTGGTGCAAAGTTTAACTTGATGTTGATGGTTTGATATTGGACTGCGAATATAACAAAACTCGATTTGTCAATCTCATGTTTAATATAGAATATATGTTTGAGTTTAAACTCGATTCCAACTCAATTATGAACAACTTATAAACTAAATCACAATGTGAACCTTGAACTCCATCTCTAGTTCTGAGGAAAAAAAAAAGTAATATCATAATTTCATATTCCTAACATCCTTTAAATTACAAAATTTGACACCTAGAACATAGTATCGAAATTAGTGAGATAACCACAAACAAATATTACATTATATGAAAACTCTTTCAGCTCTGTTGTGTTTTAATTCTATGTATATATATCTAGATACTTTTATCTTGATTTTTTTTTTTTTTTTAGGTTTTCTGCTATAAGTGATTCCCAAGAAATTCTTGGGGAAGATAGGGGACTAGCCGGACCAACTAAATCCGTACCAAGGTTCCGAGTGGTGCAGTATTTTCAGAGAAGTAAACGGGCCGGTTGGGCTGGGCCCGGGCCTAAGCACTCCTGCCCATCCCCGGCCCAAAACTCCATTGCGCTCAAACAAATAGCGAGGCTTGTTTATGCAAACCAATTTTCTTGGCTAAGTCCGCCCATGATCATGGTCTATTAGTTACTTAACAAGTGCTCCATAACACGTTGCAACTAGCTAAAAAATTTATTAAAAAAATTAAGTGTATAAAGTTTAATTAACTGAATGCATGCGTATGCGAATGCAATAAAAGCTGGCCTTGTCAATGAATTGCTTTTCCGATGTTTAGGAAACCTTGTACGTGAAAGGCGAAGAGATACTCATGCTCAACAGTTTTCTCGAATAAAAGATGAGAGAGCGGTTTTCTCTGATCCAACCTCCTATTTTTTAAAATAATCTGGGTCAATGACATTTGAAGTGGAAAGATCGTAAGCCTCTCTCTCCATCTTGATTTTGCATGCTATGGAGGATTCCCAAGAAGTTCATATCGAAGAAGTTCAAGGAGGTGACGGTATAACTGCTTCATGCTTGGTACACAACCGATTTTAGATGGTAACTCTATTGATATACCATGGTGGACTTTAATTCAATAACTCTCTCTTTAAGAATGGACATACCTTATATCTTCAAGATAATTCTAGCCAACGCCCTTCAAAATGGAAGTATGCTCTCTCTCTCGACCGAAGCATACTCGAGCCCCCCTTTTCCTCCATAATTCAAAGGGGGGCCATTTTCAAATTTACTCTCTCTCTCTCTCAATTTAGACATGTAAAATTCAACTTGAGAAAAATTAAGAAATTTTAATTACTTTGGTTTAGTGAATTCACATGAAAATGCACATTGCAAATTTTCAAAGGATTTTGACAAAATTCTCACAATATTTAAGATGTTGCTCATCTGGCTTTTCCAACCCTTCTTTCAACTCCTATTTCACTCGTTATTTTCCTTTCAAAATTTTACAAACCGAAAAGAAAAGTTCTCAGATTTCATGAGAACATCACATATGATTGTATGGTTCTACGCCTTATCTAGAGATTAAGTCATCAGAGTAGCAAGAATTGGACAAACAACAAATTCAAAATCAAAAGAAGAAGCTTACGTGCTCGGGAGTTATGAAGCTCAACTTGTTAGGACTCCTAGAAATTGAGCCGTCACACAACAGATACGACCCTTTGAAAATTTTTCTTTTACCATAGAGTGATGGCAAAGACTGCAAAGAAAACATAAATGAATCAAATTGATTCATAATCATATAAAGATTATGGAAACCCTTGAACCATCATTAATTTGATCACTTAGCACAAATCACAACAAAAAGGCAAATACTTCTCACAGATGGACTTTCACCATTTTCGCAAGATCTGAAAAAATTGTCTAGACGTACTAAAGGACGATGGTCAATTTTACCTATGTCCATTGCTGTAACAAAAACACTATGTTGCTGTGTTTTCTCTACAGCTCGAACATACAGCTGCAAATCACTAACATAAGGTTCAACTGCACATGAAAGAGGTTCTATCATCACTAGAAAATATTTTCTAGCCTCGTACATTGAAAAAGCAAGAATTGTACTAGTTCTTCCAATGAGCTTTCTTCAACAATGGGCACAAGTAGCTGTTTAGTTCTTTTTTGCTGGACCTAAGACATTTATGACAAAAACAAATAGTTAGAATGCGGGCTCTACAATGATCACTGTACCTTTGGAGATAACACTCAACGATGGAGAGCACAAAATGATGTTCAGAGATCTCAATTGCATGTTATGATGGTCATCATCCTACTAATCAAACGAGTGTGGGAAAGAGCACTAAGCATAATGGGCACGAAACCAGTACAAGAAATCATGTCACTGATCACTTGAACATTACCCAATTAAACCTTCAATAATTTGGATTGGAGAAGAATTTAGAGGGAGCTTAGATCACATAATAATAAAATTAATATACAGAGGGGCTCACAATTAATCTGTAAAGCATAGCAAAACATAGGCAAGATAAAGCTTATTTCTTTAAACAGAATGAGCAAGACGTGATCAGCCACATCTTCCATCACTTGAAAAAAATGCAGAGACATAAACAGAGGAGCTCCATTCACTTCATTGCAAAAACATAGTTTTGAGTGACCAAAGCATAAGAAAAACACTACAACCAATTATGAATGGCTGCAAACCAAGAAAATAGAAGCCTAACCTTAAGACAAGAAGAAGAAGAAGAAATGGATTGAGGGTCACAAATCACAATCATTACTGCAAACCAACCAAGATAAACTTTAGATTTTGAAGTTCAATTATGAAAATAGAAGCCTAACCTTAAGAGCAAGAAAATTGATATAAGAAATCAAAGAATTTTTATGGATTGAAATTTTCTTATCATACTAGATTATCATTTTAGACTCTTATAAGCCAAAATATTTGTAATATGAATCAAGTCAAATGATAACTATCATTGGGAGGCCATTTTAGACGTCTTGCTTAACCAATTGATAAAGTTTCAGGAGGATTATTTTCTAGTCAAGGGAGGAGCACGAGTTTTGGAAGGCTAAAGATTCAAGAATGCAGTTTAAGAATACGGAAAGCCAAAGGTTCAAGAATGTAGTTTAAGAATATGGAAAGCTAAATGTTCAAGAATGCGGAAGGCTGAAGATTAAAGGCATTTAGTTTCCATGCTAATAAAGACATTTCTTAAGTTCCTAGGTGTTTTTATTGTTATGTAGTTCAAGAGTCGAAGGTTTAAGTTCCTAGGTCATTAAAGTCTATTTTTAATATTTCTTAAGGCTAAAATCCTTCTATAAACAGAGGAAAACTATCCAATGTATGGATATACGAATTTGATCAATGAAAATGGTGAGATTTCCTCTGGTTGAGTGAACTTCTTCAAAGAGTGGATAACTCCTTTTAGTCTCTTTATCCTTGGAGCGTAGATCACTCCTTGGTGATGAGCCAAGAAGCCCTTTATCCTTGGCTGGTGGAATCTTTAGGCCTTGGTGGTGAGCTTCTCCTATCCCGAAGTCCTTTATCCTTGGTTGGTGGAAGCTTTAGACCTTGGTGGTGAACTTCGTAGATCTTGATCCTCATCCTCGATTGGTGGCATGGCCTTTACACCTTGGAAGGAGATCGCTCTATCTTTTCTTATTCAATTTTGTTTCTTCCCCGTATACACTACTCCATACACTTTCCGTTTTGGAATCACTCGCCCCATCACGAATCAAAAGATCAATGATGCGAGAGCATCCAACGTAGCTCTATCGACCAACTCAGAACCATCGATGTTTATCTAAGCTAAGAAAGAAATTGGGCATTATGTGCTTCGATGGATCATTTTGAATGAATAATGTTAATTACTTATTCAAATTTGGTGGTATATCGATAACTATCATTGGGAGGCCATTTTAGACGTCTTGCATGACCAATTGATAAAGTTTCAGAAGGATTATTTCCTGGTCAAGGGAGGAGCACGAATTTTGGAAGGCTAAAGGTTCACGAATGTGGTTCAAGAATACGGAAAGCCAAAGGTTCAAGAATGCGGTTCAAGAATACAGAAAGCTAAAGGTTCGAGAATGCGGAAGGCCAAAGATTAAAGGCATTTAGTTTCCGTGCTAATAAAGACATTTCTTAAGTTTTTAGGTTTCTTTATTGTTATATAGTTCAAGAGTCGAAAGTTTAAGTTCCTAGGTCATTAAAGTCTGTTTTTAATATTTCATAAGGTTAAAATTCTCCTATAAATAGGGGAAAACTATCCAATGTATGGGATATACAAATTTGATCAATGAAAATAGTGAGATTTCCTCTGCTTGAGTGAACTCCTTCGGAGAGTGGATAACTCCTTTTAGTCTCTTTATCCTTGGAGCATAGATTACTCCCTGGTGGTGAGCCAAGAAGCCCTTTATCCTTGGTTGGTGGAATATTTAGACCTTAGAGGTGAGCTTCTCCTATCCCCAAGTCCTTTATCCTTAGCTGGTGGAAGCTTTAGGCCTTAGTGGTGAATACTTGCCCCATCACACATCAGACCGACCCTAAACTCCAAAGACCGATGACCATCCCGCATAGTACTGGTTCAGGAATCCCAGAACCAAGGACTGATCCGGTCTCCTTGGAAACTGGACCGGGACCGGCAGGGTTGGACCAGTCCAGGGTTAGTCCAAGGTTGACCCTAGACCGATATTCATCTCTAATGACATCAACTACACTTCCTTTATTTTTGTCCTTCATCCTCCTATAATATTGTAGTTGGCCCAAAAAAAGGACTTGGGCTCAAGAGAAAACTGGAAAAGGGAAGTGAAATGCGTGCTAGAGAGAGAAAGGGTTCTGTTCAAGTTCGCTGGGGACATCTTAATGCATTGGATTAATGTCGTACAAGAAGTGCTTGATAAGAATTCAAAGACTTAATTCACCTAATTGAAGAAATTTTCCTAGATTAAGCTGTAATTTCAATTATATTCTAGTTTTAGGTGGCTAGGTTGATTATAAAGATTGTTGAGCGATGGAATCATGTAGTAATGAAACTTTGGTGTATCATGAAACTATGGGATTTTATGGAAGTCAACTTAGGATTATGGTTTGGTTGGGATGAAATTTTGAAGCTTATTGCGCACTATTGGAACCATGCTCGAACTATTGTGTTTGGCACCGGTTATTATCATAAATTTAGTCCATACTATTTCGAATGATTTCCTTAATCATGTTTTAGATATTGTAGGTTCTAAGAATCAACAAAAGTTGAGAATCTAAATATGCACAAGTGGAACATGTGATGCATGTGGATATGAAATGACTTGGGGGTTTAACAAACGAGAGAGAGAGAGAGAGAGAGAGAGAGAGAGAGAGAGAGAGAGAGAGAGAGAGAGAGAGAGAGAGAGAGAGAGAGAGAGAGAGAGAGAGAGAGAAGCTTATTGTGCACTATTGGAACCATGCTCGAATTATTATGTTTGGCACTAGTTATTATCATAAATTTAGTCCATACATAAAAGAAAGATCTCCCTCCAAGCCGTACATACGACTTTCATCGAATACGGCTTTCCACAGAATTCGATATGTATCCATGAGATCGAGTATGGAATTCTGTTTACTCACTTGAAATTGAGTATCCGTTTCCAAGTGGAACATGTGATGCATGTGGATATGAAATGACTCAGGGGTTTAACAAACGAGAGAGAGAGAGAGAGAGAGAGAGAGAGAGAGAGAGAGAGAGAGAGAGAGAGAGAGAGAGCCATCGAATTACATCAAATTGGATCTCTAGCATGTCTTGCATGAAGTTTGCTTTCTTCAAGCAAGATTCGTTTTCTTTTTTTCAATGGGGAGGACAAACCAATCGGTATGGAATATTTTCTAGACAAGGGATTTGGATTATCTACAATTTTAGAATTTTGAGAGGAATTCAACCTATTTATTTTAAGTGAGTGCACAAATTAGTATTATGCCTCTCCTCTAATATTACTTGAAGCAAATTAGTATTATGCGTCGTGTATAGGTTGATTATAATGATTTTGGAGAATCCATAGTCATGTACTATCAGAAGTCTGTACACAAACAATTTGAGACTTGAATTTTAGACCATATAAGGAATTTGAAGTTGAAAATCTACATCTGAAGGCTCGAAATTATGTCAAACTCCATCATGACATGGTACTTGTTGCAAGGACTCTGCAGCTAGCCATCTCGTGCCAAGATATGCCTCCTTGATAGCTCCTCGTGCATCATGGGGCCAAAATTGTATCAAAGGATCCCCACTTTATCAATGTAATTGAAACCTAAATTATTAAGGATACAGCCAACAATGGCATCTTATTTTCTGTTATGCATCCATAGGTCATCAAAGACTGCTAGATTTGTCCATTTTATAAGGAAAATAAAATCACGAGCTTTGGTCAAAAGAAAAAAAAAAGGAGAACAATCTAACTCGAGGACAGAATGTGCATCAAAACAGACGCTTTTCCGTCTAACTCAAGCTTCTTGGCGTATTAGGAAGACCAAGACTTTACTGGATCTCATCAAGTTTTTTTGTGTAAAAAGTGAAGCCAAAGGGAAAAAGTGAAAATGGGAAAGAAACTTTAATCAATGCCAGGAAGACCAAGACTTTGCAGGATGCAAATTGTTTTTGTTGCTTCACTTTTCACATCCCTCCTCTTCCATCCCTATGTCAATGTCTCTTTTTCTGCTAGTAGAATTTCCACATGCTACATGTCTTGCTTAAAATTAACAATACTAGAAATTAGTACAAGAAGGAAGCCAAGAAGGAACTCAAAAAGAGCTCTCCAATGGTCATGGGTGAATCAGTCACTAAAGTGAAAAACAAGGGTTGAGTGATAATGAGCTAATGGAAAGAGAAAACTACAAACTATAGGAAAACCAAGACTTTCAAAAATGCACATACAGGTTAGAGAAGTCGATATAAAATGCTTTTCGTCCATAAGTGCTTGTTTTGCAATATTTAAAGAATACGCCAGAAGATTTTGCTAGATATCATGTGCCTTTTTTCGGGAAAGGTGAAGCAAAATTAGGTAATTTCCACTCATTACATGCGAAGCAAAAGTGAAGCACTTTAATAAAAATTCATGATGGTGGGAGAGAAATTTTAATAAATTCCAAATAGACCAAGACTTTACGAAAAAAAAGTGATGATGAGAGAGAAACTTTAATCAATTGCACAAAGACCAAGACTTTGCGAAAAGATAAAAGTGATAATGGGAGAAAAACTTTAATCAAACAGGAAGGCCTAGACTTTTCGGAAAAAGAAGAAGGAGTGATAATGGGAGAAAAATCATTTCCAAGAAGACCAAGACTTTGTAGGATGTGAATTGGCTTTATTCCTCCACTTTTCACATCTCTCATTCATCGCAATGTGAATGTCTTTTTTTTCCCATTACTAGTGAAATTTCCATGTGTTACATGTGAAATTAACAATACTATAATTTTGTTGTACTATTTTCATGTTTAATCATATTGGGATTTTTCATTATATTAATCTCTATTGTACTTGTCCATTAGAATTTTATCTCTGTTTTACTTTATGTTTACAAGTTCAAGTATGATAAAAGAAAAAAAAGGCAAAACGAAAAGCGAACAACGAAAAAAAAGCAAAGAAATTATCCAATCAATTTCATGATTGTGATATAATTCCACTGCCTAAATTATATGCACGGGCGGAGATATATACAAAATATGAGCCGCCTCCTTGAATTATGTTTGCGTTTTCCAGATGCCCTTTCATTAGGTTAGAGTTGAAACATGGGACAAGCCTCCATTGAGAATTTTATGTGCTTGCCCCAAAAGGCGGTTTGGTTTTTATTTTTATTTATTTATTTTAGGAAAAGCAAAGACACCTTCCGACCCAGTTTCTACAAAGTTGCTTGGCATTTTTTAGGAACTTCATGCCTCTCTTCAACTTTTTGTCGACTATTGCTTTGCTTCCGTAAAATATGCACATGCGAAGGTTTCTTTGCTGTTTCTTTTCACTCTTTTTGATTGCATTATTGTTCTTCTTAGGTTCGCATTGAAGTACTCTGCTTGATAACGGTTGACACATCAAGCAAGCTACTCTATGCATAGAAATTATACAAATAATTTCTAAAAAAGTGTCATGGTAGGCATAAATGTGACATTTATCCTAAATTTTTCAAAATTTTTTTATGATACCATAGTTTTGATATCAAAACGTCACACAGATAAACGTTTCAGTTTTTGGTATCATAAAAAGAAGTTTTTGGTAAATATATTATGTTAAATAAGTATAAGTTGAAGTTTTTGATGTCATAAAAAAAATTTAAGGTAAATATATCATAATTAATATAATTTAGAATTTTTTTTACTTTTACGCTAAAACATAATCACGCAAACTCCTTTTCATTCCTAAAATGAACACCGGAGGGCCCATGGGCGCTTAGAAACGAGCCTGATATCCACTATACATACCAGCTTGAGGTCCCGCTCAGATCACAAGGAAGACTCCTTGCTTCGCAAGACCACCGACACACTTTCTTTGAGGGCTAGGTTTTCCATGCGCGCGATTTTCTTCGCAAACCCAGGGATCAACGTTCCCCCGCTCGTCCCAAGCAACACCGGCGACCGACCCCTCTGACGAATCAGCTTCATCTTCACGAATTCCTTTCCCGGTGGCGACCAGGAAGACGGTACGATTCTCTTCGACTTATTCTTCATTTGCCCTGAAGAGTTCGGTTTGATGAAATTCTTGCTCAAAATGAGTGCGTTGTCCACAATCGAGGCCGGATCTGGTCGTCGGGACTGAAATTGCCCATTTGTTGCTCAAAATGGGACAAGCCTCCACAGAGAATTTTATGTGCTTGACCCAAAAGACAGGTTGGTTTTTGTTTATACTTATTTATCTCAGGAAAAGCAAAGGCACCTTCTGACTTAGTTTCTATAAAGTTGTTTGGCATGTTTTAGAAACTTCATGCGTCCCTTCCACTTTTTGTCGACCATTGCTTTGCTTCCATAAAATATGCACATGCGAGGGTTTCCTTGCTGTTTCTTTTCACCCTTTTCGATTGCATTATTGTCCTTCTTGGGTTTCCTTGCTGAGTAATTTTAAAAATATGTGTGACTGTAGGCGTAATTTATAATTTTTTGTGGCTTTTACCTTAAAATATATTCACGCAAAATTGAAAGTCATTTGGATTCCTAATATAAATACCGAAGGGTCCATGGGCTTAGAGACCAGTCTGATATGCACTGTATATATCAGCTTGAAGTCACGCTCAGATCACTAAGAAAAAGTCTTCGAGCTTCCTTTCCTCGCACCAGCACCGACAAACACTTCTTTGAGGGCTAGTTTATCCGTGTCCAGAGCAGAGGAGGCCGAGACCTTCTTCGCAAACCCAGGGATCAACGTCCCCCGGTCGTTCCGAGCGACTCCAGCAACCGAGCCCTCCGACCAAGCCGTTTCCCGGCAGCGACCACTGATACGGTATGATTCTTTGCCGACTTATTCTGAATTTGCTCTGAAGTGTTCGGTTTGATGAAATCCTTGCTCAAAATGAGTGCGTTGTCCACAATCGAGGCCGGATCCGGTCGTCGGGACTAAAATACCCATTTGTATTTTTGTTGCGTTCCTTCCTGTGTAATTGGACCAAAAGTCTCCCCGATCAGCTTCTTAACAAGAATAGACAAGTGGATTTATGAAGAGATTGCGGGCTAATCTCAAACCGTTCCAAAAATTTAAGGTTTTTAGAAGAATCCGTGACTTAGTATTTGATTTCATAATACTAATTGTTATACATTTTTTTTTTTATATAAATATGTTTGAATTGACTTTTATTTTTTACTTTTTGAGTTTTTGGTTTTCTTAAGTCTTGCGGAGCGAGTTTGTTGATTGTTGGTCTTTTCCAGTTTCCTAGTTTACATAAAATGTTTCACAATCTTTTAAAAAGTTTGAATAGTGTTTTTAAGATTTTTTTTTGGGTCCATAGTGGTGTTTTTAAAAAAATCAAAGAAAATCTAAAACAAAAGGAGACAAAAACTAAAGAAAAAAGAGATTCGTAGAGAGTGAAACCGTCGATGAGGGTTGTTTGAACGTTTGGAAACAGTGGAACTGCCCCCATTTATAATGGCCGTGAATTTAGCAGAGCTTGCACTTCCTTTATTTTTGTCCTTCATCCTCCTATAACATATAAAATATTGAAATAGCTTAATTTTTTATAATGCTGTGTCGATTCAATAAGCTTATGGAAAATGAAAGATTTTACCTCCAATCAGAGATGTAGATCGACTAAAGGGAATAATCACGAGCTGAGCTTGTTCCTTCTTAAGATATAGCCCTTGACTATATTCTTTCTTCTGCTCTTTTGAAGATTCTAAAGTGTTTGCACATATATAGTCATCATTTTAATCCCTTTCAAAGAGATCAACTTGTGCTAGAAAATGTAGGGAGCTAAACTTGAATCAAAATTCTTAGTACACTTTGAGATATATAGAAAATAGGTTGTATGTTGTTTCCTATTGATATCAAGTATTGAGTAATTAAGAGTATCCAATCAATTTCATGATTCACGATATAATCTCATTGCCTAAATCATATGCACGCACGGAGATATATGCAAAATATAAGCCACCTCCTTGAATTATGTTTGTGTTTTCCGGATGCCCTTTCTAATGGTTAGAATTGAAAAATGGAACTAGAGAATTTTATGTGCTTGCCTCAAAAGGCAGGTTGGTTTTTATTTTTACGTATTTATTTTAGGAAAAGCAAGGGTACCTTTCGACCCAGTTTCTATAAAGTTGTTTGGCATTTTTTAGAAACTTCATGCCTCCCTTCAACTTTTTGTCGACTATTGCTTTGCTTCACTTCCATAAAGTATGCACATGCGAGGGTTTCCTTGGTGTTTCTTTTTACCCTTTTCGAGTGCATTATTGTCCTTCTTAGGTTCGCATTGAAGTATGCATAGAAATTTTACAGATAATTTCTAAATTATGTGTCATAGGGTGATACATTTATCTCAAATCTTTTTTTTCTGGCATAAAAAACTCTAAATTTTTATGCGACACCATATTTTTGTGATAAATTTGTTACATATATATAAGTTTGAAATTTTTAGTGTCACAAGAAGAAGTTTGGGATGAATATAATGTGTGAAATAAATATAAATTTGGAATTTTTGATGTCATAAAAAATTTAAGATAAATATATCGCAGTAGGCATTGTTTAGAATTTTTTGTACTAAGGTTTAAAGTTATATTAGCAAAATAAAAAAAAAAATAGTACTGAATTAATATATGTACAATAAAATTTATTACTCATTTGATAATTATTTCTCCTAACGTAGGTGGATTTGGTTAGGTGCTGTAGGAATAGTTCTTTAAGATCAATTCCGTGTCCTAGACATTTTTTTTGCCTTAGCAACTATTATTTTGCCGCAAATACTTTTTGTTCTAGACAAGAAACAATTTGAGAAAATTCAATTGTGTAAAATGAAACACCGGAGGGCCCATGCACCGTGCATACAGCTTGAAGGCACTCTCAGATGGCTTGGAAGACTTAAAAGTCTTCGAGCTTCCTTTCCTCGCACAGCCACCGACAAACACTTCTTTGAGTTCTAGTTTTTCCGAGTGCAGAGCAGAGGAGGCCACGACCTTCTTCTCAAACCCAGCGATCAACGTCCCCCGGTCGTCCCGAGCGACTCCGGCAACGAACCCCTCCGATGAATCGGCTAGCGAGGACCAGGAGCCATCGATATTCATCTTCACGAAGCCCTTTCCCGGCAGCAGTGACCACGAACACGGTACGATTCTCTTCTGACTTGTTCTGGATTTGCCTTGAAGAGTTCAGTTTCATGAAAACCTTGCTCAGAATGAGTGCGGTTGTCCACGATCGAGGACGGATCTGGTCGTCGGGACTGATATACCAATTTGTATTTTCTGCGTTCCTTCCTGTATGATTGGACCAAAGTCTCCCTGATCAGCTTCTTAACAAGAATAGACAAGTGGATTTATGAGAAGATTGCAGGATAATCTCAACCTTCCACAAATTTGACTTACAAATGATATGGATCATTGGGAGTTTGAATATAATAGGTCATTTGCATATTTGCTTCTTTTTTGTTATTCTGTAACTGAATTTATATAATAGTCCGCGATAGTGTTTTTTATGCTTTTCTCTGATCATTGGTAATCTCACTCATGATATATTTACGCCATATGTTTGTGGTTGAGACCTTCAATCAGCCAAGGGTGAAGGCCTATCTTGTTCACCCACGACGGAGAGAGGGAGAGAGCTACTAAAGCTAAAGTTTAAAATGGGGATCTCAGAGGCAGGAACATCGTCAGGAAGCATGTATCAAGGGTTTTTGAGCTTCAGGGGACCTGACACTCGTCATGGATTTACTGACTTCCTCTACCATAGCTTGACTGATGCCGGCATTTGTGTCTTTCGAGATGATGAAGAGCTCCGTGTTGGTGAAAAAATTGATGGAGCACTCCAGAGAGCGATTGATGACTCGAAAATCTATATCCCCATCTTCTCTCGAACCTACGCTTCGAGCCACTGGTGTCTCCGTGAGCTCAGGCAGATTGTGGATAACACCTCTAAGTCGAATGGGAATAAAGAGATACTGCCTATTTTCTTTGACGTGGAACCCGATGATGTTAAGCTGAAAACTCCATTGTATCGCGATGCCATACTCAACTTGGAGCGTGAGAAGAACTTGAGCACTGAACAAGTAGATTCTTGGAGAGAGGCTTTGAACGAGGTTGATGCAATAAAGGGGTGGGAAGTCAAGAAATACAACGGGTGAGCTTGCTGCATTCTAAGATCTTTATTTTCCCTAATTTCTTTTTTCTGGTTGCAAAAACTAAGTAAATAATTCATAGAAAGATGGAACATACTAAATGTAGGAGAAGAGAATCCAAAAAATAAGAATCATGCTAGAGCTACTAAAATTGTTTGCGATGCATAAATAGTTGTACATTCATCTTGCACAAAGAAGATTAACATAATTTGAGGATTGCTAATCACATGTTGGGATCGTCAATTTTCGTCATGACACAATGCAACTCGTGGCACCTAGCAATGTGAATAAAAGGTGCCTTTGAAAGTGAAGTAGATTCATATTTTTTATGGTTACACAGAATTAGCTAGAAAAATCAAATCTGAAATCCTTCAGGGTCAATTCCATCATTCTCGTCAAAATGTTTGTTTTATGCATGCTTGGTGTTATTTTGGAATTTTAAAAGATCAAGTACACATAAGGTTTGCACAACACATCAAATTACAAATGTTAAGTTATCAAAAGCGATAACTAAGAAATCCTTACATTCAGTACAAAATTTGAGAAGAAACGTCTTGATTGTTGATGTCCCATTAGTTATCGAATTATTGTGCAATTAAGCAGATGCAATTGAATAACATCAACTGCTAGGAAATGAACAAAATAAAAAGGAGATTCGGTCGAAGTCTGATGGAATTGTATCACGTATGAAATTTAGATTTTTTTTATTTTTTTTATTCCCTGCAATTTTCCCCTATTGAAATGGTTTTCCTTCATGACAGCCAAGGGGAACTCATTAAGTTGGTCGTTGAAGAGGTTGTGAAGAAGTTGAAGACAAAGCAAAAGTCTGTGACTGAACATTTAATTGGAATCGATGATCAAGTGGTAGCGGTAAACAATTTGTTAGATGTAGGCTCTGGAGGTGGACGGCTCATCCAAATTCATGGCATGGGGGGTATCGGTAAAACAACTCTCGCCAAGGTCGTGTTCAATGAACTTTCTACCCACTTTGGAAAGTGTTGCTGCTTTCTTGAAGATGTTCGAGAAAAGTCGTCAAGAACTGATGGCTTGGTTGGATTACAAAAGAAGTTACTATCTGAAATAGGAAATGCCGCAGGAGCAAGAAGCATCGATACAATTGACTATGGAATGAAGAGGATCGAAGAAACACTTCGCCATAAGAAGGTCTTAATTGTACTAGATGATGTTGATAAAAGCGAACAAGTGGAGAACTTAGTGGGAAAAGGTACTTTGTGTCCAGGGTCTAGAGTACTGATTACTACTAGAAACGAGGATGTGTTGCTAATTAGTGGACCAAAGTATGAAATTTTAAGATATGAAATGAAAATGATGAGCAGTGATCATGCTTTTCAGCTCTTCAGTAGACATGCATTTAATAGCGACTCTCCTCCAAAGGATGACTGTGGTATTTCAAAGAAAATTGTATTTGCTACCGGAAGACTTCCTTTGACTATTGAAGTAATTGGTTCGATGTTGCACAATGAAAGAAAAGAACTATGGAAAGAAACAGTAGACAAGTTAAGCAAAACACTTCCAGAGGATGTTTACGATAAGTTGAAGATTAGCTATGATGCATTGACTTTTCAAGAACAGCAAATTTTTCTGGATATCGCATGCTTTTTCATTGGTGAGAAAAAGACAGATGCAATTTATATGTGGAATGATTGTGGACTTTTCCCAATTAGAGGAATTGAGGTCCTCAAAAGGATGTCCTTGATAAAGATTGGAAAGGGCAATGAGTTTTTGATGCACGATCAGCTAAGAGATCTTGGAAGGGGAATTGTTCATAACGAGAATCCGATGAATCCTGAAGACCGTAGTAGGTTATGGATTGAGAATGACATCCTTGATACAATAGAGACAAAGAAGGTGGAAAACTTAATGAGAGAATTGATGGATTCTCTTTTTTCTTCTTGGTTTTAATACTTTTCCTTGATAAAATAGAATGCTGAATACTAGTTTCTTGCTCTCATTTGCAGATGAAGAACGTTGAAGCAATGAAACTAGAATTGTTTCATAAACAAGTATTGATCAAAAGTGAAGCGATTGGAAGGTTTGAAAAGCTAAGGTTCCTTAAACTTAGGGGAGGAACTTTTGTTGGCGATCTAATGGATTGTTTTCCCAAATTAAGATGGATTGACTGGAGGGCTTTTGATTTAAAAAGTGAGCTGACCAATTTGTGCTTAAAGAATGTAGTTGTCCTTCAATTTTCACACGTTGCCGGTTTAGACGATATGAAATTAAGGAGCCTAATAAAGGTGCGTCATATGCTTATTTCTATTCTGTCCTTGAAAGCAACGTTTGAACTGTTCCTCCATTGGATAATGCATTCACTTTTTTACAGGAGACAAGAAAATTGAAAGTTCTTGAACTTAGTTTTTGTGTTCACATAACCAGAACACCAAACTTATCGGGATGCTCAACTTTAGAGCGGCTTACTTTTCGGGATTGCAGTGGTTTAAGGACGATTGACAGCTCTATTGGGAAGTTAAAGCATTTGATAGAGTTAACGGTTGATGGGTGCCCTCTGCTTGGTTTGCCTGAAGAAATCGGGGACCTACAGAATCTAGAGCGCTTCATTTTAAAGGGGTGTCGTGAAATGAAAGAACTACCGGATTCCATATTTAAGTGGAAATCATTACGGGAGTTGGAGCTTTCAAGTGGAGGATCGACTGAGGAATGTTCATCGTCTTGGGGTTATGAAATTGGCTTACTTTTGCAGCTGCAAAAACTGTTGTTAAGAGATTTATATGAAATTAGAGAGTTGCCGGCACTCTCAATAAGTTTAATGCATTTGGAAGTGTTCTCTACGTCATTGCAAGTTGGCCCAAACCTCTCAAACTTGACTAATTTGGTTGAGTTGGACCTACGTGGCGACTTTGAATATGGCAAACAAGAACAGTTGAGATTGTGTCTCCTCCATGTCCTTGCTCCCATAGAGTTGGTTTCCTTTCGTCGGCTTAGCCAACTCCATTTGTCTGAACTGAACTTGCAACCCTTGACACAAGTTCTCTCTTCTCTATTAAAACTAGAAGTTGAGAATTTCAATTCAATCACGTTACTCTCCTCCAACTTAAAGAATTTGTCAGATTTAATGCTACGTCGCCCTCGAGTGGAAGAGATTACACTCGATGGGCTTCAGCTTCCAAATTTAAGGGAACTTTATGTTGATGATGATGATGATGATGATGATGATGATGGTGGACCCCTCCAGAGATTCATTCTATCCGGCATGAAGATGCTGGAATGGGTCAACATGTCGAATTGCTCAAAACTAGATGAGATCCGCATCGCTGGGGAGTTGGAATCGTTGGAGTTTTTGCTTATCAATGGGTGCAAGTCCTTCAGAAGGTTCATGTACGTTGAGATACATGGGCAATCTTTTAACGAATCTTCACTGATCCTTGAATCAAGAGTCTTCAATAAGTTGCAGTATCTCAGGCTAAAGGAAAACCATAAGATACTCGATATTCAATTTGTTGGTATGTCAGAATCGTTGGAAGACTTGGTGCTTTCTGGTGATCATTTGCAAAGTCTTGGTGGTTTGTCAAACTTAAAGAACCTCAAGTCCTTGGAATTATATTATTGCCCTGAGCTACGGATCATTGAGGGCCTTGACAAGTTAAAGTTTTTGAACGAATTGGGACTTATTGGCTGTGGATTGTTGGAAAGTCAAATTGATGTGTTGACCACCGAATTGCCAAATGATTGCAATATTTACCGTTCCCAGAAATTATTCAAGGTAAGCAAGAATTCAGAGGCTGCATCAATAATTTCAAGAATTGTTTGGGTTAATGAAGGTGGGAGCAACTACATTTAATGCTCAATTTTGCGGTTCCCTGCTTGGGAAAAATGCTAAAAAAATTGGGGATTTGGCTTGATTATCATGCATGCCACCCCTCTGAAATTTTCTGAAAAGTCAATTTCAAAATTATTATGAATCCATCTTTTGGACTGGTGAGTCAAAATAATGGTGTCATCTTTACTTAAAGTGCTATTTGTTCACTTAGAATCTCCAGAATATTCAATGAATGTACGGTTTCTTTAATATTGTATTTAGGATATTTTCAATTTAGAGCTTGAACTGGCCTACATAATTTGACGATCCAAAGTGCTATTGATTTTTGGAGTGCTGATTTTCAAGGACAGTCTGGTCTCTGGTGCTAAAGCTTTTACTGGTACAGCACCATTCGTGCTATGGGTTAAAAATGCATGTTTTCAGCGTTACAATCATCAGCATTAGAAGGTGACTTAGGGAAGATGGAATTCATTTTTCTACTTTCATGTCGCCAAATTTGTTGCTTGGAGCCCTTAAGGCAATGAAATAAGAACTTGGATAAAATGCGGTTGTTTGTGAGTCTTAAAATTGGTCTGGTGAGTTCTTTGTCAAATTGAATTTGAGTAGGGCCAACATGTGGTAATTAGGTGTACTTCCTCTGGTGAGGCCACAAAAATGGTGATATACAATGCTCTGGGTTTGTTAATGTCCCCCGTTTTTGCAGGGTGAAATGTCTGCAGGATGCATTAGCAGAATTAGCAGAATTTCAGATTTCGCCCTTTACATACATTTTGCCTGCAAAGAGCATTGCACGAGAACAAATGCATGTACCAGGAAAGACGGAGGAACTCCTGGCTCCATTTGAGGTAAATTCCCATCGGTAGACTAGCCATATGCCTGAAGTTTGAACACTTGGTTTGGTTGCATTTGGTGGGAACTGTACTAAAGTTTAAAAACTTGGTTTATTGCATTCGGTGCGTTTTTTCTTTCTTTTCATTTCACTCTCCTACACGGGGTTTGTTAATGCCTCCCATTTTTGCAGGAGGAAGAGAGTGTGCCGTCTGCATCGACAGACCCATTGATGTTAGGCACCCACCGATGGTTTCACTTGCAGAAAGCAACGCACAAGCACAAATGGACGTACCGGGAAAGATGCAGGTAAATTCCCGTGGATAGACTAGGCATATGCCTGAAGTTTGAACACTTGGTTTGGTTGCATTTGGTGGGAACTGTACTAAAGTTTAAAAACTTGATTTATTGCATTCGGTGCGTTTAATTTTCTTTTCATTTCACTCTCCTACACGGTGTAGAGCTTAAAAGAAAAGGCTTGTGTGCAAAAATGTCTCCGTTTATGGTTTGCTCCAAATTTCCAAGCCCTAACTGAGTTTTCTTCTCCAGTTTTCTTCACTTCTCCTAATTTGTGGAGTTTTCTTCTCAAGTTCTCCTCACCTCTTCATCGGTCTTTCTGGTCCATGCCTCCATGGTTTAATTCTTGTTTGTCAAGTCTGCTTCTTGTTCATCAATCCTCCTATTCTTCATCTGAGAGTCCTTCTTCTTCGTCAAGTCCCCCATTTCCTCTTTGTACGAGCGCAACGATGTGGAGTCCTTGCGCAAGTGCTCAATGAGGTTGATGGCGATGTTAGGTCCTCTTCATCCTAGCCCAATGGCTTGTGTTACCGGCCACTACATCGGGCTTAATCCCCTTTCTTGTATTTTGCTTTCGTCCCAGTGGAGGTATGTGAACTCATGTGAGGTGTTTTCTCTTGCGGATTGAATTGGTCTGAAGTTTGGGAGTGATGTCAATGAGTATATGCACAAAAATAGGCAGTTCTTGTGATCTTACTAGTTGTAGCAAAAGAAGAGATAGGATTGTCCGAAACAAAACAGAAAAAGAACACAGATTGTTTGCATGATTTTGTTTGGGGAGCAACTTATATTTAAAGCTCAATTGTGCAGTTCTTTGCTTTGGAAACAGCTAGAAAAAATTGGGGATTTGCCGCCCCTCTGAAATTTTCTGAAAAGTTAATTTCAAATTATTATGAATCCATTTTTGGACTGGGGAGTCAAAAGAAATTAAAGTGCTGTCTGGTCACTTAAAATCTCCAGAATATCCAATGAATATACGATTTCTTCAATATTGTATTTGGGATATTTTCAATTTAGAGCTTGAACTGGCCTACATAATTTGACGATCCAAGTGCTATCGATTTTTTGCCGATTTTCAAGGACAATCTGGTCTGAGTTGCTGAAGCTTTTATTGGTATAGGTCCATGTGTGCTTTGGGTAAAAAAAAAAAAAAAAAAAAAAACATGTTTTCAGTGTTACAATCATCAGCATTAAATTGCGACTTCGAGAAGCTGCTATTCCTTTTTCTTCTTTCATGTTGCTAAATTTGTTTTTCGGAGCCCTTCTGGCAATGAAACAAAAACCTGGATGGAGTCTGTTTCTGCTACTCATTTAACTTTTGATGCCTGGGTTAAGTCTTGATTTTAGCTTCTACTATAATTTAGTCGATTGTGTACATGAAAATTTCTTAATTTAGCTAGATTGGGAACAAACAAGTTTTCATAAAAGTTGTGATAAACCTAGCAAGATAGAGTGCATTTTTGCATACGCGAATTCACATAGATGAAGTTTCATTAACATACTTTTATATCTGCACTGGATAGAAAGGACCTTCCAGATCTGCACTAGATTGAAAAGGGGAAAGGAGGACGCCCGGCGCGGGGGGGGGGGGGGGGGTGGGTGTGGTGTGCTCTTTCTAATTGATTTATAAGTAACCTGGTCATTTTCTGGTAATCAGATATTGTTTCTCTTTCGAAGGAACTTATCTTGAGTAGAAAAGGCACCACGCCCATATCATATCTTACTAATCTCATGGACCAAGTAAGGTGCAAGTCAAAGATTGGTGAATGGCTTAGTATAAAATTGTTTTCATTTGATGGTGCAAGAAATTGAACTCGTGATGTAGTGAATCCGCACACACAATTCCGTTTCTTAATCACAGTTTTATTTATCTTTTCACGTGATATTTTTTCCTATCATATAAAGATCATTTCTCATATTTCAATCTCAAGGAATGCAATAAACCTATATATTTGACTTTCATCAGTATCCTTTCGAGGAATTCATAACATCTTGGTTCTATTCCTTGTATATAGTATACAATGACAAATAGATTGAACACAGTAAACACAAGTTGATAGGCATTACCGGTTGATTCGACAGCATAGTTTAATTATACTATTCTTATTCTGAAATTTTCTCGAAAGATTGATTGTGAATTTATTTGTCAGGAACCACAGGAACCAAGCTCACATGGGACTTGTACATGTTTTGGAGGCTTGTTTTGTTTTAAAGACCACTAGCGTCATCCTTGTCGGCATGCAGGGAAGTAAGTAGCATATCATTTAGTGGGCCAATGCCCTAAAGAGTCTAAGATAATGTATTTCATTTTTTAAAAAAAGAAGCCATAAAGGCACAATCGAGCTATAAATTGATTTGAAGTGGTTTGTGGATGCAAAGTTTTAACTAGAAATTGATGATTTCTTAACTTGAATTGATAATTTGATATTGAACTGTTGAGTACGACAAAATTCGGTTTTTCAACCCCGTGCACGAGTTCAACTCTATATGATCTACATGCTTGAGATTAAACTCAATTTGTTTCAGTTATTCAAGACTTAAAAACTAAATCACACCGTGAAGCTTGAACACCATCTCCGTTCTCTTAAAAAAAAAAGAAAGATTAAACACAGCAAACATTAGTTGATGTGTAATACTGGTTCATTTGACTGCATAGTTTAATCACGTTATTTTTTTCTTAAAACTTTCTTGAAAGATTGATTGTAATTCTTTTTTCAGGAACCAAGCTCTCATTGGACATGTCCGTATGTTTTAGGAGGCCAGAGGCTTGTGAACATTTGAAAACCACTAGCGTCACACTTGTTGGCATGCGAGAAATGAAGTGGCATATTATCTAGAGGGTCAATGCAGTAAAAGTGTCTAAGATAAGGTGTTAAATTGATTTGAAGTCTAAGATAAGGTGTTAAATTGATTTGAAGTAGTTTGTTGATCCAAAGTTTAACTGAAAAACTAGATCACAATGTGAAGCTTGAACATGCGCATGTTTTAGATGTTGACAGTTTGATATTCAGCTGTGAGTACTACTCAGTTTCTCGATATCATGCTTGAGCTCAACTCCATATAGCATATTCACTCGAGATTAAACTCGATTCAATTTGATTATTGAGAACTTAAAAACTAAATCACAATGTGAAACTTGAACTCTATCTCTAACTCATAAAAATATAAAGAAAAATGAAGTACTATTTTTCTTTCATTTTCCTAACATCCTTTAAATTATTTACACGGTTTGCAAGCCACATGAAATGAGTGAGTGAGCTAATCACAAGTAAATATTACAATATAAAGGTTGACTAATAAATGTATATGAAAATTCTTTCAGCTCTATTGCGTTTTATTTCTACGTACATATATCTAGTTACTTTTATATTGATTTCTTTTCAGTTTTACGCCACTAACGATTACCAAAGAAGTCTTGGGAAGATTTGGGACAAGTCAGACCAACAAATTTGTATTAAGTTCTCGAGTGGTACAGTATTTTTTGACTAGTAAACAGGTGGTTTGGGCCAGGCCTAGGCCTGAGCACTATTGCCCATTGCAGGCCCAAAAATCCAATGAGCTCCAATGAATATCGAGGCTTGTCCATGCAAGTCACTTTTCTTGGCTAAGTCGGCCCATTCAGGAGGGGCCCCCAGGAGCACATCCGTGATCAAGTCTATTAGTTATTTAACAAGTGCTTTACGGCACGTTGCGATTAGCAAATTTTTTTTAAACAAACAAATTATATAAAGGTCAATCAAATGAATGCATGTGCATGCGCATGCAAATGCAATAAAAGCTCAAATTGATTTTCCGATTTTTAGGAAAACTTGCACGTGATGGCTGGTGAAGGGCAGGCAAAGTTCGCGCCACCCAGGCGACCTCGACCAAAGGTCGCACGACCTTGGATGACCGCTGCCCAAGTCTAGTGACCATAGGTGATCCTCGTGACCCAAGTGGCGGTCGCCTATGTTGCGTGCCACCAAGTTGCTCAAGGTCGGGCGACCTCAGCCAATGATTGTCAACGCCAAATTTGGTTCACTGAAACCGGCAAAGGGTTTGAGTTCTTTATCAATAAAAAAAATAGTCAAGCCTATGCAAAAATTTTCTGCCAAACACTACTTAAACCTAAAGTCCCTTTACAAAGAGTTTTTACTAAATACAATTTGTATTTTCCCAAAGGGTTTTGGTTTTCCACATTGGCATTACACCAAAAGCTCATTTATAAAGTTGAACCAAACTCACCCTTAGAGGTAACCACATCTAGCTTTTCTGAACTTTCCTTTCATCTTCCATTTGTCACTCTTTATTTTTCCTTTGAATTTTACATACGATAAGAAAAGCTTTCGGATTTCGTGAAAATATTACATATGATCGGTTATATGGTGTTTCGCCTTAGCTAAAGATCAGGCTATCAGAATCACAAGAATTGAAAAGAAAAGAAAATCAAAATCAAGAAATGAAGGTACTCGGGAGTTATGAAGCTCGACTGCTCCTCCTAGAAATTAAGCGTCACACAACAACTAAGACTCTGAATTTTTTTTTCTTTTGTCAAATATTGATGCAAAGGCTGCCAAAAAAAAAAAAACATAAATGAATCAAATGGATCGATGACTTTATAAAGATTATGGAAAGCCCATTTAATCACAGAACACAAATCACAACAAAAAGGCAAATACTTCTAGCGTTTGGACTTGCGCCTTCTTCGCGTGATACTGAAAAAATTCTCTAGACAAACTGGAGGACGTCAGTCAATTTTTCACCGGCGTTCATTATGTATTAGACTCTAGATTGCTCAGAGAGTAGGAGAGGGATACCCTATGTCGCTGTGTTTTCCTTTTTTGCATTCTAAAGCAATTTTAGTTGCAGCCCGAACATACAGCTGCAGGTCGCTAACATAAGGTTCAACTACACATGAAAGAGGTCCTATCATTGCTATAAAATCTTTTCAATGAGCTTTCTTCAACGACAGCCACAAGTAGACATTTATGACAAACTAATAGTGAGAATGCTTACAATGAACAGTACACCTTTGAAGATAACACTAACCTCATCCCTTCAAGTGTGGCTCATGACTCAATGATGGCGAGTACAAAATGATGCTTGGAAATCTCTATTGTGTGTTATGATGGTCATCATCTTACAAATCAGAAGGCATAGGAAAGAAGACTAAGCATAATGGGCATGAAACTGGCACAGGAAACCATATTAGTGATCACTTAAACATCGCATAATTAAACCTTCAATAATTCGTACTGGAGAAGGACTTAGAGAAAGCTTAGATCACAAAAAGTAACAAAATTAACGAAGAGAGGGGCTCATAATCAATCTATAAAGCATATCAAAACATAGAGAAGATGTTACGTGATTGCAACAAAAGCTTATTAATTAAAACAAAATGAACAAGATGTGATCAACCACATTTTCCATCACTTGAAAAAAATATGCAGAGACATGAACAGAGGAGCTCCATTCACTTCATTGCAAAAAACAGGGTTATGAGTGGCCAAAGCATCTTATAAACACTACGACCAATATTGAATGGCTGTAAATCAAGAGGCAGAGTTCACAAATCACAATCATTGCTCCAACCTAGTAAACATGAGAAGTTCAATTATGAAAATAGAACCCTACCTTAAGAGCAAGAAGAAAAATAAATGCATTGAGGGCCAAAAGTAGAGCAGTGCAAGATAATTAGCATATGGTATCAGGTAAAATCTAGTAAACCCACGCATCGACAGAGACCATTTCCAAGCATTTGACCGTGTCCCTCAACCACTCTCAAGTGCCAAAACGAGCAACATTTCAACATTTCTTCAACAAAAAAGATAATGTGACACTCCAAGATCCAAACAGAGATGGACAAGAGGGCTCAATAGTGACTATCTAGAACCCTTGAAAGAAAGAGCAACACCCAACAGTGACTAACAGGGGCAATTACTTATATATTTCAAACTGAACAAGAAGGACAAGGCATAATACAAGAAAAGTAAGCCCAAAACATGATTAGACATAGCAAAAAGGAAAAACATGGATACGCCATGCTACATTTATATTCCACTTTCAAGCTCCATTGAAGTGATCCTAATACCAAACTCTTGTTTCAAGTCTTTCCACCAATATTTCCTTTAAAACCACTTGGTGTCCAATATCCATGACACTCGATATTTAGTAAATAAAGCACCTTTCACTATTTTAACGTTCAATGAAATTAGTCACACCTCATGGCTCATGACATAGTTCCTAGTCCAGATCTTGTGAGACCACTTCAAGTCCGCCACATGCTGACAATTCTGTATAATGGTAGACATCTTTTTGAGCCTGTAACTCTTGTACATCTCTATTTGTCTTTTGTAATTGCTCTTTTGTTGCCTTCAGTATTTCCTTCAACTTGTGAATCTCTTCATCTTTCTCATTCTCTGACCTTAAGTTCTCGGTTGGAAGACAACTAGATTCCTTCAACTGAATCTCTTCATCCTTCTTCTTTGGCCTTAAGTTCTTGGTTGACAACAAGATTCCAGGCCCCAAATCACTGGGGCATGGGCTATGCCCTGGCATTAGACACGTCCAAGTTTCTCTTTTCCCAACATTATAGAAATAGTATTTCAAGTGGGTATTGCTCTTCCCAAGTTCCAAATATACCTCCATGAGACCATTCGTACTTCTGTCACGCCCCGATCCTCGGGCATGCACACATCCTTCTCATTTGGTCGATTTTATAATGCAATATAACAGGATTATGTATCGCTGACCCTTTCGTTTATTAAGCACATGCGGAAGTAGTTAAAATCCCCAGACAATAAAACGATGGGATAGAAAAGCAGGGCCATATTTTTCATATTGAAATTTATAATCAAACTTTTATACAAAACACAAACCAGAGTCTTCATAACTATTCACTCTATCTTTATTCACATCAAAATGGAGATCTCAAAAGAAGATAGAATCTCAGTCCATCCGGGCCGTACTCAAGGCCCCTCTCGGGATTATCTTCTTCTTCCAAAAATCATTCTCCTTAGATTTCACCTGCGAGTTTTCCTTCTCAGACTTCTCCTCCTCAACTCCTCATCGGGGTCCTGAAATATTTTCCCCAAACTGGGATGAGACTACGTCTTAGCAAGTTCTACCCCACTAAGGCTCGATTAGTAAACCATTATACTATAAGCTGCCTAAACACGCACAGGGCAGATGACTTACCTTGGCCTCAGATTCCACCTGCATATTAGCACAGTTCAATAGGCACCCAAGCAATCACATCACAAATCGATATCTTGATCAATCGACCTAGTCGATCACACGCCAACAAGACCACTCACGGTCATTTCCATTCAATCAATCATTTCACAACATCAGATTAAAGCAATGATCAATCGACCTAGTCGATTACATGTCAGTTGGATCATTTTTAGGTCATCTCACTCCACACCATATAATCCCCAGTAGTACACTCAGTCACAGAGTTACAGTAATGCTCTCGGGTGTCTATTTGCCAAGTTGATGTACAATAAACACTTTATGTGCATACTTTTAGGCATTCCAATTATCTTCAGCCACACGGGCATGATACTCGACACACAGAAATACGGCCACGCAGGCACAATCTACGCCACACAGGCATGATCAATATCACCACACAGGCATGATCAACTATCGCTACATGGGCATGATCAACTATCGCCACACAGGCATGATCAATATTCAACAATTTACGTGCATTCTCTAAGGCAACCTCTTCGCCAAGATGACATTTCAACCACTAAACACACGTGCATTCTCTAGGTGATATTCCAATTCACCGAGCCCACGTATTTCCTTTCAAGTGATAACCAATACCCAACGATTTCTCAATCAAATAATTAACCATCAAGTCAATATGAATAACTCCTAAAAATTCATAATTAAATCAATTCCATACAAATTGCAGCTCAATTAAATAAACAGACTGCGCCACGACGATCAGCACGAGATTTCGGTCGTCGGCCATCTCAATCTTAATTTCCGAAAAATAAATAAATAATTAATTAATTTCGAAAATTAATAATTAATTAAAATAAATCCAATTTAGCTCAAATTAAAGCCCGATTAAATAAACAGACTTCACCACGATCATCAGCATAATATTCCGGTCCCAGGCCATCCCAATTGAATTTTTGGAAAATAAATAATTATTTAATTTAATTCCGAAAATTAATATTTAAATACTAAAAATTCCACTTAGGCCCGAAAAGCCTAATTGAAGCCCACTAAGGGTCAGCAAAAATCCTAAGATACTTTCAATAAATATTAGATCACGTCTACTTGCTAATTGCACAATCAATTTATCTAAATCGCATCACAATTGACTAATAAATATTAATCCATTTTAATCTAACCATCTAAACAACCCTTAAGCATAATTAGCCAATTAATTAGGGATTAGTGAGATTACTCATTGGAATCGCGTGCAAAACGTATTAATCCGACAGGGACGACACGAGGAACGATTCTTCCCAAAGCATAGCTCGGGTTCGGGGCCTGGAAACGGCCCAAAACGGCCCACGGACCGGCTGGATACCCACTCCGTGGGTTGTGGTTCAAGGCTGGCCGGAGCTGGTCCGGTGGCTAGGGCGGCGAGGGGAGGCCGGCGGAGGGTGAGGGGAGCTCCGATGGGTCCGAACGGTGGCTGGACAGAGCTGGGCAGCGGCCGGAGTTGGCTAGACGAGCTGGGCAGGTGCGGAGCAAGGGCTGGATAACGCGGAGGAGGGACGCTTGGGCGCGGGGGGCAGCGGCTGAACGCGCGGCATCGCGCGGTTGGTGGGGACGGCGGCCCAACGGCATGCGGCAGCGACGGCGAGCTGCAACTTCTGCTCCGGCGTCCTTCCAAATCTGCTGGGACGTCAAGCAGTAGGCCGAGGGGGAGAAAGAAGGCGAGCGGCGGCAGCTGAGGGACGCGAGGGGGAGGCGAAGATGAACGGCGAGCGGTGGACGGCCAGGCGCGAGCAGCGCGCGGGTGGCGGAGCGTGAGCGGCTCCTGTCTTCGTGCCGTTTTCGGCTTCTGGTTCGCTGGGTACCGAGTGAACAGGGGAAAGAGAGGGAGAGTCGAGAGAGAGAGAGATAGATGAGAGAGAGAGAAAAAGATAAGAGAGAGAAGAGGGAGGTTTTGACTAGTCAAAAAGGAAGAGAGAGAGAGAGAGAGAGAGAGAGAGAGAGCAAAGTGAGTCGGTGGGGGGGGGGGGTGTCCGCACGAGGAGAAGGGGAGAGGAGGAGAGAAGAAAAAAGAGAAGGGAGAGAGAGAAAAATAAAATAAAAATAACACTATTATTCTTATTTTCTTTTCTTTTCTCTTTTCTTTTTTATTTTCTTTTGGTCTTCAATTTTCCTCCGATAATTTCTTTATTGAAATTTCGGACTCGTCAATAATTTGACGGACGATGAGACAGGGTCCTAAAAATGAATTGTGACACGCTCGAATATTCGATTTCCGAAACCAAATTAAATTTCATGGTTAGAATCAATCAAACGCGATTTAGTCCGATCCAACCAATTGAGTAGCTTTCAGGGATTTTACTGTAGATATATCCCTTAACGGCTTCACCCAATAGGTTAGTTAACTCGTGAGTGATCAACTCAGAGAAAAAGAACCATAAGCACGTCGACGAAATGCCCATTTCACTTTATCAAAAACAGGGTCGAATTTCAGGATGTCACAACTCTTCCTCTTATAAAAATTCCGTCCTCGAAATTTAAACCATTACACACTTTGCTCAAAAAGGCAGAGGTACAACTGTCTCATCGATTCTTCAGTCTCCTAAGTTGCTCCTTCAGTACCGTGGTGTTGCTAAACCACTTTGACCAACGGAATGGTCTTTGTACACAGAACTTGCTCTTTACAATCGACAATCTGAACCGGGCTTTCCATGTATCACACACGATCCACGTCCAATTCCTCGAAATTGAGCACGTGGGTCGGGTCAGGCTCGTACTTCCTTAACATCGACACGTGAAAGACGTCATGCACTTGCGCCAATCTTGGCAGCAACGCAAGACGATATGCTAGGTTTTCAATTCTTTCAAGAATCTCAAACGGACATACGTACCTCGGACTCAACTTGCCTTTTTTACCAAAGCCCGAAGTTCCCCTCATTGGTGACACTTTCAGAAAAACGTGATCACCAACTTGGAATTCCAAAGACCTTCGACACTTATCTACATAACTTTTATGCCTGCTCTGTGTTGTCTTTAATCTGTCTCTGATCACTGCCACGGCATCTATTGATTGCTGAACCAACTCTGCGCCTGTTATCTTCCTTTCTCCGACTTCATCCCAACACACTGGAGTTCTGCATGCTCTACCATACAACGCTTCAAAAAGGAGCCATCTTGATGCTCTGTTGATAACTGTTGTTGTAGGCGAATTCCACTAGATGAAGCTGATCTTCCTAGCTTCCTTTGAAGTCTACTACACATGCTCTCAGCATGTCTTCAAGAGTCTGAATTGTCCTTTCAGACTGGTCATCCGTCTGAAGATGATACGCCATACTGTACTAAAGCTTTGTACTTAAAGCACTCTGCAAGCTCTTCCAAAAAGCAGCAGTAAACCTCGAGTCTCTGTCAGATGTTATCGTAACCGGCACTCTATGCATACGAACCACCTGACGCACATACAAAACTGCGTGTCTATCTAGACTCAGGTCCTTTCGAACTGCAATGAAGTGAGCCGACTTTGTCAGCCTGTCGACTACTACCCAAATCGAATAATTTCCTCTTTGACTCCTTGGTAGTCCAGTCACGAAATCAATCGTGATATGCTCCCATTTCCACTCTGGGATCGTGAGAGGTTGTAGAAGTCCTCCCGGCTTGCAATGCTGGGCTTTTACTTGCTGACAAGTCAAACACTTGGCGACATGCTTGGCAATGTCCGCTTTCATACCTGACCACCAATAATATTGACATAGGTTCTGATACATCTTAGTGCTTCTAGGATGAATGATGTAGCTACTACGATGCAATTCAGATAAAACATCTTCTCTAAGTTCTACATCGTTAGGTACAACTAAACATCCACGGAACCTTAGTGTCCCATCGTCAGAAATCTGAAAACCAGCTTTTCCTTAAGCCCTTGGAACTTACACTTGCACTGATCTGTCCACACGAACTTTTCTTCGTCTTTCAGGAGTCGAGTTACTAACACTAAGAACCCTTCCATAAACCTTCTGTAATACCCTGCTAAACCCAGAAAACTTCTGATCTTTGATACTCCTGTCGGTCTTGGTCCATTGATAACTGATTCGGTCTTAACCGGGTTCATGGAAATTCCTTCACCATTCTCAGACATCTCTTGTGCTCTTTAGCATTCCTCAAATACACCGGAATATCATTACACGACACGATCACAACTGACCTAGATATTCCTTGCACACTCGGTTTGCAAAATCCATGACAGTAGCTGGAGTGTTTATCAGACCAAACGATCTTACAATACTCTCGTAAAGACCTTCTCGAGTACGAATAGCTGTCTTTTGTATAACCTCCTTCCTTGTTCGTAACTGACAACATCTTGTTCTCAAGTTAATCCTTGAAGTCATCAACACTCTTGATGTTTGGTCACCCAATTCGCCGATCTTGTACAATGGACGTTTGTCCTTGATCATCACCTAATTGAGTTGACGATGGTCGATGCATATTTGCAACAAACCATCTTTCTTTTTCTCACAAACAAAACTGATGTTTCCCCGAAGTGATGCACTGATATGCATGAATTCCTCATTCATCAATCTTTACATTTGCATCTTCAATTCTACCAGTTCAAACAACAACAACTGGTAAGAAGCCTTCAAGAGTAGCTCTATCCCGGTGCTAGCTCGATCGCACTTTCTATCTCTTTCTCTAACGGCGGTCTGACAATTCTTGTGACAACACATCTAGAAGTTCTTAGACCATTGAGATGTCCTCCATCTCTAGTTCTTCAATCTGTCCTACCCAAGACAATCGCCAAGCAACCTTGGCAACCTTCGTCTAACAAACAAGTTGCCTCTAGCCAATGAGATTAATGAAATCGAAGATTCTTTTTGACTCCCAATAACCTCGACACTTTCACATGTTAATAAAGTAAACTGGATTACTCAATGAACATGATTCATTATCACAAGATGCTCCATAAGCCCACATTATTCATGTGGCATCAAATTCACACCTCAGCAACTAATCAAGCATAGCTATTGCTAATGATTTCCCCTTTGTCACTTTTACTTCAACAATTTAAGTTCTACCAACTCAGCACAAAACTCTGCTACGTTACTCTGATAAGATCACCTCCAACACATTCTTTCTCTGATTGGTGCAAGATTAATTCTACTCTCATTCCTTTCGCCATCCTAGTGGCGTTCTGGCCGCAGTAGTGATATCTATGCTACCTTAGACTTCCACTGACAGTCCTTCACTTGGTGGCCGTGCTGGTCATCATCACAACATGTTCTAGTCATACTCAGACACTGGATTTATCCATGCTTCCTTCTACAACTCTGACACCTATCAGGTGAGTCTTCTATCTCCTGCCAAGTGACAGCACACACTCTTTCTGGTTGCTCCATCAGTCTGTTAGGACCACTCCCGACCAGATATCCCTGTTGGTTATACTCCAAACAATTTCGCGTCTTAGGAAGGACATAAGACTAATCTCCATTATCACGTCCGGAACAACCTGATCTATTTGACTTGGTGTTGACTTGACTATCCCACTCTTTCTCGTGAGTGGAATAGAATATTTTCTCTCGACCTCGGTCCTTTCTCTTACCGATTTCCATTTTTGCCTAAATTGGATCTATACCTTGGCTCGAAGGCATGACTCGCTCCTGGATCACATCTCCATTTTGGATCTCAGCAGGTTTGGCAACAAAGGCAGTTGCAACACTGACGAAGGTTCGATCCTGAGCCTCCTGGCTCATCCAGTTCCCAAGGAACACTAGCATCAAAACGATCCTATCGAACTTAGGATCATTCAACGCTGCTACACTAGTACCAACCTACAGTGGTACTCTTACGCTCAAGCTGGCTAGAGCCGACATTCTGCCACAACCACCTCGGGTACCAATCTTTGTCAGTGCATTATCCCGAGTCACAGAGGACATTGTCCTCTTACCAGGAGTCCTCAGCTCTTGCTCGCTCATGGTTCAGTCTTTACACTGAAAACCGTCTTCCCAATCCACACTGGATTAGAAGATGAGCGATCCACACACGATAAACAATTCTAACATCCAGCTAACACAAACATGCACCAATTATGAATTTAAAGGCCTTTCCTATCAACTATTCCATGGTCATCGCTTCTTATCACTCCAATCTTGAACTTCGCTCTGATACCACAAAAAGGGGATGTCACGCCCCAATCCTCGGGCATGCACACATCCTTCTCACTTGGTTGATTTTATAATGCGATATCCCATGACTATGTATCATCGACCCTTTCATTTATTAAGCACATGCGGAAGCAATTAAAATCCCCAAACAATAAAACGATGGGATAGAAAAGTAGGGCCATATTTTTCATATTGAAATTTATAACCAAACTTTTATACAAAACACAAACCAAAGTACTTCATAACTATTCACTCTATCTTTATTCACATCAAAATGGAGATCTCAAAAGAAGATAGAATCTCAGTCCATCCGGGCCATACTTAAGGCCCCTCTCGGGATTATCTTCTTCTTCCAAAAATCCTTCTCCTCAGATTTCACCTCCGAGTTTTCCTTCTCAGACTTCTCCTCCTCAACTCCTCATTGGGGTCCTGAAATGTTTTCCCCAAATTGGGATGAGACTACGTCTCAGCGAGTTCTACCCCACTAAGGCTCGATTAGTAAACCATTATATTATAGGCTGCCTAAACACGCATAGGGCAGAGGACTTACCTTAACCTCAGATTCCACCTGCATATTAGCACAGTTCAATAGGCACTCAAGCAATCACATCACAGATCGATATCTCGATCAATCGACTCAGTCGATCACACACCAACAAGACCACTCACTGTCATTTCCATTCAATCAATCATTTCACAACATCAGATTAAAGCAATGATCAATCGACCTAGTCGATTACATGTCAGTTGGACCATTTCTAGGTCATCTCACTCCACACCATATAATCCCCAATAGTACACTTAGTCACAGAGTTACAGTAATGCTCTCGGGCATCTATTCACCAAGTTGATATACAATAAACACTTTATGTGCATACTCTTAGGCATTCCAATTACCTTCAGCCACACGGGTATAATACTCAACACACAGAAATACGGCCACACAGGCACAATCTACGCCACACAGGCATGATCAATATTCAACAATTTACGTGCGTTCTCTAAGGCAACCTCTTCGCCAAGATGACATATTCAACCACTGAACACGTGTGCATTCTCCATATGATATTCCGATTCACTGAGCCCACGTATTTCCTTTCAGGTGATAACCAATACCCAACGATTTCTCAATCAAATAATTAACCATCAAGTCAATATGAATAACTCCTAAAAATTCATAATTAAATCAATTCCATAAAAATTGCAGCTCAATTAAATAAACGGACTGCGCCACGATGATCAGCACGAGATTTCGATCGTCGGCCATCTCAATCTTAATTTCCGAAAAATAATTAATTAATTAATTAATTTCGAAAATTAATAATTAATTACAATAAATCCAATTTAGCTCAAATTAAAGCCTGATTAAATAAACGAACTTCACCACGATCATTAGCATAATATTCCGATCTCGAGCCATCCCAGTTGAATTTTTGGAAAATAAATAATTATTTAATTTAATTCCAAAAATTAATATTTAAATACCAAAAATTCCACTTAGGCCCGAAAAGCCTAATTGAAGCCCACTAAGGGTCGGGAAAATCCCGAGATACTTTCAATAAATAGTAGATCACGTCTACTTGCTAATTGCACAATCAATTTATCTAAATCGCATCACAATTGACTAATAAACACTAATCCATTCTAATCTAACCATCTAAACCTAATTAATTAAAGCTAAACAACCCTTAAGCATAATTAGTCAACTAATCAGGGATTAGTGAGATTACTCACCGGAATCGCGCGCAAAACGTATCAATCCGACGGGGACGACACGAGGAACGATTCTTCCCAAAACATGGCTCGGGTTCGGGGCCCGGAAATGGCCCAAAATGGCCCACGAACCGGCTGGATACCCACTCCTTGGGTTGTGGTTCAAGGCTGGCCAGAGCTGATCCGGCGGCTAGGGCGGAGAGGGGAGGCCAGCGGAGGGTGAGGGGAGCTCCGGCGAGTCCGAACGGTGGCCGGACGGAGCTAGGCGGCGGCCGGAGATGGCTAAACGAGCTGGGCAAGGGTGGAGCAAGGGCTGGATCGCGCGGGGGAGGGATGCTTGGGCGCGAGGGGCAGCGGCTGAACGCGCGACATCACGCGGTTGGTGCGGACGGTGGCCTAGCGGCGTGCGGCGGCGACAACGAGCTGCAACTTTTGCTCCGGCGTCCTTCTAGATCTGCTGGGACGTCGGGCAGTAGGCCGAGGGAGAGAAAGAAGGCGAGCGGCAGCGGTTGAGGGACGCGTGGGGGAGGCAAAGATGAACGGCGAGCAGTGGACAGCCAAGCGCGAGCGACGCGCGGGTGGCGGAGCGTGAGCGGCTCCTGTCTTTGTGCCGTTTTTGGCTTCTGGTTCGCTGGGTACCGAGCGAACAGGGGAAGGAGAGGGAGAGTCGAGAGAGAGAGAGAGAGAGAGAGAGAGAGAGAGAGAGAGAGAGAGAAAGATAAGAGAGAGAAGAGGGGGTTTTGACTAGTCAAAAAGGAAAAGAGAGAGAGAGAGAGAGAGAGAGAGCAAAGTGAGTCAGTGGTAGGGGTGAGTGGTTCCCGGTTCCGGTTCGGTTCCGTCTGGAACTTGGAACCTACCCTCGGGTATAGGTTCCTCAATTTTTGGAACCTGGAACCTACCCGTCAAAACCGAGAACCTAGAACTTACCCTGTCACGAGTTCCGAGGTCGGTTCCAGGTTCCAATAGGTTCTTTTTTTTTTTTTTAGTTTCATTTTCGTAGTGAGCGCGAATATCCGAAAGCCGAAATAATTCAATATTGGCCCTCTATTTTCGGTACTTGCCAATACACAGCAATGTGAATCTTTTACATTTAGACGGTCAGCTCTACTTCCAATTTGCTCCACACTCTAATACAAAATCAAAGAGAGACCTCATAAGGGGAAAAGGTAGATTCTAAGTGTGATATGACAATGATACATACAGGTTGGCTAGAAAAAAAGATAAGCAACACATACAACACATGCCTATCAGAGAAAATCTATATCCTCATTTCTATCAAGAATCCTTGAGTAAAATTGTCTCATGGCTAATTCTTAAGGTACAAGCCAGAGAAATCCTAAGATAGAAAATGCACAAGAGCCTATGTTTACAAACAAGAAAAACTATCCGAAAGCAATAACAAATTTGATCTGGCAACAAGAATGAATATGCATGACAGCAAAGACCAGTAGAAGGCTAACATGAAAAATCCATTTACCTCTTCCCCAGAGACATATACTACTGGAGCCGATCTCCCAAGATCATGCCTTTCAGCAATCATTGCAGCCATCTTCCAGTATTAATATATGAGATGGACAAGGTAGGGCACAATGGTTAGACAGGGAGGTAGATATATACAGAACTTAAAATATTTTATGAATATCTATTGTATCATCTAAGTACATTACCTGCAGCAACAGGGTACTCTTGCCAACACCAGGATCACCTCCCACCAAAATTAAGGAACCTTTAGAGCCACAATAGGGTACTCTTGCCAACACCAGGATCACCTCCCACCAAAATTAAGGAACCTTTAGAGCCACAATGCAGCAAAATCAATAGCTATGATAAAATTAAAATCTTCAAACTTCCATACATCTCAAGTGAAAGTTCAAGTAATGCAGCAGATTGGTGTGGACCATACAGCAAAAAAGTAGGTCGAACCTGGCACAAGACCACCGCCTAGCACTCTCGAAACCTCCTCTCCAAAGGGTCCATACCTAAACATCAAGCACCCCAAGAGATCATTTACTTTAAGGAATTAGGGCAACATGCCATCGGATTCATCGAGCCGCGAGCGAGGTTCGCGAAGCCCGGCCACCAGCACTTTGCCATCGAATCGTTCGTGGCCAGATCGATCTTCGAGGGAGGTCTGGCAATGGCGAGCACGTGGCGACGGTGACAGCGGCGAAGACACGAGTCTCATGGCACCAACGGCGGCACCGACGATGCAGCGAAGACGGCGGCGGTTACAGCTCAACCCACGTCCAAGGGGGGAAGAGCTCGGTTCTGGCGGAGGCAGTGGTGGTTCGAAGCAACGACAGCCCGGACGGCGGAGTGAGCGGCGGCAAGAGGTGGTGATGGTGGCTTGGAGACGGCGGCGGCGGCTCACTGCGGTGAGGGGTAACGCGGACGGCGCGACAGCTCGTCGGGCTCAACGGCGAGACGACTCGTTGGACGAGCGGTGGGTGGTGGTGCTTCGATGGCCAAAAAATGGTGGTGAGTAGGGCGTGGGGCAGCGGTGTAGTGGTGGGTGAAGCAGCAGCCAGCAAGAGGAAGAAGAAGACGACGAAGAAGAAGAAGAAGAAGAAGAAGAAGAAGGAGTGGGGTTTCGGTCGAGAGAGGGGAAAAGGAGAGAGAGAGAGAGAGAGAGAAGAAAAGAAAAAAGTTGGGGGGGGGGGCAGGAAGTGACGTGAGGAGTGAAAAGTGGAGAAAAGAAAGAGAGAGAGAGAGAAAAAGAGGAAGGAGGGAAGAATCACGAGGTGGGAAATCATGTGGGGAAGCTAGGTTTTTTTTTTAGAATTATGATCGGTTCCGGTTCCGGTTCCCGGTTCCATTTTTCTAGGAACCGGAACCGGAAACGGGAACACCCGTTCCTAGAAAAATGGAACCGGGAATCGGAACCGGGAACCAAACCTAACCCTCCAGTTCGGTTCCCCGGTTCCCGGTTCTACCCGGGAACCGTGCTCACCCCTAGTCGGTGGGGGGGTGTGCGCACGAGGAGAAGGGGAGAGGAGAGAGAAGAGAGAGAAGAAGAAAAGAGAAGGGAGAGAGAGAAAATAAAATAAAAATAACATTATTATTCTTATTTTCTTTTCTTTTCTCTTTCCCTTTTCATTTTCTTTTGGTCTTCAATTTTCCTCCGATAATTTCTTTATTGAAATTTTGGACTCGTCAATAATTTGACAGACGATGAGACAGGGTCCTAAAAATGAATTGTGACATACTCGAATATTCGATTTCTGAAACCAAATTAAATTTCATGGTTAGAATCAATAAAAACGCGATTTAGTCCGATCCAACTAATTGAGTAGTTTTCAGAGATTTTACTGCAGATACATCCCTTGACGACTTCACCCAATAGGTTAGTTAACTCGTGAGTGATCAGCTCAGAGAAAAAGAACCATAAGCACGTCGACAAAATACCCATTTCACTTTATCGAAAACAGGGTCGAATTTCAAAATGTCACAACTTCCCTGCAGTTAAGTAACATAAAGAATTTATTAAACTAATGATGTTACAATGTATTGGCGAGCATTTAAGCTGAATTCATAAATACATATGATTGCTTTCAATTCCTAACTCTGCTTCCTATCATGTGCCAAAACTTGGTTAGTCAGCATAACTGAACAGGCCATATCAATAAGACATTCAATATTTCACACTTTCAAGTGAAACGGGGAAAGATGTCCAGAGATATCAAATTGAAAAAGTAATCACATTCTTCCTCTCTATAGTTGTTCCTTGCTCATTGCTATATGACTTGTCATCCACCGAAACCTTAAGAAAACACACATTGGGAAGTTAGACTTTTGGTTGTGATTTTAGACTATTTATTCTTGCTTGCCCTCTTTTCTTGATCCATTTATCTTTTGCTCAGATATTTGCATAAATTCCTAATACGTTGTAGTAGCAATATTGTCATGAACTATATTGAATGGCTTTTCAACAATTGAGGGGACGTGTGCATGCATGTGAAATGCACAGCTAGCAATTGGGTAGTCTGGGGCTGTAGTACTTTCCTATTCGATCTCTCTCATTAAACCAATCTGTGGTCACATTAGCATATTAATAGAAAATTTTACAAGTTTCACCATCTCAATACTTCACAGCTCTAGCTGCTGCATAGCTCTTTTGTTAATGATGGTAAGCTATGTGCACTAGACAAGCCTGAACCTAGTTGTGGATTATTGTGCTGTTACTAGCAAATCCAAATCATAGAGCTATGATAATGACAATATATCAATGCAAGTGCTAAGAACTTAGACATTCTTAGGGAGGCAATTCTAGAACACATCCTATGTTTTCTTCCTATGACAACTGCTATTAATACAAGCCTATTGTTGGAAAAGTGGCAAATGTCTCTGGACATCTTTACCTTAGGTTCAAAGATGTATCGCCTCGGCAGCATCTTTTCTACAACAAAATTATCAATTACATTGGAAATATCACTTATAGGGAAACACAAAAATTTAAGGGGAAACATGAGAGTAGCTTTGCTACTGTTATTCAAGCAATATTTATATTCCCTAAGGTGTGTTATCTCTTTTGCTTTGCTCTGTCAGCCTTATTTGCGTCACTTGGCTTCTGCAATAAAAAAAAAAATTGAAGGTTATGACAAAATAGTCATTGACAGGTAATGAAAGTCTATTTAATGTTGACAGGTCATATTAAAGCAATGCTAGAACAAGATTTGTACCTCCCCTTCCTTTGAACTCCAAAAAGCAATGAGATTTTTCCACTGATCTCTTCTCACTCTCTCTAACAGATTCTTCTAATGATCCAATTATGATTTAGAGTTATCATAGTGAGCAGCTTTGAGATCACTTTTCCAATATCTCCATTTAGAATTTGAGGAATCTAGAATCCATTTTTCCATTGCTGGTATGAGGATAATCAAACTTAGACTGCAAGGAAGAAATATAATAATGATGTTAAATTTATTAACAAAATGAATGGAATTTCATACGAGTACAAGCTAACTACCTCTACAATCCTAATCATAGCGTTTCTCATATCCTTGGTAATTTGCCTCAAAGTTGTGAGCAATGACACCGACTCGCTAGCAATGGTTCCAAGAGACTCTCCAAACCTCCAAGGCAGCATTTTCTTCCCCAACCTGAAAACGATGCATTTCCCAAGACAAAATATGGCCAATAGACGTGAAATTCTAAATAGCTGCACTTCAGAAATTCTAAATATGCAAAGAAGGATCTAATATCATCAAACCAATTCCTAGTTATCAAAAAAAGCCAAACCGAAAAGAAGAAAAGAACATAGAAAAAACCACAGCAAATGACACCACGATGAATAGAGGCGAACCAGAGTCAGCGTCACTCACTAGGCATAGGCATTAGTGAAAGCGAAGATGAACGGAGAGAGAGCACTTGAGCTTGAGCTTACAGTGAATGATGTGAGCGATGAAGAGGGAAAAAGTCAGACAGAAGCTGAACGACTTGTGGAGAAAAAACTTAGTTTTTTATTTTTCAAAGTTAAGGATAACGATGCGGAAGTGATTAATATGGAATTTACGTATATATTTCGATGTTCTAGAAAAGAGGAGTCGACAAGAGAAAAGGCAGAAGAATTAAGTCAGCCCACGCTTCCACATGGCGCTGCGTGAATGGTTGGGGACCATGCTGACATGGCGCTCTCGGATCACTCAATATTTTCTCGTAAAAGTGAATATACATGCGAAAAATTGCAAATTGTCAAAGATTAAAAAAAAAAAATCTTAAAATTATAATTTAGGTTTTGCCGCGTGGTACCGTTATCATCTATGTTCGTTTGGGATTAAACAAAAGTAAAAATTGTGCCTTTTCGTTAAAAATTTAAAATGTCATATTAAGTTTGAGGATTTATGAAAGCACAATATGTTAACCTACATTTACTTTTTTGGCCCAAAAAAGAAACAAAATCGTCATGCTTGGTTAAAAAAGATATGGCTGATCATTTTGATTTTTTTTTTTTACCAAAAAAAAAAGATATGGCTGATCAGGAATTTTTGTATAAGATATCGCATCGGGAGGGTTTTCGGAATCAATGCCTAAAATCTAGAAGATAAAAAAATACACGAACTGGAAGGTGAACTGATGACGGCGTCCATGGATTCTCCATCTCCAAAGAGGCTCCGCTCTGATCCTGAAGCCGAATCTGCAGAAGAGAAAAAAAATACACGAACTGGAAGGTGAACTGATGCCGGCGTCCATGGATTCTCCATCTCCAAAGAGTCTCCGCTCTGATCCTGAAGCCGAATCTGCAGACAAGGTAACGAATTTTCAGTTGAATACACTGGCTGATAGAGCAAAAGCAGAGCTTTTCTTCTTGGTAGGGTTAATGGGTCATCAATATTCCTTATCTCGTTGTTTCTGACAGTAAGCTGAGTTTTTTCTTATGTTTGTTTGTCCAATTTTCCTCCTTCCTATTTTCCATCGATCTTATTTACGGATTTTTCTGACCTTTAATTTTTTTCTCTGGTGAAACTCAACCCAAAGGATCGGATCAGCTGTTTGCCCGAAGATATTATAGGCTTTATAGTATCTCTTCTGCCATCTAGAGATGCACAAGCGACTTGTCTTCTTTCCAGAAGATGGAGACATTTGTCTACTTGTCGGGTTACCGACCTTGATTTCGACCGGTCTGACTTATTCACCAAGATGAAAGATAATTGCAAGTTTGCGGAAAAGGAGAAGGCAAGATATGTGGAATGGGTGGACAATATCTTGCAGTGTCAAAGTGGAGGATACCATTTGCGTAGATTCATGTTATGCTTTGATCTGACTCTCTCATATAAGTCTCATATCGATCAATGGATTAGGTTTGCATTGACAAAACGAGTTAAATTTCTCCGACTAGATTTTAGGCCGGCCTCTTCTGAGGATTTGTGGTCTGATTGCACTTGCCATATCTGTTAGGGCATGAGACACTTATAGATGCTGATGCAGGGTGTTCCCAACGAGCTTCAGGTCTTAGTAATTTTGGCTTGAACCCTTCTAGTTCTTGGCATGTTGGCTTAAGGTATCTCGAAGAGCTCACCTTGTGTCGAGTCACTGTGGAGGGAGAACTCATTGAACAACTGCTTGTCAATTGTCCGATTCTAGAGCGATTGATCTTAGTATTTGCTCCTACTTTGAAAAGGCTTAGAGTATCTGGTCAATCATTGAAGCTGAAAATACTTATTCATTGGATGGTGTTACGATCTTGAACGTGTTGAGATTTATGATACAGATCTTGTGTCCTTCACTTTTGATGGAATGAGAACTCGATTGCGTTTGTACAAGCTTCCCCAGCTGTCTGAGGTGTCTATTACAGGATATATATGGGAGCTTGTGGGTATTATGCGGTCTCAGCTTTCAAGTCTTCCTTGTTTGCATATTCTCAATCTGAAATTTTTTTATTCACTTAATGTAAGAGCATTGATTGACTTTCATAAGGTTTCATAAGTTATGTTCTTTTTCCAATATTTGTTAGTCTTTGATTCTCTATTTGTCTAATCCGTAGGAAACCTGCCTATTCGTCAACTACCTAAATTGACAAGTGTCAAGCAATTGAAACTGACTGTTGATGGATCTACAAATGCAAGTCTATTTACGTTGGCTGTCATGATCAAGGCATGTCCGTACTTGCAGAGTTTTGGGTTAGAGGTGGGTTTCCGGGCCTCATTCAAGTCTTCATCACTTTAGGCATTAGACAAATGCATTATGATTGAATATGTTAAACCAAGTCACTGTAGAATCCTATTCTAGTCTCTACAAACGGGTGAGTTATTGAGTCATCATGTGATTGGTATCTGCTTGATGTGACAATCCAGAGACATGCTTTCTTTTGCAAGTTCTTTCTTCCATTGACATTTTCCAATGCATCAATATCTTATGGTAATTAATAATATACGACATTCCTTTTGCCACAGTTGATGGACCCATGGTGGATGCCACACAGGCCGAGAAGAGAGCTGAAAAGAGTTGTTAGACCTCTCCCTCTCCATCGATACCTTAAAAAAGTTGAATTCTACAATTATTATGGTAGACATTCTCATCTCGAACTAGTAACTTCTGAAGTGCCGTTGCCCTTGAGAAGTTAGTGGTGAATACCTGTGACAAAGAGTATGTTTCGGGGGAATGGAAAAAGTTGGAGGAACCTAGAGAACGGGCTTTGCAACAACTCAAGGGAAAGCTACCTTTAAAGATTGCTCTGGTGATTAATTAACAGAGCCAGAGGTATCCATACAAGTGATATGGATGGTGTTTTGCAACCTACTCCTCTTCCCCTTTTCAAGGTTTTTTTTTTCTTTTTATTGCGAATATAAGTTTGTTTATTAATAATTTATTATTTTCTGATTTTTATTTTAGATGTTTAAGTTATGCCATGACTCAAAGCCACGAATAATGGATGTTCGTGCACTTCTCGTATCATTTTAATCCGTCGAGGACTCCAAAACAACCACCATTTTGTGTTTGCTGGGTACTTGATTAGTCATTAAAGTGATGGTAAGAGAAAATAGACATGTCACTTTCTCATGTGCTTTTTGGATGCCTCCCAATCTATATGTGGTCTCAGTTTGGTGTCTCAATTTGCAAGGAAGTTAGAGATAATTCTCTAGAATATATTCCTTTGTTCGAGATAATTATTTATATTATGCATATACCTCCCTTTGATTGTGTATATCATTGATTAATATGTTATATAAGATAATTATTTAAGAAAGCCAATTTAGGCTTTCTCTACATATATATTTTTGTTAGTCCATATCCATTCTTCTCATTCATTCTCACTTGATAATGAAACCTCCCTTGTTTCTAAGCTTTTTTTTTCTTTTCCTTCTAAACCCAGCGAGCTGTGCGAAAATAAGATTGTCGCATCGAGTCAATACTAACTACTTGATTTCACGACTCCTCGCCCATATGATCGGATACAAGTTGGATTCGATAGGGGCTTGGCTTATTCTCTCCTATCCTACCACATGTGTCGATGGCTAAATATATGAAGACTTAATGAGGTCTGAAGATCCACTTCTAACACAAAACTCTGAAAGTAGGGAAGTGCCTAAATGGGTTGTTTTAGCTTTTAAAAACAAAACAATATTAAATGGAGGGCTCGTCGTTTGGCCGATACTGACCAGAACAATATTAAATAATATAAATAGAAAAGAAAGAGAATTTAAAAATATAAAATATAAAAATTCAGAAAATTTAAATAAATTAAAAACTATAAATTAAAAATTTTGAAATTTTCTTTAAGTTTTAAAAATATCAACAATATTATATTGCATGAAAGTGTTTTAGCAATAATTTAAAAAAAAAAAGAACATAAGAAATATTTTTTCCTAAATTTAGTTAAATATGAAAGTATTTTAACAATATAGATCAGTTATGTATTAAGAAATTTACATTATGATAAATTGATCAACTTAGATCGAATTATTTATGACTCGATGTGAATCATTTGTTTGATAATTTTATTGAAGTCAACCCCGATCAAGCACTACATGGGATGATATGGAAAATCCAGTTCGATTGCATTCGAACAAGCTGAAAAATAGAATCCTGTTTGGTGTTGTTGTGCGCGGGTTGCTAATGATCGGTGCACGGTGAAAAGCGAAACGTGTTGCCGTTTTAACATAAGGTCTTCAACACGTCGTAGAGAACAGAGCGTGCGGTTGGCTGCACACGTGCGAGGGTTCAGCACTCATTGTCAACCACTAAAAACGTCACATCGTCACTGTTAAGTGGTATCTTCCTATATGTACCCTTCTGTACGAGAAAATATTGAATACCCTAAAAGGGACCACGTCATCGGTGCTTTGAATGAGTAAGGCTTCGACACCTGTCCGCTGGCAGGTCCACGTCTGCTTTCTCTCTCTTCTCTCCCACGCCGTTCCGAGAAAATATTGGGTGGGTTTAACCCAACACGTAGGTATATGGGTAAAACAATCAGCGATCGACACGTGGCGCCACGTTGGCGAGGGCGTCAGGCGTTCAAAATTCGCGCGGGCCGACCACTCTGACGCTCCCTCTGCTCTGCTCTGCTCTGCGACGCCTGCGCTTGTCAAAATCGTCCTCTCTCTCCTCCCTCTCTCCCCCGTTCTCCGTTCCGTTCCGTTGCGGGGGGAGAACAAAATACTTTACGAAAGCTGCTTCTCTCCCCCTCCTCTGCTCTCTCTCTCCATTCTCGCCGACGATCTCTCTCTGTCCATTCTCGACTCCGACGCCCCGCCGACGACCTCGCCTCCGCCTCTGCCTCCGCCCCCAACGCCCTCTTGCGACTCCGACGCCCCCGACTCAAGCCGGTTGCCTCCGACGCCGCCGCCTCGCCTCCGCCCCCGACGCCTCTCGCGACTCCGACGCCCCGACTCAAGCGATTGCCTCGACGCCGACGACGCGCCTCCGCCTCCGCCTCCTCCCCCGACGCCCTCTCGCGACTCCGACGCCCCCGACTCAAGCTGGTTGCCTCCGACGCTGACGACGCCGCCTCCGCCCCTGACACCCTTTCGCGACTCCGACGCCCCCAACTCAAGCCGGTTGCCTCCGACGCCGCCTCCACCTCCGCCCCGACGCCCTCTCGCCGCTCCGTCGCCCCCGACTCCGACGCCGACGCCGACGCCCACCTCCGCCTCTGCCTCCGCCGACGCCCTTTCCACCTCTGCCGAAGCCTTGACCGATCGTTCGGGGGGACTCGCTCATATCTCACAGCGTCATCGTCGCATGCAGTAGCTTTTTGATCTTTGATTATCTCGCGTGTTGTTATTCGGGCGAATGCGTTCCGGCGACTCGAGCGCGAGCTTACCTTGTGGACTTCTTCGCGGTGTCATCTGCTGCATTGCTTGGGGTTCGGCTCTTTTTTGCTGCCGATTCTCACCAAGAACACCTACATTCCAGTGTGAGCGCCGCTTCCGATTCCTTTCTCCACTCACTCGCTCGTGACCAACCGGCCTGAAAGTGAACGTGCTGTCTCTATACGAACTATACTCTTGCATATGAGTCCAAATATTTGTGGGGATTGGTATGAACTTGTGATGATACAAGCTTTTCCTTTTTTTAATTGCTTGTGATTGCTTGAACAATACCTAGTCCATTAACTGGATAATTACACTGTGAATATTGTAGTTAAATTTTTAGAGCAATTTTATCAATTAAGCATTTCATAGATGGATCTCAACTTCTCTAAATAAGTGCTAGGCATTTGTGTCATGGGGATAAAGTGATTGGTCATCTAATCAAAAGTAACTTTAAAATTTGTTGTTGCATTGCGCTGAAGTGTTGTCCACCTCACTTGTATAGGGATTTATCATGGCCTATTAACTTGAGCTTTGGGGTTAGACTTTTGACATGGTTTTAAGAGTCAAGTTTTAATCTGTCCTGCCAGTTTTATGTTTATTTCACATGTAGATTCCTGATCTGCAGTTCCACGTGCATACATATGGTTTCATTCTGATTTGCATGTGAGACAGGGTCTAAATTTTATTCCACCTCACTTGTTTATGGGGTTGGGGTCTATTGCGACCTTATCTGCATGAACCCTCTTTCCTTTCAGTAACTTAAGTTTTTTGACATTGTAATTTCTAGCCTTTTTAAATGGGAATGACGTAGGATTGAGAAATGAATTGAGTATTTTCATCATCAGCATTAGTATTATGTGGTAGGTGGCATATCGTCTACAATCAGCCTTTTCAGTGCTTAAAATTGAAAGTCTTGAAATTTTGCTGCAATATGGAGGTTAGTTACCAAGGTATTTGTACAGGAGAATAGTGCTTTGTTTTGAATATATATTTAAGATATCTAGATGGTTCAAAAGTTTGCTTGGCAACTTTTTTTGTACTGCTGTCTTGAGAATAGTTTGACAAGTCTCTGTTTTCAAGTTTTCCCGAATGTCTTTGTTCTCTTCTATTGGCATCCGGCCTTTTCTCAAATTTTAACAAGAGTTATCCAAGATCTATACACTGCTTTGTAGTATTGTCTTCTTAGACTGAAAGTTGAAAAAAGGAAAAGCATGTAACTCGTGTGAAAGCTAACTCGAAGTCACTGTCAAATGCATTTTTCTGTCAAGAACAGCCGAAATGTGACTTCATGTTTCTCATATTTGTCATCCATGATCAGAGGAGGTCACGAGATGCATCCTCTCGGGATAGCTGATCAGGTGGAAAAGCATGATGAACAGAAATCTGAGGTCCCGAGTTCTCGCATTGATGCTGGTTCAGCTGGAAACATTGCCAGGTTTATCAATCATAGCTGCGAGCCCAATCTATTTGTCCAATGTGTATTAAGTTCCCACCAAGACATTAAGCTGGCTAGGGTGGTTCTATTTGCAGCTGATAACATACCACCATTGCGGGTAATTCATTTTTCTCTTGTGATGCACTCTTCGCTTGGTAGCTATAGACTTAATTAAATATATTCAGCAAAGACCGTGTCAAGTTGTAGCTCTCTCTGTCCGTACTTATGTGTGCGCTTACGAGATATAGGTGCATGCACATAGCCGCTAGTCCGAAAGCCTTGCGTATTCATGAAACCGACTGCTTTTATTTTAGTAAACTTTTGCTGATAGATTTGTTGAAAGTGTGGACCACCGGTTCTCGCTAATTTTGAGGAACCGACATCTTTTAAGCGGGTTTGTTCGATTCTTCTCGCATGACCGACTCCCGCTATTTCGTCTCGTAGGAGCTTACATATGACTATGGCTATGCGCTTGATAGTGTTTTTGGCCCTGATGGAAAGGTGAAAAGAATGCCATGCTACTGTGGTGCAGCTGATTGTAGGAAGCGCTTGTTCTAAAACATTAAAACATTCCAAGTGCTTGTTCCACCTTCTGTGGTTCTTATGCTTTTCTTGGCCAAGCAAATTTGTGGTAATGTGCTATTGCGTAAGCTTGTTTGTTCCTGTAATCCTGTCTCTGATGTGACAGGTTTGATACAGTAGGTTAGATTCTATAGCCAGAAACGGAGAGGGAAAGCAAATAGGTTCTGTTGTGAAAATCAAAGAAGTGCACGTCGTTTGTCGGCTAAGGAAGTTTTGTGTATTTAGGATCTGTCATTTTCCCGTGTTATGACACTTTGGGCTTTGATTGCCCACTATATCTCGCAAATGAAAATTCAGGGGTGAGAGGGGAAGCAACAAAAAGTGCTTTTCCCTCACTAAAAAAGACTTGGTTTTGTAGAACCTGTGCGGTTGATTTCTTATATTGTGAGCCCTTTGGTTTCCTTTCAAGTCACTCACGCCATGCGGTCACTTCGGAGTGTCAAGTGCCTTGCTGCTTCCATCAAGTGGTCCTGGCTGAATTATCTTCCGGGGAAGATAACTAGGCTTGTGAAATCTCATGCCCGACAGGACAATTTTGCATGACACTTCTGACCTGCATGTCAAGAGAAAACACAAGGTAATTCTGATGCTTCTGAGAGCAGAGTATTGTCATCACTTTTTGATATAGATTTAGGGTGACCAAAAATGTCATTTTGTTGCGATTGAAGAAGCCCGGATCGCAAGGGAAGTTGAAGTTAATGAAAACCGAATTCGCAAAGCACTAGAGAAAGAAAATATTTTGAGGAGAAAGGTTTTCATTTATCACTTAAGGATATGTGAACTTTGTGGAGAAAACTTAGGCATGTACTGATATCCTGTATTTTTCTATTGCAGGCTGAGGAACGAATGAGGAAAGAGATGGAAAGATTTGATCGTGAAAGAAGGAAGGAAGAAGAAAGGTTGATGCGTGAACAGCAGAGAGAGGAGGAGAGATTGCTACGTGAGCAAAGGCGAGAATCAGAGCGACGGGAGAAGTATTTACAGAAAGAATCTATTAAGGTAAGTATTTGAGCTTGATATTGCATTTTCACTAGTTAGTTTCTTTTGCTTTATTTGATCGGTTAAGCAGCACCTCTTCTTTTCTCTTTTCTTTACCAAATTCTCTGGTTTTTTGTTTGGAAGGCGGAGAAAAAGAGACAAAAGAAGAGCTTCGTCGAGAAAAAGAAACAGAGAGACGAAAAGCTGCAGTGGAGAAGGCCACCGCGGCGAATTGCCAAGGAATCCATGGAGCTTATGGAGGATGAACAGCTGGAGCTTATGGAATTGGCCGCTGCAAGCAAGGGGTTGCCCTCAATCGTTAATCTCGATCATGTCACTATGCGAACCTTGAGTTATTCGGAGGTAGGTTTTTTATAGCGATTCGTTAAGACCAGTTTCACTCCATTGATTCATTGATTGTGTGATATTGTTGTTTTAACTAGGATTCTATGGCAGCTAAGAGAAGCTTTTAAATTCCTATGCTCTGTCTTTATCGTGTACCTTAAATTCAGTAAAAAGGAAATAGGGCCTGATCCTTTCTAGAAAATTTACCGGTGTTCCATTGTTGTCAAGAATAATTCTAGATATACTAAAGTTATACAATTACCATCATACTAAATGATGTTAACATTGTATATATGAATGAGTCACCACGAATTCCAAGATTTCCGCGGTCTTTAGATGGTAGTAATAATCACTTGAAAATGAACAAAAACAAGACCACAATTGATTGTGCTGGAAGTGAAAGGAAGCTGTCAGAAGAACATGAAGATGCTGATTCGCGTAGTATGGTGGTTTTCTCGAAGAGTCAGTCAACTCCTACTGATCTGAGGTCCGTCCATGATGTTAATTACATAGCCAAAGGAGAAGAAAGAGTAAAAATACCATTGGTTAACAAGATTGATGAGCAGTGTCCACCGTCCTTTCACTACATACCTCATAGCCTCGCTTTCTCTAGTGCTTCTATCAATTTCTCCCTTTTTGAGATCGGAAATGAGAATTGCTGTTCAAATTGTTATCGTGACTGCCTGCCTTCTCCAGTACCCTGTGCTTGTGCATGTGCAAATGGGGGTGAGTTTATATACACTGTGAAAGGTCTTGTAAAGGAAGCTTTTTTGTTGAAGTGTATTTCTGTCAATCGCGACCCTAAAAAGAGCCACCACTTATATTGTCCGGAATGCCCTCTAGAAAAGTCAAAAGATAACAACATTTTAGAACCGTATACGGGCCACCTGAAGAGAAAATTTATCAAACAGTGCTGGAGAAAGTGTGGTTGTGGTAAACATTGTGGCAATCGAGTGGTGCAGCGGGGCATAAGTTATAATATGCAGGTGAAGAATTGTTTTCGTGTTATTTTAAAGCTTTTGCCTGTTGTAGCTCTACTGTCATATTTGGACCTTGTGGTGGTTATCATTCTTAAAAGTGTTCCAGTTACTATTGTAGTGAGTGACTTTGTTTCGGAACCCTTAAGCTTAAGCCTGTACTCTTTTGTGACTAATTTTGTCCTTTAGGTGTTTATGACGCCTGAAGGAAAAGGGTGGGGTCTGCAAGCACTGGATGAACTGCCTAAAGGTGCATTTGTATGTGAGTACATAGGTGAAATATTAACCATCAAGGAAATGCATGAGCGAAATTTGAAGAAGGGTGACGCTGCGAAACGTACTTATCGGTGCTCCTTGATTCGATTGGAGCTCCATGTGTGTGAAGGATGATGAAGCTCTTTGTTTGGATTCAACGACCTTTGGAAACATTGCTAGGTTTATCAACCATAGGTATTTGTTTGTTTTGAGAAGTAGCATTCTTATGTTTATTTGATTTTTGAGCTCTTAGATTGTTATTGCATCTGCCTTTAAGATGGAAATTCCTCAATATTGGATGGTTTAATTCATAAACGTAGCTCCTGGCAGAAAGTTCACTTTTTAAGCATAAGTCCTGTCTAAAGCTTTGAGAATCCAACTTTCAGCTGCGCATTGCAAGCTTATCTCCTAAAACAGCATAAAAATTCAAGACACTGGAAAGGATTTCCCTATTCATTCATCGTAGAACTCATGTATTAAACCTGGTGAAACTGAGTAACGAGTACCGTCTCGGAAAGACTTGCTGTTGCATCATTGCTTTTAAAGTAACAAGGAACAATCTCGATGCTTTGAATGTTGATTTACAAAAAAATTTTGTTCAGCTATACAACCTCATACTTGAATACGGCCCTGGAAGGTTAGCACTTCTATGTTGGGTGCTCGCACTTTGCTGTCAAGTTTGTTTTTTGAGGTCATGTGCTCATGCACTTTCGATTACCATTTTATTATAAACCATAGCTCTAAATGCAGATGACTTTGTTCGGAGATAAAATAGTGATCTATTTCTCATGACCACAACACTTTTAACTATAATTAATAACTAATGTCTGAAGCAGAGATCATATCCTTGCTGTCAAGCTGGTTTTCTAGACTCATCTGCTCATGCACTTTTGTTCACATGATTTTCTCTATAACTGCAGTCCTAGATGTTTGTCTTTCTCCCTTTGTATGGTTACTCATTGATATCTGATGGCTCAAGCAGAGATCAGGGTGAGGTGCTAGCTGAAGCTCTAAAGATGATGCTGTGCGATGATAGGCACTCACTTGACATGCAGAAGGCTGCAGCGTTCATAAAGCGTTTAGCCACATTCTTGTTATGCTTTGAGTCTGCAAAGTCCATGGCTGGTACCCTCTTGGTATCCCATGCCAATTATTTATTTCCTTGATACTAAGATTATCATTCTAATTGGTTACTTGTTTGCCCTTACTCGCAGCCTTGGTCACTTTAAAGCATCTCCTATTAAATGCCGTGTTTTGTTGGAAAATGATCATGGAGGTGGCTCGATCGGGTTACATTGCGCAAGCAATTCTACGCTTCCATGCAGAACCCTTAATTGATGCATGATATGTTGGACTTAAAATGGAGATGAAGGAAGTAAGGCTAAAAAGAGAAGTGTCTCCTTTCTCCGTGATGCAATTTTGGGTGCATAAGAGAGATGAACGCATGTTGTCAAGGTTCAGGAAATCTCGTCTCTTGATGTACTTTTAAAGGATGTCATTCATCCCAAGGATATAAACTCCTTTCTCTTTTGCAGTCCGAAGGTTCTAAAATTCCACCAATGGAAAAGTCTCAAAATGCTTTAACTATTGGTCCATCATTACGACTTCAAGGATTGTTAGTACCATTCTTCTCTTTCAAACGACCATCCCTTGGTCAAGAGAATCAAGTTACCTCCATACCTTCACTGAGATATCTCGCACATTTTATGCTTTTTAAATTGATTATCAAAAAAGAAAACATTCAGATTTTTGGCCACCGTATGTGTTATTTCGAATTGCATGATCTCTGTGATTTAATTGTATAAAGTACAATTTGAGATGGAAATTGCTATTAAAAGTTTTGAAATAGATGAGCGTTGACGTTGCAGAGATGAATTGTAAATGCCCCCAACTGCAATGCATGAGCTTAAAGCTATGAGTCATAATTATTAAGCATTTTGTTATAGGTCAAAGTTCTCAACAAACTTGCTTCAGCTCGAGCTTCGGAGCGGTGTAGCGGCAAAGCAGAGTCTTGACAGATTTGGTAGAGGGTCTAGAAGAAGAAGCGGCCGTTGCTGTAGAATTGAGGTTGAAGATCAACCAGAGTCATCCGGACTTAAAGGGAGGGTACGTGGTTTCTTGGTTTCTAGCAATGTCGTTTTCTTTTTCCTTCTCTAAGATCCTGATAGTGTAGAGGTTACAAATCTTTCTGAGACTATGGAGAGGCAGTGTTGAAGCACTTGGAGAACTCTATTGATTTGGACCCAAAGCTTCAGAAAGCTCTAGTAAATTATGAAGGAGTAAGTTTTGAATCGATGAAGTTATTCTTCATAGATTGGACCTCATCATTTCAGCAGCTATTTATATTGTGTATTATCGTGTTCATATGCTGAGGAGACAAGTTAATGCTCTAATTCTCAATTAAAGTACATACGTTCTGAATGCTCCTAGGGATGGGAGCAAGAAGGAGAGTTAAATGTCACAATGGAGTCCATGTTGGTTCTTGATTTGTATCTACAAGAGGAGTCAAAATTATAGTCCACAATGAGTTGAGCAAAATGTTGTGTGCTTACCAAAATAATATCTGAACTAGTGACCTCGGAGGAGTATTTTACTATAAAGTAAATGCAGGTCCATGATGCTATCTAGTTGATTCCTCCCTTCTTTTCTCCCTGAATAGCGCAAGACACTGGGTGAGCTTTGCATTTTGCATGTGATGCTGATCTCTAGTCTGATTGCTGCTTAAACAGGTCCGGGTATCTGGGTTTGGAGGATGGTTCCTTATGAGGCTCTCGCTTTATGATCCTGTTCTTCCTCTTAACATTGAGGTAGAGGAATCTCTTACACAAGCTACCATAAAAATGATTTTATTGGATTAATAATTCAAACCAAAAGTTCTCCACCGGATACTGCGGCCTGGAGGTTTCTGGGTCCTCTCACGACCACCAGTCAACTACCAAAACCGCTGGCGTGGATGGAACACCACCGTGCAGGTACAGAAGTCAGATTATGACAGACTGCAGAGGCTTCTCACCTAAATGTGCTTCAAGCTATATAACAAGAAGGATGACATCGCCATGTGGCAGAAAACCTCAAACAGCAGTTGCTACAATCGCCTTGCGAAACCTTATGCCTACCCACCGAAATGCGATGACAGCCTTGAGCTGGACTCTGCTTGTTATACTCCGCTCCATCCTTGCGTGGTTGTTCCGGATCCAAAGCTCAAGAATATCAGTCTCAAATCCATCCCCAAATGGCCTGAGCGACTGCACGTCACACCTGAGCGCATGTCAAAAATACAAGGAAGAAGCGTGAGTGCTTTCAAGCACGATGATAGTAAGTGGAAGGTGCGGGCAAAACACTACAAGAAAGTACTACCTGCACTTGGGACTGATAAAAAAAGAAATGTCATGGGTATGTACAATGTCTATGGAGGTTTTGCAGCTACTCTGATTGATGATTTATTATGGGTTATGAACGTTGTCTTGTCCTATAGGGCCAATACTCTTGCCATCAAGCATTTATGTGTGCCTTATAATTGTGTATTAATATATTCTTTTGAACATTCAAATCTAACATTCTTCATTTTGACTTAGGAGTGTACGGCAAAGCTTAAATTCTAAGCCCAATTATGATTCAATGGCGACATTTGTCCATCATTACGACATCATACTATCAAGTAATCAACGACTAAATTACGGAGAATGATCAATAAATCTGTGATGTCCTACTCCTTTCGCACTTGAGTTCACTACTAAATATAAGAATTAGATCCAAATATGATATGAATGTGGAAAAAATGTCCGCTCATCTTTTCATGCCCCGCACCTTCACTACTAATTCACATCTTGGTGCTACTCATAAGCATTGTTTAAGTAAACATCGTATTGATGGACGTTGTTATATGAAACTCCATAATCACGACAAATAAATATTTACGATACATTTATAAAATTAATTTATTAAAATACGAAATATTATCATCAATTGACTAGATAAGTAAACACTTTCAACCATCAAATAGATTTTTAAGTCCTCCTTGTTCTCTGCAATCTCATTGAACATCTCAATGCACTTCTTCACAAGGTTTTTCCTGATGACCTTTAGAATCTTTTTCTGATGACCTTTCTCTGCAATCTCCTTTTTCTGTTTCACGAATCCAAGATACTCTGGAATGAGCTCCTTGCAGTTGTCCATAATGAAAACCCTCCTAACATAGAGCTTGATGTTGTTCATCTTCTTGCGAGTATCAAAGAGGTCGAATGGAGCACGTTTTGGGACGAACAAAATAGCCTTGAATTCGAGCTGCCCCTCAACAGAGAAGTGCTTCACGGCAAGATGGTCTTCCCAATCATTGGTCAAGCTCTTGTAGAAGGAAGCATACTCCTCCTTGGTGATCTCCTCTGCCTTTCACAGAGATGGGTTTCGGTTTGTTGATGAGCTGCCACTCATGAGAAACCTCCTTAATCTTCTTCTTCTTGGACTTCTTTTCTTCATTCTCCTCATTGACGTCCTCAACATCTCCTTCCTCTTCCTTCTTGGGCTCATCATCCTCATCATCACTGATCTCTTTCTCGGTTGTCTTCTCAGTCCATAGATAGATGGGGTAAGCTAATGAACTCGGAGTGCTTCTTCACAAGGTCCTTAATCCTTCTTTCTTCCAGGTACTCCAGCTGAGGAAAACAGAGACGTGACGCTGTTAGCATCACGTATCATCCAAAACCAATGCAAATCTTCTCCACCAATTCATAAAAGCAACCATAAATGAACTCACCTGGTCCTCCTTAGGGAAGAGGGTGATCTTGGTCCCTCTGCCGAGTTGCTCCCCACTCACATCTCTCGTAACGGTGAAGGAACGACCAGCCTGGGACTCCCAGATGTACTGCTCATCATCATTGTGCTTAGTAGTCAAAATGACTTTCTCATAACCAAAATGACTGGGAATAACAGATAGAAAAAAAAATTAATAAATAAATATCTACCTCATAACCACATAAATAAGGTTGCCAAGGGAAAGATAGTGAAGCTGATTACTTGTTCTGTTCCTCTAAATGCAACAACTAATCTTCTTCGTGCAGAATCACGCCAGATTGCTGCCTGCAGTAACCTTACTTCATTCATGCATGATTCCATCCCCAATTAAAAATGTGTGAGAAAAAGTACATTAGGAAGCAGCTTCTCAATACGGGAAGAAAATACCCGTGTATCGGTGGATGCGTTATCTAGGAAGCAAATTTTCTCAAATTCAGACTTAACAAAACTAGGATGACCAAGAGAAGTGGCAAGCGCGCCCGTGGCTTCCATAGCACTTTCTGCACTAGAGAAAAGAGTTTTCATCTCCTCCGACTTCTTTTCATCCAATGATGATACGTCGATGAGACCGCAAGATTCTCACTCTTAGAATACACGAATCATCACTTTTCATTTTATTATCATTCTTTTCCATAGAACGCGCTTCCTTATTTAGCCGAGAAACCGCCGCATGATCAAAACCATCAATGGCCCCAAAACAGAATCGTTTGCTGCAACAAATCTTGTGTCACTTTTTTTATATCCGGAATTGAAGACTCGAATTGCACTTCTTAGAAGTGGCCCGCTCTCGCGGAATCATCAATATCTTGTCTACTCGGCGTTGCAAGCCCGATTCAACGTAAGCTTTTTCTGCAACTTTCCGGGATTGTATGCCAATCTTATTTAGTACATCAAAACCATCCCATTTTACATTCTCGGGACAGGAAGACCAAGTTTCTGTACAACCTTCGATTGATAACATCTCGCAAAGTTCTTCCGAAATGTTTGTCAAACCGTATGGATTCACCAACTAGCATTTTTTCTCCATTAGCATTCTCAAATCCAGTTGAATCGGGGAAGACTCAACAACAATGTTCTCTTCATTCGAGCTCGGTCATTCAGCAATGGAACATCTACAGATGAAGACTTCTCGGTGCAGCAGTGGCATTGACCGATTCCCTTCTCGCTACATATTTACCACTATTTAAAAGCTTATCCTTCCAAGGATATGTCTCATTAAAGGATTTCAACCGCCCAAAAGCATATTCAACAAACCGCCGAGCCAGACACTATCGACCCAACAATTGATTTCAAAGTAGACTCAAACCCATTTTGCTCCGAGGAACTCGAAACAAATGGGAGCTTCCACCACTTCTTTCCCTCATCAATTTCATCAAAACTTTTATATCTAACCCGAAACAAAGATCACCAAAGGAGCTTGCTCATTTTTCCGGCATAACACGTTAAGGACGATAACTGGTATCTTAGTAAAGCATGGAAAGAAATCCACAATAACGAAACCAAGGTTAGAATTCTCATAAATGGAATTCAGATACTCATCACCAATTTTGCCTGGTTCAGATAGGATTCTCTAATATTCCTACCAAAGTCCAATAGTGGAAATATTTTTTCTCCTCCCAAAGATTATTGTCTCGATTTCGAAAGATTGTTATTAAACTTGTTTATTAGTAGTTCTTATTCACACTTCATACATGTGAGACAATATACAAGCACTGCGTGTTTGTGTCATATGCATCTCGCAGATACTCGATTTTGACATACAAGATCAAATGGACAAACAACCCCCATGATTGATTCAATGTCTTTGAAACACATAAGAGGTTTACTTTGTATTTCAATGTCGTCTTTTCCACCAATATAATAAAGCAAGTTTAGCCTATTGGAAAGGGCTGAGCTGGAGTGTGTGCGGAGACTTAGATGTCCGGGTTCATAGCGTATTGGTGTAAACCGGTTCTTCAAGCATCTAAGATTTACCCAAATGATCGATTCATAATAACAAAAGAGAAACGATGTTACAACATCTTGGAGAAAGCTCTTATACAGTAATTGCCGGTACTCAAATAAGCAAACGTTAATAAAAAGCTCTTGCTAATGCTCAATGATTCACAGATAGATGCTGGAAGCTATAGGCCTAAACGAAAACTCTACCTTCTAATTGGAACTTCTCTTGAACAATTACAAATCATATATCCTCAAACAGAAATCCTAATCGTCCTTTTAAGAGAGCTTCCAACTATGTGATTGATATAAAAATGTTTCCACACTTACCTCTAACTGTATCTTCCCTCCACCACCCATTCCTTCTAATTCCACAACCATTTCATGTGAATCTCCGGAAACAGACATGCTGCTCAAGAAAAAGTACAATTTCCATATGATAGTCATTTCATCCAATGCCAAGGTCATAGAGTATCAAATAATGTTTCACAGAGAAAAACTGATCTCGGTATATTGCTCATTTATTTGACTTCTCGAACCACCCAACTAAACCACCACCAGCATTGCACAATAAAGTTCAAAATACAAATCGACAACAAATTCAATGATTCTCACCATCACACGAAGCTCCAAACAGATTCCCGCATTGCCCATTCGCTTGTCCGGAGTTACCAAGTTTGCATCCCAAGCTGCCACCTAGCATCCACACCACAAGAACAACAAAAAGATCAACAATTATTCAGCTTCAGTTCATGCATTTAAGGATAGCTGTATCCATTTGCTGAGCGCCAAAATCAGCAAGGACTTGTACCCAAAAAAAACAAAATGGTGGAGTCGCTTGCTTCGTGTTATGTTAATGCAAGATATATGGCACAATCAACTTGGGATTGTATCAAATAAGGCAACAAATGAGCAAATCTCCTTAGCATGTAAAAGAGGAGTCCAAAAATTGATGCAGCAGCTTGGCCCCCTCAAAATGGCGTTCATTCATTTATTACAAAAGTAGCATCACATATTTTTAGGATAAGTCCTTCCTAAACATGCCAGCAATTCGGTCTCCAGTTAGTCCACAGATGCAAAGTGGAAAGGAAGTAATGGATACCACTCTATAAAAAGATACTATTTTTTTAGCTCGGCTTGCAGCAAAACTTCCCTATTTACAAATTAAAGGTGGAAGATCATTGGTATCAGCAGAGCTAAAACCATGTAGCAAGCAGTTTTCAAGCCATCTGAACAGATTGGGTGGAGATCTTCTGGACAACCAAGTGTTATGCGTCCCAAGATTATTGAACAGATAGGGGAAATCACGAACATAGTGATCTATATAGCACTCCTCACCCAAAAACTTGGCAATATTGCATAAAAGAACTGCTAAAAGCTCCAAATCCCTGCAAGGAACATCGAAATCAAGATTGCGAGAGATAAATAAATTGAAGAAAATAATATTCAGACCCCAAAAGTGGAATTCATTTATCGAAGAAGCAAAGCAGGTGAGAAACCTCAACATAGAAAGTTTGGAGTTGATAATACTTAAAACATTAGCAAAAAGGTCAAGACCGTGATCCATATTCTCGGGCATTAAACATCACGCTCGTGCAACATGCGCACAAAATTTTTAATAAGCAAAAGATGTATATCCGACCGTGGTTGAACAAAGAGTTGAATGCTACCGGTGCTTGGCAATAACGAGACCGGCTACACCTACCACTAATGCAAACACAACAGAGATTTCTACAGAAGCTGTTGGTACTTTAAGAATTAACAGATAAAAGCAGAATAGCTTCATAAGAACTTCTAGTTGCCAAAATTTTTTTTTTTTTAACATATTTGGTACTAAGACCTACAAACGCCCAATGGAACAAAAACAATCGCAAGATAAGCACACCTTCTAAGTGAGCTGTAAATTCTGAGTTTAGTGCATTTTGTGGGACACAAAGATTTTAACCAACTCGAAAGCTGAAATCATTAGGAGAAAATGGCCTTTGTCATAATTTTTGACAGCTCAAACGCCTCAAACGCTCTTGCAAGACCCGATAGACCCTAAAAATGCTAGAATTTTTCAAAGTTATAAACCACATCATATTGAAAAGAGCATCGCTTCTAGAAATGCCCTAATGCCCTAGTTTCATCACATAGCAGCTTCACTTGTTAACAAGCCACCCAAAACACAATTTACCACTTAACCACATCAGATTAGATGCATAAACCGTATGACTAATGAAAGAAGCATAAAAAGAAAAAAAATTACGAAAGGGCGTCGGGGGCGGAGGCGGCGGCGTGCCGGCGTCGGAGTCGGGGGCGACGGAGGCAACGGCTTGAGGGGCGTCGGAGTCGGGGACGACGGAGGCAACCGGCGGACCCGCAACACGACCTTGAGGGGCGGAGGCGGAGGCGGAGGCGGAGGCGGCGTCGTCGGCGTCCGAGGCAACCGCCTTGAGGAGTGTCGGAGTCGGGCGCGTCGGAGTCGCGAGAGGGCGTCGGGGGCGGAGGCGGAGGCGGCGTCGTCGGCCTCGGAGACAACCGCCTTGAGGAGCGTCGGAGTTGGGGGCGTCGGAGTCGCGAGAAGGCGTCGGGGGCGGAGGTGGAGGCAACCGGCTTGAGGGGCGTCGGAGTCGAGAATGGAGAGAGAGAGCTCGTCGGCGAGAATGGAGAGAGAGAGCAGAGGAGGGGAAGAGAAGCAGCTATGCGCGAGGATGGAGAGAGAGAGCAAAGAGGGGGAAGAGAAGCAGCTGTGCGATTTTTTGTTCTCCCCCGCAACGGAACGGAACGGAGAAGGGGGAGAGAGAGAGAGAGAGAGAGAGGAGAGAGAGGACGATTCGACAGGGGGCGCAGGCGTCGCAGAGGAGAACAGAGCAGGGAGCGTCAGAGTGGCGGGCCCCACACGCGGCCCGCGCGAATTTTGAACGCCTGACGCCCTCGCCAACGTGGCGCCACGTGTCGATCGCTGATTGTTTTACCCATATGCCTACGTGTTGGGTTAAACCCACCCAATATTTTCTCCGCCGTTCCAGTTCAAACCAATGCGCGGGCGGAAAAGTTTGGCACTCTCTCTCCTCTGTCTTGTCTCTCCTCTTTACCCTAAAGGGATCGCGTTCTCAGTGCTCTGAACGAGTCAAGTTTAGGCTTTGACATCTGTCCGCTGGCAGGTCCATGTCTGCTCTCTCTCACTTCTCTCCCACGTCGTTCCAGTTCAAACCAACGCGCGGGCGGAAAAGCTTGCCATTCTCTCTCCTCTGTCTAGCGGTTCCTTTGACGACCCTCCCGACGATGGCCTTTCGCTCTTCACTCAACGGCCTCATCTCAGGGCTGCATTCTCTCAGTACACTTCTTCGTAAATCGCGCTCTCTCCCGACGGCCGATTTCGCTCGCCTCTCTCCGTCCCCCGACTGGCAACCGAGAAGCAATTGCTCCACCCTGCTCGAAGCAGTCCCTCGAGAAGCCCTAAATCTGCGACCGCAAGTCAGGTTCGATTTTATTTCCCGAGTTTTTATGTTCGGATCTTTGTTTTGGGGAGAAAGCTTGGCCTAAATCTGCGACCAGAAGTTCACTGGTTTATTGCTTCTGCTTCTAAGCGTAGCAACGCGAGAAGTGAAACTGCGACTGTCTCTCTCTCTCTCTCTACCCTTGTCCGGTTTTTCCGTTCTTGGCAAATTCGAAGATGAGCCCACTTCTGGATACATGATCTTAGGTCGACCCGACAAGTCGAAGCCCGACGTAATCTTGCTGCTTCGCTCCACCGAGCTGTTGAATCGATTGTGTCGGGGGGGTTTCAAGATTTTTCGGGGGGGCAATCGCCTGTTCCGTCATTGCAGACTTCCAGGCGAGAAGAAATGTGCCCACAATGATCACCCCAACACCGACCCGCCTCCTTTGTCCTCTCTCGGTATGTCATCATCCCTTCTCTGCTTTCGTTTTTCCCCTCGTCATTTGGTTTCAGGAAGTGGTGGGGATGTTATAAGTCAAAGAAAGGAATCGGGCCGTGAGGTTTCGCCTGAATTGTGAGAGATTAACGCGGGAGTGGTCGACCCCACGTCCCGTATATGGCGAACGGTATGATTTTTGAATGAAAGCGGGTTCGCATGAGCTATGAGCGTTGGTGGGGAACGAGCAAGAAAGTGGGTTTTGCTGAAAATTTTGATCTTGTTGAAGTTGGATTTAGGGGTAGGGATTTTCTTGGATTTTGGGCTCTCTCTTTCTTTCTTGGTCTTGCGAGCACGATCTTATGCGTGGAAATACTTGTGTTGATCCGTTCTTTTCTTTCAGGGGGACTTTGATTGTGTATTTTCCCTTTGGAAATTGTGACTGGACTTTCGATTATATGTCCCTCCGCAAGCTGAACTGTGGACCCAATTTTGCCGCAGGAAGTGGATTTTTAGATCATGCTGCCGTAACAAAATCATGCACGAGTATCTATTTGTCTCGATTATTGACAAGTTGGGAGTCACGGCATTTCTGTTTGTTGAAAGCTAGTTAATCTTAGATGTTGCTTGTCAAGAAAAATTATAGGAAGAGTAGACACTGAACTAATGCGACTCTTTCGATGAACTGAACACATGAGGAAGCTGATATTACTTGAGAATTTTTTATAACAATAATTTTTATTTTTATTGTTATTTACAATTTTCTGATTTTTCGATTTTTATAACAATAATTTTTATAAATTTTCGGAATTTTTTATATCTTCGAATTTCCTATTTTTATTGATTTTTAGGATTTTTATATCTTTTATGATTTTTTTAGATTTTTTTAAAATTTGTTTATTTTATTTTATTTTATTCTATTAAGCGAATGGGTTCGGACCGTTAATCCGATCCGAATCTCTGACCCGAACCCTATAACCGGTCCGACCCGCGTCGGATTAAAACCGATTTATAATATTCTTTTGAATTTTTTAATTGATTTGCCTTTTATTTATTTATTTATTTATTGTCTTTTCCTGTTTTTGTCTCGTTCTGCCCGCATTTCTTCCTTCTTCTCTCGACATCCTCTATCCGAACACCATCTTCAACCTGCAACTCCACCTTTCGCGGCCAATTTTTTTTTTTATATTCCCTTTTAACGAAACAAATATCATCACCGACGAGTTTATCACGAGAGCTTAGATCACCGCCGACCTATCTCCGACTGCCGATCGTCTATTCCGACCCACTTTGACCACCTCCGGCTGCCCACTCCATCTATCCGAAAACTTAACAAAAACCATCCTACCGAATCCACATTTTCAACAGCAGCAACCCCAGCAAGTTAACAAGAAAACTTACATTAGAATGAAGCGAGATGGGCTAACTAATATGCCCTTGAAACGCTGACTTCGCTGGTGCGATGGAATTCTCCGACGGAAAGCTTTCCAGCATTGGAGATATGCATGCATGTTGGACTTGAGCAAAGATTTTTCATCAAATCGCATAGAAACACAGAGAAAATGCTAGTATTAGACACGATTCAACAAATGACGCAGCAAGTACGAATCGATCATGAGTTTAAACGTGGTTGAACTTTCGGCCCTCTGTTAGGCATTTTGATCAAACATGCAATATGCAGATCTTTCAATAGTTCTCTGATTTTGATTTTAACGAGATCCTCAGCTTCACACGTTACGTACAGACTTAAAAACACCATTTTTTAGCAACAATACAAAAATTCGTTTTATCAAAGATTCTTTCAAGAAAATCGATCGAGTCGAGCATTTCTTTCTCGGCCAAAACAGAGACAGAGAAGAGCGTTTGGAAGCGAGATTGTTCCCGGTTTGTTTGGCGGATCGAGGTCTCGATTGACGACGATGAGGAGCGTCTGGTTAGAGCAACTGTGAAGAACAACTCGCGGATTGGCCTTTGACCGGAGCTCTGAAAATCGACGGCGAGCTCCGGCGATGCGGTTTTCCGTCGCTCCTAAACGGGATGCATTCTCTCGTTCTCTCAGATTTCTCCTTTCTCCTTGGCTGCTTCCAGCGAGCTCTCCTCCGTCGAGCGAGCTACACGTCTCTAGTGAACTTTCCCCTGGCTGTCCCTCCTTCTGTCCTTCCCTCTGGTTGTCACTTTTTTTGCAGAGCCTTCCTTGCTCTCCCCTCCCTCAACAATGGCCGAACGCTCCCGTCTTTCTGCTGTGTCGCCGCGGTCGCTTCTCCTTTTCTTCTCCCCAAGCACGCTGGTCCTTTACCGAAGCAAGGCCAGAGGAAAGACTGGGCTGGGCTGGGCTGGGCTGGGCTTTTTGTTTCCTTTTAGTTCTGATGGGCTTATGTGAACAGAGAAAGGAAAATGGACCAAGGAAAGTGAGTTTGACGCATGGGCCAAAAGAAATGAACGAAATAAGAGAAATGGGCTGGCTACGCGGGCTTGGCAGGTCCGAAATTTGCTAAGAAATGTGGGCTCCGAATTTTATGACAATTTTTTATCTCCTCCATTTTATATTTTTTTTTATATTTTTGTAAAATGAATGAATACTTAAAACATCAAGAAAAATTCGGGTGTCAACATAAACCTTTGTGCAAAATTTTAAAGTAGTCCTGGCCAATTATTGACATTGTGGTCCACATCTAAGAAACATTGATACTCTCCAAGAGGTTTCATATTGTATCGGACACCCCGACATATGTTCAACTCTCTCAAATGCTCTCGAATACTCTTCGATATTTAGTCAACACATGTCAAAAAATCCAATACCTAATCAATTTTCCTGACAATTTCTGATACTTAAGTTGGAATTCTAACATACGAGTTTTCGACATGTGATTTCTATACATGAGGTCAATTTCAAAAATTTTCAACAAATAGGGGTCAAAATGTATATATGTGAAAAATAAAAAATAGTAATAAAAATAATAAATGGGGAAAAAAGAAAAATTTAGTTTTTTCTTCTATTTGATTCTTACTTCCTGTGATATACAATTTGCCCTCCAAGTTTTTTTTTTTCTCTTTTCTTTCAACACGTCGACACGTGAGTCCATAATGTGAATTGTTTTTTACCTCCAAGTTTTATGGATTATTGGAATTGAGATATTAATAAATTGTGGATTGATGTTTTTAGTGTAAATTCATTTTAGGATTTTATTATTATTTATTTATTTGTGAATTTGAATTAAAAATGATAATTTATTATATATATATATATAATTGTATATTTAATATACAACGTATCCCAACCTGTTGAAATTCTTTATTTTTTGAGAAACGATATGTTAATGTGTGGCATCGCATGTCGTGTGTCGGTGTTGGTGCTACTTAAGTCCGCATAAGATGTCATTTTGAGTCAAGCTTTCCCTATCATTTATTATGTAGGATGCTCAACGATGACTAGACGTGACATCAATAGTTTTTGGCGACTTGACTGGAATAACTATTTCGAAATTTCACACAAAGGTTTAAAATTACATAAAATTTAAAACTTTAGAACTGAATTAGTATTATGCAATATATTTAGCATTGATTTGACAATCATATCTCCTACCGTGATATAGAAATAATACTTTAAGATCAACTCCGTGTTCTAGGCATTTTCTTTTTCTTAGCATATAATATTTTGGCACAAATACCTTTTGTTCTTAACAAGAGATAACTTGAGAAGGTTCAATTGTCCAAAATGAATTTCTAGATTTGCAGATTTCCAATATTAATTTAGTAAAAAGAATCGATTTATTGTTTTGACGATTCAATTATGTTATATAAGATAAATAATTATGAAAAGCTCATTGCTTGTATTCTATTTCGGATATTGATGTTGGAAATAACATGTCTCGCATTCTAGTCATAGTATGTGTATTTTAAATAATATTATTTGACTTTATTTATTTCTTTTTCAAGCCAATTCGAGTGGCATCACTATGTCCCTCTTGTGAGATTGAAATGTCATGTAATGGATCAATAGTTTTATATTCTAATCATGAATAACATCTAACAGATACTAAACATAAGATAAGTAAGTGGAAATTAGAAAGCAATGAATTGGTTATTCCTTATTTTCTTCTTAGTCTTTTCCTTCGCACAAGAAAGGGTTTCTCCTCATTTCTTTCTTGTGTTGACATAAAAGTGCTTTTATTATCCTGTTCATTAAAGATAACTACCAGTAGTATTATTCTTCCAAGTTTATGAAAACCTATTTTTATATTTATTACGTGTGTATACATATACATACATACATACATACATATATACATGTGTGTGTGTGCGTACGTGCGTGCGTGCGTGCGTGTGTTTATAGAGTAGAATAAGAGTCTGTTTTCGTGAACTTATGAAAAGAAAACAATTATGATGAGTTACTAAATAGAGTAGACTTGTTGAGCAAGTCCCTAAAAGGCTTAAGGGGAAAAAATAGGCGGGAGATCTGGCCTAAGATGAGAAACCCCACAATGTCACTCCTATAATCCCTTCTCCTTAGGAAGAAAAAGATAGAGAGCAGAACTAGGAGGTTCTTCGGCGGTAAAGGTAGACACCTCATTAGGGTGGAAACACTTTGGCCTTTCGCATCTAGGATGATAAGGGAAGAGTGAAATGCCCTCTATTGGACTAGTTGCCTTACAGCAAAGTCTGAATAACCGACTGCCAACTCCAATACCCTCAGTTATCTAGACCTTGCCTGGAGTCTACATGAAAAGGATTTGATTTACATAATGTTTGATCAACAATAAAAGAATTAATAGTGTCCTTCAGGAAAATAAAGCCGAGCGATTCTTTTTTTTCTTCTCACTCTGAAAGATTAATAAGATACTAAATGAACTTGTGAAAAAAAATCATCAATAGCAAATGAGTAAAATTACCCAAAAAGTCATAAACCTATTGTACGGATGTCAATTCAGTTTTAAGCTTTTTAATTCTGTAAATTGAATTCTAAAACTCTTGACGATTTATTAATATAGTTAGTCTGGCCAATTTTAATAGAAAATTATTGACGTAGATGCTATGATGTGGACAATTTTTATAATTTAATTTTTTTTTATTTTTCTTTCTTTCTTTTCCATTTTTTTTAACCAAGTTTGATGAGGGCCAATCGACCCTTGTCAACCACAAGTGAGGGCCGGTGACCCTTGCTCACGATCGGTGGGGGCTTTGTAGCCATCACCAGATCTATGGCAGGTGAGGGTCGACGGCCCTCGTCGGACTTAGAAGAAGAAAAGAAGGAGGAAAAGTAAGAAAGAAAAAGAATATATAAAATACAAAACTTCAAAAAGTCTAACAAAATTATAAAAATTATCTATATTAGCGACGGTCGTGTTACATAAGATAATTGACATCTATGTCAGCAATTCTGGTCAAAATTGACTAAAAGTACTATATTGATAAGATTCATGACTCAATTGACAAAAATAAAAGATTTAGGATTGAATTGGCATCCATATAATAGGACTAAAAGCTATGGGAATACTTATGGCTTAGTGGGTTAATATCTTATTACTCAAGCCACCGAGTGATTTGGTTATGTATATGTGTTTTTTTCTTTTTATAATTATGATGAAAAGTAAATAGGACAATTCTATTGTTCCACTAAAAAAGTGATTTTTGTTCCTTGCTTGTATATTTCTGATAGAGTTTATAAATATAAAAATACAAGTAGAAAAAAGTTACCAATCCCTTATTATTCCGTAACTTACTGATTATTTAGCGACAATTTCTTGAAATTACCAACTCTTTTAACAATTTACAAAATTTAATAGCTTTTATTATCTTCGACTAACTTTTTGTTCGAATCATTAATATTTACCAACAAATATATCAATTTTTTTAATATTTATTTGAGTGACTTAACAACTTTTTTTCCGATCAAATTACCAACTAGTTTTGGTTTTCCAGCTTTCATTTGAATTACTTACTGAAATTTATTTGATTTTACTTTAATTTATCAAATTTTCTTATTATTACCAACTTTAATTTGTCTCTTTTATAGATGACTTAAATTTATCGACTCTTATATGACTTCACCAACCTTTAATTGTGTGAGTTAGCCTACCAATGTTTATTTTTCTAAAAATTTTATCCACTTTTTCAATGAGTTACCGACTTTAAATTGCCTCCTTTACCAGCTTGTTACATTTACCAACTCCTTTTTAGAAATTGCTATTGCTAATTGGAATTGGAGTGATTCTCAACATTATCCGATCAAGTCATTAACAAAATTTGCGTTACATATACTTAATTGAGTTAGTTATTAATGTTTGTTTATTTTTAGTTACAAGTTTTTCCTTGTGTTTGACCCAAAATAATAATAATAAAATAATACTTCTCCTGTTTACCACCAATGTTTTAAATTTATCAACTATTATATAAAATTACTGATCATTTCAATTACTAATCATATTACTCTAATTAAGTAACCCGGTCGTTATGTGTTACCGACTCTCATTTGAGTTGCTTATATCAAGTTCATTTATTTTTTTAATTACCAAATTTTTGTTATGTTACTTCTTTCATTTGCCTTCGTAGCAAATTTTATAAATCTACTGGTTGTTTGTAGAAACTATTAACGTCAATTAAAGTGATTGCCTACTTTTCACTAATTAAGTTTCCAACTTATTTTGCATACCGACTCCTACTTGAGTTAGCTACCAATGTTTATTTGGGATTTTCTTTTAAAGTACCAACTTCTCTTATCTTTAACCAAAAAAAGCTTCTCTAATTACTTACCAACTTTTATTTACCTTTCTTACTAAATGTTTAAATTTACCAAATATTATATGAAATTATCAATCTTTATTCGTGTGACCTTACAAAGTTATTGGGCTCAAATTACCAACTAGCTTTGAGTTACTAACTCTTATTTGAGTTGCTTATCAATAGTTAATTATTTTTTACTTACATTGACTAACTTTTCTATTGAGTTACCACTTATATTTGCCTCACTTACTAACTTTTGCAATTTACTAACTCTTTTTTTTTGAAATTACCAACTTCATTAGAGTGATTACTAGTATATTTCCAATCAAGTTACCAACTTGTTTGTGTTACCACCTCTTATTTGAGGTAGTTGCTAATATTTATATTGTTTTTGTTTTTAAATTACCAACTTCCTCTATCTTTGACAAAAATAAACCTTTATTTATCTTTTACGAATTTTTATTTTTTTATTTTTCTTGGCAACGCCTTGAGTTTGCTACTATTATTTGAAAATTTTAACTTTTTTTGTGGGCAAGAGTACATCACAAGTGCCACAACTTGCCACAAATGGACACTCAAGTGCTGAAACATCTAAAACGTACACTTAAGTGCCACTATTTTTAAAAATTGGGCATTTAAATGCAACTCCAGTGAAGGTAGCTAGAAATCCAATCTGGCATTATTTTAAGAATAAATATGGTTTACGTAGCTCGGTGGAGTTGTCTACTCAGCAATGAATGTACAAAACGACATTATTTTGCCCCCAAATTTGATTTTTAATATAATTATTATTATATTAAATTAAAAGAAAAGGAGGGAGGCGAGGGTTGGCTGAGGTCGCTCGCCGCCCAAAGGGGCTAAGGGCAGCAACTAGTTGTGGTGGGGTAGCCTATGACCTCTTGCCTTAGATTTGGGCCCTCGTTGGTGGTCAACTAGGGTCACTGGCCGTGGGCCAAAGTTTGGCAACCCCAGCTGACCTTCACCTCATGGTCATTGGCCCTTTTCAATGATGGTGGGCTGGCAGTGACAAGGGCTATGGAGGCCATTGCTAAATGAGGCCTCCCTTTTTTTAAAAAAAAAATTTTTAGTTTTTTAATTTAATTTAATTAATATTTATTAAAAATCAAATTTGAAGTCAACAAGATGTCATTTTGGGCTTATATAGCCAAGTTAGCACCAAGTGGATAAGTTTTTTTTAAAAGAATTGCCACGACAGTAGAAAATCTTGTTGGAAAAGTCAAGTCGCAGTTTGGTTGGAAATTCTCGCGGTTGGCATTTAAATGCTTCTTTCTTCTTTGATTTTAGTACTTAAGTGTATCTTTTAGAAGTTTTGATACTTAAGTATCCACCTATGCCAAGTTTTGGCACTTGGGGTGTCTGACACTCCTTTCTTGTATGACTTTATTGTATGACTCGCCAACCTTGCTCCAATTATCTCACAAACTAGTTGTTTTATATAGCTTAACAATATTTATTTGGTCACGTAGGCCTTCACCAATGACAACTGGTGGCTTGGCCCTAATGTCATGTCTGAAGAACAATATGCATATGTTCAATCCCCTAAAGGTTTAGATCATAGTGTATGAACATAAAACAACTAACTCATTATCCAACCATCTACAAAACCAATTATGAATCTGTCACGCCCCGATCCCCGAACGCGTGCCCATCCCTCACATAGTTGATTTATAGTGATGTTCTAGGACGCATCGCCGACCCTTTTCATTTTAATACGCAAGCGGAAGCATATAATAAAATCCCAAGACAATAAAACAATGGGATAAAAAAGTAGGGCTATATTTTTCACAACTGAAAACCATAACCACACTTTTATACAAAGCAAACCACATAGTATATAATACAATACTATTCACAAGTCTAATATACTATACATCCGATCATAACTCGTAGTTTGCAAAACAAGAGTGGGGTTTTAGTCCTCCATTTAGTCTTCATCTGGATTCTCCTCCTGCTCAACGATCCTTTCCCCTTCCACATTTCCGCTGGAACCTACCGTAGGATAGTCAGATGATCCTGGGCCTTCAAGGACGAAAACCACTGGATCAATCACTTCTCCACCTCTAGGTTCTGCAATGCCCTCCCCATACACTACTTCCAAAGCATACACAAGCACCTCAAACTGTGGTATCGGGCCCACTCTTCGCCCATCGCTATAATAACGATACCATGCCCGGTATTGATAGGGCACCCTTTTGGGTTCTACCCACATCCACCTAGATGATGGATTTCACCATTACGTACTCCTTCAGCGTGCCCAGGCATTGGCACGTGGAACTTCTCCTTGGTGATTTCCTTCGGTAACCTAGGACACATGGGAGGAGGTAGAGGTGCTGCCATCTACGGGCTTGAAATGGTTAGTTAATAAATAGTGAGACAACGTCTCAACGAGTTCTACCCCCTAAGACCTGATTAGTAAACCAATATACTATGCGCTGCCTATGCACACATAGGTTAGAGGACTTACTTTGGCCTCAGATTCCACCCTGCAACTCAGCATAGATCAAATAGGCACCCAATCATATCATCACGGATCGATATCTCGATCAATCGACCTAGTCAATTGCATGTCAATCGGACCATTCCTCGGTCATTTCCATCCATACTCTACAATTTCCAGTATAATATATTTAGTCACCGGGTTACGTGCATTCTCTAAGGCGACTTATTTGCCAAGGCGACATACTTAATCACCAAGTCACGTGCATTCTCTTAGGTGTCTTATATGCCAAGGCGATGTACCAATCACCGAGCCCCGTGCATTCTCTAAGGCGCCATATTCGCCAAGGTGACGTACTAATCACCGAGCCACATGCATTCTCTAAGGCGATATACCAAATCACCAAGCTACATGCATTCTTTAAGGTGTCATATTCGCCAAGATGACATATTAATCGCCGAGCCATGTGCCTTTTCTAGGTGATGTATATAATCAACGATTCACGTGCATTCTCTAAGGCGACCTATCTGGTTACCGAGCCACATCATACAACATTTCTTCTCATCTTTTATCATATCCGATAAAATATGGTGTGTGGGCACATGGTTAGCCTTAGCCAAAATATAAGATTTTCCTTTCCATAAATCCCACAATTTTCTGTAGGCCACCAAAACATTTTTGGCATTATCAACCGATGCCCGGTTATTTTTCAATTAATATCCAAAGTTATTTAAATTTTAAAATAAATCCCAAATTCACAAATAATTCATTTCACCACAAAATAAAGCTCAATTAAATAAATGGGCTGCACCATCTTTTGTTGCCTTAACATATTTGATTTCCATAAATTTCAATACATGGGTTTCCAAATCTTATAAGAGATAAGCATCACTCCCTTGACATTAGGAAACCAAAAAATGAAAACTACTTTGAGCTGAAAAGCTCAAAATCTTATCAATTGAGAAAGAAATGTATATCAAAAGCAAGTAGATAACTACCCAAAACAAGATTCGATTAAACTAAGTTTATTCGTAAATAAAACTACTTTGACGTGCCAACCGGAAGCTTGCTTAAAGCTGGAATAACCGGAGAGGCAATAATAGGCCAAGAAATTCTAGAAATCAAAATAATCAGGCTAACACTTGTGGAAAACATAACGCTTGTTTGTTAGTGGAACACAAGGGCATACTTTCTATGTGGGAAAATGAGACATTTAGCATGAGATATTTCTATAATGAGGATGCTCCAAATGATAGTAGATCATGCTTTTTATTCAAGCAATTTATAAATATAGCACACATTTGTTCCATGTAGAGGAATACCCCATTATTGGTAGGCCACTGAATAACCTACAAAAGTAGAGGGCAATGGAAAAAGTTTTCATCCTACTTAATTAGGAGGCAACAACATCTAATGCATTCATAAAGTTTTCTATTGAATTATCACTTTTTATTTGGCTTATGTACCAACCTGTTCTCCATGATTGGATTACGAACTAACTCTGCGTCACTAACTCTTTATTTGAGTTAGTTACTGAATATTTTTTTTAATTACCAATTTCTATACTTGCTTACAAAAAAAATCGGGAAAATTCTAAATATGAGCCCAAAGTGCTATTATTTTCTTAAATAAGAATCCGAAGTGGACTTTATTCCAGACAAGAGCCTAAAGTACCATCATTTTCTTAAATAAGAGCCTAAAGTGATTTTTGTTTCAAATAAAAGTTTGAAGTAACTATGTTAGATTGAAAGAAGAGACTAACTATCTAATTAGTCAAGGGTATTTTTGTCATTTACTCTTTTTCAACTCTTTTTTTTTTTTTTTTTTTTTCTAGTTTTCCCTTTCTTCTTCGCCGATGGCCAAGCTGGCCACCAGTGATGCCAGGAGAGGGCTGGGCGAGAGTTGCCCTCCCCCAATCTGGCAAGGGCCACCTTCACCAGCCTTGGGTGAGGCTAGCCCTCACCAATAGTTGGTGAGGGATGGCCTCACCTTGGCAAGTTGACCCTCATTGGAAAGAAAAAATAATGAAAGGAAAAAAAGAGAAAAAAAGAACAAATTAATTTAAAATTAAAATTGTATTTTGATGAAAATACCATTAATTAGCCGGTGATTGATGAAGTTAGACCCTTATTTGAAATAGCCATGGCCACTTCAAATGCTTATTTGAGACGCATATGGCTACTTATTTGACACAAGATCCACTTCAGGCCGTTGACTCTTATTTGAGAAAATGAGGGCATTTCATGTTCTTATTTGGAAATCTCCCAAAAATATTCTCTCATTATTTCCAACTTTTATTTTTTACCAATACCATAAATTAGTGATTAAAGTCAATCATCGGATGAATAAGTTTATTTTGGAAATATGACTTCTCACCCGTACTTGATCATATGTATTGATTTAAGCTTTAGCAATAGCCTATTTAACTCTTCAAAGTGACACCTCATTGTTAGGGATGTCTTAGTTATTGGGTTGAAATACACTTGGGGCATTATAATATACCTCTTTTATTAGATAACACTTAGGCTGTATTTGGCAGTCACGATAAAATTCAGGATATAATAAAATTTATCTTATCTTGCATTTAATGCTCAAGATAGGATAAAGTCGATATAAGAAAATATATATCGGATAAAATTATTATATATGAGAGATAAATGTGGATATGATTTTTAACATTCATAATAGGAAAGTTATTCTTTTGAATAACGAACTTCTTAACTTAACGAAATTAAAATTATATTTCATTAAAAATAACAGAAAATAACAATTTAGTTAATTTAAATTATCTTATTTTTATTTATATATTCAATTTTAATTCTATTTTATAATAAAATGTCAATATATATATATATATATACATATTTTAGGTATTTTAATATTTTAGTTATATCTATACTATTTACTATTTAATAAAATTTTATTAGAGAATGATGGAAGGGGAAGAAAGAAATAAAAAGGAAATTAATTTTAAAAAGAGAGGAAAGTAAATAAAAAAGCAAATAAAAATAAACTAGGCGAAGGTGTCCCAAGAGATTTGTACCATCTCCATCTGTAAATTTTTGGTTCATTTATACTAATATGACGTTTATACCAATCAATATACATGTATGATATGAATGCATTTGACTTTATTACAGCAATTATCAAACGGTAGATAAGATATAGCAAAATCCTTGGATTTCATATCTTATCATATTCTGTCTCATCTTGATTAGAAATCCAAACGATCAAATGTAGCCTTAAAATGATGTTTGACCAGCAAAATAGGGTAGGAAATAGAATCATACTGCCTGTACTACTTGTAAAGTTTTGTAGCTTAATCTTAATTGTTCCCAAAGTTTAAGTTCTTAGAAGAATTTGTGATTTAGCTTTTAATTTTATAATTCTTATTATTATACATGTTTATATATGCATGGATTGATTTTTATTTTTGGTTTTCTTAAATTTGTGGCTCATGTTTGTTGACCTTTGTAACTTGACGTGGTTATAATTGGAGTTATGCTTTGAAAAAAAAAAAGGAGGAGGCTGTGATTCAAGATTATGCAATTACCAACTTAGGAATTCCAAATGTTAAAGGAGTGTTGTGCCATTTGAAAAAATCAAATTGAACATGATTTGAAATGGTAGTTTAATGGTTTTAAATGCTCCATAAAGAATAAAAGATAATACAATTAACAAAATGCAAGTACCTATTTTTTTTTCCAACAAGTACCTATTGTAATGACCTATATTTAGATGTGTTCATTGATGAATACATAATCTTGTTTTGGGCTAAAGGTAAATATACAGATTTCTTTTACTTTTGAATAGCGGGCCGATTCACCTCAAAACTTCGAAATTGATTAAAAACTCCCCTAAGTGAAATAAAAATATTAGGTACACTATGTCCACATGCCAATGATTATAACATATACCAATTTCTTAATTGTTCACTTTACTGTTTTTATGTTTTGCCTCGCTAATGTGTCAACAGGTTTTAATATAATATGGTCATGAGGTTTTTTTCCAACTCAATTATAATAAAGACTCATGTAGAAAGATCAACTAGCTACATTTATGAATTATATTTTTATTGTGATATTAACTAAGTAAAAATATTAACTTAGAATGTGGGTGTGGATCGTCACAACTATTTTTTTCTCAGTGTATATAAAGACTCATGTAGAAAGATCAACTAGTTATATTTATGAATTATATTTTTATCGTGATATTAACTAAGTAAAAATTTAACTTAGAATAGAGGAATGGAAATTGTTGCCGTGAACTCACCATATATCTCGATTATGTACACTGAGAAAAAATAGTTGTAACGATCCCCACACACAATCTGGATTATTCTATGTGGAAAGCCCGAAAGGAGTATTCTAAGTAATAATACAAAATGGTGGTGACTACTTGATGGCGGAGCTTACGTTTATATAACATTACAATACCTCCCATCCAATGTGGGACTGGGGATTTTACCAACTCATCAACTTAAATGGCTAATGTCTTCATCAGTGTTTATTGTACCCCTGGCAATACTTCCTCCATTCAATGTGTGGCCCAATTTATTACTGCTACTTTTGTTATCCTTAAAGTCCATTAGGATCCACACCTTGTTTGACTTTCTCACTGTGACAACCTGAATTTTCAGATTTCGTTTTTGATTAAATAAATCGGGCATTTTATTGACGCGTCTATAGTGCTATTCTCTAAACTAATCACTCATGAGATAACTAGATTGTCTGAGAAAGCAATCAAGGAATCTAAATGCAATGGACTTAAGAATTCCACCAAAAATTGACTGCTCGACCGTGTTGATCTGCAAGGGTCATTACGGCACTATTGAAATTGATTAGAGACTGGAGATAGGTTGATTCGACTAAGATATGTGATCAAAGTGTGGGTGATTCCACCTAATTGCAAAATACTCATCGATCGGCACTCGACCGATTTTTCTATTTGGTACCCGGTGCCCGTATTTGAAACCTTGAGACTTTCACGATAACCGAGAGTTGCCAATGTGTTGAAGATGTACCTTGTGACTCGAGATAAATCGATCACAGGTCAATTGCATCAAAAATTCCTAAAAGCTACCTGATAGAGTAAGTCACGCTAAAATCGCTTCGAAGTAATATTAAATATGAATTTGAACCCGATTTCAGAAATTGAAAGTTCTATGGTGTTATGATCTATTTTAGGAATGTCGACTCATCCTCCAAAGAATTTTCAAAGATTCCGAGATTTTTACGGAAAATCGATTCGGACTTCGAGGAAAAATAATGGAAATTCGGTTTAGCTCATTTGAAGAGGATTTCGACTTCCAAGCCAAGTCTTTGAGTGTTAGGGATTTATAAAAAATTATATGGGATTTTTCTTCATCAAAATTTAAAACCATCAAACATGTAAAATAAATACGCCACAACATAGAGGATGGCCATACGAATTCAACACCGTCAGCCACGCACCGAACGGAGGCTCCACGCGCCCACACGCGCGCCTTGAGTTCACGGTGTGCGCGGGGCAAAGAGACGGTCAAAACCGGTCCGACCGGTTGACTGGTTTGGTCGATAGTTGACCGGGTCGGGTCCACAGATCGGTTTGGGTTGGGTTGGCCGCCAATTGGGTCGGGTCGGGCCCAGGTTGCTGACGTCATCGTGACATCAGCACTAGCGTGCGTTGCACGCGCGAGTCGCACCCCGCGTGTGATGGCGTGTGAAGGCACGTGAACGCGCGTGGGGCGCGTGTTCAACGCCCAGGTGTGCGTGGCCATGCGTGGGGGCACATGAAACTCTTTCGGCGATGCGCCGCCTACGGTTCTTCTCGTCTTGTCGAGCCCAGTCCGAATATATAATTTAATTTGATTTTTATTGAGTTAAAAATCATGAAAATCTCCAATTATGGCAAAATCTTTGTGCGTTCAAGTTCTAGAGTTATGGAGGCTCTAATACCACATGTTGGATGCAAATTGCGCAATCCCAAGATCTCCATAACGAGAACAAGAACACAAACAATTCAGTAGAAAAATTAACGCACTTGCATTGGGATCCATCATTCTTGAAGCGGAAGCGGAAAACTAATGTTCCACGTGCAAGTCCTTCTCCTCTATTGCCCTCTATATCACTGGCTCAATGTAGCGGCCCCCTCACCCTTTAGCGTTAGGTAAACGCTCCTTATGTGAGGATACATGTGAGAATTAGGGTTAGAGGAGAGACTTGAGCACTATTTATAGAGTTTCCAACTAGGCCCCCTCATTACGGGCCAGGCTCAACTCAGCCTACACTAGCCAGCCTCATATTAGACTAATTAAGAAACCTTCTATCTCACCTTAGACCAAACCCTATTTTATAGTAACTGTAAAATGGTAAATTACAATATCAATTAATGTAGTTTACATTATGAAAACTCTTACACACCGCCGACCTATCTCCGACCGCTGATCGTCTATTCCGACCGACGTTGACTACCTCCGGCTGCCCACTCCATCTATCCGAAAACTTAACAAAAACCATCCTACTGAATCCACATTTTAACAGCAACAACCCCAGCAGATTAACAAGCAAACATACATCAGAATGAAGTGAGATGGGGTAACTAATATGTCCTTGAAACGCTGACTTCGTTGGTGCGATGGAATTCTTTGACGGAAAGCTTTCCGGCATTGGAGATATGCATGGACGTTGGACTCGAGCAAATATTTTTCATCAAATTGCATAGAAACACAAAGAAAATGCTAGTACTAGTCATGATTCAACAAATAACGCGGCAAGTACAAATTGATCTTGAGTTTAAACGTGATTGAATTTTCGGCCCTCTGTTAGGCATTTTATCAAACATGCAATATGCAGATCTTTCAATGGTTTTCTGATTTGATTTTGATGAGATTCTCAGCCTCACACGTTACGTACAGACTTAAAACACCATTAAAAACTTCATTTTATCAAGATTTCTTCAAGAAAATCCATCAAACTGAGAAAGTCTTTCTCGGCCGAAATAGAGACAGAGTAGAGCATTCGGAGCGAGATTGTTCTTGGTTTGTTTGGCGGATCAAGGTCTCAATTAATGACGATGAGGAGCGTCTGGTTAGAGCAACTGTGAAGAATAACTCAAGGATTGGCCTTTGACAGGAGCTCTGAAAATTGACGGCGAGCTCTGGCGATGTGGTTTTCTGTAGCTCCAAAACGGAATGCACTCTCTCGTTCTCTCAGATTTCTCCTTTCTCCTTGGCTGCTTCCAGCGAGCTCTCCTCCGTCGAGCCAGCACACGTCTCTAGTGAACTTTCCCCTGGCTGTCCCTCCTTCCCTTTGGTTGTCACTTTTTTGCTTATTATTATATTTATTTTTTATATCTTGTAAAATGAGCGAATACTTAAAACATCTATAAAAACTTGAGTGTCAACATAAACCTATGTGCGAAATTTCAAAAATAATCATTATGGCCAATTGCTAACATTGTGGTCCACATAAGATGTTGCTTTGAGCAAAGCCATCACTATCATTTACTATATAGGATGACCAGAGATGACTAGGTGTGATGTTAACAGTTTTCAGCGGCAATTGGACAGAAGAACTATTTCGAAATTTTGCACATAGGTTTAAAATTACATTGGCAAAATTGAAAAATTTAGGACTGAATTAGTATTTATACAATATATTTAGCATTGATTTGATAATTATCTCTCCTTCCATGATATAGAAATAGTACTTTAAGATCAATTCCATGCTCTAGGCGTTTTTTTTTTTTTTTTTTTTATAATATTTTGGCACAAATACCTTTTGTTCTCAACAAGAGACAACTTGAGAAGTTCAATTGTCTAAAATTGATTTCTAGGTTTTATAGATTTCCAATATTAATTTAGTAAAAAGAATTGAATTATTGTTTTGGCGATTCAATTATGTTATATATGATAAATAATTATTAAAAGCTTCTTGCTTTTATTCTATTTCAGATATCGATGTTAGAAATAACATGTCTCACATTCTAGTCATAGCATGTGTATTTGAAGAATATTACTTGACTTTATCCATTTCTTTTTCAAGCCAAATTCAAGTGGCATCACTATGTCCCTCTTGTGAGATTGAAATATCATATAATGGATCAATAGTTTTATATTCTAATAATGAATAACATCTAGATACTAAACATAAGATAAGTAAGTGGAAAATAGAAAGCAATGGATTGATTATTTCTTATCTTCTTCTTCGTCTTTTCCTTCGCACAAGAAAGGGTTTCTCCTCATTTCTTTCTTGTGTTGACATTAAAGCGTTTTTCTTATCCTGTTCATTAAAGATGATCACCGTTAGTATAAAATTCTTCCAGGCTTATGAAAACCTATTTTTATATATATTACGTGTGTATACATACATACATACATACATACATACATACATACATGTTTATATATATTCTATTCTCGTGAACTTATGAAAAGAAAAGAACTATGATGAGATACTAAATAGAGTAGACTTGGACCTAAGCAGGTCCTTAAAATACTTAAGGGGAAGAAATAGGCGAGAGATTCACCCTAAGATGAAAGACCCTGAATGTCACTCCCATATTCCCTTCTCTTCGGGAAGAAAAAGATAGAGAGGGGAATTATGAGGCCCTTTAGTTGTGAAAATAGACACCACGTTAAGGTGGAAACACTCTGGCTACTGTCGGATAGGCAGGTATAATCGCCTTTCACGTCTAAGGTGAAAATGGGAGGGTGAAATGCACTCTGTTGGACTGGCTGCCTTACAGCAAGGTCTAGATAATCAATTGCCAACTCCAGTATCCCTAGTTATCTAAACCTTGCTAGGAGTCTACATGAAAAGGATTTGATTTACATAATGTTTGATTGACCAAAAAAAAAAAAAATTAACTGTCCTTAAGGAAAATAAAACCAATCGATTCTTTTTTTCCCTTCTCATTCTGAAAGATTAATAAGATATTAAATGAACTTTTCAAAGCATTATCAATAGCAAATGAGTAAAATTACCCAAAAAGTCATAAACCTATTGTATGGATGTCAATTTAGTTTTAAGCTTTTGAATTTTGTAAATCGAATCCTAAAACTTTTGATGATTTAATAATGTAGTCATTTTGGCCAATTTTAATTGAAAATTGTTGATGTTGACTCTATGATGTGGACAATTTTTATAATTTATTATTATTTTTATTTTCTTTCTTTCTTTTCCTTTTTTTTTTAACCAAGTTCGATGAGGGCCACTCGACCCTCGTCAACCACAAGCTAGGGCTGACAACCCTTGACCATGACTAGGGAGGGCTTCGTAGCCCTCGCCAGATCTATGGCAAGTGAGAGTCGATGGCCTCATCGAACTTAGAAGAAAAAAAGAAGAAGGAAAAGTGAGAAAGAAAAAGCATATATAAAATAAAAAATTCAAAAAGTCTAAAAAAATTATAAAAATTGTCTACATCAGTGACAATCGTGTCACATAAGACAACCAACGTCTATTTCAGTAATTTCTAATTCAAATCGACTGAAAGTACGATATTGGCAAGATTCATGACTTAATTGACAAAAATAAAATATTTATAATTTAATTGGTATCCGTATATTAGGAATAAAAGTTATGAGAATACTCATGGCTTAATGGGTTAATCTCTTATTTCTCAAGCCACTAAGTGATTGGGTTATGTGTGTGTGTGTCTATATATATATATATATATATATATATATATATATAAATGATGAAAAGTAAATAGGACAATTCTATTATTCTGCTAAAAAAATGATTTTTGTTCATTGCTTGTAGATTTCTGATAGAGTTAATGAATATAAAAATACAAGTAGAAATAAGCTACCGGTCCCTTATTATTCCGCAACTTATTGGTAATTTAGCAAGAGTTTCATGAAATTACCAACTCTTTTAACAGTTTACACTAACTTTTTGTTTGAATCGTTAATATTTACCAACAAATATATGAATCTTTTAATATTTATTTGAGTGACTTATCAACTTTTTTTTCGATCAAATTACCAACTAGTTTTGGTTTTCCAGCTTTCATTTGAATTACTTACCGATATTTATTTGATCTTACTTTAATTTATCAAATTTTCTTATTATTACCAACTTTTATTTGTCTCTCTTATAGATGACTTAAATTTATCAACTTTTATATGACTTCACCAACCTTTAATTGTGTGAGTTAACGGTTGTTCTCCCATTAGATTATTGAATAGCTTTGATTTACTAAGTTTCATTTGAATTGCCTACCAATGTTTAATTTTCTAAAAATTTTATCCACTTTTTCAATGAGTTACCAACTTTGATTTGCCTCCTTTATCCACTTGTTAAATCTACCAACTCCTTTTTAGAAATTGCTAATGGGAATTGGAATTGGAGTGATTCTCAACATTATCCAATCAAGTCATTAACAAAATTTGCATTACATATACTTAGTTGAGTTAGCTATTGATGTTTGTTTATTTTCAATTAAAACTTCTCCTGTTTGCCACCAATGTTTTATCAACTACCATATATTTTTAGTTACTAACATGTCACTCCAATTAAGTAACCTAGTGGCTAGCATTGCCAACTCTCATTTGAGTTGCTTATATCAAAGTTCATTTATTTTTTATTTATAAAATTTTTATTAAGTCACTTCTTTTGTTTGCCTTCTTAACAAACTTTATAAATCTACCGGTTGTTTTTAGAAACTTTTAGCGATTCCCTACTTTTAACTAATTAAGTTTCCAACTTATTTTGCATACCGACTCCTAGTTGAGTTAGCTACCAATGTTTATTTGGGATTTTCTTTTAAATTACCAACTTCTCTTATCTTTAACCAAAAAAAGCTTCTCTAATTACTTACCATCTTTTATTTACCTTTCTTACTAAAGGTTTAAATTTACCAACTACTATATGAAATTATTAATCTTTGTTTGCATGACCTCACAAAGTTACGGGGGTCAAATTACCAACTAGTTTTGAGTTACTAACTCTCGTTTGAGTTGCTTATCAATAGTTAATTATTTTTACTTACATGGACTAGCTTTTCTATTGAGTTACCACTTTTATGGGCCTCACTCACTAACATTTTCAATTTACCAACTCTTTTTTTGAAATTGCCAACTTCATTAGAGTGATTACTAGTATATTTCCAATCAAGTTACCACCTCTTATTTAAGATACTTGCCAATATTTAATTTGTTTTTGTTTTTAAATTGCCCTCTTCTTCTATCTTTGACAAAAACCTTTGTTTATCTTTTACTAATTTTTATTTACCTTTCTTGGCAATGCCTTGAGTTTACTACTATTATTTGAAAATTTTAACCTTCTTTGTAGGCAAAAGTACACTACTAGTGCGAAAATTTGGCATAGGTGGACACTCAAGTACCAAGATATCTAAATTGTACACTTAAGTGCAACTATTTTTGAAAATTGGACAATTAAATGCCTCCTCTAGTGAAGATAGCCAGAAATCCAATGTGGCATTATTTTAATAATAAATATGGTCTATGTGGCTTGCTAGAGTTGTCTACTTAGCAATCAAAGTGCAAAACGACATCTTTTTGCCCCCAAATTTGATTTATAATATAATTATTAATTATATTAAATTAAAAAACTAAATTAAAAAAAGGAGAGTTGCCCCACCATCGTCGGAAAGGGTCGACAATGGTGGGGCAAAGGTCAGTTGGGGTCACTAGCCCTCGCCCAAAGGGCTAAGGGCCACCGTTAGTTGTGATGGGGTCACCCACGACCTCTCACCCTAGATTTGGATGGGGGCCTATAGGCCCTCACTAGCAGTCAACTAAGGTTGTTGGCCACTTGTTGGGGTCTCGCAACCTCGGCTAACCCTCATCCCACCATTGTTGGCCCTTTTCTGCGATGGTGGGGTGGCAGTGGTGATGGCAAGGGCTAAGGAGGCCTTCGCTGAATGTTGGCTCCCTCTTTTTTTTTTTTTTTTTGTAATTTAGTTTTTTAATTTAAAAATCAAATTTGGAGTCAAAACGACATCGTTTTGGGCATATCTAGCCACGTTAGCATCATGTGGATAAGTTTTTTAAAAGAATTGCCACATCAATAAAAAAATCTTGCCGGAAAGAGCCACATCAACAGTTTAGTTGGAAATTCTCGCCGTTGGCACTTAAATGTTCTTTTCTTCTCTAATTTTGGTACTTAAGTGTACCTTTTAGAAATTCTGGTACTTAAGTATTTACCCAATCCAAGTTTTGGTACTTAGGGTATCCGGCACTCCTTTTTTGTATGATTCGCCAACCTTGCTCCAATTATCTCACAAAATAGTTGTTTTATGTAGCTTAACAATGTTTATTTGGTCACATATGCCTTCACCAATGACAACTGGTGGCTTGGCCCTAATGGCATGTCTTAAGAACAATATGCATATGTTCAATTCAGTAAAGGTTTAGATCATAGTGATTATGATAAACAACTAACTCATTATCCAACCATCTACAAAACCAATTCTGAATCCATTTCATAAATTGGATTCACAAATCATATAGTTTAATCCATCAAGCACAATACTTTTTACATAGCATTTCCCAAACCTCATAACAAATAATTAACTCACAAACTATTTAAGAAATGGTTTACTATGCAATATCCAATGAACAAATGGGTAGTAATTACTTGATCTAGCTTTATGCAACAAATATGCTCGAAACACCACTTTTCCTTCTTAATTGTTTCAATACATGGGTTTCCAAATCTTAGAAGAGATAAGCATCACTCAATTGACATTGGGAAACCAAACAATGAAAACTACTTTGAGCAGAAAAACTCAAAATCTTATATATTGAGTAAGAAATTTATATCAAAAGCAAGTAGATAACTATCCAAAACAAGATTCGATTAAACTAAGTTTATTCATAAATAAAACTACTCTAACATGCCAATGGGAAGTTTACTCAAAGCATGAATAACTAGAGAGGCAATAATAAGGGGACGCGGACACTTGGAGTGCCAAAATTTGGCACAGGGGAACATTTGAGTGCCAAAAGTTTCGAAAGGTACACATAAGTGCCAAAATAGGAGTAAAATGGATCAACTAAGTACCAATGACGAGAAAATCCAGTCAAAATATTGACGTAACATTTTTCCGATGAGATAAGTGTATAACTATGTCATTTTGCACTCTGACGTGGAAAGAAAAGCCAAAAATGACGTTGTTTTATTTGGGATTTGAATTTTAATATAAATATTATTAAATAATCAATAAATATATAAAAAAAAAAGGGAAGATGGGTTTGTAGAACAACGAGGGCGCAGACTCTCACCGTTGCTGAGAAGGGCTAGTGATGGTGGAGGGAGGGTCGATTCGAGTCATTAGGCCTTAGCTAGGTGACCCAACCAGCAGTGGCCCTTGGCTCGATTGGGCGAGGCTAGTGACCTTTGCTGCATCTGAGGGAAGGTTGGGACCCTCGCCCTAGATTTGGGCAAGGGCTTGTAAGCCCTCGACGTCGGTTGGCGAGGGTCGCCACTGGTTGCATCCCCAACCAAGGCTTGGCGACCCTAAACAATGCTCCTCCCACCATTCCCGACCCTTCCCAGCAACGATGGGGAGGCGGCGATGAGGGCTAAGTTGCATACCCATCTTTTTTTTAAAAAAAAATAATAATTATTTATTAAATTTATTTTTAAATTAAATTTAATTAATATTCATATTAAAATTCAAATAAGGGGCAAAATGACATCGTTTGGGCTCTACTTTGCTAACTTAGCTCTCCAGTGAGCCACGTAGGCAAGTTATATTATTAAAAAAATGTCATATGGGATTTTTGGCATCTTTAATCGGAATTGGCACTTAAATGTCCAATTTTTCAAAAAAAGTGGCACTTATGTGTACCTTGCGTAACTTTTGATACTTAAATGTCCCTACATACCAAATTTTTACATTTATACTGTACTTCTGCCCAATAATAGGCCAAGGAAGTCTAGAAATCAAAATAATCAGGGCCAACACTTGTGGAAAACATAACACTTGTTGGTGTTACTGTACAAGATTGTTCTATATTGAGGATGCTCCAAATGATAGTAGATCATCCTTTTTATACAGGTAACTTAGATATATAGCACACAATTGTTCCATGCAAAGGAATACCCCTATCGTTGGTAGGCCACAGAAAAACCTACAAAAGTAGAGGGCAACGGAAAAAGCTTTTGTCGTGCTTGATTATGAGGCAACAACATCTAATGCATTCATGAAGTTTTCTATTGAATTATCACTTTTTATTTGCCTTATGTACCAACTTGTTTCACTAACTAACTTTGTGTCACTCACTCTTTATTTGAGTTAGTTACCAAATATTTTTTTTAATTGCCAATTTCTCTTATTTCTTACGAAAATAGTGGGAAAATTCTAAATAAGAACCTAAAGTGCTCTCATTTTTTTCAAATAAGGACTTGAAGTGGATATTATCCCAAATAAGAGCCCAAAGTGCCGTCAATTTCTTAAATAAGAGCGTAAAATGGATTTTCTTTAATATAAAAGCTTGAAGTGGCTATATTAATTTCAAACAAGAGCCTAACTATCCAATTGGTCAAGGGTATTTTTGTCATTTATCATTTTTAATTCTTTTTTTTCTTTTTTCCTTTTATTCTTTTCCTTCTTTCTTTTTCCTAGTTTTCCCTTTCTTCTTCGCCAATGGCCGGCCCGGCCATCGATGATGCCTAGAAAGGGCTGGGTGAGGGTCGCCCTCCCCCAATTTGGTGAGGGCCACCCTCACCATCCATAAGCAAGGGACAGCCTCACCTTGGGTGAGGCCGGCCGTCGCCAGCAGTTGGCGAGGGATGGCCTCGCCTCGGTAAGGTGACCCTCATTGCAAAGAAAAAAAAAACGAAAAGAGAAAAAGGAAAAAATAATTTAAAATTAAAATTGTCTTTTGATGAAAATACCCACAATCTCCCGATGACCGACGAAATTAGGCCCTTATTTGAAATAACCATGATTACTTTAGGCTCTTAGTTAAGATGGACATGGCCACTTTAGCCCCTTATTTAACACAAGATCCACTTTAGGCCCTTATTCAACACAAGGTCCATTTCAGGCCCTTGACTCTCATTTGGGAAAATGAGGGCATTTCATGTTATTATTTGGAAACTTCCCAAAAATATTCTCTCATTATTTCCAACTTTTATTTAGCTTTCTTACCAATACCATAAATTTGTGATTAAAGTCACATCATCAAATGAATAAGTTTATTTAGGAAATATGTCTTCTCAATTGTACTTGATCATATGTATATGATTCAAGCTTTAGCAATAGCCTATTTGACTCTTCAAAGTGGCATCTCATTGTTAGGGATGTCTTGATTATTGGGTTGAAATACACTTGAGGCATTATAAATGGCTTCTTATTATACCTCTTTTATTAGATAACACTTAGGTTGCATTTTGCAATCAGGACAAAATTTAGGATATGATAGAATTCATCATATCCTGCGTTTAATGCCTACTTAAGATAAGATAAAATTAGATATAAGAGATATGGATTGGAAAAAATTATTCCATGAGAGAGGTTAGATGAAGGTGTATAGGATTTTTAATATCCATAATAGGAAAGTTATTTTTTTTTTCAAATAAAAAACTTCCTAACTTAACAAAATTAAAATTATATTTCATTACAAATAATATTTGAGTTATACTATAAGAAATTCAAAATAAAAAAAATAACAATTTAGTTAATTTAATTTATCTTATTTTTATTTATATATTCAAATTTAATTCTATTTTATAATATAATTTAAATATATAAATATATATTTTAGGTATTTTAATATTTTAGGTATATCTGTGGTGTTTACTATTTAATAAAATTTTATTAGAGAATGAGGGGAAGAAAGAAATAAAAGAAATTAATTTAAAAAAAGAGAGGAAAGTAAATAAAAAAGCAAATAAAAATAAAGAAGGCAAAATGTGTTCCAAGAGATTTTTACCATCTCCATTTGTAAAATTTTTGGTTCATTTATACTAATATGATGTTTATATCAAACAATGTATATGATACGATATGTATATATCTAACTTTATTACTATAATTACGAAATGGTGGATTGGATATAGCAAAATCCTTGGATTTTATATCCTGATTAAAAATCTGGACGACCAAATGTAGCCTTAGAAGTATGTTTGGCTGGCGAAATAGAGTAGGAAATGGAATCATAGTGCCCTCTTAGATCACATAATGTAATAAAAATAATGAATAGAGGGACTCATAATTAATCTACCAAGCATATCAAAGCATAGACAAGATATTGCGTGATTGCACTAAAAGATTACTTCTTAAAACAAAATGAGCAAGACATGATCAGCCACATTTTCCATCACTTGAAAAAAAATGTAGAGACATGAACAGAGGAGCTCCATTCACTTCATCGCAAAACACATAGTTTTGAGTGGCCAAAGCATCTAATAAACACCACAACCAATATTGAATGGTGGTAAACCTAGAGACGGAGTTCACAAATCACAACCATTGCTGCAATGCAGTAAACTTGAGAAGTTCAATTATGAAATGTAAGCCCAACCTTAAGAGCAAGAAGAAGAAAAAATGCATTGAGGGCCAAAAATAGAGCAATGTAAGGTAATCGGCATGTGGTATTAGGTAAAATCTAGAAAACCCATATATCAACAGGGACCATGTCCAAGCATTTGATTATGTCCATCAAGCACTCTCAAGTGCCAAAAAGGGCAATGTTTCAATTTTTCTTCAATATAAAAGATACTATAACACAAGATCTATTTAGAGAAGGAAAAGAGAGCTCAACAGTGACTATCTAGAAACATGGAAAGAAAGAGCAACACTCGGCAGTGACTAATAAGGGCAATCACTTATGTTCTACAAACTGAACAAAAAGGACAAGGCTTAATGCAAGAGAAGTAAACCCACAGCATGATTGGACATGGCAAAAAGAAAAAAACATGGTTACACCATGCCACATTTTTATTCCACTTTCAAGCTCCATTGAACCGATCTTGATAAACTCATGTTTCAAGTCTATCCATCAATATCCCTTTAAAACCACCTTAGTGTCCAATATCCAGGTCACTTAGTATTTAGTAAATAAAACAGCTTTCACTATTTTGAAAATGGATCATCCAAACCAAGAAGTACAATGGGATTGAAGAGAAATATGCTGAGTTCATACTACATTCAAAGCGGTTATACGACTTCTTCAAGTTTTGGAAGTTCTTATCTCTCGATTTAGATCTAGATTTGAAAGCTCTCTTCTCTTTTAATCTATATTTATATTTGAGAGTTCCTTAAAGGCTTTTCTGTGCTCGTTCAACATCTCTCAATCTAGATCTAGATTTGGGAGCCTATTTAACCTTTTTTTGGTGTCTCCGTATGGTGATGGCATTGAGAATGCTAAACGTAAGCGTGTATCAACTATCGGGAAAGCCACACCTATTGGAGAATGAGATTACGGTGTGTGCTCATTACTTATTATGATGTGAGATTGGTGATCGGCCACCGTTCATTTTATTTTGATGTTGAGATAGATATATTCTTGTGGGATGAAAGTGTGCTTACTTTATTATTCTACTTTGCAATTTTGAAATTTGCTTTGTTTTGGACCTCTCATACATCATCTTGAGATATGAATGAAATATTTACTTTCGGTCATAAAAAAAAAAAAAAAAAAAACTCTCTCAAAGCAGTGCCTTGTTGTCAGGGATGTCTCGGTTATTGGGTTGAAATACACTCACAGACTTTGGTCTTGCGATATATTATGATTGGTTGAGCTTCTATGTCGGTTGGGTGATTGATTTGGAGTGAGACAATTTCATGTCACATTTATATTTGTGTTCACGGCTTATTATGTTAAATCGCAAGGTTTCATTTAAGAAGGCACTTGATGTCCTATTCTAAGTCTTGAGAGTTCATTTGCTGAGGTAGCGATTGCTTGTTCCTTTATTAACCTCTTTTTTCTCAGATTGATCTTGTCACGTCCCGATCCTCCAAGCACGTGCCCATCCCTCCTTGGTTGATTAATAGCAACGTCCCAGGATGCATCGCCGACCTTGTCTCTAAAATACGCATGCGGAAGCATATAAAATCCCCAGACAATAAATCAATGAGATAGGAAAGTATGACCAATTTTTCACAAAAGACTTTTTTTATAAACATACAGATTTATCCACAAAAGCCTACAAAAAGGAATCGGCTTTCAACAAAAGAAATGTCCTAGGGCTAACTAGTCGGACATGCTCGCCGATTCTTTGGGCTTCACCTTTTAAACTTCAGGCCTCAGGTCCTCCACTGTTGTCAACTTAGGGACCTGAAAATGGTTATACAATAACCAATGAGACAATGTCTTAGCAAGTTCTACCCCACTAATACCCGATTAGGAAGCCAATACGCGCTAAGGGCTGCCTAAGCACAATACGGTCAGAGGGCTTACCTTGGCCTCAGTTCCACCTTGCAATTCAATATTATTTACAAATGTCTTATGTCACATCAATCAATCAATTCACAGCATCAGATTAAATCATTGATCAATCGACTTAATCGATTACATGTCATCATGACCCTTTCTTGGTCAGCTCATCTCATATTATCTATAAGTCCGATTTTATCAGGACTGCTCACTGCTAAGCTAATATATAGATAGTATAGCTCGTTTCCGAGATGATCGGGTATACTACTCTCTATCTAAGCTGCCATATCATTAGTAGGCTGATATAGTATATCGACATTTCTCCATCTAAGCTGATAAGGTATACTACTCTTTGCTAAGCTGCTATATCAAAGCCTATAGGTTGATATAGTATACCGACATTGCTCTTTACTAAGCTGACAATGTATACTGCTCTCTGCTAAGTTGTCATATTAGAGCCTGTAGATTGATATAGTATACCGGTATATTACTCTCTATCTAAACTGACATATCGCCCTTAGGTCGATATAGTATACTATCCCAAACATATATCTCGATAAAATAACTGTGTGTGGGTACACGGTTGGTCTTAGCCAAAATATTATAATTTTTCTTTAGAATATCCCACCATTTTCAACAGCCCATAAACATATTTTTGGCAATGTAAACCGACGCTCAGTTATTTTCCAATCAATTATTGGAATTAAATCAATTTAGAATTATATCCTAAAATCACGATTAAATCAATTCAGCACAATTTGGAGCTCAAATAAATAAACAGATTGCACCACAATAACCAACATAAAATTCCGATCGTTGGCTATCCCACTTAATTTTCGGAAAATAAATAAATAAATAAATAAATAAATAAATACATAAATTATTAAATAAATACTATAAATCAAATTTAGGCCCGTAATGCCTGACTAGATGCCGAAACGGACCCAGAAAAATTACAAGATTCGTTCAATAAATATTAGAACCTATCTACTTGCTAATTGCACTAATTGTTTGCCTAACATGCATCGATAAATCATTAATTTAATTACTCTAATCTAATAAATTCTTAAGCATCATTAGCATACTAAGCGAGAATTAGTAAGTTAAAATCACTTGATTATTGAACCGTTCAGTTCATTCGACGAGAACGTCGCGAGGGTCACTTCTCTCTAAAGCGGGCGTAAGTTTCGAGGTTTGAAACCACCTCAAAACGGGCCAAACAGCCACTGTGATAACCACTAAATTTTTGTTTTGTTCTTTCTGAAATAGAAAGTAACAAAGATGCCTTAAGGCGGGGATTGATCGGGAAAGGTGGAAAGGGCTAAACCGGGTTCAATCGGAGACTCACGGAGGTCAAGGGGTGAGCCAAACAACTCCGGCATGAGCTGAGGAACCTACTGGAACGGTAGAATAGAGCTGGGACGTGCACGGTTGGGCGGTGGTGCACGCGAGGGCAAGGACAGTGTGCGGCGGTGCAAATGGCGGCGGTGGTTGCGTGCGACGGCTCCAAGCGGTCCTGCAGCATGGACGACAGCTTCTCTTGGCCTGCTAGTGTGCGAAATGGAGGGGAATGGAGAAGCAAAGCTGGCCAGTTGCTTGGTGAGGAAGAGAGGTAGGGAACAAGGGGGCCACAAGCTAAATTCTTCTCTTCTCTTGTTTCCCTTCACCAACCATAGCCACCAGCCCTTCCTTGGCCTCCATTAGGCAACCAATGCTTTTCTTTGCAACCTTGAATTGGCCTATTTTGGCTAGGCCAAGGGGGAGCTACGAATTTCCTTTGGTTTACTCTCAATTGGCCATCCAATCTTCCTTGAGTCAACACAAACTGGTCTCAATAAATTCAATTGACACCTCAATTATAAAATTGATATTTTTCTTCACCAATCCATCCATCTTGGATCCCAATTGCTCGATCAAAAACGATCCTAGCCTTTTTTTTGAACAAAAACGGCCCTAGGACGACTTTTTCCTAAAAAAGTCTCGAGTTGCAAAAAAATCTTCTGAGACTGAGTCAACGTTCCTATAATTTATTGTGACATGACAGAATCTTCCATTTCTGAAATCGGACTCAAATTCATGGTTAATTTTCCTAGAATTTATTGTGACATGACAGATCTTCCATTTCTGAAATCGGACTCAAATTCATGGTTAATTTTACTCAGGCACGTTTTTAGAGTGACCTAGGCTACTGGGTAGGTTTCTGAAATTTTTAATGCAAATGACCCGTGGTTGATTTTTTTTCGAGCCACAATGAACCCACTCGACACATTGGTGACTCTCAGTTGTCGTGAAAATCTCGAGAATTCAAATATGGACACAGGGTACCAAAATGATAGAAAAATCAATCCAGTGCCGGTCAACTAGAATTTTTTTCAATTTAGTGTTGTCACCCACGATTAGCCACACATCCCAGTCAAATCGACCTATCTTTGATCTTAAATTGATTTTATACTGTGTTGTAATGGTTTCTAAAGATGAGCACGGTTGAGAAGCTAATTCCTGATTGAATTATCAGGTCTATCGCATTAAAATTTATTAATGGCTTCCCTGGATAATCTAGTTTTCTCAATGTGATCAGCTCTAAAAATAGCCCTATCGGCACGTTGATGAAATGTCCAATTTATTAAATAGAAAACATGATTGAAAACCTAGAATGTCACAACTCTTCCCATTTTATAAAAATTTCGTCATCGAAATTTAAACCTTACACACTTTAACCAAAAATGTGGGGGTACAATTATCCCATCAACTCTTCAGTCTCCCATGTTGCTCTTTCAGTAGCGTGGTGTTGTCAAACCACTATGACCAACGGGATGGTCGTTGAACGCAAAACTTGCTCTTTTCTGTCCATTATTTGAACTGGGCTTTCAACGTATGACACACAGTGATCCACGTTCAATTCCTTGAAATTAAATACGTGAGTCGGGTCAGACTCATACTTCTTTAACATCGACATGTGAAAGATGTCGTGTACTTGCGCCAGTCTCGACAGCAGTGCAAGACGATATGCTATGGTCCCGATCCTCTCAAGAATCTTAAACGGATCTACGTACCTCAGACTTAGTTTTCCTTTCTTTCCAAAGAGCGAAGTTCCCCTAATTGGTGACACCTTCAGAAAAACGTGATCACCAACTTGGAATTCCAAAGACCTCCGGCGATTATCTGCGTAACTTTTATGTCTGCTCTAAGTGGTCTTTAATCTGCTTTTGATCACTGCAACGGCATCCACTGATTGTTGAACGAACTCTGGACCTGTAATCTTTCTTTCCCCAACTTTATCCCAACACACCGGTGTTCTACACACTCTACCATACAACGCTTCAAGTGGAGCCATCTAGATGCTCTATTGATAGCTATTGTTGTAGGCAAATTCCATCAAGTGAAGTTGATCCTCCCAACTTCCTTTGAAATCTAGTACACAAGCTCTTAGATTTCCTCGAGGGTCTAAATTGTCCTCTCAGACTGGCCATTCGTCTAAGGATGATATGTTGTATTGTACTGAAGCTTTATACCTAGAGCACTTTGCAAGCTTTTTCAAAAAGTGGCAGTAAATCCCGGGTCTCGATCTGAGGTTATCGTGACCGGTACTCCATGCATTTGAACCACTTGACGCACGTACTGGTTTGCATGTCTATCCAGAATGAGGTCCTTTTGAACTACAATAAAGTGAGCCGACATTGTCAGTCTATCATCTACTACCCAAATCGAATTATTACCTCTTTGACTTCTCGATAGTCCGATCACAAAATCCTTTGTAATATGCTCCCATTTCCACTCTAGGATCGCGAGAGATTGCAGAAGTCCTCCCAACTTACAATGTTGAGTTTTAATCTGCTGGCATGTCAAACACTTGGCGACATGCTTGGCAATATCCGCCTTCATACCTGACCACCAATAGTGTTGACACAGATTCTGATACATCTTGGTACTACCAAGATGGATGCTGTAACTTCTACGATGTGCTTATGATAAGATATCTTCTCTAAGCTCTACATCGTCAGGCACAACTAATTGTCCTTGAAACCTCAACGTTCCGTCATCAGAAATCTGACAGTCAGCCTTTCTTTTATCGATGTCCTCCTAAAGAATCTTTTATACATCTGGATATGTCGGTTGGAGTAACTTGATTCTGATCTGGACATCCGGTTCAATTCTAAGGGTGGCCATAAGACTTGAAATGTGACCTACCTCAAATTTGAATACCAAATCTTGAGCTTTCTCAATTAAATTCCACTCCTTAATCAGTACATGAGCAACTGTAGACTTTCAATTTAAAGCATCGGCGATCTTATTCGCCTTTCCTGGGTGATATAAGATATCACGGTCGTAGTCCTTTAGCAATTCCATTCATCAGCGCTGTCTTATGTCTAACTCCTTCTTAAAGAACAAGTACTTGAGACTTTGATGGTCCGTGAAGATCTGGAATCTTTCTCCACACAGATAGTGTCTCCAAATCTTTAGGGCAAAGATAATCGCCACGAGCTCTAAGTCATGCATCGAGTAGTTTAGTTCATAAGGTCTCAACTGATAGGAGGCGTATGCAACAACCCTGCCATGTTACATCAACACGCAACCCAATCCTCTGAATGATGCATCGCTATAGATTTCGAATCCTCCAGGACCAGATGGAATCGTCAATACAGGTGTGGTAGTTAGCTTTTCCTTAAGCTCTTGGAAACTACGTTCGCACTTGTCTGTCCACACAAATTTCTCTTCTTTCTTTAGGAGTCTTGTTAAAGGCGACACTAATGACGAGAACCCTTCCACAAACCGTTTGTAATAACCTACCAAACCCAGAAAACTTTTGATTTCTATCACTGTAGCCGGTCTTGGCCAGTTGATCACAACTTCTATCTTGCTCGGGTCCACGGAGATTCCTTCACCTGAAATCACGTGACCTAAGAAAGCAACACAAGTCAACCAAAACTCGCACTTGTTAAACTTAGCGTACAGCTAATGGACTCTCAGTGTCTACAACACTAATCTCAGATGACTCATGCTTTTTATTCACTCTTCGAATATACCAGAATATCATCGATGAACATGATCACAAACTGATCTAAGTATTCCTTGAATACTCAGTTCATCAAGTCCATGAAGGCAACTAGAGCATTTGTCAACCCAAATGGCATCACTGTGAACTCATAGTGACCATACCGAGTACGAAATGCTGACTTAGGAATGTCCTCCTTCCTAATTCTCAAATGATGATATCCCATCCTTAAGTCGATCTTCGAAAATATCGACACTCTTTGCAACTGATCAAACAAGTCATCAATCCTCGGAAGCAGATACTTGTTCTTGATTATTACTCGATTGAGTTGCTGATAGTCGATGCATAGGCATAACAAATCATCTTTCTTCTTTACAGAGAGAATTGGTGCTCCCCAAGGTGATGCACTATGACGAATAAATCCCTTATCCAAAAGCTCTTGCATCTGCACATTCATTTCTTTCAATTCTGATAACGTCATTCGGTAAGGAGCCCTAAAGATTGGCTCTGTCCCGAGAGCTAGTTCGATCACAAGTTCAATTTCTCTCTCTGGTGGTAGTCATGGCAATTCCTTAGGGAAAACATCTAGAAATTCTTGTACCATGGTGATGTCTTCCATTTTCAACTCCTCAACTGTCATATCTACGACAGTTGAGGTAACCTTGACAACTCTCATTTAATAGACGAGTTGCCTCTAGTGACGAGATCAAGAAAATCAAGGGTTCTCCTCAACTTCCGACAAACTCGAAGCTCTCACCCTTTAACAGGTCAAACTAAATCGCTTTGCGATAACAGTCTATCTTAGTTTGTTGCTTGGTGAGCCAGTACATGCCAATAATTAAGTCAAAGTCATACATGGCTAGGACTAACAGATCTATTTTCCCCTCTCACTCACCATTGTCTAAATTCCAACGAGAACAACCCAAAGTAGTAATAACTTTATCCTTCAATGGTGTAGATATGCAAACTGCCGACTTCAACAATATAGGACTTAATCTTAACAACTTAACATATTGCTCGGCAACAAAGGAATGGGTTGCTCCTAGGTCAAATAAAGCGTAAGCAAGATGGTCGTTCAGCGAAACCATACATATGATCACGTCAGACGTAACTTCTGCCTAACCTTGTGTGATGGCATACATCATGCCTTGGACTGGGGGTCTTAACTGTCCCCCTTGTGGCACATTCTGAGGTGCATACCCTCTGATTTGTCTCAACAATGGTGGCGGTGGCAACTGCGGTTGTCCTCTTGGTCTATTGGGACAATCTCTAGCTTAGTGACCCTATTGGCCACATTCAAAACAGGCGCCCGTCCTTCAGAGGCATTGATTCGCACCATGTCGTTTCCCATAATGGCGACACAACTCAATCCTATTTGACCCAGACTTGCCAATCCCACCCTTCCTATTTGGCGGTGTCTGAAACCTGCTTCCTGTCACGGGCTTCTTTCCCTGATGGATTCCTTCTCTAAAAGAACTAAACATCAGTCCAGACGGTGCAGCTTGCTCATTCAATCCTCTCTCTATCATTTGAGCTCGACGATAGACCTCTCAATAATCAGTCAAATCCAATGGTAGTAGAGGTTGTTCAACTCCAAATGAAGACCACTTTTGAATTTTCGGGCTTTCTCTTCAGGGTCTTCTATTAGTCTCGGAGTATACTGCGAGAATTCTGCAAATTTGACCCCATATTGGTCAATTATCATGCTCCCCTGATGGAGACGTTGGAATTCCTCTATCTTTTGTTCTCGGGCAATACTTGGGAAGTACTGATCATTAAAAGCTCCGAGGAAGGTGTCCCACACCTGGACCACACCTTTTGAAAACACGGTATCCTTGGTAGCTCTCCACCAAATATTCGTATTGCCTTGAAGTTGGTACACAGCTAGTACCACCTTCTCCTCTTTGTTGTACATCAAAAGTGCGAACGCCTTCTCAAGATCCTGAATCCAAAGTGATGTGACTTCAGGGTTTCCTTCACCAATGAACCTCGGTAGGTTCAACTTCAGAAACTGCTCAACTAGTTTGTGGATGGGCCTCCCAGCGGCCACGTTCCCTAGTGGAACTTTAGCAGGGGCAACGGCAGGTACAGCGACAGGTGTTGCAGTAGGAGCGGCCTTAATAGCGGTAGCAACAGCAGCAATAGTGATAACTTGAGCGGCCGCTTGATTCTGAGCCTGTTGATCCATCTGATTACCTATGACTTCTAGCACCTGCATGATCCCTTCGATCTTGGGATCACCAGGGGCTGCTACCCCAGCATCAACTAGAGGTGGTGCTACTCCACTGGCACTAGCCTGTGCCTGTGCCCTACCTTTGCCTCCTCGGGTAGCGACCCTGGTCGGCGTCCTAACCCGAGTTGTAGGCCTAACCGTTCTCTTACTCTGAGTCCTCTACTCCAGCTCGCTCATGGTGCAGTCTTTTACTGAAACCTGTCTTCCAAATCCACACTAGATTATAAGATGAGCGATACACACGCGGCAAACAATTTTACCACACAATTACCATCAACATGCACCGGTCATGTATTTAAAGGTCTTTTCTACTACTATCCCATAGGTCATTGCACCTTATCACTCCAATACCTAACAACCATGCTCTGATACCACTTAAACGAGGATATCACGCTCCGATCCTCCAAGCACGTGCCCATCCCTCCTTGGTCGATTAATAGCGACGTCCCAAGATACATCACCGACCGTGTCTTTGAAATACGCATGCGGAAGCATATAAAATCCCCAGACAATAAAACAATGGGATAGGAAAGTAGGACTAATCGATTTAGTCAATTACATGTCATCACGACTCTTTCTTGGTCGGCTCATCTCATACTATTTATAAGTCTGATTATATCAGGACTACTCACTGCTAAGCTGATATATAGATAGTATAGCTCACTTCTGAGATAATCGGGTATATTGCTCTCTATCTAAGCTGTTATAACACCAGTAGACTGATATAGTATACCAACATTTCTCAATCTAAGCTGATAAGGTATACTACTCTCTGCTAAGCTACCATATCAAAGCCCGTAGATTGATATAGTATACCGACATTGCTCTTTGCTAAGCTGACAAGGTATACTGCTCTCTGCTAAGCTGTCATATTAGAGTCCGTAGGTTGATATAGTATACTAGTATACTGCTCTCTATTTAAGCTGACATATCGCCCTTAGGTCGATATATAGTATACCATCTTAAATATACATCTAGATAAAATAGCCGTGTGTGGGTACACGGTTGACCTTAGCCAAAATATCATATTTTTGCTTTAGAACATCCCACCATTTTCAATAGCCCATAAACATATTTTTGGCGTTCTAAACCGACGCTCGGTTATTTGAATTAAATCAATTTTAGGATTCTATCATAAAATCACAATTAAATCAATTCAGCATAATTTAGAGCTCAAATAAATAAACAAATTGCACCACAATAACCAGCAAAAAAATTGCGATCGTCAACTATCCTAGCCTAATTTTCGGAAAATAAATAAATAAATACGAAAATTATTAAATAAATGTCATAAATCCAATTTAGGCCTGTAATGCCTGATTGGACGCCGAAACGGACCCGAAAAAATTCCAAGGTTCGTTCAATAAATATTAGAACCTATCTACTTGCTAATTACACTAACCATTTTCCTAACATGCATTGATAAATCATTAATTTAATTACTCTCTAATCTATCTACCTAATCACACTTAATTAAATCTAATCAATCCCTAAGCATCATTAGTATACTAAGCGAGGATTAGTAAGTTAAACTCACTTGACTATTGAACCGTTCGGTTCAATTCGACGGGAACGTCACAGGGGTCACTTCTCTCCAAAGCGGGCCTAAGTTTCAAGGCCCGGAACCACCTCAAAATGGGCCAAACAGCCACTACAATACCCACAAAATTTATGTTATGTTCTTGCTGAAATAGAAAGTAACAAAGATGGTTTAAGGCAGGGATTGGTCGAGAAAGGTGGAAAGAGCTCAATCAGGTTTAATCGGAGACTCACAGAGGTCGGAGGCAGGCAAAACAACTCTGGCATGAGTTGAGGAAGCTACTGGAATGGCGGAACAGAGCTGGGACGTGCACGGTTGGGCGGTGGCGCGCGCGAGGGCAAGGACGGCATTTGGCAGTGCGAACGGTGGCGGTGGATGCATGTAACGGCTCTAGGCGGTCCGATGGCATGGACGACAACTTCTCTTGGCCTGCTAGTGTGCGAAATGGAGGGGAATGGAGAAGCAAAGCTAGACGGTTGCTTGGTGAGGAAGAGAGGGAGGGAACAAGGGGGCCACAAGCCAATTTCTTCTCTTCTCTTGTCTCCCTTGACCAACCACAGCCACCAGCCCTTCCTTGGCCTCCATTAGGCCACCAATGCCTCTCTTTGCAACCTTGAATTGGTCCATTTTAGCTAGGCCAAGGGGGAGCTACAAATTTCCTTTGGTTTCCTCTCAATTAGCCATCCAATCTTCATTGAGTCAACACAAACTGGTCTCAATAAATTCAATTGACACCTCACTTATCAAATTTGTATTTTTCTTCGCCAATCCATCTATCGTGCATCCCAATTGCGCGATCAAAAATGATCCTGGCCTTTTTATGAACAAAAACGGCTCTAGAACAACTTTTTCCCAAAAGAGTTTCGGGTTGCAAAAAAATCTTCTGAGACTGAGTCGACATTTCTAGAATTTATTGTGACATGATAGAATGTTCAATTTCTGTAATCAGACTCAAATTCGCAGTTAATTTCACTCAAGCGCGTTTTTAGCGTGACCTAGATTACTTGATAGGTTTCAGAAATTTTTAGTGCAAATAACTCGTGGTTGATTTTCTTCGAGCTATAATGAACCCACTCGACACATTGGCGACTCTCAGTTGTCGTGAAAATCTCGATGATCCAAATATGGACACAAGGTACCAAAACGATAGAAAAATTAATCTAGTACCAGTCGACGAGAATTTTTCCAATTTAATGGTGTCACCCATGATTAGCCACACATCTCAGTCGAATCGACCTATCTCTGATCTCAAATCTATTTTATACTGTGCCGTAATGGCCTCTAAAGATGAGCACGGTCGAGAAGCCGATTCCTGATTGAATTCTCAAGTCCATCGCATTAAAATTCCTTAATGGCTTCTCTGGATAGTCTTGTTATCTCGAGAGTGATCAGCTCTGAGAACAACCCTATAGGCGCGTCGATGAAATACCCGATTTATTCAATAAAAAACAGGATTGAAAATCTGGGATATCACATATCAAGGCTAGGATCAAGGCATATTGTCTTTTTGGAGGCTTTTACGGATAAGATTTTCAAAAGTCTCAATGCTCATTATAATTAGTTTTGTTAATGTATAGTAGGGGGTTTGTATGATGTTGTTTAATCACTGTACATGTTCCTATAAGTATAGAATGCCTTTTACTTTTTAATTTTTACCTTTTGCCTCTCTTAAATCTTGTGCTCAAGTTTGTTGACCTTTTCGACTTTCGAAGATTCAAATATAATATTTCAATTGAATAGTATGTTTAATATTGGCAAGGTTGAAAAAAGGTACATTCTTTCCTTCAAAAATGCATAAAAAAAATACGTTTTTTGTGTGATTCGGATGGTAACGGATGACTCATCTGTTCGGATGGTATCCACACCATTTTCATTTCCACTGTACTAAACTCAGCCTTAGAGCAATCCTTGAACACATAGCTGAAGCTTTGGTGGGGCGTATCTTATAAGATAAGTGGTCTCTTATCATCATATTCTTTGAACGCAAAGCTAGGCATCAAGTGAGTAAAGGACATAAAAGTGAGAAGGAATTGTGATCCACTTTTCTTCGTCGTCTTACTTTTGTCGGCCATTTAGCCTGAGATTTTTTTTTTCATTGCCTTCTGATCTAGGAGGGGCGGGCAATGGGTGAGTGTTACAAATATCAAACTGCATCGAAACCGGCAAGATTTGGTACGTCTCACGTCACCTCTCGTAGATCTCATGACCACAGATGATTCAAATATAATTTAGTATATACAATACACCTATCAAATAATCTCTCAATATATACGGCGTTTGGTTTTTTCCAAGTAACTTCCCTAGATATATGTAAGTAGCGTTGACACGTGAATTTTCCTAATTGGTATCTCAAAAAAAATTGTTAATTATGAAAGACTACAAAGGCTTCAGTTGACCGAATTTAACTAACATGGACCCAACTTATTAGGCTCAACCAGATAGAGCTCGGCCTAATTCAACCTCATACCACACCTTTCTTTCTATAGCTTGAAATTCTCATGCTACGTGGCACCTTCTCATTGGCCCAAATCCCTACGTCACACAAGGATAACACACACTTTTATGGTGAGCTTGTCACCATGTAACAAATTGTCACCATGTCACAAAAACCTTAAATAGTAAAAGATTAATACCACGTAAAACTCCAAATTAGTATATATGTGACAAATTTATCACAAACTAATTTTTTGACTACCAAAAAATCCAAATTTGTACATTTATTTGAAGGTAGATTAATGTAAAAGAGCATATAAAATTCCCAGCTCATTCTAGTTAGTCAAAAGGTGGATGAAAGGTTGGAATTGACAATGTTTAGGATAAGGAGGATTTTAATGTTATAAGAAACTTTCTTTCGATCCTTGCGAACTCTTTTGTTAGCAAGGTGTATGAAGGTCAATGAGTGATAAGGTTAAGCTTGTCCCTGATGAATAAAGGAAGTGCACACCTTGTTTGAAATTGCCGACGTAGGGTAACTTTTAGGAAAAGTTGATCGAAACGACTATATGGAAAGTTCACACAAAAATTTATGACAAATTTACAAAATTGAAAAGTTTAGGACTGAATTATAATTTATATGATAAGTTTACAACTAATTGGACAATTTTCTGAAAAGTAAGCCAAGTCACAAATTCCAATGACTTACGTGAACCTTGTTGAGAATTTTTTTTTTTTTGGTCATGAATTCCAAGTAACCTTGTCAATTCAAATTTCCAATGGTTTTATTCCAGGTGAGATGGATTTTCCAAAATAGTTATTTTGCTTTTGACATTCACCGTCGCCTTCCATACTTACCTTGAAAAAGGCAAAAGCCAATTGATTTTTCTCTTACCATGCAAGTGAGTTGCAGCCTGCAATCCGAACTGAGGATGGGCTTTTGGAGTCAGCTCACCCTCGTGAGATCGTGACACTTTGTTCTGGCCATTGTAGCATGTGTGTCGCCCTGGGCATAAGGGGTTTGATGACTTGACGTCATCTTCACCTTCCTCAGGCTCATAACTGGTAGTCTGTTCAAAGTTTCAAACTCATTGGTGGCAACTAAACATGAGGGTTGCACTCATTGGGTGCTTTTGATGGATTTCAAAGCCTTGATCCTACTTTCCATGGATTTTAAAGCCGAGTCTTCTCACTAAGCCTATAGATGCTCTTTTGCAAATTAGAGCCATCCAATATGTCTCGTAGATTGTTCACTTTCTGGCTACAAGACCATCCAATATCTTGACAATACCTTGCCCCATGATCTATTCACTACTTGCGCTTAGGTCCTTCAAATTGCAGTAAATACTGAATGCTCAAAGGAGCTGATTGGCCTTGCCAACCCCACTTGATGTTTGCTCCTTCATGATTTACAATTATAGATTAATCGACCCCGAATGTTTTACATCTTTTCACAGTACCAAAAGAAAAAAAAATCTCGAAATCAATAAGATATAAATATTATCCACACTTAGTATGAAAACAATACTCATTTTTATTTTAATACATGCGTAACCCTACTGAATAAGGTCCCGACATGAGGCCATGCTGGGTAGGATGCTAACTCTATCGCGCCTTCTATTTGTCTGACATACGCTCCACCTATGGATGGTGTCTCAAATTTTGAACATGCTAAATTGAAGATCAACGTGATCTCCATGGGCTGAAAAAGGAAGAAATCATGTACATTTGGTGCAGTCCAAATAACGGTTGAAACCTAACAAAGTCCGGAGCATCTGGATAAGGATTACTTGCCCGGTTTACATTTTGGTCATCAATAAGCAAGGAGCTTCCGGGCTCATATTTGGACCCAGGAGTGATTTTAGAATTACAGGGGATTTTGAGGGTTTTCTTACCAAGAAGTGTATATACGGTCGTTTGTGCATGATATAATTACTATAACAAAACGTGAAAATTTTCAAGATTTTTCACTCGATTTATCTTCCCTCTAAAAAGGAAATTTTTTCTAGTTAGTCTTTTGATTAGGAGGTTACCAACATAAACATCACCGACATTTAATTTTTGTTAAGTTTGCATGTGAATGACGGCTTAACTTGTAACTCACCAAGCAAAATCCTAGTTGATGGATAAGAGTTTCATATCTTTGGTCTAGTTACTTTATCTGAACTTAGATCATCACTTGGGTTTATACATAATTCATCTTTTCTTTATTTGCACTTAGACTAAGTTGCAATCCGGTGTTATATGCAACTGTTAACAAGTGTCCATTTTAACCGTGTCATGCATGAATTCGACCAAGCTGGGTTGAATGAATTTACCAAACATGAGGACATAATAAGTTACCAAAAATGTGAAGTGCGCGAGCTAGAGAAAAATAAGATGGACTCAACCAATCTTGGACACTCACAAACAACACGAAGACTCGCGCTAAGTTTGTGCTTTCAATTTCCTTGTATTTTCACTTTCATGCACTTCTACCTCTGTGTAATTTCCTTTCAGTGATGTCAATTTCCAATTCCGTGTGTTTCCTTTCAATACATATCAATTTCAAGGCAATTTACATTTTCTCATGGGACACTTCTTGAAATTAAGATCTAATTCATTCTCTCTAACCTACCCATTTTCCATATATTTCATTGCCTTGATCCAACTATAAAATACCAATTTGAATTCAAATCAAATTTTGAAGACGAGTTTCTTCATCAAGCATGTGGACGCTCAAAATCTAGTTATAAAAATCCATCATGTCTTGTAGATTGTCCACTTTCTGCCTATGGTTTTGCTAAGATATCTTGACAATATTTTGTCTTGTTGTCTGTTCACTACTTGTACCAAGGTCCTTCCAAATTGAACATCTACATTCAAAACTCTTTGACCGTGATACAATGTCATGTAGTTTGTTTACCTTCTTCAATTTCGAGGTTTATCAATACATTTGACGTTTCATCAACATACCGCTCCAAATGTACATACCGTTAGCCTTTTGATTATCTGTCATCATTAAAATAGTTGCAAGGAAATTCATAATACAATCATGTTGAATAATTTTTAAAGAGTGATATTAGACAATTGACTCAGTTGCCCTTTTGGGGCTCTAGGACAAGTGGAATCAACTAGAAAATTCAAAAACATTGCTAGAGATGCGAAACATTCACATAAAATGACTCTTATGAAAAATCTAGATGGGTCACATACTATCTATTATTGTAGGTATGACCGATGACTTTTCATAATGTGGAGATAAATACGTAATTAAGGCAGTAAATTGTTGTACACTATTATTAAAACCATGTCATATGTCTATAGTTGGAAGAAACCATACCTACATTCTTATTTGGTTAAGTTTCCATATGAGGGATATCCATGACTTATAACCTAATAATAAGAGGCAAGAGAATTTCCTTCAATTGCGAAGGAAAATATGACTCTTATCTTGTTATATTTTGAATCTTCTTTCAAGATATATAAATAGATGTTACTAGATCAAATGAAAATCTAGCTTCCACCAATTAAATACTTTAAACTTTGTCTTGCAAATATATATAACCAAATAGAGTGGACTTAGGTCATGGTCGGTTGCAAAAGAGAATGCAAAATCATTGTGTTTACCTGCCCCCACAATTTCCTCTCATTTACTGCTTAACATCCAAGCAACTAAGAAGCCTCAAAAAGTTTCGACCCCATTGCAAGAGTCTCCTGCCCTCTTCATGTCTCTTTCCTTTCTTATTTTATATGTGTACTTCATCCACTTGCTCACAATTGAGTTGATCTTTCAAAAAGAAACCTCGTGGAAAAACACGAAAGATAAAGTCAGAAACCTGCCTCTCCTTTTGCTTCTTCCAACATACAATGGAGTCGAGCCACCCATTTCACTTTCCCTACGTTTACATGGGGCTTTCGCGAGGAGTTGAGCAAAAGCTTCCAGTGTTCATTACTTGGACATGGCTTGACTAAAGGGACCTATTATTACTTTTACAGCCAAAGAGATTGGCATTATTTTGTCCCTTGCATTTCAAGTCTTTTTGGAAGAATTCACTTCACTGTTGGGATTCCACCTTAACCTCACTCTTACGTTTTAATCACGTGTGTAAAAACTATGCTGGCTCTCGGATGGATCCAATTTGATCCTTTTTTGAGGGGGATAAAACTTTGATTTGGACTAATTGGCAGTCCCATTCGGCTGATGCTAACCTTGCACAATTTTAAATCACCTTGTACTAATTTGAGCTTACGGGAAACTTATCTATCAACATAATAGGTTTAAACATGGACAATCATGGACAAGAGACATCTATGATACCCAATATCCTCCAAAAGCTAGCACAAGACTGATCGAATATTAAACTAAATTGATTTTTATGTTCTCTCCTATATTTCTATTCTCTTCTATCTATTACCAATCTTGACGTTTTCGCATTCTTCTTCTCCTTCTAGTTATGTCCTTCATCAATTGGTATTAGAACAATATTTGTCCTGCATTATTTAATATTAGAGCCAAAAGCATTGATTACATTGTGGTGAAGGTTTTTTCATCCGTAATATGGTTTTAGTGAGACTTATGATGATAAAAAGTTAAAGAAATGGGTGCGCTATGTTCAAGTTTTGCAGGAGCTTTTTTGTTTTTTTTTTTTTTCCTGGTTTGGAAGTTTTGCAAGATTTAGTGAGTCAAAAATCAATGAGAAAAAGTGTCAATCTCGCTTAACTGGCGGAACACTACAACTAAGAGCACATATTGTACCATTTCATATTTTGCACCAGCCGCTTGTCGGTGTGAAAATTTGTCCTTGCAACCAATGTGCTATTTTAGCTACTAATCTACAAGTTTATTATTCTAGACCTGGGGAAGGATAGGGCAAATCAAGAAAGAGATGCATTGGGAAACTTGTCAATAGCAGAGTTCTTCTTAGTGGGCGAGACCGATATAAGATCCAAATCAAACTAGAATTTTTATTATAGCAACCAGTACTTATAAGTGAAATTTTCTTATCTTACTAGATTCTTGTTTTAGGCTTTTGTAAGTGAAACACCAAAAGTTCAGAACATTTGATCGAATATGCAATCAAGTCCTAAATTTTGAATTTATGCAAATAAATCCTAAACGGTTTTCATTGAGTGCAATATAATCCTGTTGGTAAACTCATGGTCAAATTTGCTAACATGGATGCCAAAATTTGACTTGGCATTTTGTAATTTCTTTTAACATACATGCCTCTGATGTGGTGCTAATGTGGCCCCATGCTAGGCAAATTCACATATTAAAAAAAGAGAAAAACTTTTTGAAAAAGAAAAAAAAAAGACTAGATAAAACTAAAAGTCATAGAGAGTGGAACCGTCGGCGAGGGTTGTTAGAGGGTTTTGGAGATGGTAGAACTGCCCCTACTATAATGTCCATGAGCAGAGCTAGCACTTCTTTTTCTTTGTCCTCATCCTCCTATTCATTTTAGTTGGCATAAACCTATAAAATATCAAATCATATAGTTTGATTTTTTAGAATGTTATGTCGATTCAATGTGCTTATGAAAAATGAAATATTTTACCTCTAATTGGGGATATTTATACGTATATAGTCGGCATTTTATCCCCTTTCAAATAGATCAACTTATACCGGAAAATGGATAGAGCTAAAGTTGAACCAAATTATACGTGAGCATGGAGATATATAAAATAAAAAACAAAAATAATTCTTATGTTGTTTTTTTTTTTTAATACCTAGGGAATCTCGTACAGCCGATAGCCGGTGGGTAAACCCTGGAGCGATGCTAGTGGAAGACCCACCACCCCAACGTCGCGCTTAAGATCCCATGCGGCCAGCGGGATTCGACCCCCTCCACTTTCGTTAGTTTCATTGGAGAGCCTTATCCAACTGGGCCACCGCAGGCGGTGGTTTATGTTGTTTGTTATTGAGTATCTGATTTTTTGAGAGTATCAATCAATTTCACAAATCATTTCTTTCTCTTTTTTGTTGTCGATTGTTGATCTCGGCATCCCCTTTCTGCTTCCGCTTCACTTCTCCTTATTGTCTCAAATTATTTGGTATCAGAGCCAAAAAAAACTGATTATATAGCATTGAAATTTTCCAACCAAATTGGTTTACACGAGAGTCCTATTTTAAAACGGATGATGATTTTGTCTAACTTAGGCATTTTTATTTCCTTTATTGCGAGGCTTAGCTATATTAAACTATAAGTTATATATTTCATTAATAGTTTATTATTATTTGGCTTAGCTTATACTGGAAAATGGAGAGAGCTAAACATAAAGCAAATTATACGCACGCACGGAGATATACAAAAAGAAGTTTTGTTTTTTTTTTTTTTTTTGAATATTTGATTCTTTATGCATCTAACCAACTCAATGAGTCGTGATACAGTCCAAATACCTTACATTACTTTTGTGGCACCTCTCAACGATTATGTTTGTGTTTTTAGGATGCCTGACAACCCACCAGAGGATTTTAGGTGCTTGACCCAAAAGTTACTTTAATTTTTTTTTCTTTAAGGATAGGCATAGGTACCTCCCGACTCAGTTTCTCTCATTTTCAACTTAACATCCCATCAACAAAGAAGCCTAAAAAAATTTCGACCCCATTTGCAAAAGTCTCCTATCCTCTTCGTCTCTTTCCTCTCTTTATCTTTTATGTATCCTTTATGACTTATTCACGATTGAGTCGAATTGTCAAAAAGACAAACAAAAAGTTGTGGAAAAACATGATAGAGATAACAATCATGCACGAGTCTCTCCCCTTTTGCTTTTGCCAACATATAATAGAGTCTTGCCATGTGTTTTCAATTTTTCTTGCGTTTACATGGGGGATTTCACAAGGATATAGAGTTGAAACTTCATGTGTTCATTACACGGGCATGGCTGGAACATAGCGACCCCACTCCACGCGTTTTCCCTCTCCTTGCGCTTGTCGGCGTGAAAATCTGTCCTCACAACATGCTATTTTTGCTGCTAATCTACAAGTTTATTCTACAGTTGTGGAAGGATAGCCAAATCACGGTAAGAGATGCATTGGAAAACCCGTCAATAGCAGAGTTCTTGTCGATGGGAGAGATCAATATAGGATGGGAATCAAACTATGAATTTTTATTTGAGTAACCCTTATTTGGTATTATCTTATAAGAATATTTGCTATTCACTATGCTGATTCTCATTTTAGGTTCTTATAAATGAAATTACACCAAAAAGTTCATAATGTTTGGCCGAATATGCAATCAAGTCCTAAACGTTTTTTTGTTGGGTACAATTTAATCCTTATGACACTCATAACCAAATTTGCTAACGTAGATTCCAAAATTGGATGTGGCGCTTTGTAATTTCTCTCTACATTGGTGCTAATGAGGCGAAGAAAGACCAAAGAAATTATTTTAAAAATCAGAGAAAACCTAAATAAAAGGAGACAAAAACTGAAGAAAAAAAGAAGTTCGTAGGGTGTGGAACCCTCGATGAGGGCTGCTTGAGAGTTTTTTTTTTTTTGGACAGAAAAGATAATATCATTAAAAAAAAAAAGAAAGAAACGATTACACCTTAGCGTTCAAAGAAAAAGAAACGAAGGCATCCGCCGCGATCAGAGCTTGCAAAATAGGAGGAGGAAAAAGGTTCCAATTTTGGGGCAGATCTGGTCGTCCGTGTGCTTTGGCCGCCCAGTCAGCGACTGAATTGGCTCGTCTATGACAGTGCTGCAAACGGAGATTCAGAAAAAGGGGCAAGATCGATTGAAGCTCGTCAAACAGCGGCCGATCCTCCCATGGTGGCGGGCGTCGGTCTTGGAGAATGTCAATCAGTTGTAGACAGTCAGATTCGATGACGATCGATGCGGTAAGAAGCCCCTGTTGCTTGAGACGATTTAGGGTTAGGGTGAGCGCCTGTGTTTCCGCTTGAAAAGCCGAATTTGCTGAAAATCTGGCCGTATAGACATCAGTGAGCAGACATCTATGATCGCGGCTAATATAGGCCATTGTGCCTTCTCTGTGCCCAGGGTAGAAGGAAGCATCGATATTGCATTTGATGAAGCCCGGTTCTGGCGATTGCCAATGGTGAACTGTAGAGGCAAGGGACTCAGCGTTACGCGTACTTGCTGGTTGGGGAGCTATTTGATCAGAGAGATTGAGGATTCGATATTGAGCCAAGGCATCAAGAACAGCCAGATTGGAGTCAGGGGGTAACCCACGAAAGACACTATTGTTACGTAGCCTCCACATCTGCCATAAAACCAGAGCAATCATAGGTAATCGAGGTAAGAGTTTCTGATCCTTAACTGATTCTGCAAACCACTTATCCAGACGAGTAATCGTAGTTGGGTGGAAAGGAAACTGCAGCTGTGGATGTGACCATACCCCTGCTGTCCACGGACAATAGAAGAAAATATGTTCCACTGTTTCCGGCTCATTCTGATTGCATATAGTACACATAGGGCTGGATATGATATGTCTGCTATGTAAATTGGATTTGGTAGCTAGTGCGTTTTGACATGCTGACCACAGAAAAATGCGAATTTTGGGTGTGCTGTGCAATTTCCATATGTAACGCCATAGCTCAGGATGGGGATGATGGGAGGTTGATGCATGATTACCTTGTAATCTGTTTGTTGGTGCTGTCAAGGCTCTATAATTACTCTCAACTATATACTGCCCTGTTGTTGTTGCTGCACAAATAATCTAATCTGTTGAGTGGAGAGGTCGTAGTGGAGTTTTGAGGATTTCGTCGACAATAGAGTCATCGAACATCTGTGTAATAAGGTGGGTTTTCCATGTGTGGTGGATATGATCAATAAGATCCGCCACCAACCTGGGCTCATCTCTATTTGCAGGTCCTCCAATCTTACCTCTTGGTAACTAGCAATTTTCCCTAATATGGATTGATTTTCCATCACCAACAGACCATCTTGCATTCGGTAAAATGGCATCACGCCCAATTAGGATGCTCCTCCAGCCCCAGGAAGGGCGAGAACCAGACTCTGCAAATTTGAAGTCCTTTGAGGGAAAATATAGGCCCTTGAGGAGCCGACCCCAGAGCGAATGAGGTTGTTGTAGTAACCTCGAAGCCTGCTTACCAAGCATGGCATTGTTAAAAGCTGCAAGATCCCGAAAACCTAACCCACCAGAATTTTTAGCTGTCGTTAATAAGTCCCATTTCTTCCAATGCACTCCATTCCTATTCTTATCATTCCGCCACCAAAAATTGGCAATCCGCCTCTCGATTGTTTGACATAGAGATATGGGAAGCTTGAAGGTCGACATGGCGTACTGCGGCATAGCTTGGACGACAGATTTGAGAAGGATCTCCTTCCTGCCTTTCGATAACAACAATTCTTTCCAACCCTCCAACTTTGCATGTACTCTACCTAATAGCCAGCCAAATACTTCCTTTTTTCGAGCGACCCCATTCTGATGGAACTCCTAGGTATCTACCATAACCACTCAACATCGGAACTCTCAACTCAGCAGCCAAATTAGTTTGAAGACTTAGTGGACAGCATTTGCTAAAATAGAGGCCAGACTTATTCCGGTTTATAACTTGTCCAGTAGCGAGACAATATTGGTTTAAAATATTGGCCATGTTCTGACATTCCGAGATAGTGGCATCAAGGAAGAAAACGGAATCATCAGCAAAAAATAAATGCGAGAGAGTGGGGCATGACCTGGTAAGTTTGATGCCACGAAGATGTCCCATCGTAAGAGCGTTATGAATAAGGGTAGATAGAGCATTGGCCATTAAAATAAAGAGATATGGAGAAAGAGGGTCTCCCTGTCTGAGTCCTTTTGATGACTTGAAATAAGGTAGAGCTTCCCCATTCAACTTAACACTCATTGTCGTTGTAGTAATACAGTGCATCACCATCTGAACCCACCAAGGATGAAAACCCAGTCTAATAAGGTAGGCTTGAAGGAAATCCCATTCAACTTTTTCGTAAGCCTTCTGCATATCAGTCCTGAAAATAGCTTGGAAGTGACGTGTCCGATGCCTCGTCTTGAATTGATGTAGAACCTTGTGTACAACTAATACATTGTCTTGTATTTGACAGCCAGACACAAAGGCAGCCTGTTCAAGTGATATCAGCTGCGCTAACAATGGTTTTAAGCGGTTGGCCATGACCTTTGAGATAAACTTATATGCAAAGTTACACAAACTTATCGGTCTAAACTAGTCAAGACGTTCAGGATGGTGTACTTTAGGAATCAGAACAATAAGAGTCTTGTTAAGATCTGGAGGGAACTTACCATAACGAAAAAAGTTGTGGACCAGACAGAATAAATCATGTTGGATAGTATTCCAATGGGATCGGTAGAATAAACCATTAAATCTGTCGGGACCCGGAGCTTTTGTTGCACCCAATTGAAAAGTGGCTTGTCGGACTTCTTCAACCATCACTGAGGCCAATAATTGCGCATTCATTGTGTCCGTAACAACTGATTGACATTGATCAAGGACAGGGCCAAAGTCACGGTGGCCTGCCGATGTGTAGAGCTGGATAAAGTAAGCAGAAGTCATCTCATTTAAATCTGCTATATCCCTCACCCATTCATTGTCTTCATTCCGAAGCATTCCAATCCGGTTTCTCTGCCTTCGTTGGATTGTAGTGGCATGAAAGAACTTACTATTTTTGTCACCCCAACGCAGCCAATTTATTCTGGATCTCATAGCCCAAAACTGTTCTTCTTGCTGCCAAATAGTCCTCAACTCATCTTGGGGATGAGATACCTCTTCGCTGTCAGTGTTAGAACTATAAGGATGATTAATGAGCGTTTGGAGGCGTTGTTGTAAAGCTGTTATCCTTAAGTGGCCATTGCCAAACTTAGAGCGACTCCATTGGCTTAAAGCTATTCTTACCCTAGACAGTTTGTGCAAGAGGTCAGAATTTCTGGATTGATTAGAAGGCCAAGTTTGGGAGACAAGGCTGTAAACTTCCGGATCATCATTCCAGAAAGCTTCATAAGCAAAGGTGCGTTGACGATTTTTGTGAAGCTTCACCGTTGAGAGAAGTAAAGGGCTGTGATCAGAGCCCAGTGGCGATAAGGCATACACTTCCGCATCAGGCTAATTAAGACGCCATTCCATAGAGCAGAGAATTCTGTCCAATCGTTCCTTAACGAGGTCAACTCCTTCACGACGATTTGACCAAGTATACATGCATCCCTTACTTTCAACCTCCATTAGAGCGCATTCATCTACTACATCTCGAAAAGAAGAAAGACGAGAGCGAATAGGGGATCGACTGCCCATCTTCTCCCAAGGATGAAGAATTTCATTAAAATCCCCTGCACAAATCCAGGGTAGTGTATTGAAGGCACTAATTCTTCGGAGGGTCTCCCAAAACAACTGGCGGTTATGATAAGTGGAAGGGGCGTGCAAGCAAGTAATTCTCATAAGGCGATCATCACGTTGTTCCCTGCAGACCATATCAAAAAAGTCTTTCGAAAAGCTGTCAATTTCTAGAGAAATAGTATCATTCCAAAAAACGGCAAAACCACTAGCCAAACCAACAGGATTCTGAACAAAAGAACTATTATAATGAAGCTGATGTTGTAATCTATTGAGAAACAGCTCCCTGTTCTTGGTTTCCATCAAAAACAAAAGATCGGGCTTTTCTTTGGCTGACAAAGCCTTAAGAGCTTGGACTTGTTAGGGGATTGCCCAACCCCGACAGTTCCAAAGATAAAAGCTTCATTTGTAACCTGGTGGCTATTGAGGGCCAGCCACCAAAGCTCGATGAAGTGCTTCATCTGCTGCCAATACCGGTGTTTCCTGGAGATGTGTCTCATCAATCTGATCCAAAACAACACAGCCCTTATCATAGGGAGCATAGCGTTTCTGTTTCTTTGCTTGTCCTGTTCTGGCAGTAGTGCGGGTATTTTTTATGCATCTAAGAGTCTGTGCTATGTCTGTTGCAGGAAGATGATAGGAGGGAGTAATGCACACCTGCTGCTGCAAGTGCAGCGACTTAGGTGAAAACAGCGGAAGCGCTGTAGAAGAAATGGGATTGTCTTCAGCTTTGCCTTTTGCTTTGGCCTGTGCAGGAATCAGAGCTGTTGAAGTGGCCTGCCGCTGTGGAATAACCTCGTGAGAAGGACTAAAAGGATGCGCTGTCACCGCAGGAAGCTGTCCAGGAAGAGCTTCATCTGTAAGTTCTTTATCATTTGCTACCGGTGGAGGTAACAGGGTTGGATGCTGTAGTAAACCTGGAGGAGTCTCAAGTATAATTTCCTGAGTTTCATCCATTTCTGGAGGATTGTAAAAAGCAGTCCAGTAGGGACTAGATTGATGAGCCTCTGCTTTCAACCATGGGCCAAAAGCCAATTTGTCTTTGCCTTCCTCCTTGGCCAAATCAAAAGGAATATCTATACAGTTAGTTGCGTAGTGACCAAGTCTTCCGTACGAGTAACAAAAGTGGGGAAGGCGCTCATATCTGAAGTCCAGCCATAACAGTTTTCCAGCTAACCGAATCAGTTTACCAGTTTTCAAAGGTGCACTTAGATTGATTTCCACCCTTACTCGCCCTATTTTCACTGTAGATCCCTCCCTGCTATCTATTCTTACCTCCAGAATGTCCCCTAGTTGATTTACAGCCTTCCTCAGAATCTGCTCTGTCATCCACTCCAAAGGCAAGCCAAGAATTTGGACCCAGAAAGCACACCGAGTAAAATCATAGCAATGGAGAGGTGTATTAGGAATCCAAGGCTTGAAGTTGACTAAGTTGGTAGAAAAAAGCCAAGGGCCCCCCTTTGAAATACGTTAGAAATCCTTATCTTGTTGGAACTTTGCTAAATATAAACCACCTTCATGTTGAGAGAATTCGACCAAAACAACTCGCCATACGCGCTTCATAACTTCCTGGAACGCCTGAAAATTTATATTTGATGTAGTAATAACCTTCCCTAAAAGGGTTAGTTTGCATTCCGCAAGTTTTTCCATTGCAGGTTCATCCTCCCATATCTCAACCTCCTGATCAGAACATAGACGTCCCAAGCGGTGGCACAAAGCAGTCATGCGAACTGATTCATCAGGGTCATCCGAAGCCATGACCACAAAATACTCAATTGAACATAAGGCAATAACGCAAAATAGAAAGACCCAGTCACGAACAGCAAAGCCAGTCACCAACAACCGCAATTGCCGGAGGAATGAAATAAGAAGCAAGACCAAGCAGGGTACGACATGGTTGGAGGGAATTCACCTCTTTGCGGTCCGTTGATGATCTCCGATGATGAAATCCAGCACCTGCAAACAGGAATCAACATTCCAGGAACGACGAGAAGCGGGGATATAAGGAGATTAACAGAAGAGGAAGCAATATATTACACAACCCATGGGAATTTGCACAGGAGAAAGTAGTTGACGAAGCACTGCGTCGACAGCGAAGATATCCTACCATAGACGGTAGACGAAGCTCTGCATATAAGGAGAGGGAGTACTACCAGGAGCGGTAGAATGTGAAATATCTAACATTGAAAGGACAAAATGCTGCTTGAGAGTTTGAAAACAGCATAACTGCCCCAACTTACAATCGTCATGACATCGGCAGAGCTTGCACTTCATTTATTTTTCTCCTTCCGTGTCAATTCAATAAGCTTATGGAGAATGAGAGTTTTTAATTTAATTTATTTATTTTAGGAAAAGCAAAGGCACCTTCCGACCGAATTTCTATGAAGTTGTCAGGCATTTTTTAGAAACTTTATGCCTCCCTTCAACTTTTTTTTTCGACTATTGCTTTGCTTCCATAAAAAATGTACATGCGAGGGTTTCCTTGCTGTTTCTTTTAACCCTTCTCAACTGCATTATTGTCCTTCTCAGGTTCGCATTGAACTACTCTGCCTAAGAATGGTTGACACATCAAGCAAGCTACTCTATACATGAAAATTATATGATAATTTCTAAAATATGTGTTATAATAGGCATATATGTAACTGCATTTACCCCCTATTTTTTTTTTGTGAAATCATATTTTTGAGATAAATGTATCACATAAATATAAATCGAGTTTTTTTGTGTCATAAAAAGAAATTTTGGGTAAATATATAACATTTAGAATTTTTGTACAAAGGTTTAAAGTTTTTTTTTTGGTAAAGAAAAGGTTTAAATCTATCGCAAAATTAAAACAAAAATATTACAAAATTAATATTTGTAAACAAATATGATTAGTGAACGTATAATTTAGGATTTTTTTTCAGGCTTTTACCCTAAAGTATAATCACTCCAAATTGAAAATCCTTTTAATCCCTAACATAAACACCAGAGGGCCATGGGCTTAGAGACGAGTCTGATATTCACTGTATATATCAGCTTGAAGTCACGCCCAGATCACCAGGAAGACTTGAGAGTCTTCGAGCTCCCTTTTCTCGCCCAACCAGCGACAGACGCTTCTTTGAGGGCTAGTTTTTCCGTGTGCAGAGCAGAGGAGGCCACGATCTTCTTCTCAAACCCAGCGATCAACGTCCCCCGGTCGTCCCGAGCGACTCCGGCAACCGACCCCTCCGACGAATCGGCTAGCCAGGACCAGGAGCCATCGATATTCATCTTCACGAAGCCCTTTCCCGGCAGCAGTGACCATGAACACGGTACGATTCTCTTCTGACTTTTTCCTGGATTTGCCTTGAAGAGTTCGGTTTCATGAAAACCTTGCTCAGAATGAGTGCGGTGTCCACGATCGAGGACGGATCTGGTCGTCGGGACTGATATACCAATTTGTATTTTTGTTGCGTTCCTTCCTGTATAATTGGACCAAAGTCTCCCTGATCAGCTTCTTAACAAGAATAGACAAGTGGATTTATGAGAAGATTGCAGGCTAATCTCAACCTTTCCAAAAATTTGACTTACAGATGACATGGATCATTCGGAGTTTGAATATAATATGGTCATTTGCAGATTTGCTTCTTTTTTGTTATTCTGTAACTGAATTTATATAATAGTCTGCGATAGTATTTTTTATGCTTTTCTCTGATCATTGGTAACCTCACTCATGATATATTTACGCGATATGTTTGTGGTTGAGACCTTCAATCAGCCAAGGGCGAAGGCCTATCTTGTTCACCCACAAGGGAGAGAGGGAGAGAGCTGCTAAAGCTAAAGTTTAAAATGGGGAGCTCAGAGGCAGGAGCATCGTCAGGAAGCGTGTATCAAGTGTTCTTGAACTTCAGAGGACCCGACACTCGTCATGGATTTACCGACTTCCTCTACCATAGCTTGACTGATGCTGGTATCTACGTCTTTCGAGATGATGAAGAGCTCCGTGTTGGTGAAAAAATTGATGGAGCACTCCAGAGAGCAATTGACGACTCGAGGATCTATATCCCCATCTTCTCTCGAACCTACGCTTCGAGCCACTGGTGTCTCCGTGAGCTCAGACAGATTGTGGATAACACCTCTAAGTCAAATGGGAATAAAGAGATCCTACATATTTTCTTTGACGTGACACCTGACGATGTCAAGCTGAAAACCCCATTGTATCGGGATGCTATTCTCAATTTGGAGTGCGAGAAGAAGCTGAGCACTGAACAAGTAGATTCCTGGAGAGAGGCTTTGAAGGAGGTTGGTGCAATAAAGGGTTGGGAAGCCAAGAAATACAAAGGGTGAGCTTGCTGCATTCTAAGATCCTTATTTTCCCTAATTTCTTTTTCCTGGTTGCAAAAACTAAGTAAATAATTCATAGAAAGAAGGAACATACTAAATGTAGGAGAAGAGAATCCAAAAGCATAAAAATCATGCTAGAGCTATTAAAATTGTTAGTGTTCTTGATTTCACTAGAAGCGCTATCATATGTCTAATTTTAATGAAGAACTAAAAATAGAAAACAAAGTTCATTTTTTTTCCTTTCGTTGATGGTCTATATAAATTTTGTTCCATTGTTCACCTCTGTCATTTAGTAAGCAACTCTTAGTAAAATTCTAATGCTTCTAGAACTACTTCTCAAAACTTAGTAATATAGATATATCACAACATTTGAGGTGGGACTTCCACTAGTAATACTAAATGGTATGCGTGTAAAATAAAATGTGAAACTATGGGTGACAAAGTGGAATAAATATACCATGCACGTTCCTGTCTAATAATTTGATCTTTCAATTAATACATCAAACATTTCTCCTCCTGAACATATAATGTCCCACTTCTAAGGTTGTCACATGAATATAACTGATAAAATGCTAATTCGCGATGCATAAATAGTTGTACATTCATCTTGCACAAAGAAGATTAACATAATTTGAGGATTGCTAATCACATGTTGGGATCGTCAATTTTCATCATGACACAATGCAACTCGTGGCACCTAGCAATGTGAATGAAAAGTGCCTTTGAAAGTGATGTAGATTCATATTTTTTATGGTTACATAGAATTAGCTAGAAAAATCAAATCTGAAATCCTTCAGGGTCAATTCCATCATTCTCGTCAAAATGTTTGTTTTATGCATGCTTGGTGTTATTTTGGAATTTTACAAGATCAAGTACACATAAGGTTTGCAAAACACATCAAATTACAAATGTTAAGTTATCAAAAGCGATAACTAAGAAAACCTTACATTCAATACAAAATTTGAGAAGAAACGTCTTGATTGTTGATGTCCCATTAGTTATCGAATTATTGTGCAGTTAAGCAGATGCAATTGAATAACATCAACTGCTAGGAAACGAACAAAATAAAAAGGAGATTCCGTCGAAGTCTGATGGAATTGTATCACGAATGAAATTTAGATTTTTTTTTTTTATTCCTTCAATTTTCCCCTATTGAAATGGTTTTCCTTCATGACAGCCAAGGGGAACTCATTAAGTTGGTCGTTGAAGAGGTTGTGAAGAAGTTGAAGATAAAGCAAAAATCTGTGACTCAACATTTAATTGGAATCGATGATCAAGTGGTAACAATAAAAAATTTGTTAGACATAGGCTCTAGAGGTGGACGGCTCATTCAAATTCATGGCATGGGGGGTATCGGTAAAACAACTCTTGCCAAGGTCTTGTTCAATCAACTTTCTACCCACTTTGGAAAGTGTTGCTGCTTTCTTGAAGATGTTCGAGAAAAATCGTCAAGAACTGATGGCTTGGTTGAATTGCAAAAGAAGTTATTATCTGAAATAGGAAATGCCACAGGAACAGGAAGCATTGATGCAACTGACTATGGAATGAAGAGGATCGAAGAAACACTTTGCCTTAAGAAGGTCTTCATTGTACTGGATGATGTTGATAAAAGCGAACAAGTGGAGAAATTAGTTGGAAAAGATGCTTTGGTTTCAGGTTCTAGAGTACTGATTACTACTAGAAACAAGGATGTTTTGCAAATCACTGGACCAAAGTATGAAATTTTAAAACATGAAATGAAGGTGATGAGTAGTGATCATGCTTTTCAGCTCTTCAGTAGACATGCATTTAATAGTGACTCTCCTCCAGAGGATTATTGTGGTATTTCAAAGAAAATTGTATCTGCTACCGGAAGACTTCCTTTGACTATTGTAGTAATTGGTTCATTGTTGAAAAATAAAACACAAGAACTATGGAAAGAAAAATTGGACGAGTTACGCGAAGCACCTCCACAGGGTGTTTTCCAAGTGTTGAAAGTTAGCTATGATGCATTGACTTTTGAGCAACAACAAATTTTTCTGGATATTGCATGCTTTTTCATTGGTGAGGAAAAGACAAACGCAATTTACATGTGGCAGGATTGTAAACTTTTCCCACTTTCTGGAATTGAGGTGCTCAAAAACAAGTCCTTGATAAAGATTGGAAAGGGCAATGAGTTTTTGATGCACGATCAGCTAAGAGATCTCGGAAGGGGAATTGTTCATAACAAAAATCCGATGAATCTTGAAGCGCGTAGTAGGTTATGGATTAAGGATGAAGTCCTTGATACAATAAAGACAAAGAAGGTGGAAAACTTATTGAGATAACTGATGGATTCTCTTTTTTCTTCTTGGTTTTTATACTTTTCCTTGATAAAATAGAATGCTGAATGCTACTCATTTCTTGCTCTCATTTGCAGATGAAGAATGTTCAAGCAATGGTACTTGAACCGTTCCCTCCAAAAGTACATATCAAAAGTGAAGAGATTGGAAGGTTTGAAAAGCTAAGATTCCTTAAACTTGAGAGAGGAACCTTTGTTGGCGATCTAATGGATTGTTTTCCCAAATTAACATGGTTTGACTGGAGTGCTTTTAATTTAAAGTGTGAGCTGACCAATATGTGCTTAAAGAATGTAGTTGTCCTTCAATTTTCAAGCATTGCCGGTTTAGACGATACAAATTATGGAGCCTAATAAAGGTGCGTCATATGCTTATTTCTATTCTGTCCTTGAAAGCAACATTTGAACTGTTCCTCCATTGGATAATGCATTCACTTTTTATAGGAGGCAAGAAAATTGAAAGTTCTTGAACTTAGTGACTGTGATTGCATAACCAAAACACCAGACTTATCAGGATGCTCAACTTTAGAGAGGCTTACTTTTTGGGGTTGCTCTGGTTTAAGGAAGATTCACTGCTCTATTGGGAAGTTAAAGCATATGATAGAGTTAAAGTTTGATCGATGCCCTCAGTTAGAAGGTTTGCCTGAAGAAATCGGGGACTTACAGAATCTAGAGCACTTCTCTTTAATGTATTGTGAGGGAATAAAGGGATTACCAGATTCCATATATGAGTGGAAATCATTACGGGAGTTGCATCTTTCAATTAAAGTTCCAGTGGAGTTATCGGCTGCTATTAGAAAGCTTGGGAATCTGGAAGTGCTTTGGATTGTAGCCAATTTGAAAGGTCAACTTCCTTCTGAAATTGGCTTGCTTCTGCAGCTGCAACAACTGGTTTTAAGAGGGTGTAATGAAATCCAAGAGTTGCCGGCACTCCCAATAAGTCTAACCCATTTGACAGTGTCATCTACGTCGTTACAAGTTGTTCCGGATCTCTCAAACTTGACTAATTTGGTTGAGTTGGACCTAAGCGACGAGTTTGACATTGATGAACAAGATGAAATTCATACTGGTGACTTAAGGTGGATCGGGAGGTTATCGAAACTAGAAGAGTTGAGTTTGCATCTCCTCCATGTCCCTGCTCCCGCTGAGTTGGCTTCCCTTTCTCAGCTTAACAAACTCACTTTGTCTGGATTGAACCTACAACCCTTCACACAACTTCCCTCTTCTCTATTAGATCTAACCCTTGAGAGTTTCCAATCAATCACCTTACTCTCTTCCAACCTAAAGAATTTGTCAAATTTACAGCTCTTTTGCTCTCAAATGCAAGAGATTAAACTCGATGGGCTTCTGGTTCCAAATTTAACGGGGCTTCATCTTGGTTTTTGTGGACCCCTCGAGAGATTCGTGCTGTCCAGCATGATGAAGCTAAAAGAGGTCTTCGTGGAAAATTGCCCAAAACTAAATGAGATACACATTGCTGGGGTGTTGGAATCGTTGGAGGAATTGCATATCAAAAAGTGCAAGTCCTTCACAAGGTTAGTGTACGTCGACAAACAATTGGAATATTCTCATGAATCTTCACTAATCCTTGCATCGGGAGTCTTCAATGAGTTGCGGAAGCTGTGGCTACAGCATTGCCCTAAGATACTCGGTATTCAAGTTGTTGGTACGTTGGGATCGTTGAGAAATTTGTTACTTTATTTTTGTGGGCATTTGCAAAGTCTTGGTTTGTCAAACTTAAAGAACCTCAAGTCTCTGGACATAGATCTCTGCCATGAGCTCCAGATTGTTGAGGGCCTCGACAAGTTGGAGTTTTTGAGCAACTTATTTCTAAATAAGTGCCGATCGTTGGAAAGTTTGATTGATGTATCAACCACCCAATTGCCAGATGAATGCCAATTATATATCCGCAAATGCCCAGAATTACGTGGGGTTAAGCAAGGATTCGCAGGCACTGTCAAGCGTTTCAAGCGTCATAAGGTGAGTCAAAACCATCCACAACAAATTTAGGCAGATTTCTAAGAGTTTTGGAAATTAAAAAAAAAAAAAAAACAATCATACAAACGTGAATTAAACTTGGACTCACTCACTTTAAAAGGCAGCTGTCGCACGTGATGTTTTCTCTTCTTTTTTTCCTTGTTTTGTAAATGAGAAAGTTACATAGTTGCAGTAAGAGAAGTTCAGTTTTTATCACAGATGTTTTGAAAAACTTCATATTGTCGGAGATATATATAGAATAGCTCAGAGCATCTATTTAAAATGTTTTCTCGTTTTATATGAAACGAATGATTTTATTTAGCATTTTTTCTATGTAATATACTCCATTAGTTTTTCCAGTTCTTACTTAATACCAATTATTAGAACAACGACTTTCGTAATTTACGATATTTACATTGAAGATAAAACATTAAAGTCATAAATGTATCAGAAGTTCTAAAATTAACAAAGATTCCAGTCAAGTCATAAAACTTGTCAATTTGATACAATCTTATCCATTTGTTAATCATGTCCAATTTGACTAATGGAAAATGCTGATCTTGCATTTTTTTATTCATTTTCCTCTCCTACGTGGCATAGAGCTTCAAAGAAAAGGTTTGGGTGCAAAAACTTCTGTCCTTTGAAGGTTTGCCCCAAATTTCCAAGCCCTAATTGAGTTTTCTTCTCGAGTTTTCCTCACCTCTTCACTGGTCTTTCTCGTCCATAGTGTACTTCTTGTTCGTCGAGTCCCCGAATTTCCTCTTCGTTCTAGCGCGACGATGTCGAGTCCTCGCACAACTACTCGATTAGGTCAACAAGGATGTCGAGTCCTCTTCGTCCAAGCCCGACGGCTTGAACAAATGGGTTACAAGCCACTACATCAGGCTTAATCCCCTTTTCTTGTATGTTGCTTTCGTCCCCATGGAGGTATGTGAACTCATTTAAGGTGTTTTCTCTTGTGGATTAAATAGGTCTGAAGTTTGGAAGTGATGTCAATGAGTATATGCCGAAACACAGGAAGTTCTTGCGATCTTACTAGTCTTAGCAAAATAAAAGATAGGACCGTCCAAAGAAAAAAGACATGGATTGTTTGCATGATTTTGCTTGGATTAATTAATGCGGGAGCAACTGTATTTAATGCTCGATTTCGCGTTTCTTTACTTGGGAAACATGCTAGAAATAATTGGGGATTTGGCTTTATTTGAATACATCTTTTGGCCTGTGGAGTCAAATTAAACGGGTCATCTTTGCTTAAAGTGCTATTTGTTCACTTAGAATCTCCAGAATATCCAAGGATTGTATGATTTCTTTAATATTTTATTTTGGATTTTGTATTTTCCATGAAATTCGAAATTAGAAAAATGGAAAGATTATCTAGTTAGATTAAGATTCTATTCAATTTGTATTAAGAATTATGTTAAGCCAAATCCTGATTTAAACTAGAATCTTATCTTAACCAAATAATCTCTAATCTAAAATGCAATCTATCTAAAAGGATCTATCTAAATAAAATTTAAACATGTAATCAACCTAATATGCAATGACATGTCAAGGATGCCCCAATTCTACATGTGATGATTTTTTTGTATTTTTCTTTGTACAATTCAAAATTTAAAATTGCCAAATAATTAAACGTGACATTTAAATTAAAGAAAACTAACATCCTAAATGAACGCTTTTTTTATATTTTTTTATTTAAAAATTCGAAATAAGATTGCAATTCTAAACATGCAAGATAACCCTAAGATTAGGAATATTCTAAAACAAACCTAATCCTAATTCAAATTTTTTTTTTGAATTTTTTCTTCTACAAAAATAAAATTAACTCAAACACCATGACAGCAAATCAAGCAAGATAAGATTGATATCCAAAAATTGGCGAACCATATCTCACGCATGAGTTTGGGTTGACCAATTTTAAAATTAAATCGTGAATCGATCAGATTGTCGATTTTTGCAAGGGATTATGAGTCGAATTTCGGGCGTGAAAATCGGACTGTCAATCCCTTATTTGAGGGCTATTTCACATTGGAATCTCAATCATACATCCAGGAATAATTCTACTAAAACACAAAGTAAATAAATGAAAATAACATTAAAAAAAAGAATAAAGTAAAAAAGAAAAACTACCTAATCGATTTTCCTTTTGTTTTTTTCTTTTTTCCCTTCCAAACAAACTTGGTAGTGCACGGCCAAGGGTGGTGGAACTGGTCACCGTCGGTCACCGGTCGTGGTCGTCAGAGTGGTGGTTCATCGTCGGTCGGAGGTCTGACGAAGGGCGGCAGCCAACAGACCAGGGGAGTTCGGCGTCACGAGCTACAGGGCAGTCCCTCGGGTATTGAGCAGAGTGGCTCGGACCAGGAGCAGCAGCTCGTCGCAAGGGGCAAACGGCAGTGGGCTGGCGCAGAGGCAGACCACCGGCGAGGAGCAGCGTCGGGTGCTAGATCGCAGGAAACTGGCGGCTTCGAGCAGGCGGAATAGAGCAACAGTAGCGTTGCAGGGGAAGCGGCAAGTGACCAGCGACGAAAGGTAGCACTGGGCTAGTGGCACTAGGCACAGGAGAACTCGAGATCAAGTATGGTGCTCGGCGTCGATCATGGCTAGAGCAGAGAACGCTGGATCTCGGTCAGAACGGGGGCATCGCGGACGAAAAGTTGCAGGCGCGGGCATCGCAGGAGCAGAGGTTGCGTCGCGACTGGGGGCGGAGTGAGGGATCGGAGCGATAGTAGATGAGCGAGCAAGGGCACGGGACTTGGGCGTCGGCAGGGGTCGGCGAGAAGCTCGACCGCTGGCGGAATGCCGGAGGTAGGCGAACAGGATCGGCAAGCGGAACCCGGCCGAGGGCGCTGCAGGCGTCGGCGACGGGGCTGGCGTTCGGATCTAGACTTGCTGTCGTCAGGGGGAACAACGAGCTTGGCGGCGAGATCGGCGTTCGGGCGGATCAGATCGGAGGGCATGCGGCGATGCCGCGGCAATCGGTGCAGCAGAGACCTCAAGCGGCAGTGGTGCGGCACGGCGGCTGGTACAGCAGAAGCTTCAAGTGGCTGCGAGACGAAGGGGAGCAACGAAGAAGATGAACAGCAGCTTTTATTTTTTTATTTTACTCTCCCTCTCTCTCTTCACGTCCGGTCACTTCCCCTTCTCTTTTACGTCTCTTTTCTTCTCCACTTTCTGCTTCGGTAGACTTTGACTTTTCCTCCTTATTCTCTCTTCTTCGAACCCTAGAAAAGTTCCCCCCAATTGTGAAGCCAAGTATTCAACGTAATGTAGCCTCCCCTAAATCCTACGCGAAAACCTTTTTATGGGTCAAAGATTATGATTTTAATTTCATTTTCAAATCAACATCCGCGAAGATTTCTTTTTCGCACGCGATATCACTTTTTTTTTATTTTCCATATATCCTGATTTTATCACCTAAGGACAAGATTGCAACCTGATTTTCTTAAATTTCAAAAATTCACTGTAATATCATTTCAAATCTCCATTTAAGTAATTTTTGTTATTAAAAGAAACCAGGCTCGGGCCAATTTGCTCGCTCCGTGGGCTAAGTCTAGCCTTGTTAATTTAAAGCTCAGAATCATTAATTCAAACTCATCCACCATCGGTCCAATAAACGCTAAAAATGCAAATGTACCTAAATCTATATGCCATGCAATTCATTAATTAACTAATATATATATATATATGGATTAAAATTAATCCCTAATTTTTTAATGAATAAATGGGTCACCAAAATTTAGGTGTCAACATGAATGAACATCAAAACAGCATTAAAGATGACGGTGGCAAGTATAAAGCTACTGAGGAACAAGAGACAGGCGATGGTGAAGCAAATGAGGCACGACATCATGTCTGGTCAAGACACCGTTGCTCGTGTCTGAGTACAGCTAGTTCTTTCACTTCGATTTGCGTTTGATTATTGCATTGGCAGTTGGTGTGGCTTTTTGTATTGGACGTAATTCATGTCTATGTTGAGAGAAATTGGTCTTGAGAAAAATGGTTACTCTCAAATTTCCGGTGATTTTTGTATATCTAATTTATAATTAGAATGCTTTGAGAGTGTTGAACTTGAAATAGTCATATCAGTTTTTGGTTACATTTAGTCATTTGTATCATCCGGGGTGTGAAAAAATTCATATTTGAATGAATTTTTGAGATTTTGGATCCGCATCTCATTTTACTCAGGAAATGCTCTATACATATCTTGGACTTCTAGGAGACTTAATGTGACATCTTGAAATTTGACCCCGTCTCGATAATATGAAATGGGCATTTCGTCGACGCGCCTATAGTCATTTTTTTCTAAGCTGGTCTCTCACGAGTTAACTAACCTATTAGGTGATGCCGTTAAGGGATATAAATGTGACAGACTCGAGAATTCAATCGGAAATCAACTATCAACTACTCGACCATAATAATTGGCAAGGATCAATACGATACTGTTATAATCGAATTATGATCGGATATAGGTCGATTTGACAGAATCACGTAATTGAATTGGAGGTGATTCCACGTTATTGCGAAATTCGCGTCGAACAGTATTGACCCAATTTTTTTTTATCAATTTTATAATCGGTACACGTAATTGAAACCTTGTGATTTTTACGACAATTGAGAGTTGTCTATGAGTCGAAGATGCACAAACGTGAATTGAAAATTATCAACCATGGGTTAAACGAGTTAAAATTCCTAAAAGCTACCCGATAAGTTATGTTGTACTAAAATCGAGTTCGGTCGATTGTAATCACAAAATTGAATTCGGTTTCGAGAATCGGACATTCGAGCGTATCACGATTCATTCTTAGAACCTCGTCTCATTTTTTGGCGAATTTTCATCGAGTTCGGAATTTTTGTGGAAAACTAATTTCGGCAAAAAGAAAATAAGAGAGGAAATTCGTATGGGCTGCCTTATTGGAGTATTTGGCCACCAAGAAGAGTTTGTTTAGGAAGAAATTGAAGGAAAATGACCATTGAAGGGATGCAAGACTTTGTGGGTTGAAGACTTTGAGGCACAAGCACTTGAGTGCTTGGATAGTTATGCTTGGCTCTCATTGGATGCTGCTTAGACTTTTTTAGTCTCTCTCCCTCCTTCCAATTTCCCCTTCCTTTCCCATGTGTGCAGACCCTCTTCCCTTCTGCCTTCTTCCACTTCTTCCCACCTTTACTTCCTCTCACGTTTCCTTCCTCAAGTTGTTGCCGCCTCTGCTCCATCTTCATTTTCCCGTTTCTAGCATCGACCACCCAACATGTTCACCAGCCGATTGTTGCCCCTGTCCATCTGCGCCACTCAGTCCAGCGTTTAGTGCCACCGTCCCACCAGCCCCCATGCCTCCAGTGTCCGCCTCATGCCCTCAGCCGCACGTCTAGCTAGTCCGCCAGCCTCCAACCCGCCGAGTAGCCACCTATAGCACCCTCACCGCTCTAGCTACGCTCGCCTGGCCATCCAACAACACTAGTCAAGCCCAACCAGCCCACCTCAACCCCAAGTAGAACCGAATTCCAGCCCTTGGCCGTGAGCCTTGTGGGCTGTTTTTAGCCTCGACTGAGCTTCCGTTGGTGATGTCGTAATCCCAAGTCCTCACCGCCATTGTGCTGCCGTCGCTGTGAACCGGTCGTTGCCCTAATCCGGTGAGTTAATGCCCTAATCGCAGATTAGGATGTTAATTGCACTTAGTAGGTTAGTTAGTGTTAATTAGGATTAGTGTTAAGTAGTTAGTTAGGTTAACTAGTTAGTTAGGCTAGTTTGGTTATGTAACTAGATTAGTTAGATGGTCAGTTAGTTAGGTTACTACCCTAGGTTAGGTTAGTTGAACTTGGGTTAGCTTAGTTAACCATGGTTAGTTAATCAAGGTTAGTTAATCGTGGTTAGTTTAATTTACCGTTGTTAGTTTAATTAAATTAGATTTATCTAATTAATTGCAATTTATTTAATTAACCATAATTAGTGTAATTTGTGATGGATTGGCCATTTTTTCAGAATTTTACGCTGATTCTCGTGGTTGAATTTATATGTCAAATTGATTTCTTATTTGTGCAATTAAGTGCTTGGTGCTGATTATGGATTATTATTGCAAAATTGGATTTTATGGTATTTAATTAGAAAAATACCAGGTGTCGATTTTAATGCCAAAATTTTTATATAGTATATAAAATCATGGGATTTTGAAATGAGAGTGTACCATACTTATTGGTTTGATTTAAATGTATGACCATGTATGATTATTTTACTAGGATGATTTTTAATACGAAGAAAAGTGGCAAAGTGCATTATTTGAACACGAGGTATTTTGGGTACAAAGCACGGTGTTCTTGGATAAGTATGTGCACGTGTGATCACCTAAATACCCTGATGCGTTTACGTGGGGTAGTGAATCCGTCCTGATGCGTTTACGTGGGACGATGCCTGATTAAGTTTGGATGCCCCACGTCAACGAAGGCTGGTCGCGGTGGAGGCCGGGCCAATGCTCTTTTATGGAATGCTGTCTTGATGCGTTTACGCGGGATGATACCATGCCTGACGAAGCAGGACGACGCTCAATTATGCTAGATGACCGTCAACTGTTGAGGTGGCCATGACCGTTGGGTCGTAATAATTAGAACACGCCTGAGTGGTTGTGATAGTTGCGCCTGATTATGGGGCAAAATTGTGTAGCACGGTATGTGACGTGTCATAACAATTTTACCTTATAATATGGACCCTTGTGATTATTTGTGATTGAAATGATGTGTTCCGGTTATTAAGTAATGCTTGTTGCATTGATAATGGTATATGTGATGTACTAATGTGTAGGGATGTGCCGAGGCGAGATAAGTCTTGTGTGATGTCTGTTTAGGCTGCCTCTAGGTGAATTTGTGTCCTAATTGGGGTTTAGGGTTTTGACTCGCTAAGATTTTTATCTCATCTCATCGTGGGTTAATATTTTTAGGTCCTTAGTATGAAGAGGTGACCCGTTCATTTTGGGGTACCGAAGGAAATAGACTATAAGTCCTCCCACTTCCCTATTCCAGGGACCACCTAGACCCGTGAGTTAGTTGTGACCACTATTTGGGTCGATGAGGGTCTCCATCATTGGGTACCCCATCGCTTCAAGGCATGGTTCATTGACTATCCTAACGGGGTTCGGGAAGGTCCTTTGTAGGGTTTTGACGGATCTCCCGTTGGAATCGAGGATGGAGAAGTAGCTCACCCGATGACATTGACATTCCTAATGGTGTCGTGGAGAACCCGAAGCTCGAGACGGAATGGTCCGGAGCGAAGGTGGCCAAATAGTTTCTTTTTGAGTTAGATTGTATATGGACTTGTAGGGCTAATCTAATCTGTTTATAAAGCGTGGTTTGTGATAAGTGGCTGTCCTGCTTTTACTATCCCTGTGTTTATTTGTTGTCTGGGGTTTATTAGTTCGCTTCCACAAGTGCATAAAATGAAGGGATCGGCGACGAGTCTTGGGACGGCGCATTTTTAGTCGACCGTCGAGGGATGTGCGCATGCCCGGGATTCGGGGCATAATACTTAACATTCAAGTAGGGATGCTTTTATATTTGAATCAATCACATATCACAGACTTATAAAAGACTTAACATTCAAGAAGGAATGCCTTTATAACTGAATCAATCACTCGAGACTTCAGCATTCCGATCAACGATGCTGGTAAAAAGATATTGTGGACCCACCTAAAAAGCCTAAAGGTGGCTTGCATATGTGACTTCATTACATTGAATTGGACCTAACAAATGGCGTTGCATTGTGGAAATTGCTTTCTAATGTGGATGAGGGCCAATGTCTAACACATGCGCGAAATTGACACGTGAAACCAATGACCGCAAATCCGAGCCAAGGGATCCAACAAAAGCAAAGCGGAATCCCAAGCTGTACATATGCGCCCGTTTGATGATTTCATTAAGAGTTGAAAAAAACTAATATATTTAGCACAAGAATGAGTATTTCCTGCAGGTCTGCAAATACGCAAAGATATGGAAATTCTATTGATAATCACGGATTTTAGTGTCTTTAGTGTAGAAGTACACAAGTATTTAAACCTCTGATAAATCGATGGGCTGAGGAAAAGAAAAAAATGAGACTTCATTTTATTCCTCTTGCTCTAACCATTCAGGGTCAAATTTTTAATCATTGTTTACGGCGGAATGTTTCCTGCTTGAGGGGGTCGTCATTGTCTCGCTTCTAGGGCACCTCTGATAGAATAATTCCCAAAGTGATACATTCTCGAAGAGCTGTACATTCTTCTTGTTGACCAACGATAATTACAATATAAGGTAATCCCGTTATATATTTAATCCGTTCAGGTATGTTTGCAAGTGAAATGACTGTCTCTTCAACATAGCAGCAGCTCTTTTTGGAAGACGAATGAGTGTCTCCGCCTTTTGTTCCGTTATCAAGTCCCTAGTCTCGTTTTTATTGTGGACCAGTTCGTTAACATACCATCGAGCCACTTTTAATTTAGCATAATAACACTGAGCCCTTATTGCAGCTTGTGCAACTAAATTTAACTGCTTTATTCTTGGTACCAATAACTAAAAAACTGTTTTCCCCTACTTGCTACATCAAAAACTAAATCATAGGCTTTTGATGAAAAAAAATAAGCAATTTTAGTAAGATTTGTAATATGGATACCTTTACGCTTGGCAGAAATATAAGGTGCTATCCTAGGATTCCATTTCCTAGCACCATGACGAAAATGAACTCTTGCTTCCATCATCTCTTCCAAATTGATATTCCAATACCTTCTTGTCATTTTTGCCCCCCCCCCCCCTTTTTTTTTTTAAAGCTACGAGGTTGCCCTAAAAATGAAATAATTGTTTCAATGGAACCTTTTCTTCTATCGAAGATTGGCTGTGTGGATGTCGATACACAATCCAAACCCCTACCCTCTATTCTCGATTATCTTTATTTCAATTATACCACAAAAATAAAGAGTTCTTAATTAAAATTAAAAAGTATGGATCCATTTTTAGGAATCATTAAATCCTCTAAATGATTGTTTGATGTATCATGAAACTTCTTCGAAATGGATAAATCAAATAATCTATGTGGTGGAACAAAATATCTCTGATTTCCCCCTTGAAAAAATTCTCTGCCGTTTACACCTAATAACGAGCAGGCAATTCAGGGATATATTAGACTACACATGAGGCCAAAGCTGTTAAAATGAGAATGAATCGAAGTTCTCCAATAAGAATGGTAAGAACAATGAAAGCTTTCTGTCAAATTGCCAAACAGCCAATAACTTTCCATTAGAATATCTAGTTTTCAGTAGTAAAGCAACTCTGAAGCATGAAGCGGGAACAAGTGTGCTGAAGATGAGGGAAGTAGGACTTTCAGTATTTCAACTTGAGACAAATGTACACACTCACCTCAATAAATTATGGAAAGCTTAGAAACTTGCCACTAGATCTTGCATTAGACATAACCAGCACAATGACCCAACAACTGCATAGAACAACTGACAATTAATATATCATATTTTCTTTCTTCACTCATGTGAGCTGCTCCTTTTAACATCTATATTTTTCCCTTTGAGCTTAGATTTCAGCTAGAAGTTAGCTCTTCTCGACCTTGTGGCACATTGATTGGCTTGATCAACACAATGATTGATTCCTTTCAAGGAAGTCGGCTATCATGTCCCTAGCTCAATTTGGTGTGTTCTAATCAACCACAACTTACCACAATCATAAAACCAATTCCTACACTTTTCATTGCCTTTGCCATAAGAATTGGTGATTGAAGACCACAAGAGTAGTTAGGCTCCGAGTCAACCTCACTAGCAGTTACACCACTTGAATTTAGATGTCGGTGCCTTTAATCTTCTCACCGCCATTCTTTGATTTGGCAACTGAAGGTTCTACTAAATGCAGCAGAAGCAATGGAGGAATGCGACAGAAGAAACATGTGTTGACTATCAAGGTTATATCATGATTCTACCAGGAGCTTCTTCACTATAACATAGACAATCCAAAGCAAAAAGAAAAACATCTGTATAAAAAGAAGTGGAGTTTGCTGTTGCAAGAAAAATAATGGATTCACAGACATTACTATGTATAGCCTGATCACAAGAGCGTCGAAGAAATTGGTGACATTTAAGCATGAAGTTGGCGACGTTACAACTCAAGTCATGTGAAGGTGAAGTTTAACTCCCGTTTTGGACTAGAAGAATGCTATGAAGAGAATATTCATCACAGAACCTTCACATCCTGCGAACAATTTGAATTCTGTCTATTTTTTCTGTTTACATGCTTGGACTTCTATTCCTTAGTGGGCTGCCATCATGCATGTGTGAAAGAATTGATGGATTCTCTTTTTTCTTCTTGGTTTTAATACTTTTCCTCGATAAAATAGAATGCTGAATGTTACTCATTTCTTGCTCTCACTTGCAGATGAAGAACGTTGAAGCAATGGAACTAAGATTGTATCATGAAGAAGTATCTATCAAAAGTGAGGAGATTGGAAGGTTTGACAAGCTTAGGTTCCTTACATTTGGGGGAGGAACCTTTGTTGGCAATCTAATGGATTGTTTTCCCAAATTAAGATGGATTAATTGGAGTGCTCCTGGTTTAAAGAGTAAGCTGACCAATATGTGCTTAAAGAATGTAGTTGTCCTTCAATTTTCATTGATTGCCAATATAAACGATCTGAAATTATGGAGCCTAATAAAGGTGCATCATATGCTTATTTCTATTCTTTGTCCTTGAAAGCAACATTTGAACCGTTCCTCCATTGGATAATGCATTCATTTTTTATAGGAGGCAAGAAAATTGAAAGTTCTTAGTCTTTGTGAGTGTCATCACAAAACCAGAACACCGGACTTGTTGGGATGCTAAACTTTAGAGAGACTTGCTTTTTGGACTTGCTAAGGTTTAAGGAAGATTGACAGCGAAGTTAAAGTATCTGATAGACTTAACGTTTGATCACTGCCCTTTATTTCAAGGTTTGCCTAAAGAAATTGGGGACCTACAGAATCCAAAGCGCTTCTCTTTTAATTGGTGTCATCAAACGGAAGAACTACTGGATTCCATCTATAATTGGAAATCATTACGGGAGTTGCAGCTTTCAAGCCTAGGAATGCTTGGGGAACATTTAGTGCTTTGGAATAAAGCCAATTTGTAAGGTCAACTTCCTTCTAAAATTGGCTTACTCCCGCAACTGCAAAGACTACTGTTAAGAGAGTTTTATGAAATTCGAGAGTCGCCGCCACTTCCAATAAGTTTAACCCATCTAGAAGTGTCATTTATGTCATTGCAAGTTGTCCCAGACCTCTCAAACTTGACTAATTTGGTTGAGTTGGGCCTAAGTGATGGCTCTAAAATTGGCAAACCAGATAGTTTTTATTGCGGTGAGTTGAGATGGATCGGGAGGTTATCCAAATTGAAATAGTTGAGATTGTGTAGCCTCCATGTCCCTGCTCCCACTAAGTTGGCTTCCCTTCCTCAACTTAACCAACTCCATTTGTCTGGATTGAACCTACAACCCTCAATGCAGGTTCCCTCTTCTCTGTTAGAATTAACCCTTGATAATTTCAATTCAATCGTGCTACTCTCCTCCAACTCAAAGAATTTGTCAAATTTAAACATCTCTTGCTCTCAAATGCGAGACATTCAACTCGATGGGTTTCTCCTTCCAAATTTAACGTATCCACATGTTGATGATGGTAGACTCCTCAAGAGATTCATAATATCCAGTATGAGGAAGCTAAAGTTGGTCAGCATGAAGAAGTACCCGGAACTAGATGAGATCCACACCGCTGGGGTGTTGGAATCATTGGAAATATTACAAATCGGAAAGGTCTTGCCCTTAAGAAGCTTCAAGCACGTCGACATAAATTGGGAATATTCTCTTGAATTTTCACTAATCCTTGCATCGAGAGTCTTCAATAAGTTGTGGTATCTCTATCTAGGTTTTTGTGACATGCTCGTATTCAAGTTGTCGGTATGTTTGAATTGTTGGAAGACTTTTTACTTGCTGGTCAACATTTGCGAAGTCTTGGTGGTTTGTCAAACTTAAAGGACCTCAAGTCCTTCAAAATATCTTCCAGCCTTAAGCTACGGATTGTCGAGGGCCTCAACAAGTTAAAGGTTTTGAAAGAAATGGAACTTACTAACTATGGATCGTTGAAATATTGGCCACCAAATTGCCAAATGATTGCCGCTCATACATCCACCAATTCAAGAAATTACTTGGGGTTAGTGGACACTTCAGAGGCACCGTCCAGAGTTTCAAGCGTCATAAGGTGACTAAGAACAACCAGCCACAAACATGAATTCAACTATAGGCAGATTTATAATAGTTGTGGAAAATCAAAAAATAATCATACAAACGTGAATTAAACGCGGTCTCGCTTACTTTAAGCACCAGTAGACGCACGTGATGGTTTCTCTCTCTGTTTTTTTTTTTTTTTGCCTTTCCCTTTTTTCCGTTTACGAGAAAGTTATATAGTTGCAGTAAGAGAAGTTCAGTTTTTATCACAAATAGCGGGAAAAACTTTGTATTGTAGGGGAGATATATAATATCTTAGAGCCTATTATTTAAATTTTTTTCTCATTTTATAAGAAATAAATGGTTTTACTTAGCATTTTTTCTACGTAATATACTGCACCTTTTTTTTTTCCATCTCTTACTCCATACCAATCATTATGACAATGACTCTCATCATTTTGCGATACTTACGGTGAAGATAGAACATTAAAAGGATAAATGCAGTAGTTCTAAAACTTATAAAAATTATAATTGAGTCATAAAACTTGTTAATATAATACAATTGAGTCTCTTTGTTAATTTCATCTAATTTGATAAACGGAAGATGCTAGCTATGCATTTTTTATTCACTTCTCTATGACATAAAGCTCAAGAGAAAAGGTTTGTGTGCAAAAATGTCTTGTCCTTTTAAGGTTTGCCCAAAATTTCCAAGCCCTAATGGAGTTTTCTTCTCGAGTTTCCCTCAATTCTTCATCAGTCTTTCTGTCTATAGTGTACTTCTTGTTCGTGGAGTCCACTTCTTATTCGTTGATCTTTCTATTCTTCATCTGAGTGTCCTTTTTCTTCTTCGTCGAATCCCCATATTTCCTCTTTGTTCAGGCACGACAACGTCGAGTCCTTGCGCAAGAGCTCGATGAGACTGACGGCGACGTCAGGTCCTCTTCGTCCAAAGCTAGGCAGCGTGAACGAGGGTGTTATAAGCCACTACATCGAGCTTAATCCGCTTTCTTGTACTTTGCTTTCATTCCGAAGGAGGTATGGGAACTCATTTGAGGTGTTTTCTCTTGTGGATTGATTAGGTCTGAAGTTTGGGAATGATGTCAATGAGTATCTACCCAAACACAGGATGTTGTTGCGATCTTACTAGTCTCAGCATAATAAGAGATAGGATCGTCCAAAACAAAACGGAAAAAAGGACACAGATTGTTTGCATGATTTTGTTTGGGCTAATTAAGGCAGGAGCAACTATGTTTGATGCTCAATTTTGCGGTTCTCTTGTTTGGAAGCATGCTAATGAGGATTTGGCTTGATTATCATGCGTTCTACCCCTTCCAAATTTTATGAAAAGTCAATTTCAAATTATTATGAATCCATCTTTTGGACTGGGGAGTCAAAAGAAAGGTGTAATCTTTACTTAAAGTGCCATTTGTTCACTTAGAATCTCCAGAATATCCAATGAATATATGATTTCTTTAATATTGTATTTAGGATATTTTCAATTTAGAGCTTGAACAGACCTACATAATTTGACGATCCAAAGTGCTATCTATTTTTTGCCAATTTTCAAGGACAATCTGGTCTGAGGTGCTGAAGCTTTTACTGGTACAGGTCGATTTGTGCTTTTGGGTAAAAAAAGCATGTTTTCAGTGTTATGATCATCAGCATTAAATCATGACTTAGGGGAGCTGCTATTCCTTTTTCTTCTTTCATGCTGCTAAATTTGTTTCTCGGAGCCCTTCTGGCAATGAAACAAAACCTGGATGGAGTCTGTTTCTTCTACTCATTTATCTTTTGATGCTTGAGTTGAGTCTTGATTTTAGCTTCTACTATAATTTTGTTGATTATGTACATGAAAATTTCTTAATTCAGCTAGATTGTGAACAAAACCAATTTTCATAAAAATTGTGATAAACCTAACAAGATAGAGTGTATTTTTGCGTATGCGAATTCACATAGATGAAATTTCATCAACTTACTTCCATAAATGCACTAGATAGAAAGCGGGGAAAGAAGGAGGGGGGCCCTGTCTACTTGATTTATAAGTAACCTGGTTATTTTCTGGTAATCAGATATTGTTTTTGTTTCAAAGGAACTTATCTTGAGTAGATAAGGTGCCACGCCCATATCATATCTTACTAATCTCATGGAACAAGTATGGTGCAAGTCAAAGATTGGCAAATGGCTTAGTATAAAAACGTTTGCATTTGGTGGTGCAAGAAATTGAACTAATATGATGTACCAAATCCGCACACACAATCCCATTCCTTAATCGCTATTTTATTTATCTTTTCACATGCTATTGTTTCCATCATATATAGACCATTTCTTATAATTCAATCACAAGGAATGCAGTTAAACTATATATTTGACTTTTGTCAATGTCCTTTTGAGGAATTTAGAACATCTTCGATCTATTCCTTTTATATAGTATACAATGACAATTAGATTGAACACAGTAAACATAAGTTGCTAGGCATTACTGGTTGATTTGATAGCATAGTTTAATCATGCTATTCTTAATGTAAAACTTTCTCGAATGATTGATTGTGATTTTATTTTTCAGGAACCACAGGAACCAAGCTCTCATAGTACTTGTACATGTTTTGGAGGCTTGTCTTGTTTTAAAGACCCCTAGTGTCATCCTTGTCGGCATGCAGGGAAGGAAGTAACATATTGTTTAGTGGGCCAATGCACTAAAGAGTCTACGCTAAGGTATTTCAATTTTTTTTTTTTTTAAAAAAAAAAAAAGCCATAAAGGCACAGTTGAGCTATAAATTGATTTGAAGTAGTTTGTGGATGCAAAGTTTAACCTAAAATTGACGATTTCTTAACTTGAAATTGATGATTTGATTTTGAACTGTAGAGTATGACAAAATTCGATTTCTCAACCCCATGCACGAGTTCAACTCTATAAATTCTACATGCTTGAGATTAAACTCAATTTGTTTCAATTATTCAAAACTTAAAAACTAAATCACAATGTGAAGCTTGTACACCATCTCTAGTTCTCATAAATAAAAAAAAAAAGATTATACACAGTAAACATCAGTTGATGCGTGATACTAATTCATTTGACTCCATAGTCTAATCATGTTTTTCTTTTTCTTTTTTTCCTGAAATTTTCTTGAAAGATTGATTGTAATTCTATTTTTCAGGATTGAAGCTCTCATTGGACTTGTCCATGTTTTAGAGGCCAAAGGCTTGTGAAGATTTGAAGACCACTAGCATCACACTTGTTGGCATGCGAAGAATGAAATAGCATATCATCTAGAGAGTCAATGCAATAAAAGTGTCTAAGATAAGGTGTTAAATTGATTTGAAGTTGTTTGTTGATGCAAAGTTTAACTTAAAAACTAAATCACAATGTGAAGTTTGAACATGTGCATGTTTTAGATGTTGATTGTTTGATATTGAGCCGTGAATATGGCAAAACTCAGTTTTTCAATTCCATGCTTGAGCTCAATTCTATATTAGCATATTCATTCAAGATTAAACTCAATTCAACTTGATTATTGACAAGTTAAAAACTAAATCACAATGTGAAACTTGAATTCTGTCTGTAATTCTCATAAAAATATAAAAAATAAAATATGAAGTAATATTTTTCTTTCATTTTCCTAATATCCTTTAAATTATTAACACGGTTTGCAAGCCACATGAAATCTAGTATTGTGAAATTTGGCACCTTTGAGATCGAAATGAGTGAGTTAACCATAAGCAAATATTACAATAGAAAGGTTGACTAATAAATGTACATGAAAACTCTTTCAGCTCTATTGCATTTTATTTCTATGTAAATATATCTAGTTACTTCACTACTGGGGAGTGGCCTGAGTAGCGGACCGAGTAGCGGACCTTCTTGATCGTCTATCTCAATTTCCTTCGCTTTGGCTGAGGTTTGCGTTGCAGGCTATTGTTCCAAGAGATCGCCTCGGCTCTTCTTCAGGGGTTGGGGTGGGGATGCCATTGTTTGGCTAGCTAGTGGCCTTCCTTGTTAGTTGGTCCCTCTTTTGGTTGTAACCTTTGTCCTGGTGTTTGCCTTATTGTTGTGCCGTCGTTGGCTTTTCATTTTCTTTCCTTCGGCACCCTTCCACTCATTATGCCCCTTTACATTTTGAGTGCAAGCTTTGGTGCCGTTTAGTTTGTACAATTGGTTAAAGCTCAATACAATTACCTTTCACCAAAAAAAAAAAAAATGATTCCCAAAGAGGTCTTGGGAAGATTTGGAACTAGTCGGACCAACAAAATCCGTATCAAGGTCCCGAGTGGGTTGGGCTGGGCCCAAGCATAAGCACTCCTGCCCATTGCGGGCCCAAAAATCCATTGAGCTCAAGTGAATATCAAGGCTTGTCCATGCAAACCAATTTCCTTGGCTAAGTCCGCCCATTTAGGACGGGCCCCAGGAAACATATCCATTATCAAGTCTATTAGTTATTTAACAAGCACTTTATGACACGTTGCGACTAGCAAAAAATTTTAAACAAATAAAGTATATAAAGGTCAATTAACTGAAGGGCAACGAGTGAACAGTGATGGGCATGCAAATGCAATAAAAGCTCCAATTGCTTTTCCAATGTTTAGGAAACCTTGCACGTGAAGGGCAACGAGTGAACGGTGATGGGCCGGCTAGGGATGCCCAATCTAGGTGACCTCTGCCAGAGGTCGCACAACCTCGGGCAACCGCCACCTAGGTCTAGCGACCTTAGGCGACCCTTGCGACCTAGGTGATGGTCACCTGGGTTGCGCGTTACCAAGTTGCCCAAGGTTCGGACATACAATTGTAGATCGCTAACATAAGGTTCAACAGCACATGAAAGAGGTTCTATCATCAATATAAAATCTTTTCAATGAGCTTTCTTCAATAACAGCCACAAGTAGACATTTATGACAAACAAATATTGAGAATGCTTACAATGTACAGTATACCTTTGAAGATAACACTAACCTTATCCCCTAGAGTGTGGCTCATGACTCAATGATGGCGAGTGCAAAATGATGTTTGGAGATCTCTATTGTGTGTTATGATGGTCATCATCTTACGTATCAAAAGGCGTATGAAAGAAGACTAAGCATAATGGGCGTGAAACCAGCACAAGAAACCATGTTAGTGATCACTTAAACATTGCACAATTAAACCTTCAATAATTTGGACTGAAAAAGGATTTAGAGGAAGCTTAGATCACAGAAAGTGACAAAATTAATGAAAAGAGGGGCTCATAATCAATCCGTAAAGCAGCATTAAAAGCTTATTAATCAAAACAAAATGAGCAAGACGTGATCAGGCACATTTTCCATCACTTGAAAAAAAAAAAAATGCAGAGATGTAAACAGGGGAGCTCCATTCACTTCATTGCAAAAAACAGGGTTATGAGTGGCCAAAGCATCTTACAAACACTACGACCAATATTGAATGGCTACAAACCAAGAGGCAAAGTTCACAAATCACAATCATTGCTGCAACCCAGTAAACTTGAGAAATTCAATTATGAAAATAGAACCCTAACCTTAAGAGCAAGAAGAAGAAGAAATGCATTGAGGGCCAAAAGTAGAGCAGTGTAAGATAATCAGCATATGGTATCAGGTAAAATCTAGTAAACCCACACATCAACAGAGACCATTTCCAAGCATTTGACCATGTCCCTCAACCACTCTCAAGCGCCAAAATGGGCAACATGTCAACTTTTCTTCAATATAAAAGATAATGTAACACTCCAAGATCCATACAGAGATCGACAAGAGGGCTCAACAGTGACTATCTTGAAACCTCGAAAGAAAGAGCAACAACCAGCAATGACTAACAGAGGCAATCACTTATGTATTTCAAATTGAACAAGAAGGACAAGGCATAATGCAAGAAAAGTAAACCCAAAACATGATTAGACACGGCAAATAGGAATCCTGATACCAAACTCATGTTCCAAGTCCATCCACCAATATTCCCTTTAAAACTACTTAGTGTCCAATATCCAGGACACTTGATATTTAGTAAAGAAAACACCTTTCACTATTTTAACGTTCAATGAAATTAGTCACATATCATGGCTCATGACATAGTTTCTAGTCCAAATCTTGTGAGACCACTTCAAGTCCGCCACATGCTGACACTTCTGTATAATGGTAGACATCTCTTGAGCTTGTAACTCTTGTGCATCTCCATTTGTCTCTTGTAATTGCTCTTTTGTTGCTTTCGGTATTTCCTTCAACTGGTGAATCTGTGACATCCCAGATTTTCAGTCATGTTTTCTATTGAATAAATCGGGCATTTCATTGACGCGTCTATAGGGCTGTTCTCAGAACTGATCATTCTAGAGATAACTAGACTATATGGGGAAATCATTAAGAATTTTTAGGCAAAAAGACTTGAGAATTCGACCAGGAACCGGCTACTCGACCATGCTCATCTGTCGAGACCATTACGGCACAGATATAAATCGATTTGAAATCAGATATAAGTTGGTTCGATTGAGATGTGTGGCTAATCGTGGGTGACGCCACTAAATTAGAAAATTCTCATCGACCGACACTAATATGATTTTACTGTCGTTTTGGTACCCTGTGTCCGTATTTGAATCATCGAGATTTTCACGACAATCAAGAGTCATCATTGAGTCGAGTGGGTTCATTGTGGCTCGAAGAAAATCGACCACGGGTCATTTGCACTGAAAAGTTCTGAAAGTTACCCGGTAGTCTAGGTCACGCTAAAAATGCGTCCAATGGAAATTAACCGTGAATTCGAACCTGATTTCAGAAATTGAAAGTTCTGTGGTGTCACGAGCTAATTTAGGAACGTCGACTCATACTCAGAATATTTTTCAGAGATTCTGAGATTTTTTTGCGGAAAATTGAATCGGATGTCGCGGAAAATTAATGGAAATTCGTACGGGCCGAATTAAAGGAGATTTGACTTCCAAGCCGAGACTTTAAGTGTTGGGGACTTGTAGAAAATTGTTCGAGGTTTTTCGTCAGCAAAATCGGACCTCAATTTGGGAAATTGTGGAAGAGATTGAAGACCAAAAATTAGTGAAATTCGGAATTGGATTTTGGGCAACAAAATTGGCTTCAATTTAAGTTAATTGATGGGAAATTATTATTGGAAAGAATTAGGGGACAAAGTGTTTAATGGAAGGGATAGAATTTTGGACTTTGTCCCTTGATTCAATCTTCTTAATCAAGCAAACAGCTGGCCCGTCGCTATCTCCTTTCCTCACCGCCTCTTTCTCTCTCTCCTTAGTCGAATGAACGTGCCGCTCCTTCAGCCTTGTTTCACTTTCATTTTTACTTTGCTTATCTTTCCTTTCCCCTGCAAAACCACCAACACCTGCCCATCTCATCCACCGAAGCAGTCCCACTACTCGCGCCTTCAGCTCCCTCGGTCGAAAATCCCCACGAAGCCAGCACTCCTCCACGCTCCTCCATCGAAGTCAGCTGAGTTCCTGCTTTGTTGACCCTGCTGCCGTGTGTCTTCTTCACTACACGTCACGGTTCCACCAGCGATTCTACTCCTCCAAACTCTTCATCGCCAGCGAAGCAGCTCCGGATCAACCCATCTCCAAGCCTGGCCCACCTTCTGCCGCTCCATCCCCTTCGTTCTTCACGTCTGTAGCTCGACTTCCTTGCTGCTGCTGCCACGAGTCCAAACTGGTCGCTTGAAGAAGCCACGCCTTCACCGAGTCAAAATTTCCCAGCTAGCTTCGGTTGTTGACCCGCCAATAGCCCCACCGAAGATTGCCGATTTCTCTCTGCCACGTCCAAGTCTCCACCTTCCTTGGTCGGTCTGTTGACCGCTACAACAACGCCAGCAACTTGCGCCCACACGTCCGCAAGCTCCCTCCGAATTCTGCAGCTCCACCGAAGCAACTCCAATCCAGCGTCTTCGGCCCAAAATTTCAGCAGCAGCCCACGCAAATCTTCAGGCCCAGCTTTAACCGTTAACTCCGGCTACATCAGCCCACGTGATTATTCTCTGGCCCATCAGCTTGCAATTTCCAGCTCACTTGAAGCCCGTCTTCAGCAGGCCCCGCCCAATTTGGGTCCAGCCCAAAAGCAAGAATAAATCTCAGTTGGGCTGAGATTTGTTGGGCCAAATTTAAGGCCCGGTCCAAGCCCGCCGAGGTCATCGAAAGCCCAATTTCGGCCGCCGTCAACGTTGCGGTGTCCCGGTCCCCGCTTTTAATCAAGTGAGTTTTACTCACTAATGCTTTCTTAGTTTGCTAATTATGCTTAAGGGTTGGTTAGATTTAATTAAGTGTACTTATGTGGTTAGATTAATTTAAAACAATTAAATTAGTGACTTAATGGTGCATGTTAGGTGGTTAGACTTAGTCATTAGCAAATAGAGAGCTTCTAATAATTATCGAATGCATTTCGGGATTTTTCCCGATTCGTTCTGGCATCCAATCAGGCATTATGGGCCTAAATTGGATTTTTAGTATTTAATTATTAATTTTCGAAATTAATTTAATAAAGTATTTATTTTCCGGAAATTAGGCAGGGATAGCCGACGACCGGAATTTTATGCTGATGATCGTGGTGCAGTCCATTTATTTAATTGAGCTTTATATTGTGCTAAATTGAATTTATTGTATTTATTTATTTATTTTTCGAAATTAATTATTTAATTATTTATTTCCGGAAATTAACTGGGATGGCCAAGTGACCGAAATTTGATACTGATTGTCGTGGCACAGTCTACTTATTTAATTGAGCTCTATTTCATGCTGAATTGAATTATTTGTGAAAGAGGGAATTATTCTTTAATTGGATAATCATTGGTTATTAATTGAAAAATAACCGGGCATCGATTAATAATGCCAAAAATATTTGAGTGGACTACAGAAAATGTTGGAGTTATGGAAAGGAAAATATTATATTTTGGCTAAAGCCGACTGTGTCCCCACACGCGGCTATTTTATCGAGAAGGATAAAAGATGGAATGGATTGAATGGTTGGATAGTATACTATATCATCATACGGGCTCTAATATGTCAGCTTAGCGAGAGCAGTATACTGGTGTACTATATCAGCCTACGGGCGATATGTCAGCTTAGCGCAAGCAGTACACTTTATCAGCTTAGAGTATCAGCTTAGAGTGAGCATCGGGGGTATACTATATCAGCTTGCGGGCGATATGTCAGCTTAGCGAGAGCAGTATACCGGTATACTATATCAACCTATGGGCGATATGTCAGCCTAGCGAGAGCAGTATACCTTAACCCTATCAACTTAGTGTGAGCTATACTGTCTATATATCAGCTTAAAGTGAGCAATCCTGGACTATAGTCGGACTTATAGATAGTATTGAATGTGCCGACCAAGCATGGGTTGTGATGACATGTAATCGACTAGGTCGATTGATCATTGCTTTGATCTGATGTTGTGAATTGACTTATTGATTGGAAATGACCATGAGATGGTCTGATTGACATGTAATCGACTAGGTCGATTTGATCGATGCTTCGATCAATAACGTGATTACTTGGGTGCCTACTGAACTGTGCTAATATGCAGGTGGAATCTGAGGCCAAGGTAAGTCCTCTGACTCGTATGTGTATAGGTAGCCCGGTTAGCGTATTAGTTTACTAATCGAGTCTTAGGGGATAGAACTTGCTGAGACGTGGTCTCAATGGTTATTGAATAACCATTTCAGGACCCTGATGAGGAGCCTGAGGAGAAGGAACCTGAAGAGGAGAACCCTGATGTGGAACCAAATGAGGAGGAACATTTTGGAGAAGAAGATGATCATGAGGAGGATCCTGAGTACGACCCGGATGAGGACTGAGATCCCATCTTGTTTTGTCAGACCTTGATAATATGTGGAGAAGTGTTAGATCAGACCCCTGTGAATAGTATTACATTATATATTATGAGGTGCTTTGTGTAAAAGAGTGGTTGTGAATTTCAGTATGGAAATTATGGCCCTACTTTTCTATCCCATTGTTTTGTTGTCTGGTGTGACATCCTGAAATTCGACCCCGTTTCGATAAAGTGAAATGGGCATTTCGTCGGCGTGCCTATGGCCTTTTTCTCTGAGCTGATCACTCATGAGTTAACTAACCTATTGGGTAGAGCCGTTAAGGGATGTATCAGCTGTAAAATCCCTAAAAGCTACCTAATTGGTTGGATTGAGCTAAAATCACGTCTGATCGATTTTTAACCACGAAATTGAACTCGATTTCGGGAATCGAATTTTAGGCGCGTCATAATTCTTATTTTTAGGATCCTGTCTCATCGCTCGTCAATTTATTGACGGGTCCGAAATTTCAATAAAGAAATTATCGGAAGAATAATTTGAAGTCCAAAAGGAAATTTGAAAGGCAAAGGAAAAGAGAAAAAATTAAGTATTCCTTTTTCTCTTTTTCCTTTTTCCTCTCTCTCTCCCCCTCTCTTTTCTTTTCTTTCTTTTCTTTCCTTTTTCTCTCTTTTCTTTCTCTCTCCTCTCCCCTCCCCCTCGTGCGAATTGCCCCACCGTCCACCCTCTCTCTTTCTTTTCCTTTGACTAGTCAATACTCATCCCCTTTCTCTCTTTTCTCTCCCTTATCTCTTCCCTCTCTCTCCTCTCTCTTCTCTCCCACTTTTTCCCCACGTGACCTTCCTCTTCTTCTTCTTCTTCTTCTTCTTTGTTCTTCCTGGTGCGGACCGAACCAGAACCAGCCGCCCCTCAGCCGCTCGTCCCGCCGTCGCGCCGCTGCACCGCCCGTGCCGCACCCGCGCGCTTCGCCCGCGCCCAACCGCTCGTCCACGCACCCAGGCCGAGCGAACTAGCCCCGTTCGCTTCTGTTCCAGCCGCTATTCCGCCCATCTCCGGCCGCCTCCGGCCACCGCCAACCCCGCCGGACCTCCCCCGCGACCCCCTCGCCCTCCGCCGGCCTTCCCTCGCCACCTTAGCCGCCGAAGCTGCCCCGATCAGCCGCGACCAGCATACCCACAAAGTGGGTTTCAGCCACTTCGGGCCCGCTTTTGGGCCATTTCCGGGCTCCGGATCCGCGAGTCGCTTTGGGAACAATCGTTCCTCGCGTCGCCGCCGTCGGATTAATCCGATTTGCGCGCGATTTGGTGAGTAATCTCACTAATCCTGGATTAGTGGCTAATTATGCTTTAAGCTGGTTTAGATTTAATTAATTATGTTTGGGTTGTTAGATTAGATTTAATTAGCAATTATTAGCCAATTGTGATGTGAATTAGATAAATTGAATGTGTAATTAGCAAGTAGACATTGTCTACTAATTATTGGAAGTGCCTCGGGATTTTTCCCGACCCTTAGTGGGCTCCAATTAGGCTTTTCGGGCCTAAGTGGATTTTTTAGCATTTAAATATTAATTTTCGGAATTAAATTAAATAATTATTTATTTTCCGAAAATTCAAGGGAGATGGTCTAGAACCGGAAAATTTTGCTGATGATCGTGGCGAAGTCCGTTTATTTAATCGGACTTTATGTTAAGTTAAATTGAATTTTTAATATTAATTAATTTTCGAAATTAATTAAATAATTATTTATTTTCCGAAAATTCAACTGGGATGGCCCGTGACCGGAAAATTATGCTGATGACCGTGGTGAAGTCCGTTTATTTAATCGGGCTTTAATTTGAGCTAAATTGAATTTTTAATAATTAATAATTAATTATTTTTCGGAAATTAAGATTTTGATGGCCGACGACCGAAATCTCGTGCTGATCGTCGTGGCGTGGTCCGTTTATTTATTTGAGCTCCACGTTGTATGGAATTAATTAAATTGTGATATTTTAGGGATTTATCCTAAATTGATTGGAATTGATTGTGATTGAATTGTTGATTGGTAAATGGTCAAGTATGTTATTCAACATTTTAATGCCTTGTTGAGTGATTAAATTATTTGATTGAGAAATCGTTGGGCATTGGTTATCGGTATTGAAAGTAGATTGGTAATCTCTTGAAAGAGGGCACGTGGGCTTGGTGAATTGGAATGTCACCTTGAGAATGCACGTGAGTTCAGTGGTTGAATATGTCACCTTGGCGAAAAGGTCGCCTGAGAGAATGCACGTGGCTCGGAGACTCGGTATGTACTCCTGGAGAATGCACGTGGCTCGGTGACAGAGGCTGGCATCTAAAAGGGCACGTGGTCTCGGCGACTTGATGCATCGCTTTGGTGAAATGCACTTGAGAGAATGCACGTGGGCCCGGGCATCTAAAAGGGCACGTGGTCTCGGTGACTTGATGCATCACTTTGGCGAAAAGGTCGCCTGAGAGAATGCACGTGGGCCCAAGGTTCGAGGCACGTGAACTCGGAGACTTGGAAGGTCATCCTGGAGAATGCACGTGGCCTAGCTTTTAAATATCCCACAGTGGGGATTGGTTCATATGATATGTAATCGACTGGTTCGATTTGTTTGAAGTGAATGGATGTTTATTGTGAATTGTACTGACTTGCAGGTGGGATCTGAGGCCAAGGTAAGTCCTCTGCCCTGTGCGTGTTTAGGCAGCCTTTAGTATAGTAGTTTACTAATCGGGCTTAGTGGGGTAGAACTTGCGAGACGTAGTCTCATCCCAGTTGGGGAAAACCATTTCGACCCCGCCGAAAAGGCGAGGAGGAGGAATCCGAGAAGGAGAACTCGGAGGTGAGATCTGAAGAGAAAGATTTTTGGAAGAAGAAGACAATTCTGAGAGGGGCCTTGAGTTCGGCCCAGTTCATCTAAGTTGTGTCTTCTTTTGAAATCTCCGTTTTGATGTTAATAGTTATGAAGTGATTTGTGGTTTGTATAAAAGTGTGGTTATAAATTTCAATATGAAAAATATGGCCCTGCTTTTCTATCCCATTGTTTTATTGTCTGGGGATTTTAACTGCTTCCGCATGTGCTTAAAAATGAAAGGGTCGGCGATATATTGTCATGGGATATCGCATTATAAAATCGACCAAGAGTGAAGGATGTGCATGTGCCCGAGGATCGGGGCGTGACATCTGGGGATTAATAACTGCTTCCACATGTGCTTAATAAATGAAAGGGTCGGCGATACGTAGTCCTGGGATATCGCAAGTTTAAAATCGACCAGATAAAATAAGGATGGGCACGTGACCGAGGATCGGGGCGTGATAGAATCTCTTCATCTTTCTCATTCTCTGACCTTAAGTTCTCGGTTGGAAGACAACTAGATTCCTTCAACTGAATCTCTTCATCCTTCTCTTTCTTTGGCCTTAAGTTCTCGGTTGGAAGACAAGAAGATTGGAGGCCCCAAATCATTGGGGCATGGGCTATGCCCTAGCATTGGACACGTCCAGGTTTCTCTTTTCCCAACATTCGAGAAACAGAATTTCAAGGGGGTATTGCTCTTTCCAAGTTCCAAATATACCTCCAAGAGATCATTCATGCTTCCCTGTAGTTAATAACTTAAAGAACTTATTAAACTAATGATGCTACAATGTATTGGTGAGCACTTAAGCTGAATTCATAAATACACACGATTGCCTTCAATTCCTAACTCTGCTTCCTATCATGTGCCATAACTTGGTTAGTCAGCATAACTGAATGAACCATATCAATTAGACATTCAATATTTCACACTTTCATATGAAACAAGGAAAGATGTCCAGAGATATCAAATTGAAACAGTAATCACATTCTTCCTTTCTATAGTTATTCCTTGCCGATTGTTATATGACTTGTCATCCACCGAAACCATATGAAAACACACGTTGGGAAGTTAGACTTTTGGTTTTAATTTTAGACTATTTATTCCAGCTTACCCTCTTTTCCTGATCCATTCATCTTCTGCTCAAATATCTGCAAAAATTCCTAATATATTGTAGCAGCAATATTGTCATGGCCAAGACTGAATAACATTTGTTAACACTAGATGAACTATATTGAATGGCTTTTTAACAATTGTGGGGACGTATGCATGCATGTGAAACGCACAGCTTTTCACATGCTAGTAATTGGGTAGTCTGGGGCTGCAGTACTTTTCTGTTTTTCGATCTCTCTCATTAAACCAAACCGTGGTCATGTTAGCAAATTAATAGAAAATTGTACAAGTTTCATCATTTCAATACTTCGCAGCTCTAGTTGCTACATAACTCTTTTGTTAATGATAGTGGGCTATGTGCACTAGACAAATCTGAACCTAGTTGTGGATTATTGTGCTGTCACTAGCAAATCCAAATCACAGAGCTAAGGGAATAACAAGATATCAATGCAAGTACTAAGAACTTAGACATTCTTAAGGAGGCAATTCTAGAACACATCCTATGTTTTCTTCCACCGACAACTGCTATTAATACAAGCCTATTGTCGGGAAAGTGACAAATATCTCTGGACATCTTTACCTTAGGTCCAAAGATGGATCACCTCGGTAGCATATTTTCTACAGCGAAATTATTCATTACACTGGAAGTATCACTTATGGGGAAACACAAAATTTAAGGGGAAACATGAGTGTACCTATGTTGCTGTTATTCTAGCAATATTTATGTTCCCTAAGGTGTGTCGTATCTTTTGCTTTGCTCTGTTAGCCTTATTTGCATCGCTCAGCTTCTGCGATTAAAAAAAAAACCAAGGTTATCACAAAATAGTCATTGACAGGTAATGAAAGTCAATTTAAGGTTGACAGGTCATATTAAAATGATGATAGAACAAAAATCGTACCTTCCCTTCCTTTGAACTCCAAAAAGTGACGAGATTTTTCCATTGATCTCTTCTCACTCTCTCCGAAAGATTCTTCTAATGATACAATTATGATTTAGAGTTATCATAATGAGCAGCTTTTATATCACTTTTCCAATATCTCCATTTAGAATTTGAGGAATTTAGAATCCATTTTTCCATAGCTGGTACGAAGATAATCAAACTTAGACTACAAGGAAGAAAAATCAATAATGATGTTAAATTTTTTAACAAAATGAATGGAAATTCATACAAGTACAAGCTAACTAGCTCTACAATCCTAATCATAGCGTTTCTCATATCCTTGGTAATTTGCCTCAAAGTCGCTAGCAATGGCACCAACTCGCTAGCAATGGTTCCAAGAAATTCCCCAAACCTCCGATAGGCAGCATTTTCTTCTCTAACCTGACAATGACGCATTTCCCAAGACAAAATACGCCTAATAGAAAAGAAAAGCTGCACTTCCATCTTCTAGTGACAACTACTAGACAAGAAATTCTAAATTTGGAAAGAAGGATCTAATATTATCAAACCAAATCAATACTTGGACCATTTCAATATAGTATGACGAAAAAATGTACGCTATATGTAGGCATGCCTTAGATGATGCATTCACATTTGTAGTCTCTGCTTTAGACTACTAAGTTTCAATCTCTGAATTAGAACATAGCTTGTCACCATCGTGTAATTTTTCAACCTTCTCTTCTAACTCACAGCTTATTTGCACCGTGCGCAAACCCACAAATTTGATCGTGCATCCTGTGTTTTCCATGGATATAAATCACCTAGATGGAAAGTATTAACAATTCTTAGTAAGATATCAGCAACTTGATTAAAATGTTCATCTAATTATATATACTATCTTCATTCGCCGCAGGCAAAAGGGTTACAAGGATATCTGATAAGATCATGAATGTAGCAGAAAAGGGCCACGATAAGAAAGGCAAAGCCATGAATAAATAGACGTAAACTCCTCCAAGAGAAACCCAACACGGAATCCTAAAGACAAAGCTCTCAAAATTCAAACCCTCACCCAAAACGAATCCTTAGGACGATAAAATGCAACCAAGGCATACAGCAGTTGGAACTCAAATGACATAAACTACACGAATTGGAAAGAAGACAAGGCAGGGTAAAACCCCATAATTCAAGTAGGAAACGGGAATCTTTGAGGAAAATAACAGAGGTTAAAAGTTGCAAACCAAGACAAAGAAAAGAAACCAAGGCAGGAAAAAAAATGCAGGAATCAATGTAAAGCAAATCAAAACAAATGGATTCACATCACAATCGACAATCAGCAAATACATTTTAAGGATATCGAGTTGATTCACGAGTCATGAACCTGCATCATTCCAATTCCTAGTTATCGAAAAAGCCAAACCCAACAGAATATAAGAACATAGAAAACCACATAAATGACACCACCGCTGAACAAAGACGAACCAGAGTCAGCAAGTCACTCACTAGACACAGGCATTGATGAAAGCAAAGATGAACGGAGAGAGAGCTCTTAAGCTTGAGCTTGCAGCGAACGATGGGAGTGATGAAGAGAGAAAAGGAAAGAGAGAAGCTGAACGGTTTGTGGTGAAAAAACTTTTAGAGTTTTTTTTTAAAAAAAAAGTTAAGAATAATGATGCGGACGAGATAAATATAGAATTTGTGTATATTTTGATGTTCTAGAAAAGAGTAGTTAAATAATTAAGGAAATCAAAGAAAATCTAATTAGATATGCATAACCAAAATAAATATACAAAATCAGAAAAAAAAATATCTCTATTATACCTATTATTAGAATTTCATGATTTGCAATGTTTACAGTGAAGATAGAATATTTAAGGGATAGGTGTATTAGAAATCACAAATTTATCGAAAAAGTGCAATCAAGTTCTAAAATTTACAAAAAATGTAAATTAGTCAAAAAAAAACTTTTCAAATTGATATAATTGAGCCCCTTCATTAACTTCATTCAATTTGACTAACAATAAATACCAAAATTTCCTCTTCCTTCGAGTGCGACAACATTCAGTCCTCGCACAATAGCTTGACGAGGACAACAACGTCAAGTCCTCTTTGTCCAAGCCCGATGGCAAATGGAGTCAATTATTGTACGATTTCTTTAATATTGTATTTGGGATATTGTCAATTTAGAGATTGAACTAGCCCACATAATTTGATGACCCAAGGTGCTATTTATTTTTGATGTGCCAGTTTTCAAGGAAAATTTGGTCTGAGGTGCTAAAGCTTTTACTGGTACAGGAACATTTGTGCTTTGGGTAAAAAAGGCATGTTTTCAGCGTTACAATCATCAGCATTAGATCGCGACTTAGAGAAGACGGTATTCGTTTTTCTTCTTTCGCGTTGCCAAATTTGTTGCTTGGAGCCCTTCAGGCAATGAAACAAGAACCTGGATGAAATGTGTTTGTTTATGAGTCTTAAAATCAGTCTAGCCTGTTCTTTGTCAAATCAAATTTCAGTAGGGCCAACATGTGGTAATTAGTTGTCCTTCCTCTGTTGAGGCCGCAAAAATGGGGATATACAATGCTAAGGGTTTGTTAATGTCACTGGTTTTTGCAAGGCCAAGATGAATGCTACAGGAGAATCAAGCAAGTAGATGGTTGGGCGTGCAGAGGGCAGCGTACAAGAACGAATGCGCATACTAGGAAAGATGAAGACCTTTCGCTGCATTTAAGGTAACTTCCCGTCCGTGGACTAGCCGTATGCCTGAAGTTTGAACCCTTGGTTTGGTTGCGTTCAGTGGGGACTGTAATGAAGTTTGAATACTTGGTTTAGTGTTAAACCAATGAGACCTCATTTTATTCCTCTTGCTCTAACCAGTCGGTCAAATTTTGTCACTATACATGAGGCCAAAGCTGTTAAGTTCACTAGATTTTTCGTAACAGAATGAGAAGGAATCAAAAGTTCTCCAGTAATAAAGGTAAGAAGGATGAAAGCTTTCTGTGAGATTGCCAAACAGCCAACAACTTTCCATTAGAATATCTAGCTTTCAGTAGTAAAGCACCTCTGAAGCATGAAGCGGGAACCAGTACTGAAGATAAGGGAAGTAGGATTTTCAGTAGTTCAACCTGACAAATATGCACACTCACCTCAATAACTATTGGATATTTCAGCAGTTTTGAAATATTAATTAGAAATTATGATCGTCATGAAAGTCATCATTTTTGTAACGGCTTCTTAACGGTCATATAACGGCTTTTTAATCGTTTTGTAACGTTTAATTTATTTCTCAAATAAATCCTCCATTATTTTACAACGGCTCTTTTAACGGCTCTATTTTGTCTAATATAAAAATAAGATCTCATAAGACAATCTATAGAGATACACCGAATGAAAGAGAGAATATCTTTTCTTTAAAAATCTTTCTTTTCCTTTTCCTTTTTTTGCCGGGTTATACACAAAAGTTGTTCTGTTTCTTTCTAATATTCAGTGCGAAGTATAGAATAAGGTCTGTTGTATCTTGGGAGGATAGCCGCCGAAGCCTTACACACCGAGTTACATATTCCGAGGGGTGGAATTATCCTTAAGGACAATGTTTGCACGCCTCAAACATTTCTTTTTATTTTCTAATCTTTTGTAATGTATTTCCAATAATTATTATTATTTTATGTATTCTAATACTTTTTCCAACAATCTTAAGGATAAGTCCTATGGATTTCCAAGTTGAAGTTGTTGCTGTCGCTGCCACCACAATTGGAATTGAAAGAATGATCGAGATGGTGAAGGACAAGTATCACATATTCATGGGCGGATGTCGTGGGAAATTACTGAGCATCGTCAAAGGTTTCTTGGTCATTTTGATAAGGTTATTGAATGTCAGGTAAAATCGTACTTTGAGGCTTTAATACCTAAGTTTGTTTCAAGAGGAAGTTGGGTGTTTGTAATTATTTGCTCGCTCAAGTTCGTGATTATTTTCGTAAGCTTCGATCCGCATTGGGGTTTCCTATTTTAATTATGTTCTTGATCTGGAAGTTGTAATTTTTTTAGGATTAGAGATTGTTTGTTCATTGTGACTTCATTACTCCTATTGTTTTAATTGGTTGACTGCTTGATATTAACCATTATGTAGTGACCCATTTCATATTTTAGAAATGGAGAGAAAAAAAAAAGGAAAGAAACATTGGATTTTTGCGAGTAAATTTTACTTTACAAAATGGTTTCAAATTCTTACCATCTGAATGTCAACGACTTCTAGTATCCGTCAAGGAATTTTTTGTGTCTATAGGACAAGAAGTATGTCTCCAAGCTTGGGAACCACCGTAATGCTGTTGTTGTTAGTAGAACCATGTTCTTCTTGTTGTTTAATATTTTGAAAAATTCATTAAAGTGTCAGTTGCTCTTCCATTAGGAGAGAGTAGTAGTGATTGTGATCGGGTGGTGTATTTGATTTAACTTTGAACTGTTATATTAGTAGGTTTTACTTTGAGTATTGCTTGGCTTTGACCTTTCTATCCGAATGCAATTGTTAATAATGCAAGCTGAAAATTATGAGTCTCATATTGGCCTTCTTTATGCTCATTAAGAATAGAGGAGGTACAACATACGAAATCAAGCTATATATTTTTTTTGTGTTTGGTCTTTGCCCTACTTTATATTTTAGGGATATTGGATGAGCACCATTGATGGATGCATGCCGGTAGTTGTTTCTTTCTCAGTTTGAGATTTTGAATAAACTCTGAGTGCCAGTGGAAGAGATTTAGCCAGTTCATTTTTGGTCTGGTGCTTGTAAAGTGAAAGTGGTGGTGTTTTCATGTATCATTTCGATTTGTGACATTTTATTGCCTCTATAACAGAGCATGATGAGAACTTATCTAGGAGACAGAACACTATCAGTGTCATTCAAGATTTGTTAAAACTTCTTGTCACCTTATTTTGTTGCCTTCTAGAAGTAGTAGATGAAAAAGTAAACTGAAATAGAAGATTTTATGATATTCTTGTAAAAGAGCCATCACTCTACTTGTGGTAGTGCAAGACCAAGGTAATTGTATATCTTATAATAACCTTAGATATCCTTTGCTTTGATATTTTCATTTGACGCATTGCGTACTGCTTACTTTCCATTATCTAATATGTGGGTCAAGGATAGTAAATAACATTAAATGCATAGTCAATCTCAAGGATTGTAGCTAATGTTCCTTTCTAAAATGTGAACTATTTTATTCATTTTTTTTAGTGTGAATAGTTTCACTTGCGTTGGGAGTGGTAATCATATTGCCATTGATCTTAAGACATGACTTTTTGTGGTAGGATTTAGAGTCGAACGTTAATTAGTGTTTTTGTGCTCCTACATGTGTATGTAAAATTGCTGATTAGGATTCAACACTCGCAAGTGGGATTTATGATGATTTCATTATGCTGCTTTTATAAATGTTTTAGCAAAGCAACAAATTTTCTATCGTTGATATACCATTTAGTGTTGACGAGTGCCTAGTATTGGGTTTGGTGGAGGCCAAATTTGTCCTTACAAATACTCACTCTTTCAAGCTTCTTTTTATTAGAATAAGAGCAGCTCCTAAATTTTCTTTGAATGAATATGCCATCTTCAATGAACTTGTATGTCTAGCTAATTTGAGTAGAGATCAGCATGAAGAGACAGAAGTCAAAGACTCCATAACAACCAATGAACGCCTCAGGTGAGATCAATTTTCACAATAGTAGAATTTTTGTGGATTTTGCGGCAATGTGAATATAAACTATGACATTTTACATAGTGGATTTTCCGCTGTATTAGAATAATACAGTGGTGTTAAGTGGATCTCTGATTCATATGAGACAAAATCCACTAATGAATATGTGTCCACCTTGTGGAGGTGTCGCAACATAAAAAGCAGTGGAATGAAATTGTGGGGGAAATGACAATCCTGCTCAACCAAAATTTGACTTGGTTGAAGTAGATGATCTGATAATGTAATTATTGTAGTCATTTTCCAAGCCAATATTTTGGCAAATGCAAAATAATTGGAGGTAGACTCAGGCACTATCAAGCATATATGTTAAAAACATAATGCTTTATCCTCCTAACCTCTAGTAAGGAAGGAGAAGAAAATATTTATCTTGATGATTGAAGAACTACTCAAGTTCTTGGGAAGAAGAAAAATTTCTCAAACTCATATTAAAATTGAGGCTGAGTAGTTGAGAAATTTCTTACTATATGTTCCTATGGAAATGAAATGACACTTATGTCTAGACATTATGATTGCCAAAAGGCAATAGCTATTACAAAGGATGAAACTTTCAATGGCAAAAAGAGACGTTTGGTTGAGACGTGATGTGGTAAAATAATTCCTTAAAAAAAGGGATTTATATCGATCGATTATGTTAAGTCGGAAATGATTTTGGCCAATCCTTTGACTATACATCAAAGGGAATGGGACAAGCCAATTGAAGAAAATCAACAGTGATGGTAACCCAACCTATGTGATTGGTGATCCCATGAATTAGGTTCATATGAGTAATAACAAGTCATTTGTTGATCTAGTGCATTATTAAAATTTATTGTCCCTTCTAAGGTGAAAATAGTGCAAAATTGCAAGAAAAAAGAGGTTGAACTAAAGCTCTTAATGAAATTCCATCGCCATTATTGGTGGTGTATTAAACTGCAAAATACACTTAAGAGAATCACCTATATAAGTGTGGAGTGCGGCCACTCCTATGAGATTTTTTGGCGAAAATCTCTAAAGCACTTATGAATAAACTAAGCATGCGCATGGCCTATTAGTGCAAAACCGCGTTGAACAACAAAGTTTGTGGGAGTGTAATGTGATTGGTGAAAATTATAATTCACAATAAGAAATTCTTGGTTCATAGAAGTTTCAAACTTCACCAATGATTTCGTGAATTATATTTCATTCTTTCTAGGGTTGGTTCATAGCCTAACAAGCACCAATTCTGATGCATTACTCTCCATTAACCCAACATTATTCTATTTTTTCTTATCAAAACTTTCAGAAATATGTGGGAGGTTGTTGGATATTTCAGTAGTTTTGAAATATTAATTAGAAATTATGATCGTCATGAAAGTCATCATTTTTGTAACGGCTTCTTAACGGTCATATAACGGCTTTTTAATCGTTTTGTAACGTTTAATTTATTTCTCAAATAAATCATCCATTATTTTACAACGGCTCTTTTAACGGCTTTATTTTGTCTAATATAAAAATAAGATCTCATAAGACAATCTATAGAGATACACTGCATGAAAGAGAGAATATCCTTTCTTTAAAAATCTTTCCTTTCCTTTTTCCTTTTTTTGCCGGGTTATACACAAAAGTTGTTTTGTTTCTTTCTAATATTCAGTGCGGAGTATAGAAGAAGGTCTGTTGTATCTTGGGAGGATAGCCGCCGAAGCCTTACGCACTGAGTTACGTACTCCGAGGGGCGGAATTATCCTTAAGGATAGTATTTGCACGCCTCAGACATTTCTTTTTATTTTCTAATCTTTTGTAATGTATTTCCAATAATTATTATTATTTTATGTATTCTAACATTTTTTCCAACAATAACTATGGAAGACTTAGAAACTTCCAACCAAATCTCGCATTACGCACAACCAGCACAACCAGCACAATGACACAACCCATGCATAGAACAACTGACAATTGATTTATCATATTTTCTTTCTTCACTCATGCAAGCTCCTCCTTTAAACATCTATACTTTGCCCTTTCAGCCTTGATTTCGGCAAGAAGTTAGCTCACGTTGACCTCATCGCGCCTTGATTAGCTTGATTCACACAATGCTTGATTCCTTTGAAGGAAGTCGGCTATCATGTCCCTAGCTCGATCTGGTGCCTTCTGATCAACTCAAACTTGCCCCAACCATTAAACCAATCCCTACATTTTTTGTTGTCCTCGCCATGAGAATCCATGATCAAAGACCACAAGAGTAGTTAAGCTCCGAGTCAACCTCTTTAGCAGCTACACCACTTGGATTTAGATGTTGGCGCCCTCAATCTTCTCGCTGCCATTCTTTGATTTGGCAATTAAAGGTTCTACCAAATGCAACAGAAGCAACAGATGAATGTGACAGAAGAAACACATGTTGACTATCAATGTTATACCATAATTCTACTAGGAGCTTCTTCGCTACAAAATAGAACAATGCAAAGCAAAAGCAAAAGCATCCATGTAAAGAGGAGTGAGACTTTGTTGTTGCAAGAAGAATACCTTGCTCGCAGACATTACCACGTTTAGCCTGATCACAAGAGCATAGAAGAAATTGGTGACATTTAAGAGCAGTGTTAGCCACGTTAAAGCTCAAGTCATGTGAAGGTATTGTAACTCCCGTTTTGGAATATAATTCTACATCAGTGACTCCCAAAAGACAAGTACATAGGAGGAACACAGACATATGCAAGCCTCGCCAAGGAACCGTCCATGAAAAACGGGTTTTCTGTTTTGTTTCCTAAGTGTAGTCTCAAGAGATATAAAGCAAATCAGAACTGGAGCTAAGAGTAGAGTGGACAACACAACGATGATGATTGCAATTAGAGATCATGGCGCCAATAGGAGGGTACCCGTAGCACCAGATGCTCGCTGAGGACTAAGTCTTGTTATTCGAGACCAGGAATGACCGAACAACAGCAGCAGCTTACCAGTAGAATGAACAAAGAAGGAAAGGAGATATGGGCAGGTCAGAAAAGCTTGTTACTTCTCCTTACCCCAAGTCTCAATCACAGAATTGAGCACGCTTTTTGTGCTCTACCCTTCTTTTGCTTCTGCTTTGGCAGTTGAGCCACAAAACAACTGCCTTCCATTTAGTATTTGACAATTAGAATAAACCATGAGAATATGTCTGAGCACAATTTGTGGTATTTAAAATAGATACAGCCACCTGCTGTAACATTGACTTCATTATCAAACTTCAGACCTATCTAATCCACAAGAGATAACACCTCAAATGAGTTTCCATACCTCCATTGGAACAAAGGCAAAATACAAGAATGGGGATTAAGCTCGATGTAGTGGCTTATAACACTATCATTCACGCCATCGGGCTTGGACGAAGAGGACTTGATTTTGTCATCGGCTCCTCAAGCTTTTGTCCGAGGAATCCATTTCGTCGCACACAAACAAAGAGGAAATTTGGAGAATTGACGAAGAATAAGGAGGACACTTGGACGAAGAACAAGAGGATTGACAAATAAGAAGTGTACTCCATGAATAAGGACGCTCTGGACGAAAGATGGATGAAAAAGTGAAGAAAACTCAATTAGCGCTAGGAAATTTGGGCTAGATCTCAAACAACGGTTTTTCACACACAAACCTTTTCTTTTAAGCTCCATGCCAGTAATAGAGAGAAATGAATAAAAAATGCTACGTCAACATTTTCCGTCAACCAAATTAGACAAAGTTAATGGAAGGATTCGATTGTACCCAACTGACAAATTTTAGGACTCAATTGCACTTTTTGTAAGTTTTAAGATTGGATTGCACTTATACGACAAGTTTTAGAACTTGTAGTGCACTTTTCCCAATATTAAATAATCAAATACTCAATACACAACTCAAGAAAATATTGCTAAGGTAGGTGTTTTGAGAACACAACTTACCTGGTCCACCTATCCACTAATCAATTGACTTACTAGTCAAGAACACTATGTCGCTGTGTTTTCTTTCCTCGCATTTTAGAGCAATTTTAGCTGCAGCTTGGACACACAGCTGCAGATTGCTAACTTAAGGTTTCACTGCACATGAAAGAGGTCCTATCATCACTATAAAATCTTTTCTACCTTTGTATCTTGAAGATGAAGAAATTCTAGTAGTTCTTTAATGAGCTTTCTTCAACAACGGGCACAAGTAGCTATTTCGTTCTTTTTTGCCAGACCGAAGACATTTATGACAAAAACAAATAGTGCTCTACAATGATCAATGTACCTTCAGAGATAATACTAACCTTATCCCTTATAGTGTGGTGACCTGATGATGGAGAGCGCAAAATGATGTTTGGAGATCTCGATTGTGTGTTATGATGTCATCATCCTACAAATCAAATGAGTGTAGGAAAGAGGACTAATTATAATGGGCGCGCAACCAGCACAATAAATCATGTTAGCAATCACTTGAACATCACCCAATTAAACCTTCAATAATTTGAATTGGAGAAGGATTTAGAGGAAGCTTATATCACAGAAAGTTAAAAAAAATAATGAACAGAGGGGGGGCTCTTAATAAATCTGTAAAGCATATCAAATCATGACAAGATATTACGTAATTGCTTTAAAAGCTTATTTCTTGAGACAAAATGAGCAAGACATGATCATTGACATTTTCCATCACTTGAAAAAAAAAAATGCAGAGACGTGAACAGAGGAGCTCCATTCACTTCATTGCAAAACACATAGTTGTGAAATTTATTAACACAAACTCAAGGCTGAGTGGCCAAAGCATCGCATAAACACTACAACCAAAAATGAATGGTTGTAAACCCAAAGGCAGAGTTCAAAAATCACCATCATTGCTGTAAACCAGTAATCTTGAAAAGTTCTATTATGAAAATAGAAGTCTAACTTTAAGAGCAGGAACAAGAAGAAATGCATTGTGAGCCAAGGATATAGTAGTTTAAGGTAATCAGTATATGGTATTAGGTAATCTAGTAAACCCATTCATCGACAAAAACCATCTCCAATCAATTGTGTTCCTCAACCACTCTCAAGTGCCAAAACAGGCAACATTTCTACTTCTCTTCAATCTAAAAGATGCTATAACACTCCACGGTCTATACAAAGAAGGACAAGAGAGCTCCACAGTGACTATTTGGAAACAAGGAAAGAAAGAGCAACACCCAGCAGTGACTAATAAGGGCAATCACTTGTATACTTCAAAATGAAGAACAAGGACAGGGCATAATGCAAGAGAAGTAAACCCAAACATGATTTAGTCACAACAAAAGGGAAGAAACATGGTTACATCATGCTACATTTGTATTCCACTTTAAAGCTCCATCGAAGCGGTCCTCATACCAAACTCATGTTTCAAGTCTATCCACCTATATTCCATTTAAAACCACCTTAGCATCCAATATCCAGGTCACTCAATATTTAGTGAATAAAACACCTTCACTATTTTAACATTCAATGAAATTAGTCACACCTCATGGCTCATGACATACCTACCTCATCCAGATCTTGTGAGATCACTTCAAGTCCACCACATGCTTAAATTTTGTATAATAGTAGACATCTATTTGAGCCTGTAATTCTTGTACATCTCCGTTTGTCTTTTGTAATTGCTCTTTTGTGGCTTTCAGTATTTCCTTTAAGTTGTGAATTTTTTCATCTATCTCCTTCTCTGACCTTGAGTTCTGGGTTGGAAGACGACTAGATTCCTTCAACTTGTGAATCTCTTCATCTTTTGCTTTCTTTGACCTTAAGTTCTCGAAGACAACTAGAGAGGCCCCAAATCATTTAGGCATGGGTTATGCCCTAGCGTTGGACCATCCAGGTTTCTCTTTTCCCAACACTAGAGAAACACTATTTCAACGGGGTATCACTCTTTCCAAGTTTCTAATATGCCTTCATGAGATCATTGTACTTCCCTGCAGTTTAGTAACATAAAAAACTTATAAACTAATGATGTTACTATCTATTGGTGAGCAATTTTAAGCTGAATTCATAAATACACCCATTTGCCTCTTATTCCTAACTCTACTTCCTGTCAAGGGCCAGAACTTAGTCAGCATAACTAGATGAATCATATCAAGAAGACATTCAACATTTCACACTTTACTGTGAAACACAAAAAGATGTCCAGAGATATCAAATTGAAAAGGTACACTCTTCCTTTCTATAGTTGTTCCTTGCTGATTGTTGTACAACTTGTCATCCACCAAAACCCTATGGAAACACACACTAGAAAGTTAGACTTTTGGTTTTAATTTTAGACTGTTTATTCCAGCTAGCCTCTTTTCTCAATCTGTTCATCTTCTACCCAGATAACTGTATAAATTCCTAACACATTGTAACAACAATATTGTCATTGCCAAGGCTGCATAACATTTGTTGACACTTGATGAACTCTATTGAATGGCTTTTCAACAATTGTGGGGACATGTGCATGCATGTCAAATGGCACAACTAGCGATACTTTTATGTTTTCATTCTTTCAGGGGGTCATTTCGTATTCTGCAATATTCTTTTCTGTTTTTCAATCTCTTTCATTAAACCAAACTGCACTTAAGCAAAAATGTTAATCTAATTATATATATTATTCTTAGTAAGAGATCATTTAAAATGTTCATTTCACATTTTCCACAGGCGAATGGTTACAATTAAGATCATAAATGTAACAGAAAATGGCCACAATAAGAAAGGCAAAGCCATGAATAAACAGACGTAGACTCCTCCAAGCAAAACCCAACACGGAATCATAAAGACAAAGCTCTTACAGGTTCAAACCCTTACTCAGAACGAATCCTTAGGACGTTAAAAATGTGACTAAGGCATAATATGTTGATAATGGGAACTCAAATCACATAAACTGCACAAATTGGAAAGAAGAAAAAAGAAGGGTAAAACCCCATAATTCAAGTAGGAATCTGGACTTTATCGGGAAACTAACCGAGGTTGAAACTTGCGAACTAAGAAAAAGAAAAGAAACCAAGGCAGAAATAAAAATGCAGGAACCAATGGAAAGCAAGTCAGAACAAACGGGTTCACATTACAATCGACAAACAACAAATACATTTTAAGGATATCGAGTTGATTCATGAGTCATGAGCCTGCATCACTCCAATTCCTATTTATCATGAAAGCCAAACCGAAAAGAAGAAAAGAACATTGAAAAAAACCACAGTAAACGACACCACCGATGAATAGAGACGAACCAGAGTTAGCGAATCACTCTCTAGCCACAGGCATTGGTGAAAGCAAAGACGAACGGAGAGAGAGAGCGCTTGAGCTTGAGCTAGCAGTGAACGATGGGAGTGATGAAGAGAGAAAAAGTTCAGAGAGAGAAGTTGAACAGTTTGTGGTGAAAAAATTTCAGACTTTTTTTTAAATATAAGTTAAGTATAATGATGAAAGAGATTAATATGGAATTTGTGTATATCTCTAATTTTAAAGAGAATATGACAGCCTATTTATGAGCTTTATTAAATGACTAATTAACAAAATTAAAGAAAATTAAAGAAAATATGCATAACCCAAATAGATATATAAATTTGGAGAAAATATATAGAAATACTTTAATTGAAGCATGACTTGGTTTTAATCAACTTCTCTTACAGTCTTTGCATACCTGCTCGACGTGGGACTCTGGCTTGTCTCTCTTGCCTCTTGTATATCCAACCTTCTATAAAAAGCCTTTAATGTAGGACTCTTAGGTCAAGAGTCCCATATCGAATGAGCACATGAAAAATGTGAGAGAAGTTATGCATAAAACCCACCAAGCCTTGCTTCAATCAAGTTATGTCTCTCTTGCTTTTTGTCTAAATGTTTGCATGTTAATAACATTCAGAAAACTCTTAATAATTAAGAGTTAGAACTTTTTTTTAATAATCTTAAAGAAATAAAATTAAAGTTTAAAAAGTAATCGATCAAGTCTATGTGGTTTCATCTTTGGAATTGGGAACCTAATTAATTTCACCGAGGGAATCGAAAAACCAATTTTAGGGAATCGGAAATTGGATCGGCTTCCCTTGAGATAGGACTGACCAGTCAATTCGATCCGGTCAGTGCAATTACTTTTACTCACCCCCTACGAAGAGAGGAGCTTGACTATGTCAAGATGCCCCCACCGAATTTCACAGTGTCCTTCAGATTTAGCTTTGACTTGCGTGTTAAGCTCGTTTTTCTCCGAATTTCACAGTGTCCTTTAGATTTAGCTTTGACTTGCGTATTAAGTTTGTTTTTCTCATTGTGTCTAGTGACTATAATTGTCACGTTCATGTCCATCTCCTATTCGACAATTCCTAATTTCCACTTCCAATTCCAACTCGAGTGCCTTTTTTGTTTCAAGCACTTTAATGCGCTTTTATTATTATCTCACACTTTAATTTCCTTTGACCTTGCAGCCCAATATTTTGATTATCGCGGGGTATGTGTCTTGTACTTGTGAAACATCTTTGACGAGTGGAATTGAAAGGGGTTAGAAAAAAGACCGGATTAATTCACTAAATACTTCCCACTTTAAGTCCAATCTCAGTTTTACCAAAGAAAATCTCCCAACAATTTTCTTTTGGATTATTGACATTATAATGAATCTATAATCGGTCATGATGTTGATACTTATGAAAGAACTAGTGCTTGCTTTACAGTAAAAGTTCGGGATGAACCGAATTAGAATTAAACCTAAAATTAACTAATTTATTTTTATGGAATTAGGTCGGAAAAGACCTAATCGTGAAACTCTCAACCCCTCTCGCGTGGACACGTGGAAACTTATTTGTGGCCTGTAATCATGTTCCTTTGAATTCTCAACTCCCTTGGGGCCTTCTGATATCAAACCAAATCTTTGAATCAACAGCGAAAGCAATGAGAAAACCCAAATATTATATGATATCCTTGCCCTTAATGCTGTGGAGAATTTATCACCGCACACGACAATGGAACGAGGGAAATGGAAATGGAAATGAAAATGAAGAATTGGCCAATCGTTTTCGATCGCGGTGTGAAAAATCTTACCGACGGTCCACCACGGATACATTTCCATCGAAATGTCACAAAAGATAGCGACGTTTGGAAGCAACGAGGAAGGTGCATGGGGACTGGTACGGGCGCCGGAACCGGACGCGGTATGCATACGGATTGGAAAAAGACGTGCAGATGGACTTCTAATTTCTGCATATCTTTTATAGAATAAAGAAAACTAGGAAAAACTCAAGGTGAATAGGTAAAAATCAAAGGCTGGAGCTAGTTGTATTATAAAATAAAATGAATCTTTCACATTTCATATAATTATTTCATATATGTCTACCACTTACCAAACTTTCATTTGTATCTCTTATTTCGCTGATATTTAAATAAATCTCCCTAATTGGATATAAATTTTTTGAGTTAATACTATTAAAAACTCAAAACCAGTATAGTTATGATATGTTTACTCAAAAATAATTTTTTCAAGCCTATGACAAATTTACTCTCAGTTAATTTCCGTTTAATTTTACCATTAAATTGTAGCAGTCAACAAATGTATCAGTTTGAGATTTTTTATGGTAATATGATAGTTTTGGGCACAAGTGTATAAATTTTAAATTTTTTATGGTCAATGAATTAGTTTGTGGTATATTTGTTACAAGCTTACAATTTGAGATTTTTTGTAGTATTAATTCAAATTTTTAATTTTTTTTTTTCTTTCTTTATATAATTTTTTCCACATGCAAGAGAAGGGCTCTTCTACTTGTATATGTATGAAAGGTAAATTTGTTTGAGCACTGTGCTTTGGAATTTTTTCTATTCTGTGATATATGTCCATGCCTTTGCATCGAGGTGAAAATAGTTCCATTTAATTTCCATTTTTTCGATAGCTCATTTACGCAAGACTAATAAAGAACCGTGTAGTGCCTTGCCTTTCGACCTCGCAAGCCGGATTTTTCTTTTGAACTAACTTTTTGAACCGTCATACCCAAAACATGAAAAGAATGATACAATTCCGAAATCCGTCCTACTTGTCCATGGCCTAGAGTCTGCCCTTCCCTAGGTCGGGTGCACTTTCAATGATTTAATCTTAACTCGTTCTAAGATTTAAGATTAAAAGAATAATACGATGCCAATTAACGTGTTTATTCAAAGCTGTGCGCCATTTCATTCATTCGTCACGGTAATTCATTCAGCATAATATTCGAGAGACTCTAATCACAACGTAGACATTTAGCATGCTATCAATATTTAAGTCTAAATTCAATCAGGCTCAATCATCATGCAAATCATTCAACATGTTACTCAACATCATGCTAAAAACGTTGATTAGAATTAGGTCGTGTCATGTTTAACCTTGATTAAAATTTCATGAAGCTAGTTTACAAAAATGAAAGGAAACCCCATAAAAGAGAATTAATTAGAATTGTTAATTAGTTAGTAGAATTATGGTTAGGCTAGGTATATAATTTCGGTGCTTTATTTGTATATAGAAAAATCAATTCAATCAAATTTTTTGAATTTGTACTTTTTTCTAGCAATTTATCTATTTCATGCTTTGTTATTGGTTGTCATGTTAACAATTGCGAATTCACATGAATATTCCCTCACATGTTAGTGGTTAGGTTTCAAATCAATCCAAAAAAATGTACCGAAATGACGTTTAAGTAATTTAGCGTAATCAAGTTTTGAATTAATTGTAAGGTATTCTACACACTTTACTTGAGTGTCTAATTGACCCACAAAAAACTAATTAATGGCGACTTTGGAATAAATTGATTTTCCATGTTAAAAAACTTGAATCAAAAGTTGCGAATTGATAAGACTTGAGAGAGCTCGAATTAAATATAAACTTTATAATTCATTAGCCAACTCTTAGATGGTTTACCCTAAATGGCAATGCGATAATCATCCATTTTAATCTCTCTAGGTTCTACAACTACTGATGAGTAGGACGAGAGTTGTATTGGCAAGGGGCTTTCCAAGAGTTGATTTTTGGTATAGTTTTGGGACATTTATACATAAAACTATACTGGTACTTTCGTTGAGTTTAGTTTGATTAGTCACTTGAAATCCCTATATCTTTTTGGTGGACTTCAAGACTCCGATACTTATAATCAAGTTATTGTTATACCGGACATTTTTATATTTTGATAATAGGTTAATGTTAGCTATGTACGAAGCTACGTCCTTTAAATTGACTAAGTCAATTTCCTATCCACGAGTGGAGTCGAAACGTGCCGGTTAGAAAGTAGTAAAATCAAGATAACACGATACATTTGCACACATCAAGAATTTCCTCCACGAAGTCTCCAATGAGCAGAAAAATCACTGCGATTCTCTCTTTTGACTATGGGAATCCGTACTGTGTAAGACCGAAAGTACATGACATAATTATGATGCGGACGAGGAAAAACACGCCCAAGGAGTCCTAGGGTGTGCATGGAAACGTTTCTTAGAAACGTTTCCGGCACACTTCTGTACGGAAAGTGTTCCTGGGAACAAAAAAGGAACAGAAACGCGGTTGGTTGCGTTTCTGTTCCTTTTTTGTTTTTTTGTTTCTGGAACGAAATAGGAACAGAAAAAAGAAACATAAATTTCTCTCTTCTTCTTCTCTTTTTCTTTTCTTCTTCTTTTTTTTCCTTCCTTTTTCTTTCGCTGGTCGCCGGCCTCGGCCATGGTCGGCGACCGGCCGTCGAGGCTCGGCCTCGCCCAGATCCGGCGAGGCCGAGCGTCACCGGCCCCCGGCGAGGCTCGGCGTCGCCGGCGCGGGCGAGGCCGAGCCTCGCCTTGGCTGGGCGAGCCTCGCCCGCGCCGGCGACGCCGAGCCTCGCCTTGGCCGGGCGAGCTCGGCTCGCCCGATCCAACGAGGCCGAGCCTCGCCATGGCCGGGCGAGCTCGAGCTCGCCTAAATCCAGCGAGGCGCCACTGCGTCGGCCGGTCGCCGGTGACCGGCCTAAAAAAAAAAAATAAAAAGAAAGGAAAAAATAAAAAATAAAATAAAAATGTTTAAAAAATTAAAAGAAACAAAAAAAGAATAAAATCTACCAAACGTGTTTCGTTCATTTTTTATTTCCGACCAAACGTTACCAAACGCATTCTTTTGTTCAAAAATTGTTCCCCGGAACGTAAACACTTTTTTTTTTTTCCTAACGCTCTAAATGTAAAAAAAAAAAAACAAAACCATGCGCGCCCCTACTAGCTCACGAAAATCGAAAGTCCAACAAAAACGTTGTTATCACTTTGGGATCGGGAGTCAAAATTAGAGGACCCCCAAAATCTTTCTCAATATTCTTTTTTTCTTTTTTTTACATTTTGAATTCGATTTCAAAACGACATCTATCTTCCAAGACGACAACTTTTTATTTTTTTTAATTTCTTTGTCTCCATTCATGGAGTGACGACCACCCTCGTTCCTTGTGGGGTATCGTGTATAGAAATGGAGTTGTAATTGGGGGAAAGAAGAGTTTAATAAGAATATATAATCATGAGGTGCGCATAGCTTAGATACAGCAATTTCACCATCTGCGCCATAAATGTCAATAGCTTGAAAGGTTTTTCAAAATGCTACTAAATGTGTTTTTGGACCCTCGTTCTTAAAGAAAATGAAAATAGAAATTTAGTAATTTTTGCTTGTTTGTTTGAGATGACATATGCCAAAAATATTATTTTGTTTTTCTGCCAAAATTTAAAATATGTATTAAATTTTAAAAAAATAATAAAAATTATTTGTGAATCTAACATCTGCAATGCACCGCAATATTATCATTCTGTGATTAAGACAGCCTGTCACATTATTTATAGAATGAGTATATTTTTTGTAGCTCTATCCCTGTTATGGGATTATTTACTTTTGTTGCCCTTTAAGAATCTAAGAGGCCAAAAATTGAATTGTCTAAACATTTAAATAAGCAACTAAGATGCTATCAAATGATTAGTTAATCTAATCAAGCAGACATTAGTTGATGAAGAGTTTCCAAAGAATGATTGATATCGGTGGCAATGTAGGGAGTACGTAAACAATGGCTTATGATCAAACCTATTCCTTCCATAGAATTATATAAGGGTCAAATCACGCGCTACTCACTCATGCACAAATAGACAATTATGCATAAGAACAAGGATATGATTTGATTTACGAAATAGGAGGGGGACAATTTTAAAAATATAATAGTGAAAAGAGACAGATAGTAGGGAGTGATTTGTGAAGGGGGTAGATATGAGATAGAAAGAAAAGAAAAACTAATTTAGGAAATCTAGAAGGTGATATAAATGAGTGTTTTTCATTATATATAAACACAAACACAGACTATCATAATTAAATGATGTTTGTTGTATAAAAAAAGTGTTCTATCAATTTTAACCTCGTGTCAAATGTCAATTTTTTAGTTATTTATGCAATCAAGTGTCAATTTTAAGGTCGGATTCACCGATTTTAAGCTGCCATCTTTCTTTGGTGGGAGAAAGCGAGGCACAATGTCCCCACAATAACCGGCTCTGCTTGCTAGCTTGCTTTCGCTTTATGTGGAGTGCTCGGTGAAGCTCTTCTCCCAATACAAATAAGGAGATTCGCCGCAACTTTCAGCACAATTTGACTTTTAGACGGGATAATTACCATTTTTTTTAAAGGTTATGTATGGAAGTCAATTCATTTTTAAATTTTTAATATAACTAATATAATCATAAACTTTCTAACAATTGGTCAAGGTAGTCCTTTCGACCAATTTTAGCTGGTTATCGTTGACATGAACACTTTGTCCATTCTACATGACATTGCCGATATAAATTTGGATGATTTTTGTAATTTAAAAAAAATTATAATATTTTTAACTTTTTTTTTTCTTTGTGGGCAGCAATGCCAACCACTAGAGAAGGCTTGCAAGCCCTCACTAGCCATTGGCAATGGCCTTTGTGCCTACTCGTCAATAAAAAGAAAAAGAAAAATTTATAAAAATTATTTACATTAGTGTCAACCATGCCGTATAGTTGCTCAAAAAAAAAACCATACCGTATAGGACAATTAACGTCTATATCAACGATCTCCAATCAAAATTGGTTAGAATAATTATATTAGCAAATTATTAAAAGGTATAGGACTAAATTTGGCAAAAAAAAAAAGTGTTAAGGATTTAATAGATATCTGTACAACCGATTTATGATATTATTGGTGATTTTTCCAAGTTTAGTCTATTCTTCACATTTGCGAATAGTTACCTTCGCAGTTTTCGGCTTTATGTCTGAATTTATCTCTAATGAAAAAAGTAACTGCCAATTTACTCTTTAAATAAAAGGAATATTGTCGCGACCAAATTTTCGAGTGTGAACCACCTAGGGTTTGGCTAATGGATTGTTAAGCCTTGACTTAACTCGGGTTCTCCCAAGCCCATACCAATTCCCGACTTGGGTTCAAGTTCTTAACATGCAATTGATTTTCAATTAGGAGTCGTCACTAATCTATTTTTGGTGGGTCAATTAGAAATCTAAGTAAGTAATGGGAGATTTACTTTACTTCTACGAACCAGAGATTTATGAGTTCGGGGAATTGGTTACGCTAAATTTCTCTAACGCCCTTTCGGTACCTTTCTCTTTTATTTTAAAAAATGTTTGGCAAACGGCTTGAATTAATTTTAAATCTATTTTCCTAACATGTGAGGTTATTGTGTGGATGCGCAAACCACTAATTTAACACCTAAGAAAGTAATTAAATAGAAACGAAAGTACCTGCAGTATTAAATTAATATCCACATCAACAATCTTAGATATGGTTTCTAATTAACAAGCAATTACTCAATTTTTGTTTTCTCTTTTTCAATAAAAATATAGTCCATATGCAATGCAATGCTTCTAATCTAATATGAAATGATATGGCATGACAATATGTTCTAAACTATATGAATGAGTAAAAAAAAAAAACTAATGATTTCTTAATAAACATGCAATAATTAAATATGCAATCTAAATTAACCAAAATGACTTAATTCTAATGACGTGTAATGTAATGCAATGACGTACAAAATTATTTTAACTAAAATGACATGTGACATACAATTTAATATGCGAGCTATATGCCACGCAATATTTATTAAATGACCTAATCTAATGACGGGCAATTTCTAATTAAATGAACCTAACAACAGTCAATAAATGATGTGCATTTCATGAATCTAATTCTATATGACGTGGGCATTTTTATTTCCCTAACAAAAATATGCAATTTATCTATGATAGATTATCTACCTATAATTGATAAACATGCAATCCTAACATGCAATGACGTGCAAAGAATCCCCTAATTCAACATGATATATGCATGATGATTTTTTGTGTTTTTATATTAATTTCGAAATTAAAATTTCACATGCAATTCAAATAATGATAAAACTAGCATCCTAAATGAATGTGCTTTCTTTTGGATTTTTTATTATTTAAAAATTCGAAATAAGATTGCAATTTTAACCCTAAAACAGGAAATATTCTAAAGCAAATCTATTACTAACTCAAATATTTTTGGATTTTTCTTTTACAAAAATAAGATTGACTCAACCAACTTGACGACAGAAATCACATAAGATTGATATCCAAAATTGATGACAACCATATCTCAAGCATTTGATCGGATTGGCTAATTTTAAATTAAATCGCGAATCGAATCTCGAAATAGATTGGATTGTCGATTTTCATAAGGATTGCGAATCGGATTTCGGATGTGAAAATCGGACTCACAATTCCTAACTTTAGGGGCACTTTCATGTTGGAATCTCAATCAAACATTTAAGAGGAACAATTCCACTAAACAAAACTAGATATAAAGGAAAATAAAAAAAAAAAAAAAACTATAACTGGATAAACAATAATAATACACGTGTAACCGTAGGTCTCCAAGGGCAGCCGGTTGATCAGTCCGGCGAGGGAACTCCGGCAGAGGTGAGCCAGCGAACTAGCGGCAGCACAGGGATGCGGAGCACGGATCACGTGAGGGCGGACGGCCACCGGCGTCAGCTTTGCGGATGGCAACCGGCAGGCGCTCGGGTGGAGCAGGGGTAGAGCTCGGCGCGGCACGGTGGGTTCGGGCGGAGGAAGACTCAAGCGTCGGGTCGGATCGAGCGGCGCGGGTCGGTAGAGCTTCGGTGGGCCGGAGGCTGCGGTCAAGGTAAAGCGGAAGAGCACCGGGCTATTGCGGATGGAGCAGCAGCAGGCGTCGAGGTCGTCACGGCTTCAGCAAGCGTTGGGCAGAGAGCAGACCAGCTCGGAAGAGAGCTGGCGTGGGTTGCAGATGAGTCAGGGACGAGTCGGCGTTCTGACGCGGCAAATCGGGCTCTGAGCGAGTGCGGAGATGGAGGCCGAGGGGGTCCGGCAGCTGCCGCGGGCGAGCGATGGCAGGAGGGAAACAGCAACGGCGTCGAACTCCAGTGATGCTACTGGGTCGCAGACAGAAGCGGCTTCGCTGCTGCAATCGAGAAGGGGGTTGAACAGCTTCTGGCGAGGCGGGACGCGATGGTGTCTTCTGATCTCGGGTTGCTGCTCCGGTGCAGCAGATCGGGTAGTAGCAGAACAGGAGGCGCGGCAATGGCAGACGCGGTGACTGGCTCGGGTGCCGCGGAAGGGTGCTCGTGCTGGTCGAGGGGCAACGGCGTCAGGCGTCATGGATCGGCAAGGCGGAGCGGCGAGCGTAGAGGAGCCGGCACCGGCGACAGTCGGGACGGTGTCCAGTTGCAGACGCAGGCGGCAAGGGTGAGGAAGATGATGAACAGTAAACGTCCCCTCACCCCTGCCGATTGTGCTTTGCTTTTGCTTCACTTTTCACTTTTCAGTTTTTTTTCTTCTTTGGTCGACCCAAAAGAAAACCCTAGAAAAGTCCCCCCCTTTAACTTTTTCCGTGCCTTGTCCAAAAAAAAAAAAAATTCCGTGCACTCCTTATATAAGGAAAACAAAATGCAATCTTTTGTAAATATTTCATCTCATACGAAGATTGCTTATAACCCCTACAATCATGAAAATCCTTTTCCTTATTTCCCGTATAACTTTTACTGATTTTTAAAGATAAGATCATAACCTGATTTTCTTAAATTCCAAAAATCCTCATTTCAAATCTCAATTTCATAAAACGGGCTCGGGCCAATTTGCACTCTTCATGGCTTAGTCTAACTCAATTTAAAACTCAAAACCACTAATTCGACCCATCCGCCACCGGTCCAATAAACAAGTGTCAAAAAATGCAAATTAAAAATAAATACACATAAATTTATATGCTATGCAATTAATATTTTTTTAGAGATTAAATTAACTCCTAATTTTTAATATGATAAATGACTATATGGGTAGCCAAAATTTAAGTGTCAACAAATATACATTATAGTTGGGTCCATAAGCAGAGAAAAAGAAGCAGTGCCTAGATAGGAAAACTTCATATATATATATATATATATTCAATAATTTGTCACTGGATATATTTCTGTTTTCTTTTACTTTTTCACTTTAGCATAGCTGCCCAAAGTCAAGACTTCTACGAATATAGTTGCCGGCCACTCCTTATTACTGCCCTTTTATGGCTAATTGCTTGTTTACAGTACCCTTGGTACTATATATTATTTTGATTTTTTTTCTTTTTTTATTGTTGATCTTGCTGGTTTACAAATGGAAGAGATTATACTCTATGGGCTTCAGCTTCCAAATTTAATGGAACTTTACGTTGGTAAATGTGGACCGCTCCAGAGATTCATGCTATCCGACATGAAGATGCTAGAAGAGGTCGCCATGTGGGAGTGCCCAAAACTAGATGAGATCCACATCACCAGGGTGTTGGAATCGTAGGAGTTTTCGCATATCAATAAGTGCGAGTCCTTCAGAACTTTCATGTACGTTGACATATATGGGGAATCTTCTCATATGTCTTCACTGATCCTTGAATCGAAAGTCTTCAATAAGTTGCGGCGTCTCTCGCTACAGAGTTGCTAGAAGATACTCGATATTCAAGTTGTTGGTATGTCATAATGGTTGGAAGACTTGACAATTTCTGGTCATCATTTGCAAAGTCTTAGTGGTTTGTCGAACTTAAAGAACCTCAAGGCCTTGCACATATACTACTGCGATGAGCTACAGGTTGTCGGGGGCCTCAATGAGTTAAAGTTTTTGAATGAATTGAAACTTATTGACTGTGAATCATTGGAAATTTTGATTGATGTATCGACCACCGAATTGCCAAATGATTGCCTCTTATCTATCCGCCCTTGCCCGAAATTACTTAGGGTTAAGCAAGGATTCACAGGCTTTGTCTAGAATTTCAAGCATTATAAGGTGAGTCAAAAAAACCATCCACAAACATGAACAACTATAGGCATCTTTATAATAATTGTGGAAAATTAAAAAACAATCACACAAACATGAATTAAACTGGGTCTCACGTACTTTAATATGTGATGTTTTCTCTCTCTGTACTTTTTTCTTTTTAACCTTTTCTCTGTACATGAGAAAGTTACATAATTGCGATAAGAGAAGTTCAGTTTTTATCATAAATATCTAGAAAAACTTCATTTTGTAGGATATATAAAATAGCCTAGAGCCTATTATTTAAAATGTTTTCTTGTTTTATAAGAAATGAATGGTTTTACTTAGCATTTTTCTCTTGGTAAATATTCTCCATTGTTTCGTTCATTTCTTACTTAATACTGGTTATTATGTGATGACTTTTGTGATTTGCAATACTTACAATGAAAATTGAACATTAAAGGAATAAATGTATAAAAACTACAATCGAATCATAAAATTTATTAATTTGGTATGCTCGAGTTCCTCTGTTGATTCCATCCAATTTGGCTAGCGGAAAATGCTGTCTATGTGGTTTTTTATTCATTCCTGTCTTACGTGGCGTAGAGCTCAAAAAAAGAGGTTTGCATCCAAAAACGTCTGTCATTTTAAGGTTTGCCCCAAATTTCCAAGCCCTAATTGAGTTTTCTTCCCAAGTTCTCCTCACTTCTTCATCGGTCTTTCTGGTCCATAGTGTACTTCTTCTTCGTGGAGTCCGCTTCTTATTGATCGATCTTTCTGTTCTTCGTCTGACTGTCCTTTTTCTTCTTTGTCAAATCCCCAAATTTCCTCTTCGTTCGAGCACGACGACGTCGAGTCCTCGCGCTAGAGCTCGATGAGGCCGACGGCGACGTCGGGTCCTCTTCATTCGAGCCAGATGGCGTGAACGAAGGTGTTATAAGCCACTACATTGAGCTTGATCTGCTTTCTTGCACTTTGCTTTCATTCCAATGGAGGTATGGGAACTCATTCGGGATGTTTTGTCTTGTGGATTGAAGAGTTCTGAAGTTTGGGAATGATGTCAATGAGTATATGCACAAACACAGCAAAATAAGAGATAGGATCGTCCAAAACAAAACAGAAAAAGGACACAGATTGTTTGCATGATTTTGTTTGGGTTAATTAAGGGGTGAGCAACTATATTTAATGCTCAATTTTGCAGTTCTCTGCTTTGGAAACATGCTAGAAAAAAAATTTGGGATTTGGCTTGATTATCATGCAAGCCGCCCCTTCGAAATTTTCTGAAAAGTCAATTTCAAATTATTATGATCCAATGAATGTACAGTTTCTTTACTGTTGTATTTGGGATATTTTAAATTTCGATCTTGAACTAGCCTACATAATTTGACAATCCTGAGTGCTATTTATTTTTCGAGTGCTGATTTTCAAGGATCTGAGGTGCTGAAGCTTTTACCGGTACAGGACCATTCATGCTATGGGTAAATAAGCATGTTTTCAGTGTTACAGTCATCAGCATTAGATGGTGACTTAGGGAAGACAGTATTCGTTTTTCTTCTTTTTTGTTGCCAAATTTGTTGCTTGGAGCCCTTCAGGCAATGAAACAAAAACCTGGATAAAATGTGTTTGTTTGTGAGTTAAAATTGGTCTAGTCAGTTCTTTGTCAAATCAAATTTGAGTAGGGCCATGTGGCAATTAGGTGTCCTTCCTCTAGTGAGGCTGCGAAAATGGTGATATACAATGCCATAGGTTTGTTAATGTCTCCGGTTTTTGCAGGAAGAAGAGAGTGTGCCGGCTGCATTGACAGACCGATTGATGGTTGGGCATGCAAAGGGTGGCGCGGCAGTGGTGGCGGCGGCAGCTGATCCTGCTGAACGTGTCAGGGAGCTTGAGCTTCAGCAGCAACATGTCGCTATCGAGGGAGGACGAGGAGATGTCGAGGTCGGCTCTGTCAACTTTCAATGCCAAGGAGGAGGAGATCGAGAGGAAGAAGATAAGGAAGAGACCAAACGCTTGGCCACTATTCACGAGGTATGCTATATGAAATCCCCACATGAAAATGGTTTACTTGGGGGGCTTTTTCTTTTCTATGTTCTAGTAATAGCAAATAAGAGGTGAGGGGATTTTGTGGTTATATTCATGGAGAGTTTGAACTCACATCTTGTTTGATTCATGAAATACTCTACATATCACTGGCTTCTAGAAGGCTTAACATTCAAATAGGAATGCTTTTATATCCGAATCAATCACCTGAGACTTCGACATTTGGATCGACGAGGCTGGTAAAAAAATATCGTGGACCTACTTAAAAAGCCTAAAGGTGGCTTGCATATGCAACTTGATACATTGACTTGGACCTACAAAATGGCATAGCATTATGGAAATTGCTTTCTAATGTGGATGAGAGCCTGTGTTTGACACGCCCGAAAGCGACTCGTGAAACCAATGACCATGAATCCGAGTCAAGGGACCAGACAAAAGCAAAGCGGAATCCCAAGCTATACATATGTGCACGTTCGATTATTTCAATAAGAGTTGAAAAAACCTAATATATTCAGCACAAGAGCGAGTATTTCCCACTGGTCTGCAAATACGTGGAGATATTTTAGTGTTATTAAAATTCACGTATTTAAGTGTCTTTAGCGTAGAAGCACACAAGTATTGAAACCTCTGATAAACCGTTGGGCTGAGAAAAAGTAAACGATGAGACTTTATTTCAGTCCTCCTGCTCTAACCATTCAGGGTCAAATTTTTAATCACTGTTTATGGTGGAATGTTTCCTGCTCAAATTGTCTCACTTCTAGGGCACCTGACAGAATCCAGATCAGCTTGTGTCTGTTAGACCTGGTGCCAGCAGGCAATTCATGGATATGTTAAGACTTTCCATTAGAATATCTAGTTTTCAGTAGTAAAGCAACTCTAAAGCATGAAGCGGGAACAATTACCGAAGATGAGGGAAGGAGGACTTTCAGTAGTTCAACTTGACAAAAATGTACACACTTACCTCAATAAACTATGGAAGGCTTAGAACTTCCCATTTCTTCAGAGGGTTCTTCACGTTCTGAAGCTGCGATTCAAAGACATTCTTCAGAAACTGTGTAAACAGATTGTGTTTGATCCAAATCATGCTTCTAACATGGCTACTTAGGTTCTTGGTTAATCCTTAGCATCCACAAATACGTGCTCAAGACAAATAAAGGAGGGGTTTGTTTGCATCTGCCCTGTTTAATCTGTACTCCTTTCTTGATCAGCACTGCTTGGTGTTAGATGAACCAACTCTCATGGAACCTCCACAACTTTCGCCACCTCCTGAGGCATTGCATAGCTGAGAGGGACTTCTTGACCGGAAAATCCCTCTCCGCACTGTACATCAAGTCCATCATCCCTTCTTCCACTTTCCTCTCCAGCCGCTTCATCCTCCTCTCTTCCAAATGCCGCCATCTTTTGGCTGCTCGCCGTGCCTTCGATCTGACCCCAAACCCAAACGTGTTCTCCTTCAATGGCATCATCACCGCCTACGCCAAGGAGTCTCAGATGAAGGCTCTCTCCAGCTGTTCGATCAAATTCCCATGCCGGATCTCATTTCCTACAACTCTATGCTTTCTGCTTTCACCGATCGAGGCGAGATGGGACCTGCATTTGCCTTGTTTTCAGCGATGAGGGAGATGGGGCTTGACATGGATGGCTTCACATTGTCTGCCGTGGTCACAGCTTGTGGTGATGATGTTTCTTTGATGAGGCAGTTACATTCTATTGTGGTTTCCAGTGGTCTTGATTCTTATGTTTCTCCGAGCAATGTGCTTCTGACGTTCTACTGTAAGAATGGTTATTTGAATGAAGCGAAGATGATGTTCAATGAGATGGGAGAGGCTAGAGATGAGGTTTCTTGGAATTCAATGATAGTTGCTTATGGACAGCACCAGGAAGGGCTACGAGCACTGGAGCTGTTCCAAGAAATGATGAGGAAGGGCATGTGTGATATGTATATTTTGGCGAGCGTTCTCAGTGCATTTACCTGCGTGAGCGATGGTAGGCGGACTTCAGTTTTATGCTCAGCTTGTAAAAACAGGGTTCCGCCAGAACTCATGTGTTGCAGGTGGCTTGATTGACTTGTATGCTAAGTGCAAGGGTGCCATGTCAGATTGCGAGAAAGTATATCAAGAGATCGAGGAGCCAGATTTGGTTTTGTGGAACACTATGATTTCAGGGTATTCATAAAACAAAGGAATTCTCAGAGGAGGCTCTAGATTGGTTCCGCAGTATGCGAAGAATTGGGTACAGACCAGGTGATTGTCACTTTGTTTCTGCAATCATTCTCAGGGGAAACAAATGCATGGTTTGGTAATCAAATCAGAGACTCCCCCAAATTGGGTCTCTGTTGATAATGCTTTAGTTGTAATGTATCCAAAATGCGGGAATCTGGGGGATGCCAGGAGGTTATTTAATAGGATGCCAGAACATAATACTGTCTTACTTAACTCAATGATTGCAGGTTGTGCTCAGCATGTATTAGGAGAGGAATCTCTTGCTCTCGTTCAAGCGATGCTGGATAATGATATCCCTCCTACCAGTATAACTTTCATCCCTGTACTCTCTGCACGTGCACATACTGGGAAAGTTTATGAGTGCCAAACAGTTTCCAACATGATGAAGGAGAAGCTCGGGCTTGAACCAGAGGCAGAACATTTTCGTGCATGATTGATCTACTAGGTCAGGCAGGCAAAATAAGTGAAGCTGAGAAGCTCATTGAGACAATGCCATTCGGTCCTGGCTCCATTGGCTGGGCCTCATTGCTTGGGGCAGGGAAACATGGGGAAAGCTGTTAAAGCAGCCTATCAGTTTTTGCTGCATGAACCTGCAAATGCTGCTCCATATGTCATCTTCTCAAATATGTATGCTAATGCTGGCAGATTGGAAAATATGTATGCTAATGCGAGACAGAGGTGTTAAAAAGAATCCAGGTTGCAGCTGGATTGAGCTAAAGTGAAGAACCCATGTATTTGTTGGAGAAGATAGTTCACACCCAATGATTAAGGAGATTCATGATTACTTGGACGAGATGATATTGAAGATTAGGAAGGTTGGTTATGTACCGGATGTTAATCAGGTTTCGTTAAGGGAGGATCGAATGGAGGAAAAAGAGATGGAAATGAGATTAAGGCATCACAGTGAGAAGCTAGCAGTTGCATTTGCGTTCGTTTCAACCAAGGATGGGGAGCCAAAACTTGTGGTGAAAAATCTTAGAATATGTGGGGATTGCCATAATGCAATCAAACATATCTCCTAGATTACAAAAGGGAAATCACTGTTAGGGACACCCGCAGGTTTCATTGCTTCACGGAAGGGCAAAACTCTTGTGAGGATTACTGGTGGATAAAGCATTTGAGTGGGCCCTTTTGAGTTTTTTTAATATGTGAATCAGAATCATAGTTATTTGTTTTGAATTCAAAAACTAATGTCATGCGCCATGTGGTTATAGTCTGCTTTAGAGCCTGCTGATAAAGCATTGATTTCTAGCTTCTATGTTGCTCATGAATCATGATTAGTTTATGTGCAAAATAATTAAGGTCTTCCAATGATATTATATCAAGGTGCAAATTGATGATAGTGGAAAGAAAATATAGACTGCTGCTTCGAAGAAACATAACAGCTTGTGAGTGAAAAATTTTGAGCATTTAATCAATTTACACGTGATCTGATTGTAATTCTTGACTGAGTTGATTCAAACTTTTATTTTCTCTTTCCCAGATATCCTTTCTTATTGAAGATTAGGAAGGTTCACATTACCTATCAGCCTGAAAAGTTGTTACCTCCTATGTTTGCTTCCTTTTATTAGTCTGTTTGAGTTGAATTTATCTAGCGTTCTGTGATGCAGTTGCTGCTCATGAAGTCCAATCTGTAGGTTGGGTTCCGAACGAGTATAAGTGCAGTTTTGTGGTTGCAAAATCTAAGTGAACCTATAAAAACAGGTTTCGCAAGGAGATACTAGTGGACGGTTTGTCAGATTGTAAGATACTTATGTATTGTTCATTGTTTTTGTGTAATTTAAAAGAAAATCCCTGGATTTTGCCTTAGAATTTATTTGATTCTAACTGGTCATTCATCAATCTTCAAATGAGATTATATTTTACCATTCAACTTTGTTGATTGGTCGTAATATTGTTACTGAAGCTTCAATAATGCTTGTACAAATGTGTGACACCATTGCCAACTGTGCTAAAAGTTGAAGTTGTTAGATAAGACATGGTTTAATATTTATTTAAATACTTTCGCACTCCCCATCATGCATAGGTTGGGCCTTGGCCTAAAATTGAAGTGAAAAAGCAAAGAGGGGACCTTGTAAAACTTGAACTCATGACCTTCTACTTTAATACCGTGTGTCATTGTGTGAGACTATTATCAACTGTCCTAAAAGTTTAAATTATTAGATGAAGGAGTGGTTGAATACTTAGATACTTCTATAATTCTTATTGCTTGGTCACAACCAAGGACTTTTTTCCAAATATAACAACAACATGGTGTTGCAACTTGGGAGGTAATTGCTTGCATAGGAAAACTTAGCCATCTGATCTTAGATTATTGGACTTGTACTTAACAGTCTTCTGTTTGCTAGAATGATCTAAACCAAAATCCAAAAGATGGCTAGGAGCTAATGTCTCTAGACACTAATATGGTAGCAATCTGCCAAATGTTGTGGAGATCATCTTTTAGTGGCCTCATTTCGGGAAGGGAAAAATGGAGGAATGGTGGTGCGGCATCAAGATCTATGGAATCATGGGGAAATTGAACTACTTCATGATCTTTGGCACGCTCTATGCTTTTCAGAGTATTGATGGAGAAGAGGATGTTATGTTTATGGTTTCTCTATAGCCTGCAACGATGGGATTACCACTGTCAAAACAGCATATAAAACTTCTGGAACACAACAGAAGTTGGGAACTCCCTTCTCCTTGGAAGATTTCCTGGAATTCTAAAGCATCGGTGAGAGCAAGCTTTCTGTCCTGGGAGAGTGTTTGGAGAGAATTCTAACTACAAAAGGATTTGAAGAGAAAAAGGATGGCGTTAGCCAATAGATGTTTTCTTTGTAAGCAGGTCAAAGAATCTGTTTCCTCATATTCTTTTTCATAGCGCAGGGTTTGACGATCTTGGAGTGCATTTTTCTTGCTCATTTGGGCAGTGGCGGGGTCTGTTAGAGAGGAACTTAGCTTGTTGAGGTTTGGATTGTCCTTAACATTGGAGAAGCTCTTCCGTTTGTGAACTCAGCATCCATTTGTTTGGATGGATAGCTTACCACTTTACTTTTTCTGCATTGTGGTGGTGCTCATTAGCTGGTCAGATTTTTTAGCTGCTTCGATTTGTTATAGTTTGTTTATAAATGGGAGGCACGCTATTTTATTTTCTGTCAAAAATGTTTTCATATCGACAATAATTTATATTAACATTTGAGTGTTGTGAAGCTTTCAGGAATTTTAGATGAAAAAGACTCAAAGTGAATGAGCTGCAAGATCTGGATTAAACAAAAAGTAAAAGTTAATTTAGATAAGAGTAATTTCCGCATGTTTTCTCCCATTTTCATGTTTTCTCCCATTTTAATGGAATGATTAGAGTTTGGATGAAGGATGAAATACCAAAGTTTTCTACCGGGAAGTATAGAATTTAGTATTTATCTCCATCTTGGCTGGCAGTAAGTGGATTTTTCACTGTATAGTTGTTGAACAATATGCGTTTTGAGTCTTTTGACTACATTTAAGTTTAACTGGTTCCTACACAGGGACATCACCATTACTATTTTGTAATTTTTCTTATATTATGATTTATTCCTTCTAATTTTAATGTTAATGATTATGGATGTGTCTATAAAATTGTGTAACGTAGTTTTTTAGGCTTTCGCGATACATCATATAGTCGCTTCATGGGATTAATCAAGCTGTTATTGATGACAGATTTAATTTTCCTCTCTGCTAGTGTTTTAAAACTCGGTCTAGATTGATTAGTTCAACTGAGAACTCTTTCTATGTCTGATCTGGTTTACTCGTTGGAGCAGAAGCGGTACAAATCCAATGTGAAGTGGCGAACTCTCTTTGACTTGGTTGGGCCAATTCTTAAATCATTCTTTACTTTCAAAATCTGGAGACAGACATAAAGAGACCGTACACACTAATTGTTTTGTTTAACCTCCTTACTCGTAATAATGATAAAGTAGTAAATCATAATAAGTTCATTGTGTAACCAATTATAAATTAGATAGGTGCATATCACTTTCTATTTGTTTGATAGAAATCATATTGTCGAGTTCACTTCTACTTTTACAAATTTTTTTATCTCTATTGTCTTCGGTAATGCTACCGTTTGGAACAACTTCTGACCCCATTTGAATGGGGGAAGCAGACAGTAGGTGGGGTCTTCCGATCTATTTCCTTTTAAAACATTGCTTGCAGCCATAAAATATAGGGAAAAAGCCATAAAAAATCTTTGGGAAAATTTCAAATAAAGACCCAAAGTGCCATTATTTTCTCAAAAGAGGACTTGAAGTGAAATTGTTTCAAATAAGGACCAAAAGTGACATCATTTTCTCAAAAAAGGACTTGAAGTGAAGTTTGTTTCAAAGAATGACCCAAAATAGTCATTTAGTCTCAAAGAAGGACCTCACTCGCCGACCGGTGAATAGATGCATCTTCGATGTATATTCCGATGGCCTGATTACGGTACTTTCGTCCTTTTTTTATTTATTTATTTATTTTCATTTTTGGTTGCCTTGTTCATCATCATCTTCATCCCCAGTTCACTTTTTCTTGCCTAGATGAAGAACGCCAGACTTGGGGAAAGGCTAGTGAGCGCTAGCCGCTAGTAAGGGCCGGTGAGGGCTCGACGCCCATCGCCGGCAGCGAGCGAGGGCCATCGAGCCCTCATTGGCCATGGAGGAGGGGGGCTATCCAAATCGAGGTCCTACAAGAAGGTACTCAAGAGCAAAAGGGGTAGTCGAAGAAGTTGTCAATTTGGGAGCGATGGTGGGAGGAAGGGATGAAGAAAGTGACGCAGGCATCCCAATTGTAGTCCTAGCAGAAGATGAGGTTGTTGGTGGAGCAGCGGGCGGAGGTGGGGGAGTTGCCCCTCACGGCCATCAACGAGGTCACCCCTTGCCGGCCTTGGGCGAGGGCTCGCCCACCTCACCGGACACTGATAAGGGCCGGCGAGGGCCTGCAAGCCCTCACTCGTAGCCAGCGAGGGCTCAATGGCCCTCACTAGCCGTAACCGAGGCCACCCTTGCCAAATCTGGCAAGGGTCGGCCTGCAAGCCCTCACCCACGGCCGGCAAGGGCTTGGTGGCCCTCGCCTACTGCCGACAATAGGCGTCCAACACTCGTTGGCCCTTCCCAAGTCCAATGTTCTTGAGAAGAAGATGAACATGGGATGAAGAAGATGATGAATAGTGCCACCATTGACCCAAAATAATAATAATAACAATAAAGAACAAGACAACCGATTTTTTTTTAAAAAAACTTGGACAAAAATATCCCTGATCAGGCTACAGGAATATGCATCGGAGATGTATTCATTCATCGGCTGGCAAATGAGGTCATTCTTTGAGACTAAATGATCACTTTGGGTCCTTAGTTGAGACAGACTTCACTCTAGGTCATCTTTTGAAAAAATGAATGCACTTTGGGTCCTTATTTGAGAGAAACTTCATTTCAGGTCCTCTTTTGAGAAAATGATGACACTGTAGATCCTTATTTGAAATTTTCCCAAAATCTTTACTTATAATGATACATACCCTAAACTAATTTTTGTGATACCAAAAATCTCAAATTTGTACTCGCATGACACATTTATCCCAAATTTTTGTCTATAACACCAAAAACTCCAAACTTTTACTAGTGTGACATATTTAACGCGAAATTTTTCTTTATAACAAAAAAAAAACCCAATGTGTCATATGAATACGGGTTTAAGATTTTTGGTGTAACAAGAAAAAGTTTGGAAATAATAGGTCACACTATACAAGTTTAAGTAAATGTGTCACATAAGTAAAAATTTAGGAATTTTGGTATCACAAAAAAAAAATTGAGGTAAATATGTATTAGTGGGCATAGTTTAATATTTTTGTTTTTGGAATCACGCAACATTGAAACCCCTTCTCATTCCTAAAATAAAAACCGGAGGGCCCATGGGCCTAGAAACGAGTCCGATATGCACTGTACATATCAGCTCGAAGTCACGCTTTGATCACTAGGGAAGACCTATAGTCTTTTGAGCTTCCTTTCCTCGCACAATCACTGACAAACACTTGTTTGAGGGCTAGTTTTTCCGTGTGCAGAGCAGAGGAGGCCACGACCTTCTTCGCAAGCCCAGGGATCAACATACCCCCCGTTGTCTCGAGCGACTCCGGCAACCGATCCCTCCGACGAATCGGCTTGCGAGGACCAAAAGCCATCGATATTCATCTTCACGAAGCCCTTTCCCGGCAGCAGTGACCACGAACACTACACGATTCTTTTCTGACTTATTCTGGATTTGCCCTGAAGTGTTCAGGTTGATGAAATCCTTGCTCAGAATGAGTGCGGTTGTCCACGATCGAGGACGGATCTGGTCGTCGGGACTGATGTACCAATTTGTATTTTTTTTTTTTTTTTTGCGTTCCTTCCTGTATAATTGGACCAAAGTCTCCCTGATCAGCTTCTTAACAAGAATAGACAAGTGGATTTATGAGAAGATTGCAGGCTAATCTCAACCTTTCCAAAAATTTGACTTACAAATGATATGGATCGGCACGAACTCCGGCCGCTTACTCCGGCGACCACAACAATTAATGGAAAATATACCCACGAGATTAATTTTTTCCATCCTAACCTTTCCAGCAAGCATATAATCACCAGTACACTATAAAACGAAGAGAAAAACTGACTGGATGGCTTTGAATCACAAACTTCGCCAGCGAGCGGGCATGAGTATATGTATGCTTGTTGAACTCGAACACAGATTTTTCATCACATGCGTAAAAACACAGAGGAAACACTAATATTAGGCCAGATTCAACTCATACAGAAGCAAAAGAAAATCAATCTTAACATTCAACAATGAATGAGTTTCGGTCTTCTCTCAATCATTTTGTCGAGCTACTGATGTGCAATCTAAAGGATGTGTTCCAAAGAGATAAGCGATGCAATTTTCGTGTCAAAAACGATGTATAAAAGCCTGAAACATCATATTTTATGTCAACCCAGTCTTAGATTATCACGGTTCCCTTGAAACTTTCTTTCTCGAGTTCGGTGGTCTTGAGTATTGCATATTTCATTCCGGCAATATGTCGAACAGATGGCACGCATTGAAGGACACGAGCTTCAGACTTAGATTGACAGCATTCGTTAGTCCAACCCCGATTCGTCAACCTTCAAAACATCATGAATCATCCTAAACTTGCTTTGGTTTGTCAAGATTTCGATCAAAAAGTTACATCGACTCAGACAAGCATTTCCGGCCAAAAAACAGGGATAAAACGCTGACGAACCGACCCTTGACCGGAGCTTCCGAAACCATCGGCGGGCTCCGGCGATCGGGTTCTCGGTCACTCCCCCCTTTGCGTCTCTCTCCTCTCGCCCCCGATATGCCTCGGCTGAGCCTTCTCTCCCTCCCTCACGTTGCGCTCGTTTGAGGAATCTTTCTGTTACGCCCTTGCCAGCTCATGGCTTCTAGAAGGTTCGGACTTGGTCACGTCACGGCTTGTCACGCTTCCTTGCTCACGGACGCTCGCACGATCCTGTTCTTTTTTCTCCTCCCCCGCGCGTCACTCTGTCCTCTCTCCTCACAGATGCCGGTTCGTGCAAACCAAGGGGAAGAAGTGACCTTGGGCTGGGCCTCTTCTCTCTTCTTCTTCTTTTTTAATTCTAATGGGCTTTGAAGGAAACAAAACGTAAGACATTTGGGCTGGCCTTTTTTAGTTCTGATGGGCTATGAAAGAAATAGATTTTAAAAAGAAGTAAAATTCAGGTATGGACACAGCTTATTAGATTTCGGGTATTATAACTATACCATCATTCATGAAACTCTTTGCATAGTTACACAAAAATTGATATTTTTCCCTCTTCAAGTGTGTTGCAACCTTCTCCTATGAGCGACTTAGTGTGATCCAATGCTACTTCGATTACATTGTGTCATTTGACATCAAAGCATCATTGAAGGAAGTATTTCGACAACAATTGGAAACAATCATTTCAGTGACGAAGATCATGAGGGGTAGGCACTTTTGGCAAGAAGAATGTATGTGATGAAGGTTCTTTATTTTAGGTGGGTCTTTGAATTTGAAAGATCCATTTCAGATGTAGATCAATTTTCCCACTAGATGTATGTATCTAGAAATTGACAAGTAAAATTAGTTGATTCTATTTTAAAGGGAAACATGGTTCTGGAGGAGTGGAAAAATAAAGGAAAAATGTATAGGGTGTACAAGAACAAGAATCACCCCCTTTCAAAGCAATTTAGTTGCTTATAGTTTAAAGGGACACATGTCGTTTTGGAAGAATGGAAAAAGAAAAGGAAAAATGTTTAGGGCGTACAAGGGCGAGAATCACCCTTTGAAGGCAATTTAATGTAAAAGAGCATATAAAATTCCAAGTTCATTCTATTTAGTCAAAAGGTGGATAAGAGGTTGGAATTGACAACATTTAGGATAAGGAGGATTTTAATGTTATAAGAAACTTTCTTTTGATCGCCGTCAACTCTTTTGATAGTAAGGTGTATGGAGGTCAATGAGTGATAGGTTAAACTTGTCCTTGATGGAAAAAGGAAGTGCATACCTCGTTTGAAATTGCCAACGTAGGGCGATTTTTAGGAAAAAAATGATCAAAACAACTATATGAGAAATTTGTACGAAAATTTAGGACAAAAATGACAAAACTGAAAAATTTATAACTGAATTCTAATTTATATGATAAGTTTACAACTAATTGGACAATTTTCCTAAAAGTAAGCCAAGTCACAAATTCTGATGATTGACATACTGGTGAGGGCAATGTTTATTTCAAAGTAATGGGACCGGATAAAAAATGATTTTATTCAAGGATTATTGTTGGGTCCTACTCGAACCTTGTTGGGATTTTTTTTTTTTCTGGTCATGAATTCCAAGTGACCTTGTAAATTCAAATTTCGATTGGCTATATTCCAGGTGAGACGGATTTTCCAAAAAAGTTTCTTGCTTTTGACATTCACCGTCGCCTTCCATACTATTACTTACCTTGAAAAAGGCAAAAGCCAATCGATTTTTCTCTGGCCTGTTTTCGATGGATTTCAAAGCCTTGATCCTACTTTCCATGGATTTCGAAGCTTCAATTTCATTTTATTTTGAAGCCGAGTCTTCTCACCAAGTCTATAGATGCTCTTTTGCAATAAAGCCATCCAATATGTCTTGTAGATTGTTCACTTTCTGGCTACAAGACTATCCAAATATCTTGACAATACCTTGCCCCATGATCTATTCACTACTTGTACTTAGGTCCTTCAAATTGCAGTAAATAATGAACGCTCAAAGGAGCTGATGGCCCTCGCCAACCCCACTTGGTGTTTTTGCTCCTTCATGATTTACGATTATAGATTAATCGACCCCGAATTTTTTACATCTTTTCAAAGTATGAAAAAAAAAATCTCGAAATCAATAAGATGTACATAGTATCCACACTTAGTACGAAAACAGTACACTCATTTTTATTTAACCCTACTGAATAAGGTCCCGACAGGAGGGCATGCTAGGTAGGATGCCTCTAACTATATCGTGCTTTCTATTTGTCTGACGTATGCTCCACCTATGGATGGTGTCTCAAATTTTGAACACGCTAAATTGAAGATCAGCGTGATCTCCATGGGCTGAGAAAGGAAGAAATCATGTATGTTTGGTGCAGTCCAAATAACGGTTCAAACCTAACAAAGTCCGGAGCTTTCGGAGCTTCCGGATAAGGATTATTGGCCCGGTTTACATTTTGGTCATCAATAAGCAAAGAGCTTGCGGGCTCATATTCGGACCCAGGAGTGATTTTAGAATTACAGGAGATTTTGAGGGTTTTCTTACCAAGAAGTGTATATATGGTTGTTTGTCTATGATATAATTACTATAACAAAACGTGATAATTTTCAAGATTTTTCACTTGAGTTATCTTCCCTTTAAAAAGGAATTTCTCTAGTTAGTCTTTTGATTAGTAGGTTACTGACATATACATCACCGACATTTAATTTTTGTTAAGTTTGCATGTGAATGACGGCATAACTTGTAACTCACCAAGCAAAATCCTGGTTGATGGATAAGAGTTTCATGTCTTTGGTCTAGTTACTTTATATGAACTTAGATCATCACTTGGGTTTATACATACTTCATATTTTCTCTATTAGCATTTAGACTAAGTTGCAATGCGGTGTTATGGGCGACCGTTAACGAGTGTCCATTTTAACCGTGTCATGTATGAATTTGACCAAGCTGGGTTGAATGAATTTACCGAACATGAAGACATAAGAAGTTACTGAACATGTGAAGTGCGAGAGCCAGAGAAAAAATAAGATAGACTCGACCAATCGTGGACGCTTACAAACAACACGAAGACTCGCAGAGAGTTTGTGCTTTCAATTTCCTTGTATTTTCGCTTTCATGCACTTTTATCTCTGTGTAATTTCCTTTCAGTGATGTCAATTTCCAATTCCGTGCATTTCCTTTCAATATATCAATTTCAATGCAATTTACATTTTCTTCCGCGATTCTTCTTGAAATTAAGATCTAATCATTTTCTCTAACCTACTATTTTCCATATATTGCATTGCCTTGATCCAACTATAAAATACCAATTTGAATTCATATCAAATTTTGAAGACGAGTTCTTTCATCAAGCATGTAGACGCTCAAAATCTAGTTATAGAAATCCATCCTGTCATGTAGACTGTCCACTTTCTGTCTATAGTTTTGCTCAGATATATTGACAATATTTTGTCCCGTTGTCTATTCACTTTTTGTACCAAGGACGTTCCAATAATCTGCATTCAAAACTCTTTGACCGCAATACAATGTCATGGACTTTGTTTACCTTCTCCAATTTCGAGGTTTATCGAAACATTTTACCTTACATCAACATACCTCTCCAAATGGACAAATCATTAGCCTTTTGATTATTTGTCATCATTAAAATAGTCGTAAGGAAATTCATACTATAATCATGTTGAATAATTTTTAAAGAGTGATACTAGATAATTGACTCAAGTGCCCTTTTGGGGCTCCAGGACAAGTGGAATCAACTAGAAAATTCAAAAACATTGCTAGAGATGTGAAACATTCACATACAACAACAATTATGGAAAATCTTGATGGTTTACATATTATCTATTATTGTAGGTATTACTGATGCCTTTTCATAATGTGGAGATAGATACATAATTACGGCAGCAAATCATTGTACACTATTATTAAAACCATGTTTTTCATCTATCTATAGTTGGAGGAAACCATTTCTCTAATTGGCGAGTTAATAATATAGACATCACCCGCATTCTTATTTAGTTAAGTTTCCATATGAGGGATATCCATAACTCATAACCTAATAATAAGAGGCATAGGTGGAGAAAATTTACTCCAATCACGAAGGAAAATATGACTTCTTAGTTGCTAGTATGTTAAGCAGTAAATGAGAGGAAATTGTGGGGGTAGATAAACACAATGATTTTGCACTCTCTTTTGCAACCAACCATGACTTAAGTCCACTCTATTTGGTTATCTATATTTGCAAGACAAACTTTAAAGTATTTAATTGCTAGAAGCCAGATTTCCACTTAATCTAGTAACATCAATTCATATATCCCGTTCTATCAAAATGTTCCCAAGTGGTCATAGCAGACATGAATATAGGTTTAACAACAAAGGTCTCTAGGGAGGAAGTCAAGCAAGCATCTTTCCAACTAGGGGCTACTAAAGCCCTAGGACCCGACGGCTTGAATGGGCTATTCTATCACAACCATTGGGATATTATTGAAGACGATATCTTTACATCGGTGCAAGACATTTTCAGATCAAGAGTGCTACCCCCTGTTTTTAATAGAACTCTTATCACTCTAATCCCAAAGGTTCCACATCCCGAAAGGTTAGAACAATATAGACCCATTAGTCTCTGCAATTTTATATATAAAATCATTTCAAAAGTGTTGGCAAACCGACTAAAGAAGTGGTTACTTGGATTGATCTCAACGGAACAGAATGCTTTTGTCATAGGTAGACAAATTCAAGATAATATTCTGGTTGTGCAAGAGGTCCTTCACTAGTTAAAAATCAGGAAAAGAAAGAAAATTTTTTAGGTAGTATTAAAATTGGACATGCATAAAACTTATGATCAGGTAGAGTGAGATTTTTCAGAGGCCTATCTTAAAAAATTGGGGTTTCATAATCATTGGGTAAGGTGGGTGATGGAATGTGTTACCTCAGCATCCTTCAGTGCCAAGTTAAATGGCAAACCATTGCCACTTTCGTCCTACAAGGGGGTTAAGACAGGGAGATCCTCTCTCTCCATATCTATTTGTCCTTATAGCTAACGTATTATCTACTCTTATTCAACAAGCCGTTGACTCGGGAACTCTCTAGGGGATTAAACTCAATAGGTGATGCCCTACATTTTTCCATTTATTTTTTTGCAGATGATGCAATATTCTTCTTGGATGGACGAACCCTAAAGTGTCAGAATCTAGCGAATATTTTAAACCAGTATTGTGTAGCAATGGGCCAAGCTGTGAATAGAAACAAATTCGGACTCTTCTATAGTCGTGATTGCCCCTTTATTTTGAAACAAAATTTGGCTGCAGCATTAAGAGTTCCTGTGACTGAAAAGATAGGGAAGTATTTGGGTATCCCATCTGATTGGGGGATTTCCAAAAAAAGACATGTTTGCTTGGATTCTAGATCGAGTAAATGCGAAGCTAGAAGGATGGAAAGAGCACCTCATGTCTAAAGGAGGAAAGAAAATTTTGTTAAAAATAGTAGTGCAGGCACTCCCGCAATACGCCATGTCCATATTCAAACTTCTTGTTTCTATATGTCAGTCTATTGAATGTAGAATAGCAAAGTTTCGGTGGCAAAACAACAGTACTAGAGCTGGCATACATTGGAGGGCATGGGATCTCCTCAAAAAACAGAAGATTCAAGGGGGCTTGGCTTTCGAGATTTACTAACTTTCAATAAAGCCCTTTTAGGAAAACAAGCTCGGAGGCTTTTCCAAAACCCCTCATTGTCGCGACCTAAATTTTCGGGTGCACCACCTAAAATTAGGTTAATGGACTGCTAAGTTTTTACACTTAGCTCGGGCTCTCCCAAGCTCATATCAATTCGCGACTTAAGGTTTAAGTTTTTTAACATGCAAAAGATTATTATCTAGGAGTCGCCACTAATCACTTTAGGGTAGGTCGATTAGACACCTAAGTAAAATAAATGGAGATTTATTTTACTCCTACGAACCAAAGACTAAGGGTACCGGGACTTGGTTACACTAGAATTTTCTAATGCCTTTTCGGTACCATTTCTTTTTTTTTTATAATTTTCAAAAGTGTTTTTGCAGGCAGCTTGAATTTATTTTAAGCTAAATTACTTATCATGCAAATAGTGACCACACGGGTGCTCATCCATTATTAAAAAAATTCAAATAAAAATAATAAATTGCATCACTCAAAGCAAGCAATCATTTTTTGGGTTTTCTTAAAAATTAGAATTCTTTTATGAAAATGCATTTTTAAACTAAATGACTTAATCTTATTAATATGCAAATTCTAATTAAATGGGTCTATTATGCAAACTAGTTATTATGCATCTCATGACCTAACTTCACTAATGAACAAATTCTGATTAAATGATCCTATTATGCAAACTAGTTAACATGCACCTAGTATTTTTGTATTTTTTTTTTATTGAAATTCAGAATTTATAAAGATCCTAATTAATCTATCTAAGAAGGGATAATTTTCTAATTTATTCTAGGGATTAATTTGACTTAAACCCTATCCTGTCTTAGAAAACTATTTTTATTTTTTTTATCTTAAAAAGAGGATGAGAATATGAAAATGTGCCAATTATATCTAAGACTCTAAAAAGGCTATTTAAGTCTAATCCTAACTTATTTCTTTTAAAATATCTAAAAATGCAGTCCTAAAAATATTATCTAAAAATGCAATCCTAGAAATATAATCCTAAAAATTTGATTAATTAAACCTACGTGTCTATTATATTAAACCTTAATGTCCTATATGCTTATGCAAAAAAAAAAATTGAATATTTTTATTTTTGATTTTTTAGTTTCTTTTTAGTTTTTGTTTTAAGTTGAATAATTGTTAAACAAGGGTTAAATCTAAACAATTAATATAATCACTAAATAAGTGATCAAAATAATTGAAAAAATAACCTGACGTCTCACAGGTTATATTAACAATTATTCTAACCCTAATCATCACAACAACTTAAAATAATTAAAAAATCTGGTTGGAAGTCTTACGGACCAAATTAAATAATTATTATGATATAACAATTAAGATTCTACCAAAATGCCCAAAAATTAAAAATAATTAGAAAAATGATCCGATGTCTCTTAAGATCAAATTAATAATTATATTAATTTCGAACAAAATTCACAAATATTAACGTCCAACATTACAACTTAAATAGATAAACTAAAATGAGATAAAATAAAACAAAATAAATAAAAAGAAAAAGCTAAACCAAAAGAGGGCTTGCTGCAGCGTTGATGGGCGCCGGACAGACGGTGGCGGGCGCCGGACAGACGGTGGCCGGCGTCGGGACTCCAGCGGGAGCTGGCGGACGGCGACAGTGAGGGGCTCGAGCTTGGAGCAGCGGCGGAGGTTAGCAGAGACCGGCGGAGGTGGGTCGGGTACCGGTGTGGGTGAGCAGCGGGCAAGGCTGCGTCGGGTCGCTGAGTCGCGAGACGCTTAGGCGCGGCGTCGGGCTGTGGTGGTGTTGCTCGATTGCAGCGGCGTCACGGACGGTGAGAGCTCGGTTGCTGCGGAATGGCGGTGGAGCGGAGCAGGCCTCGGGCTTCGGAGGCACGGCGTCGGGTGCGCAGGCGCGGCGTCCGGTGAGCGGAGACGGGCGGCGAAGGCACCGGGTGCTGGGCTGAGGCGAGCGGCGCGGTGGCGCGGCGAGGTTAGGAGCGGCAGGCTTCGGAGCTCCGGCGTCGGACTGGGCAGCAGCAGGTCGCGGGTGCAGAGGCGCGGCGGCGGGCGTCGGAGGCGCGCGGCAGTGGCGTCGAGGGGTTGCTGCGTCGGCGGCAAGGCGCGGCGACGGTGCTCGCGGTGGCGCAGCGGCGAGTAGGCTTCGAGAGGGGGGGCGTCAATGAGCGAGATCGGCGCGTCGAGCTTTGCAGGGAGGACGCAGGTGACGGGTGCGAGAGGAAGCAGATGCACAGTGATTCTATTTTTTCTTCTCTCCTCACCTGTCTCTCACGTCACTTCTCTGTCTCTTCTCTCGCTGCACTCACGTCTCTTCTCCCTCACTGTTTCTTTCTTTTTTCTTTTCTTGTGAGAGAAAGAAAAGAGAATTGTTTTTTTTTTCTTACCAAGATGGACGAAAGCTTCGACTCTTTTTTTTTTTTTTCAATTTTTCATTCCCCCTCACACTTTTCTCTGCACCTTTTTTTTGCACGAATTCTTTTCACGATTTTTTTCAATCCCCCAATTTCTTGCCCCCCTCATTTCTCACGAACTGTAGCCATTCTATAGTGAAAACCTCTATTGATCTTTAGAAAGTTGTGCTTCCTTGATTGCGGGAATTACATAATTTCAGCCCCGATTTGCCATCGCAAAATTTACATTTCGATTTTTCACTCACATTACCAAAAACGCATCCAAGTTCGTTTTGATTTTTGCAAACAGCTTACCTGATGAGTATAATTTTTTGATACTTTCCTTTTGATTTATCAATCTGATCATTATCATCACCAATTTTGGGTTTGGCTTCCATTTTATTAAAATCCTTGCCCTTTGTTCACCTAATTTTTAATTGTTTCTGCATTTATCAAAATCTGAATATCCATCAGAATTTCAAATTTCCATACATAATCAAACAAATTGATTTTTTTTCCATTTTTTATCTTTTTTATTTTATTTGTTCAAAATGTAATTTTATTTTTTCAAAATTAGGTGTCAACACTCATCTTTATGGTGCAGAGTTTTTAAGAGACTTTATTTTCATTCTAGTAATTTCTGGAATGCAGGAAAAGGCACTAATTCTTCTTGGGGCTGGCAGAGTTTAATCTTAGGTAGAGATGCTATCCTAGATAAGTTGCAGTGGTCAGTGGTGATGGGTAGAAAATAAACATACATGAGGATAAATGGCTCACCAGAGGTATTATCGACGGACCAGTGCCTAAAGGAGAGCCAGAACAAGTAGCTGGTTTTATCGTTCCAGATGAAAAGATTTGGAACACCCCCCTTCTAAGAAACAATTTTGACTACCAAACAGTCGAGGAGATTGTTGACATTCTGTTAAGCCCTACCTCTACCACGGATCAAATCATATGGACAGGAACACTAATAGGTATATACTCGATTAAAAGTGCCTATCATAATCTCAAACACTCAGATCATAGGAGGAACAGAAATCACGCCTCATCCTCATATCAGCCTTCAACCCATCTCTGGCGTCAAATTTGGAAATTAAAGATGGCCCCAAAAATTCGAGTTTTCATATGGTCGTTATGTCATAACGCACTCTTTACTAAGGATAACCTATTTCGGCGAAACATTATTCAAGACCCAGAATGTTATGTTCATCACAAACACCTGAAACTATTGAACATATCTTTTTATTTTGTCCTTGGACAAAGAACATCTTGTCTCATCCTAGTGTATAGATTGATAACTCAGCTTTCAGAAGGCATATACTGGATGCGTGGCCGGAAGATATACTTGAAGAAAAGTCTGACTTACCTTCATTGGAGATCATCGCATCCATCCTTTGGCAGATATGGAAGGCACGGAATCACTTCACTTTTTGACATCAACGTCCCAATCCAAATCAGCTGGTGGATCTGGCGCTAGTTGATGCAAAGCTGCTCAACAGCACGGGGCAGCAAGCGACAGACACAGGACAAGATCTTCTAAACCCTAATCGGGCATGGATTCCTCCAGATTGGGGCAGCATCAAGGTCAACATTGATCCTAATCGCCATTGTGTGCGTTTGCAGGGATCCCACCAATACTTTGATCGCCGGATTCACCAGCATAGTTCGTGCATCTTCCTCGCTGCAAAGTGAGATCCAAGCCCTAATTTCCACTCTTACTTATTTGCTTGAACAAGGACAGGATGATGCTCACCTTTTTATTGAGTCCGATTGTATAAAGCTTGTCGAGATCTTCAATGATCGAAGTCTTCTGCCATGGGAATACCAAGCGATGGTTGCTGATGCTACATATTTGATCGTTTGTTTCCCTCACCTGCGAATCCAGCATTGTAGAAGAGAAGCGAACGCCACAACTGATTAGGCCTCCAAGGCCCATGGCTACGGCACCCTTTCCCCTAATTGGGCTTCCTCACCTCCCCAAATTTTAATGGATTTACTATGTATTGATGCCCTTTTTACGGGTTGTAACCTTCATTATATTTGAATGAAAGGCAACGTTTTAGACCAAAAAAAAAAAAAAAATACTAGCAACTAAGAAGCCTCAAAAAGTTTCGACCCCATTGCAAGAGTCTCTTGCCCTCGTCGTGTCTCTTTCTTTTCTTGTTTAATATGTATACTTCATCCACTTGCCCACAATTGGGTTGAATTGTCAAAAAGTTCATGGAAAAACATGAAAGATAAAGTCAAGAACGCGCCTCCCCTTTTGCTTCTTCCAACATATAATGGAGTCCGGCCATCCGTTTCACTTTCCCTGCGTTTACATGGGGCTTTCCCGAGGAGTTGAGTGAAAGCTTCGTGTGTTCATTACTTGGACACGGCTTGACTAAAGTGGCCTCTTGTTACTTCTACAGCCAAAGAAATTGGCATTATTTTATCCCTTGCATTTCAAGTCTTAATGGGAGGATCCACTTTTGTGTTGGGATTCCGACTTAACTTCACTCTTACATTTTAATCATGTGTGTAAAAACTGTGCCATCTCTCGGATGGATCCAATTTGGTCTTGTTTTGAGGGGGATGGAACTTCGATTTGGACTAATGGGCAGTCTCTTTCGGCTGATGCTAGTGTTATTGTCCGTCTTGCTTACCTTGCACAAGTTTAAATCGCCTTGTGCTAATTTGAGCTTACGGAAAACTAATCTATCAACATAATAAGTTTAAACATGGACACCTATGGACGGGAGACATATCTGATACCTAGTATCCTCCAAAAGCCAGCTTTATGGTCACAATTAAAACAAGAGACTGATCGAATATTAAGCTAAATTGATGTTTATGTTCTCTCCTATATTTCCATTCTCTTCTATCTATCACCAATCTTGACGTCTTCTCATTCCTCATCCTCCTAGTTATGTGCTTCATCAATTGGTATTAGAACAATAATCGTCCTGCATTATTTAATATTAGAGCCAAAAGCACTAATTACATTGTGTTGTAGGTTTTTTCATCCGTAATATGGTTTTAGTGAGACTTATGATGACAAAAAGTTAAAGAAATGGGTGCGCCATGTTCAAGTTTTGCAGGAGCTTTTTTTTTTTTTTTTTTTTAATGGTTTGAAAGTTTTGCAAGAGTTAGTGAGTAAAAAATCAACGAGAAAAGTGTCAATCTCGCTTGACCGACGGAACAATACAACCAAGATATTTAACCATTTAGATTTTGTGCCAGTTGCTTGTCAGTGTGAAAATTTGTCCTTGCAACCAATGTGCTATTTTTACTGCTAATCTGCAGGTTTTATTATTCTAGAGCTGGGGAAGGATGGGCCAAATCAAGAAAAGCGATGCACTGGGAGACTCATCAATAGCAAAGTTCTTCTCAGTGGGCGAGATTGATACAAGATGCGAATCAAACTAGAATTTCTATCTTAGTAACTGGTACTTTTAAGTGAAATTTTCTTATCACACTAGATTATCGTTTTAGACTCTTATAAGTGAAATACCAAAAGTACAAAATATTTGATCAAATATGCAATCAAGCCCTAAATTTTGAATTTATGCAATCAAATCCTAAACAGTTTTCATAGAGTGTACTATAATCCTGCTGGCAAATTCATGGTCAAATTTGCTAACATGGATGCCAAAATCCGACTTAGCATTTTGTATTTTCTTTTAACATACATGGCTCTGATGTGGCGTTAATGTGGCCCACATCAGGAAAATTTAAAAATTTTAAAAATTAAAAAATTGAAGAAATTTAAAAAAAAAAAAAACGAAGACTAGATAAAACTGGAAGTCATAGAGAGTGGAACCGTCCATGAGGGCTGTTAGAGGCTTTGGAGACAGCAGCATTGCCCCCCCCCCCCCCCCCTCCAAATAATGTCATGAGCAGAGCGTCGACTTCTTTTTCTTTGTCCTCATCTTCCTATTCATTTTAGTTGGCACAAACCTGTAAAATATTAAATCATATAGCTTGATTTTTTAGAATATTATGTCGATTCAATGGGCTTATGAAAAATGAAATATTTTACCTCCAATCGGGAATGTAGACTGATTGAAAGGAGTAATCACGAATTAGGCTTGTCCCTCCTAGAGATGTAATTTTTGACTTCTCTCTTGATAATTCTAAAATATTTCTCTCTCTCTCTCGATAATTCTAAAAAAATTATACTTATATAGTCGGCATTTTATCTCCTCTCAAATAGATTAGCTTATATTGGAAAATGAATAGAGCTAAACTTGAATCAACTTATATGTACGTATGAAGACATATTAAAAGAATAAGTTTTATGTTGTTTAATATTGAATATCTGATTTTTTTTAGAGCATCAATGAATTTCATGAATTGTTTCTCTCTCTTCTTTGTTGTCAAATGTTGATCTCGGCATCCCTTTCCGCTTCTACTTCACTTCTTCTCCTTATTATCTCGAATTATTTGGTATTAGAGCTGAAAAAATTGATTATATAGCATTGAAATTTTCCACCAAATTGGTTTATGCGTGAGTCCTATTTTTAAACGGATGATGAGTTTGTTTGACCTAGATCATTTCCTTTATCGTGAGGCTCAACTATATTAAACTATAAGTTATATGTTTCATTAATATTTTTATGATCCGTTGGCTTAGCTTATACTAGAAAATGGAGAGAGCTATATATGAAGCAAATTATGCACACGCATTGAGATATATACAAAAAGAAGTTTTGGTTATTTATTTATTTATTGAATATTTGGTTCTCTGTGCATCCAACCAATCCAATGAGTCGTGATACAGTCCAATTACCTTAGATTACTTTTGTGTCAGCTCTCAACGATTATGTTTGTGTTTTCAGGATGCCTTTTGGATGGTCAAAGTTGAAAAATGGGACAACCCACTAGAGAATTTTATGCGCTCGACCCAAAAGATATTTTAATTTTTTTTCTTTTAGGACAAGCACATGTACCTCCCGACTCAGTTTCTCTCATTTTCAACTTAACATCCAATCAACTAAGAAGCCTCAAAAAGTCTCGACCCCACTGCAAAAAGTCTCCCGTCCTCTCCATGTCTCTTTCCTCTCTTTATCTTCTATGCATCCTTCATCGGCTTACTCACGATTGAGTTGAATTGTCAAAAGACAAACAAAAAGTTGTGGGAAAACACAGAAGAGATAACAATCATGCACGAGTCTCTCCCATTTTGCTTTTGCCAACATATAATAGAGTCGTGCCACGCATTTTCAATTTTTCTTGCGTTTACAGGGGGGATTTCACAAGGAGCTAGAGTTGAAGCTTCATGTGTTCATTACATGGGCATGGCTGGAACATAGCGACCCTACTCCACGCGTTTTCATTCTCCTTGTTCTTGTCAGTGTGAAAATCTGTCCTCACAACCAATATGCTATTTTTGCTGCTAATCTAAAAGTTTATTCTAAAACTATGGAAGGATAGGCCAAATCAAGATAAGAGATGCATTGTAAAACCCATCAATAGCAAAGTTCTTGTCGGTGGGAGAGATCAATGTAGGATGGGAATCGAACTATGAGTTTTTATAGGAGTAACCCTTATTTGTTATTATCTTTTAAGAATATTTGCTATCCACTATGTCGGTTCTCATTTTAAGTTCTTATAAATGGAAATTACACCAAAAAGTCCCTAATGTTTGGCTGAATACACAGTCAAGTCTTAAATTTTGAATTTGTGCAATCAAGTCCTAAACATTTTTTTCTTGAGTGCAATTTAATACTCATGACAAGCTCATAACCAGATTTGCTAACGTGGATTCCAAAATTTGTCGTGGCGCTTTGTAATTTCTTTCTACTTTGGTGCTAATGTGGCGAAGAAAGACCAAAGAAATTATTTAAAAATTAGAGAAAAACTAAAACAAAAGGAGACAAAAACTAAAGAAACGAGAAATTCGTAGAGTGTGGAACTGTTGATGAGGATTGTTTGAGAGTTCGGAAACAACGGAACTGCCCCCACTTATAATGGCCATGACATCTAGGGGTGAGAATGGTCTGGGTTGGGCCAGTCCACCCTCTAACCCTAGGACCAACTCGCATAGTGATGGTCCTCAATTTTTAGGACCGAGGATAGACCCTATTGAGCTTGGGACCGAGGGCCGGACCAACCCAATGGGTTCGGTTCGATTCCAAGGTCAATTCGAGACTAATTGATAATTTGTTTATTTCATTTTTTGGCAAATTGAAGACTAAGAAGACAAATAAGACAGAAGATAACGAATACTAGAGGAAAATGTCATTATGAGCTATTTATGCCTTTTTGAACTTCGTGAGGACTCCTCACAAAAACGTTTTCCTCATTTGTAAATTATGGATATTAACGCCGTAAAAGACATTAAAATATCTAAGTTATTAAAAAATAATGTCAAATTACTTGAACTCTTTAATAAGGAGCTATTTAATATTGTTGACACCGTTTATTTTAAGATTTTCTCTATATAAAAAAATTATAAATAATACATTAGATATTTTATATATATATATATATATATATATATATATATATATATATATATCTATATAATCAAGATTGGTCCGGGTTGGACCGACTCTAAACTCTAAAGACTGAGGACCATCCCGCACAGTGCTGGTCCAAGAATCTCAAGACCAATAATTGACCCGATCTCCCTGGTAACCGAACCGGGACTGGTAGGGTTGGACTGGTCCAAGGTTGGTTCAGGGTTGACCCTAAACCGATGTTCACCTCTAATGACATTAGCTGCAGTTCCTTTATTTTTGTCCTTCATCCTCCTATAATATTGTAGTTGGCCCAAAAAAAGGACTTGGGCTCAAAAGACCCAATTCTTATTTATTACGCCTATGAAGCTGCATCTTTGAAGCCCAATGGACTAACTTCCTTCAGCTTAATTATAATTATTGTAGTTGGCTAATCAGAGAAAAGAGGAATAGTTAAGAGGGAGAAAGAAGAATCAAGAAAACTGGAAAAGGGAAGTGAAATGCGTGCTAGAGAGAGAAAGGGTTCGGTTCAAGTTCGCTGGGGACATCTTAACGCATTGGATTAATGTCGTACAAGAAGTGCTTGATAAGAAATCAAAGACTTAATTCACCTAATTGAAGAAATTTTTCTAGATTAAGCTGTAATTTCAATTCTATTCTAGTTTTAGGTGGCTAGGTTGATTATAAAGGTTGTTGAGCTATGAAATCATGTAGTAATGAAACTTTGGTGTATCATGAAACTATGGGATTTTATAGAAGTCGACTTAGGATTATGGTTTGGTTGGGATGAAATTTTGAAGCTTATTGTGCACTATCGGAACCACGTTCGAACTATTGTGTTTGGCACTGACTATTATCATAAATTTAGTCCATACTATTTCGAATGCTTTCCTTAATCATGTTTGATATGAAATGACTCAGGGGTTTAACAAACGAGAGAGAGAGAGAGAGAGAGAGAGAGAGAGAGAGAGAGAGAGAGAGAGAGAGAGAGCCATCGAATTACATCAAATTGGACTCTAGCATGTCTTGCATGAATTTTGCTTTCTTCAAGCAAGATTCGTTTTCTTTTTTTCAATGGGGAGGACAAACCAATCGGCATGGAATATTTTCTAGACAAGGGATATGGATTATCTACGATTTTAGAATTTTGAGAGGAATTCAACCTATTTATTCTAAGTGAGTGCACAAATTAGTATTATGCCTCTCCTCTAATATTACTTGAAGCAAATTAGTATTATGTGTCGTGTATAAGTTGATTATAATGATTTCGGAGAATTCACAATTATGTACTATTAGAAGCCTGTGCACAAACAATTTGAGACTTGAATTTTAGACCATATAAGGAATTTTAAGCCAAAAATCTACATCCGAAGGCTCGAAATTATGTCAAACTCCATCATGGTACTTGTTGCAAGGACTCTGCAGAGCCATCTCGTGCCAACATATGCCTCCTTGATAGCTCCTTGTGCATCATGGGGCCAAAATTGCATCAAAGGATCCCCGCTTTGTCGATGTAATTGAAACCTAAATTATTAAGAATACAGCCAACAATAGTATCTTATTTTCTGTTATGCATCCATAGGTCATCAAAGACAGCTAAATTTGTCCGTTTGATAAGGAAAATAAAATCACGAACTTTGGTCAAAAGAAAAAAAAGAACAATCTAACTCGAGGACAGAATGTGCATCAAAACATACTTTCTTCTGTCTAACTCAAGCTTCTTGGCGTATTAGGAAGACCAAGACTTTATTGGATCTCATCAAGTTTTTTTGTGTAAAAAGTGAAGCCAAAGGGAAAAAGCGGAAATGGGAAAGAAACTTTAATCAATGCCAGGAAGACCAAGACTTTGCAAGATGCAAATTGTCTTTGTGCTTCACTTTTCACATCCCTCCTCTTCCATCCCTATGTCAATGTCTCTTTTTCCACTAGTAGAATTTCCACATGCTACATGTCTTGCTTAAAATTAACAATACTAGAAATTAGTACAAGAAGGAAGCCAAGAAGGAACTCAAAAAGAGCTCTCCAATGATCATGGGCGAATTAGTCACTAAAGCAAAAAACAAGGGTTGAGTGATAATGAGCTAATGTAAAGAGAAAACTACAAACTATAGGAAGACCAAGACTTTCAAAAATGCACATAGAGGTTAGAGAAATCAATATAAAATACTTTTCATCCACAAGTGCTTGTTTCGATATTTAGAGAATATGCCAGAAGATTTTGCTAGATATGATGTGCCTTTTTTTGGGAAAGGTGAAGCAAAATTAGATAATTTCCACTCATTACATGTGAAGCAAAAGTGAAGCACTTTAATAAAAATTCATGATGGTGGGAGAGAAATTTTAATAAATTCCAAATAGACCAAGACTTTACGAAAAAAAGTGACGATGAGAGAGAAATTTTAATCAATTGCACGAAGACCAAGACTTTGCGAAAAGGTACAAGTGATAATGGGAGAAAAACTTTAATCAACCACGAAGACCTAGACTTTCTGGAAAAAAAAAAGGAAGAAGAAGTGATGATGGGAGAAAAATCATTTTCAAAAAGACCAAGACTTTGCACTTATGGGAATTGGCTTTGTTCCTCCACTTTTCACATCTCTCATTCATCGCAATGTGAATGTCTTTTTTTCCCATTGCTAGTGAAATTTCCATGTGTTACATGTGAAATTAACAATACTATAATTTTGTTGTACTATTTTTATGTTTAATCATATTGGAGTTTTTCATTATATTAATCTCTATTGTACTGTCCATTAGAATTTTATCTCTGTTTCCTTTATGTTTACAAGTATGATAAAATAAAAAAATGGCAAAAAGAAAAGCGAACAAGGAAAAAAAAGCAAAGAAATTATCCAATTAATTTCATGATTGTGATATAATTCCACTGCCTAAATTATATGCGCGCGCGGAGATATATACAAAATATGAGCTGCCTCCTTGAATTACGTTTGCATTTTCCGGATGCCCTTTCATTAGGTTAGGGTTGAAACATGGGACAAGCCTCCACAGAGAATTTTATGAGCTTGGCCCAAAAGGCGGGTTGGTTTTTATTTTTATTTATTTATTTTAGGAAAAGCAAAGACACCTTCCGACCCAGTTTCTACAAAGTTGTTTGGCATTTTTTTAGGAACTTCATGCCTCCCTTCAACTTTTTGTCGACTATTGCTTTGCTTCCATAAAATATGCACATGCGAAGGTTTCCTTGCTGTTTCTTTTCACTCTTTTCGATTGCATTATTGTCCTTCTTAGGTTCGCATCGAAGTACTCTGCTTGATAACGGTTGACACATCAAGCAAGCTACTCTATGCATAGAAATTATACAAATAATTTCTAAAAAGTGTAACGGTAGGCATAAATGCGACATATTTATCCTAAATTTCCCAAAAAATTTTTATGACACCATATTTTTTATATGTCACACAGATAAACGTTTGGAGTTTTTGGTGTCATAGTTTTTTTTTTGGTAAATATAATATGTTAAATAAGTATAAGTTTGAATTTTTTGATGTCATAAAAAAATTCAAGGTAAATATATCACAATTAATATAATTTAGAATTTTTTTTTGGACTTTTACGCTAAAACATAATCACGCAAACTCCTTTCATTCCTAAAATGAACGCCGGAGGGCCCATGGGCTTAGAAACGAGCCTGATATCCACTTATCAGCTTGAGGTCCCGCTCAGATCAGAAGGAAGACTCCTTTCTTCGCACGACCACCGACACGCACTTCTTTGAGGGCTAGGTTTTCTGTGCGCACGATTTTCTTCGCAAACCCAGGGATCAACGTTCCCCCGCTCGTCCCAAGCGACTCCGGCAACCGACTCCTCCGACGAATCGGCTTCATCTTCACGAATTCCTTTCCCGGTGGCGACCACGAAGACGGTACGATTCTCTTCGACTTATTCTTCATTTGCCCTGAAGAGTTCGGTTTGATGAAATTCTTGCTCAAAATGAGTGCGTTGTCCACAATCGAGGCCGGATCTGGTCGTCGGGACTGAAATTGCACATTTGTTGCTCAAAATGGGACAAGCCTCCACAGAGAATTTTATGTGCTTGACCCAAAAGACAGGTTGGTTTTTGTTTTTACTTATTTATCTCAGGAAAAGCAAAGGCACCTTCTGACCTAGTTTCTATAAAGTTGTTTGGCATGTTTTAGAAACTTCATGCGTCCCTTCCACTTTTTGTCGACCATTGCTTTGCTTCCATAAAATATGCACATGCGAGGGTTTCCTCGCTGTTTCTTTTCACCCTTTTCGATTGCATTATTGTCCTTTTCATCCTTTTCGATTGCATTATTGTCCTTCTTGGGGTTTCCTTGCTGAGTAATTTTTAAAATATGTGTGACAGTAGGCGTAATTTATAATTTTTTATGGCTTTTACCTTAAAATATATTCACGCAAAATTGAAAGTCATTTGGATTCCTAATATAGATACCGAAGGGTCCATGGCCTTAGAGACCAGTCTGATATGCACTGTATATATCAGCTTGAAGTCACGCTCAGATCACTAGGAAAAAGTCTTCGAGCTTCCTTTCCTCGCACCAGCACCGACAAACACTTCTTTGAGGGCTAGTTTATCCGTGTCCAGAGCAGAGGAGGCCGAGACCTTCTTCGCAAACCCAGGGATCAACGTCCCCCGGTCGTTCCGAGCGACTCCGGCAACCGAGCCCTCCGACCAAGCCGTTTCCCGGCAGCGACCACTGATACGGTATGATTCTTTGCCGACTTATTCTGAATTTGCCCTGAAGTGTTCGGTTTGATGAAATCCTTGCTCAAAATGAGTGCGTTGTCCACAATCGAGGCCGGATCTGGTCGTCGGGACTGAAATACCCATTCGTATTTTTGTTGCGTTCCTTCCTGTGTAATTGGACCAAAAGTCTCCCCGATCAGCTTCTTAACAAGAATACACAAGTGGATTTATGAAAAGATTGCGGGCTAATCTCAAACCGTTCCAAAAATTTAAGGTTTTTAGAAGAATCCGTGACTTAGTATTTGATTTCATAATACTAAATTGTTATACAATTATTATTATTATTTTTTTTATATATGTTTGAATTGATTTTTATTTTTTACTTTTTGAGTTTTTGGTTTTTTTAAGTCTTGCGGAGTGAGTTTGTTGATTGTTGGTCTTTTCCAGTTTCCTAGATTCACATATAATGTTTCACAATCTTTTTTAAAAAATTAAATAGTGTTTTAAAGATTATTTTTGGGTCCATAGTGGTGTTTTTAAAAAATCAGAGAAAATCTAAAACAAAAGGAGACAAAAACTAAAGAAAAAAGAGATTCGTAGAGAGTGAAACCCTCGATGAGGGTTGTTTGAGCGTTCGGAAACAGTGGAACTGCCCCCATTTATAATGGCCGTGAATTTAGCAGAGCTTGCACTTCCTTTATTTTTGTCCTTCATCCTCCTATAACATCGTAGTTGGCACAAACCTATAAAATATTGAAATAGCTTAATTTTTTAGAATGCTGTGTCGATTCAATAAGCTTATGGAAAATGAAAGATTTTACCCCCAATCAGAGATGTAGATCGACTAAAGAGAGTAATCACGGACTGAGCTTGGTCCTCTCTTGAAGGTATAACCTTTGACTATTTTCTTTCTTCCTCTCTTTTGAAGATTCTAGAATGTTTGCACATATATAGTCGTCATTTTAGCCCCTTTCAAAGAGATCAACTTGTACTAGAAAATGTAGAGAGCTAAATGCGAATCAAAATTCTATGCACACATGGAGATATATACAAAATATGCTGTATGTTGTTTCGTATTGATATTGAGTATTGAGTATTTAAGAGTACTCAAGCAATTTTATGATTCATGATATATTCCCACTGCCTAAATTATATGCACGCACGAAAAGATATATGCAAAATATGAGCCACCTCCTTGAATAATGTTTGTGCTTTCAGGATGCCCTTTTTAATGGTTAGAGTTGGAAAATGGGACAAGCCTCCACAGAGATTTTTATGTGCTTGACCCAAAAGGCAGGTTAGTTTTTATTTATATTTATTTATCTTAGGAAAAGCAAAGGCACCTTCCAACCCAATTTCTATAAAGTTGTTTGGCATTTTTTAGAAACTTCATGCCTCCCTTCCCTTTTTGTCGACCATTGCTTTGCTTCCATAAAATATGCAGATGTGAGGGTTTCCTCGCTATTTCTTTTCACCCCTTTCGATTGCATTATTGTCCTTTTCACTCTTTTCGATTGCATTATTGTCCTTCTTAGGGTTTCCCTGCTGTGTAATTTCTAAAATACGTGTGAAAGTGGACATAATTTAGAATTTTTAGTGACTTTTATCCTAAAATATATTGACGCAAAATTGAAACTCTTTTTGATTCCTAAAATAAACACTGGAGGGCCCATGAGCTTAGAGACTAGTCTAATATCCACTGTATATATCAGCTTGAAGTCACGCTCAGATCACTAAGGGTGCGTTTGGTAACGATTCTCGTTCTAAATAGATTCGATAAAAAATTATTCTTTTTTATTCTATTTTTGAAAACAATTTCTAAATATTTTAAGCCGTTTGATAACTGTCCAAAATTTATGATTCTAGAATAGAATTGCGTTTGGTACCGTGCTCATTGATTCTGTTCCAAATCAATTTATTTTAATTTTTAAATATTTATTTTACTTTTTCTTTTCTTTTCTTTTTTTCCTTTTTCTCCTATTCTTCTTCTTCTTCTTTTTTTTTTGGCCGTCGTTGGACCGGCAATCGGCCGTACGAGGGTCGGCGAGCTCACCAGAGTGTCGCCAGCCCTCGTCAACTAAGCCTCGTCGGTGGCCAGGCAGGCCTCGCCGGTGGCCAGGCGAGCCTCGCTGGGGCTGGGTGTTGCGAGGCTTGCCCAGCTCGGGAGAGGCCCGCCTGGCCTCCGGCGAGCTCACCGGACCGGTTGCCGGCGAGACGGCAGCGGACAGAGGTAGACGGGGCGGTCAATGAAGAAGAAGAATAGAGAAGAAGAAGAGAAAATGGAAGAAGAAGAGTTGATTTTGATTCTTAGATTTGTTTCCGGAACAAGAATCAACCTTTTTTTATTCTTGATTCTGTTCTAAATATACTTTCAGGACCAAAAAAAATAGAAATTTGTTCCCGGGAAGAAAAATTATAATAAACGCGATTCTGTTTTCACACTACTCCCGGGAACAAAGAATCAGAATCTGGCCCTGTTTGGATGGATACCAACAGGGCCTAAGAAGACTTAAAGTCTTCGAGCTTCCTTTCCACGCACAACGACCGATAGACACTTCTTTGAGGGCTAGTTTTTCTGTGTGTAGAGCAGAGGAGGTCACGACCTTCTTCGCAACCTAGCGATTACCGTCCCCCGGTCGTCCTGAGCGACTCTAGCGACCGCCCCTCCAACTAAGCCCTTTCCCGCAGCGATCACTGATATGGTACGATTCTTTGCCGACTTATTCTGAATTTGCCCTGAAGTGCTCAGTTTGATGAAATCCTTGCTCAAAATGAGTGTGTTGTCCACAATCGAGGCCGAATCTGGTCGTCGGGATTGAAATACCCATTTGTATTTTTGTTGTGTTCCTTCTTGTGTAATTGGACCAAAAGTCTACCCGTCAGCTTCTTAACAAGAATAGACAAGTGGATTTATGAAAAGATTGCGGGCTAATCTCAAACCGTTCCAAAAATTTAAGTTTTTTAGAAGAATCCGTGACTTAGTATTCGATTTCATAATGCTAATTGTTATACAATCTATATATATGTTTGAATTGACTTTTATTTTTTTACTTTTTGAGTTTTTGGTTTTCTTAAGTCTTGCGGAGCGAGTTTGTTGATTGTTGGTCTTTTCCAGTTTCCTAAATTCACGTATAATGTTTCACAATCTTTTAAAAAATTTGAATAGTGTTTTTAAGATTTTTTTTTTGGGTCCATAGTGGTGTTTTTAAAATTGGCCAGATTGAAAAAGGTACATTCTTTGCTTAGAAAATGCATGTAACACACCCCATCAAATAATCTTTCTACATGTACAATCTTTTGTTCAAAAAGTCTTCCTAGAATTTCGCGAGTGGAGAAAAGTATTTGGCAAAAGCAATGTTATATAAGCTTTTCATAGCATTGACTTACAAATGATATGAATCATTGGGAGTTTGAATATAATACGGTTTTCTAAATACTTGTTTTTTGTTTTATCGTTGTTCTGTAACTGGATTTATATATTGGTAATCTCACTCATGATATATTCACGCGATATGTTCGTGTTTTGAAACCTTCAATGAGCCAAGGCCTGCTTCCTCTCTTGTTCACAGATGAGGGAGAGTACTAGAAAGTTAAAATGGAGAGCATAGAGGCAGGAACAACATCGGAAAGTGAGTATCAAGTGTTCTTGAACTTCAGAGGACCCGACACTCGTGATGGATTTACTGACTTCCTCTACCAAAGCTTGATCGATGCTGGCATCCGCGTCTTTCGAGATGATGAAGAGCTCCGTGTTGGTGAGAGAATCGATGGAGCGCTCCAGAGAGCGATCGACAACTCTAGGATCTACATCCCTATCTTCTCTCCAACCTATGCTTCAAGCAAATGGTGTCTCTGGGAGCTCACGCAGATTATGGGGAACACCAAGTCAAACAGGAATAAAGAGATCCTGCCTATTTTCTTCAAAGTGGAACCTAAAGTTGTTAAGATGAAAGATGATGGAAGGTTGTATCACAATGCCATTCTCAATTTGAAGCGCGAGAGCGAAGCAAATGCTGAACAAGAAGATTCCTGGAGAAAGGCTTTGACGGAGGTTGCTGCAATAAAGGGATGGGAAGTCCAGAAAAACAAAAGGTGAGCTTGCTGCATTCTAAGATCCTTATTTTGCCCTAATATTTTTTCCCGTTTGCAAAAACTAAGTGAATAATTCATAGATAGAAGGAACATATTAGATGCGGGTGGGAGGAGAGAATTAAAAAATAAAATACATGCTAGAGCTACTAAAATTGTTAGTGTTCTTGATTTCACTAGAGGCACTATCATTTGTCTATTTTTAATAAAGAACTAAAAATAGAAACGAAAGCTCATTTTTTTCCTCTCGTTGATGATCTATGTAAATTTTGTTTCATTTTTCACCTGTGTCATTCAGTAAGCAACTCTTAGTAAAATTCTAATGCTTCTAGAACTACTACTCAAAACTTAATAACGTAGATATATCACCACAATTGAGGTAAAACTTCCACTAGCGATACTAAATGGTATGTGTGCAAAAGAAACGTGAAACTGCTGGAGAAAAGGGATTTTATATAATGGATGATGAAGTGGAATAATTGAGTGCCATGCACGTTCTGTCTAATAATTTGATCTTTCAATTAATACATTCGATATTTCTCCTCTTGAACATTTAATGTCCCACTTCTAAGGTTGTCCCATGAATATAACTGGTAAGATGCTAATTCGCGATGCATAAATAGTTGTTCATTTATCTTGCACAAACAAGATTAACATAATTCGAAATTGCTAATCACATGTTGGGATCAAGTCAATTTTCGGGTGTCATGACACAAAGTGACATGTGGCACCTAACAATGTGCATGAAAAGCACGTTTGAAAGTGATGTAGATTGATATTTATGATGGTTATATAAGTAGCTAGAAAAATCAAATCCAAAGTCCTTCGGGATTGATTCCATCTATCTTGTCAAATGTCCGTGTCATGCATGCTTGGTGTTATTTTGGAGCTTTACAAGATCAAGTACACGTAAGGTTTGTACAACAGATCAAATGACAAATGTTAAGTTATCAAAAGCGATAGCTAAGAAAACCTTACATTCAATATGAAATTTGAGAAGGCACCACTTGATTGTTGATGTTCCATTAGTTAATGAATTATGGCGCAGTTAAGCAGATGCAATTGAGTAACATCAATTGCTAGGAAACGAACAAAAAAAAAAAAAAAATTGAGATTCCGTTGAATTCTATGGGAATTGTACCACTAATGAAATTTAATTACTAGATTGTTTTTTTCCTGCAATTTTCCCCCACTGAAATGGTTTTCCTTTGTGACAGCCAAGTCAAATTAATCAAGTTGGTTGTTGAGGAGGTTGTGGTTAAGTTGAAGATAGAGGAGAAGTCTGTGACTGAACTTGAGTTGGAGATAAAGGAGAAGTCTGTGACTGAACCTTTAATTGGAATCAATGATCGAGTGACAGAAGTAAGAAATTTGTTAGACATAGACTCTGGAGGTGTGTGGCTCATTCAAATTTATGGCATGGGGGGTGTTGGTAAAACGACTCTTGCCAAGGTCGTGTTCAACCAACTTCTTACCCACTTTGGAAAGTGTTGCTGCTTCCTTGAAAATGTTCGAGAAAATTCGTCAAGAACTGATGACTTGATTAAATTGCAACAGAATTTATTATCTGAAATAGGAAATGTCATAGGAACAGGAAGCATTGATCATCTAGTGAAGATGATTGAAGGGACACTTCGCAATAAGAAGGTCCTCATTGTACTGGATGATGTTGACAACAACGAACAAGTGGAGAAATTAGTTGGAAAAGGTGCTTTGTGTTCAGGGTCTAGAATATTGATTACTACTAGATATGAGGAGGTTTTGCAAAGCCCAGGATCACAATACCAAATGCGCCATTATGAAATGAAGGTGATGAGTAGTGGTCATGCGCTTGAGCTCTTCAGCAGACATGTATTTGATAAGGACTCTCCTCCCAATGATCACTATAAAATTTCAAAGGAAATTGTATATGCTACCGGAAGTCTTCCATTAACTATTAGAGTAATTGGTTCATTGCTGAAAAATAAGACACTGGATATATGGACAGAAAAATTGGATGCGTTACGCAAAGCACCTCCAAAGGATGTTTTTGAAAAGTTGAAAATTAGCTATGATGCATTGGATTTTGAGCAACAACAAATTTTTCTGGATATTGCATGCTTTTTCGTTGGTGAGGAACAGACAAATGCAATTTACATGTGGAGAGATTGTGAACTTTTCCCAAATAGTGGAATTGCAGTTCTCAAAAACATGTCCTTGATAAAGATTGGAGAGGACAATGAGTTTTTGATGCACGATCAACTCATAGATTTCGGAAGGGAAATTGTTCATAGGGAAAATCCAATGAATCCTGAAAGGTGTAGTAGGTTATGGACTCAAGAGGAAGTCCTCAAGGCAATCGGTACAGAGAAGGTAGAATGCTTCAGGAGAGAACTAATAGATTATCTTTTCTCTGCCTTCTCCTTAAGGAAATAGAATGTTGATTACCACTCATTTCTTGCTTTCATTTGCAGAAGAAGAGCGAGGTTCGAGCAATGGAACTCTATCATGACGTCCCTATCAGACGTGAAAAGATTAGAAAGTTTGGAGATCTGAGGTTCCTTACCTTATGGTATGGAAGCTTTGTTGGTGACCTAATGGATTGTTTTCCTGAATTAAGATGGATTTGTTGGAGATATCCTTCTAAAGAGTATCAGCCAATCGAGCTGACCAATATGCACTTAAATAAGGTAGTCATAATTGAATTTTCTGCAATTACCTTTACAGACGATCAGAAATTCTGGAGCTTAATAAAGGTGCGTCATATGCTTATCTCTGTTCTTTGTCCTTGAAAGCAACATTTGAACTACTCTTCCATTAGGTAATGCATTCACTTTACAGGAGGCAAGAAATTTGAAAGTTCTTCATCTTGATAATTGTTATGGCATAACAAGAATACCGGACTTATCAGGATACTCAACTTTAGAGAGGCTGACTTTTTTCAATTGTGGCGACTTAAGGAAGATTGACGGCTCTATTGGGAAGTTACAGCATATGATAGAGTTAAAGTTTGATGATTGCTTTCAGCTTGAAGGTTTGCCTAAAGAAATCAGGGATCTACAGAACCTAAAGTACTTCTCTTTAAAGGAGTGTCATAAAATTCAGGAACTACCAGATTCCATATTTAAGTGGAAATCATTACGGGAGTTGCAACTTTCAATGCTAGGTCCAGTGGAGTTACCGGGTGCTATCAGAGAGCTTGAGAATTTGGAAGTGCTTCAGGTTGAAGGAGATTTGAAAGGCCAACTACCTTCTGAAATTGGCTTGCTTTCTAAGCTTAAAAAACTGGTGTTAAAATGGTGTGATGAAATTCAAGAATTGCCGACACTCCCAATAAGTTTAAACCATTTGGCAATATCATCTACGTCATTGCAGGTTGTCCCAGACCTCTCAAACTTGACTAACTTGGTTGAGTTGGACCTAAGTGACGGCTCTGACAAGGGTGGACAAGATAAAATTCATACTGGTGACTTAAGGTGGATTGGGAGGTTATCCAAATTAAAACAGTTGGTATTGTGTCTCTTTCATGTCCCTGCTCCCACTGAGTTGTCCTCTCTTCCTCAGCTTAACCGACTATATTTGTCTGGATTGATCCTGCAACGCTGCATGGGGGGTCTCTCTTCTCTATCAATGCTAATCCCTGAGAATGTCAATTCAGGCGAGTTACTCTTCTCCAACTTTGAGAATTTGTCACGTTTAAGTCTCAGTCGCTCTCCGATGCAAGAGATTCAACTTGACGGGCTTCAACTTCCAAATTTAACGGAACTTTATGTTCATATGTGTGAACCCCTCAAGATATTCATGCTGTCCAGAATGACGAAGTTGAAAAAGGTCAATGTGGAGCAGTGCTCAAAACTAGATGAGATCCATATCGTTGGGGTGTTGGAATCGTTGGAAATATTAGATATCGGAGATTGCAAGTCCTTCAGAAGGTTCGTGTATTTGGACATATCTAGGGATTCTTCTCATGAGTCTTCACTGATCCTTGAATCGAGAGTCTTCAATAAGTTGTGGCATCTCTGGCTACAAAAATGTGATAAGATACTTGGTATTCAAGTTGTTGGTGTGTTAGAATTGTTGGAAGGGTTGGTACTTTCTGGTGATCATTTGCAAAGTCTTGGTGGTTTGTCAAACTTAAAGAACCTCGAATCCTTGGAAATATTGTCCGGCCCTGAGTTATGGATTGTCGAGGGCCTTGACGAGTTAAAGTTTTTGAAGCAATTGAAACTTTATCGCTGTGGATCATTGGAAAGTTTGATTGATGTATCGACCACCCAATTACCAAATGATTGCCAATTAGATATCGTCTATTGCCCGAAATTACTTGGGGTCAAGCAGGAATTCCATGGCTCCGTCCAGAGATTCAAGCGTCATAAGGTGAGTTAGAAAAACCATCTACAAACATGAATACAACCATAGGTAGATTTATAATAATTCTGAAAAAAAAAAAATCATACAAACATGAATTAAATTCGGTCTCACTTACTTAAAAGCCAGTATATGCATGTGATATTTTCTCCTCTATATATATATATATATATATATATATATATTTTTTTTTTTTGACTTAGCATTTTTTCTATGGAATGTACTCACTTTTTTTTTTTTTTTCCATTTCACACTTAATACCAATAATTATGACAATGACTTCCGTGATTTGCGATATTTGCAATGGAGATAGAACATTAAGGAAATAAATACACTAGAATTTTTATAACTTATAAAAATTGTAATCAAGTCATAAAATTTGTCAATTTAGTACAATCGAGCCTTTTTCTTAAATTCGTCTAATTTAACTAACGAGAAATGTCATTTATTCGTTTCTCTCTTACACGGCATAAAGCTTAAAAGAAAAGGTTTATGTGCAAAAACAGCTATCCTTTTAGGGTTGCCCCAAATTTCCAAGCCCCAATTGAGTTTTCTTCTCAAGTTCTCCTAACTTCATCGGTCTTTCTCGTCCGTAGGGTACTTCTTGTTTGTGGAGTCCGCTTCTTATCTGTCGATCCTCCTGTTCTTCGTGCCTTTTCTTCTCGAATCCCCAAATTTCCTCTTCGTTCGTGCGCGATGATGTCGAGTCCTTGTGCAAGAGCTCGATGAGGCCGACGTTGACGTCGGGTCCTCTTCATTCATGCCGGACGGCGTGAACAAGGGCTTTATGAGCCACTACATAGAGCTTAATCCCCTTTCTTGTACTTTGCTTTCATTCTGAAGGAGGTATGGGAACTCATTTGAGTTGTTTTCTCTGGTCGATTGAATAGGTCTGAAGTTTGGGAATGATGTTAGTGAGTATAGGCACGAACATGGGAAGTTCTTGCGATGTTACTAGTCTTAGCAAAATAAGAGATAGGATCGTCCAAAACAAAACAGAAAAGGGACACAGATTGTTCGCATTTTGTTTCGGTTGATTAAGGCGGGAGCAACTATATTTAATGCTCAATTTAGCGGTTCTCTGCTTCGGAAACATGCTAAAAAGATTGGGGATTTGGCTTGAATATCATGCACAACGCCCATGGAAATTTCCCAAAAATTCAATTTCAAATTATTATGAATCCATCTTTTGGTCCGTGGGGTCAAAATAAATGTGTCATCTTTACTTAAAGTGTTATTTGTACACTTGGAATCTCCAGAATATCCAAAGAATGTACGATTTCTTTAATATTGTATTTGGGATATTTTCAATGTTGGCCTACATAATTTGACGATTCAAAGTGCCATCTATTTTTTGAGTGCCGATTTTCAAGGACAATCTGGTCTGAGGTGCTGAAGCTTTAACTGGTACAGCACCATTCGTGCCATGGGTAAAAAAAGCATGTTTTTAGCGTTAGAATCATCAGCATTAGATGGCGAGTTAGGGAAGACGGTATTCGTCTTTCTTCATTAATGTTGCCAAATTTGTTGCTTGGGGCCCTTCAGGCAATAAAACAAGAACCTGCATAAAATGCATTTGTTTGTCAGTCTTAAAATTGGTCTGGTCAGTTCTTTGTCAAATCAAATTGGAGTAGGGCCAACATGTGGTAATTAGGTATCCTTCCTCTAGTGAGGCCACAAAAATGGTGATATACAATGCCCTGGGTTTGTTAATGTCTCCAGTTTTTGCAGGAGGAAGAGATTGTACCGGCTGCATTAACAGACCCATTGATGGTTTGGCACCCACCGATGGTTTCACGTGCAGAGGAGAGTGCACAACTGCAAATGCACATACTGGGAGTGATGAAGGAACTCATGTCTCCATTTGAGGTAAATTTGCGTCGGTAGACTAGCCATATGCCTGAAGTTTGAACACTCGGTTTGGTTGCATTCAGTGTGGACTGTACTGAAGTTTAAATACTTGTGTTATTAGTATTCCTCCTGGCAGCGAAGATGGTGGAATATGCTTGGCTGATCAGTGGGACTGTACTGAGGTTTAAATACTTGGTTTATCAAAGGTCACCAGGGTTTCAGTTGCTTGAAGATGAGAGAGAAGTTCAGTTTTTATCACGAATGGTTGGAAAAACTTCATATCGTAGGGGATATATAAAAAGAATAGGTTAGAGCCTATTTTTTAAAATGTTTTCTGGTTTTATATGAAACGAATGGTTTTACTTGGCATATTTTCTACGTAATATATTCCACTTTTTTGCCCATTTCTTTCTTAGTACCAGTCATTATGAAGATGAATTCCACAAGTTGTGATATTTACACCGAAGGTAAAACGTTAAAGGGGTAAGAGCACCATTAGAATATTAAAGGGGTAGGTGCACCATAAGTTCAAGAACTGGTTGAGAAAGTGCAATCGAGTACTGCAACTTGTCAAGTTGGTGCAACTGATTCCTTTTGTTAACTCCGTTTAATTTGCCTAACAGAAAATGCTGATGGCACATTTTTTTTTTTTTTCATTTCACTCTCTAGGTGGTATAGAGCTTAAAAGAAAAGGTTTGTGAGCAAAAATGTCTCCATTTAAGGTTTGCCCCAAATTTCCAAGCCCTAACTGAGTTTTCTTCTCCTGTTTTCTTCACTTCTCCTAATTCGTGGAGTATTCTTCTCAAGTTCTCCTCACCTCTTCATCGGTCTTTCTCGTCCATGCCTCCATGGTGTAATTTTTTTTCGTGAAGTCTGCTTCTTGTTCATCCATCCTCCTATTCTTCATTTGAGTGTCCTTTGTCAAATCCCAAATTTCCTCTTTGTTCGAGCGCGACGACGTCGAGTCCTCACGCGAGAGCTCTATGAGGCTGACGGCGACGTCAGGTCCTCTTCATCCTAGCCTGTCCGCTTGAACAAAGGTTTTACAAGGCACTACATCAATCTTAATCCCCTTTTTTTGTATTTTGCATTCATCTGATGGTGGTATGTGAACTCATTTGAGGTGTTTTCTCTTGTGGATTTAATAGGTCTGAAGTTTGGGAGTGACGTCAATGAGTACATGCACAAACACAGGAAGTTGTTGTGATCTTACTAGTCTCAGCAAAATAAGAGATAGGATCATCCAAAACAAAACCGAAAAAAGGACACGGATTGTTATCGTGATTTTGTTTGGGTTAATTAGCAACTATGCTTAATGCTCAATGCTCAATTTTGCGGTTCCCTGCTTGGGAAAAATGCTTAAAAAAATTGGGAATTTGGCTTGATTATCATGCATGTTGCCCCACCAAAATTTTCTGAAAAGTCAATTTCAAATTATTATGAATCCATCTTTTGGACTGGGGAGTCATAATAAAGGTGTCATCTTTACTTAAAGTGCTATTTATTCACTTAGAATCTCCAGAATATCCAATGAATATACGGTTTCTTTAATATTGTATTTTGGATATTTTCTATTTAGAGCTTGAACTGGCCTACATAATTTGACGATCCGATGTGCTATCTATTTTTGGAGTGCCGATTTTTAAGGACAATCTGGTCTGAGGTGCCGAAGCTTTTACTGGTACAGCACTAGTTGTGCTATGAGCTATGGGTTAAAAAAAGCATGTTTTCAGCATTACAATCATCAGCATTGGATGGCGACTTAGGGAAGACGGTAGTCGTTTTTCTTCTTTCATGTTGCCAGATTCGTTGCTTGGAGTCCTTCAGGCAATGAAACAAGAACCTGGATAAAATGCTTTCGTTTGTGAGTCTTGAAATTGGTTTGGTCTGTTCTTTGTCAAATCGAATTTGAGTAGGTCCAACATGTGGTAATTAGGTGTCCTTCCTCTGGTGAGGCCATGAGAATGGTGATATACAATGCCCTGGGTTTGTTAATGTCTCCCGTTTTTTCAGGAGGAAGAGAGTGTGCTGGCTGCATTAACAGACCCATTGATCGTTCCGCACCCATTGATGGTTTTGCGTGCAGAAAGCAGTTTACAAGTACAAATGTGCGCACTGGGAACGATGGGGGAACTCCTGTCTTCATTTGAGGTAAATTCCCGTCGGTAGACTAGCCATATGCGTGACGTTTGAACACTTGGTTTGGTTGCATTCGGTGTGGACTGTACTGAAGTTTTGGTACTTGGTTTATCAGAGGTCACCAGGGTTTCTGTTGCTTAAAGATCAGAGAGAAGAAGAAGAAGACTGTGATGCAGGCGAGCGAGCAGGACCCCCTGCAGCAGGCCCGGCGACGGTGGCAGTGGCAGTAGCTGCTGGTCCTGCAGAACTCGTCGGGGAGCTTGAGCAGCAACAGCAGCAACAGCTGGTCCTGCTACGGCAGCATCTGCGGCAGCTGCAGCACCTGCTCCCGCTGCAGAAACAGCAGCAGCAGCGGCGGCCGCAGCTGGTCCTGCAGCAGTGGCGGCAGCAGCAGGAGGTCCTGCAGCAGCTGTGGCAGCAGCAGCAGCAGCAGCGGCAGCAGCTGGTCCTGCAGCGGCAGCGGCGGCAGCAGCTAGTCCTGCAGCGGCAGCAGATGGTCCTGCAGCGGCAGCAGCTGGTCCTGCAGCAGCAGGAGGTCCTGCAGCCACTGCAACGGCTACAATTGCAGTGGCTGCAGCGACAGCGGCTGAAGCGGCAGCGGTTGCAGTGGCAGCGACAGCAGCTGCAGCGGCCGCAGATGGAGCAACAGCGGCTGCAGCAGATGCAGCAACGGCAGCTGCAGCAGCTGCAGCAGCGGCACCAGCAGCTCGGCAGCAGCGGCGGCGGCGGTGGCAGCAGTGGCGGCAGTGGCAGTGGCGGCGGCTGCAGCAGTGACAGCGGCGGCAGCGGCGGCAGAAGGCAGCAGGTGGTCTTGCTGAACTCGCCGAGGAGCTTGAGCTTCAGCAGCAACTTGTCGCTGTCGAGGGAGGAATAGGAGATGTCGAGGTCTGCTCTGTCCACTTTCAGGGGCAAGGAGGAGGAGATGGAGAGGAAAAAGGTGGAGGTCTGTGACCGCATCCTCTCCCACCAGGGTCGGATCAAGGAAGAGACCAAACGCTTGGCCACCATTCGCAACGTATGCAACATGAAGTCCACACATGAAATTGGTTTAGTCGGGGGCTTTTTCTCTTCTATGTTCAGGTAATAGCAAATAAGAGGTGAGGGGTTTTTGTGGTTATATTCATGGAGAGTTTTTTGTTACTTGTTTTGGGAATGAACAGCAAAACGGCAGCGAAGATGATGGTGGCGAGTATAAGCTGCTGAGGAACAAGAGACAGGCGATGGTGAAGCAGATGAGGCACCACATCACGTCGAGTCAGGACACCGTTGCTTGTGTCCGAGTACAACTAGTTCTTTCGCCACGATTTGCTTTTGGTTATTGCTTTGGCAGTTGGTGTGGCTTTTTGTATTGGACGTAATTCATGTCTATGTTAAGAGAAATTGGTCTTGAGAAAAAGGGTTACTCTTAAATTTCCAGTGGTTTTTGTATGTCTAATTTATAATTAGAATGCTTTGAGAATGTTGAAATTGAAATAGTCATATTGGTTTTTGGTTGCATTCAGTCATTTGTATCATATAGGGTGTGAAAAAATTCATACTTCGAACGAATTTTTGAGCTTTTGAGTCCGCATCTCATTTTATTCATGAAATGCTCTATACGTATCTTGGACTTCTAGGAGACTTAACATTCAAGTAGGCATGCTTTTATATTTGAATCAATCACATATCACAGATTTTTAAAAGACTTAACATTCTAGAAGGAGTGCTTTCATATCTGAATCAATCACTCGAGACTTCAGCATTCCGATCAACTATGCTGGTAAAAAAAATATCGCGCACCTACCTAAAAAGCCCAAAGCTGGCTTGCATGTGTGACTTGGTATATTGAATTGGACCTACAAAATAACATTGCATTATGAAAATTGCTTTCTAATATGGATGAGGGCTTGTGTCTACCACATGTGAAATTGACACGTGAAACCGACAACCGCAAATCTGAGTTATGGGATCCAACAAAAGCAAAGCGGAATCCCAAGCTGTACATATGCGCCCGTTTGACGATTTCATTAAGAGTTGAAAAAAAACTAATATATTTAGCACAAGAACGAGTATTTCCCGTAGGTCTGGAAGTGTTATTGAAAATCACGGATTTTAGTGTCTTTAGTGTAGAAGTACACAAGTATTTAAACCTATGATAAATCGCTGGGCTGAGGAAAAGAAAACAATGATACTTCCTTTCATTTTATTCCGGGAAAAGTGCCAAAAAAGTCCTAAACATTTTGTCTTTGTGCCGATTTAGTCCTAAACCTCTTTTTGGTGCCGATTTAGTCCTAAACATTTTTACGTTGTGCCAATTCAGTCATTTCTGGCCAATTTTGGCCGGAATTTGCTGACTGGACGCCGGCCGACTAACGTGTCCTAATTGGCATTGAGGTGGACTACTTTTAATAATATTTTAATATTTTTGAATATTTTAATATTTTTGAATTTTTATTTTTATGTTTTTCTTCTCATCTTCTTCCTCCAAATTCGATCGCTAGACCTCGGCGACCGGCCACCTTGCCAGTGGCCGCGAGGACAGCCTCACGCTGGGTGGTGAGGCTCTCCCTCAAGGCCCGGGTGACGAGCCTCGCCCTCGTCGAATCTGGCAAGGGTCGAGCCTCGCCCATGGCCGGCAAGGGCGAGCCTCGCCAGCTCGGCGCAAGGAGGCGCCGGATTCAGTCCTCAAGGTCTTACGGAACCGAGGCCTATCGTCGTCCTCCTTCGACATGTTGACGCCTGGGGGCATGGAGGCAAGCCTCGTGGCGTGCGCCGAGAGCGCCTTCTCGACAATTTTCAAGCTCAGGTCTTCATTCGCTTCCTCATCGTCGTCGTTGCTACCGCCAAGCGATGCTGCGGACTTCGGCTCTTGCTCCACGTCATCTCCTTCGCCGAGCTTCGCCGCCGTCGGCTTCGCTCTCCTCCCCATGCTCCTTGTGCCAAGCATGCCCTCGCCGCTCGGGCCTCGAGGGCGACCGCTAGTGAGGTGGCCAGCGAGGTCGACCTCGACCTCGCCGACCGTCTCCTCTAGCTGGTCGCTAAGGTCCAGCGACCGGCTGGAGGAAGAAGATGAGAAGAAAAAAATAAAAAGAAAAAAATTCAAAAATATTAAAATATCATTAAAAGATATCCACATCGGCGCCGATCAAGCCACATCAGCCGACCAGCGTCCCATCAGCAAATTCCGATCAAAATTGGCCAGAAATGACTGAATTGGCACAACGTAAAAATGTTTAGAACTAAATCGGTACAAAAAAAAATGTTTGGACTACTCTGACCATTCAGGGTCAAATTTTTAGTCATTGTTTACGGTGGAACGTTTCCTGCTCGAGGGGGTTGTCATTGTCTCACTTCTAGGGCACCTCTAATGACACTGAGCCCTTATTGCAGCTCGTGCTATTGAATTAACTGCTTTATTTTTTATACCAACAATTAAAAACTGCTTTCCCCTACTTGTCATGTCAAAAACTAAATCATAAGCTTTTGAAAAAAAGGAGCAATTTTAGTAAGATTTGTAATACCAATACCTTTCCACTTGGCAAAAATATAAGGTGCTATCTTAGGATTCTATTTCCTAGCACCATGACCAAAATGAACTCTCGCTTCCATCATCTCTTTCAAATTGATTTTCCAATACCTTCTTATTATTTCTCCCCCTCCCCTATTATTTCTCCCCCTCCCCCTCCCCCCCCCTTTTTTAAAAGCTACAAGGTTGCCTTGAAAACTAAATAATTGTTCTGATGGAATCTTTTCTTCTACCGGAGGTTGGCTGTGTGGATGTCGATACACAATCCAAACCCCTACCCTCTATTCACCGTTATCTTGATTTCGATCACCACAAAAAATGACCATAAATAAAGAGCTTTTAATTAAAATTAAAAAAGTATGAATCCATTTTTAGGAATCATTAAATCCTCTAAATGATTGTTTGATGTATCATGAAACTTCTTCGAAATGGACAAATCAAATAATTCTATGTGGTGGAACAAAATATCTATGATTTCCCTCTCGAAAAAATTCTCTGCCAGTTACATCTAATGACCAGTAGGCAATTCATGGATATATTAGACTATACATGAGGCCAAAACTGTTAAGTTCACTAGATTTTTTGTAACGGAATGAGAATGAATCGAATTTCTCCAGTAAGAGTGGTAAGAACAATGAAAGCTTTCTGTCAGATGCCAAACAGCCGACAACTTTCCATTAGAATATCTAGTTTTCAGTAGTAAAGCAACTCTAAAGCATGAAGCAGGAACGAGTGTGCTGAAGATGAGGGAAGTAGGACTTTCAATATTTCAACCTGATATAAATGTACACACTCACCTCGATAAATTATGGAAGGCTTAGAAACTTCCCACTAGATCTCGCATTAGACATGACCAGCACAATGACCCAACAACTGCATAGAACAATTGATAATTAATATATCATATTTTCTTTCTTCACTCGTGTGAGCTCCTCCTTTTAACATCTATACTTTGCCCTTTGAGCCTTGATTACAACTAGAAGTTAGGTCACGTCGACCTTGTGGCACATTGATTGGCTTGATCAACACAATGATTGATTTCTTTCAAGAAAGTTGGCTATCATGTCCCTAGCTCGATTTGGTGTGTTATGATCAACCACGACTTAGCACAACCGTAAAACCAATTCCTACATGTTTCCTTGTTTTTGCCATGAGAATTGGTGATTGAAGACCACAAGAGTAGTTAAGCTCTGAGTCGACCTCATTAGCAATTAGACCACTTGGATTTAGATGTTGGTGTCCCCAATCTTCTCACCGCCATTCTTTGATTTGGCAATTGAAGGTTCTACTAAATGCAACAGAAGCAATGGAGGAATGCAACAGAAGAAACATATGTTGACTATCAAGGTTATATCATGATTCTACTAGGAGCTTCTTCACTATAACATAGACAATGCAAAGAAAAAAGAAAAACATCTGTATAAAAAGAAGTGGACTTTGTTGTTGCAAGAAGAATAATGAATTCACAAACATTACTATGTGTAGCCTGATCACAACAGCGTCGAAGAAACTGGTGACAATTAAGCACGAAGTTGGCCACGTTACAACACAAGTCATGTGAAGGTGAAGTTTAACTCCCGTTTTGGACTATAATAATGCCTCGAAGAGAATATTCATCCCAAAACCTTCACATCCTGTGGACAATTTGAATTCTGTCTCTTTTTCTATTCACATGCTTGGACTTCTATTCCTTAGTGGGCCGCCATTATGCATGTGTGAAAGAATCTATTAGAAGAGCTCGCCAAATGCTACACCAGTGACCACCAAAGACAAGAACATAAGAGGAGCACAGACATGCAAGCCTCGCCAAGGAGCTGCAAAGCGAGATATGTAACTGCCCATGAAAGATAGGTTTTCTTTTTTGTGTCCTTAGTGTAGTCTCGTGATATATAAAGCAAATCAGAACTGGAGCTAAAAAAAAAGTGGATAACACGATGGTGATGATTGCAATTAGAGATCATGAAGCCAATAGAAGGATACCCACAGCACCGGATGCTCACCAGGAGTGACCGAAGAATAGCAGCCGCTTACTAGTAGAATGAACGAAGAAGGAAAGGAGATATAGGTGTTAGGGAAATCCCTTATGATGTTTTGAAGATGACAAAATAAATCAAAGGCTACTAACATGTTTGATGGTTGAGTAATAGACTATGCAGATGATAGAATGTGTAAAAGATTTTATCAAAGTCTATTCTTGGAAGAACCAGAAGACAGACTTTATGCTGAAGCTGAACTGAGTACAGACCTTAAAGCTAAATCTATTCAGAAGCAGAATATGTTCAGACTCAGATTGCAAAGTCTATCGCACTGAGACTCAGATTGTAAAGTCTATTGCTCTTAGACTTTACATCCAGAACCAGACAGATCGTAACTCAAGCCCCGAAGATACAACGGCTAGTGATCTTGTTTGGATTCCACATCAAGATTGATTTGATTGACTCAATCTATTTGATTGACGATTGGATCTTGAAGACAAGAACTTTTTATACGAAGAAGCTTTACTTATGGAAACCAAGATTTCGTTTGTATAGGCGATCGAAATCAATTTTGGATTCTACCTTTGTTACTTAACGGCTACCAAATCTTCTAGATATAGAGCTGTCCAATGGGTATATTAGAAGACGATCCTCAAGATACTATCCAACGGATAGTTTGAAAGTGGAGGAGTATTTAAGGAGATGAAGGACCGATGAGCAAAAAAGAGATAGAGCATAGAATTTATAATTCCAAAGTCCGAGCGATCTTTGTTCATACACTTGTCTTTTGAGAGCTTAAACGTTTGTGATTGTGAGAGAAATACCAAAAGAGTGACTTAGTGAGATAGTGTGATCTACTAAGTGTTTGCACTCGAAGTTGTAATTTCTTGTTGATTGCATAGTGGAATCCAGCCAAGAAGGTTGTTAGCGTGGGAGAGTGGACGTAGGTTTGGATTAAGCCGAACCACTATAAATCTTGTGTTCTTATTCTCTACCTTAACTCCTTTATTTTACTCGAAGTTTATTTTATTCCGCATATATTTGCCAAGGTTTATTTTATACACATATTCACCCCTCTCTAGGTGTTCATACTAGCACTCTCAATTGGTATCAGAGCCAAGTGTTCGGTTTATAAAAGTGTTTTTACTTTTGAGCTAAAGATCTTTTATGGCTAGTATATTGGCACCAAGACTTATGGAGGGACAAAGCAACACAAGGCCACCTTTTTTGATGGAAATGAATACAACGTGTGGAAGAACAAAATGAAAGTATTCCTAAGATCCAGAGATCCCATGCGATGGGATGTTGTGGAAAAAGGAATTAATCCCACTATTGCGTCTACATCAAATAAAAATGGCAAAGATAAAGAAAGCAAACCCCCCGCTCCCATGTCTCGGATGGAGATGTCCAAAAGAGAAGCTCTTGATGCAAAAGCAATTTATTCTTTATATTGTGCATTGTCTCTTACTGAATATAACAGAATCTCTTCATGTGAAACAACAAAAAAAGTTTGGGATAGACTTCATGTTACATATGAAGGGACCGATCGTGTAAAAGAGACAAAAGTAAACTTCCTGCTCGGCAAATATGAATCCTTCAAGATGAAGCAAGGAGAGTCGATTGGAGATATGTTCAATCATTTTACAGAAATTGTAAATGGTTTAGCATATCAAAGTCAGCCAATTTCTTCACCAATGAAGGTCAACAAACTCTTGCGAGGTCTGAGAGACTCAGAGAATTATACCACTCTCCGTTGATGAATTAATTGGCACTCTTCAATCCTATGAAGTGGAACAAATCGACGATGAAGATCCCGAAGGTAAGAAGTCCATTGCTTTAATATCTAATGCTGTTTTTGATGAAACAGACTCAGAAAATGACATGGACGAGAAGAACTTGCTTTTATGGTCAAGAAATTCAAGAAACTGAGTAGAAAAGGAAGCAAATTTTGTGGATGAAGAAAATACGAGCAGAATGGCCAGAAAAGAACAATAAAAGAAGATGATGAGCAAGGAAATTTATGCTTGATGGCACATTTAGAATCTGAGTCTAACTCGAACACAGACTCAGAATAAGAGTCTGATTCAGATACAGACTCAGAATCTGATGAGGAAATCGAGGTAAGTCATTTAAAAATTCCTCTCAAAGTTTTAAAGTATATAAATGAGCTTTGCTCAAACCTCAAATCTTCTCTTAAAAGGATCTTCGAACTTAAGAAGGAAAATTCTTGACTTAGGCAACATGATCTTTCTCAAAAAGAAAATTTTGAAATTTTGCAAAAATATTTTCTACAAACAAAAGAAAGTCGAGATTTACTTGTCAAAGAAAATGATTCTTTAAAGAAATAATTTTTAAATATTTTGATAAGATTTTCAAATGGTTCAAAAACTTTAGAGCATATTCTTTCCATACAAGTACCTTACTATAATAAGTCGGGACTTGATTTCAATAAAGAAAATAATTATTTAATTGATTTTCTTAAAATCAAGGAGAGACTTAGACAAAGACCCCCAAAGGAATTTTACAAAAATCATTTTCAAAAAGTGTTTGTAAAACCTGTTGGTGGAAATGACGTCAAGTGTTCAAATTGTGGAGATTCGGAACACTTTGAAAAAGATTGTCCTAAAGTCTAAAAACCTATCAAGAAAAATTTGGTGAAAATAGCATACTCTACTAACTCTCATGGACCCAAGAAAAAATGGGTACCAAAGAAAAGATGAGTTATTTTTGCAGGATATAAATAAGAAAGAAGAAAGAGAGTTTGGTAAGAAATGTATATATTTTTATTCTCAATTTCTCATTATGCTTGATATTCGATATATCCTTGGTTGATTGAGATTTTATAATGATCATATTTTGCTTTATTGAAGAAAGAATTGCATGATTTGTTTTTGTGACGAGATTTAATTTGATACGTGTGATCATTTTTGATATCATGCTTAAAGACAAATGAATTTATTTGGTTTGATTTTATACTCTCAGATTTTATCATATTTTGCCAAATAAAAATCTGTTTTACATGATATTAATTTATGATACAAGATATTTTTTAGATACTCAAGGAATTTTATTATCTCTGTTTTTATCATATTATGACTAAGTGAGAATTTATTTTTCAAAATATCATTGTGCATAATATTCTTTCTTTGAGTACTCAGTTATGATGAATTAAGAAAGAATATTTGGAGAATATATATTTTGTTCTAATGTCATGGAAGGATCCAAATTGATGGATACCAAAAAGGAAATGAGTTGATTGCAGGAAATTCTTTAAGGGATGAATGATCGTAAATCTATGCAAATCATGATGTAATCAGAAATGCATCTCATGCGAAGGTTGGTAATGATTTTATTTTTTCTATGGTATATTTCAAATATATACCATGGGTAAGAGAATATTTTTATCATCCCGCCTTGCAAATCTCTATGTGCATTTTGGATGATTATATATTATATTGCAAATATCTTTTGTTATAAATATAAGGTATTGCAATTTTGGCACGTGACAAAAATATCTATTTTCCTTTTACAAAATGCATATCTGAAATTTATGCTCAAGGAAATCACTTTGATCTCGAAAGATATTATTGCATATTCATGGATATTCTTGCTATATTCTTAGAAGATATATTATATCTAGCAAATTTGATCAGCAAATCGGAGGAAGGTATTACGTGACATTTTTGCAAAAATTATTATATGTTATATAAGAATTTGCAGGTCACAAAAGAATCTTCCATATGGATTTTGGAAAACTCAATCAGAAAATTATGGAGATTCTATACTATCTTTTGGAAGTTCAAAGATTCTATTCTTTATGCAAAATTTTTGCAAATTGTTGAGGAAATCCCTTATGTGTCGTACAAAAGGTTGAGTAGTTCTGAATTTTAATTTTACATATGCTATTCAATTTATTTAATTGAAGAAAGGGCATTATATATTACATGGATATTATTACAGCTTATTTGTGGAAAAAGTTTGTTAAGTTTATGTAGGTTGAATTCGAGATGAGCTTGGTTAAAGAAAATAAATTTTTGCCACGAATTTCAAAATGCAAGTGATCGTTGCAGATGTTGTTGCTACAAAGGAAATACTGGAAAAATATTCTGTTCAACGTGCACAAACAACAATTGTTTCTATTCGCAAATGTTGTCATGATGACAGGGGAGAAATCGAATCCAAAAGAAAAGGAAAAGAATCATGATCATCTAAAAAATGCAACAAATTGAGGGGGAGCATTGATCAATTATGGAAAAAGCTTTTTGGATCGATTGTGATCTTATTATGGATGGAAGGAAAAGTAAATGTGTCAGAATTTGTTCAAAAAAAATCCGGTTAGTGCATCTTTTATTACCTTTTGTCATTAACAAATATCTTATTGATATTATCATTTTATTATGACAAAAAGGATAAATGAATTTTATGATGCATCCATATTTTTATTGAATGTTTGCTAATATATATAATCGAAGTGAGTTATATTGCATATCTTCAATATTCGATTTACTTTATAAAAGCTGATTTTTGGAAATTATGCAAGACATATTTGGTATCATTTTATATTCTCTACGTGAATCTATTGTTATCGCTTTTTGATTATGACAAAAAGGGGGAGAAGATATGAATATGTATATGTGTTGATTGGTTGATATTATCTATGGCATAATATTGAGTTGCGATTATTTTTCTATATATTGTTATGCTCAATTTATTTGCTATCTTATGATATCCTTTGATTTAAATTAATATTTTTAAAAGCATGTTTATAAATCTGCATATTCAGGGATTGTTTTGTCATCATCAGAAATGGGGAGATTGTTAGGGAAATCCCTTATGATGTTCTGAAGATGACAAAATAAATCAAAAGCTACTAACATGTTTGATAGTTGAGTAATAGACTATGCAGATGATAGAATGTGTAAAAGATATTATCAAAATCTATTCTTGGAAGAACCAGAAGACAGACTCTATGCTGAAGCTAAACTAGGTACAGACCTTAAAGCTAAATCTGTTCAGAAGCAGAATATGTTCAGACTCAGATTGCAAAGTCTATCGTACTTAGACTGAGATTGTAAAGTCTATTGCTCTTAGACTTTACATTCAGAACGAGACAGATCGTAACTCAAGCCCCGAAGATACAACGGCTAATGATCTGCTTTGGATTCCACATCAAGATTGATTTGATTGACTCAATCTATTTGATTGACGATTGGATCTTGAAGACAAAAACTTTCTATACGAAGAAGCTTTACTTATGGAAACCAAGATTTTGTTTGTATGGGCGATCGGAATCAATTTGGGATTCTACCTTTGTCACTCAACGGCTACCAAATCTTCTAGATACAGAGCTGTCCAATGGGTATATTGGAAGACGATCCTCAAGATACTGTCCAACGGCTAGTTTGGAAGTGGAGGAGTATTTAAGGAGATGAAGGACCGATGAGCAAAAAAGAGATAGAGCGTAGAATTTATAATTCTAAAGTCCGAGCGATCTTTGTTCATACACTTGTCTTTGGAGAGCTTAAACGTTTGTGATTGTGAGAGAAATACCAAAAGAGTGACTTAGTGAGATAGTGTGATCTACTAAGTGTTTGCACTCGAAATTGTAATCTCTTGTTAATTGTATAGTGGAATCCAGCCAAGAAGGCTGTTAGCTTGGGAGAGTGGACGTAGGCTTGGATTAAGCCGAACCACTATAAATCTTGTATTCTTATTCTCTTCCTTAACTCCTTTATTTTATTCGAAGTTTATTTTAGTTTGCATATATTTGCCAAGGTTTATTTTATACACCTATTCACCCCACTCTAGGTGTTCATACTCTCACTCTCAATAGGCAGGTTGGAAAAACTTGTCACATCTCCTTACACTAAGTCTCAAACGTTAACTTCACTCCCAAACTTCAGACCTAAAATACTTTATTAATTGGTGGATGATGTATTTCTGTATCCTCCCCTATTTTTTACATTCGATTAAAAGCCACTTTCAGGTGATGAGCATCACCTTAAAATGGCTCTGGCCACGGGGAAGAGTCCTGGTAGAGGGAGGGGGTCCCCTCGAGAAAAATGGATCCCCACCGTGTGTGACCGTACCATCCCTCTCGAGGGACAGGTACACAGCCCGGATCCCCATGAAGCCGGGCCCCGGTCCATGCTTAGCATTCCGGGGGAGGTTTAGGGAAATGAAGGGAAGGGGCCCGAACAGGCCCCCTGTACGGTATGGTCGATATAGGCAGGTCGAAAAAACTTGTCACATCTCCTTACACTAAGTCTCGAACGTTAACTTCACTCCCAAACTTCAGACCTAAAATACTTTATTAATTGGTGGATGATGTATTTCTGTATCCTCCCCTATTTTTTACATCCGATTAAAAGCCACTTCAAATAAGAGTTAAAGAAGTTGATCTTCTAGGAATTCATTCTTTTAGTCATGAAGGATTCATGTCGGGTACAGTGTCTATTTCTGCTACTCATTTAACTTTTGATGCCTAGGTTGAGTCTTTGTTTTATCTTCTACTATAATTGAGTCGATTGTGTACATAAAAATTTCTTAATTTAGCTAGATTGAGAACAAAACCAGCTTTCATAAAAGTCGTGAAAAAAAAAAAAAAAAAAAAAAGTGCATTTATGCGTATGTTAATTCACATAAATGAAAATTTCATTGACCTACTTCCATAAGTGCACTAGATAGAAAGGGGGAAAGGAGGAGGGGCTTTATCTACTTGATTTATAAATAAACTGGTCATTTTCTGGTAATAAGATATTGTTTCTCCTTCCAAGAAACTTATCTTGAGCAGATAAGATGTCACGCCCATATCATACCTCACTAATCTCATGGACCAAGTAGGGTACAAGCCAAAGATTGGGTGAATGGCTTAGTATTAAATTGTTCGCATTTGGTGGTGCAAGAAATAAACTTATGTGATATATTAAATCTGCACATATAATCCCGTTCCTTTAATCGCAATACGAAGCTCACCAGATTTATGTATCTTTTCCCATGATATCGTTTTCTATTATATATAGATCATTTCTCATATTTCAATCTCAATGAATGTAATTATCTTTGACTTTCATTAGTATCCTTTTGAGTATTTCAATCTCAATGAATGCAGTTTACATCTTCTATCTATTTCTTATAAATAGTATACATTGACATATAGATTAAACACTGTAAAAATAAGTTGATATGTATTATTGGTTGATTTGACCGCATAGTTTGATTATCTTAGTTTTATTTTGAAATTTTCTCGAAAGATTGATGATGATTATATTTTTCAGGAATCAAGCTCTCACGCGACTTGTATACGTTTGAGAGGCTTGGTGAAGTTTTGAAGACCACTAGCGTCATTATTGTTGGCGTGCAAGGAATGTTGGAGCATATTATTTAGTGGGTCAATGCACTAAAAGTGTCTAAGAAAAGGTACTTCATTTGGGGAAAAAAAAAAAAAAAAGAAGCTATAAAATTGCAATCGAGCTATAAATTCATTTGAAGTAGTTTGTTGATACAAAGTTTAAGTTGAAATTAATGGCTTGATATTGTACCGTTAATACACTAAAACTTTGTTTCTCAATCCCATGCTCAAGCTCAACTCTATATTGCATATGCATCCGAGATTAAAGTCAATTCTACTCAATTATTTATAACTTAGAAACTAAACCACAATGTGAAACTTGAACTCCATCTCTAGTTCTCATAAAAAAAAAAAAAAAAAGTAATATCATGCTGTCATTTTGCTAACATCATTTTAAATTATTAACACAATGTGCAAGCCACATGAATTTGACACCTACAACATTTGACACCTGTAACATGTCATCGAAATTAGTTAGATAACCACAAGCAAATGTTGCATTATAAAGGTTGACTAATAAATGTATATGAAAAACTCTTTCAGCTCTGTTGCGTTTGCATAGCACGCGCCTATTTACTTTTATCTTTATTTTTAGCTCTTACGCTATGGATGATTCCCATGCTTTGCTAATAATCGGAAACGGAACAAGAGAATCGCCTCATGTCCTCAACATCCTTCGGGACAACGCATCACATATCCACCCAAAAAACATCAACGGATATGAATAAGACGAAATCCTCGTCTCTGTTGGGTACTTTATTCAAAAATCTTCTCAAACCTAAATCTATTAGCTTATCAAAGTCATAAGATTCAAAAAACAACAAATTCAAAATGAAAAGAAGTTGACGTGCTCAGGAGTTATGGCGCTCAACTTGCTTAGCCGTCATGCAACAGCCATGAAACCCCTGAATCATCCATTTGATCACGTCACACAGATCACAACAAAAAGGCGAAAACTTCTCAAGCATGGGCTTTCGCCTTTTTGGCGCAATCCAAAAATTGTCTAGATGTACTGAAGGACGATGGTCAATTTTTCACCGGCATCCATGAGTTATTGGACTCTCTAGATTGCTCTTTGTACAGTTCCAATGCAAGAAAGGAATAATTAAACAAGGTAGGTTCAGAGAGGGAGAGAGAGACACCCTATGTCCGAGAGAGAATCACTGCAACAAAAACACTATGTTGCTGTGTTTTCCTTTTTTGCATTCTAAAGCGATTTTAGCTGTAGCTCGGACATAAGGTTCGACTGCCCATGAAAGAGGTCCTATCATCATTATGAAATCTTTTCTAGCCTCGTCATATCTTGAAGATGCGGGAACTATACTAGTTCTTTAATGAGCTTTCTTCAACAATGGGCACAAGAAGCTCTTTTGTTCTTTTTTTGCCAGACCTAAGATATTTATAACAAAAACAAATAGTTCGCATGCAAGCTCTACAATGATCATTGTACCTTTGGAGATAACACTAACCCCATCTTTTAGAGTGTGGCTCATGACTCGACAATGGAGAGCGTAAACTGATTTTTGGAGATCTCTATTGTGTGTTATGATGGTCATCATCCTGCAAAGCAAATGAGTGCAGGAAAGAGGATTAAGCATAATGGGTGTGAAACCAGCATAAGATATCATGGTAGTGATCGCTACTTGAACGTTGCCCAATTAAACCTTCAATAATTTGGATTGGAGAAGGATGTAGAGGAAGCTTAGATCACAGAAAGTAATAAAATAAATAAACATAGGAGCTCATAACTAATCTGTAAAGCATATCAAAATGTAGAGAAGCTTATTTGTTAAAACAGAATGAGCAAGACATGATCAGCCACATTTCCCATCACTTGAAAAAAATGCAGAGACGTGAACAAAGGAGCTCCATTCACTTCATTGCAAAAAACATAGTTGTGAGTAGCCAATGCATCTTATAAACACTACGACCAATATTGAATGGCTGTAAACCAGTTCACAAATCACAATCATTGCTGCAACCCAGTAAACTTGAGAAGTTCGATTATGAAAGTAGAAGCCTAACCTTAAGAGCAAGAAGAAGAAGAAATGCATTGAGGGGTCATTTGATAAACCCATTCATCAACATAGACAATTTCCAAGCATTTGACTGTGTCCCTCAACCCCTCTCAAGTGCCAAAACAGGCAACATTTCAACTTCTCTTCAATATAAAAGATACTATAACACCCCAAGATCTATACAGAGAAGGACAAAAGAGCTCAACAGTGACCATCTAGAAACATGGAAAGAAGGAGCAACACCCAGCAATGACTGATATGGGCAATCACTTGTATACTTCAAAATTAACAAAAAGGACAAGGCACAATGCAAGAGAAGTAAACCCAAAACATGATTTAGTCATAGCCAAAAAGAAAAAAAAACATAGTAACAACGTGCTAAATTTGTATTCCACTTCCAAGCTCCATCGAAGCAATCCTGATACCATACTCATGTTTCAAGTCTATCCCACCTATATTCCCTTTAAAACCACCTTAGTGTCCAATATCGAGGTCACTTCATATTTAGCAAATAAGACACCTTTCAATATTTTAACATTCAATGAAATTAGTCACACCTCATGGCTCGTGACATACTTACCTCATCCAGATCTCGTGAGACCACTTCAAATTCTGTATAATAGTAGACATCTTTTTGAGCCTGTAACTCCTGTACATCTCCATTTTGTCTTTTGTAATTGCTCTTTTGTTGCTTTCGGTATTCCCTTCAACTTGTGAATCTTTTTAGCTTTCTCATTCTCTGACCTTAATTTCTTGGATGGAAGAAAATTAAATTTCTTCAACTTGTGAATCTCTAGGTCTCTCAGTATTTAGTAAATAAAACACCTTTCACTATTTTAGCATTCAATGAAATTAGTCACACCTCATGGCTCATGACGTACTTACCTTATCCAGATCTTGTGAGACCACTTCAAGTCCACCGCATGCAAACATTTCTACATAACAGTAGCAGCTTTTTGAGCCTGTAACTCTTGTATATCTCCATTTGTCTTTTGTAATTTGTCTTTTGTTGCTTTCAGTATCTCCTTCACCTTGTGAATCTCTTCATCTTTCTCATTCTCTGACTTTAAGTTCTCGGTTGGAAGACAACTAGATTCCTTCAATTTGTGAATCTCTTCATTCTTCGCTTTCTTTGACTGTAAGTTCTTGGTTGGAAGACAACTAGATTTGGAGGCCCTAAATCATTCAGGCATGGGTTATGCTCTAACATTAGACCGTTCGGGTTTCTCTTTTTCCAACACTAGAGAAACACTATTTCGAGGGGGTGTCGCTCTTTCCAAGTTTCGAATATACCTCCATGAGATCATTCATACTTCTATGCAATTTAGTACCATAAAAAAATAATAAACTAATTATGTTACTATTTATTGGCGAGCAACACTATTTATTGGCGAGCAACTTTAAGCTAAAGTCATAAATACGTATGATTGCCTTTGATTCTTAAGTCTGCTTCCTATCATGTGCCAGAACTTGGTTTAGTTAGCATAAGAAGGCATTCAATATTTCACACTTTCCTGTGAAATAGGAAAAGATGTCCAGAGATATCAAATTCAGAAAGTAATCACATTCTTTCTAACTATAGTTGTTCCTTGCTGATTTGTTATATGACTTCATCCACCGAAACCATATGAAAACACACACCAGGAAGTTAGACTTTAGGTTTTAATATTAGACTAATTATTCCAGCTTGCCCTCTTTTCTTGATCCATTCGTCGTCTGCTCAGATAACTGTAAAAATTCCTAATACATTGTAGCAACAATATTGTCATTGCCAAGACTGCATAACATTTGTTGACACTAGATGAACCACATTGAAAAACTTTTCAACAATTGTGGGGCTGCATGCTATGGCACAGCTAGTACTTGGGTACTCCAGGGCTGCAGTACTTTTCTGTTTCTCAATCTTTTTCATTAAACCAAACTACAGTCAGGTTAGCAAATTAATAGAAAATTGTATAGGTTTCATCATCTCAAATTTACTTTACAACTCTAGCTGCTGTATAGCTCTTTTGTTAATGATGGTGGACTACGTGTGCTAGATAAACCCAAACCAAGTTATGGATTATTTTGCTGTCACTAGCAAACCCAAATCATAGAGTTATGGGAATAACAAGATATCAATGCAGGTGCTGAGAACATAGACAATCTTAAGCAGGCAATTATAGAACACATTTTGTTTTTTCTTCCTATGACAACTGCTATTCAAAACACCCGTATTGTTGGAAAGGTGGCAAATATCTCTAGACATCTTTACCTTGGGTCCAAAAATATATCACCTCAACAGAATCTTTTCTAAAGCGAGATTATTGATTTACACAATGGAAATATCACTTATAAGAGAACACAAAAATTTAAGTAAACATGAGAGTACCTTTTCTGCTGTTATTCTAGATGAACTTTTGCTCTCTAAGGTGTGTCGTATCTTTTGTTTTTGCTCTGTTAACCTTAAGAGCAAGAAGAAGAAGAAGAAGAAGAAGAAGAAGAAGAAATGCATTGCGGACCAAAAATAGAGTATTTTAAGGTAATCAGCTTATGGTGGTAGATAATCTAATAAAGCCACACATCAATAGAGACCATCTCCAAGCATTTGACTGTGTCCCTTAACCACTCTCAAATGTCAAAACAGGCAAACATTTCAACTTTTCTTCAATATAAAAGAGGCTTTAACACTCCAAGATCTATACAAAGAAGGACAAGAGAACTCAACAGTGACAATCTGGAAATATGGAAAGAAAGAGCGATACCTAGCAGTGACTAATAGGGCAATCACTTATATACTTCAAAATGAGCAAAAGATGATTCAGTTGCAGCAAAAAGAAAAAACATGGCTACACCATGCTACATTTGTATCACACTTTCAAGCTCCATCAAAGCAATCCTGACACCAAACTCATGTTTCAAGTCTATCCACCAATATTCCCTTTAAAACCACCTTAGTGTTCAATATCGAGGTCACTTCATATTTAGCAAATAAAACACCTTTCAATATTTTAACATTCAATGAAATTAGTCACACGTCATGGCTCGTGACATACTTACCTCGTCCAGATCTCATGAGACCACTTCAAGTCCGCTGCATGCTGACAATTCTGTATAATAGTAGACATCTTTTTGAGCATGTAACTCCTGTACATCTCCATTTTGTCTTTTGTAATTTCTCTTTTATTGCTTTTGGTATTCCCTTCAACTTGTGAATCTTTTTAGCTTTCTCATTCTCTGACCTTAATTTCTTGGATGGAAGAAAATTATATTTCTTCAACTTGTGAATCTCTTCATCCTTCTCTTTCTTTGACCTTAAGTTCTCGGTTGGAAGACAACTAGATTTCGAGGCCCCAAATCATTCGGGCATGGACTATGCCCTAGCATCAGACGCACCAGGTTTCTTTTTTCCCAACACTAGAAAAACAGTATTTCATGGGGGGACTGCTCTTTCCAAGTTCCAAATATACATCTATGAGATCATTCATGCTTCCTTGCAGTTTAGTAACATAAAATAAAATACTGATGCTACTATTTATTGTTGAGCAATTTTAAGCTGAATTCTTAACTCTGCTTCCTATCATGTGCCAGAACTTGGTTAGTCAGCATAACTGATTTTCCTGTGAAACAGGAAAAGATGTCCAGAGATATCAAATTGAAAAGTAATCTCATTCTTTCTTTTTATAGGTGTTTCTTGCAGATTGTTATATGGCTTGTCAGCTACCGAAACCATATGAAAACACACACTAGGAAGTTAGACTTTTGGTTTTAATTTTAGACTATTTATTCCAGCTTGCCCTTTTTTCTTGGTCTGTTAGTCTTCTACTCAGATAACTGTATAAATTTCTCATACACTGCAGCAGCAATATTGTCATTGCCAAGACTGCATAACATTTGTTAACACTAGATGAACTATATTGAATGGCTTTTCAACAATTGTGGGGACGTGTGGATACATGTGAAATGGCACAGCTAGTAATTGGGTATTCTAGGGCTGCAGTAGTTTTCTCTTTTTTCGTTCACTCTCATATACCAAATTGCAGTCATGTTAGCAAATTAATAGAAAATTGTACAGGTTTCATCATCTATAAGTTACTTTACAGCTCTGGCTGCTGCATAGCTCTTTTATTAATGATGGTGGACTATGCGTTCTAGATAAACTGGAACCGAGTTGTGGATGATTGTGCTGTCACTAGCAAATCCAAATCACAGAGCTAAGGGAATAATAACAAGAGATCAATGCAGGTGCTAAGAATGTGGACAATCTTAAGGAGGCAATCTAGAACACATCCTATGTTTTCTTCTTACAACAACTGCTATTAAAATGCATATTGTTGGAAAAGTTGCAAATCTCTGGACATCTTTACCTTAGGTCCAATGATATATCACCACATCAAAACCTTTTTAAAGAAAAATTATTGATTAGAAAATGGAAATATCACTTATAGGGAAACTATTGGAATTTGTGATCCAATTCTAGAAACTTCAAGATAGATTTGAGCTAGAAAATTCAAGAAAAATTCTAGAAGAGTCTACAAGCTGCCATCTCTTGTGTGTTCTAGAATTCTCCATCCTATGTTAGTAGCTATTTGTAGAGAAGTTTAGAGACTTCCTCCACCTACTTTGGCAGCCTATATAAAGGAGCAAGTGCTCCATGTTTTGTGTGGGAGCTAACCATAAAAACCACATCATGTAGCTCCCTCACCAACACCTCCTTCAACTATTGTAAAATTATTTTCATAAACTAGTGAAACTATCTTTGTCCCATAAACCTTCTCAAAATATCCTATCCTTGTCCCTTGTCCATTCTCTATCAAATATAAACTATACCATGCTTCCGCGCACATTTAAATTTTAACCTGGTATCAAAGCCAAGTTACACCTAGGTTCGTAACTGAGCCAGGCGTAAGGGACCATGAAGCCAGAACCAGGCATATCGGATGGTTATGGGTGTTTGTCCTCACCATCCTTAACTAAAAAGGCCAGAGCCTGAGCGAGAGCCAATAGAGCCAAAGCCGGAGCTGGAGCCTGAGCCAGAATCAAAGGCCAAAGCCCGAGCGAGAGCCAACAGAGCCAGAGCCGGAGCCAGAGCCAGAACTAAAGCCGGAGCCAGAGCCAGAGCCTACGAGAGCCAGAGCCAGAGCCCAAACTAACAACTACAACTAAGAGCATTTTGATGGCCCAAGACATATGGGACATCGTTGAAGAAAAGACATGCACATTCAAAGACAAGGGCAAGTGTTTCGACAAGAGAATGCAAGGGATTGTGGAACGAAGACGAAATAAAAGGCATGGGACAAATTACAAGAGAAATTTCAAGGTACGTCCGAGGCTTTATAACACAAGTCCGGAGTATCCCAAAATTGGATCAAGGAAGAGTGTTGGAATTTTTTATCCAATTCTAGAAACTTCAAGAAAGATTTGAGCTAGAAAATTCAAGAAAAATTCTAGAAGAGTCTACAAGCTGTCATCTCTTGTGTGTTCCAGAATTCTCCATCCTATGTTAGTAGCTATTTGTAGAGAAGTCTAGAGACTTCCTCCACCTACTTTGGCAGCCTATATAAAGGAGCAAGTGCTCCATGTTTTGTGTGGGAGCTAACCATAAAAACCACATCATGTAGCTCCCTTACCAACACCTCCTTCAACTATTGTATAATTATTTTCATAAACTAGTGAAACTATCTTTGTCCCATAAACCTTCTCAAAATATCCTATCCTTATCCCTTGTCCATTCTCTATCAAATATAAACTATACCATGCTTCCGCGCACATTTAAATTCTAATAGAAACACAAAAATTTAAGGGAAAACATGAGAGTACCTTTGCTGCAGTTATTCTAGAAAAACTTTTATTCCCTAAGGTGTGTTGTATCTTTTGTTTTGGTCTGTCAGCCTTATTTGCATCGCTCAGCTTCTGTGATAAAAATAATAATAATAATAAAAATAAGGCTATCACAAAATGGTCATTAACGAGTGATGAAAGTCTACTTAATGTCGACAAGTCATATTAAAACAATGCCGGAACAAGATTCATACCTTCCCTTCCTTTGAACTTCAAAAAGTGACGAGATTTTTCCATCTATCTCTTCTCAATCTCTTCAAAAGATTCTTCAAATGATGCAATAAAGATTGAGAGCTATCATAGCAAGCAACTTCTAGATCACTTTTCCAATATCTCCATTTAGAATTCAAGGAATGTAGAATCCATTTTTCCATAGCTGGTACGAAGATAATCAAACTTAGACTACAACAAAGAAGTATTAATAATGGTGTTAAATTTATTTGCAACATGAATGGGATTTCATATGAGTTCAACCTAACGACCTCTACAATCCTAATCATAGTGTTTCTCATATCCTTGGTAATTTATTTCAAGTTGTAAACAATGGTGCCAATTCGCTACCAATGGTTCTGAGAAACTCCCCAAACCTCCAATGGGTTACATTTTCTTCCCTAATTTGACAATAATGTGTTTCCCAGGAGGAAGATTCCATATGCCCGATAGACCAATAAAGTTGCGCTTCCTTTTTCTAGTGGCAGCTACTAGACAAGAAATTCTAAATATCGAAAGACAGATCTAGTATTATCAAACTAGATCAATACACGGACCATTTTAGTATAGTATGATGAAAAATTACACACTATATATGTGGGTAGGTCTTACCTAATGCATTCACATTTGTAGTCTCTTATTGAGGCTACTCAGTTTCAGTCTCTGAATTAGAACGTAGCTCACCCATGTGTAATTTTTCAACCTTCTCTTCTAATTCACAGCTTATCTGCACTGCGAGTGAACCCACGCATATGACCATGCGTCTTGTGTTTCCCATGGATAAAAATCACCAAGACAGGAAATATTAACAATTCTTAGTAAGAGATCGCAACTCAATTAAAATGCTCATCTATTCTCTTCATCTGCTGCAGGCGAATGGGGACAAGAATATCCGATAAGATCATAAATGTAACAGAAAATGGCCACAATAAGAGAGGCAAAGCCATGAATAAACAGACTTAAACCCCTCCAAGCAAAACCCAACACGGAATCCTAAAGAAAGAGCTTTTAAAAGTTCAAAACCTCACTTGGAATGAATCTTTAGGACATTAAACAATGTGATTGAGGCATAGTATCAACGGCAATTGGAACGCAAATCATGTAAACTGCACAAATCGGAAAGAAGACAAAGCAGGGTAAAACCCCATAATTCAAGTAGGAAACTAGAATCTATCAGTAAAATAACAGAGGTTAAAACTGGCAAACCAAGAAAAAGAAAAGAAACCAAGGCATAAAAAAAAAAAAATGCAAGAATCAATGGAAAGCAAATCTTTCCCCCAAGCACGCTGGTCCTTTCCGAAGCAAGGCTAGAGGAAAGGCTGGGCTGGGCTGGGCTGGGCTTTTTGTTTCTTTTTAGTTCTGATGGGCCTATGTGAATAAAGAAAGAAAAATGGGCCAAGGAAAGTGAGTTTGATGCATGGGCCAAAAGAAATAAACGAAATAAGAGAAATGGGCTGGCTACCCGGGCTTGGCAGGTCCGAAATTTGCTAAGAAATGTGGGCTCCGAATTTTATGACAATTTTTTTTTATCTCCTCCTTTTTATATATTTTTTTATATTTTTGTAAAATGAATGGATATTTAAAACGTCCACAAATATTCAAGTGTTAACATAAACCTTTATGTGAAATTTCAATGTAATCATTTTGGTCAATTGCTGACGCTGTGGTCCACATAAGGTATTGTTTCAAGTAAAGCCGTCCTCGTCATGTACTACGTAGGATGATCGGCGATGACTAGACGTGATGTCAGCAGTTTTCTATAGCAAGTTCACACATAATAGGTGAATTTTATTGTGTCACCCATAGATTAAAGGTAAGCAAGGATGCGAGTATGGTTTACATGAATAACATTGATCTTCACATGTAACAAGTTCATTTTGGTGTTCCTTTGTACGGGGACGCCACTGTTGAGGAAAAGGCATTGGGGCTCATCCTTATAAAATATGTGGAACCATGGAAGAGTATATGATGCCTATGGTCTCACTTTAATTACCTCCACAAATATTCTACACGTCTCCTCTAATATGTTGCCTTCTAGTGTTAAAAAGTGATCTTAACGTGGGGGAAAATTACCAACTTAGTATAAGATCTATCGTACGGATGTCAATTCAAGTCTAAATTTTCAATTTTATCAATGTAGTCTTAAACTTGTGTGTGACATATAGATGTAATTCTTCCAATTAATTTTTGATGCTATGGTTGTGACACCCCGAACCCTTCGGCGGTTGCCATAAGCACCAATGTTACACCTTAATACCCTCTTATACTTATACTTAGAAGAAGCGTCGTTATTCACAGGCATTTTTTTTTTTTTAAAAGCGGTCCTAGTGCGACTCATTAGCGGAAGCAAAATGAAGCATCACCATCTCTCTCCCTACCAACCATGATACCAATACACACCACTAATCACCATAATTTTTATAGACAAGCCATGACACTTTATTTACATATATTTTTAAGATGGGATTTCTTTTGGGTCGGTACATCAAAAAGGAAAAGCTAGGACTCTGCCATGTCCAGCCTAAAACCTCAAAAAGAACCCTCGACCCTCTACATCACATGTGCTCAACTCCCATCATATGTGTCGGCTAACTAACTCCCAAAAAACACAGCCCCTACTCGTCGCACACAGGTCTCACACCCAGTTCGGTGCGTTAGGCGGCGGCGGTGGTAGCATCCCTCCCATCACCCCATCGCAGCAAACGTGGACGGAGACAAACTCCTGGACGACTAAACCCCCAGCCAGGCCTATGTCGTATGTAACAAAACAGCGCACACGTATGTAGGTGAGCCCAGGCCCAGAAGGACAGCTAAACTCCTCACACTCTACCTCGACGTCGGACGGTAACCCATAAAATGTACCCCGCGTGACGGCAGGAAGCGGCATACTGCTAATCTGAAATGTTGGTCCCCAAAATGGGTGAGTACAACCACTTAGCAGATAAGGAATCCAATAATAACTCAATGCATCATACAAATCATGCATGCATTGCAGGCGTTACTTACCTTGAAGCCATGCGCATACTATTATGCATCATCGTACCATACATGTCATCATCATCATGACATCATCACATCACACATGTCATCATCATCATGGCATCATTATATCATACATGTCACCATCATCATGATATCATCACATTACACGTGTCATCATGCCATATCATATTTCATTATCATTATCATCATCATGCATATCATCATGCATATCATATATCATCATCGTTATCATCATCATCATCATGCATATCATTATGCCATATCATATATCATCATCATCATCATCCTCATCATCATGCATATCATCATGCATATCATTATGCCATAGGTGATCGTCACTATTTCACATCACATATCATCATCATCATCATCATCATCATCATCATGCATATCATCATGCATATCATGCCATGGGTTTAATTTCCACTTTTAGCTTTCAATTTTGATCACCACATCACCCATTCCTCAAATCATCAATTTCATCATCCCCTCAGGCAAAGACCTCCGAGGCTTCCGGCATTCAGCCATCCCAGGCCACCGGGCATCCGGCCCCCCACATTCCAGGCATCTCGCATCCCAACTGGTATCATGAGGCATTCCCTTCAGGCAGAAACCTCCGACATGGCTTCCGGCATTTACACTCCCTGGCCAGGCATCCCGCACCCCAAATCCTGGCATCGCGAGGCATTCCCTTCGGGCAAAAACCTCCGACAGGGCTTCCGGCACCCCCACATTCCGGGCATCCTGAATCTCCCAGGGTAATCTGGCAATGCATCTCCATACATTCCGAGCATCATCCTCCACCACAACCACCTCCTCACTTATCATTTTCCACATTTACCATTATTTTGATCTCAATTTAACATGGCACATGGCGCGACATCAAACAAGTCATACTTGGCAGGGAATTCACACATGCATCTCGATTCAATGTCATACATATACCAAGACTTTATCACACATGCAACTCGATTCAATGTCATACATATACCAAGACTTTGTCATACATGCAACATAAATTAATTAAATGGAATCTATGTCCAAAATAATCTATTTTATTTATTTATTTATTTATTTTAAATTCCAAATTTTGTCATTCATAAATATTAAATTTAATATCAACAAATTCCCAAAATTATAAAAATTACAGCAAATATTAACAAGCCAATAGGATAATAACTTCATACAAAATACATGGCAAAATAGCATTTCACACAATTTCCCAATTTTCACAAAACATCATATAATTTTCGGATGAAACCAGAATGCACGGTTTCCGAAGAAATTCGATTAAAATATCCATATGGCCTCCAAAAATTACAAAATTTTAACGAATTATAGTCAAGACATTTTTGTACAACTTTCATGAAGACTTCTAAGCCAAATTATTTTTAGATTATTTTATACAATCTCACGAAGCTTCTGGATCCATTACCGCATCGTCCAGTGCATGCTTCTCCGAAATACTAAGATTTCACCTACCTATTCTCTTTCGTTTCCTCTGAAATTTGGATATGTTATACATCAAAATTTCCTTTAAAATTTTATCCAAGTCAAATAACCACATTATAGTCGTCATTTAAGTCCATGAAGTCTCGGGCGTCCCAAAATATATCTCCAGAATTACCGTCTTCAAGATCTAGTCGATTTACTAGGCTATACTCGTTTGTTTCACTTGAAATTTGAGTATGTTGTAGTTTAAGATATCCCCTACAACGTTCATGAAGAAATCGAAGTGAGATTCTCATCAAAAACCAACATGCAATCACGAATCCAGCAAGAGGTCAGTAAAAAATCTCCAGATCTGAGGTCTCCGTAGGATAAGACTTTAACCCATCAAATATCCATCATTTTTCACGAAATTTTAGTATGCTGTAGCTCAAGATGTTATCTACAACTCTCATGAAGAAATCAAACCTAAAATCGGACTCTAAGCACGCATGCAAGCTCAAACAACTTTCTGACTCACATGATCCGAGCAAGAACAGTCATGCGATTCAAGAATAAGCCAATCACACCTCGGTTTTTCTCGCTTAAACACCCAAAAATTTAACATGCAAACAACATACAAGCATGCAAGAGAAGCTAGAGGACTCCCACTTGCCTCTAGACCGGTCAGTCGACGGCGTAGGGCGCTGAACACGGCGGCACACAGCGGACGGACGGCGGTTCCTCCTCCTCTCTCTCTCGGCCACTTCCCCTCTCTCTCGAAATCTCTCTCTCTCTCTCACCCTCTCTCTCGGCCGAATGGGAAATCCAGCCACCCTCTCTCTCTCTTCCCTCTTATACCCCCAAACTCTCATCATTGATAATCATTACTTGCCTTAACCATGGCCAATGCTTGGCCTTCTTCCCTAAGCCAATACATGAGAGTTTTGTGCCACTTGTCCTATGGACTTTTGAATTTGGGCTTGGGCTTGGGCCAGTCGACACTTCCTCTTGGGCCTCCATTGGGCTGGCTAACTTGGCCCATTAAAAGCTTAGGCCAATGGGCCTAAGGCCCAACCTAAAAATTGACATTTTCCTCTTCTTCTTTTTTTGAAATTCTTTTATAAATATTTTTAAATTTCAATTTTCATCTTGGCCAAAGTCTTGGGGCATCTTGTCTATTGAAATTAATTTTATAAAGTACATGGCCAAGCATAGATTATTAATCTATCAAATTCAAATTTTCACAATCATATGCACAAATCATCTAATTAAAAGACTAATGGCTAGAACATTAAATCATAGGAAATTTTATTACCTAATTAGAGACTTTAACACACCTTATGGCTTGACTTTGAATTTTTGGGATGCCACAATGGTCCACATAAGATGTCATTTCAATGAAAGCTATAGGATGATTGGTAACAATTAAATATGACGTTAGCAATTTTTTGTGGCAATTGACTGGAAAGATTATATCGGAATTTTGCATAAAGGTTTAAAGTTATATTAGCAAAATTTGATAATTATCTCTCCTAACGTGATGGATTTGGTTAGGTGCTATAGGAATAGTAGTTAGGCTCTGTTTGGTTCAAGATCCGATGGCGGACTTCAAAAAAAAAAGAAAAATTTATTTTTTGTTTTTTTTTTTAATTTAATAAAAGTCTTTTACAAATACAAATTTTACCAAATGGTATTTTGGCCCAAGTCATTTCTCAATATACTTTAAAAATACAATTCATCAAATGCTATTTGCATTTCGAAAAATCTCCTTCAGCTAAAGGTATCTACTTTTGTGCAAATACATTCCCCAAAACCGAACCAAATGAGCCATTATAAGCTCAATTCCGTGTCCTGGGCATTCTTTTTTTCCTCATCAACTATTATTTTGCCACAAATACTTTTTGTTCTCGACGAAAAACAATTTGAGAAGATTCAATTGTCTAAAATGAAACACCGGAGGGCCCATGCACCGTGCATACAGCTGGAAGGCACTCTCAGATCGCTTGGAAGACTTAGGGTGCGCATGACAAAATTTCCGAAATAGAAATTGATTTCTAGCCAGAAATTGATTTCTCAATTTCTATTTCAGAAACTGAGAAGCTAAAAATTTTAGCTTTTGATTTCTTCTTCAAATCTATTTCTGGAATAGAAATCTGTTTTAGAAATAGAGAAATCAAATTGCGTTACCAAACGGATTGCATTTCCAAACCTGTTCCTAACGCAGAAATAGAGAAATCAAGAAACAGAAATTTTATCATGCGCAGCCTTAAAAGTCTTCGAGCTACCTTTCCTCGCACAGCCACCGACAAACACTTCTTTTAGGGCTAGGTTTTCCGTGTGCAGAGCAGAGGAGGAGGCCACGATCTTCTTCTCAAACCTAGCAATCAACGTCCCCCGGTCGTCTCGAGCGACTCCGGCAACGAGCCCCTCTGACGAATCGGCTAGCCAGGACCAGGAGCCATCGATATTCATCTTCACGAAGCCCTTTCCCGACAGCAGTGACCACAAACACGGTACGATTCTCTTTTGACTTGTTCTGGATTTGCCTTGAAGAGTTCGGTTTCATGAAAACCTTGCTCATAATGAGTGCGGTGTCCACGATCGAGGACGGATCTGGTTGTCAAGACTGATATACCAATTCATATATATATATATATATATATATATTTTTTTTTTTTTTGCGTTCCTTCCTGTATAATTGGACCAAAGTCTCCCTGATTAGCTTCTTAACAAGAATAGACAAGTGGATTTATGAGAAGATTGCAGGCTAATCTCAACCTTTCCAAAAATTTGACTTACAAATGATACGGATCATTCGAGTTTGAATATAATACGGTCATTTGCATATTTGCTTCTTTTTTGTTATTCTGTAACTGAATTTATATAATAGTCTGCGATAGTATTTTTTATGCTTTTCTCTGATCATTGGTAACCTCACTCATGATATATTTATGCGATATGTTTGTGGTTGAGACCTTCAATCAGCTAAGGGCGAAGGCCCATCTTGTTCACCCCCGAGGGAGAGAGGGACAGAGCTGCTAAAGCTAAAGTTCAAAATGGGGAGCTCAGAGGCAGGAACATCGTCAGGAAGTGTGTATCAAGTGTTCTTGAGCTTCAGAGGACCCGACACTCGTCAGGGATTTATCGACTTCCTCTACCATAGCTTGATCGATGCTGGCATCTATGTCTTTCAAGATGATGAAGAGCTCTGTGTTGGTAAAAGAATCGATGGAGCACTCCAGAGGGCAATCCACAACTCTAGGATCTACATCCCCATCTTCTCTCGAACCAATGCTTCAAGCCACGGGTGTCTCTGTGAGCTCGCGCAGATTGTGGATAACACCTCTAAGTCGAATGAGAATAAAGAGATCCTACCTATTTTCTTTGACATGAAACCTGACGATGTTAAGCTGAAAACCCCATTGTATTGGGATGCTATTCTCAATTTGGAGTGTGAGAAGAAGTTGAGCACTGAACAAGTAGATTCCTGGAGAGAGGCGTTGAAGGAGGTTGATGCAATAAAGGGGTGGGAAGTCAAGAAATACAATGGGTGAGCCAGCTGCATTCTAAGATCCTTATTTTCCCTAGTTTCTTTTTCCAGGTTGCAAAGACTAAGTAAATAATTCATAGAACAAAGGAACATATTAGATGCGGGCAGGAGTAGAAAATTCAAAAGCATAAAAATCATGCTAGAGCTATTAAAATTGTTAGTGTTCTTGATTTCACTAGAAGCTTTATCATATATCTAATTTTAATGAAGAACTAAAAATAGAAATCAAAGTTCAATTTTTTTCCTTTCGTTGATGGTCTATATAAATTTTGTTCCATTGTTCACCTCTGTCATTTAGTAAGCAACTCTTAGTAAAATTCTAATGCTTCTAGAACTACTACTCAAAACTTAATGACATTGATGTATCACCACGATTGAGGTGGGACTTACACTAGTAATAATAAATGGTATGCGTGTATAAAAAAAAAAAAAAAAAACGCTAGAAAAAGAAGCATTTTATATAATGGGCTAAAAGTGGAATAATTGAGTACCATGCACGTTCTTGTCTAATAATTTGATCTTTCAATTAATGCATCAAACATTTCTCCTCCTGAACATATTATGTACCACTTCTAAAGTTGTATCATGAATATAACTGATAAAATGCTCATTTGCGATGCATAAATAATCGTACATTCATCTTGCACAAAGAAGATTAACATAATTTGAGGATTGCTAATCACATGTTGGGATCGTCAATTTTCATCATGACACAATCCAACTCGTGGCACCTAGCAAGTGCCTTTGAAAGTGATGTAGATTCGTATTTTTTATGGTTACATAGAATTAGCTAGAAAAATCAAATCTGAAATCCTTCAAGGTCAATTCCATCATTCTCGTCAAAATGTTTGTTTTATGCATGCTTGGTGTTATTTTGGAATTTTACAAGATCAAGTACACATAAGGTTTGCACAACACATCACATTACAAATGTTAAGTTGTCAAAAGTGATAACTAAGAAAACCTTACATTCAGTACAAAATTTGAGAAGAAACGTCTTGATTGTTGATGTCATATTAGTTATCGAATTATTACGCAGTTAAGCAGATGTAATTGAATAACATCAATTGCTAGGAAACGAACAAAATAAAACGGAGATTCCGTCGAAGTCTGATGGAATAGTTTCACGAATGAAATTTAGATTTTTTTTTTATTCCCTGTAATTTTCCCCTATTGAAATGGTTTTCCTTCATGACAGCCAAGAGGAACTCATTAAGTTTGTTGTTGAAGAGGTTGTGAAGGAGTTGAACATAAAGCAAAAGTTTGTGACTGAACATTTAATTGGAATCGATGATCAAGTGGTAGCAATAAAAAATTTGTTAGACATAGGCTCTGGAGGTGGACGGCTCATTCAAATTCATGGCATGGAGGGTATCGGTAAAACAACTCTTGCCAAGGTTGTGTTTAATGAACTTTCTACCCACTTTGGAAAGCATTGCTACTTTCTTGAAGATGTTCGAGAAAAGTCATCAAGATTGGATGGCTTAACTGGATTGCAAAAGAAGTTACTATCTGAAATAAGAAATGCCGCAGGAAGAGGAAGCATCGATGCAACTGACAATGGAATGAAGAGGATTGGAGAAACACTTTGCAATAAGAAGGTCTTAATAGTACTGGATGATGTTGATGAAAGCGAACAAGTGGAGAAATTAGTTGGAAAACGTACTTTGTGTCCAGGGTCTAGAGTACTGATTACTATTAAAAACAAGGATGTGTTGCAAATCACTAAACCAGAGTACAATATATTACCTTATGAAATGAAGGTGATGTCGCGACCCCCTTTTTTCGGCGCCCGCAAGCGGGTACAGGCGTCTAAGGAGGCTAATGGCTCAGCTGAGTTTATTATGCCCCGACTCTCCCAAGTCCACCAATTCACGACTTTAATAATCTAAGTTTTTAACCTGTAAGTCGATTTTTAAAACGGAGTTGCCACTAATCGATTTGGGGTGGGTTGATTAGAAACCCATGCGAAGTATTGGGAGAAATACTTGCTCCTACGCAACCAGAGAAATTAGGATCGGGGACTTGATTACTCTAGTTAATCACTAATGCCCTTTCGGTACCTAATATTGTTTAAACCCTGAGATTTTTTGGATGTTTGAGGGATTTTCCATGCAATTTGGGGAGGAAAAACATTTTTTAGGTATTTTTCTCATTTTTTGGACATAAAAGGGATTTTTGGATTTTTGGTATTTTTAGAAAATACAAGTCTTTTTGGCTTTTTATGAATTTTTTGGCTTTTTCATGAATTTTTGGCCTTTTTGGGATTTTTGGCATTTTTTGGAAAATATGAAATATTTTTGCATTTTTGATTTTTTTGGAAAATAAAATATTTTTTCATTTTTTATTATTTTTGGAAAATAAATTATTTTTTATTTTTCTCGATTTTTTTGGAAAATAAAAACATTTTTTAACATTTTTTTAAATATTTTTTGAAAATAAAACATTTTTTGATTTTTTTGAAAATAAAATATTTATTTTTTATTTATTAGAATATTATTTTATATTAAAATAATAAAACAAAATAATACCGACCCAGGTCGGATTCGCGGGTTGGGTCCAACCCGGGCCAACCCGAAATGCAGACAAAATGACGTCGTGGCTGGGCATTTGGGGATGCCCAGCCCGGCCCGACGACCCGGGTTCCTAGCGAAACCCTACCCAGGTCCGACCCAACTCCCGACTCGGTTTCTGCCACCCCCCAAAACATGTAGAAACCCTACCCGACTTGTGGCCCCGGGTCCGACCCGCTGACCCGAGGCCGTGACCCGGAAAATCGAGAACCCTAGGGTTCTCGATTCACGGTGCTGGAGAGGGAAGACTGAGGTGCGCAGTGGCGATGGTGGCAACGGCGGCGACAACGGTGGCGTGACGAGACTTCTTGATTGGGGCTAGGGTTTCACAGTGGTGACGGCAACAAGTTAGGGTGACGGCGATCAGAGCTTCGAGTAGAAATGGGTATGGCGTGGGGAGGATCCATCGTCACCTGCTCTCGGCGTTGGCACGGCATGGCGGCACAACTTGTGGCGATGACGGCGGCCCTTAGATCTAGACGGCGTTAGGGCGGTGTTGCGGCGACGTTGGAGTTGAATCGACTCCAGATTCGAGCCTCGACCGTTCCTGCTCTTCGACTTCCCTCCCCTCTGCAAGCTCGCTTGCCCGCAGCCTCACCCGATGTCTCTCGGGGGAAGGCCATTTGAGCTCGCAACCTGCCTCTCCCTCGCTCGCTCTTCAACCTCCTTCAAAGTCTCTCAGGAGGAGGTTTCCAAGCTTGCGATCATCTCTCTTCGGCCGCGAGCTCTCTCGGTCTGCTCGTCTTCGGCCCCCCTTCTGAAGTCTCTCAGTGGGAGGTTTCGAAGATCTGCAGCCCTCGATCTTTAGCCGCTTCTGTGTCTCTGTTCTCTTCCACCCGGTGCTCTATTTATAGGCGCAGAGGCCGGTCGACGGCGGCCTTGGCTGGCAGTTTTTGGCACGCCAACCGGCCTCTCTCTCGGCCGAACCGATGTCCCGTCGCTGCTACTCTTCCCCTCTTCATCGTAGGCATCCTCGAGCGCGTCTTAGTCGCTGCGCGTGACTTGCAAAGGTGGAAGAAGGAGGAAGGAAGAAGAAGATGGGAGGAAGAAGACAAAGGAGAAGGGGCCGGGTTGGGTCACGCGGGCCGAGTTGTGGGGGGGCCGCATGAGAGAAAAAAGGGCTGGGCTACATTTTTTTTTGTTGTTTTTATTTATTTTTTTGCTGTTTTTGTTTATTATTATTATTTTTTATTATCCGGAAAAGGCAAAATAAAAAACCTAATTAATTAAAAAACGAAATTTAGGCGTCAACAGGTGATGAGTAGTGATCATGCGCTTCAGCTTTTTAGTAGACATGCATTTAACAAGGACTCTCCTTCATATGACCGCGATGATATTTCAAAGGAAATTGTTTCTGCTAGTGGAAGCTTTCCTTTGACTATTGCAGTAATTGGTTCATTTCTGAACAATAAAAGACAAGACCTATGGAAAGAAACATTGGACAAGTTACACAAAGCACCTCCACAAGGTGTTTTCGAAAAGTTGAGGATTAGCTATGATGCATTGACTCCTGAGGTTCAACAAATTTTTCTGGATATTGCATGCTTTTTCATTGGTGAGGAAATGACAAACCCAATTTATATGTGGACAGATTGTGAATTTTTCCCAATTAATGGAATTGAGGTCCTCAAAAACAAGTCCTTGATAAAGATTGGAGTGAACAATGAGTTTTTGATGCACGATCAACTTAGAGATCTTGGAAGGGAAATTGTTCGTCAAGAAAATCGAACAATTCTTGAAGGGCATAGTAGGTTATGGATTCGAGATGAAGTCCTCACTACAATGGAGACAAAGGAGGTGGGACACTTCATGAGAGAACTAATAGATTCTCTTTTTGCTTCTTGGTTTTAATACTTTTCCCTAATAAAATGGAATGCTGAATGCTACTCCTTTCTTGTTCTCATTTGCAGATGAAGCAAGTTCAAGCGATGGAAGTAACTCACAAACTCATATGTATCAAAAGTGAAGAGATTGGAAGGTTTAAAGAACTAAGGTTCCTTAGATTAGATGATGGAACCTTTGTCGGCGATCTAATGGATTGTTTTCCCAAACTAAAATGGATTTATTGGAGTGATTCTCTGTTTTCACACCGTGAGCTGACCAATATGTGCTTAAAGAATGTGGTTGTCCTTGAATTTTCAAGCATTCCCACTATAGACGATCATAAATTATTGCAGTTAACAAAGGTGCGTCATATGCTTATTTCCTTTCTTTGTCCTTAAAATGAACGTTTGAACTGCTCTTCCATTGGATAACTGCTCTTCTATTTTTGCAGCGGCGACGGCGGCAGCAGGGGGAGCGGCGGCGGCAGCAGGGGAAGCAGCCGCCACAGCAGCAACTACCACAGCTGCCGCGGCGATAGTAGCAGCTGTGGCAGCTGCCATGGCGACAGCAGCAGCTGCGGCAGGCAGCGGCTGGTCTTGCATAACCCGACGGCAGGCAGCAGCTGGTCTTGCAGAACTCGTCGGGGAGCTTGAGCTTTAGCAGCAACTTGTCGCTCTCGAGGGAGGAATAGGAGATATCGAGGTCTTGCTCTGTTCCCTTTCAGGGTCAAGGAGGAGGAGATGGATAGGAAGAAGGTGGTCTCTGACTGCATCCTCTCCCACCAGGTTCGGATCAAGGAAGAGACCGAACGCTTGGCCATCATTCGCAACGTATGCAACATGAAGTCCACACATGAAATTTGGTTTTCTCGGGGGCTTTTTCTTTTCTATGTTCAAGTAATAGCAAATAAAAGGTGAGGGGTTTTTGTGTTTATATTCATGGAGAGTTTTTTGTTACTTGTTTTTGGAATGAATAGCAAAACAGCATTAAAGATGACGGTGGCAAGTATAAAGCTGCTGAGGAACAAGAGACAGGCGATGGTGAAGCAGATGAGGCACGACATCATGTCTGGTCGGGACACCGCTGCTCGTGTCCGAGTACAGCTAGTTCTTTCACTACGATTTACGTTTGGTTATTGTATTGGCAGTTGGTGTGGCTTTTTGTATTGGACGTAATTCATGTCTATGTTGAGAGAAATTGGTCTTGAGAAAAATGGTTACTCTCAAATTTCCAGTGATTTTTGTATATCTAATTTATAATTAGAATTCTTTGAGAGTGTTGAACTTGAAATAGTCATATCGGTTTTTGGTTGCATTTAGTCATTTGTATCATCCGGGGTGTGAAAAAATTCGTATTTGAATGAATTTTTGAGATTTTGAATCCACATCTCATTTTACTCAGGAAATGCTCTATACATATCTTGGACTTCTAGGAGACTTAATGTGATATCTTGAAATTTGACCCCGTCCCGATAATATGAAATGGGCATTTCGTCGATGCGCTTATGGTAATTTTTTTCTGAGCTGGTCTCTCATGAGTTAACTAACCTATTAGATGAGGCCGTTAAGGGAGATAAATGTGATAGACTCGAGAATTCGATCGAAAATCAATTATCGACTGCTCGCAATGATCAATACGATACTGTTATAATCGAATTGTAATCGGATATAGGTCGATTCAACAGAATCACGTAATTGAATTGGGGGTGATTGCGTCGAACAGTACTGACCCAATTTTCTATCAATTTTATACTCGATATACGTAATTGAAACTTTGCAATTTTTACGCCAACTGAGAGTCGTCTATGAGTCGAAGATGCACAAATGTAAATTGAAAATTATCGACCACGGTTTAAACACGCTAAAATTCCTAAAAGCTACCCGATAGGTTATGTTGTACTAAAATCGAGTTCGGTCGATTTTAATCACAAAATTGAATTCGGTTTCAGGAATCGCACGTTCGAGCGTGTCACAATTCATTTTTAGAACCTCGTCTCATTTTTCGGCAAATTTTAGTTGAGTTCGGAATTTTTGCAGAAAACTAATTTCCGCAAAAAAGAAAATAAGAAAGGAAATTCGTATGGGCTACCTTATTGGAATATTTGGCCACCAAGAAGAGTTTGTTTAGGAAGAAATTGAAGGAAAATGGCCATTGGAGAGATGCAAGACTTTGTGGGCTGAAGACTTTGAGGCACAAGCACTTGAGTGCTTGGATATTTAGGCTTGGCTCTCATTGGATGCTGCTTAGAATTTCTTGGTCTCTCTCCCTCCTTCCAATTTCCCCTTCCTTTCCCATATGTGCAGACCCTCTTCCCTTCTGCCTTCTTCCTCTTCTTCCCACCTTTACTTCCCCTCATGTTTCCTTCCTCACGGTGTTGCTGCCTCTGCTCCATCTTCATTTTCCCATTTCCAGCATCGACCACCCAACGCCTTCACCGGCCGATCGCTGCCCCTGTCCATCCACACCGCTCGTCCAGCGCCACCGTCCCACCAGCTCCGACGCCTCCAGTGTCCGCTTCATGCTCTCAGCTGCATGTCTAGCTAGTCCGCTAGCCTCCAACCCGCCGAGTAGCCGCCTATAGCACCCTCACCACTCCAGCCACGCTCGCCTGGCCGTCCAACACCACTAGTCCAGTCCAACTAGCCCGCCTCAACCACAAGTACAACCGAATTACAGCCTTTGGCCATGAGCCTTGTGGGCTGCTTTTAGCCTCGACTGAGCTTCCGTTGGTGACACCGTAATCCCAAGTCATCAATGCCGTTGTCGTGACCAAATTTTCGAGTGTATCACCTAAAATAAGGCTAATGGATTGTTAAGCCTAAACTTAACTCGGGCTCTCCTAAGCCCATACCAATTCGCGACTTAAGTTTAAATTCTTAACATGCAGATAGATTTTATTTAGGAGTCGCCACTAATCAGTTTATGGTAGGTCGATTAGACACCTCAGTAAAATAATGGGAGAATTATTTTACTCCTACAAACCAGAGATTTTGGATACGGGGACTTGATTACGTTAGATTTCTTTAACGCCCTTTCGGTGCCTTTCTCTTTTATTTTGAAAAAATATTTTCTAGGCAGCTTGAATTGATTTTAATTTATCTTCCTAACATGTGAGGTTATCATGCGAGTGCGCAAACCACCAATTTAACACTCATATAAAGCAATAAATAAATTGCATGACTTACCTCAAAGCAACGAAAGCATCTGCAATGTTAGATCAGAATTCACATCAGCAGTCATAGATATGATTTCTAACTAACATGTAATCACTCAATTTTTGCTTTCACTTTTTCAATGAAAATCATGATTTATGCAATGCATGTCACTAATCTAACATGTAATGATATGACATGGCAACATGACCTAAACTATATGACATAAATAAGCATGCAGCCTATCATGAAGATGAGATGAATTTATTCTAAAAAAATGATTTTTTGTATTTTCCATGAGATTCAAAATTAAAGAAATGCAACAATTAACTGTGTAATCTAAATTAACCAAATAACCTAATTCTAATGACGAGCAATCTCTAACTAAATGAACCTAGCAATAATCACTTTAAAAAAAAAAAAAACCTAGCAATAATCACTAGATGACGGGCATTTCATGAATCTAATCCCACATGACATGCATGATTTTTTAAAATATTTTTTAATGAAAAATTCGTAATTAAAATCACTAAAAATAAAAATCTAACTAAAGTGAAATGTATCTATTCTAAATGCCTTCTAAATATGCATTTAAAAAAAAAATCTAACTAACCTATCATGCAATCAATCCTAATCTACATGGAATGCAAATGCAATTTTTTTGTATTTTCGGGATAAATAGAACAATCAAAAGATAAACACCAAATCATCCATGGTCCTCAAAAATGTTATCCACCATTCGAATTGAAATTCAAACTTGATTATTTCACTAATAAAATCAATAAATTAATCTCAAGCCTTAAAGATCAATATATCAATTTTACTCCTGCGTGATTAATTATTCCATCTAAACCCTTATAGATAGAATAAAAATTCATGTGCGGTTGCGAATTAGGTTATAAACCCTAACTGGAACTACGCCTATCATTCAAATATCCACGTAAAATATCGAAAAGCATGTATTAGGCAATAAAATAGCCAAATCAGATTTAGATAAGATAATTACCTATTTTTGCAAATAATATTATCAAATTTGAACTCAAGAAAATCAATTCAAGGATGACCAGTAATGGTTGGCGGGCAAGATTCGGCGTAATGTGCTTCTCGGTAAAGGATTGCCGCGATGGGGGTGTTCGTACAAGCAAGCAGGGATCAATGTTCACCAACAATGGACTCCCGCATGAGGAATTATTGTACTTCTCAGCAAGACCAAGGAAGCAGCGAAACTCACGGTGTGGGAACTCTCGCTTGTGAAATCCACACCTCGATAAAATTCGCACGCTTGATGAAAGTCAACAAATCTGCAAAAAAGAAGAATCATGGATTGGAGTAGCACTAGATTTGCTGGGCTTGGTAGTGACCAAAAGCCCACTAAGACTTCACTGTGGAGGCACTTGTGAATTTGCCGGATGTTGCTGAAGGTCACACCAAATCACGATCTTCACGGGTCAACCTGCAAATAATTCACCGAAGAGTTCAAAGAATTTGAGCCAGGTTTGGTGACATGTCAACCGGAGCCATGCACGATGAAACACAGCGCTGAAAACGCTACAAGAGGTGAAAGACAAAAGCTCCGTTGGAGTGGGTGACGCTCGATGGCTTCGGGGCACAACAAAATTATCGACGTTGGCTCGAGCTGTCGCGGGATGAGACAGCGGGCTCGATCGTCGTCGCAGATAGTAGCAAGGATGTCGTAGGACGGCGTCACGAGGATCTCCTGGGTTTGTCGTGGGTGCGACGCGGAGAAAGGCCTAGATGCCTTTCTTTCTCGTGGCTTTTGTGTTGAGATCGTAGCCTCCTTTTGTGAGTGGACGTCCAATTAAATTGTCAAATCCAACTCATGAGGATGACTACAAACAACACCCGTTTCATCACCCTCTTCAGTCTTCAAGAGTGCTCACGAACTCTCTCTGCACATCTTGCCGTTCTCTCCATATTGTGTAGCCATGTATTCAATGTCATGTGGCCTCCCCCAAAACCCTATGCGTTTTAATCTATTTATAAGCCATGGATTAGGGTTTTAATCGATATCCACGAAGATTTTTTTTCAAAACGCAATATTTATTTTTTCCAAACGCAATATTTGCTTTTGAATTGAAATGTCACAAAGATAAATCCGTAAAATCTCCCCGAGGATACAAGCTTGGGTTGATTTTCTCCCTTCGTGGGCTTAGTCCAGCCCGGCAAGTTAAAGCTCAGAACCGCTAATTCCAACCCATTTGCCATCGGTCCAATAAATAAAATGTAAAAAAATGCAAATTTAAAAATAAATGCACCTAAATCTATATGCTATCCTATTAATATTTTTTTCTAGGATAAAATTAACTGCTAATTTTCTGTGCAATAAATAAATGACCCAGTTGCCAAAATTTATGTGTTAACAGCTGCCCCTTTTTGCAGGTGAGCTCGTAGAGGTTGCCTTCAAAGATAAATTGAGACATAAATTTTGACCATGCACATACACTGAATGATTTTTTTTTTTTTGTTGGAAAATGAATTCCCATTATAAAATGCTATTTATATGATGCATAAAAATGCTAATGCAAATGCATGATGCAAAAGGAAAGAATGAACCTATAGTTACTTACCAATCAGCGCAGTAGAGCATCTTGAGGTACATGATAAATTCCCATTTACTCCACAAGTATCCAACTCTTACTCATGTTCCTTGAAGAGTGTAACAGGTAATAGATCAAGACTGAGAAGAACATTCACATCCAAGTAAAATGTTCAACGAAAAGAATTGAGACATCTAGATCTAGACTGAGATGTCAAGATTTTTAAAACTCGAAATACCTAGATCTAGACTAAGGTATAACGAGAAAGCTCGAAAAACATTCATATCCAAAGTGAAATGTTTAACCGAAAGAATTAAGACATCCAGATCCAGACTGAGATGTCAAAATTTTAGAACTCGAAATACCTAGATCCAGACTAAGGTATAATGAGAAAGATCGAAAAACATTCACATCCAGAGTGAAATGTTTAACGAAAAGAATTAAAGACATTCAGATCTAGACTGATATGTCAAAGGAACCTACTTGGAATATCTTACCTTCAGGGAGGGTAAAGTGATTCAAGATAGTTGGTGTTACCTATCTAGGACCTGTACCATTTTATGGTCGCCTAGAATAATAACATGACTTTACAAAGAGACTGTTTTTCCAGGACCTGTACCATTCTATGATCGCCTAGTATGACAGTGTTTGGTTATGTCTAGGACCCGTACCATTCTACAGTCGCCTAAATAGGGATTCACTTTCTAAGACCCGTACCATTCTATGGTCGCCTGAATAAGGAATAGGTGTTGTCGAGGACTCATACCATTCTATGGTCGCCTTGATGAAGAAAATTGTTTTTCCATGACCCGTACTATTTTACGGTCGCTTGAATGAGGAAATTTCTTTTGCAGGACTCGTACCATTTTACGGTCGCCTGTTAGAGCAATAAATGTTGTTTAGGACCCATACCATTCTACGGTCGCCTAAACGAAAATTTTGCTTGGCTAGGACACGAACCATTCTTTGGTCGCCCAGCGTTGCAACACAGATCATCGGACCAAGACCCGAACCTTTCTTCGGTCGCCTTAATCAGACTGAATCTGGAGAAAAATCTTTAGGGGACAACTCCATTGAGTGTCGGTGTAAAGGACTCTGGGCTACAAAAGCACGTCAGGTCAATAAAAGAAAACCGGGCTACGGAAGCACGCCGGTTCGATATGAATTAACACTGGGCTACAGAAGCACGCCGGGTTGATGAAAGGGACTCTAGGGTACGAAAGCACGCCAGGATAAGAACTCCGGGCTACGGAAGCACGCCGAGTCAATGAAAATGGACACTGGGCTACGAAAGCACGCTAGGTCTATTAAAAGGGACATCGGGCTAGAAAGTACGCCGAGTCAATGAAAAGAGACACTGGACTATGAAAGCATGCCAGGTCAAGAACTCCAGGCTACGGAAGCACGCCGGGTCTATTAAAAGAGACATCAGGCTACGAAAGCACGCCGAGTCGGTGAAAAGGGACACTGGGCTACAAAAGCACGCCAGGTCAAAAACTCCGAGCTATGGAAGCACGTCGGATCTTGAGGCTTAACATCAAGTATTACTCGGTCTTCAAGGAAATATTACCTGTCAGACATGATTAGAGCAAAAACTGATATGCATTCATTAAAGATGTAGATAATTTGAGCTACTCTAGAATGTACATTTCAAGGTTCAGGGGGATTTTCATCCATTCAATCAAGGTTTATGCATAATGACTTTACAATATTTGCATCACCTAAATTTCCATAGGAGAGAATTGTCGTTCAAGACAAATGACATGGATTTCTACTAAATGAGAGACTTTCAATTAGAATGGACTTTCACTCACTCTCATTCAGAAGGGCTATTTTATGAGAATCACTCCATCTCACCATATCAACAGGGGTCCGAGTATTCTCGCAAGCGATATGACCTTACTAATCTGAGAGGTCTTTATCGGGGACCATAATGAGGACTTGGTCAATGGCTTAACAAATGGACTCTTTGAGTCAAGGCAATTGAAAGAACAATTCTGTAATCATCTCCGAGTTTACAAGTCAAGAGCCCTGCAAAATGTGAAAGAAATAATCTTACTTGCATTTCTTCGAGCGATGCTTATCAACATGTGAATCCCTACATTAATTCAAGTGCCCTAATCAGAAGAGACTTTGCAAGGGACGTAATGCAGGCTTGGTTCATTGGTGAGAAATGAAAGGATTGTTAGGCTCAAAATGTGTTTAGGGGTGTGAGTTGATGATCATCTTGGCATTGCCATGAGTCTTCTTTTACACCATCGGTGATTGTCTTCAAGAAGTGCCCCATTGATCGTAAAAACTCAATTTTTGAGTCTTTGAATATTGCTCCATTGGGATTCAATTCTTGCAATTGACAGTCACCTATATTGACTTTCTCTTTTCATTATGGGCATCGGCCTCGCTTTTACCAGGCACACTGCTTTTTCATGTCCCTAATTTTCATACATTTTTTCTTCACATCTTTTTCAAGGGCATTAGCCTTGCTTTCACCAGGCACACTGCTTTTTCATGCCCCTTGGTTCTATTTTGAATGACCATATGGTGCCTTTGACATTTGGACCTTTGGGAGATCTTCATCTTCTATCAGCACTCCAGACCGTACTGTTTGAATAATTGCTTTTTGCCTTGCCCCGGTGTGGGGGATGATTACCAACTGGGTTTTAAAAAAAAAAAAAATGAAATTGCAGGCTCAAGTGGGCTATGTAAAGGATATAAGTATGTAGGATAGAGAAAGAAATGCTTTTCGTCATCCTAAGACACTTAAATTAGCACATGAATTCAATGTAATAGCACAACTTGAAGATTGATGCAAGTGAAAGAAAGAAAATTTCTTTTCATTTTCCTCACCTCATGATGCCACCTTACCTCCAATTTGCCCCGATGTGGGGTGGTTCTTGACAGGGGTAATTTGAAAGAACTTCCACAAGCGTATGGGGCTCAAAGAAGTTAAGCAATGGATCACTTGTAATGTTTGGGATAGAGAAATGAATTGCCTCTCATCATTTTGGTCATTGTACTTTTTGCGAGAGAACTCTTTACCTTGTAGATATGGAACTTTTTACGCGCATCTCACAAGTGTATAGGTAAGGGATTGTGTATAGGATAAGGCTTGCCTTTCATCATCCTAACACATCTCATTCAGCATTTTGAAGCATTTGATCACTCCAATGAATTGTCTTATCTTGACAAATCTCCACATGAAATTGGTGAATTAAATGGGTAAAATCACTATGGAAATTTTCTTTTCAAAAGAGTCCAGCAACTTTAAGAATGAAAAGCTTTTGTGACTTCAAACAAACAATTTACCACACTCAAAACATGGTTTTAAGCATTAATTCAGGGGATTGCCCCACAAAGGGATTGCCTCAACAATGAATGTCCTTGGATTGTCCGTATCAATCGAGATTGAAAATCCGCTATTGCCCCGGCACAAGAGAACCTGCATGAATAGGATACTATGCAACATCAAAGTAAATTCAAATTGCACATGGAATATCTATTTTGGTTTGGGTAGAGATTATGTCTCAGTCGGGTCACTACCAAAATCTGTCATGCCCCCAATTTATCATCTGCAAGGAAAAGAACAGAGTGTCATTTCCTAAAATTAATTATGTCCAAGGATGAGACATACCTCTTCCACCAAAGAATGATGGCTCTCTTTTACTTGCCCCTCATTTTCTTATTAATAAGCAAGAATGAAAATTTCGTCAAATATGGAAATGTAAAACACTTTGCTTGGCTCTTCAAGATCACCTAATTCAAGTGAACGGGAACATGTATGCATGAGTTGTAAATAGAGAGTTAATCCATGACAACGATCTAATCGATTTTTTCATCCTCTTTTTTTTTTTTTTTTTTTTTTTTTTTTTGACATGAAGAGTCCACACGTGAAGGGAATTTCCTAAAAATGAGCTAGGAAAATAAGGACGAAATTTCCTAAACATGAACTAGGGAAACCCAAAATTTGAAACTTCCTAATAAAAACAAAAGACATGAATTGAAAACAAAATTCCAGAGGTTTTTTTTTTTCCAAATGATTCATTACATGCAATTTCCTTATTTCATTTCTAATTGACAAATGAATTAGATCAAATGTGTAACCTAGATTGTCATGGACGGACCAAAAGTATGATAAAGTAAATTGGATGGTATAGGGATAGAAGACTTACTTCACCAAGACGAATCGGCGACAATCACATAGACATGCACATGGGATGTAAGGCTCGATTTCTATTCTAGACAGGCTTAGCAAAGTGAAGTTAGGAGGGTGAGATGGCTAGTTGCAGCCTCGCATACTAAGCCAAGTCCTCCTAAGTCCGGCTTAGTCAAGAATGATACCCCAATGCGACACAGTCTCACGGGCAGAGGTAAACATTATTGACACCAAGAAAGAAACTTTTGGGATTGAGTTGGGCAGCCTCTACTACGCGGCCTTGTGGTCGAAGTCGTATCCCACTCAATACCATCCTAAGTATCCTAGTGCGGCCCAGGTCCGGCGGCAGGTTGTGTGTGCAAGAGTGTAGTGCTAAATGCAAAGCATGCAAGACAATTTAAATCAAACAACACTTCAATAGCTTGAATTTAAAACATTCATCCCCAACTCCAACCTACAAGACAAGGGTTAGCAAAGACTACTCCCCTTATACCTCCCAATCTGTAAGAACATTTAACACATAAATGTTAGGGACGTACCTGGAATCCTCGCTGCTAAACAAAAACATTTTTCAAAAAGAAGAAAATTGGCCTAAGTTCACTAAGTGTTTTAACACAAGTCTCTAGCGGAGTCGCCAAGCTGTCCCGACCAAATTTTCGGGTGTACCACCTAAAATTAGGCTAATAGATTGTCAAGCCTAGACTTAACTCGGGCTCTCCCAAGCCCATACCAATTCGCGACTTAAGTTTAAATTCTTAACATGCAGATATATTTTATCTAGGAGTCACCACTAATCAGTTTATGGTAGATCGATTAGACACCTAAGTAAAATAATGAGAGAATTATTTTACTCCTACAAACCAGAGATTTTGGATACGGGGACTTGATTATGTTAGATTTCTTTAACGCCCTTTCGGTACCTTTCTCTTTTATTTTGAAAAAATATTTTCCAAACAGCTTGAATTGATTTTAATTTATCTTCCTAACATGTGAGGTTATCATGCGAGTACACAAACCACCAATTTAACACTCAGATAAAGCAATAAATAAATTGCAGGTAAGTTATGCAATGCATGTCACTAATCTAACATGGAATGATATGACATGGCAACATGACCTAAACTATATGACATAAATAAGCATGCGGCCTATCATGAAGATGAGATGAATTTATTCTAAAAAAAATTGATTTTTTGCATTTTCCATGAGATTCGAAATTAAAGAAATGCAACAATTAACTGTGTAATCTAAATTAACCAAATGACCTAATTCTAATGACGAGCAATTTCTAACTAAATGAACCTAGCAACAATCACTAGGTGACGGGCATTTCATGAATCTAATCCCACATGACATGCATGATTTTTTTATTATATTTTTTTATGAAAAATTCATAACTAAAATCACTAAAAATAAAAATCTAACTAAAGTGAAATGTATCTATTCTAAATGCCTTCTAAATGTGCATTTTAAAAAAAAAATCTAACTAACCTATCATGCAATCAATCCTAATCTACATGGAATGCAAATGCAATTTTTTTGTATTTTCGGGATAAATAGAACAATTAAAAGAGAAACACCAAATCATCCATGGTCCTCAAAAATGTTATCCACCATTCGAATTGAAATTCAAACTTGATTATTTCGCTAATAAAATCAATAAATTAATCTCAAGCCTTAAAGATCAATATATCAATTTTACTCCCGCGTGATTAATTATTCCATCTAAAACCTTATAGATAGAATACAAATTCATGTGCGGTTGCGAATTAGGTTATAAACCCTAACTGGAAATACGCCTATCATTCAAATATTCACGTAAAATATTGAAGAGCATGTATTAGGCAATAAAATATCCAAATCAAATTTAGATAAGATAATTACCTATTTTCGCAAATAATATTATCAAATTTGAACTCAACAAAATCAACTCAAGCATGACCAGTAATGGTTGGCGGGCAAGATTCGGCATAATGTGCTTCTCGGTAAAGGATTGCCGTGATGGGGGTGTTCGTACAAGCAAGCAGGGATGGATGTTCACCAACAATGGACTCCCACATGAGGAATTATTATACTTCTCAGCAAGACCAAGGAAGCAGCGAAGCTCACGGTGTGGTAACTCTCGCTTGTGAAATCCACACCTCGATAAAATTTGCACGCTTGATGAAAGTCAACAAATCTGCAAAAAAGAAGAATCGTGGATTGGAGGAGCACTAGATTTGCTGGGCTTGGTAGTGACCAAAAGTCCACTAAGACTTCACTGTGGAGGCACTTGTGAATTTGCCGGATGTTGCTGAAGCTCACACCAAATCACGATCTTCGCAGGTCAACCTGCAAATAATTCACCGAAGAGTTCAAAGAATTTGAGCCAGGTTTGGTGACATGTCAACCGAAGCCATGCACGATGTGTGGCATCCCAAAATTCTATGACAAGCCATAAGGTGTGTTAAAGTCTCTAATTAGGTGATAAAATTTCTCTTGGCTTATGCTTTAGCCATTAGTCTTTTTATTGAGATGATTTGTGCATGTGATTGTGATTGTGAAAATTTAAATATTGATAGATTAATAATCTATGCTTGGCCATAAGATTTATAAATTAAATTTCAATAGACAAGATGTCCCAAGACTTTGGCCAAGATGAAAATTGAAATTTAAAAATATTTATAGAAGAAATTCAAACAAAAAAGAAAAGAAAAGAAAAGAAAGAGGGTTAATGTTTAGGATGGACCTTAAGCCCATTTGGCCTAAGCTTGATGGGCCAAGTTAGTCGGCCCAATTAGGCCCACAAAAGGGGGCTGTCGCCGGCCCAATAGAGGTGTAAAAGGAGTGGTCGACCGGTCCAAAAGCCCAAGCCCAAGAAGCCCAAATTAAATTCAAAAATTCAATATGACAAGTGGCAAAAGGGGAAGACCATGCATTGGTTGGTTTGTAGGCAAGTAATGATTGTTAATCATGAGGATTTTGGGGTATAAGAAGGGAAGAGAGAGAGAAGGTGGCCGGATTTCCTTTGGCTGAGAGAGAGGGTGAGAGAGAGAGAGAGTGAGAGTTTGAGAAAGAGAGGGAGAGGCCGAGAGAGGAAGGAGGCGGAGCCGAGGGGTCGTCGCCGTCCGTCCGCCGTGTTCGCCGCCGTACGCCGTCGTTTGTCCGTTCTAGAGGCAAGTGGGAGTCCTCTAGCTTCTCTTGCATGCTTGTATGTTGTTTGCATGTTGAACTTTTGGTTGTTAGATGGAAAAAAACCGAAGCATGGATGAGTTGTGTGTGAGTGGTCTGACTGTTTTTGCTCGGATCGTGTGAGTCAGTAAATTGTTTGAGCTTGCATGTGTGTTTGGAGTCCGATTTTGGCTTTGATGTCTTCATGAAAGTTGTAGCTAACATCATGTACTACAACATACTAAACTTTCGTGGAAAATGATGGCGATTTGTGGGGTTAAAGTCTCATCTTACGGAGACCTCAGATCTGGAGAGTTTTTACTGACCTTTTGCTGGATTCATGGTTGCATGTTGGTTTTTGTTGAGAATCTTACTTCGGTTTCTTCATGAAAGTTGTAGGGAACATATTAAAATACAACATATTCAAATTTGAAGTGAAAATAACAAGCATGGCTTGGTAAATCGACTAGATCTTGAAGATGATGATTCTGATGATGTGTTCCGAGACACCGGAGAGTTCAAGGACCTAAATGATGACTATACTCTGGCTATTTGACCTAGATCTCTTCATGAAACTTGTAAAGGACATCTTGACACATAACATATCCAAATTTCAGAGAAAACAAAAGAGAATATGGATATTTTAATTGAATTTATTCGGAAACCGTGCATTCTGGTTTCATCCGAGAAGCATAGGATGTTTTGGGAAAATTATGAGACTTTGTAAAAATTCAATTTGGCCATGAATTTTGCAAGTAATTATCATCCTATGGGTTTGTTTAATAATTTTTTGAATTTTGATAATTTTGGGAATTTATAGTTATAAAAAAAATTAATAAATTAATAAATAATAATAAAATAATAATAATAATAATAATAAATAAATGAATGAATAAATAAATAAAATGAATTATTTTATTGGCCATAAATTCCACTTAAAGTAATTCATGTTGCATGTGTGATAAAGCCTTGATATGTGTATGATATTGAATTGAGATGTATATGCGATAAAGTCTTGGTAAGTATATGACATTGAATTGAGATGTATATGTGATAAAGTCTTTGCAAGTATATGACATTGAATTAAGATGTATATGTGATAAAGTCTTGGCAAGTATATGACATTGAATTGAGATGTATATGTGATAAAGTCTTGGTATATGTATGGCATTGAATCGAAATGCATGTATGAATGTCATGCCAAGTATGATTTGTTTGATATCATGCCATGTGCCATGTTAAAATGAGATTAAAATACTGGTAAACATGAATGATGGTAAATGAGGAGATGGTTGTGATGGCGGATGATGCCCGGAATGTATAGAGATACATTGCCGGAAATTCCCTGGGAGATTCAGGATGCCCGGAATGTGGGGGGCCGGAAGCCCTGTCGGAGGTCTTTGCCTAAAGGGAATGCCTCGCGATGCTAGGATTGGGGTGCGAGATGCCCGGCCAGGGAGTGTAAATGCCGGAAGCCCCGTCGGAGGTTTCTGCCCGAAGGGAATGCCTCGTGATGCTAGTTGAGATACGAGATGCCCGGAATGTGGGGGGCCGAATGCCCGGTGGCCTGGGAGGCTGAATGCTGGAAGCCTCGGAGGTGTTTGCCCGAGGGGATAAATAAAATGATGAGATAAATAAAATGATGATATGCATGATGATATGCATGGTGATGATGATATGCCTGATGATGAGGGTGATGATATGCATGGTGATGATGATATGCATGATGATATGCATGATGATGATGATATGATATGGTGATATACATACTTGATATGATGATGCACTTGTACATGTTAGGACTATGATAATGATGCATGATAGTATGCGCATGGTTTCAAGGTAAGTAACACCTGCAATGCATGTATGATTTGCCTAATGCATTGAGTTGTTATTGGATTTCCCTATCTGCTGAGTGGTTGTACTCACCCCTTTTGGGGATAACATTTCAGATTAGCCAGTATGCCGCTTCCTGCCGTCACGCGAGATACATTTTACGAGTTACCGTTCGACGTTGAGGTAGAGTGTGAGGAGTTCGGCTGTCCTTCCGTGCCTGGACTCACCTACATATGCGTACGCTGTCTTGTAATGTACGAAATAGGCCTGGCTGGGGGCCCAGTCGTTCAGGAGTTTGTTTCTGTTCACGTTCGCCGCGATGGGGTGATGGGAGGGATGCTGCCACCGCCACCGCCTGACGCACCGGATTGGGTGTGAGACCTGAGCGTGACGAGTAGGGGCTGTGTTTTTTAGGAGTTAGTTAGCCGACACTTATGATGGGGGATTGTACACACGTGTGATGTAGAGGGTCGAGGGTTCTTTTTGAGGTTTTAGGCTGGACATGGCTGAGTCCTACCTTTTCCTTTTGATGTACCGACCCAAGAGTAGTCCCATCTTGAAAATATATGTAAATAAAGTGTCGTGGCATGTTTATAAAAATCATGGTGATTAGTGGTGTGTATTTGTATCATGGTTGGTAGGGGGAGAGACGTGATGTTTTAATTTGCTTCCGCTAATGAGTCGCGCTGGGACAGTTTTGTTCAAAAAAAAAATGTGTCTATGAATTATGACGCATCTTCTAAGGAGAAAGGTAATAAGGAGTAACATTGGCGCTAGTGACGACCTGCGAAGGATCCGGGGTGTCACACGATGAAACACAGCGCTGCAAACGCTGCAAGAGGTGAAAGACAAAAGCTCCGTTGGAGTGGGTGACACTCGATGGCTTCGGGGCACAACAAAATTATCGACGTTGGCTCGAGCTGTCGCGGGATGAGGCAGCGAGCTCGATCGTCGTCGTAGATAGTAGCAAGGATGTAGTAGGATGGCGTCACGAGGATCTCTTGGGTTTGTCGTGGGTGCGGCGTGGAGAAAGGCCTAGATGCCTTTCTTTCTCGTGGCTTTTGTGTTGAGATCGTAGCCTCCTTTTGTGTGTGGACGTCCAATTATATTGTCAGATCCAACTCATGAGGATGACTCCAAACAACACCCGTTTCATCACCCTCTTCAGTCTTTAAGAGTGCTCACGAACTCTCTCTGTACATCTTGTCGTTCTCTCCGTATTGTGTAGCCATGTATTCAATGTCATGTGGCCTCCCCCAAAACCCTATGCATTTTAATCTATTTATAAGCCATGGATTATGGTTTTAATCGATATCCAAGAAGATTTTTTTTCAAAACGCAATATTTATTTTTTTCCACACGCAATATTTGCTTTTGAATTGAAATCTCACAAAGATAAATCCGTAAAATCTCCCCGATGATACGGGCTTGGGTTGATTTACTCCCTTCGTGGGCTTAGTCCAGCCCGCCAAGTTAAAGCTCAGAATTGCTAATTCCAACCCATCTGCCATCGATCCAATAAATAAAAAGTAAAAAATGTAAATTAAAAAATAAATGCACCTAAATCTATATGCTATCCAATTAATATTTTTTTTCAAGGATAAAATTAACCGCTAATTTTCTATGCAATAAATAAATGATTAGATTGCCAAAATTTATGTGTCAACAGCCGTCGCCATGAACCGGTCGTTGCCCTAATCTGGTGAGTTAATGCCCTAATTTCGGATTAGGATGTTAATTGCACTTTGTAGGTTAGTTAGTGTTAATTAGGATTAGTGTTAAGTAGTTAGTTAGGTTAACTAGTTAGTTAGGCTAGTTTGTTTAGTGTAACTAGGTTAGTTAGATAGTTAGTTAGTTAGGTTACTACCGTAGGTTAGGTTAGTTGAACTTGGGTTAGCTTAGTTAACCATGGTTAGTTAATCAAGGTTAGTTAATCGTGGTTAGTTTAATTAAATTAGATTTATTTAATTAATTGTAATTTATTTAATTAACCATAATTAGCGTAGTTTGTGACAGATTGGCCATTTTTTCAGAATTTTACGCTGATTCTCCTGGTTGAATTTATATGTGAAATTGATTGCTTATTTGTGCAATTGAGTGCTTGGTGTTGATTATGGATTATTCTTGCAAAATTGGATTTTATGGTATTTAATTAGAAAAATACTAGGTGTCGGTTTTTTATGCCAAAATTTTTATATAGTATACAAAACCATGGGGTTTTGAAATGACAGTGTACCATACTTATTGGTTTGATTTAAACGTGTGACCTCGCACGATTATTTTACTAGGATTTTTTTAATACGAAGAAAACTGGCAAAGTCCATTATTTGAACATGAGGTATTTTGGGTACAAAGCTCGGTGTTCTTGGATAAGTATGTGCACGTGTGATGACCTAAATACCCTGATGTGTTTACGCGGGGTAGTGAATCCGTCTTGATGCGTTTACGTGGGACGATGCCTGATTAAGTTCAGATGCCCCACGTCAACGGAGGCCGGTCGCAGTGGAGGCCAGGCCAATGCTCCTTTATGGAATGCCGTCTTGATGCGTTTACACGGGATGATACCGTGCCTGACGAAGTGGGACGACGCCTGATTATGCCAGATGATCGTCGACTATTGAGTTGGCCATGGCCGTTAGGTTGTAATAATTAGAACACGCCTGAGTGGTTGTGATAGTTGCGCCTGATTATGGGGCAAAATTGTGTAGCACAGTATGTGACGTGTCATAACGATTTTACCTTATAATCTGGGCCCTTCTGATTATTTGTGATTGAAATGATGTGTTCCAGTTATTAAGTAATGCTTGTTGCATTGATAATGGTATATGTGATGTACTAATGTGTAGGGATGTGCCGAGGCGAGATAAGTCTTGTGTGATGTCTGTTTAGGTTGCCTCCAGGTGAATTTATGTTTTAATTGGGGTTTAGGGTTTTGACTCACTGAGATTTTTATCTCACCTCGTCGTGGGTTAATATTTTCAGGTCCTTAGTATGAAGAGGCGACCCATTCATTTTGGGGTACCAAATGAAATAGACTACAAGTCCTCCTACTTCCCTATTCCCGGGACCACCTGGACCCGTGAGTTAGTTGTGACCACTATTTGGGCCGATGAGGGTCTCCGTCACTGGGTACCCCATCGCTTCAAGGCATGGTTCATTGACTATCCTAACGGGGCTCGGGAAGGTCCTTTGTAGGGTTTTGACGGATCTCCCGTTGGAATCGAGGATGGGGAAGTAGCTCACCCGATGACATGGACACTCTTAACGGTGTCGTGGAGAACCCGAAGCTCGAGACGGAATGGTCTGGAGTGTAGGTGGCCCAATAGTTTCTGTCACGCCCCAAGCCTCGAGTGCGCCAACATCCCACCATGGTCATGCAAATGCGACACTCCTAGGTAGTGTCGCCAACCCCATTAAATTTATTATTGCGCAAGCGGAACGTATTATAAAACCCCTGACAATGAAATACGGGATAGAAAAGCAGGAAGCAAAGCCACAACATAACACTTTCATTATTCAACAGAATTACAAATAGAAGCCTACAGCCAAAAGTCTACAAAAGACCGGCTCTTAAAAAGGAACTGTCCTACGACCTACAAGTCGGACACGTTCTCCAATCCTTATGACTTCACCTCTACAACTCCTCAAGGCCAATTAAAGCTATCTAGTCGCTCCGGCCACCAGGGACCTGAAATTGTAATCTCCAAACTGGGATGAGACAATGTCTCAGCAAGTTCAACCCCCTAAACCCCTATTAGAAAGAAAATACGCCTAAGGGTGGCCTAGCCACATCACACAGAGAACTTACCTTGTCTTAATTTCTTCCTGTAGGTTAGCACAATTTGTATCACACAATCTTAGGTAGTAATAGGAACTTAACAACTGGAACGCATTCACTTTCATATAACTAACAACCGCGGGGGTCCTGATTATAAGACTAAATCGTTATGACATGTCCCATTCCATGTCACACAATTCCGTCCCATAATCCGACACATCAACAACACTCAACATGCATTCCAATTGTTATTCACTGCCACACAAGGGCATAGCCTACTCGCAGTTCGGTTATCTACTGGCATATAGCCAGGCATCGCCTCCCCCCATGGAGCGCGGCTTCGTCAGTACATCGACGGCATTCCCGAAGGAGCATGGGTCCAGAATCTACTGCGACCCGCAACCACCGCGTGGGCATCCCATATAGGGGCAAGTCCGGCTCAACAGCCCAGGACGATTCCTCTTAATTATCACACAGCCAAATCATACTCGGCCCCAGGACACTTTGCATTTCACTCAACACTTCTACTTAAGATAGTGATCCTAACCATTTTTCTTCATATTAAAAATATTCCAGAAATTACTCATGTGTGTGGGGACATGCTAATTTCGAATCAAAATGCCAAATATCTCACTTTTTCAAACCCCACTATTTAATATAATCATTAAAACCAAATTTTTGCATCAAAACCCGACACTTGGATTTTTATTAATAAAATCCATTTTTATCATAATCAACACTCAATTTGTCACATTCATTCATCAAATTCAAATTCTAAATGCACAGCAGATCAGCAAGAAATTCTGAGAAAATAAGATTCCAAAATAATTTTCAGAATTTATTAAATAATTAAATTTATTCCGAAAATTAATTAAATAATAATATCCATATCTTTCATGATCCACACTCAATTTATAATATCCAATCGTCAATTTCAAAATCTGACTACATAGCAGTGATCGGCACGAAATTTTGAGAATTTAGGGTCTTGACAAAATTTTCGAATTTAATAAATAATTAAATTTGTTCCGAAAATAATTAAATAATAATATTTTAATCATTTCGAATAATAAAATAATATTAATTTATTAAACAATTTCGAAATATTTATTTAATCCCAAAAGTAATTCATTATGTCGAATCACCATTATACTAATATAAACATCAATTTAACCTTAACTAAACATACTTTAAGTTAATCCAACCTCTTAATCTAATTCATAATTAAATAAACTAAATTAACCACCTAAGCTTAATTAACTTAAGCTAAACACACCTAAAGCATAATTAACCCTCTAATCGAGGTTTAATGAGTTAAACTCACCCGATTAGCAAGCCAAGCGAACCAAAACGACGAGGACAACGCGAGGATCGACTTTCCTCAAGGTGGGCCGAGCATCCGGGCTCGGGAAGGCGGCCAAAACGGGCCAAAACCGAGCTGGAATACCCATTTTTCCAGCTGCTAGTTGCGGCCGAGAAGGGGCTGATCCGGTGCTGGTTTGAGCGGAGGAATGCCGAAGAAGAGGGGCGGCAGCTCAGGCGGTGGCTAGCGGTAGCTCCGGCAACGTGCAGCGATGTCGGGTGGCTGCGGGACGGCGGACGATGAGCTGGAACAGGCGGACAAGCGTGGCAAGCCGGCGAGCTGACTGGCAGAGTGGCGTGCGGGCCTCCTCGCACGGACGGGCGACGACCGCGATGGCTCCGACGAACGGTGACGGTCGCGACGGCTCCGGTGAACGGCGACGGTTGCAACGGACGAGCGGAAGGGGGGCGTCGGACTGGCTGGCCTGCTGCTGTGCAACGGACGAGGGGAGAAGCGACGGAGAGGCGAGCGGGCGAGGCATGTGCAGACAAGCGGCGATGGTGGCGGTGAGCGGCTCCATCGACGTGCGGACGACCGAGCGAGCGGAGGGGGCATCGAGCTCGCTTGTTTTCCCGATCGGTTCCTCCCTCCCCAAGTCCAAGATGTCCCAAGGTTGAAGATGAAGTGGTGGGACCTCTTTACTTTTTGAGAGCCATTGAGATGCCTCCACTTGTCCAAATCTCCTTCTCTTTGGTCCAACAACCATGACATAAGGTGATGTCATCTTCCACTAACTCCAATCTCCCATAACCTTAGTCCAATAGGTTCAATTTCATTTTCCGCCGGGGCATAAAATCTTGTACAACAAATTCTTCAATTCCACACTTCAATTCACATCTTCACTTGTCCATAGAACCAACTTAAGTCCTAAAAGCAAGACCAAAGGCGGGCCTACTAATTTCTCGAGCCAAAATAGCCATTCTCTGATTATTTTGCTGAAAACTCGGCTTGCATGAAAAATCTTCCGAAGATGAGTTAATATTCCTAAAATGATTTGTGACACACCCAAACTTCCAATTTCTGAATTCGATATCAATTCAACGATTAATTTCATTTTGGCACGATACTAGCGCGGCCCAACCTACTGGGTAGCCTTTAGAAATTTTCATGCATTTAACATGTGGTTGATCATCTCAAGTCACAATGTACATCTTTGAAACATTGGCGACTTTCGGTTGTCGGGGTAATCTCAAAGTTTCAAATACAAACACAGGGTACCTAATCGATAGAAAAGTCGGTCCAGTGCCGATCGACAAGAATTGTGCGATGTGATGGAATCACCCACACCTGATCACATGCCTCTGTCGAGTTGACCTATCTCTGATCTCTAATCGATTTTTAATTGTGCCGCAATGACCCTTGCAGATTAGCTCGGTCGAAAGATCGCTTTCTGGTCAAATTCTCGAGTCTGATGCATTAGAATTTCTTAACAGCTTCACCTGATAGAGTAGTTTTCACATGAATGGCCGACTAAAGGAAAGGAACTATGCGCGTGCCAACAAAATGCCCTCTTATAAAAATTTCGTCCTCGAAATTTAAACCTTTATCAATTCTTAAACAAAAAGGTGGGGGTACAGTCATCTCATCTAGTCTTCTCTTTCTCAGGTTACTCTTTCTATATCGATACTGCCAGATCACTGCTATCTTGCCCAAACCACTTCGGATTCAAAATGCTAAACACTTGCCCACTTAAAAATTCCAAAGGTCTTCAACACAAAATCTACGAAGCTAAACTGGCGATTTTGAGCAGTTTCTAAACTGTCTTTGATAATTGCGACTGAATCACTGATTTCTAAACCAACTCTGGACCTACGATTTTTCGATCTCTGATCTCATCTCAACCGACTGAAATCCTATACACTCTGCTATGCACTGATTAAAAAGAAACTATCTGATTGATCTGCTGAAACTGGGAACCTTTGGTCTAGATCTGATATAACTCTGACACTGATCTTGGTAACTGCAATCACTGACTACTATACTGACCCTGGCCTGTGATCTTTCTTTCCCCAACTTCATCTCAGCAATCGAAATTCCGCACTCTCTGCTATGCACTGCTTAAGAAAGAACCATCTGAAAGCTCTGCCAACTCGGAACATCTTATCTAGATTTGAGATACAATTCATCCCCGGCACTCCATGCAGATGATTTATATGATATACACACACTTCGGTATATCTATTCTAATCGAGATCTTTTCGTGTTGCACTAAGGTGAGTTGGCTCTATTCATCTATCGACCACAACCCCATAAGGAATCAATACTCTTCCCGACTCCTTAATAAGCCTGTCATAACATTCCATCATGCTATACTTCCATTCCCACACATGACTCTCTCAAGTGCTTCAAAAAGCTTTCCTAGTTTACATTACCAAATTCTCACTTACTGATACATCCAACACTTACAACGTGTTCGGCGATATCTATCTTCATACCAATTTACCAATCCCGATGATGTAGATTCTGACTCATATTCGCACTGTATGGACGACTCTGAAATTGTTATGATGAGCTCCCATAAGATCTCTTCTTTAATCTCTGCATTGTCAATTACACACAACCGTCCTCAGAACCTTAGCGTTCTGTCATCGGAAATCTGAAAATCAACATCTCTCATATGCATTCTCTTATAGAGTATTTTGAAATTTTGAATATGTCCACTGAAGCGTTTTGATTTTGATCTAAACTTTCACCTCAATTCTGAGGGTAGTCATAAGATTCAAAATGTGGCCTACTTTAGATTTGAAAACCGCATTTCGAACTTTCTCAATTAAGATCCAATCCATGAGTACCAACTGTGCAACTAGGGACTCTTGACTCAGTGCATTTGCGACTTTACTCACCTTTCTAGAATGATACAAAATATCATAGTCATAATCCTTAATGAGTTCCATCCAGCGACGCTGTCTCGTATTCAAATCCTGAGGTCTCAATTGACGGAACACGTATGTAACAACTCTATCATGTTGTATCAACACACAACCCAATCCTTTAAACGACGCATTACTGTAGATTCATAACTTCCAGGACCAGATCGAATAGTCAACACTGGTGCGGTAGTCAGCTTTTGCTTAAGCTCTTGAAAACTACACTTGCACTTACCTGTCCACACGAACTTTTCTTCCTTTCTCAGTAGTCGAATCAACTGCAACGCTAACACTGAAAACCCTTCCATAAAACTTCTGTAATATCTTGCTAATCCTCAGGAACTTCTAATCTCTGTCACTGTAGTCAATATCGACCAACTGTTCACTGCTTTAATCTTGGACAGGGTCTACGGAGATTTCTTCGCCTGAAATCACGTGACCTAGGGACACAACACGAGTTATCAAAAACTCGCATCTGCTAAGCTTATTGTGAAATCCAAAAGTACTCAAAGCCTAAAGTGCCATCCCTAAATGTCTCTCGTGCTCCTCAGCACTCTTTGAACACACTAGGATAACTTCAATGAACACGATCACAATTGATTCAAGTACCCTTAAACATTCTGCTCATTAGACCCAAACAAATAGCCATGACGTCCATCAAACCACACGGTATTACAATGAACTCATAACTGTCATATCGAGTGCGAGATGCTAACTTCGGAATGTCTTTCTTCCTAATCCTCAACTAATGATACCCTGACTTCCAGTCGATCTTAAGGAATATGGATGTACAACCACAATGAACCAACTTTCTTCCTCATGAATAGAACATGTTCTCCCCAAGGTGACACACTGGAACGTATGAATTCCCTATCCAATAATTCCTGCATTTACACCTTCAGTCCTTTTAACTTGAGTAATACCATCCGGTAAAGAGCCTTAGGGACTGGCTCTGTTCCGGGTGCTAATTCAATCACAAACTCTATTTCTCTTTCTAACCGCAAACCTAGCAATTCTTCAGGAAACACCTTAGATAACTTCTATACCACGATTCAGTTTTTCATAATCGACTCCTCAACTAACGCATCCATTACAGCTGCCATGTAGATTTGATAATCAATAACCAGAACCAAGGTCGTCTTCAGTGATGAATAACAAGGATTGAAGATCCTTTCAAACTTTCAGTAATTCAAAACTTTCATACGCTAACTGAACAAACTGAATTATATCACTGCCACGATTCAAAGCAACAGAAAACTCCTTGAGCCAAACCCTTTTCATAAATGACTTCCAAGTCATATATAAGCAAACCCATCAGGTACAACTATAGTTAGAGACTCATCTTCCTATTACTTATTACCACAACGAAAATCCTACAACCTTCACTGAAAATTCTGCTGCACTACTCTGATAAAAACATCTCAAAAACATTCTTCCCTTGATCGATGCATGGTCAGTCCATTATTATTCCTTTCGCCATCCTAGTGGCGTTCTATCTGCAGTAACAGTGCTTATGCTATCCTGAACTTACACGAACAGTTCCTAACTTGACGGCCGTGCTGGCCACATTCAAATCATGCTCCCTTTTTACTCTAACACTAGGCTGATTCAAGCCTCCTTTCCACAGACTCGGCACACAATTAGTGAGTCCTCTACCTCCTATCAAGGAATATCATGCACCCTTCTTTGCACTGAGGTCTGTTCCAAGTATCCCACTAAGTGTCCCGAAGCATGCTTCTTCTGTTCTGTCTTATCAATGGCGGTGACAAAAAAGCTGTGATTCCATCTGTTTATACGAAAAATCTTTGATCAAAGGACTGTACTGGCGACCCTTGTAGTGAGTCCTTTCCCTCTTACAGCATGTGACAGATCCATGTCCTTTCTTACAGACACGACACCCATTGATCGAGTTGAGTGCTGACTTTCCGATTCTACTCTTCTGGTTAGGTGAAATGGGGCACCTTTCTTTTAACATCGGCATTTCCCCCAATCAATTTCCATTTCTGCTTAAACTGAACTTTGACTCAGATACGGTGACTTGATCCTCGATCACAACTCCAGATTAGGCCTCAACAGGCGCGGCAACAACAACGGTCACAACATTGGCAGCGGTAGAAACAACGGCAATAGCGGCGGCTTGATCTTGAGCATACTGACCCAACAAGCTTCCAAGGAACACTAGCGCCTGAACGATCCCAACGGACCTAAGATCTTTCGGCGCTACTACACTCTAAGTACCGACTTGCGGCGGTACTCTCACACTTGCGCTGGTCTAAGCCAGCGCTTCGCCACGACCATCTCAGGTACTGATCCCTGTCAGCACACCACCCCGAGTAACTGGTCTAAAGGTTCTCTCTAGGAGTCCTCTGCTCCTGCCGAGTAACTGGTCTAAAGGTTCTCTCTAGAAGTCCTCTGCTCCTGATCACTCATCTACAGGATCTTTACAGAAACATGTTTCTCAATTCTAATCCCATATTAGAATTTGAGTGATCCACACCAAACAATCTACCAAACAACTATCAGCCACATGCACCAGCATGAATTAAAAGTCATTCCTACTAACTATCCCATAAACAATCGCACCTTATCACTCCATTCATAGACCCGCTCTGATACCACTTAAAAGGGGATGTCACGCCCGGAGCCTCGAGTGCACCAACATCCCACCATGGTCATGCAAATGCGACATTCCCAAGTAGTGTCGCCGACCCCATTAAATTTATTATTGCGCAAGTGGAACGTATTATAAAACCCCTAACAATGAAATACGGGATAGAAAAGCAGGAAGCAAAGCCACAACATAACACTTTCATAATTCAACAGAATTACAAGCAGAAGCCTACAGCCAAAAGTCTACAAAAGACCGGCTCTTAAAAAGGAACTGTCCTACGACCTACAAGTCAGACACATTCTCCAATCCTTATGACTTCACCTCTGCAACTCCTCAAGGTCAGTTAAAGCTATCTAGCCGCTCCAGCCACCAGGGACCTGAAGTTGTAATCCTCAAACCGGGATGAGACAATGTCTCAGCAAGTTCAACCCCTTAAACCCCTATTAGAAAGAAAATACGCCTAAGGGTGGCCTAGCCACATCACACAGAAAACTTACCTCGTCTTAATTTCTTCATGTAGGTTAGCACAATTTGTATCACACAATCTCAGGTAGTAATAGGAACTTAAACAACCGGAATGCATTCACTTTTATATAATTAACAACCGCGGGGGTCCTGATTATAAGATTAAATCGTTATGACATGTCCCATTCCATGTCACACGATTCCGTCCCATAATCTGACACATCAACAACACTCAACATGCATTCCAATTGTTATTCACTGCCACACAAGGGCATAGCCTACTCGCAGTTCGGCTATCTACTAGCATATAGCCAGGCATCGCCTCCCCCCATGGAGCACGGCTTCATCAGTACATCGACGGCATTCCCGAAGGAGCATGGGCCTAGAATCTACTATGACCCGCAACCACCGCGTGGGCATTCCATATAAGGGCAAGTCCGGCTCAACAGCCTAGGACAATTCCTCTTAATTATCACATAGCCAAATCATACTCGGCCCCAGAACACTTTGCATTTCACTCAACGCTTCCACTTAAGATAGTGATCCCGGCCATTTTTCTTCATATTAAAAATATTCTAGAAATTACTCATGTGTGTGGGGACACGCTAATTTCGAATCAAAAGGCCAAATATCTCACTTTTTCAAACCCCACTATTTAATATAATCATTAAAATCCAATTTTTGCATTAAAACCCGACACTTGGGTTTTTATGAATAAAATCCATTTTTATCACAATCAACACTCAATTTGCCACATTCATTCATCAAATTCAAATTCTAAATGCACAGCAACGATCAGCACGAAATTCTGAGAAAATAAGATTCCAAAATAATTTTCAAAATTTATTAAATAATTAAATTTATTCCGAAAATTAATTAAATAATAATATCCATATCTTTCACGATCCACACTCAATTTATAATATCCAATTGTCAATTTCAAAATCTAACTACACAGCAGCCTACCTAAGGCACTAAAATTATGAGAATTTAGGGTCTTGACAAAATTTTTGAAATTTAATAAATAATTAAGTTTATTCCGAAAATAATTAAATAATAATATATCATTTCGAATAATAAAATATTATTAAATTATTAAACAATTTCGAAATATTTATTTAATCTCAAAAGTAATTCATTTATGTCAAATCACCATTATACTAATATAAACATCAATTTAACCTTAACTAAACATACTTTAAGTTAATCCAACCTCTTAATCTAATTCACAATTAAATAAACTAAACTAACCACCTAAGCTTAATTAACTTAAGCTAAACACACCTAAAGTATAATTAACCCTCTAATCGAGGTTTAGTGAGTTAAACTCACCCGATTAGCGAGCCGAGCGAACCAAAACGACGAGGACAGCGCGATGATCGACTTTCTTTAAGGCGAGCCAAGCATCCGGGCTCGGGAAGGCGGCCAAAATGGGCCAAAATCTAGCTGGAATACCCATTTTTCCAGTTGTTGGTTCCGACCAAGAAGGGGCTGATCTGGTGCTGGTTCGGGCGGAGGAATGCCGGAGAAGAGGGGCGGCAGCTCGAGCGGTGGCTGGCGATAGCTCCGACGACGTGTAGTAGTGTCGGGCAGCTGCGGGACGGCGGACAACGAGCTGGAACAGGCAGACAAGGGTGGCAAGCCGGCAAGCTGACAGACAGAGTGGCGTGCGGGCCTCCTTGCACGGATGGGCGACGACCGCAACGGCTCCGGCGAATGGCGACGGCCGTGACGGACGAGCGGAAGGGGGCGTCGGGCTGGCTGGCCTGCTGCTGTGCGGCGGACGAGGGGAGAAGCGAAGGAGAGGCAAGTGGGTGAGGCATGTGCGGACAAGCGGCGACGGTGGTGGTGAGCGGCTCCGGCGACGTGCGGACGACCGAGCAAGTGGAGGGGGCATCGAGCTCGCTCGTTTTCCTGGTCGGTTCCTCTCTCCCCAAGTCCAAGATGTCCCAAGGTTGAAGATGAAGTGGTGGGACCTCCTTACTTTTTGAGAGCCATTGAGATGCCTCCACTTGTCCAAATCTCCTTCTCTTTGGTCCAACCACCATGACATAAGGTGATGTCATCTTCTAATAACTCTAATCTCCCATAACCTTAGTCCAATAGGTTCAATTTCATTTTCCGCCGGGACATAAAATCTTGTACAACAAATTCTTAAATTCCACTTGATTCTCTTCCAATTAAATCAAATTGAAGTCCATTAAATTAATCCAATGTCACTACACTTCAATTCACATCTTCACTTGTCCATAGAACCAACTTAAGTCCTAAAAGCAAGACCAAATGCGGGCCTACTAATTTCTCGAGCCAGAATAGCCATTCTCTGATTATTTTGCTGAAAACACGGCTTGCACGAAAAATCTTCCAAAGATGAGTTAATATTCCTAAAATGATTTGTGACACACCCAAACTTCCAATTTCTGAATTCGATCTCAATTCCACGGTTAATTTCACTTTGGCACGATACTAGCGCGGCCCAACCTACCGAGTAACCTTTAGAAATTTTCATGCATTTGACCTGTGGTTGATCATCTCAAGCCATAATGTACATCTTTGAAACATTTGCGACTTTCAGTTGTTGGGGTAATCTCAAGGTTTCAAATACGAACACAGGATACCCAATCGATAGAAAAGTCGGTCCAGTGTCGATCGACAAGAATTGTGCGATCTGGTGGAATCACCCACACCTAATCACATGCCTCTGTCGAGTCGACCTATCTCCGATCTCTAGTCGATTTTTAATTGTGTCGTAATGACCCTTGCAGATTAGCTCGATCGAAAGATCGCTTCCTGGTCAAATTCTCGAGTCTGATGCATTAGAATTTCCTAACAACTTCACCTGATAGAGTAGTTTTCACATGAGTGGCCGCCTCAAGGAAAGGAACTATACGCGTGCCAACGAAATGCCTGTCTCAATTTATTGAAAATAGAATTGGAAAATCGGGATGTCACAGTTTCTTTTTGAGTTAGATTGTATATGGACTTGTAGGGTTAATCTAATCTGTTTATAAAGCGTGGTTTGTGATAAGTGGCGGTCCTGCTTTTACTATCCCTGTGTTTATTTGTTGTCTAGAGTTTATTAGTTCGCATCCACAAGTGAATAAAATGAATGGGTTGGCGATGCATCCTGGGACGGCGCATTTTTAGTCGACTGCCGAGGGATGTGCGCATTCCCAGGATTGGGGGCGTAACACTTAACATTCAAGTAGGGATGCTTTTATATTTGAATCAATCACATATCACAAACTTATAAAAGACTTAACATTCAAGAAGGAATGCCTTTATAACTGAATCAATCACTCAAGACTTCAGCATTCCGATCAACGATGCTAGTAAAAAAATATTGTGGACCCACCTAAAAAGCCTAAAGGTGGCTTGCATATGTGACTTCATTACATTGAATTGGACCTAACAAATGGCATTGCATTGTGGAAATTGCTTTCTAATGTGGATGAGGGCCTGTGTCTAACACATGCGCGAAATTGACACGTGAAACCGATGACCGCAAATCCGAGCCAAGGGATCCAACAAAAGCAAAGTGGAATCCCAAGCTGTACATATGCGCCCATTTGATGA